>CM028135.1:957305000-959705000 GCA_016271365.2 Neoceratodus forsteri | reverse complement strand
CAAATCCATTGAACAATTGCAAAGTTCTTAAGGTGCACAGTTTGGGGATAACATTAAACTTCCTACTCAACCCTAACTATAGTGGCACTACTGCGCACTATAACATACACACACACACACATATATATATATCTATATATATATATATATATATATATATAATAGTGGCACGGTACTGCCACTATAGTTAGGTTGAGGAGCCATTTCTATGTTAAACCCCAAAACTTTGCACCTTAATAACTTTGCAATTGTTTGACAGATTTACCTTGAAATTTGGAATACATAATCAAGAATCATAGGCCTTGGGATCTGCCAAGTTTCGTACTGGTTGGATATACGGCTGCAGGTTATTAAGCATGATCTGTACACATTTATGCTTTTTCTGGAGATTCTCACGGTCGGCGCCTACAGGTAAATGCGGTTTCTTGACTGGCCCGTCTTCAGGGAATATGTGGCCTGGGTCCCCAATGTGCCTTTCAAAGATTTTGTGGAAAAATATTAAATGGTTCAAATGTTATTCAAAAAACAGTTTCCCATTATAAGCCAATGGGAAAAGTTAACAAAAAGTTTGACGGTGTCGCAAATGCATTTTTACTTTCACAAATGGGTCTGTTACTTTTGCAAATTGGCAATTTTGTTTTCAGTTGGTGATCAGAGAAATGGTTGGCATTTAAATTTGGGACCCTCTAGCAACCTAATTCTTTTTGTATTCACCTAGTCGGACCCTGAGGATGCTTGCCATGTCTTTATTTTGTGGTAAAACACCCCAGAAATATGTTTTTCAAATTTCTGGAAAAAGTACTTTCACAAATTACTTTCGTACTCACGAAAGTGTTGAACATTTTGTGAAAGCTTTCGCAAATTGCGACAGTAGTTTTCCATCTGTGGGAAAGTGACAGCGATTCTTTGGCACTGCGCTACAAAAGAACCGTTGGGAGTTTTGGGCTGAAATTTGGAGGAAACGGAGCCAACATCTCACAGATGTGCCTTTCAGTGTTGCATTGAAAAAACATTACACGGCAGCAAAGTTACGGCACTCCAAAGTTGACATTTTTTCCCATAGGATAACATTAAGGCGCCCGACGCATTAGAGAAATCCTTTGGATCCCTGCTGCAAAATAACGGTTTGGTCTTTTTTCCTGAAATTTGGAGGGAAGACAGTCAACAGCCCACAGATGTGCCTTTCAGTGGTTTGGTGAAAAATCATTACAGGGAGGCAAAGTTATGGCGCTCTGAACTTTTCTTATTTTCCCATAGGATAACATTACGGCGTTCGCCGTGCCTTTCAGGGCCCGTATCTCGGAAACGGTGGGAGATACGGACTTTTTGTCGGAAAAATTCTTAGCCCCCTAATGGGGGCTAAGTTTCAAATTAGCCAGGACAGTTGTAAATAATATGACTTTTAAATTTTTTTTCTACGTCGTACGGTTCCTGAGATATAACATATTTAGTATTCCAAGTTCTCATTTTCTGTGCCGATACTCATTATTATGCCTACATTATTTGCACTCACTGTCTTTCTCTATGCAGGTTTTGGGGAAAACCAGCCTGCACTTACATTACTGTTACAGTTGCCCTTTCGCTTATGTTCCTGCACGTTCACTTACCGTTGATGTCTGCACCACCATGTGCGTATCCTTTGCATTTTCATTTGCGCTTGCGTTTCTGTTATTTTTTGCCATTTCTGTCTACAGTACTGTTTATCTTTCTGTTTCACTTTACATCACCATGCCCATTGACATTTCTGTTTGCAGGCACCATGTTACTCTGTGACAACACATCACATGGCAGACCATTCCGGTCTACGCCACCATGTGCGTTACCTTTTCTGTTCTCATTCATACTTGTGTTACCATGTGTGCCACTGTTAGCATTTCTGTTTGCGTTGTGTCCCTGTTAGTATGCCACAAGACAAGGGCCCCGCGCTCCCGTCGCTGCATTACATTCACTAGTTCCCATTATCATTCTCAAAAAGAAGGGAAATTAGAGGCAAAAAACTCCATTTAATGCATTAGTTAGGGTTGTTCCAGCGACAAAAGTGAGGAATTTGCTGTTAGGGTTGAAAACCCCTTGGACCCCTGCCCACTCCCCAACTGGCATTGGGGTGTGCATTGGGATCGTGGGTCTAACTCTCACCAATTCTCCTATACTTCTGCTGCTTTACACATGTCATGGGGTGAGAGTTAGGGCTGACGATCCCAATGCGCACCCCAATGCCGGTTGAGGGGGTGGGCGTGGGGTCCAAGGGGGTTTTCAACCCTAACAGAGAATTCTCACTTTTGTCACTGTGGAACAACCTAACTAATGCATTAAAGGGAGTTTTTGCCTCTATATATATATATATATATATATATATATATATATATATATATATCTAATGAGCACAGTAGTGCTACCATAGCTAGGGTTGAGTAGCACTTTTAAGGTTAAAGGGTCAAATTTTGCACCTTAATAACTTTGCCACCATTCAACAGATTTGCTGGAAATTTGGCATGCATGCATGTTGGGGCATGGCATATATTGGGATCTGCTAAGTTTCGTACCGGTCAGTTATATGACTGCGGAGTTATTAAGTGACAACCAAGTGAGTAATTATGCTTTTTTGCAAATTCTTTGCTCTCACCTACAGGTCGCACGGTTTGTTTATTGTGAACCCAGCAATAGAGTCAAGCCATACAAAGGCAAAAATACTGGACTTCAGGAGGGCTGACTTTGCCAAAATGGGTGAGTGCCTAAGGAATGAGGGCCCCCCAATGGGCCCTCAACCCTACCCAACCTAATTTCATTCTCTATCTTGGTACCCAGTATTTCTTCTTTCCCCTTCACTGACCCCAGGTTTTTGGCCCATATTCTTGACCGCCTCCCTTGAAACCCCAGTGGGAAACCTGCCCAGAAGCCTACCCTGAGAAGTTCTGCCACCTCCATATTTGGGTAGTCTGAGGTCCATTCCTCGACTACTGCTAGGGAGAAGGGGTCCATGCCAGCACGTAACCCCATCACCCCACACTGCTTATCCTGTTAACATTATCCCCCAGGAGTGAAGTGCTGCCCTCTCTGACCACCCACCAGCCCCTGCCCTAGTGCCCCCAGGCCTCCTGAAAGGACTGCTCATGGTACTGCTCCTCCCTTGCTGTGCCCCCGTCCACTCCCTGTTGGCAGTTGATGATTGGGTGTGACCTCCCGCACTTGGAGCAAACGTGTCAAAACTTACAATTGCCCCATGCACATGTGGCCTTGTTGCAACCTCAACATGCCCTGACTACCGCGGTGGATGCGACCTTCCTTACTTGTTCACCCGGCCCCACCCCCTTCCCCAGAGAGGGTCCTCTCCCACAACTTCAAATGGGTACAGTTCCACCTCAGATCCCCTTTGACCACCATCCTCTTCTGGAAAGCCTTATCGTACTTAAGCCATTGAGCCAGCCATACCTGACTTTGGCCTTGTACGCACCTCTGATGATGGACATGTATGTCAGTAAGGGGATGGCGAGCTCTGGCTAATTTTCCAGCACCAACGTACTGTATATGATGAAGCCCCCTTGCTAGTTCTCAATGGTTTTCCCTTTGTATTTAGCTTCCTCTGTCTTGTGGTCCACCACTGCCAGGGCCACCACCATTTCTGACTTCCCTACCAACTCCTTCTGCTCATACTTCATGGCCTTGTCCTCATCCATGAGCCTGAATATGTCCACATACTCTCCCTTCCAGATTTCTTCTTTGATTGAAACCGGGATGTGGTCCCCGACAGAGCAGCCCAGAGTCCCATCATATAATCTTTTGACTGCCGTCTTGTCCACTGCACCCTTTTCTACCCCAGCCCCTTTGCTCTTTAAGGCCTGAATGACTCACTCCATCTTTTCAATCCCTGCTTCACCCATGTCCCTAAGTACCCCCTCCAAGTACCATTTTAGGCCGTTTTCATCCGACAAATCCACGTCATCCTTATCACCATCCGGGTTCCCATCATCCAGTTCTGGTGCAGGCAGAGGTGCTAGGATAAGCACAGGGCACTGTGCTTCCTTCCTTCCTGGGCCTTTTTCCCCCTGCCCACCTGTCCGTGTGCTCCTCCCGCTCCTTCTGTTTTCTTACAGCCTCTATTTCTGCCTCCCTTTGCTTTGCTGCCGCCAACATTTCTGACATCTGCCCCATCAGCTTGGACACCTCCTGCATCAATCTTTTACTGGACAATTGGGCACACTTGGGCTCCATGGTGTTCCTTCATCACTATAATCAGAGAAATGAAAACAAATTCCACAGCCAGGCCATCCTTACTCTGTGTCTGGGCCGATGATCCGTCCTGTTTCCTGGTGCCCATTGCCCACCGGCTTCTGCAAGCCTTGATTGCCTCTTACATAGAAACATAGAAACATAGAAGTTGACGGCAGATAAGGACCGCAAGGCCCATCCAGTCTGCCCATTTCTTTTTCTACCTTATAAATGTGCCATCGGCCTTTGCTCTGTCAGTGACCTATCTATTCATAGTCATTTGTATTGCTCCCTTATGCCTATCCCATGCCTGTTTGAAGCCCTGCACTGTATTCATAGCCACCACTTCTTGTGGTAAGCCATTCCATGCATCTACCCCTTTCTGTGAAAAGAATTTCCTCACATTTCCCCCTTAATCGGCCTCCCTCTAATCTCATGCTGTGTCCTCTTGTCCTGCTATTTTTCTTATATTTAAACATGTTAGACTCTTTCACCTTGTTTATGCCCTTAAGGTGTTTAAATGTCTCGATCATATCACCTCTCTCCCTCCTTTGCTCAAGGGTATACATATTGAGCTCCGTTAATCTGTCCTCATATGTCTTCTGATGCAGTCCCTGCACCATTTTGGTTACCCTTCTCTGGACTGCCTCAATTTGATTAATGTCCTTGTGAAGGTGGCCTCCAATACTGCATACGGTACTCCAGATGGGACCCCTAACAATGTCTTGTACAGAGAGGGATTATTACCTCCTCTTACGACTTGTGATACCTCTACTAATACACCCTAACACCCCCTAGCTTTACCTACTGCTTTAGAGGTCTGCTTGATGATTTTAGGTCATCAGTGATGATGATGCCCAAGTCTCTTTCTTCCTTTGTGACTGCTAGCAACTCCTCCCAGCCTATAAGTGGCTTCAGGGTTTCTCTTCCCTATGTGCATGATTTTGCACTTCTTTACATTAAATCCAGTTGCCACTCTTCTGACCATTCTGCTAGTTTATCCAGATCTCTTCTCATTCTGCCCACCCCATCTGGATCATCTACTCTGTTGCAGATCTTGGTGTCATCTGCAAACAGACAAGCCTTACCCTCTAGTCCATCTGCGAGGTCACTAATGAAGATGTTGAATAGGACTGGCCCCAGGACTGATCCCTGAGGTACCCACTTGTGACTTGCATCTCTTCTGACTGTATACCATTTACCACCACTCTCTGTTTTCTGCCAGTCAACCAGTTTGCCACCCAGTTGACCAACTTCTGACCCACCCCGAGCCTACCTAGCTTATTTATCAATCTTCTATGTGGAACAGTGTCAAAAGCTTTGCTGAAGTCAAGGTAGGCGACATCAACTGCTCCCCCTGGTCCACCACCTGGTTACCCTGCCAAAGAAATCTATGAGATTAGTTTGACAGGATCTTCCTTTGTAAACCCATGCTGTCTTGGATCCTGTGCCCCTATGGATTCCAGGTGTTGCACTATCCTTTCCTTAAGGAGTGCCTCCATAATCTTGCCCACTACTGAGGTAAGACTGACCGGTCTGTAGTTCCCGCCTCCTCCTGCTGCCACTCTTGTGGAGTGGGATCACATGAGCCCTTCTCCAGTCTTCTGGGACCTCTCCTGTGCTCAGAGACTCACTAAACAATTCTGCTAATGGCTCTGCTAGTTCCTCCTTTAGCTCCTTAAGTACCCTGGGATGTATGCCATCAGGTCCCATTGCCCTTATCCACCCTGAGCTTAGCAAGCTCTTGTAGGACCCCTTTCTTTTGTGAATGGAGTAGTCTCACCTCCTCCCCTGTGTCCATGATGCTGAGCTGTGGGCCCTGCCCTACCTTCTCTTCAGTAAATACTGAGCAAAAGTATCTATTTAGGATAGATGCCTTTACAGGGTCCTCCTCCTCACATGCTCCCTTTTCCATTAAACTTAGCAATACCCCTCTGGACTTTCTCCCTTTCACTAATGTATCTATAGAAAGTCTTGTCACCTTCTTTACTGTTCGTGCTAGTGTTTCCTCAGTTTGGGACTTTGCCTGCCTTACGCCTTACCTGCTTCCCTTAGGGCAGTTTGGTATGCCTCCCTATCTTCATCCCGCTGTGTTCCTTATATTTTCTGAAGGCCAGCCTTTTGGCTCTGACCTTTTCTGCTACTGCATTTGAGAACCAAAGTGGTTTCCTTCTTCTTTTGCACTTCCTTTCTGTCTAACACAATGGGATGTTGCTTCAAGTATTGTATCCTTAATGCTTGCCCACTTTGCCTGTACCTCCTCACCTGTGTTTCTTTTGCCAGGGCTAGCTTAACTCTGTTGGCCATCTTATCAAAGTCAGCTCCTCTGAAGTCCCATATTTTTGCTTTGGAATGGGATGATTTAGATGTAGTAGCCAAATTGAACCATACCATGTGATGGTCACTGGCCCCCAGGTGACCTTCTACCTGGAGATCTGTGATCCCTTCTTTGTTAGTCAGTACTAGATCTAGGATAGCCCTGTCTCTTGTGGGTTGCTGTACCAGTTGTTTGAGGCCCTCCCCCTGCAGGGAATCC
Source organism: Neoceratodus forsteri (assembly GCA_016271365.2). Lineage (NCBI taxonomy): Eukaryota > Metazoa > Chordata > Ceratodontiformes > Ceratodontidae > Neoceratodus > Neoceratodus forsteri. The sequence goes on along the minus strand of CM028135.1, from coordinate 959,698,258 downwards.
ACAATGAGTCTAGTTCTGGCAGATGTTCCTTCTGGTATTGACCAATCTGTATCTGGCATGTTGAAGTCTCCCATTATAAGAACCTCCCCTTTAGCTGTCATGTTTTGTATATCTTCTAACAGTAATGTGTCTATGTCCTCCCTCTGGTCTGGGGGCCTGTAGACAACCCCAGTTCTTATGGCTGTCCCATTTCCTGTTTCCAGGGTGACCCACAGTTCTTCTGGCTCCTTATGTGTATTCTGAATTTCTGTAGCTTTGATATTTTCATTAACATACAGGGCCACCCTCCCTTTTGCACCTCAGTCTCTTCTGAACAATACATAGCCAGGTACTGAAGTCTCCCAAGTGTGGTTACTGGTAAACCAAGTCTCACTAATTGCTACTATGTCCAGTTTAGCCTCTGACATTATTGCCTGCAGGTCTGGGATCTTATTTCCCAGGCTGTGAGCATTTGTGTACATGATTTTCCATTGGCCAGATTTTGGTGTGTTAGTTGTTGGGTGAAGTTTGGCATTACCCTGTGCATCGTATGGGAGACAAACCTTTTTCTTACCTGGTGATGCAAATGAATGGCAAACACGCTGAATTCCTGTTTGACCACTAGCTGAGGGGAGGGGTGTTCTTCCCCATTCGGCGTATTGGGTGCTGCACCCTCTCCCATTTGCTAGTTTAAATATTCTGCAAGGCGTCAAACTTCTGCCCCAATGCACTGACTCCCTCTTTAGTCAGATGCAGTCCATCAAATTTAAAGAACTTTCGCTCCCAGAACTGTTGCCAGTTCCTCTACAAATCTGTGTCCTTTTTCCTGGCACCAGTCCTTGAGCCACGTGTTTAGCTCCCTATCTCCCCTTCTCTGACCTTCCGTCCATCTGCTCCCTTCTCCCAGACTGGCAGGATCTCAGAGAAGGAGATGCGGACGAAATAGATGATAGTTTGTCACCCAGCCTAGTCAGGTGTTCCTTGGTCTCCACAACTGACCGGCTGGAGATCGATTAGTCCCTATGTGTACTAGGACATCAATGTTTTCTCCTGCTTTGTGAACAATTTTAGCAATGCGGTCAGTGTCTCTCCATGCTGATGTACCTGGGAGACATCTGACCATCACCCTGGCTGGAGATGGGTATCAACTCCCGAATCATGGAGTCTCCTATATGATCAAGTTTTGGATTTCCTTTGTGCTTGTTTAGTTTTGGTTCCTGATTTGGGTGAGTATTGTTGTGCTAGCTCCTGTGCCACAGTGTCCTGCTCTGCAGTGTCTTCTGCCTCTTTATTTGATTTCAGAGATAGAGGCAGATACCTGTTTGTAGTGTTTATATGGTTTTGGAGTAATGTGTTGGAGAGCAGAGAGTGATGGGGCACCTGATTTGCTCCTCCTAACCACCTGCCAACCTCCTGGACCAACTACCCTCTGCAGTCGAGGTTTTTCTGTTGGATGCTGGGAAATGGCGGGTGGTTCTTATAATGTATTTCCTCTTCAATATGAAATTTGAGGCGTGCAATCTCTGCCCATGCTGCCTGGAGCTGAGACCTAAGATCTCCAAAGGCCCAGCATGTAGGACAGTGTCCTAAATCCTGTAAGACTGTCCTTCTGAAAATTGTTCCACAGTACCTGCAGTTAATGAAATCCATTCCAAATAAGTTGCTGGGTTTGTAACCTAGTCAGAGTAATTAGAAGGAAAAAAAATGCAAGTAATGGTTTAATTGTGCTTTGTTTAACTTGTTATAACAAGTTAAATTACTAGTGCCCTGTAAATGAGATCACCTTGTGGAGGCCCCACTGATCCGCCCCTTCCTGCTCTGCCACAGGAAATGTCACAACTGTGGTACCCTATAAAAGGAGTGTAGCGTGGGGTGGTTGGGGATGGGGGTTGGTGGCTGGGCCCTTCCCCTGCCTAAAAAGAAGAACCACGGACGAAAGTGCCTTGGTCCCTGTACCCAGCCCAGTGCCCGCGTGTATCCCTGTTTTGGCCCCCCCATTTGTTTAGTTTTTTTTAAAATGTCTTGCGTAGCCTTGCCCTACCATTTGTAGCACCCCCCAGTCGGTACGAGATGAAGTGGCCTTGCCACTGCCTGCAGTCCTCTATCATCATCCTCCCACTGGACGGGCAGGCCTCATACTGCTACTGTTGCCAACGTTTTGGCTGGGCCTGCTTTTGCCCCCCCACCACACCCAGGTACTCATTCAATTGCCTCAAACCTGCCTGCAGCCACTGTTTTTTTGTAGGAGCTGCTGCCTTTTTCCCCCCAGTTATGAGAAAAATTGGTCTGAATCATGGCCTGGTACTTCCCCAAATCTGCCTTAGGCCCTCTGAAGCTCTGGAACTACCTGGCTCTGTATGCCTGGTCCCACCCACATGCAGTTGTATTTGAAACTGTAGTCTTATTCCTTATTTAACAAACATGAACAGTGTGTGACATGAGCTGAGAGTACTGCTGCCCTGCTAGTCTTTCCCCGCAGGCCCCACACTCTACCCTGCCAGCCCCAAGCATTGCAGAACCTCTCTGTGGCCACTACCTTCTTCTGCTGCCATCAGTAGACCTCTCACCTCTTGACACAGCCTCGCTGCTGCCGCATCCTTCATTCTCTACCACGGCCTTCCCTATAAAGGCTCCCCAACTCACAACTGCCTCTGCCTGCACCACAAAATGGCCAAAAACAACAGAATGGGGGAGGCCAAATCCACCCCATCCACCTTGCTCTATTCCACTGCAGCAGCCTTCCACCTAGATCTCCTTGTACAAAGGGAACCAGTATGCTGCACCTGGACACGCTGAGCCACGTGGCTCAAAGGCCCAGCTGCTCTCCACATGCACTACTCTGGCCCTGCCTCCCGATATCAAGCCACACATTTTTCTTCTTTTTAAAACAAGACAAAATGCCACCAATGCGTACCCCAAGAAAAACACTTCTCCAACTTGTCAAATTGCTACACCGCCCGGTCTGACTTTGCTCACTGAGCAACCAAACCCACCCCCATGGCTCTCTGCCATTAAACAAACAAACCCATGGCTCTCTGCCATTACAATGGATGACCGCACCTCCACCATGAGCCTGCCTGCTGCCCAGGCTCTTCCAGCCTATAAATGTAGAAAATGTCTTTCCTTTTTTTTTTGATGTAAAACAAACAACTCCCCGGCTCTCTACCATTCAACATGGCAGACCATGCCTCCCCATTGAGCGTGCTTGCTGCCCAAGCTTTTCTGGCCGATAAACTCCTGAAAACCACCAGAACAAAAGCCCTAGGCCAACACGCTGCACCATGTGCTTAGCAATTCAGAAACCACCAAACTGAAACACCATGCTAAGCAGCCACTTGATCCTGTTTGCTGCCCACACTAGTTCCAAGTTAAAATTTCCATGAGACCACAATCAAACCACCAGTTTTAGGCCTTAAATGCATAAAATCTCTTTTTTTTTCTCAATGTGAAGTGAACACTCCCCATGGATCTCTGCCAGTAAACATGAATGACAGTGCCTCCCCATTGAGCGTGCTTGCTGCCCAAGCTTTTCTGGCCTATAAACTCATGAAAACAACCAGAAAAAAAGCCCTAGACCAATATGCTGCACCATGTGCTGCCCACGCTAGTTCCAGGTTAAAATTGCCCTGAAACAGTAATCGAACCACCAGTTTTAGGCCATAATGAACATTATAGTGGCAGACCTGCTCCTGCCCAGTCAGTTCTCCTCAGTAAACGCTAGGAGAGACAAGCACAACAAAACCAAGCTCTCATTCACAAAACTACATTTTCTTTGATTAATTAATTATTCACAGTGCACATTAATGAGAAAATCTTCCTTTCCTTCATTATATATATATATATATATATATTTATATATATATATATATTTTTTTAAGACAATGATATAAGCCCAAACAAACCACAATGCTATTCACACTGAACCGTATAGCCTACAAGGCCTAGAAGCCTCATGTGCCTTATCTGCTGTGCCTTATCTGCTGCTTGCCAAGGTTGTGCTGAGTTCTCAGTCTAAAAAAATTCCAGGAAAAGAGGTTGTCCTGCCTGAGTCCTGGCCTAATATACCCCTATAGGCCTCTGGTCAGGGCCCCCTTTGGCCTCCGGCCCCCAGCCAATCCCTGGGGCTCTGGCCTGCCCTTGTCATTTTTCCTTATCTGCCTGGTGATGTTACTAGGCCCCACCCCCACTATTCACTCTGTTCCCCCCAACCCCTTCCCTTCTGTGCATCCTTCCTGGCAGGGATCACTGGACAACTTAGCCTACCTTTTAGTAGCAAGTTCCATTATCAACCACACTTTTTCTTCAACGTCTGAATGTTTGGATGGCCTAACCTCAATATCACTGGAAACATGAGATTGTGAGTCATCATCATGATCAGAATCATGTTCAAGTACTGTAGGGACTGGGACATCAACTGCACTCAAGTCGGCAGATTCAACATTTTTCCCACATGCCAAGTTTAACAGGGTTGAACTTGTAGCAATATGCATGCTGTTATAAACCATGCCTTCACTAACTTTACTAACAGCAGGGACAACACCATCTCCAACCACAATTGAAGTGACTGATTTCACAGTGAAAAGCATAGTTGGAGAAGTCCCTTTACCTGCACCAGTTACTACCTTTCCCTTCTGCTGTGCACTACCATGGCCATAGCCATGATCAACCTTAATACTGCTAGCCTTGGTAGTCCCTGATGAACCTGATTCATCTTCACAACAACTTCCACTGCTAATAGTCTTCTTAGCTGCAGTGCCACAGCCAGAAACTGCTTTGCCTGACTGTCTCTTCGTGGGCATTTTTTCAGATGACACATAAAATTTACAGCAACTTGATATTTCAGCACTTTTGGGTTGCTAGGAAGCAAAACATTACATGCAGCCACACAGGCACAACAAAATGCCTGTCCTTGAATCCTTAACCAACGTTCAAAAAGCAGATGGTCAATAAACAATACCTTGTTTTGATGGGGGGGATGCAGTACCTATCTACACAGAAGCAGGGAAATATATTGCAGACAGGCTTAGAAATTTAGAGTACTGCTGTGGCAGACCAGGTGCCACAATGAAACGTGTGTCAATTGACAGCATGAACACAGATTAAAGGTCATGCGCATAAATCTTAACTGTTCAGTAAGTCATCTATAACAAAGACAGTCCTGTAAAAAGACTGAAAAACTGCCCAGCAAATAGAAAATATTTATAAACAATTCAGTGCAGTTGTACTGTGTCTACCTGAACACAAAAATAATAAAAACAATACCCAACAACTGTTGGAAAAATGCCTTTATCACTAATCTCCCTTCTGTACCACAGATCAGCCCCTCACCTGAAACACACTTCTACAGTGTCTTTCTGTAGAGACTTGAATCAACTAAATTAACATTCAATATTCACAAAAAATCAATACATTCTCGATGATATCAAAACATAAGGGCTTAGTACAATCAACCTACTAAATTTTTGTCACAAAATTTAGTGGCAAAAGGGCATTTTTAAAGGTTTTTAGAGGGTCTAAATCTCAGAGCTGTGAAAGCAAACTGTCTCCAGCTCTCCACTACACACACTACGATAATCTGAGGCTGTGCAAGACAATATAGAGCCCATGTGACCTTACATCCCCTGAATCACTGCAAAATTTGCCTTAAAATACAAAAATACAAGGCGAAATAACTCAAAGTCTAAATAGATCAAAGGGAACTTTGAGTTACTTTGAGATGCATAGCCATTCGTTTCACTTTGCAGAGTATTAAGCAAAATTCAGGTTATACACAAAATACTACACATAGCGGATTTTAGGCACTTTGCCCACCACTATGTTGAACCCACTTGTTCCTTCTTATCTCAGCAGTGGTGTTGAACAACTGTCCCTGGTCCTCACTTGCAGAAAAATTGCATTAAGACAATCCTGCTTCTCTTTTAGATTTTCTAAGCTATGGAACTCTCCAGACTCTTCCCTTAGAGTTACTAACTCTCTGGCCCTCTTTAAATCCCTTCTACTCTCTGAACGTACCCCCCCCAACCACAGTGACTGATATCATTGACTCATGCTCACTCTGCTTCTCAATTGGCCTGCTGCCTTACATGTGTTCAAGGGGATCTGCATCAGGTGTGTTTTGCTTGCACTGTCAGTATTCTTCTCTTTCAAGTTAGTATTTATGCTACTGGACTCACCTCCTAATTTAATTCTTACTCAGCACTGTATGTGCTGTATATACTGTATTCTGCCTAACATAAATGTGTAAATGTATATAAGATGTATATATGATTCGTCACCTTGTAACTCACTCTTTCCATTGACTCTAGTCCCTTTCAAAATAGGCCCAGCATAAAGGGTCTTGTATGTAACAAATAAATAAACTGTAAATGATAAACAACTTGTGCTGGAAAAATTTAACACATATTTCACCAAGGCTGGTTTTGCATTTGAGAACTCAGCTGCATCTTCTTACCCCGCCCCACAATATGATAATTCTGCAACAATGCGTAAACCAGTCCACAAGTTCATTTGTCATCCAATCATTTACAAAGAGGTCAAATACTTAGTATTAGGTAGTGACACTAAAAATGTATGAGTGCAGATGGCATAAACTCTCTATATCTAACAATTGGATATAGACAACTCATGGCACCCATTACTCACCTGTTCAAGCTATCATTATCTACTGGCAATTTCCCTCTAATATGGAAGACAGCACATACCAAATAATACCTTTGTTCAAGTCTGGAGATGCAAATATATTACCTAACTACAGACCAATTTCTATATTACCAGTTTGGGTTAAATTCCTTGAAAAGTTAGCAAACATCCAGTTAAGGGAGTATTTAGAGCATAACTACCTCATTATGCCACTGCAATCAGGATTCAGGCCCAAACATAGCACAAGCACAGCTTTGGCAAAGGTCACAAACAACTGGCTCACAGCCTTAGATCAAAAGTATATTACTGGAGCAGTATTCCTAGACCTGAATAAAGCTTTGGATACTGTATATCACAGCATACTATTACAGAAATTACAAGGCATTTGTGTCGATGAAGTTGCTAGATTGTGGTTCAAAAGCCACCTTACAGGCAGACAACAACAATTTAAGGCACAGGGCTTATTCTCCTCCTGTACACCCATCCAGAAAGGAGTACCGCAAGGCTGAGTCCTATCCCTCCTATTTTGATTTTTACAAATGACCTCAGCAAGAATAGCAACAAAGCCTCCATTCATCTTTTCTCAGACAACACAGTTTTGTATACTTTTAAGCCTACCTTACCAGAAGTGCTCTCAGAACTACAACTGGAGTTCAATACACTACAAATAAACCTCCACCAAAACAAACTTCTCCTTAACACAGACAAAACTAAAGTTATGTTTTTTTCAACAACCACCAAGGCACTGTCTCCTAACATGGCTCCTCACATATCTACCCTTTTAAGTAAATTGCTTAAAGTAGAACAGAGCCTTAAATATCTTGGGTTATAGATCAATTGCAAATTGTCCTTCACAGTTCATATAGAGGCTTTATGTAAAAAGTTACATAGCAGGTTAGGCTTTTTCTTCAGAAACAAGAGCTCCCTCTCACAGTACATCAGGAAAAGGCTAGTGCAAACTACATTTCTGCTTCTCTTAGATTATGCTGATTTAATCTACGGCTAATGCTTTCTATGCCACTTGCACAAATTGGATGTCCTGTACCACAGATCCCTTAGATTTATTACTAATATGGCACCAAGAAAACATCTCTGAAGTTTATATAAGTCTGTTGGCTGGTCTTCCCTATCTACCGGAAGGTTGACAATTTCATATGACTGCGCTTTTAAAGCACTTACAGAAGAGGTCCCCAGCTATATCACAGTATTATTTAAAAAGTGCAGTGGTACTTACCCCTTAAGAAAAAACAAATACTATTTGCTACCCCAAAGGTTTCCACGCACTACCGCAAAATGGCAATAAGCTGTGTCATTCCAACATTGTGTAATAAGTTACAGAAATCCAGTAAGCTCACTGGCATGGTCAGCTGCACAGTATTGACCTTGATGATTGAAGACCTATGGAATAAACCATGTATGTGTTATAGTGCTGTTACCTGATAGCTTGTTTACTGTATAAGAACTGTATGTAAGATCAAGTTGTAATTTATGATAGATGTTCCAGAATGATTCTACTTTCTTTTCCTCCTTCAGACACTTGTTTATTCTGTCAAGTTATACTATCATATTACTCTCTATGTTATGTTTGGAACTGTACCTATTGTAAAACTACTGTGTTATATGTCTAGGTATCTTATTCTGATTATTATAATATATACTGTCCTACCCATGACCTCCTTGAAAATGATCTATCTCAATCTACAGTAAGAACAATTTACTGGTCCCCAGCAGTTCACCATTTCCTGTGGATTTGGCTATTTTTCATCATTTGGTTCCTGGTCACTAGGGCAAGATTATTATATTACACATCTGGACTTGCAGTAATTCCCTATTTAGGGTATGTCTATTTTTTACTTTCTTCTGCCAAGTGATGCCTGTATACAGTGATACATGCCTTCACCTGCTGCTCTCCAGGACACCAGAACTTTCGGAGGGAGCCTGCCTACTATCTTTTGTTCTCCCTCTCCTAGCCACAGGACTTTTACCTAAATGGAGCCCTGACTGTCATTGTTTACCGGTAGTCTGATCCACCAATCAGGTGGGTCTGAGGATGGAACAATTTAGGATTGGCATGATTTTCAGTTTCCACACATCCTCCCAGCTTCACACATTCCTTCACCTGCTGCTCTCCAGGACACCAGGGCTTTCAGATGTAGCCTGTCTACCAGCTTTATTTGCTCCCTCCCCCCCCACCACTGGATTTTAATTGGAGTGGAGACCGAATTGCCTTTGTTCACTATCAGCCTGATCCACCAATTGGGTGGGTATGAGGTCAGGAGATCCCCTCCTTTTCCCTTCTTCTCTGGAACAGTGCAAGCAGCCCCTCTGCACAGTGGCTCTTCCACACAATGGATCATAGCACTCAGGACATTGAGGAATTTGCCTGGAGTCAGCCTGAGGTTTGCTATTGACCTTCCACTCTTCTCCCCTCATGTTCCACCTGATTCCTACCTCACTGCAAACCTAGACACTACTTGACTACCCTGCTACAAGGTGACTTTACATCCAATTATGGTATGCTACTCTTAGGCTCCCTCTGGTTACTCCCTTCTGCCACAGTTCCCAAGACCTAGCATACTCCAGCTTGCCATTTGCGTTTCACTCTCTGTCTCTCTCTCTCTCTCTCTGTCTCTCTCTCTCTTTCTGCTCATTACAAGCACTGTACAGCTCTTTCATTTTCACTAGTTTTACTGAACTGTTGTCTCAATATGGCTCAACTGCTGCACGTAATTAGCTGTTTTATCTTGTAGCCTACTGCTTCACCTGTGTTGCTATGTATTTGCTTTGCAGTTTTGGTTCATTATCTTAGTTTGTTCACCTCATATGCTATTCCATTTAATATTATTGCATTGCTGTTTACTAACCTATTTTTGAGTTCTGTACTTTAGTTCAGTGGTGTTCTGATTACCATTGTTCTTTGTTCTATAACAGTAGTCTCTGTATAGCCAGTTGCCTTCCTCTCCGCTTCTGCTATAATGTTCCTGGCCCGATTCTGCTTGCTTCATTTTTCCCCTTTCCTCCCTCCACCTCTCCTCACTCTCCCTCCCCCCTCCTTCTCCCTCCACATCCAACTCCCTTTTGCTCATCCTCCTCTCCACCCACCCTATGCTGTGCCTTCATTTTTCTCTTCCTCAATTCCTATTCATCCTGGTCTTCTGCCTTCCCCCATCCTTAACCTGGAGTTCCTCCACCATGTCCTCCTTTTCCCTTGCCACTCCTCCTCATCTTGCTGTCCTTCCCACTCCAAGGGTAAGAAGCCCCACCTCATCCTTCTCCTCATTTTCCTCCTCCTCCTGTCTTTTAACATGGAGAACAACACTGGAGCCACTCCCTTCCCCATTCTGCCACCTCCAAGGGCCTCAGAATCTTTCACAGGGCTCCACAGTCATCCAAGGGCCTTAGAAGCCTGCTACTGAAACTTGACCTCCTCTTTGTTGGGCAGCAATTACACTTATCTGATATCCTATGTATCACTGAGTCTTGGCTCTCCTCCAGGATTCCCAGCCATAACCTGTTACTTCCTGATTATCATCTATTCAGACAGGATAGAAGTAAACATGGCAATGGGGTGGCCATTTACATTCACCAGAGTCTGACATGCACTGTGTCCAGCAAGGAGAACATTCCCTCCTTTTAAGGCAGAAGGAAGCAGGGAGGGTAGTCAGAACAGCAAAGGCACAAACTGAGGAAAAGATAGCCAACTAGGTCAAGAAGGGGGATAAAACCTTTTATAGGTATATCAGGGAGCATAGAAAGACAAAGGGAGGGATAGTGAGGCTGAATAGAAAGGATGGTGGGTGGGCAGAGAGTGACAGTGGAAAAGCAGGGATACTGGATGAATACTTCTGTTCAGTGTTCACAAAAGAGGAAGTGTGGGAGGTGCCTAATCCAATTAACAGAAGCACTCTGGAGAGGGGGGTCGATCCCAGTCCTTTCACAGAAGAAAGGGTTCTGAAAGAACTCCTAAAACTGAAGATGGACAAAGCAATGGGGCCAGATGGAATTCATCCCAGAATTCTAAAAGAATTAAGCAGAGAACTAGTGACACCACTGACTATTCTTTATATCAAATCATGGGAGGATGGTGTGGTTCCTGAGGACTGGAAGAAGGCTGATGTGATTCCCCTTCACAAAAGTGGGAGAAAGACAGAGGCAGAAAACTACAGACCTGTCAGTTTGACCTCTGTGGTAGGGAAAGTGATGGAATCACTTCTTATGGAAAGAATTATAGATTACCTAGAGGCCAGTAGGGCACAGGACCCAAGGCAGCATGGGTTCACAGCAGGAACATCATGTCAGATGAATCTAATTGATTTCTTTGACTGGGTGACCAAAGTAGTAGACCAGGGAGGGGCTGTGGACATGGCCTACCTAGACATTAGCAAGGTATTTGACACAGTCCCACACAAAAGATTAGTAGTCAAATTAACCAGCCTTGGAGTGGGTCCCAGGGTGGTAGCCTGGGTAAAACATTGGCTGAACAACAGGACACAGAAGGTAATTTTAAATGGAGTCCACTGTGAAAAACGAGTGGTTACTAGTGGGGTACCGCAGGGTTCAGTACTGGGTCCAGTCCTTTTTAATGTTTTTATAAGTGACATTGCAGAGGGACTAGAAGGAAAAGTATGCCTCTTTGCAGATGACACAAAGATCTGCAACAGGGTTGATACACAAGAAGGTGTGGAAAGGATGAGAAGGGACTTGGCAAGGTTGAAGGAATGGTCAGAAGTATGGCAGCTTGGATTCAATGCAAAGAAGTGCAAAGTAATGCACCTGCCAAACAAAAACCCAAGGGAAGATTACACAATGGGGGAAGGTAGTAACAACAACAAAAATGGAAAAGGACCTGAGGGTAAGTATATCAAATGACTTTAAGGTTGCAAGCAATGTGAGAAGGCGGTAACGAGGGCTGGGGGGATACTGGGATGTATAGGGAGAGGCATCACCAGCAGAAAACAGGAAGTTGTAATCCCCTGTATAGACAGTTGGTGAGACCCCATCTGGAGTACTGCATCCAGTTCTGGAGACCCCATCTCCGAAAGGACATAGACAGTATGGAGGTAGTTCAGACAAGAGCAACTAAAATGGTGCAGGGTCTGTAAGAGAAGCCATACAAGGAAAGGCTAAAGGAGCTTAATATGTATACCCTTGAGGAAAGGAGGGAGAGGGGGAACATGATAGAAATGTTTAAGTACCTCAGTGGAATCAACAAAGTCCAAGAGGGTAGCATCTTTCAGAAGAAGAGATGTGCAAGAACAAGGAGACACAATTTGAAGATAGAGGAGGGACGGCTCAGGGGCAATGTGAGGAAGTATTTTTTCACAGAGAAGGTGGTGGACACATGGAACAGCCTTCCTGAGGAGGTTGTGGGGTCTAAAACTGTGGGACAATTCAAGAATGCATGGGACAGACATAAGGCAATTTTTGTGGGGGGTGGGAAGAAATAGACTGTTGGTTGAATAGGATCTGTAGCTTATCCTCTAGGTAGGGAAATGAGCAGACTAGGTGAGCCAAGCGGTCCTTTTCTGCCATCAAAGTCTATGTTTCTATGTTTCTATATTTCCTCCTCCTTTGAATATCTTTTTGTCAAACTCTCCTTCCCCTTCTCAGTATCATTTTCATTGGAGCTCTTTATGCCTCTCCTAAGATTTCTCACTCTTCCCTGGTAGAATCTCATTCCACCATTGCTTCTTTTTCCTCTACAGGTGAACTCCTCCTCCTAAGGGACTTCAATATCAACTGGATTTGCCCTCCTCCAGACCTACCATTCACAGGATTGAGACACTTAGTTTGACAAAGGTTGTTTCAACACCCACCTGGCTCAGTCCCCACTCTGCTACCCATTCTCCATTGGACTGGGTTCTAACATCCCACCCCCACCACATTGTGGCTGCAGGTATTTTTCCAGATGCCATTAGCGACCACTGTGTGACCTTTTGCATCTGAAAAATCTGAGACACACACACCCCTCCACTACTTAGGTCTCTCCAGTCACTAAATATCGATGTTCTACTGAGCAACCTTACTGCTACCGACTGGTCTGACATTTTCACTGCCTCAGATATTAATGTTGCTCTTGCTCCTTTTCATTCCAAATTTTCTGCTATCTGGGACAGGCCCCCTAATGAAACTCAGAATAAAAACATCCCACCAGCCCTGGGTTACCTCTGATATCATAGACTTGTATAAGTCCTAGGATTGTGCTTTTGCCCGTTACAAATTATCCTGCTCTTCCTCTGACCACATCTTCTATAGGGCTCTGAGGAACAATTTCACTAAGGCTGTCCTGTCAGCTAAATCATAGTATTTCAAAGCCAACCTCCAGTCAATCCTAAATTCCCCATCTAAATTTTGGATGGTTATACACTCCTTTTGACCCTCCCTGCCCAGTCAACCCCTCCTATTCTCATGGAAAATGGTTCACCGGTGTCTGACCATGCCTCTGTTGTGGCTCTCCTTAACAAGTTATTCACAGCCTGTGTTATTCTGTGCTTCTCCACTACCAACTCCTCACTTCTACTCCATCCCTTCCCCGTGTTCCTCCAGGTGACCCCTTCCCCCATCACCATCCATGAAATCGTACTTGACCTCCCTCCTTTAACCCATCAAAGTCCAGTTCTGATGATATCAACCCTAAGTTAATATACCTCTCAACTCCTGTTATTGCAGCTGCCCTCACTCACCTATTTAACCTTTCCTTCACTCTCTGCTTTGTTTCCCGGTCTTGAAAGATGACCAAAGTTATTCCTCTTCTTTATTTGGAGAGAATTCTGGGATACGAGGTGGAGTTTCACACTGCTTGGCAAATTCCCTGGTGATACCCCTCGATGGCGGCTGGAAAAATATACTGTCGGATCACCTTGTTCTTTTGCTGTGCTGTAAATGCTACTATTTTGTTTTATGTTCTCCATATAGCTGAAGTTGAAGCAGTTTAAGTTGTTTAAGCATTTCAAGCAGATGGTGGGCCTGAACAAAATGTGTGTTTTTTGTTATTGCTTGCAGGTTTACTATGCCGTCATGCGATTTTCTGAAAGCTGTTTATTTTGAGCATATGAGTACGGCCGATGTCCCAGTCCTGCACAACAAAATAAAGAAAGTGGAAGAGATGGGGAGACCAAAGATAGTATGAGAGATTGAGTGGTGTTAAAGAAAAATAATAAGTCAACAAGTCCACGGCAATGAACAACGGCATTATTTTCAAAGCACTTGGCATTGGCCTACTATCTTCCTCATTATCTGGTGAAGGGTAACACTGCATTATATATCAGAATGAAATGTTTTAAAGAAGATTTGGACAGCATTGTTTAATTTTCTGTAATTTTATTGTGATCTGAACCAAGTGCGCTACTTAAGGGGAAGAAGTTAATTTACTGTAAATGTGCTGTGTGTTTAAAGCTGTCCCATAAACTACTAAAATGAAATACGGAACCGTATTCACCAGAATAAAATGGACCAGGCTGCATTTACTGCAGCAATTACTTCTTAAACTGCCATGAAGTAAACTTCCACAAAGTAAATGAATGGTACTGTCTTTGGCTGGGGAAAGATATTATTATTAGTCAGTGTGTTGGATCATCACTTTTAGTAGCAGAATTTATAACAGCTACCACAGCAAATATTTCCAGAAGTAAAAGTTTGGAAGAAAAGAAAAATGAGCCTAAGTTAGAGGAGACAGACACTTTAAAGCTGAAGTCCAAACAAAATAAAAGTTCTAAAAGTTCTAAAAAAGTCAGAAAAGCAGGCAATAGGCAGAGTACCAGCGAACAAATAGAGGAAGAGGGGATGAATAAAAAAACTTGATTTACATCAACCATGTATTAATCTTTTTTTTTCCATCACCCTCTATCTGAATTTACACCTCTGCCTAAAACATTGTCTCCCATTTCTTCCCCATTGTCCACACTGGTGAGGAAAAATCCTGAAATAAATAAAATGGCTGCTCAAGATAAATGTGATTCTGACTCTGAACTATTCCAAGAGGTGGAGTCTAATCTGGCAGCACAGAATGGAGATCAGACTGAAAAGGAGAGAGAAAAATCCGGGCAGAAAAATGAAACAGGCCCTTCAGCTTCAAAGTTAGATGACCCAGAGCCTGAACCCCTCTCCTGGGCCAAAACCATCTTGGTGGAAATTCTGTCAATAAGAAGTAAAATTACCCCATTGGATACTTTAATAATGGATGTTGATAATATTAAAACTAGTCTAAGAAACATTGAAGCTTCAAATAAGGTACAGCTGGATAAAATACAGAAAGTTGAAAAACATATCAGTAACACAGAAGATGCGCTACCTGCTATGGAAAAACAACTTGCTCAACAAAACACAGATATTAAACAGTTACAGTCCAAGGTCACTGGTGGGAAACAAGAACAAGATGGAAACATTTAAGAGTCTTGGGGGTACCACAGAAATGGGACCAGCAATTCACTCCTGCTCAGTTATTAAATAAAGTCTTTGCCAATTTACTGGAGATTCCAGAAGCAGACTTTAACATGGACTATGATAGAATTCATTGGGCGCCTAAACAAGTACCACAAGATGACATCCCTCCCAGAGCAATAATTGTGAAAATGCAAAAAATCTGAAGATCATGATAGAAACATGAAACAAGTTTTTCCAAAAAAGCCTTTGCTTATTCAAGGGGCTAACATAAATATTTATCAAGATCTGCCAAATGAGGTCATCATTTAAAGAAAGAATTATGCATATTTAAGAATGAATGTGCCACATGATGGAGCATTGGATGCTATGGCATTTTTTCTAAATGATGACCAGTGTTATAATGGACCATAGGTGGATTTTTTGTTAAAATTGATGGATTTTGTTTTGACCTTCAATGTATTTTTGTTTAATCAAGTTTTGTATAAGTAAATTAAGGGGACAGCTATGGGAGCCACATGTGCCCCCTCTATAGCAAACCTCTATGTAGGTCTATGGGAGAAACATTATATCTATGACCCGTCTATGAATCATTTCCATGGAAATATTATTCTGTGGAGACGCTTTGTAGACAATGTCATTTTATTATGGAATAACTCAACAGCTGATTTCCAAGAATGTTTTATTTATCTTCACTCCACAAATGAGCATTAATGTTTTTTGCGTATAATTTGGCAGACGATCAGATACCATTTTTTGATATTTTAATAAAAAAAGCATTGAACAGGGTACTCAGTACAGACATCTATCAAAAACAAGTAGATGGCAATACTGTGCTAATGGCTTCAAGTTGCCATCCAGCACACAAGATAGAAAATATTCCTAAAGGAGAATTTTTAAGAACTAGAAGGAAGCTTTAATGAAAATGCGGATTTATTGGAGGTCAGATTTCATGAGAGGGGTTATAGTAGAAAAAATGTTACAACAGCGAGAATTGCAGCAGAAGAAGTAGACTGAAGTATATGTTAGAGTTATCAAATAGAAGGGATATTAATAATGCACAGATGAATGTTGTTACGACTTTTTCAGTACATGCTAATTTGTTTGGCAATATTGTTAGGAGACATTGGGGGGTTTTGGCAGCAGAAAAGAATTTAGAGACAACAGCTGCACTGCAACTGAGAATAGCTTATAGAAAAACCAGAAGCCTTAAGGACAATCTAGTCCACAGTCACTATTTTTTTTTGGGGGGGGGAGGTAGTACAGTGCAGTGGTTTAAGGCTCTGAGCTGCAAATCTGGAGACCTGGGTTTGAATCCCACAGCCACCACTTGCATATTGTGTGATCCTGAACAAGTCACTTAACTTTCCTGTGTTCTCAGTTCACACTTGTAAACAAGCTTTCAGCTTAGTGTGCTACTCCTGGTTAAACAACTGAGAAAATAAAAGACAAACAGATCTGGATAACTAAACTGCTGGGTTGTTTTAAATGCAATAATTGCGTGTATTGTGAGGTTATTGAAAGTGGCAAGGTATTTTCATCTATTAATAACCCAAAGGAATTTGTCATTAGACAAATGACATCTTGCAATACCAGCGGTGTGATTTACTTAGCAACTTGTTCTTGTCAGGCATTTTATGTGGGAAAAATGGAAAGAAGTTTTAAAGTTAGAGTGGGTGAGCATCAAAGAGCCATTTTAAGTGGGGATCTTTTGTATGCTACAGCAGCACATGTGTTCAATAATAAAAATGATATTCTGGATCATAATTTCAGGTATATGGCTATAAACAGGGGTTGCCACTGACCTAGAGGTACAAACTATAGAAATTTAATCCTGAAAAGGGAAACTTTTTGGATTCTACAACTTAAAGCAACTAAGTACCCAGGTCTTAATGGTAGTTTTGATTTAAAGCCTTTTTTGGAAGAAAGATGATAAACACCTTTAGTGGCTTTAAATTCAGTATGGTAATATGTGTAAAGTTAGTATATTTATTGCCTGCAGGAATATTCGATCCTATGTTTGTATTTGTGTTAATATGTTTTTAACCCCCCACATTCAGTTTTCCTCACTTATGTCTCCTTGCTTTCAATGCAATATCTTTTTTATTTGATGCATTTTCAATGATTCAGTTATCAGTTACATTTATGTCTCTAGCTTCATTGAATCTATTACTATCTGCACAAGTGTTCTTTGCTGTTATTGATTGCCATGAGGTAATTTTAATTGTGTGTTTATTTTTTATTACTTGTATCCATTTATTGGTGCTTTTTAATTGAATGTGATTAGGACACTGCTTACAGACTTGTTATAAATGTTTTTCATGTCATTGTGATAATTTAGCCTTTGAGAAAGGGTCCAGCAGACAAGAAATGTGTCAGGTGTAAAATAAATGTTTTAAATGTTTTCCTCTCATGGTTGGCAGTTTTATTTGTGGTGGTGAGTACCTGGATTTGTGTTTTTACATTTAAGAACTGCTATATGAAAATTTAGGGCAAAATCCATATTTATTCTTCCATATAGGCTTAAAGTGTTTATTAGAGGTTATCAGTCAATCATTCTGTATAACTCTAATTCAGTGACTTGTATTCTGTAACTTAAATTATGTCTGTCCTCAATGTGACGAGGTACCTTTGGAAATGAGCCTCTGGCTCAAAGGTTGTGAACCAATTTACAAATAAATAAAATAAATAAAAATAAATAAGAAACAGTGGTTGATGCAGAAGTGGACTTAAAACTCAAATACCCAGAAATGTTTTGAGATGATTCCTTAATATGAACAACTGTTGATGTTGGCCTGGAGGGCAAGGTCTGGTGTCTATGTTCTTTTTTTTTGTTTGCTTGTTTTTTTGTTTTGTTTTTCATTTTTCTTTGTGTTTTTTTTCTTTTGTGCCCTGTTCTCTTTTCAATGGAAGGGAAGAGGGAGAAGAGGGGGAAGAAAAGGGAAAAACATTTTTTTTAGTAATGTTGAAGCTGTGTTTGACCCAACCCCTTAATGAGGGCAAACTGTTGATATCAGGTGTGGGGAGAGATTTTTTTTTTTTGGTACTTTATATGACAGCAGTAGAAGGTGACCCAATAGGGTAATATGGTATTATTAAAATCGATGTAGTAGATTAGCTGGGCCACAAGGATCTACATATTCATAGGATTAAGAGGTAGTTGGGGTGCTCTGTAGGGTTTGTGAAGAATAAGGTTACCAGCATTAGGCAGATGGTTAATCTGCCTTCATACTTTTTAAGTAGAAAGTTTAATTGTACATTACATGTATACAATATGAGAAAGGGAAATGGGGATTTATCTGAAACTTGTGTATATATTTCTTGGTATTGATATTGGTATTAATTGAGATATGAAAATATATAGTGGAGATTTTGTCAATAAAGGAGAACAATAAATCATAAGGAATGACAGCTGAACATGTTAAGAACATTGAGCTTTACCTCTTTAAATATAAATGGTTTAAATAACAATAAAAAGAAAAATATATTCCTTCAGTACTTACAGGATAAAAATGTCCATATTGCCTCAATTCAAGAAATGCATCTGGATGCATTAAATCATAAAAAATTAAAAAAATGGTGGGTAGATCAAATTTATTTCTCCCAAGGTACTACTAATAGTATGTGGGTTGCTATTTTGCCTTCAAAAATATAGATTTCAAATACACTGAACAATGGCAAGATACAGAAGGTAGAATTATTTTAGTAAAAGGTAAATGATATGGTAAGGATTTCATTTTGGGATCTGTATATGTCCCTTTTTGGGCTATGAAATTTTTATCAATCAAGTCTCATACGCAATTATTAAATTAGAAACTGATAACATCTTAATTGGAGGAGACTTTAATGGGCTATTAAATCCCAAAGTAAATAAATCATCCCCACCAATTCAATCTGACAAAAGAACATCTAATATTCTTAATAATTTTATAAAGGATCCTAATGTATGTGACCCCTGGAGAAATAAAAATCTAACAATAGTTAAATATACATTTAAAGCAAAACATATGAGTACATTCTAGACTGGGTTATATTTTCTTAAATAAACATTTTATTCAAGACACTGCTAAAGCAGAAATTCATGAAATCTCTATCTCTGATCATGCATTAGTTTCCATTATATTTACCCCAAACAAAAAATAAAGAAAGATTGTCTCAATGGTGTTTTCAAAATAAATTATTGGATTTCAGTTTTGTATTATATCTCACAAATCATATAAAGGAATTCTGGGAAATAAATTACAATGGTCAGAAAGTGCTAGAAATCTGGTATGCATTTAAAGCAACAGTAAGGGGACATATAAAGTCTTATCAAATACAGGCAAGTAGGAAACAACAGAAGTATCAGGAAAAATTAGAGAAAGAAATATCAGAACTACAAGAAAATGAAAGGTTAGAACCTACCAAATATCAAAAGCAATTACAAAGTAAAGTAATGGAAAAAAAGTTGCACTTGGAAAAGAAAGTTGAGGAAAGAATCATGCAATTAAAAATTAATTATATCTTTTTGCAGATAAATCTGGCAAACTATTAGCACACACCTTAAAACAACAAAGGGAAATGAATACAAAACACAAATTTATACTGATAAACGAGATATAGTTACAACAGATCTTAAGATCGCTCGAGTTTTTCAAACATATTATGGAGAAATATACAATTGCTCTGGTTTAAGTCATAAACAGAGAAATAAACCTGTGTGTGAATGATGTCTTACAGTACAAACAATAATTTGACAAAAGTACAGATATTGTCAGAAGGTTTTTCCAAAGTTGAAGAGACTGAAGCCATTAAATGAATGAAACAAAACTCAACTCCTGATCCAGATGGATTTACAGAACTCCAAAATCACTAACAAGGGGAAGGAAGGCCAGTACTTCCGGTTAAATGTTGATGCTGATGATGTTGTGGTAATTAAAGAATCATATTTTGAATTACTTCAAGAAATCTATACATTTTCCATATATTAAATC
The DNA here is from genome assembly GCA_016271365.2 of Neoceratodus forsteri. Lineage (NCBI taxonomy): Eukaryota > Metazoa > Chordata > Ceratodontiformes > Ceratodontidae > Neoceratodus > Neoceratodus forsteri. The sequence continues at coordinate 959,678,288 of CM028135.1, read as the reverse complement.
ATGCATTAAATAAATCCAAAATGTTATTTTATGTTTGAATGACATTTCACCAGGAACTAAGCAAATTATTTCTGAAATGAAAATACAGGACTCAATAAAATATTTGGGAATTCAGTTAACAAAAAAACAGAAGCCACAATACAAATTAATTTAAAACTTTGCATGGGTAAAATTATAGATATGCCCATGCAATGGCAAAGCAAAGCTCTTTCCTTATGGGGAAGAATTGAATCTTTAAAGATGATGATCATGCCTCATCTTACGTACCTATTTCAAGCAGTGCAAGGAGAAATATCTATTACTTGATTAAAACAAATAAGACATATGTGTACAACATTTTTATGGCATGGAGGAGTTCCAAGAGTTTCCTGGAAAAAACTAAGCATATTGAGGAAGAAAGGTGGAATGGGATGACCAGACCCTATTAGTTATTATTGGGTGGCTAAATGAAACTAATTATTAATTGGATTAATAATTCCAAAAAGGAATGGCAGACCATTGGTAATCATCAATCAGTTATGGACAGAATGATACAACATTCACAAACCAAACTAAACTTTCAAGATATGTTAGCATTCCCATCATTATTTGAAAAATGTCACAATTTAAATATTAGGGCATTACAGAAAACAGCTTCTTACTGTAAAAAAATCTTCCCTAATAACAATATCTTATTATTTGCCAGCATAAATGGTAATTCAAAGATTTGGAATACATATATAATGAGAATCTAGTATCCAATCTAGATTTATTTAATTTTAATATCTATCAGTGGATGGATTGTTGGCAATTAGATACATTTACAGAACTGGAAATTTTCATTAAGAAATGCCAAGATAATGTATTTATTTATTTATTTATGTATTTAGTTAGTTAGTTAGTTTTTGTTGACTGGGTAAGTGCACTAGGCAAATCCTGCCTATTTTCAGGCACGACCCTGGGGGAAGGGGATACAGATGAATGGCAACTGACCTTGAACCAGATTAAGCTGTTGGTGGTATTTTTAGTGAATGAGGGAAATTTGGCCAGGACACTGGGAAAATTCCCCTACTCTGCTTCCTGTGAGCAGGGGGACCCTTTTGCCAGTGACTCCAAGATGGCTGCTGTTCCAGATCCTGGGGGAGCTGCTTCCATGGAGGAGGATGTGTTGGCTGGCCAGTCTGCTGGTGTACCTGGAGGTGAGCAGGTCTCCCTACCTTCAGGTCCAGCTTTGGAGACCAATGAAATACTGCCTAACTGTCTGGAACAAGAAGAATTAATGATGGATTCAGCTTTGTTACCTTTCTGTGCTACAGCAGGTTTATTTGGCCCTGATGCTGTCTGGCTGGATAACATTTTGCAGCAAAATCAAAGTTTGATACGACCAGAGGGAATGCAATCTATGTGAAACTCTTCTCAACACATGCCTATGACTCCTATGGAAGAACAAGGTGAAATTATCACTTCTGACCTCCTTAGAGATGCTGCACACCTTATTCAGGATGAATTGAGGAAGTCAGTCATGGTGGAACCTACACCGAGCGGCAGTGTGTGTCAGCAGGATGACGCATCCACTTCAAAGGGAAGTGTTCTGACAGAGCGGCCCTTTGATGTGGTGAAATTGACAACCGCACTTCAGGTTGATACACTGGGTGTGGTGGATGGCTGGGCTGAAAGTGGGACTGCCTCCGTGAGTATCTCAACTGTTCCTACATATGAAAGAATGGAAACTTAGGACATACATTTTGCCTTACGTAAAGGCAGATCTGATGCTGATCCTCCCCAGGCCCCTTGCAAATGATCAGTTACTTTACTCGACCACATGCTGTTCAATGTGGGCTGGAAGCGAGGCCACACCTGGGTCTGGGTTCCTGACCCAGCCCACAGTCCCATACCAGGGCACCCTGTCTTGCAAACAGTGGATCCTGCAGCGTTATAGGAAGAACAGTCTCCCTCAGTCCCACAGTTGCCTGATGAGGGGAAACAGCTTCAGACTGCAGGGCAACATGATGCATCCTCTTCAGATTCTGAAAGTACGGGGAAGCAGCATATTGAATGGGGAGACTCTGTTGCTACCTCCCCGCAACAAGTACGGCCTTCCCCTAACCCCCTTCAGTGAGCAAAAACAGCCTGGAGTCATTTCAGTGAAAAGATCCTTTCTCAGGTGCCCCCCCATTACAACGGAGAAATGCGGTGTACTTGGAATATCAGGGGGGTTTAACTTTAGCACCGGACTATCTCTATGTAGGGAAAACTTTGTTGAAGAACCCTATGTTTTTTTTTTCCAATGAAATCCATACACTTATCCATGTGTCTGGTTCTATAACTTTTGATGTCAGTGTTGTCACCCCACAAAACTTGGATCGTTTCTGGTGGAAACTAGATGTTTTGAAATAACTCTGAATTATGGATGCCTTTCAAGGCAATCTCTTTGACTAAACCTTCTATCAAATCAGTGACAGTTTTATTTCAAAATGAATCTGTTTCAGTGCATGATATTGTCTTTTGGTTGCAAAAGCAGTATGAAGTCCTCAGGGCTCCCTCACCTATATTTGATGATGAATGCATTTGGAATGGAGGGTGGGTGTTCCGGGTTCGCTTACGAAATCATCATCTAGGGCCTGTACATCTGCTAAATAGTACTTTTCTAGGTTCTGAGCGAGGTCACTGTTTTTATCAGGGTCAGCCTAGGGCTTGTTTTAAATGTGGGGCCCTTACACATTTAGGCTCCACCTGTGATAGATTATGATGCAATCTCTGTCTTGACTATGGTCATCATAGCTCTGAATGTCAGGCTGACTTGAAATGTAGTTTGTGCTACGAATCTGGGCATTCATATAAATCCTGTCCATGGGCTACACATAATCGATCTGATAGGAAAAGTCAGGATAGCATATTACAAGAAGCGCAGAAAAAAGAAATGTTGAAGAAAAGGGCTCAGCAGCAGGAACCGTCCACTGCAGAACCGAGGCCAAGTTCTCCCCCCCCCCCACCACCATCTCCACAGTTAGATAGTGTAGTAGATGATCAGTCAGGTCCTCCAGCTGAGACTGCTTCAGAGCTAGGTATACCACCTGGTACAGAGGTCACTTCTCTTCCACTGGTGCAGAATGACACTCCTTTTGAAATGCCTCCCCCTTGGGGCAAAAGTGTGGCTAAGAAAAGGAGCCTGAAACACTCTCAACCCAGATCTAAGTGGCAAAAGCCTCCTCAGGAAAAGATGACAGTATTGAGCTAACAAATAAATATGAGATTCTGAAACCTCAATCTCTGTATTCTGAACCAGGCGGAGAATCTGAGGCTTCTTCCTTAGCCCCTCCCTCCTCAGATACGGATGAGGAAGCTCAGGAACAGTGCTCCCAAGTCAGTGATGCCCCCCGCTATAGAACCCATGTCTGTAGAAGTACCAGGGTTAAGAAGCCACCTTGATTTTGTAACATATTTCCATGTTGACTGCTTTCCTTCCCAGACTGAGAATTTAAACCATTAATGTTATTAGCATAAAAAATCCTAAGAGGCATTTGGTTGCCCTAACAAGGTTAAAAGACATGGAATGTGATATATTTATTTTGCAAGATACAAGGCTGAATACTACCTTTTTAATTAATGTTGCACAAAAACTATGGTGTTGGGGGCCTTCCTTTTTCCTCCTATGGAACTGCTGTGTGTGAGGGCGTGGGCATTCTATTTAGAGGGGATGCTTTTTGTATTTCCAGATTGATCGAGGTGTTTCTGGGGAGAGATTTGATAGTTGACTTCACATATGAGAATATGTCCTGGAGATTAATTAATATTTATGCCCCTCTTACTAAGAAAGGGAGGACGGAATTGTTTGGGATGATTAAACCTTATTTATTCACTCTCAAATTAGTTATTTGGGTGGGAATTTAATTGTGTTATTAATATAGGGGATAGAGGTGCAAAGGCAACAAAAGTGTATAGTGACACTAACTGTCTTCTCCAATTATTATCCCAAAGTCAAATGATTGACACCTATAGAAGGGTACACAAGCTTGGTGGGCAAACATATTTTCATGGGTCCCTGTCCACGAGAATAGATTTTTTATTTATCAAAGCTAATATTGGAGTGGAAAAAGCGAAAGTGTTTCCGATGGAAATTTCTGACCATGCTATTTTGATGGTCACTTTGGGAGCAGTTAATGAGCCTCAGTATGGAAAGGGTACTGGAAGTTGAATATGGCACTTTTGTCTGATAAACATCTGCAGACCCAAATACAGGATTACCTTAGAGCTCGCATGTCCATGGCAGGGTTGATGGACAACAGAATCAGCTGGTGGGAACTCACTAAAACAGGACTGAGATGTATGTTTCAAAAACACTCTGTTAAACAGTGTCAGGGACAGTATCGACAGTATTTGCAGCTACGTATGCAATTGAATAAAATTTATTCAACTATCAATTTGTTACATATCCCTCTATCAGAACAGGATCTTAATATTAAAAAGGAGATGTTCTTGTTACAATATGACAGGGCCAAAACATTGTTATATGAACCTAAAATTTGCACTCAGGGGAAAACAGAACTGGGAGATCCCTTTCAGCTTAGTTCCCAGAGAAAAAATGTGCGTTTTATGTCTGCTGTTACTACAGATATTGGTGAGATGGTTTCAGATGGGCCTGGTATTTTGAACACAGTCTCACACTATCTGGAGTCAATGTACACCTCTTCATTATTGGGTGGTGAGCAGGCAAAACATATGCTTTCATCCATTGTAGTTCCTTCACTATCAGATGATCAGGTATTGCACTTGACGGAGCCCATTACTGAACCAGAGCTTAATCAAGTCATCACTAGTCTCAAAATAAATACAGCACCTGGTATAGATGGTTTGCCTACCAAATTTTATCATACATTTAAAGATTTGATGGTTCAAATATTAAAAGTTGTATTTAATTGGGTATTACTGACTTTATAAGTAGATTTCCATTTTTGTATTGCAGTACAAATTATGGTGCACAAGAAGGGAGAGAGGATGTGTTTGGACAATTGGAGATCTTTAAGTTTATTAAATACAGACTACAAAATTTTAATGAAACTTCTACATTCTCATTTGTTGCTGTTGACGCCATATCTACTCTCATCGGCTCAAACTTGTACTATACCAGGTCGTACTATACAACACAATTTATTATTAATAAGGGAACTGGTAGAACAGGGTAAAGAGGAACTTTTACAAGAATTTATAATGGCTTTGAACCAAGAAAAGGCTTTTGACCGTGCCCCACATTCTTACATTTCTCTTGTGTTACAGTCCTATGGGATCCCTGAGAAATTTGTTAGGTGGATCTCTACTTTGTATTCCCATGCTAATGCTATCCCTCTGGTTAATGGTCATGTATGGAAATATGTAACAATTTCTAGGGGGGTAAGACAGGGATGCCCCTTAAGTCCCCTTTTGTATGTGTGTTGTTTGGATCCTATGTTAAGGGTTATCCAGCAAGATTCTCATGTAAAGGGGCTTCTACCACTGGGGGGGTTTAGAAATTCGAGTTACTGCTTATGCGGATGATATTTGTGTTGCAGCAGCAGATGAACAGTCAGGTCTGAGGGTGTTGAACTTACTGGATGATTTTGCTAAATCTACTGGTGTTAGTTTGAATAAACTAAAAGGTTAATTTATCCCTTGGGAAGGTCATATCAGGGCACCATGGACTGGCATGGTATTATAGTATCACACATGCCATTCTAATATTTGGGCATTTGGTGTAGGAAGGAGGATAATAGTGGGTTTAACTGGTAAAGGAAATTGGAGGAAGCAGCTGTTAAAGTAAATATTTGGAAGTCATGGAATCTAGTGAAAAAAAAAGAAAGTTATGCTAGTTAAAACATATCTGTTGCCAATCTTCCTGTATCTCAGTGCTGTATATCCATTACCATGGCATCTGGAATCATGTGTGTTAGGTTTGGTTTTTCAGATCATCTGGGGGTGTAGGTTGAATCCAGTAAAGAGAGAGGTACTGTGTCTTCCTATAGATAAAGGAGGTTTGATTTTATTTGACAAATCCTATTCTTTTCCTGTTCACTATTTTTTTTTCATCGTAATTTATTGGTATGTCAAAACCTCAACTAGTTATATGGATCCCTTTCGCTGACCACTGGTTGGGACCTGTATATTCCAAATGGAAAGAGCAGGGAATTCTGCATGCCCAGGTTAAAACTCCTTGTGTATATTTTAGGCCTGCTCTGGGGAAATTAAAATTATGGAAAGTATCCTTAAGGGTCCTTACTTCAACATCAAACAAAGTCATGTATAAGGCTATCCAACAAGGTATTCCTGAGTTTCAAGTGGAATTTCATGATGTGGAACCTCAATTTAGAATGCATGTAATTGATACCTTGCGAGATCCTAGACTAGCACCTAGAATATGGGATGTTACATGGCTGAGTACTTAAGGGTGTTTAAATGTGAAAGACAATGCAAAACATAAAAAATATGAAGAACGTTTTTGTCCCACACAGGCCTGCATTGAGATGGTTGAAACTATGCAGCATTTTTTACTTTTGTGCCTGTTTGTACAACAAGTGTGGAGCATTTTGGCTACTAGATGGAATCAACCTTACTGGAAAAATCTTACGTATTCTGAAATAGTAGGTGGTTTTAGTCTTTCAGACCTTGCTTTGCAAGGGGACATAGTGAGACTTATCTTATCTTTTACTAAATTTATTCTTTGGCAAGTCAGATTTAAACTGGTGTTGCAGCAAGTCTATCAAGACCCAGTTACTGTTATCCTTATTATTGAAAATGCACTATGTAAGCAGTGTTATTTTGAACAACAACACATGAATGAAGGGGTATGGAAACTTCATTGGTTGAATGTACCTTTTATGAAAGATAAAATTGGATGATGTGTTTTCAAAGTATAGACTTTGTTTTAGTTACAGAACAACTGATTGGTTTTTTTCTGTATGTATCGTTTGTTCTAAAATGTTCTTGTTGTAGTTTCTGTTCAGTTTATTTTAAATAACATTTTCCCCTACTCTTTTCAATAAGTGCCATGGGATCTTTAACATCCACCTGAACTACCAGCAGTCCAGGCAGATGGGTCCTCGGTTTAACATCTCATCCAAAAGAATAATGATATCACGCACCCATGGCTCAAATATAATCTACTTAAAACTACATTTTATTCTAATATAGGGAAAAAGATAAAGAGATTAAAAATGTTAGATCTGGATTTAACTCAATTCATGAACCCTATGATTAAAAAAACAACAACAAAGATGACTGTTATTGGATTTGTTTATGGAAATATTATAAATAGAATTACTTAAAAAAACAGGTAAAAGTTTGCATCAAAGAAAAACAAAGTGAGAAGAGGAACTACCAGTAAAATGGGAAAGTATTCATTGGAAAAGATTGTGTATAAAGACAAACCGACTATACATAAATGCCAAAAATAAATCTATCCAACATAAAATTATGGATAGAGCTGATATTACCCCAAATAAACTGCATCATATTGATCCTAATTATTCTGATAGATGCTGGCATAATTGTAAGGAATGGAAAAATAAAATTTACCATTTTCATCTAATATGGGTATGCAGTGAAATCTTGGAATGGTGGAAAGAAACAAAAAGACAATTGGAGAAAATCATGGATAAACAACTTTCACTGTTACCAAATACTTTTATTCATAATGATTTTGATTCCTTAGGGCTTGATTAGAAAGAAAAAAAAATATTGGCCTTAGCTACGATGGCAACAAAAAGACTGATATTAGCAAATTGGAACTCCCCAAAATCTCTAATTTTCATTTAAATAAATGGAGCTATATGTTCAAAAGCACTTTATATTATGAACAATTGATGGATGAAGTCTATGGAGGCATGGAGGGGAAAAAAATCACCTAGCAGGAATTATTTAAGCTTTTGCCTCAACTATTACAATTATAATAGTGGTAGTCATACAAAAGTTACTCAGTACTGGGGTATACCTAGGTATACTGAGGAAAATTTGCATTGACTGTAAAGTGATTCTGCCTCAGTATACCTGGGTATACCTCAGTACTGAGCAACTTTTGTATGACTACCACCGTATAAAGAGGTCTACCAATATATCACAATGTCATGTTATTTTCGTATTACCTTCTACCCATGAGAAAAGGTGGGGGGGTTAAAAAAGTAATAGAAAAATGGGATATAATATATAAATTAGATCTGGATATTTATATATCATTATTTTTGTATGAAAGAGCAAAGCTGTATTATTAACACCATGTCTAACTGCCATAAATGAACTGTATCACGTATAATTATATCCGTAAATAAAAAGAATATGGAAAAAAAAAAGTTCTCTCTTTTCTCAAAGGGGTGATTCATAGTCTCTTGGTTAATATCATCCCATCTCCTTTTTCCCCTCACTCTCTAAACTACAAGAGAAACTGGTCCACACCAGACTCCTCGATTTCTTCTCATCTACTAACTTCCTATCACCTTTCCAGTCTGGCTTCCATAAGCACCATTTCACTATCTCCTCCCGGCTGCATGTCACTGATGTTATCTTCTCCAGGATGGACATGGGGCACAATATCACAGCAATGTTTGTTAATCTGGCCAAAGCCTTCACCTCTGTGCCCTATCCATTTCTCCTGGACAGCTGAGAAATGCTGGCTTTTCTGACCCCCACTGTCACTTGGTTCAACTCTTACCTAACCGGCCATCTACAACTGGTACTGGTTGATGGTTCCCTGTCATCTCCTCTTCCTAACCAATTTAGGGTTCCACAGGGCTTCATCCTTAGACCTCTCCTTTTTTCAGTCTTCTTCAATGATCTCCCATCTGTCTGTCAACTTACATGTGCACATGTATGCAAATGACACAGTCACCTTCACCTCTGGTTCTTCCTCTGCAGCTGTGGAAAACCTGCCCAATGAGACTTCAATAATGTCCTTCAGTGGTTCCATTCTAACCAACTTAGAGTTAATACTAAAAAGATAGACTCCATGACCTTTGGTACTAGTCAAAAACTAGCCAGACTCATTGTCCCCCTTTTTTGTTACCACTTGGAATGGCTCCCCACTTAAATGGTTCAGTCCTTTAAGTAACCTGAGGTTGTGACTTGACAGTAAGCTTGACTTCTCAGCCCACATTGATGCCATCCATGCCAAGCCATGTCCCAAGCACAGTGGCCTCTGTCATTATAAAGACTGTCTATCTCCACAGGGCCATAGGGAACTGATTACCAAAATAGTGCTCCCTCTCTTTGACTATGCGGATGTAGTCTATGGCTCTGACCCTCGACTTCCTTCATCAGACTGGATATCCTCCTCAACTCCTTCTGCCATTTTTCATCTAGCTCTCTTCCATCATTGCTTGCTTTACTCCTCCCTTTCCATCCTGCTATCTCGGCAACATGCCCATTGCACTACATTCATCTCTAAATATTGGTTTAGCACCACTCCCTCCTGCTTCTTCTCTCTCCTAACCTGACCCCCCACCTTCTGCTCCCTCTGCTCTAGGGACTATTGCACTTTTGTTATTCCTCAGCCATGCTTCTCTGCTGGACTATCTGCATTCTTCTATAAGCTTCCCTCTCTGTGGAACAAACTCCCCTCCTCCCTCTGTCTCTCCCCATCCTTTAGCTCCTTCAAATGACTTCTGAAACATGAAAACCCCCCTCCACATGCTCCTGCTACCTTTCTTCCGGTTACCCTTGAAGTCTTCATTTAACGCATGCACGTTTTTGGTCATGATTCTAAGCACTGCTAAAGTTCACTACACTTTATTTAATTCTGGTACATGCAAATTCTCTTTATTTATTTTATTACTGTTACACATTGCTCGTTTGTCTGTTCAGGTGTTGCTTTGCTATTGTCTGCTGCTGTTTTACTCTATCTATTCCTTCTCCAGGTCGCACCTGGAAACAAACCTCGGCTCAGTGTGCTTTTCCAGGTTATCACATTTTAAATAATTAAAATAATTCATTTGGATGACATTGTGTTCTTGCCAAAGGACGCCTTCAGTCTGAAACATGTCAGGCAGGGCTCCTGTCTCTTTTACTTGGAATGAACAAATACAGCTTGATGTGAGAACTTTTAGACTGCGTTGAATTCTTTGCATCCCTCCTATGGGTTCAATGTGTGCCAGAAATCCTTGTGGTCAGTAAACTGGGCTAGTTTCTTGAGCACCACAATCCTGGTGGTCTGTCCTTGTGGTTCATTGTTCCTGTAGCATACTGCAAGATATCACTAGCAGAAGATTACAGGATGAGTGCTTTATCTTGGTAAGCAGCATGGTACTTTCCCTGATCTGCAAGTAGAGCCAGGGAGGGAAGGTGACAAGTAAAGCATGGTACTTTTTTTGCTCTATTTTTTATTTATTTATTTATTTCAATCTAGGATTACACTACCTTTGAGCCGAGGCTCTTCTACAAAGGTTCCACATCAGTGTGTGCAACAGTCATCATTTTTAATTACAAACATATAGTCATTGACTTACCAACATGTAATAACCAGTACAAAGACATGAGCTATGAGCAAGACAAGGAAGGGGGTGGGTGGGGGGAAGTGAGGTAGGAAATCGAGGGGAAGGAGGTGCATGGGGTAAGGGGAGTACAGACAGTGGTTGGGACGGGGCAGGAGTGGAGATAAGGGGGAAAGGTGAGCGAGGGTGGGAGACAGTGCAGCCAGGGGGCCTTGTCAAGGGAATATGACAGGTAAGTTGCTAGGGGTGCAAAGACTGATTGTAAGTGCTGGGTGCTAGGGCATTAGCAGCTGAAATGATGGAAATATTAAGATGGGCAATCACAGGATGCAAGCAGTGAGATGCACAGCTTGGACTTGAAGAGGCTGAGTGTTGGAGTGGTCGCTATGTCACTGCCAAGAGCGTTGAGCCAGTTGGATGCCCGATAGGCAAATGATCTTTGTCCTTGGGTCATGCGACATCGTGGGATATGTAGTAGATGGGAATTGGTTCTCTTTTTAGAGACGTTCCTATGTCTAGGCTTAAGGAGGGCACAGACACCAGGTGGGGCCAGACCCATTATAATTTTCTTGGTTGTGATGCAGGTTTGGTATTTTATGCGTTTGTCCAGTTGAAGCCATCCAGACTGGGAATAAAGGTCACAAGTGTGGGTACAGCAATGTGAGCCAATGATGAGATGACAGGCCTTATTCAGGGAGGTTGCAATACGTTTGAGAGCAGAGGTAGTTGCAGACCCATATATGATAAGACCATAGTCTATGTTACTGACGATGGAGCTTTGGACGGCCACTGCCAGTGCTTCTGGGGTTAGGTGTTTCCTGTGTCGGAATAATATACCTAACCTCACATTGGCAGAGTTTGCAACATTGCTGATATGGACAGCATATGAGAGGTGGGGATCGAGAGTGATGCTGAGGTACTTGAACAATTGTGTTTGCTCTAGGATGACTCCTTGTTTGGTTGCAATGGAGAGGTGGAGTTATTTGTTTTTGTTGTGGGGGCTGCAGAAGACCATAGACTTGTTTTTTTCTGATTGAGAAGCAGTTTATAATTTAGAAACCAGGATTCGATGGAGGAGAAGTACTGCTGAAGTTTATTTTGTAATTGGATTGGATTAGGGTCCAAGGTGAGGATCACAGCATCATCGGCATTGAGAATTATTTGTCCTGGGTAGCTGTCCGGTAGTGAGTTTAAGAATATGCTGAAGAGGAGGGGTCCCAGAATGGAGCCCTGGAGGACTCCCGAGTGACTCTCTCTAGGGTCTGATAGTGTATCAGTGATTCTTACTGTTTGGGACCGTTCTTCAAGGTAGCTCTTAAACCAGCCAGTGGAGTCGGTTGACAGCCCAGTGTTCTGAAGCTGAACAAGCAAAAGGTGATGATTGACAGTGTCAAAGGCTTTAATTAAGTCAATGTAGATTGAGCCTAGTAGTTCACTGGAGTTGAGTGCATTGTGGATTGCGCCGGTGAATTCAAGTAGGGCTGTGGAGGTGCTGTGACCTTTGCGGAATCCGTGTTGTTGCTTGCATAGGATGTTGTACGTATCCAGGTATTCTGTGAGCTGGTCCAAGATGATGCGTTCTAGTGCCTTGGAGAGTGGGAGTAGTAGGGAGATAGGTCTGTAGTTATCATGGGCAGTTTTGTCACCTCTTTTATGGATTGAGGTGACAGTGGCAGATTTCCATCTGTCCAGGAACTGGCTAAGGCTGAGGGAGTGTCCCCACTCTCCAGCCCCCCTTGTGAATGAACATTAGCATTCTGACAGCCCACTTGACAGCACCTGCTTGCTGCTTCTAATGCTTCAGCCCAATATCTACTAAGACCCCCAGATCCAGGTTGGTAAATCTGTAATTATTTAAAAAGTAAGTACATTATCTTCTGTTTTCTTCTTGCTTATTAAAGTCAGATTAGGAAAAACATATTACCTGTTAATTACAACAAAAGCTCACAGATTATCAACAATTACATAATTCAATTCTGGATTTAGGGTGCCAAGCAATTGGGACTGTATTGGCATGATAGTGACCAGAGATTGCATCCTCAGCACCTTGGGCCCAGTTTCCAGATGTCCATGAATGACCTAAGAACTACGGTATATACTGTGTACAGCTCCTCTGTGTGAAGAAACAAAAGTTCCACACTAGTGGCCTGCACCTACTTTCAGCAGTTTCTCTGCAGGGTAACAGTTTACCCTTAAGGCATAAATGTTATGCTTTGTCATACCAACATTACCAAGCACAGCATGCACCCTGAAAAAAAATTGCTGTAAGCTGCTGCAAAGAGGGAAAAGGGTCACTAAAAGATATATTTTTTGAACATTGTGTGCATTTGGCAGGAACAGTGTGAACGCAATGGGTCCCCACATTGTGCAACCTATCCTGTTGCTTGTGCACAACTTTAGGCATACAGTCTCTTACCATTATACTTATTTATTTATTGAAGTTGTTTCACCAGGTTTACAAACAGAAATATAACTAGAAACTCATTTACAAATGTGTCCAGGGCATGGGAGGATTTGGGACTACAAGGTTGGAACAAAGGAGCAGTACAGAAAGGTATACAATAAGACATTAGCAATACAAACTGCAATATATACAGTAATAGTTTAGTAGTATGTATAATAATAGATACAAAGCCAAAAATAAGGTGCAAGGCTTAATATCACAACCTGTTTCATTTTCATGATATGGCTACTGTACATTGTTTTAATATAATGTATGGCTAATTTAGAAATACATTTCCCCAGACTGCTGACACCTACATAGTAAGTACAATATACTGTACACCATATTTAAAAAAAAAAATTGAAACTTTTCAGACTTTATTTATTGTTTACAAAATAAGTGTACTAGACAAGGATTTCCTGTTTTCAAGCATGACCTGAGAGGTTACAATAGTTTGTGCAAAGGCAGGCATAGCGCAAGGAAGGCATATGTAACAAAAACTTACATCTAGTACAACAAAATAATGTATGAGAGTATAAATTTTAAATGGTCTTGAAAACATATCTCCTTTAATTGGATATTGATAAACACATTGAGTATTTTTAAAGTAAAGTAAAATAGTTGGAAATTAATTTATTAAACTTTATTTTTGATGTCAGCAAAAGACATACTAGACTAAAATATAAACTTTTAGATTAAAGTGAAATTATATCAGTGACTTTCTTGATAAACAATATAGCTTTAAGATTTGTCATATGTTAGGAGGCAATGTGGTATAATGTTTAGAGCAGAGGCTAGGGAACCAGGAGAACATAGGTTTGATCACCACCACAGCCCAATAATCACTGGGTGACTTTTAACAAGTTGCCAAGTCTCCCAGTGCTCCATTCCACCCAACTATGAAAATAGGTAGATGCAGGACTCCACTAACAAGCATTTGTCAATGCCGAATGTTGCTTGCTTGTATGTGCTGTCTAGGTATTTGAAAGTGACAGTTTCATGCCTTCCTCCCAAGACATCCACTGTGACTTTCCGTTCAGTATTCACAGAAGAGTGGAAGGGGCAAGGGCCACAGCAGTACAGCAGTTGCCAAGGGGGTGAAGAGGTGGACAATAGTCCATTCAAAGGCAAAAGAGTCCTACAGGAGCTCACTAAATTGAAGGTAGACAAAGCGATGGAACCAGATGGCATACGCCCAAGGATATTAACAGAACTGCGAAGGGAGATAGCAGTACCTCTGGCAGCCATGTTCACTGAGTCATTCAACATGAATGAATTGGAGGAGGGCACATGTGGTCCCTCTACACAAGTCCAGCAGCAGGGAGGAGGCAGAGAACAATAGGCCATTCAGCCTCACCTCAATAGTGGGGAAGATCATGGAGACATTGCTTAAAGAAAGGATAGTGGGGCATCTAGATGCCATTGGAACCCATGACCATAGACAACATGGATTCACAGTGGGGACATCATGTCAGATAAATCTGGTTGATTTATTTGACTGGGTGACAAAGGAAGTGAATCAGGGTGGGGCAGTGGACAATGCTTACCTTGATTTCAGCAAAGCCTTTGACACCATCCCATATAGGAGGCTGATAAACTAGCTGGGTAGGCTGGACATGGGGGAAAGGGAGGTAAACTGGGTTAGAAACTGGCTAACAGACAGGAGGCAGAGAGTGGTGGTAAATGGTATGCAGTCTAGGGAGAGGGGATGACCAGTGGGGTGCTGCAGGGATCGGTCTTGGGGCCAGTTCTGTTCAATGTCTTCATTAGTAATATTGCAGAACATCTGAAGGGAATTTTTTCACCAAATTTTCAACATAGTCATTTTAAGACCTCTGCTCATGAACAGTGTCACTGTGATTTTCTTAATTTGTCCCACACATTGATTTCGCACACCGACTGCGCCATTGTGCGCTACATAGGTGGAAACACGTTTTGGGTGAGATTTGAAAAAGGACAGCTGTACTACTCATAAGAAGGTGTGGTAAAATGCAATGTTGAAAATCTAGAGTGAAAATATTGAAAATTAAGTGAACTTCTTGGCGTCATGGAACTGTACATCATGCAGCTCAGAAAACAGTAATTTTTGAATTTTACTAATTTTCAACATACATTTTAAGACCTTTGCTCATGAACAGTGTCACTGTGATTTTTAATTTATCCTGCACATTGATTCAAGATCAATCGACTGCGCCCATTGTGCGCTACATGGACGGAAACACATTTTGGGTGAGATGTGAAAATGACAGCTGTACTACTCATCAGAAGGTGTGGCAAAATGGCAATGTTGAAAATCTGATGAAAATATTGAAAATTCGTGAACTTACGAGCCCTGCGTGGGAACTGAGCAACGACGCCATGAAACAGTTATTTTTGAATTTATCATCTCATGGAGTTTTGGACCCTTTCATGATACAGTTCATGGCATTATTCAGGACCGAGGGTGATTTCGCAGTGACTGTGAAATAACCCTTTAGGCCTGAATAATGCCATGACAGTGACATCAATCATGAGAAGGGGTCCCAAAAACCCCATGTTGAAAATTTGGTGCAAAAATTCCCAAAAATGCCTGAGATATGCAACAAAGTTGAAACCCCCCTATCTAGCCCATTATACAGCTTACCGGCATTTCCTCAGTTCGCGGTTGGCTTTGAAGAGTGCAGACACGTTCCTGGTCCACCGAAGAGCATTGCGCCGTAGCTCCGGAGGTAAGTATGGGGTGAGGGGGGTGAGGGGGGTGGGGAGGCTGGCTGCACAGTGGGTGGGTGAGGGTTGTGGGAGGGGTGGGAGACTACTTGGGACCGTTTTTTCTTTACAAGGAAAAAAAGGACAACGATGGACGTTGCCACGCTGGGGTGGGCTCCCAGCGTGGCACAAGGACGGTTGGGGGTGCGTTCAGCCGATGGGGGATTGGGCACCCCCGTCAGCCTAAGGATTACTTGCCACACTGGGGTGGGCACCCAGCGTGGCATTTCAGAAGGGTTTGGGGAGGCGGGGGGAACACAGCACAGCCGACGGGGATTGGGCACCCCGTCGGCTATACAGTGCGTGCATGCGGGGGCGCGCACACCTGTGTGGGCTTCTGTCTGTGGGGGGATCTGCACGTGAGCAGCCTTATCTTATCGCTGCTCACTCAAGCGTAGCTCCCCCTTTCAACTGTATGCCACTGCATTTTGGAGCGTGTCATAGACAGCTCCAGAATGTATTGGCTTACAGGGGCCATGCCTGCCAACACACTGACTGAATTGGAGGAGGGGGTGACACACCTCCGAAATCTCCGATGATGGCACTATGTTTCTTGCACATGCGTGCAAGCAACATAAAAATGAGACATCACATTTTAGCTGGGCTGCTCTGAGTAAATATATTCTCTGGGGGGGAAAAAACCCTCATGCTAAATCCCAGCAGCTGCCAGTTAGGAATAGTTATGGGAAAGTGAGTTAAAAGACAGTGGTGATGCCTAGCACCAAAGCAGGAGAATCTTCTATACTGCAGAGGGAGCAATCAAATTGAAATAATTTATTACATGATGGTACCATTGCCATTAACCTATCACAAATATAAATTTAAAATAACAGATCCTTTTCTGGAAAACATTACATGGAAACCATAGGTTTAAAGATGTCAGATACATCAATAGTACATGCACGGTCTACTGGTAAAATGCAATTTCATTAAGCATTTCAACATTCTTTATAAAAATAGAGTCTGTTAGAACATAGGAGCACTTCATTTATTTTATGTTGTTATTCATGCAATTAATTCAAACCATGTGAGTCCATAGATGTTGTGGTAAATGCTCTTCAGTCCTATACCTGGGAACAAAGAAATAGATGTGACCCACAATTCATTCAGTGACGTGATTCATCATATCCATGAATAGACACAATGAGGTTTAAAGGGGGAAGTAATACAACTGACCTTTACCTTAACAAATTCCTACTCTTAATCTCGTGAGATCTCTATAAAAAGTATCAATTTATACATACAACAGTTACTCACTCATTTTTAGTTCCATTTGCATATTGTACAAGAGATTAGGCCATTAAAACTAAGTAGGCAATGTTGTATCATAGTGTCTGCTTTACTTTTTAAGTCAGTAAAAATGTCATGATTATTTCTATTATTCATTTTAACTGTATGTGGACTTAGCTCATGAAACATTTAATAGCAGTTTTACTTCTCAAATGGGCATGTTTTAAATATGAAATAAAGCCACAATGTTGATATTTTTTCTATTTTTTTTACTTACTGTTTATGCACCCTTCCGTCACCATGGCCACCCCATCCATTGTGGTCCCAATGCGACTGCAGGGTATGCCAGAGAGACCCGAGGATGCCTGTCCCTATTAAGTGCTCTGCTCCCCTGCAAACTCTTCAAGCACCAGATAGCCCCATGGGTGGGGCGGAGGGGACACCCCTACCCCTCCAAAACTCAAGTGAAGCGGACACACTCGGAGCTGCTCCCCAGGCTCTCCCCAGTCACCGGTGCAGGGACCTGTCTCCTGGCACAGCAGTGGGGTGTTTTTCCTGTGTTTCTGGTTCCACCCCCTGCAGATGCCAGTGCTTTGGGAGGGCCAATGAGATAAAGGCATGCGGAGACATGCCTTCGCTCAGACTCTCGGCCAATGTCTGCCCCGCCCTACGCTACTGCATCCTTAGCTGCACCTCCACCCGTGGACATCCAGGTGGCAGTATAGCAGCAAGGACTGCAGCCTACCCTCCCAGAAAAGGAGAGTAGCCCTACGGGTGCTCGACCCTTCTCCCCCCCCGGCTGGCCCTCCAGCAGCCCAGGCTTGCTGCCAAACCCAGGTTGCTGTCATCACGCTGGCGGGCTGACCTGATTTTTTTTTTTCTAGTGAGACATGCCAAACAAGAAGATCAGTGAAAAAGCAGGTTTTTTTATCTAGTGACACATGCCAAACAAGATCAGTAAAAAAGCAGTTTCTTATTTTTTTTATAACATTTTATTGGGATCAACTGTATTGAGGTTATAAGAAAAAAGGCCCTAATATAAGAGTTACACTGATCAATATTTTGATACATAAAGAATATCTGATCAGTACATCCAACCCCAAGTATAACAAAAACACATTAATCAAACCTGTGAACAATCCACCGACAGGGCAATTTTTA
This sequence comes from Neoceratodus forsteri, assembly GCA_016271365.2. Classification (NCBI taxonomy): domain Eukaryota; kingdom Metazoa; phylum Chordata; order Ceratodontiformes; family Ceratodontidae; genus Neoceratodus; species Neoceratodus forsteri. Next base: position 959,660,282 of record CM028135.1, on the reverse strand, counting down.
AATGTCAAAACAGTCAGAAGTGAAAAAGCTGTTTCATGTCATATCACATACTGTAGCACAACTAATCATACTATTTTTCAGCAAAGAAAACACATTACTCAGTGATACCTCAAATAACATTCCCATATTTAAAGTACTACAACGTTTACTGCATTATAAGTTAAAAGGCTGCCCTGAAGTACTGTAACAACTCATGACTCAAAAAATTGAGATGACCTATTCAGCAGTTAGAACATACAAAAACTTGGGGACACAAACTCAAACCAGATAATTTCATCCCTAAGAAAAGATAATGGTTTTTAAAGTAATAGAAAACAATTCTTACCAGACCCACCTTGATAGAGGTAAGCTAGTTGGGGAATACCATGTCAGTCATGAAAATACAGTGGGCTGGATATTCAAACTGTGCCATTCATAGGCTCAAGCCCTTGCGCTGCGCAAAATAGTTGCGCAGGGGTGTGTCCGGGGCGATATTCAAAGGAGTTGTGCTATTGAGCAACTCCTTTGAATATCACCCCCCAGCCACAGCCACTGTGCATGGCACAGTGGAACTTGCGCCACCGCAAGTTGACAATGTGGAGCATTCAACTTGCGGTGGCACAAGTACCATTGCGCCATGCGCAAAATTCCGATATTCAAAAGGTGACATGCAAATGGGGCTATAATTCATGCAAGGCGCAGGGGAGCCATTTTCATCTGATTATGGCCCCATTTGCATGCCATTAGCATGCAGGTGCGCCGATCCCTGAGGACTTATGCCTGGCGCCCTACCAGGCAGCAGCTGTCAGGGAAGGATGCCCCCTGCAGCCCAATCACGGGCAAAAGAGCATAAAAACCCCACCACCACCCCCCAGTGGCCCGATCGCAGGCATAGCCTAAATACCCCTGCCTCACCAGCCTGATCACGGGCAGCTATGTGTCCCCCCCCAACACAGCCCTGGTGGTCCAGTGGACCGATAAGCCCGATCGTGGGCTGGAGTAATTAAACACCCCCCCACCTCCCGATCATATCCCTGGTGGTCCAGTGGACCGATAAGCCCAATCGCGGGCTGGAGTATTCAAACACCCCTTCACCTCCCGATCATATCCCTGGTGGTCCAGTGGACTGATAAGCCCGGTCGCAGGCTGGAGTATTCAAACACCCCCCCACCTCCTGATCATATCCCTGATGGTCCAGTGGACCAATAAGCCTGATTGCGGGCTGGAGTATTCAAACACCCGCCCCCCCGATCATATCCCTGGTGGTCCAGTGGACCAAAAATCCCGATCGCGGGATGTAGTTGTCACTCCCCCGAACACATCCCTGGTGACCTAGTGGCCCCCACCCCACCCACCCACCCACGAGCCCCGCCACCTGCTCCACCCCCTGCAGCTGGCGGGCAGCAGCATCCCACCCGCCCTGCCACCCTGCCGCCTGCCGACTGACTGCCCAGTAGGGCTGCATGTCCATTGGTGCAGAGCAAGAGCTAATGGGTGTACAGTCCATACCGTACCAGACAGTCCAGTTTTGTGAATGAATTTGTGAATTTCATTGACAAAACTGAACTGTCTTGAACAGTATGGGCTGCAAGCCAATTGGCTCTTGCTCTGCACCATGGGCGTGCAGCCCTACCGAGCAGTCAGTCGGTGGGTGGCGGGCGGCAGGCGGGAGGGATGCCGCCGCCTGCTGGCTGCGGGGGAGCGGGTGGTGGGGCTTCGGGTGGGTGGGTGGGGGACACTAGGTCACCAGGGATGTGTTCGGGAGGGGTGATAACCACATCCCGCGATCGGATTTTTGGTCCACTGGACCACCAGGGATATGATCGGGAGGTGGGGGGGTGTTTGAAAACTCCAGCCCGCGATTGGGCTCATCAGTCCACTGGACCACCAGGGATATGATCGGGAGGTGGGGGGGGTGTTTGAAAACTCCAGCCTGCAATCGGGCTCATCGGTCCACTGGACAACCAGGGATATATTCGGGAGGCGGGGGGGTGTTTCATTACGTCAGCCCACGATCGGGCTTATCAGTCCACTGGACCACCAGGGATGTGTTGGGGGGACACATTGCTGCCTGCGATCGGGCTGGTGAGGGGGGCTGCAGAGTGGGTTGAGGCAGCCACAGGTGGCGGCACAACATTCTCCTGCAATACAGCAGCTCACCTGTTGGTGGCCCTCGACTTAAGCCTTTTTGTGCTCAAAGTCCTGCAGGTGCAGGTTGGGGGTTGCGCCTGCACAACTCTGCACAGCCCGGCTGAATATCGGGCTGTGCAGTTTATGCATGGTTCCTCCCCCTCCAGTTCAGCATGCATTCATTTGCATTGCGCTGTTGCTCAGCATGTTTTCTGTGGCGCAACTGCTTCCTGCTGAATATGGCGGAATGGAGCAAGTTCAGACTTGCGCAGGCGCAATCCTATTGCGCATGGCGCAACCCTTTTGAATATCTGGCCCAGTATGTCTTTCTCCACCTAGACATATCAATAATCTGGATAATGCATTCACAAGTGAAAAGACACCTTGAGGAAGAAGATTTAAAAAACTGCTGTGAGCTGTCCTCTTTATTGCAGATCCACGCAAATAAAATAACTATTAATAAACAAAATGCAAAAAATGGTTGCATGATCAAAAGATTTTGTACTAGAGAATTTAAGTTAGTCAGGAATTCATTGCTGTTAAAAAAAGGTAAAGATTTCCTGCTAATGTGAACTTCTGTTTTAAGGTTGAGCCTATAGCTCAGTGGTTAGAGCACTCGGATGGTATTCTGAGGACCTGGGTTCATTTTCCAGTAGGTAACATTATTTCTTTTGGAATGAGTTGCTGGTGGAGGTGATATCCCTGCAAACGGTGGACTGCTTCCAGAGAGGTTGGAATAGGTTTCAGGGCAAAATTGCCAGTAAAGGTGATGAAGAAGGGAGGCGGGTATGTGAAGGGGTCAGGGGGGATATGGGGAAGGGGTTAGTTCCCTTTCTAAATACAGTGGGAACTGCCCACTCAGACTGGATAGACAATGAGGCCTTACTGATGGCACTTCATATGTTTGTATGCATGTTTGTATGTAATTATGAAAAAGTATAAAAAGTATGAAGTATTATTTCCTCCAGGTTATACATACTGAGCACTCCTCATATGGTCTGTCCCCCAACTCTAGGATCCTTATTGTTGCCCTGCGCTGTACCCACTCCAATAGTTTGATGTCCCTTTTCAGGTATGGGTGCCAGAATTGCATGCAGTACTCTAGGTGCGGTCTCACCAGGGATCTGTACAGGGACAAGATGATCTCCCCACTCCTAGAAGTAATCCACCTTGCTATGCACCCTAGCATCCAGTTTGCCTTCGCTCCTGCCTTCCTGCACTGAGCAGAGTGGTTCATCTCCCCGGTTATCAGCACTCCCAGATCCTTCTCCTCCTTGGATTTTGTTAACAGGACACCCTCCAGCCAGTAATTTGTCCTGGGTTTTTGCCTTCTAAATGCATCACTTTGCACTTCTTGACATTGAAACCAAGCTACCAAATGAAAGAGTTGGGGTGTTTTTGACAAGAGAATGCATTGTCAGCTATTGCCTTGTTTTTCTGTGACTGGCAGGGGTGACAAGACCCAATTGTTCACTATTGTCTTCTGTTGGTGATCAAGCAGATTGTCAGTATGGGCCTAAAAACCAGAAAATGAAATGAATAATACAAAATGAGAATGACTACTTAGGCATCTCTTGGCACCTTTGAACTCTGATTAATGGTAGTGCACGATTGTTGTCACGTGCTCTTTGGGGAGATTTTAAAGACTATCATTTCTTTATTGTGTGTGTGTATTGGCTGTGTTAAGGTCTGAGTATGGGCATGGGAAGCAGAATGTAGTAGCAATGGTGAAGGGTCACTTGCCACAGTGTTGTGGCTCGAATGTCCAATTAGTTAGCAGACAGCAGAAAAGGACTCAGCACTCCAGCCACAAAATAGACATAACACTACTGCCCAGTGTATAAGTGAATTTTTTATTACTCCAAAAAACTAAAATGGTAATAGCATGCTAGAGCCAGTTCTACAAGGGAGGACCCCAAAAAACAGCTCTTTTGGAGTAATAAAAAATTCACTTATGCATGGAGCAGCAATGTTAAGTTACTTTTTGTGCAGCATGCTGAGTCCTTTTCTGCTGTCAGGATAATGTAGTGCCTGTTGAAGATATTTCTTATACAGCTCCAACCCCAAGGGATTAGCTACCCATGATATTTTCGTGTGTGTGTGTGTGTGTGTGTGTGTGTGTGTGTGCATTTGATTTATAATACACACATTTATTGGACAGAGATACAAATAACATACATAGTGAAAATTAGCAGTCTTGTACTTTTATTCAGGGCTCCACAATTTTATAATATACTGCGTAATGAACTTATTAGCTGTTCTGCTATTGCAGTGTTCAAAGTCAAGTTGAAATCATGGTTATGTAATCATAGCATTTGTACTTGTTTCTGATCATAGGGCAGAAAAGGGCCCTTCTGGCCCATTGAGTCTGCACCTTAACCCTCCTTTCTTACTCACCCTCTAAGTCCAGATACCACTCCTTCTGTGCACTGTCTAACCCTCTATATCTGTCCCATACCCACTTGAAACCCACCACAGTTTTGTCTCCCATCTCCTCCGGCAGTCTGTTGCAGGGGTCCACCACCCTCTTGGTGAAGTAGCACCCTCTCATAATGCTCCTAAATGTTCCTCCCTCTAATCTCTGATTGTGACTCCTTGTTCTCTTGCATAGTTTCCTTGTGAATAAGCTCCCCTTTCCCACCATAGTTATCCCTTTCATGTACTTAAACATCTCTATCATGTCCCCCAGCTCCCTCCTTGTCTACAGTGGGTACATATCATGCTCCCTCAACCTTTCCACGTAGGGCTTCTAATGCATGTTCTACACTATCTTAGTCACCCTTCTCTGAACTCTCTCCATCCTGTCTATACCCGTGCATGGGTGAAGCCTCCAGAACTGGACCCTGTACTCCAGGTGAGGTCTCACCATGGACTTATAAAGGGGCATTAGCACCTCCCTCTTCCTGCTTGTTACATGCCTCCCTATGCATGCCAACATTTTTTTCTGCATTGATTCCCCACCTTAAGGTTATCCGAAATTATAATCCCCAGATCCCTCTCTTGCTTATCTGTCTTTATTACTTCTCCTCCCAATGTATAACTGGCTTGCCAGTTCTTATGTCCCATGTGCATTATCGTACAATGTTTTGAATTAAACTTCTGCTGCCATGTATCTGATCACCTCTCCAGGATCTTTAGGTCCTCCCTCATTACCTCTACCCCTCCAGGGGTGTCCACCATGTTGCAGATCTTCATATAATCTGCAAACAGGTACACTTTCTCCTCCAGACCCTCCACTATATCACTAATATAAATGTTAAAAAAGATGGGTGCAAACACTGACCCTTGGTGCACCCCACCCATCACCTTTTCCTCCCCAGAATGCAACCCATTTACCAACACCCTCTGGCTTCTGTCCCTTAGCAAGTTCTACACCCAACTTGTTATTTTTGTCCCACCCCTAAGCTTTCCAACTTACTTACCAGCCTTCTTCAAGGGACAGAGTCGAAGGCCTTCCTGAAGTCCAGACAGGCCAGGTCCAACCCCCCCCCCGATCCACCTCCCTGGTCACCCAGTCGAAGAATACAATGAGGTTTGTCTGGCATGATCTCCCTTTGGTAAAGCCATGCTGTCTGTCATCCTGTAGTCCACTATCTGCAAGGTAACTGATCACCCTTTCCTTCAAGAGCATGTCCATTACCTTACCCACCACTGAGGTAAGGCTGACTGGATGGTAGTTTTCTGCCTTCTCCCTGCTGCCACTTTTGTGGACCGGCATCACGTCTGCCCTCTTCCAGTCCCCAGGCACCAACTCCATATCCAGGGACAGGTTAAACAGTCTCACCAAAGGTGCTGCCAGCTCCTCCCTTAATTCTAGGAGTACCCTAGGATGGAAGGCGTCCTGATCCATAGCCTTATATACCCTCAAACTTCCTAGCTCCTCCCTTATCCTGTCATCGTTGAACAGGCTAGGATCCACCTTGTTTGTGTCTTCCCTTCCCCTTCTCCTTAACTCCAGTCCTCTTCCCCCCCTCTATCATGAAGACCAAGCAGGAATACTTATTCAGCACTTCTGCCTTCTTGAAATCCTCTTTCACCTGTATTCCCCCTCCCCCCTTTAGTCTATCTATCCCATGCTTGGCCTTCCTCCTCTCCCTAACGTACCTATAATAAGTTTTAACTCCCCTTTTGGCTTTTCTAGCAATCTTCTCCTCAGTATCTGTTTTTGCCCTCCTAATCTTCTGCCCCGCCTCCCTCTGCGTCTCCCTGTAAATCTCCCTATCTTCTTTCCTCTGGGTCCTCTTATATGCTTTGAACACCCTATTGTTTCCCCAATTGCCCTCACCACCTCCCTGGTGAACCACAGTGACCTCTTTCATTTGTTGCTTTTTCTAACCTTCCTGATCCAGATTTCTGTGGCTTTCGGTAACCCTTCCTTAATTAATTCCCATAACTCTTCCACATACTCAGTTTGCTCATTTCCCTCCATTTTCTTCCTGACTATCCCCCTCATTCTGGTGAAATCTGCCCACCTGAGGTCCAGAACCTTTGTGTCAGACTCGCATGCTTCCTTTCACATCATTACCCTGAACCTCACTGTATTGTAGTCACTTGGTCTTAGGCTGTCCCCCATTACCACCTCTTCCACACTTTCCCCATTATTGAGGACCACATCTAGCATATTCTGTCCCCTAGTTGCCTCCTTTAACAGCTGTTGCAGGAAAATTCCCTTGAGGGACTGAAGGGTCTCCCTGCTCCTGGCTGAATTTGCTGACTGGATTTCCCAATCAATCTCAGGGAGATTAAGGTCCCCCACCAGCAGATGTTCTCCCTTGCATGTCATCCTATGTACCACCTACATCAACTATCTGTCCACCCCCTCACCCTGCATCAGAGGTCTGTAGACCACACCTAGTCTCAAAGATGCCCCAGACAACATATCCAGCATGACACACAGGAGCTCTGCCTCCTCCTGTTCCTCCTGCCCTTCTGCCACCCTGATGTCATCCTTCACATACAATGCTGCCCCCCTTTGTTCCAGACCTGTCCTTCCCAAAAAGTCTGTTACCCAGGATACCCACCTCCCATGTCTGGTGCTCCAATCACCAGGTATCCGTTATGGCCACGGTGTCCAGGCCCTCATCCACCATTATGGTCTCTAAGACAACCTTGTTGTTCTCCAAACTCCTAGCATTTATGCACAATCCCTTCCACCAAATCCCCTCCTGCACCTTACCAATGATTGCTACCCTACCCGCCCCCTCATGAGGGGGCGCTCTAGTTAGGCTATCTCCTTTTCTTGTAACCCTCTTCCTCTTCCTAGCCTCATGCTCCACTACACCAGTTTAAACCCTCACTTGCTCCATTGACTTGCATTGCCTAGACTGTATTTACAAAAACTGATTTTTGGAGTTCTTTGATCCTCTGTTTACTACTGCTAAAAAAGAGCTGTTTCATGTTTAAGGGGAATCCTTGGGGCTATTGTTAGATGAACTGTGTTTGAGTGATTACAGCCTTTAGTTATACTTTAAAGTGGGCCAGATGCTACGGCACCTCAGCCCCCCCCCACAGCCTTTTATTGTGCTAATTATTGTCACCTTGCCGAGCAGAACGCTTGTTCCTGCTATAAGTTTATTCACTGTGCCTTCCTCTGTCTCTCCCCAGTCGAGCTCCTGACTGAAGCCTCAGTCGAGCAACCGAACCACGCTCCGCCAGCGGGCGGCAACCACTTGCCGCCTTCAGGGACCAGAAGCCGGGAGACAGCGAATGAAGGCACGGGAAACAGAAACCAATCGGAAGGTGGGCGCTCAAGGCCCCGCATCCCATTGGTCCCCCTTGCTCCATTGACTTGCATTGCCTAGACTGTATTTACAAAAACTGATTTTTGGAGTTCTTTGATCCTCTGTTTACTACTGCTAAAAAAGAGCTGTTTCATGTTTAAGGGGAATCCTTGGGGCTATTGTTAGATGAACTGTGTTTGAGTGATTACAGCCTTTAGTTATACTTTAAAGTGGGCCAGACGCTACGGCGCCTCAGCCCCCCCCACAGCCTTTTATTGTGCTAATTATTGTCACCTTGCCGAGCAGAACGCTTGTTCCTGCTATAAGTTTATTCACTGTGCCTTCCTCTGTCTCTCCCCAGTCGAAGCTCCCTGACTGAAGCCCTCGGTCGAGCAACCGGAGCCACGCTCCGCCAGCGGGCGGGCGGCAAATGCTTGGCCACCTTCAGGGACCAGGAAGCCGGGGAGACAGCAAGGAAAATGCAGGCTTCCAAAAATTTTGCCCACCCGCCTTCCCCTTCTTGAGTGTTATTTTTATAGGCATTTTCCCGCCGACTTGCATCTCCCGCCCCCATTGCCACGCTAGCCAGTAATCAGGCTCTTGCCCCTGCTGTGTCTTCCAACCAGTAGCCTCCATTGCTGCTACCCCTTCTGCTCTCCCTATAACTATGCTGTCAATTACTAGCTGGATTCAGTCATCTGTACTGCTTCCACAATGGGGTGATCCCTTTGGCTATTTCTATCCCTATTGTTCATGGGGTTCATCGTGAATGATACCCCCCCCGGTCACTTCCACATTAAAGAATGCAACTCATTTTTCTAGTCTCTCTCTTTCACCCTTACCCTTTTCACCCTTACTGAAGAAGGACCGGATCCTCATTTATGCCTTACCTGTGCCACATCACATTCAGGGGGTCAAGCTCCATGGAGGGACTCAAATTACCCTGTCTGCGTTTCGCTCAGTGCTCCATTATTGGGTATACAGTTCCCCTTTACACCTGTCCACCTGTTTGCTATTCAGTGAATTGGCACGAATCCATATCTCCGATTGGAATACCTCTAAACAGAAGCCCCTGAATATGAACAGGAGGGCCAAAGTCAGTTCCTTCATCTTATCTCTTGAAGCCCTTATGAATCTATTATTTTTTCTATTGATCTGTATTGGAAATGTGGAAATTAACCCAGGCCCCCCTGATTGCATTAGCTCACCAGCAGACTTAGCCTCAGCCAAAGGTCTAAGCTTTATACATATCAATGCCTGCAGCCTCCTAAAAAAGCTTACGCTGATACAAGCCTGGGTTGCCCATACCTTGCCAGACTTTCTAGTGGTGTCCGAGACTTGGCTCAAACCCACCACAGCAGATAGAGACATAAATTTACCCAATTACCAATTATTCAGAGCAGTTCGCCAGACCAGGGGCGGGGGAGTGGCTATTTATGTAAAATCTAGTATAACTGTAACCTGCTCAGATGCAACATCCCTGTCCAAAGAATTCGAATGTCTATCCATCAGAGTGGCTTTCTCCAACAAGGCAGCTTTCCAACTAATTGGCTGTTACAGGCCCTCCTCAGCTGATTACAAACTTCTAAACCACTTGGGGAATTTATTCAAGTCAGGTACTGAAGAAATCATAATCCTAGGTGATCTAAATCTAAATTGGCTATCCAAGGCTGCGGCACCTTTAGTTTCATTCTGTGACACATATGGGTTCTCACAACTGATAACCGAACCAACAAGAATCAACAAAAAGAACCTGAGCAACAGCACACTACTAGACATCATACTGGTGAATAAACCCCATCTATTCACGCACACTGGAGTGCTTTTCAGTGACATAAGTGACCACTGCCTTATTGCTGGTGTAAGATCATCCAACAAACCAACGCCCCAGCTAAATTCCTTCTGAGGAGATCCAAAAAAATCTTCAATATTGAGGCTTATCTGCATGATCTAAATCATTCTTCCAGATGGCAAGAGTTCTACCTAGCAGACTCTGTGGAAAAAGCACATCAGGTGTTAAACAGCATAATTATAGGTGCCCTTAACATTCATGCACCAATCACTTGTGTTCGAATAAAAAACAAATCTTGCCGTTGGTTCTCAGCTGACCTTAAAACTGCACTGCTGGAAAGGGATAAACTATGGAAAAAGGCGAGGAAGACCAAGAACCCAAATGACTGGACGTTATTCAAGAAAGCCAGAAATAGTTGTACCAGGAAAGTACGGATGCAAAGGCTGCCTATTATAGGGCTGAGCTCTCACTCCTTCTGCCACAATCCTGCCAAGTTCTGGAGCACTATTAAGGGTATAGTAGGCCAAGACTCAAGCACCGCGACTACCAAACCAAATGCATCACAGTGAAGGCATAATTTCAGACAGGCTGGAAATACTGGATGCATTCAATAACCACTTTACAATTGCTGGCCTTGCATCTGACTCCTCCCCAGTTAACCTGCTGCGTGCACAATTAAGCTCCCAGTACACAGGGTCTCAGAGTCAGTTTCTCCTTCTCCTTCAAACCAGTTCTGTTGAATCAAGTGGAGGAACTAATCTCGCAGTTGGATATCAAAAAGTGCAGGTGCAGACTCCCTTGACCCCTACTTTCTAAAGATTGCAATACATATCCTTGCAGTTCCCTTAACACATCTCTTTAATCTGTCATTGACATCTGGTTCTATTCCTGCTATATGGAAAACAGCCCAAGTTTTTCCCCTATTGAAATCAGGGGACCCCATGGAACTTAACAATTATAGACCAATTTCTATCCTTCCAGTGCTATCCAAGCTGCTAGAAAAATTAGTGAGCATCCAGCTAAGAGAATACCTTGAAGAAACTAATCTCTTAAATCCAGCACAATCTGGGTTTAGAGCTAGGCATAGTACTATTTCTGCATTGGCTAAAGTTACAAATGACTGGCAAACTGAATTGGATAAAAATTGTGTTTGTGCTGTATTCCTAGATCTAAGCAAGGCTTTGACATGGTGGACCATGAACTGCTACTTTCCTCCTTGCATTCCATAGGCCTGGATCCATCCTCCCTTAGTTGGTTTAGGTGTTATCTCACGGAAGGACACAACAAGTGAAAGTCAAGGTGATCTTTCTCCACTAAAACCTCTTTAAGAGGAGTTCCAAGGTTCTATTCTGGGCCCTATCCTTTTGCCATTTATATTAATAACATTGATTCAAACCTTACCAGAGCATCTGTTCACTTGTTTGCAGATGACACCGTTTTATATGTCAGCAACCCCTCGCCTGCTACAGCTTGTGAAATTCTACAAGCAGAATTTCTCTTATTACAAGATCAACTTTTGGAAAAGAAACTTATTTTAAATGCAAAGAAAACAAAAGCAATGCTGTTCTCCAGCCAAAGCCGGACAAGTCCCTCCTCACTAAACAACCTCCCCCAGCTATCCACTATCCTAGGAGAAAACCTGGACTATGTAGAAAAATTCAAGTATTTGGGTGTGTGGATAGATAGTAGGCTTGACTACACAGTTCACATTGAAGAACTTCTAAAAAAAGCTTCACCAAAGACTTGGTTTATTCTTCAGAATAAGGCACTTCCTAACCAGAGATTCCAAGATGAGGTTGGTTCAGGCCACATTTCTCTCAGTGCTTGACTATGCAGATTTTCTTTACAGTCACTGCCCCACCTCCTACTTAAGTAAATTGGACACTCTATACCACAGAGCACTAAGGTTCATTACAGATCTTCCACTTAACACTCATCACTGCTCTCTTTATGCTGCCGTCGGTTGGACGTCCCTACATCTCAGAAGAAACAGAAATGCTGCATTTTGGATTTACAGAGCATTGACTAAGAAACTTCCTAACTATATTCTAGATTGCTTCACTCAGTCCAGAGCTAGTACCTATGCACTAAAGAAGCCACAACTTCATCATGCTCAAGGTGCCTAAAGTCAACACCCGACATGGGAGATCTGCTATCAGCTATACTCTAGCTATATCATGGAATACCTTACAAAAGACCCTGAAGTTGTTTAACTGGATATCATTAGTATCCTTCAAACATCTTTATCTAAGTCTCTTCCCAGATTAATGCAACTGCTTCCACAAGTTCTAATTTATCCACATTCCTAACCCTCTCCCTCTGTCAGACACCCTAATTTGGCAATCCACTTCCCTTGACATTATCTCCACTGTTCTGCCTCTCAGACAGCCTTCACATTATCACATTTCTGTTTCTGACTAATTTACCTCACAGAATCACTCAACCCATGGCTATTTTCCCTCACCTACTCATTCCTGGCCCCAACCTTAGCCCTTATCATTCCTACACACCTCTGTTACTAGCCCCAGCCCCTGTTCTAGTCCCCCCAACCACTTCCTACCCTGTCACTCACCAGAAGCTGTGATCATCACTCCTCAGTCACTTCAACCACGGTGTCTCCTTGTCTTCATTGGCCTGCCCAGGGACCCTGGAAGTTCTGGGTACCATGTGTTGATTGTATATCATGATACCCCATAGTTGATATGTATTGTATATATTAGAGTCCCTAGTCTGCTTTCATTGTCCTACCTTGTACTATTATGTTTAATCAATTTCTGCCTTTTTCTTGCTGTATATATGTGTTTTGACTTATCTGCATATGTATCAGTTATTAACCTTGACCTTATCAGGTCCATCTTGTAAATGAGTTATGCTCAACGATGTTCGCCTGAGTAAATAAAGATTTGATTGATTGATTGATTGAAGAGGTTCTATGTCGTAATGGTGATTGCCAATTGGCGATCGCAATTAGGGTGCGTGTACATCGCCGAAAATATAAATGGCAATGTGCACTCACAGCAATGACAAATGGGTGAAAACAAATCTTTTTGTTATGATTTGGGCAGAGCACTCTGCACCTCCCTAACTAAAAATGAGCAACTCCAGAGGGGTGCATGTCGGGGAAGGGGTGAAACTTGTAAAAAAAATGAAATACTCCCCGGCACACCAAAAAATAGTGCCGCCTCCATAGCCCAGAACCTTGCACCCTCTCTACTTTAGCCAACCCCCCTCACCACCACACCACATGGCCACCTCAGTGGCCTCTTGTCGCACTGCCTCCCACATATCTGGAATTGTCTCCAGTTCTCCTGCCATCCTCTTCTATTCCTCCTCCTCCTTTTCCACTAGTCTTCTTCTTTGCCTGTCACTACTCTTTCAGGGTAGCTGAAATTCCAAGGGCTGAGATTGAGTCACTCATATTTGAGTCGCTCAATCTCAGTCACCCTTTTAATGATACACCCACTTAAGACCTTATCAATGTAACTTTGTAGGTCCTCCTTCAAATCCCTTGTTCCCGTTTCACTGAGATGTAGCCTGTCCTTCCAGTATAGATCCTCATCCTCCCATGTGTCCCCCATCCACCTAAACAGTTGAACCCTTCCATTCCACACCATTCCCTCAGCCAGTCACTGAATTCCCTGATTCTTTGTTTTCTAACAGAGCTGGCACAGGGGATCAGCAAGACTTCTGAGAATGCCACGGATCTCACCTCTTCTTTGCAGCCACTTGCCAGGGCCCTGAACCTTCTCTGGACCTCCTCCACCTCATTGTTTGCCAGATCATTGGTTCTCAAATAAATGACCTGGTGCAGTTTTCCCCTACCACCCTTGCCCCCTCCATGATGTTCTGCATTGCCTGCCCACCTCCATCCCTGGTCCACAAAAAGACTAACCTTCTTGTGTAGTTAACTCTCTCCCTTCCTAAGCCAATGTATCCCCTTGATAATCGAGTCACCGAAGACCATGACCTTCCCTCCTCCCCCTTCCCTGCTAGTGACTCCAACCCCTTACATGGCAAACCTGTCCTCCCTCCCTCTGTACCCCCATTTGTACCTGTAACCCCCCGCCCTCTCATCTAGGGGCATAAATTATCATTGCAGATGGTCCAGGGGGCATAAGGGAGAGCTACATCAAGATCAAACTCAAGCCAGTGCACCCCCAAATAAGATAGGAAAAATATCTATCCTACTTCTCGGCGACTTCATTTCCATGTGCACTCTCAATCTCACCCTCAGATCTGGATTTTTTCCCCCGAACGCTGACCACTGGACCAGGATCTCCAAACTGCAACCTCCTGTCTCTTCTGAGCCCTTGAGCCCCTCGATCCTGATGCAGCATGATCACAACTTCTGGAATTACAACTTATGAAATAAATTAGACACAAGGGGGGATCTCCATTTAATTTGTTCTCCTTCCAACTTAAGTAAAGAATGAATCATTACAAGTTTCTTGCCAGCTAGCTTCTTTATTTTAGCTCCAGCACCCCCAAATGATTCCAGGAATGCAAGGGTCACAGCTTCCATCAAATAAATAAAGCAGCTCCCTGGGGCTATCTGAACATTTTACAACATATCCAGGCTGAATATTTCGAGCAGCATAAATGGTTTATAGGCAGTACAAGCAGGGCTTCTTCTTTTAACCTTTTGGATGATTTACCCAAAGAACCTCCCTACTTGGAAAAAACCTACAGGATCCTGGCTCATAGGCACTGGTAAGTCAAATCTTTCTCTATTTTCCTATTCTGTGTTACCCATTCTCCTTAATCTTTATCTGGTCTAGTACTGGTCAGCTGCCCCATTTCCAGGGTGGGAAAACATGCTGCTTCCTCCACCAGGCCCTGGACCTTGGCCCAAATCTTGAGGGGTATCAGGATTTTTTCTTTCTGACCCAGGCCCTGTAAGCCAATCTCCTTTGCTTTTCATGGAACCTAGACCTGCCAGTACTACCAAACTCACAGCACCAGTCCCCACACCAATGTCTTGACACTCTCTCTCTCTCTCTCTCTGCAGGTGCAGCAGCCCCCAAACTCGGCCCTGCTCCAGTGCCTGAGCTACCTTCATTGGGCTACCTTGCCATGGAAGGGCCCTGAGCCCTGCCACGGCTCAGCCCCCCCCAAGCAGCCCACTTCTCCTCCTCAGATGAAGCTCCAAGTCCTCTCTGTGCTCCCAGATGACCATTTTGATGGTGCACAACCACAGGCCCACATCCCTGCCAAAACATCCTGTGCTTGTGGTAAGTTCCAGCCAAAGGCACCCCCCAGGCCTGTCCTTAAGAGCTGTGACCCATCCAGCCCTTTAATGCTGGCTTCCCAGGACCTACCCCTCCAAGCAGGTCCCCTGAAATGTGTGAAGGACCTCTAATCTCAAGCCACCCTGCCACATCGGGTGCAGGGGAGAACCACTGCCAATGACCTCCTCCTGTGGAGACCTTGCCACTGTCCCCACAGCCCTGGTGGCCTGAACCACTCCTTCTATGTGATCTTCTGAGATCCTGCCTATCCTGGCATACTACTACCACCTGCACCTCCCTTCTCCCGATGATGCAGGCACCTGGCTGACTATCCTTCCCACAGAGCTTCCTCCCCTGCTCCTTGATGCCACGTCACTGAAGAGGCCATCCCTATCTGCCAAAAATGGTGGGGTCCCCCTACAGGCCCAACGGGACTGCTGAGCTCCCTTCCTGCCTGCCTACTCTGCTCTTCCAGCCACCCCCTACAGCCCCAGGCCTAGTGCCTGGGCTGGAAAAGACCCCATAACTTCCTGTCTCCAGCTTTATATACCTTCCCTAACCTGCCTTCTGCTGCCACCTTAAGGTGTCCACCAGGTGTTACCCTCAGAGCACTAATGAATTCCCTAGCTCTGAGGGGGGTAGGATGGGGGAAAGGGGTTCCTAAATGGGAGCATCAGCCCCTCCTGCAAGGGAGGCTTACATATCCCCTTGGCCTGCCCTCCTGCCTACTCATCTACTTGCCCCCCCATTTTGTCCCTTATTTTCCCTACCCCTACATGTGAGTCAGGACATTTCTCAGATGATCCCTGCCCCCCCCAGCTTCTCCTTCCCTATCTGCCAGGCCTCTCCTACATGCTTTCCTCCCCTGCTTTCTCCCTAGCTCCTCCCATGCTTTCTCTTCCCCTCAGCCCTGTGCTCCCCTCTCCTACTGCCCTGCTCCCTTCTTATCTGTTTCACTCCACTCACCACCTCACCCCCTGTCTCCAGCCCCCTATCATCCCCCTCATTCCTTCTCTTCCATCCCTCTTTTCTGCTGGCTGTTTCCTGCCCTGCCAGTCCCCTCCTACCCTCACCTTTCTCCTCCCTTCTTCTCTGCTCGTACCCATTGTATATCCTGTACTAATCTTGCCCTCAGCCCCTACCTGAGCTCCCTTGCCCCCAAGGCTGATAAAGGTGCCAACCTGTTGGACACTAATCCCATTCTCTGTGAACACTCTTGAGCCCCTAGGTGTCCAGGTAGAACAATTTCTTCCAGTTCTGTTCCACAAAACCTCCTTCTCCTTCCTCCTTAACTCCTGCCGTTCATTGTTCCCTTCACATCCTGGTCTACCCCCCATTCCTCCTTGGTACCAACCTTTTCCTTTTCTCCTCCTATCCGTACCTACAGCCCTCCAGCTTCTATTGGTGCCATTTAAATTGTAGTTTTCCCCCCCCTCCACATTTGCTTGCCACCTTCTTTCCACTTTCCTCTACTGACTATTTATTTCAGATGCCATTTGCCACATTCTTATACATACTGAGCACCCCCTTATCATCCACAGCTTCTCCATAAATACCATTGCTCCACATACGTCACACCCCACTATTCTCACCACCCTCCTTTGTTCACCAGCAACTCCTTTCCTCCACCTAAAAGCCTCCCATCCCTGCCCTTTCCCATACTCTGACTGATTCATATGTTCAGCCAACCTTCCCCTTACTTGCTCTCCTAGTGTGTTACTGTGGAGTCCCCTCAGATCCCTTGAATGTCAACCCTCTCCTACACCACTTTCTGTAAGTAGATCTCCGACTCTCAGCAAGCTTAACTGTAAAGCTATTCCTACAGTACAGTGTAGTTTACCCTCCCAGGTTAGTCTGTTCCTTGTTAGGTTACTGCTTACTCCCCAAAATTAGCCCAATCATGCAATAAGCTACACTGGTAAAGACTAACTGTCTATACTACTGACAGTTACCTTCCAGCTAGTTTCTGTTCCTTGCTTTGTTGCAGGTAAACTTATTTCCCCCATTGCCCTCCCCACTCCATAGCCCCAGCCAATCCATTTAATGTGTCCTTGTCACTCAGGACCCAAGACTATTTAATAGACCATGGGGGCAGGGGAGGGATAGTGGGCAATAATATCAAGCAACAGAAACTCAGAGTCCGTCCTCCTACCTGCAAAAACAAACAGAAGAATAGTTCTGCACACCAAAGTTTCACCAAATGGGGCAACATGGCACCCATTACCATGGTGTACTGCATGCTAGTGAAAGGTGAGGGACTGCCTGCACTGTGGAGTGATCCTCAGAAGTACTGCATGAACACAGTGGGGTGACATAGCACCCATTATGGTGGTGTACTGAGTGTTGGTGAAAGATGAGGGACTTCCTGCATGGAGGAGCGATGCTCAGAAGCACTGCATAAACAAAGTGGGGCAACATGACACTCATTACGGTGATGTAATGTGTGTTGGTGAAATGTTAGGGACTGCCTGGACTGTGCAGTGATGCTCAGAAGCACTGCATGAACACAGCAGGGTGACATGGCACCCAGCATGGTGGTGTACTGCATGTTGGTGAAGGATTAGAGTCTGCCAGCATGGAGGAGCGATGCTCGAAGCTTCGCATTGACACAGTGATGCAACATGGCACCCAGCATACTTGTGTACTGTGTACTGATGAAATGTCAGGGACTGCATGCACTGAGGAGTGATGCCCAGAAGGACTGCATTAACAGAGTGGGACATCATGGCACCCATCCCTGCTGCATACTGGTGAAAGGTGAAGGACTGCTTTCCCTGTGGAGTGATACTCAGAAAAACTGCATGAATGCAGTGGGGGCACAATTCCACTCATCACGGTTTTGTACTGCATGCTGGTGAAAGGTAAGAGACTGCCTGCACTGTGGAATGATGCTCAGAAGCACTGCACGAACACAGTGGGGTAACATGGCACCCATATCAGTGGTGTACTGCATTCTGATCAAAGGTGAGGGACTGCATGCACTGGGACGTGATGCTCATAAGCACTGCATGGACATAGTGGGGCAACATTGCTCCAATCACTGTGGTGTCCTGTGTGCTGGTAAAAGGTGAGGGACTGATGCATTGAAGGGTGATGCTCAGAAGAACTACATGAACACAGTTGGGTAACATGGCACCCATCATGGTGGTGTACTGTGTGCTGGTGAAAGATGAAGGACTGCCTACATGGGGGAGTGATGCTCAGAAGGACTGCATGAATGTAGTGGGGCAAAATGGCATCTATCACAGTGATGTGCTGTGTGTTGGTGGAAGGTGAGGGACTACCTAAATGGAGAAGTGATGCTCATAAGTACTGCATGGACATGGTGGGATGACATGGCACCCATTATGGTGGTGTACTGTGTGTTGGGGAAATGTCAGGGACTGCCTACACTGTGGAGTAATGCTCAGAAACACTGTATGAACACAGTGGGTTGACATCACACCCATCACTGTGGTGTACTGCATGCTGATGCAAATTGAGGGACTGCCTGCACTGTGGAGTGATGCTCAGAATCACAGCTTGAGCACAGTGGGGCAACATGGCACCAATCATGGTAATGTACTGGGTGCTCGTCAAGGGTGAAGGAGTGCTTGCTGTATGGAGTGATGCTCAGAAGCATTGCAAGAACACAGCAGGGTGACATGGCACCCATCATGGTGGTGTAATGTCAGCTGGTGAACAGGTAGGGACTGCCTGCTCAGCGGAGTGATGCTAATAAACACTGCATGAACACAGTGGGGCTACATAACACCCATCACAGTGGTGTACTTTGTTCTGGTGAATGGTAAGGGACTGCCTAAATGAAGGAGCAATGCTCAGAAGCACTGCATGAACACTGGGGTGAAACACACCCATTATGGTCATGTACTCTGTGTTGGTGAAATGGCAGGTGCTGCCTGCACTGTGGAGTGATGTTCAGAAGCGCTACTTGAATATGGTGGGGTGCCATTGAACCCATCTCAATGGTGTACTATGTGCTGGTGAAAGGTGAGGGACTGCATGCACTGTGGAATGGTGCTCACAGTCACTGCATGAACACAGTGGGGTGACATGACACTAATCATGGTGGTGTAATGCAGGATAGTGAATGGGTTAGGACTGCCTGCACTGTGGAGTGATGGTCAGAAGCACTGCATGAATGCAATGCGTCGGCATGGCACCCATCACAGTGGTGTTCTGCCAGCTGGTTGAAGGTGAGGGACTGCCTGCACTGTGGAGTGATGCTCAGAAGCACTGCATGGACACAGTGGTGTAACAAGGCACCCATGACAGTTGTGTACTATGTGCTGGTGAAAGGTCAGGGACTGCCTGCACTGAGGAGTGATGCTCAGAAGTACTGCATGAACACAGTGGGGAGTCATAGCACCCATCCCTGTTGCATATTGCATTCTGGTGAAAGGTAAGGGATCACCTGCACTGGGGAGCTAGGCTCAGAAGCACTGCATGAACACAATAGGAAAACATGGCACCCATCTCTGTTGTATACTGCTTGCTGGTGAAAGATTAAGGACTGTCTGCACAGGGGAGCAATGCTCAGAAGCACTGCATGAACACACTGGGGTGACATGGCAGCCATCACGGTTTTGTACTGTGTGCTGGTTAAAGGTTATGGACTGTCATTGTCATTGTCATTTAACTGCTATTTGAGAAATAACACACACACACTGGCTTATATGACATTTATTTACTTATACCTCTAACTCTAACTGTTACTGTATTTAGAATTTGCACTTTAACACACTAACACACATGCACTGCTTCATGTTCTAAACAGTATACAGGTAGCAGTGCAGACATTTGCAAACTGATTAGGAAAAGATTAAGGTGCCAGGAAAAGGTTAACTGAGTGCCACATTGGCATGCATGTACACACACACACACACACAAACACACACAATCACACACATTCCTCTCCATGATGAGAGCAAACTTTAGAGACCTTTGTCTCTGCCTGCATGAAACATCCCATATTAGCTTTCTTTGAATAAAAATTGGAAAATTTTGGAGTCTACACTGATGGGAAATAAAGCCTTTCATAAAGGGGTACAGGTAGTAGCTAAAAAAGTAAAATCAATATCTACTCGTATAGTACATACAGAACATAAAATACCAGAAATAAAGAAAAATGTACTTTTTACAAGTGAAGAATTAACAGACAATTATAGTTGCAGTAGATGTGTCCATTGCCACAATACCTATAGAACAAAAATTATTAGAAACAGTAGCAGGGGTGAGGATTTTAAGCTAAAAGAATTTTTTTAATTGCCAGACAGAAGGAGTAATTTATGGCACTAAATGTCCGTGCAATTTAACGTATGTAGGAAAATCAAAAAGACCTTTAAAACAACGAGTAGGAGAACATAAGGGATATATTAGATATAAAGACTTAATATCACAAATAGCGCGACATTTCTGGGAAAGAGGACACTCTATTGCTACATTAAGATTTTTTGGTATTGAAAAAGTATATAGGGATAATGGAGGAGGAAACTACAATACTAAATTATTATTAAGAGAAGCAACATTTATAAATTACTTCCAAACCAATAATACTAAGTTTGGCTTGAATGAAACAATAGAATGGCAGCCGATTCTGCACAAAGGGAAAAAAATCTAACCAAATTAAAACTTAAAATTGTTATATAGAATAATATACTGCAATGATGGTTTGAGTATCCACAAGGACACTTCTTGTATTTATGTGATTGTATTATAGTTAGAGACTACATCTGTCAAACCCATATGAGAGTAACATTTAGTTTGTTCTAAAATTAATATCTATAAATAAATCGACATGAACTGTATCAGAGTGATCTGTTACTTCAACAGTATTACCATCTGTAATAACCTAAAATGAAAACATGATAGTTTTTGCTAAATCAATTTATTTTTCTTTAAAGGAATATAATTTAGTTAGCTTTAGTCACAATTGTCAAAGACTAGTACCCTCGATACCGAGAAATGTGGTACTCGGTGCCACCAGAGGCAGGTCCAGCACACAGGTGAGCACATCACTACTTACGTTAACGCTTAGTGTTGGTTGCTGGATTTGGGGGTGGAGTTATCACTCCTTTTAAAACACAGGTAGAATAGGCCGCACGTTAATCCTACTGAAACAGACGACATACATTAAAAGGACATTGTAAGCTGAAATGAACGTTTTTTACTTTGTTTCACGGAATATATCTTACTCCATAATAAGGGTACCAATATATCGGTTGTTTTTTCTTAGAAAACAAAGACAGAAAGAATCAAAAAGTTTAAAGACAACAATCAGAATACAAAGCTGGATAACATTGGACTGTTTAGATAGCAGGTTGGCATCTCTTTCTATTTTCCACTGTTGATCAGACTCTATTCTTATTCGGAACATTGTTATTCATTTAGTACACAGACATAGACATACCAAAATGCAAATAGCTGGGTGATATTTGGAGAACATAATTGGAGAGCGTATAACTTCTTTAATCAGAATGTTTTCTGTTGAATTCGTATGCACTCATTTAACACAGCGATACAGGAAGAACACAGTTGCTGAGAGTTTTACAATGTCAAACTTATGTTTTTAATATATATGAACCTCCATATGTACAATAGTGTGAACAATATAGTGACACAGGGAGAATTTGATGATGAGAGTCTAACAAAAAAATGGGTATATGTTATATGTTGTTGTTTGATACCTTTTAATATATAGCAAAGCATCTATACAGAGCTTCAATCGAAGGTCTAGTAAGTGTGCTTCATTGGTCTGACATAATGAATATAACAAAATTAAGTCACCATTTGAAGGTTTTTTAATTTATAAGAAGAGACATATGATAAAAAATTCAAGCTTGTTTTGTTAGTTCATGCAGAAGTTTAACATAAATGGATTTCTTCTGTTTTTTTTTAATCAGTGGCTGTAAGTGGGAGTCGAACCTGAAACCTAGTTTAAAGTAAAAAGATAAAAATTATGAGCTGAAAATTGAAATGTAAGGAAATTTTTCTTTATTTCATTTTGATACATTTTAGAATTGATTTACAAAGGTCATTAGTTATGTAATATAAATAAAAATGTATGTCTTTTTTAATTTTTTTAATTTTTTCTATAATTTGTGAATCTTATTATAATATTTTTAGAGTAAAACAGTTTCCTGATGAAGGGTTTACCCAAAATATCGATTATCATTGTATAACTGGATGGTACATGATTAAAACCTGTTTTTGAAATATAAGAACACTTCAATTAATTTATTTTTTAGTTGGGTGAGTGGGCCTTATTACCTAGTATCATTTTTAGTCTTTCTTTGTTAAACTAACTTTCACTAATTTCAAAAATATGAACCATAATCAGAATAACTAATACAAAAAAAAGACTCATTAAGTGATTTACATAAGTTAGTGTGTTATTCACTGCTGTCCTTTTTTTAATTCCTGCAGATCCCAGCATCTGAAATCTGAACCTCCTCCCTCAATCTCAATTACAGTTAATGGCTGGGAAAGGCTGACTAGGTTGACATGTTTATGAGCTATGAAACTTTCTTGAAAGACAATGCTACCCAGATTGAAGCCAGTAACCACGCTATCACACAGAATATTCCAGTGCAACACTTTTCAGCTGAATGAACACAGAAGACTGCTTCAGTTAGCAGAGTGATTCCACAAATCTCCAACTGTCAAGATGTCTGTAGGGCTCCGCCCACTGCAGCTGTAAAATATGTGTATCTATTCTACATAATGGAGCATCTGCAGAGGTTTTTACCAATGGCAGGACCACTCCCTCATTTTAGTTGGGGAGGAGCACAAGACAGGGCTGCCCACTGTTACCCTCACTATTAGTCTTGGCACTTGAACCCCTATTGAAGGCCATATGCCAGACTGTAGCGATCAAGGGAGTTGAAATGGGAGGGTAGCACAAGAGATTGGCATATGCAAACAATATCGTGCTGACTTTTACTACCCTAGTCAGTCCATACCAAACTTTCTGACCTTGATCAACTAATGCAGCTCATTATCAAGTTACAAGTTAAACATATCCAAGTCACAGTTCCTGGCATCTTCACAGCAAGTAAGGTTATATCTCAGCACTCACCCAAAGATATCTTGTGTACTAATTGTTAATCTCTATTTGAATGTACACCCTGATGGTTTTAACATGTGTGTTCTGTTTGAAAATATGTATTCAATAAAAAGTTTAACTGCAAACAACTGCCACAATACCCATGCGACTTCTCCATGTCTTGTAACATGTAGAAAATCTGAGAATCAAGTTCCACTGGAACTTCTCTCACTTGGAATGAGTCAACCTCACTACACTAAAAAGGTGATCTCTCTGTATTAGGGCAAAGGAGATGGTAAGGCGCTGAAGAAATATGGATGCAGAAAAGATGATTCCATTTTCAAAACTTCTTTCTTTTATTGTTTTAAAATTTGGCAATAAACTCAACGTTCCACCTACATGTAGGCATTATCAAGAGTTGCCTTTAGGGGAATAATTCAAATGATATTTCTCATTACTTGACAATCCCCTAAGAATGGATCTTGTTCAAAATTGACCCCCACACATCTTTTATTCCATCAAATGAGCTTGTTTCAAAACCATAGTAGTCTTCCAAAGTAGTTTATATTGTATGTTTAACAAGTACGTTGTCTCATTGGTACCTTTTTCAAATTTGCAAATCTGTATGATGCGTAGAACACCAACTGGTTCCCCTCACATGAGGGAGAAATCATCTTTTTATATGAATACATCAGTAAAGGCTGCTTTGGACAACAGTGAAAATTCTGCATTATTTACTGCTCATTGCCTGTGGACATTTTTCCTTTCCTTTCCCTTGCCCCTTTTCCTTTTCACAACATTTTTTTTTACTACACTAATACAGGAGCTGGACAAAAACTTTAGGAGGTGTGAGATGTTACACATCTCCCATTGTGGGAGGACTTAAGCCTTCAGAATGATGGCTGCTTGGGCTGGCTAGGTGGTGCAGAGGGCTGAGGCACTGAATGCCACACCTCGAGTCATGCTGGTGACCTGGTTTTGGAATGACCCCAGGCCACTGGGGGTGGCTTGACAGAGAGAGAATTGAGCTTCCAGAGGACTACTTTCCTCTTTTGGGAAGGGAGGGAGGGATTGCCATCTCACTTGATGATCTCCCTCTGGTGGTGGCCAGGAGAGATGTGAGTCTGGAGGCACATTGCCAACATGCGCTATTGGCAGGGGGACAGAGACAAAAAACTGCTGAAAAATGTAGCTGGCAGGCTTTGTGATGGCTCTCCTACACTTGTTCCAGCTTCTCTGTCTATCTGGATTTTGCTCCGGGGGTAGGGGAAGCCTGCACCCATTCACCTAGGCCCTGTCATAGGGGTGCCCATGGGGATATATTGAAGGTTGGCTGGGGAATGGATAGCCAGAGAGTGAGTCCCTCCAAAGGAGAGACTGGAGCTGCCTACCAGGCTAATCAGGCTCAAAAACAGGTGATAGAAAAAAAAAAGAATGACACCTGCTCCAAAACTCTGGTATGCCATGGATAACCTCCCAATACATGTGGATCCCAAACTTATCAGCACAGAACATTGCAAGTTGCTGAGGTTCATCTGGGGTAAAGGCTGAGATGCCTAAGCTAACCCAAATCAAAGCAGGATTTTAGAAACAGAGGACTCAAGCTGCTGGACCTCCAGCTGAGAATCATGGCTCATTCCCTTCTTCAGCTGGCACAGATGGCACTTTGGAATACACAAGGATACCAGCGCAGATGGGCAGACTGTGAAGCATCTGTTGTGGAAGGACCACTGGCCAAAGTGATCTGGTTTGAACCCCCCAAAAAATGCTTCCTCACACCTCACCCTCTCACATACTTTATGGGTATGAAAGAAATATCTGAAACTCAGTGGGTGGGTGCCGACATAGGCAAAGCATGTTCCCCTCTGTGGCAACCAATAGTTATGCATAGGGGTAAGCCAGCATGGGAAAGACATTGGTCAGAAGTGGGTATTTGTCACCTTACAAACATGCTACACCCAACCCTCCATACCATGAAATCCTTTGTTCAACTACAACAGGAATTTGCACTTCCCAGACAGCATCACTGGAAGTACCTCCAACTAAAGACATGCTCTGAGTACAATCCTAGGTCTGAGTCTTGCAGGATCAGAGCCTAACCCTTTTGACAAAATCTTATGGCCTTCAGAAGGGTGAACAGTATGGAACAAGGCTATATATCAGCACCTCCTGAGGCTTCTCCTAGATCCTACCATAAAGGCAACAGTGGAAGGAGGAACTAGATCAGGAAATCACACCATAACTATGGAACAGCTGCTGGAACAGTGTAGAGTACTATCAAAGACACAAAATAATAGATTTACACACCTTAACCCCACTCTAACTCTGGCATGGCCACCTTCTCCTTCCTTTTCCCCCATAAATGGAACTCCCTGCCCACATCCCTCCACTCTCTGCTATCCTTTGGTCTATTTAAACAGTCCCTTCACTACTCCCTCCTACACCTTGCTGATGCCCACAACCTGACGAACCTCTAGGAAGCACCTTGCCAATCCTTCCCTGGTCTACTTATACCAAGTTTACAAGGCTTCCAGCTCCACCTCAGTGACTGCTAGTAATCCTCAGCTGTCCTGAGGCTTCACCTAGACCCCACCATAAAGGCAACAGTGGAAGGAGGAACTAGATCAGGAAATCACACCATAACTATGGAACAGCTGCTGGAACAGTGTAGAGTACTATCAAAGACACAAAATAATAGATTTACACACCTTAACCCCACTCTAACTCTGGCATGGCCACCTTCTCCTTCCTTTTCCCCCATAAATGGAACTCCCTGCCCACATCCCTCCACTCTCTGCTATCCTTTGGTCTATTTAAACAGTCCCTTCACTACTCCCCTCCTACACCTTGCTGATGCCCACAACCTGACGAACCTCTAGGAAGCACCTTGCCAATCCTTCCCTGGTCTACTTATACCAAGTTTACAAGGCTTCCAGCTCCACCTCAGTGACTGCTAGTAATCCTCAGCTGTCCTGAGGCTTCACCTAGACCCCACCATAAAGGCAACAGTGGAAGGAGGAACTAGATCAAGAAATCACACCATAACTATGGAACAGTTGCTGGAATAATGTACAGAGTACTATCAAAGACACAAAATATAGGTTTACAAAGCTAACAGTTATGCATAGATGGCACATAATGCCAATTAAACTGCATGAATGGGCCGTCTTCCATCCAGAACCTGCTGAAGGTGTGCTATACAGGCAGGCTTTATTACACTTATAGTATGGTCATGTCTAGCTCTGCATGACTTCGGGAAGTAGGTTCAGCACATCTGTAGTGAACTTTTGCCATACAAAACCTCCCTTACACCTCCTCTTATGCTATTGGGACTCCCACTGATGCACCAAACAAATGTTGATGCTTTCCTTAAAGGGACGAAATGGTTACTATGTGCACGAGTAACAGCAAAAAATTATCCTTCTTAGGCACTGTGAGGAATGCCCCCCCCATACAAGAATGGTTGGTTGAAATGGGCAAAACAGTCAGCCATGAAAGAGTAATGTTGGCAATCAAAACAGAATGTCAGCATATGCAGATACAGTATATGGGGTACTTACCACAATTCTGCGTACTGCAAAATACCAGAGGGCTGTTTCTTCCCTAACACATCAGCCTCCAGCTTAAATCCTAAATGGTGAAGCTCATGTGCAACACCTCCTGACCAACTCATTAGTCCCCTGCTCATTCCCATCTGCAACGTGCTCAGTAATCACCTTAATGCAGAGAGGTTGTTCATTAGGAAGGTACTAAAGTGACATACTATGTATTAGAATATGTTCCGTAGTATGTAATGAGTTCTTCATTTGTTTTCATTTTAGTTTATTTGTAATAGTGTCATGTATTAGGTACCTGATGTCTTAAAAACTATGAGTATGTTTTAGAGTTGTAAATCCATGGGGCTCAAACTTGACAAAGTTTCTGAATGTACTTGTATTCTGTCTTCATGTACCTATAGAAGTAGCACATCAAGGTTCCATGAGGGCAACCATGTTTAAGTGTGATCCAGAGATCTCATGCTTTAGGACAGCCCATGGTCAGACAGTACTTCAGATGGCAAGCCTTTCAGGCTAGGGGAGGTAGGTGCACATGAAATAAAATAAAGTAAAATGAAACCAATCTAAGAAAGATAACAAACAAGCCAAAGATTATGGCCCAGATATTCAAGAGAGTTGAGCCATGCGCAATAGGGTTGAGCCTGCGCAAGTCTGAAAATGCGCCATTCTGCAATATTCATCAGGAGGCAGCTGCACCCCCCAAATCACACTGAGCAACAGCACAATGATAATGAATGTATACTTAACTGAAGGGAGGAACTATGCATAAATGGCGGTGCGATGTATATTCAACAACATCGCCACTGCGCAATAGGAACCAGTGGAGTTGCGCCATCAGCGGAAATGAGCCAAAATAAAAGGGAGCAAGGGAGAGGCGCAAGAACACTACAGGGAAGGCACATGAGGCCAGTCTCTAGCAGGACAAACTGGGCAGCAGGGACACACAGGGAAGGCCAGGAAAGGGCACCTGGAACCAACAGGCTCAGGGGAAGGTGTGGGGAGCCACAGTGCAGAAGTGGGAAGTACTTGCCACACAGCAGTGAGGCCAGCACAGGCAGGTGTTCCCGGTGCAGGGGAAGTAGCAGCCAGGACAGTGGGGGAATACAGAAACAGCTGCCGGGAAGGGTAAACACAAGCCAGGGACATGGCCAGTGCCACCATCCAGATGGAGGCAGTAATGAGGGGGGTGAGAAGGTGAGCAGCAGGGGGGTGTGGCCGTGGAAGGGCCCGTCGGTGGTATGCCCCCAACAGGCGGTACCGAGCCCGCACCAGCTTCGAGCTGTATAGTGATACAGAGATCGTGGGCTGGTACCACCTGAATCGGGCAATTCTGAGGTGGCTCTGTGAGCTGTGCAGTGATATGATGCAGGCTCCCACACGACGGAGCCATGCTCTGTCAGTGGAGATGAAAGTGACAGCTTGCATGTGCTTGCTCACCACGGGCACCTTCCAGAGACCAACTGGGGACACTACAGGCATAACCCAGTCGGCCATGTCACGCTACCTCACCCAATTCTTCAGAGCACTGCTGCCACATGCTGCGGAGTACATCCATTTCCCCAGCACACTGGCGGAGTGCACAGCAAACATACAGGAGTTCCACAGGGTAGCACGTATGCCTGGCATGCTAGGGGCAATATACTGCAGCCATGTGGCCATCCGCACACCACCTGGCCCTGAGGGGGCCACATATATAAATCACAAGGGCTATGCCAGCATCAACTGCCAGGTGGTGTGCAATGCCGGGGGTGCATAATCAATGTCTGTGCCATGCACCCTGGGGGAGCACATGATGCCTTCATCTGACACAAGTCAGCACTGTGCCACAGATTCGAGAGTGGGGATATCCCCACTGGCCACCTAGTGGGTGAGTATGCAAACCACACGGACAAACATAGGGCCGGGGGGGCATGGTCAGAGGTGACATGGGTAGTGGTCTACATGGCCCGGGGCAGGGCAATGCTGATCACCAAACTAACCTCCACCCTCTACACACAGGTGACAGTGGATACCCACTCCGTCCCTGGCTGCTCACACCCTACCGGTGACCCGCGACCCCTCGCAGCAACGCTACAATGAGGCACATGCCACCACATGTAATGTCATTGAGCGGGTGTTCGGGATGCTGAAGGCACGTTTCCGTTGCCTGGACACCTCCAGCGGTGCCCTACAGTACAGCCCCTCAAAGGCCTGCTGGCTATTCCTGGCCTGTTGCATCCTGCACAACATGGCCAATGAATGTGGGATAGCCATACAGGTTGAAGAGGGGGACAGCAATGGGGACGATGAGGACACCAGTGACAATGGTGATGGGCAGCCCCCTCTTGGGCGACAGGACCCCCAACTGCTCTGGCTGGCACAGCTGCACTGGGACACCATCATGGAGGAGCACTTCAGCCAACCCAGGTAAGTCATGGGGCTATGTGCAACCAACAGTGGCTAAGGCACAACCCACAAACATGCATGGACACACACCAGGGGAGCATGCCATCAAGGGAGCTGGCCGGGCATGGAATCGCACACACCGCCAGGCATTGTTGAGGTCTAACATACCACGCGGACACACACACACACACACACACACACACACACACACACACACAAAATGCACCAGACATGCACAAAGTGTAGGAGGCACACCGACCCAGAATGCCATCCCTAGCCACACACATGTCCACAGACCACCACGCCCACTGCCTGTCCTTGTGAGCGTGTCAGATGCTGAGCACCATTGCACACTGGTGTACAGCCCAATGTAGGCATCATCATGCACATGCAACTGCAGACAGCAGCCGGGAGGGTTTGCAGATGGACTGTGTGTCCACGTGCAGGGTCGGGTACCCACCCGTGCAATGCCCACTGAATGACACAATGCACACAGGGTAGCACCAGACCGTAGCCACGTTGGGAGACAGGTCAGTCACGTGCCACAGTGCCCCAGCCACCATGGATGTGTGGGCGGCCCCACCGAGACCCGCCAGCACTGACAGGCTGACCACTGGTCTCATGGGGTGGCACCAATGGTCCCCCAGGAGTTCCACTGCGTGAACGTGACCGTGCTCACGCAGGGGTCTGCAGCACACCAAACATGCCTGCGCCAGGCATGCTCGGGATGCCCACAGCTGAACCCGGTGTCGACAAGGATGGTGTCGCATGGCGCTGGAAACGGGGGGTGGACAGTGCACTGCATGGTGTCTGCGACACATGGGCAAATAACTGTGTGCCCATTTTGGCCATGACAGCAGTGAATGCCTGTGTCTGCCTGTCAATGGCAGTGGTCACATCTTCTCGCAACCGGTCCATCCCTGCCAGGATCAGAGTGGTGTCTCTGCTGTGATGCTCCTCTGCCCACTCCAGAGCTGCACACAGTGCATCCACCGACATCACAAGCCACATCTGCTGGTTGATGGATGCTTGCAGTATGCAGGTGTGCTCATCCAAGAGGTCATCTGCCTCCTCAGCATCCTGTCCCTCAGGGTGTGGCAGCCCTGATGCTCAGCACCCCTTGAGGGTGGGTGCTGCACACCAGGACCAGGTCTGGGCATGTCCACAGGTGGTGCACTGATGCCACCCCCTGACCCTGTACCCCCAAGCCCATTGGACGACTGCTGATGCTGCCCCTCTGGCTGCCACTCCCCAGGGCTCACTGGTGCCATCGCAGTGGCTGCAACAGTCCCATTGTCCTGTACACAAAACCAGTGCTGTCCCACTGGTGCTGACAGGCACAGGCTGGGACTGTGATGACACGCAGGCCTCCACGGCAGCACCACCCACAGCCATGGCCGCGATGTTACCTGCTGTGTGGCCATCCCGTGGCACACACATGTCACTGCCCATGACGTTAGCGACATCATCATCGGTGACGGACCCAGCACCAGCCCGAGTCACAGCATGCTGGCATCTGTGGATGCTGGCACGCTGGGACATGGGCAGGACCTCCTCCGCACCTGTTCCAAAAACATCAGTCTGGACAGCCAGGCGGGCCCACTGTTGCACTGAGCCACATATACCTGTGGAGGTAGATGGGCCCTCCTCCATCTCCATCTGACTGGCCTCAGTGGACAGGCCCACCACCACTGACCCATGCAGATGCTCAGGATCTTTAAGGAAAACAAAGTCACGTTACTGCATGTGACCTACCCTGCCCCCCAATAGACAGACCATGACCTACCATGCAGTGATGGGCTACCACCCATCTGGAAGCCACCACCCAGAACACCCTCAATGGCACAACACTGCATGCTGCCAGCAACCCTCTCCTCCTGTTGGGTCAGGTGTAGCACCTCTGGCTGTCCCCCACTTGTCGCAGCTCATGCTGCCCTGATGGCAGCCACCTTCTCCTTTATCCTCCTCCTGTCTGTGCCCATCTTCTTCTTGCACTCCTGCACGGAGCGCTGGTGGCTGCCATGCAGGTTCACTGCACATGCCACATCCTCCCATGCAGCAGTACGGGCCTGTGGTGTTCCCTGCTGTCCGCTGAGAAGCGGATCCTGATCCAGGTAGGCCTCAAACAGGGCATCCATCTCGGCCTTGGTGAAATTAGGCCTCCTCCTCCTCCCACCACTGTGTTCCTCCTCTCCCACAACTCTCTCGGTCATGATTTAGCCTGTGAGAATGAAAGTTGTTACCTGTGACTGTGCAGTCCCATGCATGTCCCAAAATCCACAGTCCACACTCCCAAACAGCATGCAACTCACCAATAGACTGCAGTAACCGACTATGGCCAGTGCAGCCCAATGTCACACTTTTATAGCGCAACCCATGCAAATGAGGTGAGGCACAACTTTAAGTGGATGCAAATTGCAGTGCTGCGCCATTGAATGGCTGATTAGCTGATTTGCATATGATGGCTGAATATCACGCTGTTGCGCTTTGCACAATTGTGTTGAACATGCTGAGCCAAGGGTGCAGTTCTGTGACATGTGCAGTACACACCTCATTGCGCATGCCCGGGTTGCAGACACAGGCACCTGCCGCGCTGCTGATGTGCTGTGCGCAGAAGGCAATGCAGGGCATGGCCACCAATGTGTCAGTGGCGCTACAGTGATGTTCACCTATATGGCACTGTGGCACTGGGGCATCATAGGCACAATGGGGCAACAGTGCAGTAGGCCGCTACTGGAGGTAGCACACAGGCACCCCATTGCGCTATGCGCATTGGGTTCCAATGGCACTGTGCCTGTCCGTGTGCCAGAGACCCTTGACCCTGTGCCTGACCTTTGCCCCTAGGCACCATGCGTCAGGCATGGGTGCACCACTATCGCGCTGTTCGGTGACAGCGCGATCGGGAATGGCAGCGCTGTACTGTGCGGCATCTGCACGTGGTGGAGCCGTGCTGCAGAGTGCCATTTTGAACCTACTGAGCAAGTGAGATGGCACAGAGGAGGGCTGCCCAGTGGACCCAAATCGAACTGGCAAACCTGGTGGCCATTGTTGAGCCACTTTATGGCCCACTGTTTGGAGAGGCACCCCTGGACAGGTCCAGGAGCCAGGTGTGGCAGGAGGTGGCCAACACCCTGGAGGAGGCCACAGGAAGGGGGCAGATGGTGGATCAGTGCCACCCCAGGTATGGCGACCTGAGGAGGAGGGAACCGGACCTGCTTGCCTGCCTGTGAACACATGCCAGGAGGGGCACGGTGCCACGCCCAGGTAGGTGTTACGTCCACACACTTTTATCTTCCATATGGGTATCATGGTTGCATGTGTCCAGAACATGGGGGAAGGACCGTTCAGTGATGGCTGTGGTGGTGTTATCAAGGTATGGGGTGGGTGGGATTGCACCCACATGGGTGCAGGGGGACTTTGCTACAGGATTGTACTGATGTTCCTCTCTCCATGTTTGCACCACAGGGCCAAAAGAGAGGCGGCTGGCCATGGAGCAGAAGCACCAGCAGGAAGACAGGGCCATTAGGAGGGGCAAAGGTCCACAGCACCAGAGGGACCGGCCTGATGATGGTGAGTGCCATACCTCCATGATTACTATTGCATGCTGTGTAACAGGGTGGGCAGCGGGGCATGGCCACCATCCATTGACACCACTACCATGCACGCAACTTGTTACAGTCAGCACTGTCCAGTGGCACTGCATGTCTGGGAGTGCATCAATGGTGGTCCATGCATGCACCGGGTACATGGCTGTGTCACTGCCTTTGCACCACATAGCCATGTCACTAAACAGCCACGGTGGTGCTGTGCAGGACTTGGCCTGTGGGTGTGTACAGCAGTCTGCATGGCTGTATGCACCTGCGTGGGCAGGTCTTGTGGACATGATCACTGTGGGTGGTCACACACCATCACAGAGGCATGTCCCATGGCCGTATGCCATGCACAGTGGGTGGGCTGTATGGGGCTGTGCATTCACACCTATTGACTGTGCTCCCTTGTCCTAAGTGTCTGCCAGCTGCAGGCTATCCAGGAGGCACTGCAGGAGATTTTGACTGTGGTGAGGGCATCACTAGACATCCTGCGGGGGTTTGAGCGGCCGGGTGTCTGGCGGAGACATGGAAGGCGGAGCAGCCGGAGCGGGAATTGGGGCTCCCAGTGACCATCTCTATGCCCCTGATTTCCCCTAACCCTCTGGACCCACCTTCACACCCCTCCTTTCCTGTCCCATTTGTTCACCCCTGCCCCTTACCCACCCCCACCTTGTTTGTGGCCCTCCCCCCACACATCTGTACATAGTTGTAAATAATTTTGTTTGATGTTTTTCAATACAAGTCTTTTGATATGAATACTGTGGTGGTCTCTGATTTGCAGTGGGCTATAGGTGCTCAGCTGCAGTGGTGTGCATGGCATCAGGGGTGGTGCAGTCATGGGTATGTGTGTGTGTCCTTGGGGAAGTGACTATGGTGTGTGAGTAGCTATCAGTCAGTGTCTGTGGTATGTGTGATGTTCCCTGTGCACTGGATGACTGTGTGCAGTGGTCCATGGTGCATGCTCTGTGTCCATGGTGCACCTGTCAGCCCATCCATGGTCTGTGTAGCTGACACCCTTGCATGTCTGTGACCTGCACAGTCTGCTGGCATGTCAGTGGTGGCTGTCCATGCAGGGCAGCCACTGTGCCCATCATAATGCTGGGTTGCCTCCTGTCACTGGTGTGGTGCATGTCTGCCTCGGGTGACACTGTGGCCTCCGCGGTTGTTGTCCCACCTCCATGCTGTGGCTTGTGTGTGTTGCAGGGGATGTGCATCACTGTCTGTGACTTGTGCTCTGGGCAAATGATGGTGGAATACAGGTTCACAGTGCCTGCGCAGGGTGGCTGGCACTCCTGTGCCATGGAGGACTGCAGGCCGTGTGTACACAGTTTCCATGGGCCCATGCTGGGGGCTTGGTTGCCCCGCTACTGCGTCCCTGTGTCGTTGTGCCCTTGGGTATGGGTGGGTGTTTGTCCATGCACTGTGTTGCATCTGGTGTGGTGCATGCTTCCATGCACCACTGTGGGTGTCTGCGCTGGCTGTTGTGGCCAGTGCTGGATCGGAGTGTGTCCTTGGGAGGGTGTGCAGGGAGCTGTACTACTGGTGGTGGGGTCTGGGGCATGCTCTGTCATGTGTGGGGTACCTCGTGTGCAGATGCATGGTCGGTCTCTCAGCTGTACCTCAGGGGGCTGTGCGTGGTGGCACTGTGGTATGCCGTTGTTGCATCGCTGTGTGCTGCCACCCGCTGATGGGTGCTCGCGGTGGGGCTGTCTTGCATGGTTCTGTGGTGCACAGGGTTGCATTGTCACAGTGGGGGTGGTGGCATGCATGGGGTTTCCTGCAGTGGTGGATGCTGCTCCTGGGCAGGGTGTCTGGGGGTCATGGTGCAAGGTGTGCTCTGCATTGGGGGGATGGTGTGGCACGGGGTGGTTGGCCCTCCTTGTATGCCAGTCACAGCTTGCCAATGGGTGTGATGGGGCACCATGGCCCAGCTGTGGGTTGGTTGCTTGTCTCCATGGGCCAGTGGTTATTCCAGGCCTCCCTCAGTTGTGCAGTGCATGGGGTGTGGGGGGACGATGTCTGTTCTACTGTGTGTTCCTCTGCCCATCTGTGGCATGGGTGGTGGGCCCCTACATCCTTGGTTGTGCAGTTGCATTGCTGCCCTGCTGCTGGGGGGCATCCCTGGTTGCGCTATGGTGCCTCTGGACTGCTCAGCTGAACATCCCTTGTTGAGCTATGGTGCATCAGATATGCTCAGCTTCCCCTCCCTAGTTACGCTATGGCGCAGGTGGTGTGATATTCAGTTGTCGGCTGTAGGCGCATCTTGGCTGGCTCAGTTTTTGAATATTGCACCTCTTGCACATGGGCACAATGGACTTGCACTTGCTCCTGTAATTGCGCACTTTTTGGGCACAGTTTGAATATCTGGGCCTATGTGTTCAAAATGTGAAAACTAAACAAGGAAAGAGTGAAGCAAACAGAGGTAAAATAGAAATAACCACCCCAACACTGCAGATGTTTAATTTGTTATATTTTTCAGATATGGTGGTTTTCAGGGTGGCAGTATGGGAATCCTCTGCATCCACCATTAGCCTGCTGCCCCAAACGACAGTTGTGTATGGGGCCCCTGATAGGTGTTCACAGAGAAGGGGATTCTTGGGTTTTACATGGCTAGCCAAGTCAAGCACCCCCTTAGGTCTGAAATATATTGAATTTGTTGGATAGCGTGTACCCTATATTATGTTATGTAAAGAATTATATGTTATGTATGTTATTACTCTAAACACTTAATATATGCATTTATTGATTATTTGTGTAGTATTTCCATAGGAGTTTTTCTACTGGTGAGGATAAATTGTTTTTACATCTGTAATAATATTGTGTTATGCTTGAAAATTCAATAAAATGTCTTTATTAAAAAAAGCTCCCCCTTGGGGATCAACTATTCAGCTATTTGCTTTGTTTCCAGTTTGTTGCTGAGTGCTTGCCTGCAGCCATAAATGCTGCGTGATATAGCACCAGTCCCTAAATAGATTTAGATGACTATGAAGAGCCAGAACAGCTGATGAAAAACATAAAGCTAGAGGTTAAAGGGAAATTATGTAACTTACATTTATGTGGTGGAAGTCAGGGTCCTCTTCACAGGCCATCCTTGCTGGGGTCCCACAAAACTGTAATGCTCGCTCTGTATTATTTATATGTAAATGCGTCACAGAACTTTAAACCTTGCTGCAGAACTTGACCTAACAATGCCAAAGAAGTTTACAGTCCCTGCCACAGAATTACATCAATGGTGCTGCAGAGAACAGGGGGCCTTGAGAGTAGCTTATCATCTCTCAATAGCATTGATACTTTAATCAAATACTTTTAGAGTGCTATCTGTAGAATACTACAGAGTATTTTTCATATACTAGAGAAAGAAAAAACTTGGCCACCCCAGTATGTTGATAGTGCATCTGGGTCAAAGAGTACACTGTTCAAACAAGTAAAGACCCTCGCACATAACACTGGCTCCCCAAGTATATAACC
Source organism: Neoceratodus forsteri (assembly GCA_016271365.2). Classification (NCBI taxonomy): domain Eukaryota; kingdom Metazoa; phylum Chordata; order Ceratodontiformes; family Ceratodontidae; genus Neoceratodus; species Neoceratodus forsteri. The sequence continues at coordinate 959,624,389 of CM028135.1, read as the reverse complement.
AAGACCACTCCATTAATATGGAGTGAAAAAGCCACATTTATTTAATAGAAAGCTTTAAATTTATTGTTGCAATTGTAGATGAGAATTCACTCCCTGTTGCCTTCCAATAAATTTGATTTGATTTGATTTGGAAACAGGTGCAATGTAAAAAAATCTTTCCCCACAGTGCAAAAAGAAACTAGACCCAACGATGTTTCGCACTACTATAGATGCATTTTCAAGGGTTTAGTGTTATCATAGCCTATCATTGTCTTGGGAAGGAGCTACAGTGAAAGAATGCCAAATACAGTTTTCTAGAGATTCAAAAACATTAAGGACATTCTGGTTCACTCATATCAGTGGTAACCAAGACAGGAGAATAAGTGCTTTCCCACAAGGGATGCACACATATTGTGGGAAGTGTAAATTCTGTAAATTTGTGAAAAAGGGGAAATGCTTTAAGAATTTACACACTGAAGAGATATATGAAATTAATTGTCTCATTACCTGTGACACTACGGTAGTTGTATATCTGGCCACATGTACATGTGGAAGTTTTTATGTCAGTGAGACAAGGACATTTAAAAAAAGAATTAGTTAACATCTATGCGATGTTGCTAGTGAAGATGTTAAAATGTCCTTGCTGCATATCATATGTCAAATTTGCTCCTGGGAAACTGGAACATACTTGGCTCTATATGGGCATAGAAAAAATACAGTTGAGCCCACGTGGTGGTGACTTGACTAGTAAAACCTGCCATCAACTTCTATGTTTCTGTGAAATGGGTTGTAAAATCAAATGTACTTTGGAAACCTGGCCTAGATGGAAAACTTGAAATTAAACCTTTTCTAAAGAGATAAAAGAACTTAACTAGCTGGACTGTATAGGAGTATAGAATTGCTTTGTAATAATTGTTGTGTGCCCAATTGATAATAATTGCTTTGTTTTTATACTTTTTACAAGCTTCACTGCACTGAAGGTGAGGACCAAATGCACTTTGTTTGGCAACCAACTCAGCCCCAAGAACTCCAGCTTCTAATTGGGAGTCAAAATCAATTAAAGAGGTGGAATAAAGCAAAGCCAAGATCAACTAAGATCCACAGAAAGGACTGTTTGATTAAATAATTGATTGATTGCCTTGCACTTAATATCCGATCTATCTTTAGGGCCTTGTTTTTGATTCTGATTTCCATTTCTAATTGTATCTGTCAATAATTAGTAGAGATATTTAATTGGGCATGAGTTTTGGGGTACAATTGTAGAATTTGATGTATGTGTAATAAATGTACTTATAAGTGCTGCCTATATTAGTAATATAATATTAGTGGGGGGCTATGATAACACTACACCCTTGAAAAAGCACCCATAGATGTGTGAAACACCATTGGGTCTAGTTTCTTTTTGCACTGCGGGGAAAGATTTGTGTATACCGTATCTGTTTTTAAAGCTTTCTGTTAAATAAATGAGGCTTTATTAACTCCATATTTATGAAGTGGAATTGGTTATATACTTGGGGATCCAGTGTCATGTGCGAGGTCTTTACTTGTTTGAACTTTTCATATACTGCATATTAAAGTGATTCATAAGCAGCTTATTTGTACAGTCTAACCTAGGTGAGATGCCACATCTCAGTTTCTGTGGAATCTTGCTTCTGCTTGGGACAACTTGCTGCCTCTCAGCACCATTGGTACTTAAAATAAGGCTCTTGCTTCTAACTACATTGACCCTATTCACACTGCAGATGCAAAATAGTGCTGGACGAAATAGAGAAAATCTGTTTTGCAGACTTTTTGTAAAAGTGAACAATTTATGCAAACTTTCACACAATTTTATGAATTTGGCACACTATATGTAAAAGTACAATTTTCTCACTGTATTCCATGTCTCTGAAAATAATGCACATTCTCATGTAAATTGAGCCAGATGACTGTTTGTACTAGTCACATGACTCACATAGATGTAATCTTGTGATATGGCAGACATTTTGCGCTATCCATGTAGCTGTTCAAATAAAGCCTGACGTGTTTGTTTTTTTGTGGTGGTGGTGTGGGGGGGTATCTGTCAGAAAATATTTGTCAGTTTTGTTTCTGATGGTATTTTTGCAGTGCCTTCAGTTTAATGAGTATATTTAGGATGGTTTAAATTTGGCTTTAGGCAATATTGGACCTGAGGGTGCAATATTGAATATGGTGTTCATCAACGGAGAATGGGTGATGGATGTAGAAATGGGGGGTCACTTGGGGTCCAGTGATCACAGTACGCTTTGGTTTAATGTGAGAATAGTAGAGGAATCCAGCCACACAAAGGCAAGGGTCATGGATTTCAGAAAGGTCAATTTTGCAAAGATAGAGGTATATCTGAAGAAAGCCCAAGAGGGTAGAGTGGGAAAAGGAGATGCAGAGGAACAATGGGCACATCTTAAGGGAGCCATAATGGCAGCCGCAAGCCTTTATTTTAGGCAAATAAGTAAAACAAAGAGGAAGAAAAAGCCACTATGGTTCTCACAGGAGGTGGCAAGGAAAGAGAGGGGAAAAAAGGCAGCATTCAGAAAATACAAAGAAACACAGGGGGAGGAAGATAGAGAAATGTATTTGGAAAAGCTAAAGGAGGCAGGAAAAGCAGTCAGAAAGGTCAAGGCACAGACAGAGGAAAGAATAGCCAAGGCATTTAAAAAAGGAGACAAACTTTTTAGGTACATTAGAGCGAAGAAATGGAAGTGAGGGAGTCAGCAGAAGGGGACAAAGAAAAAGCAGAAATCCTGACAAATATTTTTTTCAGTGTTCACTTTAGAAGGGGATGGGGTGGGATCACAGCTCGGTGTAAGGAGTACCAAGGGGAGGAGTGTAGATACCAGTCCATTCACAGTGGAGGAAGTCCAAAAGGAATTAGAAAAACTGAAAATAGGTAAAGCAATGGGGAAGGATGGAATACAACCCAGGATTGTAAAGGAACTAAGGAAGGCACTTGCAGGACTCCTGGCAGCCTTGTTCAACAAATCATTAGAAATGAATGTGGTTCCAGCAGACTGCAAGAGGGTGAATGTTTTCCCTCTCCATAAGAGAGGGAGTAAGAAGGAGGCTGGTAACTATAGACTAGTCAGCCTAACCTCAGTGGTAGGAAAACTGATGGAATAATTAGTCAAGGAAAGGACTGTGACATACCTTGAATCCAGCAGGATCCAAGACAGCATGGTTTCATGGCAGGCAGGTCTTGCCTAACAAACCTGATAGATTTCTTTAACTGGGTGACAATGGATTTTAATCAGGGAGAGGCGGTAGATGTGGCCTACCTGGATTTTAGCAAGGCCTTCGATACTGTCCCGCATAAAAGGCTAATAAATAAATTGAGCATTCTGGGGGTCAGATCTGGTGTGGTTAACTGGGTTAAAAATTGGCTGAGTGGTAAGATACAAAGGGTGGTAGTGAATGGAATTTAGTCCGTAAAAGAGGGAGATGACCAGTAGGGTGGCTCAGGGATCGGTACTAGGCCCAGTACTCTTTAATGTCTTCACAAGTGACATTGCAGAGGGTTTGAAGGGGAAGGTGTGCCTCTTTGCAGATGACACAAAGCTCTGCAATAAGGAAGACACCCCAGTAGCCTGGATCACTAATATAGCTGATGTTCACATTGGAGCCACGGTCATATCAGACCATGACCTGGTCTCCTTTATCTGGCTTACCCCTCCTGCTGATACAGGAATAAGGGGTAAGTGGTACTTTAATTCATCCACTCTCAGAGACACCTCAGGCAGGAAATTAAGAACTTCCTACTCACAAACAAAACAGAGGGCACCTCAGTGGGCACTAGCTTGGATCCAGTCAAGGCTTATATCAGAGGTAGTCAGCCAAGCCTACTACCTGCAGAAAGCACAGGACCTGGCAGAACAGCAACAGTGGTTGAAGTAACTTTAACAGAGGTTCCGAGATAACTCATCAACCACAGCACCCCTAATCACAGAAATCCTAGGTCTTAAGAACACCCAATTTCACCTTTGGCAAGCATTCTGGGAGTCTGGTGAGAAGCTGGGACACCTCCTAGCTTACCAGTTGAAAAAAAGATGAAGCATTTCAGAATTGTCACTATCAAAAAGAGGGACAGAGATCTTACTAGGGATGATGTAAGCATTAAAGAAGAATTTCATGCCTTCTACAGTTCCCTATTTGCTAGTGAAGTCCAACGCACTGAACAGCATATGGAGTACTTCCTTAATCTCCTGCGGCTGCCTGAACTAGACCCTAACATGCAGGCACAGCTGGATAGTCCCCCATCTGCCAAGTGGAGCTCATTCCTGCCCTGAAGATGATGCCCTTAGGAAAATCCCTCAGCAGTGATGAGCTTCATGCCAATTTTCTGAAGGCCATCGTGCATGTACTTTATGTTCTCCATATGGTGGCTCTGAATGAAGCATGTGACTGAGGCAGCTGCAATCCCACAACCTGGATAGGCTCTTCTTCTATAGCTACCCCCATCACTTGACCCCCAAGAAACTGACCCTATCTCCCTAGATTCCCATTGGATGGTTATACTCCTTGGACACTAGAGGCCACCATTAATCACCATTACCAACTGTAACATTTTACGTCATCCTCCCTAACCCTAATCCAGTGCAGCTGCTCCAACTCCCCCTCACACCCTCGTCCCTTCAAACCCCTATTACTTCCCTTCTCCCTTTCCCCTCCTGGCTGTGGACTTGAACCCTTCCTTTCCAGACCAAGGTATCGAACCTGTGTCTCTCGAGGTTAGTATACAGCCTTAGTGCCCCCTTCTCTAACCACTAGGCTACTCAGCCTGCTAGGAAGTACCCTTCCACTACCCTCTATCTCTTCCCACAATCCTTCCAGTGGACACTACTGGAACTACACCTCTTAAATGGCTTGCCAGCTACACAAATCACCATTACCTAGCCCTTGCCTAAATAGCTTTGAACTCATAAGTTGCAAATTCCAATTTGATTCCCCCCCAAGACCTATTATTGGTCACTTTCCTCCCCATATTTATTTTTAGAAATTAGCAGAGCTCAGAGTGCTTGAGCCATGCTCCCAGCACACCCATTGATTCTCCTACTTACATTCCTACCCACCTCTCCATGTATCCCTCCTCTCCTAACCCCTCTCCTGACTCATCGTCTCCCTCTCTGCCCTCATTTATCCTCACATCATCCCCTCTGCCCCTCTCCTCGGTGCCCATTTTGTAACCTACCTCCATTACCAATTTGCTTCCTCCTCCTAGTTTCCCCTTGTTACTCACCCTTCTCCCTTCTGCCCCCCTCCCGACACCATACAGCCTTCCCTGCTCAGACTTGAATTCTTTCACAGGCTGTACCTCACTGTCCCACTCATCCATGCTCCCACCACAGCAATGCTAAACTGTGCAAATCCTCCAACAGACTCTTTTTTTTTTACCTACTACTCCTACTCACTGGTGATATCCAGCCCAACCTTGGCCCTATCCCTCACTCACCAACATCTTGGAAAGGACTTGCCATATACCACCTGAACGCAAGGAGCTTACTCCTCAAGACAGACCTCCTGAGAGTGAGGGTGTCACAACATTTCCCAGACAAACCTCTGCATTATTAAAACTTGGCTATCACAGAGTTTCTGATCATCAACTCTCCTTACCTGGCTACCTTCTCTTTAGACAAGACTGCTCTAAGAGAGGTGGCAGCGTATTCTACCACCAAAGCATGCCAGTCTCTGTTGTCACTAATGAGACTACCCCTAGGTCCCATGAGCTCCTACTTGTTAAATTCCTTTACCTTCCTCTCTTCCCATCCATATAGGAGTTCTCTACTCCTCCCCCAAAGCACTCCCTCCACTGTGGTCAGCACTGTCTCTGCCATTTCTGCTGTCACCAGCCCGGGCAAACTCATTTTACTTGATGATTTTAATCTTAACTGGTGCACCTCTACCCTTAAACCCACCACTCAACAAATAGAGATTCTAAATCTACACCAACTAATCAGTGAACTCACCAGGCTAAACTCCCACTCCCAGAACCACACACTACTGGACAGGATCCTGGCCTCTCACCCGAACCAGATCACATCATCTGGCATGCTCCCTGACATCTTCAGCGACCACCTACTGCACTCGTAAACTGCATCTACTTCACTCCCCCCCACCTACCACTGAATTCGCTCCCTTCACTCCTTAAACACTGCGATGCTCCTGCATGATTTGGAATCCTTCGACTGTTACCCCTTCTATGCTACCAATGACATAAACGTGGCTCACTCCCATTTCTTCCATATATTCAACACCATTTGGAACAAGCATATCCCTCTATGCCGCAAGAGATCGAGAAACTTCCATCACCCCTGGATATCTGCTGTCTTAATCAAGATCTGCAACTCCCAAGACCATGCCTGGGCTTGCTTTAAAGCCTCACTCTTCCCCAATGACCTCTCTCCCTACCGCACCCTGAGAAACGCTTGCACCAAAGCTACTAGGGTGGCCGAATCTAACTATTTCAAAAACACTTTGCAAGAAATTCAAAACTCTCCCCACAAATTCTGGCAACCCCTCTCCTCCCTTCTCAAACCCTCACACTCTTCCTCCTGTCCCTCCCTCCAAACTGACAACAACCTAGCCTCTGACCCTCTCTACATTTCCTCTACCCTAAATAAATTCTTCACAACATGTGTTGTTCCCTCCATCTCTGCTCATCCTTCCTCCCCTAGACACTCCTCTTCTACCCCTGACTCCCCGGAATCCCACTTCAGCTCTACCTCCCTCCTCTGCCCCTCACAATAATCAACTTGACCCTATCACTACCCAGGAAGTCCTCAGGACTCTCAAATCCCTGAACCCACACAAATCCAGCCCAGATGGTCTTGACCCACTCTTGCTAAAGGTATCAGCCCCTGCCATTGCCTTTCCCCGTCCCACCTACTCAATCTCACTTTCTCCCAAGACACCATTCTGCTGTTATAGATACATAGATACATAGACAGTGTCGGCAGATGAGGGCCTATGGCACACCCAGTCTGCCCATTTGAGCTTGTAAGTTCAGTTTATGTTTTCCTAGAAGTCTGTTGCCCCTTAACCCTGACCTCCAGAATTCCTTTAGGTCTATTCCATGCATTCTTAAATCCCGTGATTGTTTCAGTCCCCACCACTTCCTCTGGCAGGGTGTTCCACTTGTCCACCACTCATTCTGTGAAGAAATTCTTTCTCACACTTCCTCTGAATCATCCTCCCTCTAACTTCGTTCCATGCCCTCTAGTCCTGGAACATCTTTTTCGCTTAAAAATAGTGTATTCTTGCACCCTGTTCCTCCCTGTAAGATACTGGTATGTCTCTATCATAACCCCTCTCTCCCTCCTCTCCTCCAGGGAGTACATGTTCAGTTCCTTCAACCTGTCCTCATAGGACTTGTGATGCAATCCATACACCATCTTTGTTGCCCTCCTCTGAACCTTCTCTACCCTGTCTATGTCCTTACATAGGTAAGGTCTCCAGAACTGTACACCGTACTCCAGGTGAGGCCTCACTAGTGTCTTGTATAGTGGAATTATGACCTCTCTTTTCCTGCTGGTGATGTCCCTGCCTATGCATCCCAGCATCCTATTTGCTTTACCTGCTGCCTTGTCACACTGTTTCCCTATCTTGAGGTCATCAGAGATGATAACCCCAAGATCCCTTTCCTGCTTGGTGCATACTATATCCTCACCCCCAACTGATATATTGTGCCAGGGTTTTTGTGCCCCATATGCATTATCTTGCACTTCTTTGCATTGAATTTCAACTGCCAAACCCTGACCATTCTTCAAGTTTCTGCAGGTCCCTTCTCATTCTGTCTACACCCTCTGGTGTGTCTACTCTGTTACAGAGCTTTGTGTCATCAGCGAACAGTGAAATTCTGCCTTCTAGGTCCTACGCAATGTCACTGATGAAGATGTTGAATAGGACCAGTCCCAGCACTGATCCCTGTGGTACCCCACTGGTCTCTCTTCCCTCTGTGGAGTGACAGCCATTTACCACCACCCTCTGTGTCCTGCCGCCCAGCCAGTTACCTATCCACCAAACTACTGTCCTGCCCACACCCATATTCCCCAGTTTGTGTAATAGTCTTCTATATGACACAGTGTCAAAGGCCTTGCTGAAGTCCTGATAGGCCATGTCCACTGCCCTCCCCTAATTCACTTCCCTAGTCACCCAGTCAAAAAATTCAACGAGGTTGGTCTGACATGACCTCCCCCTGGTGAAACCATGCTGCCTTGGGTCCTGTAGTCCATTGACAACCAGATGTTCTACCAATCTTTCCTTCAGTAGTGCTTCCATGATCTTCCCCACTACTGAGGTGAGGCTGACTGGTCTGTAGTTCCCCGCTTCCTCTTTGTTCCCACTTTTGTATAAGGGGACTACATATGCTATCCTCCAGTCTTTGGGTACCTCCCCTGTTTCCAGTGATTGGCTAAACAGAATAGCCAGAGGTTCAGCCACCACCTCTTTTAGTTCTTTAAGGACCCTGGGGTGCACCCATCTACTTGTGCTATCAACTCTTATTACTTCCAGTTCCTTCAGGACCCTTTCTCGTGTAAAAAGGACTTGTGTCCATTCTGCACCATTCTCACCCTGTACTCTCTTCAGACCCGTACCCTCCTCTTCCTCAGTAAAGACTGAGCAGAAATACCTGTTCAATATGTCAGCTTTACTGTTGTCATCCTCCACGTGGCCCCATCCTCCCCTTCAGTCTCCTATCCCTCCTTTGCCTTTCTTTTTCCTTATGTACCTGTAAAGGTTTGTCCCTCTACCCACTGATTTTGCAATGTGTTCTTCTGTCTGAGCTTTGGCTTCCCTTACTGACCTACCTTCCTCCCTTTGCTTCTCCTGGTACTTCTCCCTATCCCCTTCTCCCTGTGTCTTTTTGTATTGCCTGAATGCAATCTTTTTGGCTTTCACTTTCTTTGCTACCTCTTTGGAAAACCATAATGTTCTCCTCTTCCTTCTCCTCTTGCTAACCTGCTTAATGCATAATTCTGTTGCTATTGTAATGCCCATTTTAAATACTGCCCACTGTTCCTCAACCCCTGATTCCTACCCCATTCCCCATAATGCCTCTTTCAAGTATCTCCCCATTTTCCCAAAGTCTGCCCCCCTAAAATCCAGGATATGTGTTTTTGTGTGGTTTGGTTCTGCTCTTTCTGTGATATGGGAAAAGGTCAAAGTGGTTCCATTGCACAAAGGTGGTGATCACTTCCAACCTGTAAATTACTGCCCCATCTCCCTCTTCCCTGCTCTAGCCAAACTTCAAGAATCTTTCATCCTCAAAAGACTCACTAACTTCCTCACTTCCAACAATTTACTGTTTCCTTATCAATCAGGCTTCAGAAAAAAACACTCAGCTGTCTCATCCCTACTCAAAGTTACAGACACCATTCTTGCCGGTATGGACAAAGGCCACCTCACCTCTGTCATATTTATACAACTGGCCAAAGCATTTGACTCTGTCTCCCATCCCATCCTACTCACTAAGCTCAAACATACAGGACTCTCTCCACCCACAGTCAATTGGTTTGGCTTCTATCTCACAGGCCGCTCCCAGTGTGTCCAATAAGAAGGCATGCTTTCCCCCTCCCTCTCTCTACTTGCTGGTGTACCTCAGGGGTCAATCTTCAGCACCATCCTCTTCTTGATTTTCCTCAACCAATTCTCCCTAGTCTGCTCCTCCTCCCAAATTCAGCTCTATGCTGACAGCACCATACTTTACCTCTTCATCCCCTCTGCCACCACAGTGACCTCCCAGCTGCAGTCCAACTTCACTTGAGTCCTGAACTGGTTCAAGTCAAATCAACTAAAGGTCAATACAACCGAAACTGTCTCCATGAATTTTGGCTCATCTCAAAATCTAGTCAAACTCCTCTCACCCCCTACCTTCTCCACCATTGATGGCAAATCCCTTGACATAGTCCCAGCCTATAGATACCTCAGAGTCTGGCTGGACAGTTGCCTGGATTTCTCTACCTATGTCAATCACATCCACTCCAAGCTCCGCCCTAAACTTGTGGCCCTCTATAGAAACAAAGATGCCCTCTCCCTCCCAGTTCAACGGAGTCTCCTTACCAAAACTATCCTGCCACTCTTTGACTATGCTGATGTCATGTACAGGTCCGCCTCTGCAACCACCCTCTCCAGGCTGGAAGTTCTCTTAACATAGAACATAGACTTTGATGGCAGATAAGGACTGCTTGGCCCACCTAGTCTGCCCATGTCCCTACCTAGAGGATAAGCTGCAGATCCTGTTTAACAAACAACCTATTTCTTCCTACCCCCCACAAAAATTGCCTTATGTCTGTCCCATGAATTCTTGAATTCTCCCACAGTTTTAGACCCCACAACCTCCTCTTCAACACCTTTTTTCATTTCACTCATAACACCCCTCCCACCGAACCCATCACTGCACCCTTTTCTCCACACTATCTCTCCCCTCTCTGACCTCCTGCCAGATTCTCCACACATCTATTCTCATTGCTAAATACTGGTTTCTCTTGCTCCCCCCCTTACCTAGCCTTCCTCCCTCCTACCCCCCACTGCACACACCTCCTATAGTCTCTGTTCCCATGACTCATGCTCCTTTGACCTACCCCGACCCCACTCTAACTCTGGCATGGCCACCTTCTCCTTCCTCTTCCCCCATAAATGGAACTCCCTACCCACATTCCTTCACACTCTGCTATTCTTTTGTCTATTTAAACAGACCCTTCACCATTCCCCTCCTACACCTTGCTCATGCCCACAACCTGACTAACCTCTAGGGAGTGCCTTACCGATCCTTCCCTGGCCTCCTTATACCAAGTTTGCAAGGCCCCCAGCTCCCCCTCAGTGACTGCTAATAATCCTCAGCTGTCCTGAGTTTTCTCATGTGTCTTTGTTATGCCCTATGTCATGTGCAACTATACTCCTGCTGTACCACTGCTTACCCAGTATTAGTAAACCATGTATTACATATGTTTTAACAACCTGTGTTTATGCACTTATGCACCAAAATTCCATATTTTTGCACTGTAACTTACACCTCCTCTACCCCTTCCCTGAGAATTACTGCTGGTAACTACCAGCTATCCAGAGTTTGCTCATGTGTCATGTTATACCCTATGTCATGTGCAATGTTATACCTGCCTGTAAACACTGCATATCCTGTATTACTTGTGTGCAATTTCTATATTTGCCTGTACCCTTGAACACCATTTACCCATTACCAACCTGTATTTTGAAAACTTAAGTACCAAAATCTGTGTATTGCATTATCATGTGTTTTGCTCTGTAATTTGTACCTCCTCTCCCCCCTTCCCGGGGTCACACCTGGAAACAAGCCTTGGCTCAGTGTGCTTCTCCCAGTTATCAATTTTTAAAAGAACAAATAAATAAAATTCAGAACTCCTACCTACCTTCATGTGAACAGCACAGATCTCTTTATTACCAAAGCCTGTAAAGGATGCAACACTCTGTAACAGCTATAGACTGATCTCGCTGATTACAGCATATTGCAAGGCCTTCACTAAGATCATGGCTACCAAACTCGAGGAGGCAATTCCACACTTAACTGAATTCTGACAAGACTGAGGTGTTGGTGGTGGATCCTGCTCAACGGATAGAGGTGACAGTGGTGGGATGTCCCTCAGGGCTTTGCCTTAGGGGTGCCCAGTTGCTGACCTCCAAATGGGTTAGGAATCTGGGGGTGACACTTGACGATGGGCTGACATTTCATTATCAGGTGTCGGTTGTGGTCAAGTCCAGTTTTTGCCATCTGAGGAATATCACCCTGATTAAGCACCTAATTCTGTCTGGCGACACTCCAACTCCGATCCATGCCTTTGTGACCTCATGTCTGGACTACTGTAACTACCTTTACCTCTTGCCTCCATGGGTTGACATCCATTGCTTGCAGCTGGTGCAGAATGCAGTGGCCAGGTTGTTGTCTGAATAATCTCGATCCAGTCATTTTACACCTGTGCTGCATGAACTGTACTGGCTACAAGTTCAGTGGTGGATCACTATCAAGTTTGACTTGCTGACCTATAAAGCCCTACACGGACTGGGTTTGAGCTACCTGCAAGATCTCCTGCACCCTTACTGCCACTGCCAACCACTCAGCTCAGCCAACAAGGGATTGTTGGAGATTCCCAGGGTACGGTTAAAAACTTCTGGATTGTCTGCATTTTTGTTTGCATCCCCAACCCTGTGGAATTCTCTACCTCATCGGGTATGAGAGTGTCTAACAGTGGAGAGCTTCAAAACTGCATTAAAAACTTACTTATTTAGGATTGCCTTTGGAGAAACTATTTAATTCTTGCTAGATTATCATTACCTGTGATTTTAACCACATTGACTGAATTTTAAGATGTGATAGGAATTAAACAGTTTTTTGTGCTTTTAGAATTCCTATCAATTTTAATTGATATTGTATAGATTGTACAGCGCTTTGGTACATTGTGATTAGCTCTTTAGAAATCAAAATATTCTTATTCTTATTCTTATTCTTATTCTTGTTCTTATTATTAATTGATAGGGACCAAGTAGGTTTTGTTCCAAGACGTAGGGGCTCTGACAACAGCAGACACCTCCTCAACATGCTCTGGAAGTCAAAACCCACCCTTCATTTTACTGTCCTTCTCTCCCTGGATGCTGAAAAGGCTTTCAATAGGGTGGAGTGGCAATATGTGCTCAAGGCCCTTTCCAAGTTCAGTATAGGCCCCGATTTTAAACAAATTCTGATCAGAGCAAAAATGGCTGCTAAAGCATTGATGTGACAAAAGATTTACAGTATTTATTACAAAGATTTTATGACAAAAGACATACTGAGCTAGTAACAGCTCATTTTCAGGTGTGTTCTGGGGGGAAGGGAAAAGATAACAGATAGAAAAATACAGAATATAAAGCTCATAGAAATGGACTAAATGTGACAAAGATAAATAGGACAAATATAGGGACTGCCTATCCAGGGGAGTGATACTCAGAGGCACAGCTTGAACACAGTGGGGTGACATGGCACCAATCACGGTGGTGTGCATCATGCTGGTGAAAAGTGAGGGTCTGCCTGCACTGAGGAGCAATGCTCAGAAGCATTGCATGGACACAAGGGTGCAACATGGCACCCAGCATGCTTGTGTTCTGTGTGCTGGTGAAAGGTCAGGGATTGACTGCACTGAGCAGCAATACCCAGAAGGACTGTGTGAATACAGTGGGGTGTCATGGCACCCATCCTTGTTGCATATCTTGTGCTGGTGAAAGGTAAGGCAGTGCCTGCACTGGGGAGTGAAGCTCAGAAGCACTGCATAGACACAAGGGTGAAACACGCACCCAGCATGGTTGTGTACTGTGTGCTGGTGAATAGTCAGGGACTGCCTGCACTGAGGAGTGATGCCCAGAAGGACTGCATGAACACAGTAGGGTGTCATGGCACCCATCCCTGTTGTGCATCATGTGCTGGTGAAAGGAAAAGGAGTGCTTGCACTTGGGTGTGATGCTCAGAAGCACTGCTTGAACACAGTTGGGCAACATGGCATGATAAGAGCTGTGTACTTCATGCTGGTGTAAGGTCAGGGACTGCTTGCCCTGAGTAGTAATACTCAGAAGGACTGCATGAACATAGTTGGGGCAAATATCACTCATCACGGTTCTGTACTGAATGCTGGTGATAAGTAAGGGACTGCCTGCACTGTGCAGTGATGCTCAGAAACTCTTCATGAACATAGTGGGGCGACATGGTACCAATCACCATGGTGTGCTGCATGCTGGTGAAAGGTAATGGACTGCCTGCACTTTGGAGTGATGCTCAGAAGCACTGCATGAATGCAATGGGGTGACATGGCACCCATCACGGACAGGTCCTGTGAGCTGGTGAAGGTGGGGGACTGCCTTCATAGGGAGTGATGCTCATAAGCACTTCTGTGCACACAGTGGGGCAACATGGCACCCATTACAGTGGTGTACTGCATGCTGGTGAAGGTGAGGGACTGCCTGCATGGGGGAGCGATGCTCAGAAGCACTGCATGAGCACAGTAGGGCAACATTGTTCCCATCACTGTGTTGTACTGTGTGCTGGTGAAAGGTGAGGGACTACCTACACTGGAGGGTGATGCTCAGAAGCACTGCATGAACACAGTGAGGTGACATGGAACCCATCATGGTGGTGTACTGGGTGCTGGTGAAAGATGAGGGACTGCCTATACAGGGCAGTGATGCTCAGAAGCACTGCATGAATACAGTGGGACAACATGGCACCCATCATGGTGGTGTGCTATGTGCTGCTGGAAGGTGAGGGACTGTCTGCATAGAGAAGTGATTCTCATTTGCACTGTGTGGTCACAGTGGGACAACACTGCACCCATTATGATGATAACTGTATGCTAGAGAACTGTCATGGACTGCCTGCACTGTGGAGCGATGTTTAGAAGCATTGCATAAACATAGTGGGGTGACATCAAATCCATCATGGTGGTGTACTGCATGCTGGTGAAAGGTAAGGGACTGCCTGCACTGTGGTGTGATCCTCAGAAGCACTGCATGAATTGTTTTATTGTTTAATTTAATTGTTTAATTAGTATTTTGGAAAGACCTTTGAGCTTGAGCACTTTTACAAAGGTTCCATGTCAGGGTGGACATTAAGACAATACACATATTCAGTGGTTACAGAGGCCTGATCATGAGGCATTAAAGAGCGATTACATGACAATTAGACAAATAGGAGAAAATAAATTAGCAGTTGTAGTTGAATACTAAGCTATTTCTAATCAGTTGCCCTAGAAAGAACACCCCTGGAAACCTCCAAATCCGTTGATAGACTATGGCAGAGTAACTGCATAGGGTTTAACAGTACCCCAGATGATGAGAGGTTGGGTGACAGTGAAACAAGGGGGATTGGGTTTGAAACCAACCGCAGAGAGCTAGAGGTGGGGGGCTAGTGAAACGGGGGCTGTGATGGGGGGAGCAGCTCCAGAGGGCTTTGTCGAGTATGGTGTGTGTGTGTGTTGGGGGGGTTGGGAAGAGCAGTACCAAGTGCGTTTAAGGAGGACTGATAGCTTACTTAAGCCCTTGGCTAGGCTGGAATGGAGGCAGGGTTCTCTAAGTAGCCCTGCTGGGCTACAAACTGCATGAACAAAGTGGGGTAACATGGCACCCATTACAGTGGTGTAATGTGTGTTGGTGAAATGTCAGGGACTGCTTTGACTGTGGAGTGACGCTCAGAAGCACAGCATGAACACAGCAGGGTGACATGGCACCCATCACAGTGGTGTACTGCATGTTGGTGAAAGATTAGGGACTGCCTGCATGAAGGAGCGATGCTCAGAAGCTTTGCATTGACTCAGTGATGCAACATGGCACCCAGCATGTTCATGTACTGTGTAATGGCGAAATGTCAGAGACTGCCTGCACTGAGGAGTGATGCCCAGAAGGACTTCATGAACACAGTGGGATGTCATGGCACCCATCCCTGTTGCATACTGGTGAAATTTGAAGGACTGCTTGCCCTGTGGAGTAACACTCAGAAGGACTGCATAAACACAGTGGGGTAACATCGAACCCATCACTGTGGTATACTGTATGCTGGTGAAAGTTGAGGAACTGCCTGCACTCTGGACTGATGCTCAGAAGCACAGCTTGAACACAGTGGGGCAACATGGCACCAATCACGGTAGTGTACTGTGTGCTGGTGAAAGGTAAGAGACTGCCTGCTCTGTAGAGTGATGTTCAGAACACTGCATGAACACAGTGGGGTAACATGACACCCATCACGGTGGTGTACTGCATTCTGATCAAAGGTGAGGGACTGCCTGCACTGGGATGTGATGCTCATAAGCACTGCATGGACACATTGGGGCAACATGGCACCCATCATGGTGGTGTACTGCATGCTGGTGAAAGGTGAGGGACTGTCTGCATTGGAGAGTGATGCCCAAAAGCACTGCATGAACACAGTGGGGCAACATTGCTCCCATCACAATGGTGTACTATGTGCTAGTAAAAGGTGAGGGACTGCCTGCATTGGAGAGTGATGCTCAGAATCACTGCATGAACACAGTCTAGCAACATGGCACCCATCATGGTGGTGTACTGTGTGCTAGTGAAAGATAAGGGACTGACTACACTGGAGAGTGATGCTCAGAAGGACTGCATGAACATAGTGGAACAACATGGCATCCATCATGGTGGTGTACTGTGTGCTGGTGGAAAGTGAGGGACTGCCACCATGGAGAAGTGATGCTTATAAGTACTGCATGGACATGATAGGGTGACATGACACCCATTACAGTGGTGTACTGTATGTTGGGAAAATGTATGGGACTGCCTGCACTGTGCAGTGATGTTCAGAAGCACTGGATGAACACAGTGGGGTGAAATTGAACCCATCACTGTGGTGTACTGTATGCTGGTGAAAGCTGAGGGACTGCCTGCACTGAGGAGTGATGCTCAGAAGCACAGCTTGAACACAGTGAGGCAACATGGCACCAATCACAGTAGTGTACTGTGTGCTGGTGAAAGGTGAGGAACTACCTGCACTGTGGACTGATGCTTAGAAGCACTGCATGAAGACAGCAGGGTGACATGGCACCCATCATGGTGGTGTAATGTGGGCTGGTGAATGGGTAGGGATTGCCTGCTCTGCAGAGTGATGCTCATAAGCACTGCATGAACACAGTGGGGTGACTTGGCACCTGTCACGGTGGTGTACTGCATTCTGGTGAAAGATGAGGGATTGCCTACATGGAGAAGCGATGCTCAAAAGCACTCCATGAACACTAGGGTGAAATGCACCCATTTGGTTGTGTACAGTGCGTTGGTGAAATGTCAGGGACTGCCTGCACTGTGGAATGATGCTCAGAAGCACTGGTTGAAGATAGTGGGGTGTCATTTCATGCATCATGGTGGTGTACTACATGCTGGCAAAAGGTGAGGGACTGCCTGCATTGTGGAGTGATGCTCAGAAGCACTGCATGAACACAGTGGGGTGACATGGCACCCATCATGGTGGTGTAATACATGATGGTTAATGGGTAGGGACTGCCTGCACTGTGGAGTGATGGTCAGAAAAACTGCATGAATGCAGTGCAGTCACATGGCACCCATCACAGTGGTGTACTGCATGCTGGTTAAAGTTGAAGGCCTGCCTGCACTGGGGAGTTATGCTGAGAACCACTGCATGGACACAGTGGTTCAACAAGTCACCCAACACAGTTGTGTACTGTGTGGAAGTGAAAGATCAGGGACTACATGCACTGGGGAGTGATGCTCAGAAGCACTACATGAACGCAGTAGGGAAACATGGCACCCATCCCTGATGTGTACTACTTGCTGGTGAAAGGTAAGGGACTGTCTGCACAGGAAAGCAGTGCTCAGAAGCACTGCATGGACACACTTGGGTGACATGGCTCCCATAACGGCTATGTACTGTGTGCTGGTGAAAGACAATGGACTGCCTGCACTGTATAATGATGGTAAGAAGCACTGCATGAACACAGTGGGGCGTTATGGCACCCATCACGGTGGAGTACTGTGTGCTGGTGAAAGACAATGGACTGCCTGCACTGTATAATGATGGTAAGAAGCACTGCATGAACTCAGAGGGGTGACATGGCAATCATCACGGTTTTGTGCTCCATGCTGGTTAAAGATGAGGGACTGTCTGTGCTCATTTAACTGCTATATGAGAAATAACACATACACTGCCTTATATGACATTTATTTACTCATACATCTAACCCTAACTGTTATTGTATTTAGGATAAGCACTTCAACACACTTACACACATGCACTGCTTCATGTTCTAAACAGTACACAGGTAGCAATACAGCCATTTGCAAACTGACTATGAAAAGGTTAAGGTATCAGGAGAGGGTTAACAGAGTACCACACTGGAGTGCGTATACACAAACACACACACAAACACATAAACAATCACACACATTCCTCTCCATAATGAGAGCAGATTTTAGAGACCTTTTTGTCTGCTTGCATGAAACATCCCATTTTTGCTTTCTTTGTTGTACTAACTTTCACTAATTTCAAAAATATAAACAATAATCAGAATAATATAAAAAAAACTCATTATGTGATTTACATAAGTTAGTGTGTTATTCACTGCTGTCCTTTTTTTAATTCTTGCAGATCCCACCATCTGAAATCTGAACCTCCTTCCTCAATCTCAATTAAAGTTAATGGCTGGGAAAGGCTGACTAGGTTGACATGTTTATGAGCTATGAAACCTTCTTGAAAGACAATGCTACCCAGATTGAAGCTAGTAACCATGTTATCACACAGAATATTCCAGTGCAACACCTCTCATTTGAATGAACACAGAAGACAGCATCAATTAGCGGAATGATTTCACAAACCTTCAATTTTATCGAGTCCGTTCAGAATCTGGAGAGCTCCCTTTTCTAGGGGATCGCAAGATGTTTGCAGGGCTCCACCCACTGCAGCTGTAAAAATGTGTATATGTTCTATATAATGGAGCATCTGTGGTGGTTATTACTAATGGCAGGACCTCCCCCTCATTTTAGTTGGACAGGAGCACCAGACAGGGCTGCCCACTGTTACCTTCACTGTTCATCTTGGCATTTTAACTTGTAACTTGATTATCAGCTGTATCAAGGAGTTTGAAATGGGAGGAGGGCACAAAAGATTGGTATATGCGAACAATATCATGCTGACCTTTACTGACCCTAGTCAGTCCATACCAAACTTTCTGACCTTGATCAACCAATACAGCTGATTATGAAGTTACAAGTTAAACATATCCAAGTTGCAGTTCCTGGCATCTTCACTGCAGCTATCATGGCATATTCTTGAACTACAATCTCACTTTATAACCTCAATCTGTTAGTGAAGTAAGGTTATATCTCAACATTCACCCAAAGATGTCTTGTGTACTAATTATTAGTCTGTATTCAAATGTACGCCCTGACGATTTTAACACATATGTTCTGTTTGAAAATATATACTCAATAAAAAATTTAACTGCAAACAACTGCCACAATACTCATGCAACTTCTCCATGCCTTACACCATGTGGAATTCCTGAGAATCAAGTTCCACTAGAACCTCTCTCACCTGGAGTGAGTCAACTGGGCTCCACTAATAGACTAGCTGGACAAGGACTTCAGGAGGTGTGAGATGTTGCACATCTCCCATTGTGGGAAGGCATAAGCCTTCACAATGATGGTTGCTTGGGCTGGCAGGTGGTGATGAGGGTTGAGGTGTTGGACACCACACCTCACGCCACACTGGTGACCCAAGTCCAGGAACAAGCCCAGACCACTGGGGGGTGGCAGGGGAGAAAGTGGATTGAGCATCCAGAGGACTCCTCTCCTCTCTCAGGGAGGGAGGGAGGTAGGGAGGGATTGCTGTCCCACTCATCGATCTCCCTCTCGCGGTGGTCAGGGGAGATGCAAGTGGGGAGGCACATTGCTGACATGCACCATTGGTGGGGGGGGGCAGGGACAAAAAAACTAGTGGAAAATGGAGCTGGCAGGCTCCATGATGGCTTTCCTGCAACTGTCCCAGCTTCACTGTCTCTCTGGATTTTGCTCCTGGGGTGGGGGAAGCTGGAACCCCTTTGCCTCACCCTGTCATGATGAGGGGGGACTGTTGGGGATGTGGGGTTGGTTGGGTGGAAAATAGAGAGAGCCAGATACCAAGTCCCTACAAGGGAGGGACCAGAGCTGCCTGCCAGGCTAGCCAGGTGTAAAAACAGATAACAGAAAAAAAAGAGTGATGTCTGCTCCAAAACTCTAGTATGCCATGGATAATCTCCCAATACATGTGGATCCCAAACTTATCAGCACAGAACATTGCAAGTTGCAGAGGTTCTTCTGGTGTACAGTGTGCGGTGCCTAAACTAGCCCAAATCAAAGCTGGATTTCAGAAACAGAGGGCTCAAGCTGCCAGAATTCCAACTAAGAATCATGGCTCATTTCCTTCTTCAGCTGGCACAGATGGCATTTTGGAATACACATAGATACCAGCCCAGATGGCCAGACTGTGAAGCATCTGTCATGGGAGGACCACTGGCCAAAATGATCTAGTTTGAACCCCCTGAAAAACATTTCCTCATACCCCACCCTCTCACATACTTTGTGGGTACGAAAGAAATATCTGAAACTCAGTAGGTGGCGCCGACAAAGGCAAAGCACTTTCCCCTCTATGGTAACCAATGATTATGCATAGGGGTAAGCCAGCATGGGAAAAAGATTGGTCTGAAGCAGGTATTTGTCACCTTACAGATATTATACACCTAATCCTCCATACCATGAAATCCTTTGCTCAAGTACAACAGGAATTTGGGCTTCCCAAACAGCATCACTGGAAGTACCTCCAGCTAAGACATGCTCTGGGTACATTCCTAAGTCTGAGCCTTGCAGGATCAGAGCCTAACCATTTGGACAAAATCCTATGGCCTTTGGAAGGGGGAACAGTATGGGACACGGATGTGTATCAGCACCTCCTGAGGCTTCTCCTAGACCCTCCCATAAGGGTAAGGCAACAGTGAACAGATCAACTAGACCAAGAAATCACACCATAATTATTGTACAGTTGCTGGAATAATTTACAGAATACTAGCAAAGACACAAAATATAGGTTTACACAGCCTAAGGTTATGCATAGATGGCACAGAATGCCACTTAAACTGCTTGAATGGGGCCTCTTTCCATCCAGAACCTGCTAAAGGTATGATATGCAGGCAGGCTCTATTACACTTATAGTATGGTCATGTCTAGCTCTGCATGACTTCTGGAAGTAGGTTCAGCTTATCTGTAGTGAAATTTTGTCTTACAAAATCACCCTTACACCTCCTCTAGTACTATTAGGACTCCCATAGATGCACCAAACTAAAGTTGATGCTTACCTTAAAGAGAAGAAATGGTTACTATGTGCACTAGTAACAGCAGAAAGTATCCTTCTTAGGCACTGGAAGGAATGCCCCCTCCCCGTACAAGATTGGTTGTTTGAAATGGGCAAAACAGTCAGCTATGAAAGAGTGATATATGGCAATCACAACAGAATGTCAGCATATACAGATACAGATACAGATATATGTGGTGTTTACCTTAATTCTGCATACTGCAAAATACTAGAGGGCTGTTTCTTCCCTAACACATCAACCTCCAGCTTAAATCCCAAATGGTGAAGCTCATGTCCAACACCTCCTGACCAGCTCATTAGTCCCCTCTTCATTCCCAGGTATTCATGACATCAGCGCCTCGGTACAAGTAATTAAATGCATCTGTTTGGCAATAAACAGCAAATCTGCAACACGCTCAATAATCACCTCAATGCGGAGAAGTTCTTAATTAGGTAGGTACTATAGTGACATACTATGGATTGGAATATGTTCTGTAGTGTGTAGTGAGCTCTTCACTTGTTTTTATCTTAATTTATTTGTAATAGTATCATGTATTGGGTACTTGCTTTGTTATACACAATGTGTATGTTTTAGAGTTGTAAATCCATGGGGCTCACCCTTGCCAAGTTTCTGAATGTACTTGTATTCTGTCTTCATGTACCTAAAATCAATAAAATGTAAATTACAAAAAAGAATGGCGATTGATGCAATTCTAGTAAAAGTTCTAACTGCATTTAAGCACTGTATACAGGAGGTCGAGTAATACCACTCTTCTGTTTGCTAATTGAAAAAATAATGAGGCTGGACTTTGATGACAAGGATGATGTAGAAGCTGCAGCCATCACATGGAATCTCACATGTATTTCCAGTGATCAGAGACCTTAAGAAATTAGATAATGCTAACACTACATGTTTGCAATCACATTGGAG
The DNA here is from genome assembly GCA_016271365.2 of Neoceratodus forsteri. Classification (NCBI taxonomy): domain Eukaryota; kingdom Metazoa; phylum Chordata; order Ceratodontiformes; family Ceratodontidae; genus Neoceratodus; species Neoceratodus forsteri. The sequence goes on along the minus strand of CM028135.1, from coordinate 959,602,631 downwards.
TCATGGTATAAAGGCAGAATTTCATCTCCCCTCCATCATGGTGCTAAGAAGGTTGACAAATACATAAATTGCTATTGATTAAATCAGTCAGTGTACAACATGGCCTTCTCAGTCCAAGTCAGATCTGAACTCTAGCATTGCCTCTGGTTTATGTTAATCTCATTAGAAGTCAAAGGAGCAAACTCTACAGAGTGAAACCCAATTTGCAAATACACAGGTCAGAAAGGCATTCAGTTCTTCCATCTCTTCTTCTTGTAAACCAATATGGGCAAATCTTTCTGCATTTTGAATTGTTCATGCACATCAAACAGAGTCTGATTGAAGCCTATCACCTGCCAATATAGTGGAGTCATAGCCAGCTGATAATACATATAATTCCCATTACAGAGGAACCAATCCCTTTCTGTTTTGTCAATAAACAGGACTAGCCAGCACTTAGATGGCAGTTGAATATTTATCCTGGCCTGCAGCCACTGTTTTGTCTGAACACGTATTTAGCGCAGCCAGTGCAAGCATGACACAGACAGAACAGACTTTCCACAAGACATATACAAATGCTGGCATGCATTAAGATAAATCAGAAAACTTTAAATGCACATCATACTCTTCGGGAGCAAAGAGGCACAGAACTGGATGATGGTGCCAAATCTGGATATTCTGTAATAGATGCCAATATATCAGGCTGTGATAATTCAGAAGGCACAATAGTATATTCAAAAGAAAAACAACAATGATGTAGGAAAGATGCAATTACTGTTGTCAATTTGTGGTATTCCACAAAGTGATAAATAATATGTTTCTCTCTCTGCTAATACATAGCATACTGCATATGATCAGAACAATTTTTATCAGTCATTACTGTAAGTGATAGGCCAGATTCTGCTCGAGTCCACTTGCCATCTCCATTTTGGATGCTATCCATCCTCCAAAATAAATACCTTTATTACATCTGCATCTGCATCCCTCATGGTCCACTGGCATCCCCAGCACCCCTGCTTGTCTGCCCATAAATCAGAGTGAATCCTTGATGATTCGCTGGTCCCCCCAGACCCTTGATCACTGCCCATATGCCAGAGTGTATAACCTGGTGGTTCACTGTTCCTGCTAGTCTCCCCACACACCTGTCTGTATAGAACAGTGTAACCCCTGGTGGTCCACTATTCCTCCTGGCTTCTACCTCTCTGTTCAACCAGCTGTATACCAGAATGAACCCCTGGTGATCTACTGCTCATCCAGCCTCCACCCCCCCTTCTTGCCTGTCCATATACCAGAGTGCAATCCCTGGAGGTCCACTGTTCCCCTGGCCCCAGGCACCCTGTTCACCTGCCCATATGCTAGAGTGTAAACACTGCTGGTTCACTGTCACCACCACAGCCCCAACCTGCCTGCTCACTCACCCATATACCAGAGTGTAACCCTTGTTGGGCCACTGTCCCTCTGCCTGACCCCGTATACCAGAGTGTAACATCTGGTGATCCACTGGTACCCCCAGCACCCCTGATTGCCTGTCCATGTAACACAATGTAACTCCTTCTTTATTTATTTATTTGAAAATTGGTGGTCAGGAAAGGCACGCTGAGCTGAGGCTTGTTTCCAGGTGTGACCAGTGGGAAGGGAAAAGGGGATTCAAAACACACAGTCCACTGGTCCTGTCAGCACCCCTGGTCACCTGCCTGTATACAACAGTGTAATCCCTGGCTGCCCACCAGCCACTACAACATTTGTAGTCAGTAGCCACACAACCTGTGTTTCCCACCTTGTGACATCAATCCCCACTTTGCCACACACTCACAATAGCTCCCCATCCCTTGTAGCCCCCATTATGTTGATCATCCATCACAATGCCTTGACTACCTTGGCCTGCTGTTATATAAATGACTATGTACCACTGTGTGCCAACTGTACAAGAATCTCTCGCTAATGTGTTCATGAGGGACATAAACCATGCCAGTTCACCTATGCAAATCAGCTGATTGCACCTTGCATTTAGGTGCACCAACATATTCACAAGTCTGGAGAGGTAATAACTATACTAGTGACCTGTTAATTACCATCTCTCCAAACTATGTCTTTTGGCCATTGTACCCACAGCCACTCTTTCCCCCACAAGCTGAATGCTGTTGTTGCAGATGGTGTTAGCAGTAATGATGATGATACCGATGTTTCTAGTCATAAAGATTTCTCTGGGCAATTAAATTAATTAGTGCATCACAGGTAAAGTTCTTTTTTATGTTGTACTATGTCTTGTGTGGATTTTGTGTGATGATGTATAACCTGGTACTCTAATTTTTCAGTGACACGTGATGGTGCAACATGCTAATGGCATCACTACATCAGGCCACGAGCATACAGAAAACTATGTGTTTGGCTACATGAGGCATGTGCCAAGCTTCAAAACCTTAAATAGTTTTTGTGGTTCATGACACTTGGATTGTGACACAGGGTTTCCACACATGGGTGTAGCCAGGCATACTCCAAGTACTCCATGGTGTGCAATTTTATTTAAGTGGGGTAGCAAATAGGATCTGATTCTGAACTGCTTCCTTTTTCCATGAAAACTAACATAATGTTGAACCTTTCTGTAATGTTATTCATAGGAGTTTAAACTAGAAGGACTGGTCACTAATACTGTCTTTGCACCTCAAGGAGAATACAACTTTATAGGCTGTGGGCTGGTATGTGGGTTCCTTAGGAGCAATGCATGGCATTTGTATTTACCATGCATGGCAACAACCATTGTCATGAGATACAAAAGTTGTATTTATTATGCCAAATGAGGCAACAAACATGGTCCTGGTGTACATTTGTATATTGTCTGGCTACACCCTGGGGGAGGGGTAGCACACCCTAATGGGGGGGGGGGGAGCAGGGAGTCCACTTGGTGTGCAGATCTTAAATCCCTGGCTACACCCCTGTTTCCACAATATCTTCCACGTCCCTATCCCTATGCATTGCTAGTGAATTGGGTCACTGACCAGGAGTATGAGGTACCATGTTTGATTTTGAATCTTAAAGTTTTTTCCTGATGTATCATGCCCTGTTTCTGCAAACATATGGTAAAATGTGCACTGATGCCCTAATCATGGCATGTGGTTGAAATATTTTAAATCCCCGTATTATCTATGATTTTCTTCAAAGTGGTATATACTTTTTATGCTACTGTAAATAGTAACTTAGAAATATACTTATCCAGTAGAATTGTTGAGCAGAACAGAGATTTTTAGTGGCAGATAAAAGTGCTCAGTTTATTGTACATTTCCAATGAGAAAATGCTAGTCTCTAAAGAGTTAATATGAATTGTACTATACATTTGTTGGTTGTTAGACCTTGACTTTCACTCTTTTAACACGTTTCAAGTCCTTAATTGTACCTCTGTCATAATTCCTTTACTAAACTCTCTATTTGAGCCACCTACAACAGTACAAAACTACTGTTGATACTTATCAGAGTGCTAATTAATTTACTATCACCACCACATATTTACACATGCAGACAGGAAAATTGTTGTTCAATTAGCAGAAGGGATATTGGTTTTAGCTCAGATAAGAAAAGCTTTTCAAATACAGTATTTATTTGTTAAGACAGTGCACAAAATCCTTTTAATTAAGTTCATTTGCATCAGCAAATTGAGTCTATTAGGCACATGCATTAATCATTCTCTTATTGTGCCAAGAATACCTGTACAAAAAGTTTACAAATTAGAGCTCAGCAAAGAACTGATAATGAAGAGAAACCTAATTTGCATATCTTTTTCCAGGTTCTTGTCATTTGTTTTTAGTTTGTACCTTGGGGATTCTGAAATGTTACAGTTCTTACTGGAACCAGGTAACAAGACTGAAGAGACCCATACAAAAGGGATATGATTAATAATCAGAATTACAAATTATACTGCAATCTGCACAGTCAGCATGCTTATCTGAATGCTTTTTCAATATACCTTATGAAATATTATTTTAGACTTCAGGGAAAATTAAATATGTCCATAAATCATTATCCAATACAAATATGACAATATGGATTAAGTATTAAATGCATTACTGGCAATCTGTTTTATAGTCATTTCTGAAATTCAACCAGTTTTACAGCATCTTAATAGTATAATTATAAAATGACCCCAAGCCTGCTAACCACTTTAGTTATAAGTAGTTCTATTAAAATGTTTTTTTGTACAACTGGCATTTTTCTTCCAGACACTCTCAATTTAAAGTTAGAAAAATCTGTTTACCAGACTGTTAATATGCCTCCTGACTCATTAGCTTGTCGAGCAGACACATCTATTACAGTGGGGATAAATACCTGGGGGACACGAGCTGAAACAATCTCTGCTAAACTAACAGAGAACTCCACAGTTATCATGAGATGCTGAATGCATTGTGTAACTATTTTGAGAATTAAAGTTGGCTAATGCAGGCAAGGGTTGACTTGTAATTCTTTTTTAACCGGCATGGATGCAAATGCAGACATACTCATACAAACACACACACACTCACACATATACAGTAGACACACATATACATACAGAAGACAAAGGCATGCAGTCACACACACATACTTCTGTACATGTGTGTTTATGATGTGCAGTTACATACAAATGTGCAAAGACATGGAGTCATACAGAAAAGCAAATATATGTGAACAATTAAATCCAGAACTTCATTCACGCAGACATGCAATGAAACCCCACACATGTACCAGGTTGCCAGAGATGTCAGCACAATTCTCCTGCCTTAGTGAAGAATCCTCCAGATAGCCTTCTGACTTGACTAGGCCCCCAGTCATTCTCTGGTGAGGGTTTCCATGACTATTCTTTTAGATTGGATTGGTTAACCCTCTCCCAAGAAAATTATTAAAGTCTTCCAGTGTCATTGGAGCCCTTGTAACCCATGGATCCAACTTTGTAGCCTGAGTGGCTGTTTAACTGTCCTCTGACCCAAGTTGCTATACTGATACTGTTTAAATAGAGTTTAGAGGTGAAGAACTTTGCTATGCTCTTGCAGTCCTAGGGGCATAGACCCAAAGTGTATATTTCAAGAGGGTTCCTGTTCTTAAACAATTATTTACGTCCCCATAAGTTCTTGCATGGATCTGCTTAAAGTACTGCCAGGTCAAATCAGGGCAGATGTTGGGGAAAGTCTTCACTCATTGAGAATTTAGTCTCACTCTTCTCTGTCAGTAACAAGGAAGGTATTGGATGTTTGACTGAGAGCTGTGGGGATTCACCCAGTGAAATGATTGTGATTTTACAGTGATCGATCGTGAAAAATCATCACATTTTGTTGCTAAAGATTGTGTTCATGCCTGAAAAATCACCAAAAATATAATGAATAATAATGATAAAGCACCAATGTTAGATGGCCACCCATCAAAAATAATCAAATTACTGGTCATTATCTGCTCATGATTGTTCCTGAATTTTTGTGATATTCCAAATTATTGATCACTCATGATTAATCAATACCTGAAGTAACAATAAATCATTATTTTGGTTATTTTCATGATGGTTTGAAGCCTTTCAATCATTATTAATCACAATTAATCAATACCTCGGGAAATGGTTTGTTGGATTTTAATCACGATTAACCTGTATTTTTGAAGTTGGCTTGGTTATTCTCAATTATTATTAATCATGATTGATCAGTACCTGAAGTAACCATAAATCATTAATTGCAGTCTTCTGGATAGTGATCTGTTGGTTACAGATCATGATTAATCATGATCTATCAGCTCCTTTGGTGATGGAGCTTGGGATGCATTATCATGATTAATCATGATTTATATGTGCCACATGCCAATGATTTTCAGCCCATCTCTATTTTAAATCTCATTAGTAAGATTTCCAAGAAAAATTGTGGCAAAGCAATTTACTGAATATTTGGAAAAGTATGAGGTGTTAGCCACATAGCAACATGGATTTCGTAGATGTAATGGAACTGAGACAGCCTTGGTCAGGTTCACAAACTCCACCCTTCTGGGTTTTGAAAAAGGTCTTATGACAGGTGTGGTGTTTGTGGATCTGACCAAGGCATTCGATCTCATTGAATACAACTTGTTAGTGGAGAAATTGAAGTTTCTTGCCTTCTCGGAACCTGTTGCAAATTAGTGTACAGATTACTTAACTAGTCATTCTCAATTTGTGTCTATTGGATCCACTGTTTTTTCTATTTCTGCAGTGAACATTGGGATGCCCCAGGGTTCAGTTCTGGGTCCGTTGATGTTCAGTTGGTTTATTAATCAGTTGCCTTCCATTTGCAAATTTTATGACAGTCTTCTTTATGCTGATGACTTGGTTTTATTTTATCAGTCAAAATCACTTGTTGAGTTGTTCTCAGTTGTTGAAAAAGAATTTTCACTTGTTAGCAACTTGTTCTTCAATAATGGTTTAGTACTGAATATAAAAAAGACCAAGTCCATGTAGTTTGGAACTTCTAACATGTTATGATCTAACCCTTCTTTTTTTATTCACGATAATTCAGGTGCTTTATTAGAACAAGATCATGATTTTAAATATTTAGGAGTACTACCTGACCCCTCGTTGACTTTTTTCTCTAATTAGTGTACTTTTTGTCACCCCATGGACTGTCGGCATCTGCCGTAGTCACAGACCCCCAGACTCCTACCTCCTGTTGTGCCTGCATTCTCCTGTCACCTCTGACTTACCCCCTAGGGGGTGGGGTAGTGGCACCATGACCCTACCAGCACCACATGCACTGATCCTGGTCGGAGAACTGGCTGGGAGGCTGATTCAACCCATGGGGGTAGGGTTTCACTTAGACGGCCGTAGGCAAAGGTTTTCTCCCCTGTAAGCAGTGGCAGGGACATGTAATGATGGCCAGCATCCACCTCACCCCTGAATTCCCTAAGGTGCCAGTGCTTGTGTAATGTGCCCAGCCTCCACTGAGCACACACCACCCTCCCCCGTGCAGAAGAAGAAGAGCCATCCAAGGGACGCTCGATCCTTCTCCCCCCTGCTGGCCCTCGGACAACCTGGGTCCATTCCCGAATCCAGATCACCGGCATCACAAGAGGAAATCCAACCACTGCACCAGTGGGCCCCTGTTTGACATTTTCTTCTTAAATGTCGGATACTAGTCATGTTATAAATAGAAAACTGGGGTCACTTTATAAGGTCAAGCACTATTTTTCTCCTGATATCCAATGCTCAATTGCCCAGGAATCATTAATGCCTCATTTTTATTACTGTGCAAGTTTGAATCATAACCTTGGTTGTAGGGAAATTAATATTTTAACTGTAGCATACAACAGCATCTGTCAGTTTGTTTTCGATTCACAATTTCAAACTCATCATTGTATGTTATACTCACAATTTTTTTGGTTATCTCCTAAATCTAAACTCTTGTATTATTTTGGGTGCCAAATATTTAAATCTATGTTTTCATCACCAAAATTTCCCTTAGCTGATTTATTTATTTATTTTGTTTATTTAGTTTTTGTTGACCAGGTAAGCGCACTAGACAAATTCTGCCTATTTTCAGGCATGACCCAGGGAGGGGGAAACAGATGAATGCCAACTGACCTTGAACTAGATTAAGCTGTTGGTAGTATTTTTAGTGAATGGGGGACATTTGTCCAGGGTACCAGGGAAATTCCCCTACTCTTAGGTAGGGGCACTGGTGAGCGATGGATGGAAAGGAAATCTCTCAGAAGATAAACAACTCTACTAGGGAGCAGAGTCCACTCCCTGATGGATGGTCTGTGGATAGTATTGTGGAATTGATTGAATCTACCATGGAAGTGAACATGTTGGAGGATGTCTTGGATGAAGGACCAGAGGTAGTGATAACTGATTTGAATAATGCAGGACTACAGCAAGAGGTAGCTTCATCCAGATGCTAAGTTATGACCAACAGCAATGTTTGTTACAAATTCTGTTGACCCCTGGACAAGGAGTTCCATCCAGAGTGAATTCTCTAGCTCAAGAGCACAGCTCAGTGGCAGTTGTCAAAGTGAGTAAACCAGACACTGACAAGTCCTGTGAGACAGTGGTGAATATGATGCTGGAATCCAAACAGGCTATGACCCAGAGGGAGAAGGCCATAGATATGCAGCCTGATTTGTCCAACTCTGATGCAACGGTACCTGAGATGGCACCCAAAGTGAGTACTAACATTAAGTCTGTTATTGACACAAATGTCCCACTAAGCAGCAATACTGAGGTTGATAAAACCAAACCACTCACGGAGGTAGTCCAGGGGTCATGGAATCCGGAATTGCAAGATTTGGGCTTGAGATGTGGTAGGAGAGAAGAGAGCGATGTAGTCCCAGAACACTCTAACCCTCAACAATGGTCTGTTGAGATGGTCTTGAGCTGAGCGGGATGAGTCAGGAAGGAAGGAGGGGGATGGATACCAGTCCATGAGGAAATATTGCCACCAGGAGTTGACACGGAGGATCCTTGCATAACACCTGACCCTTAGAGTTTTCCACCAAAGACTCTGACCCCACGAACTAGGGTTCAAGACATTTCCAGTAAGGGAACTGTCCCTAAACATATCCAGTCTGCCACTGAAGCCCTAGGTATGCCAATTGATGAGGTGCCACCAGAGTGGGGAGATAGAGTGGAACAAGAGGAAAAGAGTGGCCAACAAGACCCTGCACTGGTGAACCCAGCAAGGTTGTGGTCACAGTTCAGGAAACAGGATCCTACCTTTACTTACAACAACCCCACACAGCGAAAGAATGCAGTGCACATCCAATATCAAGGAGGTTTCACCCTCCCCCAGATAGGATTTATGTGGGCAAAACACTCATAAAGAAATCACTACTTTTTTTCACAATGAAATATATGTGATTATATATGCTTTTGGGCACTCTGTCTATGATATTAGTTTTAAAACACAAGCAGGCCTAGATCATTTCTGGGTGGCATATGAAAAGAAGAATCTTACGGCCTTGTGGGCCCCTTTTAGAGTAACAGCACTTACTAAGCTGGCTGTAAAGCAGGTGACCATCCTCTTTAGAAATGAGGGGGTGGCAGTGTACGATGTACAATATTGGTTGCAACAAAAATGTGAATTGTTAGGTGAACCCACTCCAATTCTTGGTGAGGAGCATATCTGGACTGGTGGATGGACATTCTTTGTGACACTATGGAACACTACACAAGGCCAACAACACCTCCCCAGCTCTTTTTTTTAGATAATTAAAGGGGTCACTGTTTTTACCTGGGGCAGCCCAGGACATGTTTTTGGCATTGCTCTCACCTTCATCTGAGTGGGGCCTGTGACAGAACAAGATGCACAAACTGTATGGAATGTGGCCACACAAGTGGAACCTGCCAGAGTGAACAAATATGTAACCTGTGTGTGCAGTCTTGGCATGTCTATCGTAATTGTGAGTGGGTGACGCACAATAGACAGGATCATCCAAATCAGGAGACTGTGGTGGAACTGGCCCAGAAAAAAGCATTGAGACACAATGGAAAGTCAGAGCTAGTAATGAGGAGACAGAGAGCCACTGGCGGGAGACCAAGATGGCACCCCCCCCATCGTGCTGGACAAACAAATTTAGAAGTACGGGACCCCCCTCTATGCACAGCAGACATGGAACAACAAGATATGGTGCAGAGTGTACCCCAGGATAATTTAAAGGACCAGATAGACATTACCGAGGAGGTAGAGCAAGCGACCACCTCGGCTGAGGCCATGAAACTGGATTTACCAAACGAAGTACAGGAGATGCCCCCACCAGATATTACAGTGGTTGTTTCGAAGAAGAAACCCTTGAAAAAAGTGAATCCTAAAGCCAAGGCACAAAAAATAGGGAAGTGCAAGATCCTATCCCCCTGTCCAACTCATATGAAGTGTTTTTCTATAAGAATTGGAACTAGAAGAAGATTCAGAAACTTCATTTACTTTTTCTTCACAGAAGGGTCTAACAACAGATTCAGAGGAAGAGAGCCAAATGGAGAAAGTTCATAAAACTAGGGAAAACATAAACACTTAGGCCTGCACCCAGGAGAAGCAGAAGGTTGGGCAAACAGGCAGGAACCTGAGACTGTTCTCTTCTTTTTGTATGTTACAAGACTGATTCTGATTTTCTCCTGTATATGATGCAATGCATGCACTAACATTAGCATCTCTCAATACTAATAGTATTAAGAATTGTAGGAGACATCTAGTCACATTTTCTATTCTAAAAAAAAAACAGAAAATAGATATTGCATGCATCCAAGATACTAGAATGTATACGATTAATGAGCTGGAGACCGCTAAGAAACTGTGGTGTTGGGGCCCATCCTTCTACTCCTTTACATTAGAAAGGTGTGGGGAGGTTGGTGTGTTTTTCAAGGGGTTTAAATATTTGGTCACAAAAGTGTTGGCTCTTTGTTCTAGGTGAGTGCTGCTGATTGACTTTAAATTTCAGGGTATTTTATGGAGGTTAGTGAACCTCTATGCGCCTCAAACAAAAAAAGAGAGTAGATCTTTTTCAAATTGTTAAGCCATATTTATTCACTACAAAACAGGTGATTTTGGTGGGCAATTTCAACTGTGTTTCAGACAAAACAATTCTGTGACACCAGTGCATTAAATAATATTGTCGATCAGTCGGGATTAGTGGACACATATAGAGCTATACATCCAACAGGAGGATATATGTTTTATAAGGCCAAGCTTGCTACCCACATTGACTTTATTTTTATCTCCCCTATGCTACACTGCCTGACAGCTTTTATCATCCCTGTGGAAAACACAGATCATTTAATGGTTAAAGTATGTGTAACATGCAGTCAAGGAGTTTCTCATGGGAGAGGGCTTTGAAAACTCAATAACAAACTCTTAAGTGACCAGGAGGGATTAGACATTGTGAGGGTCATATTGAATGCCAGAAAGTCGGTCCTCTGTTTGGAGGACAACCTAAGCAGATGGTGGGTCCAGCCAAAGAGGGACATCAGACATGCACTGCAATCCCACCCTTACAAAACACATACTTCCACATATTTTAAATACCTGACCTTAAGGTCTCAGTACACCAGACTGATTTTTCTAGTTAACAAAGGGTATGGGGAATTTGTTCCCCAAATTCAAAACATCAGATGCCAGATGGAAGAGTATCAATTTGAAAGAACAGTATCCTTCCCTGGAATGCTGCCACAGGTGACATATATGAGAGCTGCAAAACTAGAGTGCAGCAATGAAACATGGAAGCCTTGCACTGCCATGGGGGAACCATAGTAACCTCCTCACAGGTCATCTTGACTGATGTGAACAGACAAATGACTGCATTGTTTTCTGACCCAGGTATCACTACAGAGATGATAATGGAAATGTTATGGCACTGTAATATTCTAAATCTACAGCCGGCTTTGACAGACCAAATGGTAGTACCTATTACGGAGGAGGAGATTAGGTCCACCATACATTCCTTAAAAAATAATATTACACCGGGACCTGATGGATTGACCTCAGAATTTTTTTAACTTTTAGAACCAGAAATGGTGGACATTCTATGTGTAATGTTCAATTCACTACTGATGCAGGATGATGTGGCCCCACAAATTGGACAGGTGGCACAACTTTTTATTTACAAAAAAGGTGACATTTTTGATCTAAAGAACTGGTGCCTCTAGCCATAATGAATACAGATTTAAAAATACTCATGAAAATCATGGCATCAAGATTGGGACAGGTAGCACTGTATGTGATTGACCGCTGTCAAACCTTTACAGTTAAGGGCAGAAAATACAGGACAATTTATTTCTATTGTGGGAGGTGGTGAAACAGGGAAGACAAGATTATCTGCATGACTACATTTTAAGCTTGGACCAGAAGAAGGCATTTGATAAAGTGTTCCATGTCTACCTGAGAGGAGTACTAATTAAATATGGTATACCTACGGTATTTGTGGCATGGCTTATGAAACTGTATAGAATAGCCTTCTCGATGCCACTGATTAATGGGCATGTGGGTAGGGAAGTGCACATCTCGAGAAGGGTGAGACAAGGGTGCCTGATGAGCCCCATCTTATATGTTTTCTGCCTAGACCCACTGTTGAAATTGATTCAACAGGATATCTGCATAAAGGGAGTTTGACTGAGGGATGGGGTACACCTACCAAAAACAGTTGCATATGCAGATGATATATGTCTTCTGTTGCAAGATAAGGAATCAGCTGTGACAGCATTAAAATTGATTCAAAACTACTCCATGCTGACGGGTTCTGCTTTAAATATTCATAAATGCTGTGGATATCTCCTTAGCGAACAGACGGAACAGGTGTCAGAGATTCATGGTATTCAGATGTCAGACTCCCAGATCAGAGTTTTGGGGATGGTGTTTGGAAATTTGGATATGGCCACAGAAAATTGGCAACATAAACTGGTACAAAGTGATATACAGGTCCAGCACTGGAAACAATGGCAACAGACTAAAAAGAAAAGAGTAGCAGTGATGAAGAGTTTTTTCTTGCCAATGTTTACTTACTTAAGCACTGTCCCCCGGTACCTTAGATGTTTCACTTTAGAGCCAGACCTTCCAGTTAATATGGGGAGCAGATTTAACCCCATTAAGAGAGAAACTCTCTACAGAACACATAAAATGGGTCGCTTGAATGTCATAAATCCAATTAGTTATTTCCACGGCCTTTTTTTATTTCACACTATTTCCACTTTTCTAATGCCAGGTCTTGCAGCATGGAAAGTGGTGACCACCTGCTGGATCACACTGCTCCTTCAGAAATGGAGACAGGGGCCACAACATGTGCGCATGCAAGGGTCCTGCCATCCCAGATGCGTTTGGCTGTAGATAAAATCAGGAAATGGAAACTTCCTTTGCTACAGGTATCAGTAGTGAACCAGAAGGTTTTGTATGGGTCAGTACAAGATATAGGGTACAGGATCCCCATAGTATATAAGGATATAAACCAAGCAGCCTACCCATTATTGGAAAAATATTTTATAGATCCCAGAACTCCAGCAAGAATGTGGGACATCATATGGTTGGGTGCACATGGTCATTTGGGAGTAAAGGGGAACTCCAAGCATAAAAATGTAGACAAAAGATACTACCCACGAGCCACTTGCATACAACAGATTGAGACTGTGTCACATTTTTTTATACAGTGTCTATATGCACAGGTTATTTGGGAAATACTGGGATGGAAATGGGTGAACCCAGCTTGGGCATGAGTTTCCTATGATAATGTTAAAACTGGCACATTGCCATATGGGCATTTATGGAAGAGGGTGCATTGAGACTTTTGTTCACATGTATCAAGTTTTACATTTGGCAGCTCCATTGCAAGTATGTTATCCAACAGAAATAGGTATTACCTACAATTTTGGTGAGCTTAATAGAGAAAGAATTGAACCAACAAGCCAACTATGATAAGAAACAAGTGACATGGGAGCAATAGAAAAAGAGATAGATGGGGGTCCCATTACACTGAATGGTCTAATGGCAGCTATAGAATGTTTTATGAGGTGTTACTATCTGAAAATCTGATGATATCAAAGGATGAAATCATTGTGTTGATTTGGGTGGTGGGATACTGGAAGGATTGTATTTTTCATTAGGGTGATTTATTGCTAGGTTGTAGCTAACCTGTGAATGTGGTGTAACCTTACTATGATACTGATTGTTTTCCTTTTTACCTGTTCTTTCTTCCCCGGCTTCCTTTCCTTGTTTTATTACTTATGCTTTTTTTCTCTTCCATTTTATTTGTTCATAATGTAATATGGTTTGTGGTTTCTATGTTTCAAGATGTTTAATATTATTTGTATTTATTATTTTGCAATAAAAAAATACTTTACTCTTTGGCTAGAGGGTGCTGTGATGGAATTGTTGGTGGTCAGAGAGGAGTGAGAGAGCACAGGAGCAGGACGTCTGGAAGGCTGGGGAGCAGGTCTCCTCCTCAGCCTACCCCTTCACTAGAGACCAACGCTACCTACATGGAGGTTTTGACTGAAGAGGATTTTGTTTTGGCCGTGGATCAGATGCAGGACATAATTGCTGTTCCTGAGGATGTTCAGCCTCATGAAGGGCTAGCTGTGGTTTCAGTATGGCCTCTGGTAACATCGCCAAGTGCTTTGGCTATGGAGAATCAACCATTGATCATAGAGGAGGAGCAGAGGTGGTGGGGTAGCTATTTACATCAAGGATAAATTCCCTGCCTCTGTAATTGACTCAACCTCTGTCCCAAAAGAATTCGAAAGCTTGTCATTAAAGATTGAAATTGCCACCGGTGTCTCATTATATATAATAGGCTGCAATAGACCCCCATCAGCTGGACTACAGTTGTTAAAACATCTCGAAAACATCCTGGGTCCAGCATCTTCAGAGTGTATCATACTAGGGGACTTCAACTTAGACTGGATCTCCAGTGCATCCATCCCTCTTAAAATGTTCTGATTCCCTTGGGTTGTCACAGCTAATAAACGAATCTACTCATCCTAAAAAGATCAACCCTAATAACAGTACTCTCTTGGATATCATTTTAGTTAACAAACCCCATTTATTCTCCCATGCTGGTATCTTTTTCTCTGATATTAGCAACCATTGCTTCATCGCATGTTTAAGATCCACTCTTAAATCCACAACTGTACCAAAATTCTCCATTAAAATGTGCATACGCAACTTTGATCTCCATGGGTATATATCAGAACTAAGAGACTCCATGCAATGGCAGAACTTCTATCTAGCCAAATCCCTGACTATGGCTTATGATATTTTCTCATAAATTGTGCCAGGGGCTCCCAACAAGTTTGCTCCCATAGTAAAAGTTCGTGCCAGAAACAAATCCTGTCGGTGGTTTACAGAAGACCTGAAAGATGCTTTGCAGAGTAGGGATGTACTCTGGAGAACTGCTAGGAAAACTAATTTAATAAATGACTGGAATTCTTTCCGGAGGGTGAGGAACCTCTGCACTAAAATGGTCAGAGAAGCCAAAGCTAATTTCTACCGCTCTCGGCTGGAGAGCTCCTCAAGAAATGCCTCCAAATTCTGGAAGACTATCAAAAACATTGAAGGTCACATCACTGTAAATTACCTACCTACTAAATTATTGATCGACAATACTGTCATCTCTGACAGACCGTCTATCCTCAATGCTCTCAATATTCATTTTGCCACTGCAGGGCTAGCCTTTGCTCCTCTCCCGCGAATATCCTCCGCCAACAACTTACATAGAAACATACTGTAGAAACATACATAGAATTTGATAGCAGATAAGGACCGTTTGGCCCACCCAGTCTGCCCATTTCCCTACCTAATGGATAAGCTGCAGATCCTAGTTAACCAGCAGCCTACTTCTTTCTACCCCCATCCCCTAGAATTGCTTTATGGCTGTCCCATGCATGCTTGAATTCAATCACTGTTTTTGACTCGACAACCTCCTCCAGAAGGCCATTCCATGCATCCACAACCCTCTCTGTGAAAAAATACTTCCTTACATTACCTCTGAGCCTCCCACCCCTCTATCTTCAAATTGTGCCCCCTTGTTCTTGCACACATCTTTTTTTGAAAGATGCTACCCTCTTGTACTTTGTTGATTCCCTTGAGGTACTTGAATGTTTCTATCATGTCCCCACTCTCCCTCCTTTCCTCGAGGCTATACATATTAAGGTCCTTTAGTCTCTCTTCATATGACTTCCGGTGAAGACCCTGCACCATTTTAGTTGTCCTCCTCTGGACAGCTTCCATCTTGTCTATGTCCTTGCGGAGAGTGGGTCTCCAGAACTGCACACAGTACTCCAGATGGGGTCTCACCAGCTGTCTGTACAGAGGGATAATAACTTCCTGTTTTCTACTTGTGATGCCTCTCCCTATGCATCCCAGTATCCCCCCAGATTGGATACACAAGAAAAACCCATTCCCAGTCCATCCTTTTCTCTGCAACCTACCTCCCTGAAAGAAGTCGAAAACCTTCTCCTTCAGCTGGACACTAGGAAAAGTTCTGGGGCTGACCTCATTGATCCATACTTCTTAAAGGTCAGCTACCATGTCCTTGCAGTCACAATTACTCATCTCTTCAACTTATCCTTGTCCCAGGATGACCTACCGCCCATTTGGAAAAATGCACTTGTGGTCCCTTTGTTTAAGTCAGGAGATCCTAGTCACCTCAATAACTACAGGCTAATCTCCTACTTCAATCCTGTCAAAGATGCTGGAGAAAATGGTGAACTCCCAGCTTTGGAAGTACCTGGAATCAGAAAAATTGTTCAACCCATTAGAATCTGGTTTTAGAGCACAGCACAGTACAATCTCTGCTCTAGCCAAGGTGACAAATGACTGGCATCTTGAATTAGACAAAAAAAGTTGTCTGTGCAGTTTTCTTGGACCTAAGCAAGGCATTCGATACCGTTGATCACAGATTGCTTCTGTCATCCCTCTGGAACATTGGATTTGATTCCCTATCCCTTAAATGGTTCTCCAACTACCTCTCAGGACGACTTCAACAAGTAAAGGCAGAAGGGGAAGTTTCTCCACCAAAACCCCTATTGAAGGGTGTACCACAAGGCTCCATTCTTGGTCCCTTGCTCTTCACCATCTATACTAACAACGTAGATGCCCCCATCAAAAAAGCACAAATACACCCATCCGCAGATGATACAGTACTCTATGCTAGTAGCCCCACACCTGAAGAGAAGTAAAGCCTTTCAAAATGAATTTAATCTGCTGCAACATCAGTTTATAAACCAGAAACTGCTCTTAAATGCAAAAAAAAACCCCAAAGCAATGTTCCTCTTGCCCCTTCAAAATGCAATAAATCCTGCAATTGCTGGGACACTCCCACAGATCACTACCATTCTAGGTGAGCAGTTGGACTACTTACCAAAGTTCAAGTACCTGGGGACCTGGTTAGACCATAGACTTACTTTCAAAGATCACTTAGAAGAACTGGAAAAGAAACTTAGACAAAGACTTGGTCTGTTCTTTAGGATTAATAATCTCCTCACAAGAGACGCTAAACTGAAACTGGTTCAAAACTACCTTTCTTTCCCTATTGGATTACACAGACTTTCTATATAGTCAGGGACCTGCAGGTACCCTAGCCAAACTTGATACGCTTTATCACAGAGCCATAAGATTTATCACTGGTCTTCCATATTCAACCCACCACTGTGCATTGTACACGGCAGTGGGATGGTCATCCCTTGCTTATAGACGGCAAAAAAATGCTGTGGTTTGGACATACAAAGCTATCTCAAATAAACTACCCCAGTATATCTCTGTTTACCTTTGTGCACTCTGGAGGAGTATGCCCTGAGAAGCACCTCATATATCTACCTTTATGTTTACAAAGCAAAATGTTGCAGTGGCAGAGCAGCCATCAGCTTTGTGCTCCCTCAACTGTGGAACAAGCTGCAAAAAACTTTGAAATTAACTCACCCCATCAGCCTAGCAGCTTTTAGATCTCTATATCTACATCATAATAAGGAGTCCTGTGCCTGTCTACCCTAAATAGTTACTCCTATAAGTCCAAGCACACTCTAATTACTAGAAGGGATCACAGATCTCCAGGTAGAAGGTCACCTGGGGGCCAGTGACCATCACATGGTATGGTTCAATTTGGCTACTACATCTAAATCATCCCATTCCAAGGCAAAAATATGGACTTCAGAGGAGCTGACTTTGATAAGATGGCCAACAGAGTTAAGCTAGCCCTGGCAAAAAGAAACACAGGTGAGGAGGTACAGGCAAAGTGGGCAAGCATTAAGGATGCAATACTTGAAGCAACATCCCATTGTGTTAGACAGAAAAGGAAGTGCAAAAGAAGAAGGAAACCACTTTGGTTCTCAAATACAGTAGCAGAAAAGGTCATTGCCAAAAGGCTGGCCTTCAGAAAATATAAGGGAACACAGCAGGATGAAGATAGGGAGGCATACCAAACTGCCCTAAGGGAAGCAGGTAAGGCAGTAAGGCAGGCAAAGTCCCAAACTGAGGAAACACTAGCACGAACAGTAAAAGAAGGTGACAAGACTTTCTATAGATACATTAGTGAAAGGAGAAAGTCCAGAGGGGGTATTGCTAAGCTTAATGGAGAAAAGGGGGCATGTGAGGGAGAGGACCCTGTAAAGGCATCTATCCTAAATAGATACTTTTGCTCAGTATTTACTGAAGAGAAGGTAGGGCAGGGCCCACAGCTCAGCACCATGGACACAGGGGGGAGGGAGGTGAGCACTACCCCTTCACAAAAGAAAGGGTCCTACAAGAGCTTGCTAAGCTTAGGTGGATAAGGCAATGGGACCTGATGGCATACATCCCAGGGTACTTAAGGGCTAAAGGAGGAACTAGCAGAGCCATTAGTAGAATTGTTTAGTGAGTCTCTGAGCACAGGAGAGGTCCCAGAAGACTGGAGAAGGGTTCATGTGATCCACTCCACAAGAGTGGTAGCAGGAGGAGGCGGGAACTACAGACCGGGTCAGTCTTACCTCAGTAGTGGGCAAGATTATGGAGGCACTCCTTAAGGAAAGGATAGTGCAACACCTGGAATCCATAGGGGCACAGGATCCAAGACAGCATGGGTTTACAAAGGAAGGTCCTGTCAAACTAATCTCATAGATTTCTTTGACTGGGTAACCAGAGTGGTGGACCAAGGGGAGCAGTTGATGTCGCCTACCTTGACTTCAGCAAAGCTTTGACACTGTTCCACATAGAAGATTGATAAATAAGCTAGGTAGGCTCGGGGTGGGTCAGAAGTTGGTCAACTGGGTGGCAAACTGGTTGACTGGCAGAAAACAGAGAGTGGTGGTAAATGGTATACAGTCAGAAGAGATGCAAGTCACAAGTGGGGTACCTCAGGGATCAGTCCTGGGGCCAGTCCTATTCAACATCTTCATTAGTGACCTCAAGATGGACTAGAGGGTAAGCTTTTGTCTGTTTGCAGATGACACCAAGATCTGCAACAGAGTAGATGATCCAGATGGGGTGGGCAGAATGAGAAGAGATCTGGATAAACTAGCAGAATGGTCAGAAGAGTGGCAACTGGGATTTAATGCAAAGAAGTGCAAAATCATGCACATAGGGAAGAGAAACCCTGAAGCCACTTATAGGCTGGGAGGGAGTTGCTAGCAGTCACAAAGGAAGAAAGAGACTTGGGCATCATCATCACTGATGACCTAAAATCATCCAAGCAGACCTCTAAAGCAGTAGGTAAGGCTAGGGGGTGTTAGGGTGTATTAGTAGGGGTATCACTGAAGTCGTAAGAGGGAGGTAATAATCCCTCTGTACGAGACATTGGTTAGGCCCCATCTGGAGTACTGCGTGCAGTATTGGAGGCCACACCTTCACAAGGACATTAACCAAATTGAGGCAGTCCAGAGAAGGGCAACCAAAATGGTGCAGGGACTGCATCAGAAGACATATGAGGACAGATTAACGGAGCTCAATATGTATACCCTTGAGCAAAGGAGGGAGGGAGAGAGGTGACATGATCGAGACATTTAAACACCTTAAGGGCATAAACAAGGTGAAAGAGTCTAACATGTTTAAATATAAGAAAAATAGCAGGACAAGAGGACACAGCATGAGATTAGAGGGAGGCCGATTAAGGGGGAATGTGAGGAAATTCTTTTTCACAGAAAGGGTGGTAGATGCATGGAATGGCTTACCACAAGAAGTGGTGGCTATGAATACAGTGCAGGGCTTCAAACAGGCATGGGATAGGCATAAGGGAGCAATACAAATGACTATGAATAGATAGGTCACTGACAGAGCAAAGGCCGATGGCACATTTATAAGGTAGAAAAAGAAATGGGCAGACTGGATGGGCCTTGCGGTCCTTATCTGCCGTCAACTTCTATGTTTCTATGTTTCTATGTTTCTATGTTTCCTGTGCAGTATGCACATGTGGGAAGGGGCAACAGACAGCCTAATATAGCATTTTAAGGCACATAAAAAGATATTTGTCCAGCATCTTTATCCCCCAAAATGTTAGACTTTATAAATAAAAATGTACTTATCTTTGTTGATACTCAACCGATTTGAGAAAGATTCCAACAAATGGAGGGTCCAGATGCTTTGCTGTGTAGAACCACCTAAAATGGAAAAATAATGACTGAAACTGTATAGCCACACAGTTGTGTATCACATCTTTTGTTTATATTTATTGAAAAAAACTGCAAGAAAATGTACACGTTTTCTAAATCAAAGCTAAATTAACCCCTTCAGTAGTTCCTTGTCTTTTACCAATATTACCAGCTGAAACTGTAAAGTTACATCTCTTTTCATGCTAACTTATAGGCTTCACACTATATATGAGCTCCCAAAATGTAAATCCAGCTATAAACTCTGTAATTAATAATGCATTTAACATTTAATGTTTCATGTCTTTACTTGTATCTTACCCTAAAGTCAGAAATTAAACGGATGATCAACTCACTAACATTCAAATATATGCTCTCCACCAACTACAGTTACTGGCCAGTAGGCAAGTTATTGCTAGATATATTTTAAAGAAGTTTTCTCAAAGCAGTCTTTACAAAAAGAAAGATGGCCAGTTTGTACATTAGTTTCTCAGAAATACTGAAAGGACAGAAGTAGACTAGCTGGTATGTGCCCACCCCAATCACCACCAAAGACATCTGTACATAAATAAAACCACCCCATGGGTGGAGAGTGTCCCCCACTTCTGATCATCAGCAAAGGCATTTCTAAATATATATAACCACACTGTGGAGTGGATAGTAGCCCCCAACCCTCACCTCCAATCACCACCAGAGGTATTGGCTCCTCCTGTTATGGGTTTCCATGCTGCACCCTGTCCACTCCACCTCCCATAGTCCTGCCCCAGGGCAACCCAAACTCCATCTGCCTTAGCCTAGGGCTGCTTTGCCACCCTGGCTTTCTCAGTTTCCATGGCCCTTTATCTGGACCACATCAGCTCACCCGTTCCAGGCTTACCTGACCTCTCCCAGCTTGTATGGCTCTACCCCTGTTTAATGCTAGCACTAGCATGTCCTGGTCCATACCATCCCCACCAGGCCACCCTAGTTCCCTATATCCTACTTGTGGACCACTCCAGCTCCTCTGCCATGCCAGAGTCACCAGCATCTCCCCTCTGCCCCATTCAAGCTGCTAACCATCACAGCTCCACCTTGCCCAAGCCCTAGGCTGTCCTGGTCCTTATTGGCCCCCCATTTCCTATGGCCCTGCTCTTAGGCCACCACATTCCACCTTTTCCCCAGCCACCATCTACCCTGGCTCTATCCCTACTCTGCCCCTGCTCCCCCTGCCTCAGGCTTACCAGGCCCACCTGTGTCCCCCAGCTCCCACAGCCCAGTCCCAGGACAATCCTAGGTCTGGGGTGCCCTGGCTCACCCTGTCTCTCTCTATTCCCATGGTAATTCCCCTGGACCACCCCAGCTCTCCAAGCTCTCCATGCCCTGGACTTAGCTGGTGTTCACCCAGCTCTCAGTGCTCTCCTCTGTTCCACCCCAGCTCCCCCGGCCCCACCCCAGCCACAGGCTGTCCTGGTTGACATTGTCCCCACAGACAACCCTGCTTCCCCTGGCCCTGTCCCAGGACCACACTTTGGCTCTCCCTACCCTAGAAATAAAGCCCCCATGGCTCTTCCCCAGTTCCACCTCAGCTCCCCCTTACCCCAGCCCAAGGCTGTGCTGGTTCACGTTGCCACTCCACTGGTCAACCCTGTTCCCTAGGCACTATTCCTGGCCACCCCAGCTCCCCCCTGCCCCAACCCCACTGGTTCCTCTTCTCTATAATGCTCAGGCCTATCCATTCTTGCCATGATGTCTGTAACCCACATCCAGGTAAGCATGTGGAAACACACAAGGCAAGATGCAAAGGTTATCATCTTCCTTAAAAATACCTGAAAAAATCACCAAAATGCACGTTATTGATTATGACTTTCTTTTGCCTTTTTCCTTACACAGCCCTTGACAGCACCACCCCCCCAACAAAACTCCCAACATTACCCACTCACTCTATGACGCCCGACACTCGTCTTCCATGCTATCCTCCATTCACAGTCCCCCACTAACCCTCGCTCTCCCTACAGTCTCCCAATCCCACCCCGAACACCTTTGCTCCTACCACACCACCACTCACTTTCTGGAACTCTAGATACCTACAGCCCCATCCTACTAGACACCTCCCTCCCCGGTCCATCGGGACACTTTTATCCCTCTCCATCCCTCTAAATGCCTCTTCCTCCTCAGACACCCATCTCCACACTCCAGACACAACCCTCTGTCCTGGGATCCACAGACACTACTCATACTTCTGGGCCAGGAAGAGTGGCTGGATGGAGTGGGAGGCTGATCCAGTTGGGTGCCACTGGACAGCTTCTTTACAGAAGGTCACCTGCTATATGCTACAGATATTTTTTTAATTATGTTCAAATGAATTTTGTATTAGCTGTTGCCTAGGAGGCTGTTGTTGAATCAAATGACCCCTGGTAATTGTAAACACAATGGTTTCAAACTTTTCAGTAGTAGAACATCACTCCTGACATTTTTAAATTGACATAGTAACCACATCACCATACTGAAATACAGGTGGGGGGTACTGCAAACAAGAGTGCAGGGGATGCTGGATAGGGGTAACCCACAAGGCAAGTTCTGCCACTCACCACTGGAGCCAAACAAGAATTTTTTTCTGGTTACTAAATGGCGATTTTTATAAGCAGTTTGGTACTATCAAATGTTGATTACAATAAGTCCTGGTTGCCATATGCACAAAAGAAACTTTTTAGGCAAAGATAATGGCACAGAAAAAACAAAACATTAGCACTTGTGCTTAGACCCTTTGTGCACAGTGCAAAGTGGTGGTGCAGCAACAGTGGGGCAACAAACATAGAAACATAGAATTTGACAGCAGATAAGGACCGCTTGGCCCACCTAGTATGCCCATTTTCCTACCTAACATATAAGCTGCAGATCCTAGTTAACCAACAGCTTACTTCCTCCTACCCCCCACTAGGACTGCCTTATGCCTGTCCCATGCATTCTTGAAGTCCCCCACTGTTCTTGACTCCACAACCTCCTCAGGGAGGCTGTTCCATGCATCCACAACCCTCTCAGTGAAAAAATACTTCCTCACATTACCTCTGAGTCGTCCTCCCTCAATCTTCAAATTGTGCCCCCTTGTTCTTGCACATCTCTTTTTCTGGAAGATGCTACCCTCTTGGACTTTGTTAATTCCCTTGAGGTACTTGAAAGTTTCTATCATGTCCCCTCTCTCCCTTCTTTCCTCAAGGGTATACATATTAAGCTCCTTTAGTCTTTCTTCGTATGTCTTCTGGTGCAGACCCTGCACCATTTTGGTTGCCCTTCTCTGGACAGCCTCTACTCAATTTACATTTGTGGCTTTATATGGGCCCTTCATTTTTAAATGTATAGATGCCTGTTTAAAACAGAAGCTATTACCCTACTATGGTTCTTTTTTTTTCTCTTTTAATATTAAACCCAGAGTGCAAGGACTAACCTGCTCAGAAGAGGGATTAACTTAAAGGTTATTTGGACTATAGCTGGAAGAACAAGTTATGGTCAGAGCCAAAATGGCTATGGAGAGCTTTTGGGATGCTTTAACCCATAATTTCTAATGCATTTGCACAATGCTGATCTGCCCAGAAGCAATTTCATTGTGGTCTTCCTTTTACACATTTATACAATGTGTTTTCCTAGAATACGCCTGCCGATTGCTATATATTTAGCCTGGTTAGGTCACAGAAGACATGGCATCTTATTTTCCGTGAGGCTGTACATCTACACAATATTATGCTGCATTGCTTAAAACCAAAACACACTGAAAACAATATTTTACATCTGGACTAGGCTACCCTGAATAAATGCATTATAAAATGGTAAAATCATGACCCCAGTGAACACAAGATATTGCATCTAATCTGGGACATCCTGAGTAAATACAATGTAAAAATGTGTAAATTAAGATCCCAATGACAATGAGATGCAGCATCTCCCCTGCGCTATCCAGGATACAGAATATAGGATAAAAAATATTTAAATGAAATCTACTGTAAACAGAACTTCACTGTGTTCACTGACATAAACAGTTTCTTTATTGTTTTATAACATATTAGATTGCAGCATTAATTTTGAATGTTGTGACCTTGAGGATAGTGTGTTCAATGTGTGTGTGCGTGTCTGTGTGTGTGTGTGTGTGTGTTTGCTGTAGCTCAATATATTTTTCCCCAAAAGGCATAGTGAAAAATACCTGCTGATTGCTATATATTTACCGTGGATAATACAGGGAAGACATGGCATATGTCTGAGACAGTTCTTATCAGATAGGGTCTTAATAGGTTAGAAAAACAGTGTAAATCTTTTTTTAGAGATTCCTTGCTGAAAAAGGATGACATTTATGAGGCAAGAATCTTTCTTGAAAGAGAATACCTGCCCAATTGAAGTTAGTAGCAAGAAAATGTTTAAATGCTAAGTATTTCAATGTGCAAGTTGTGCATTTTAAAGGGGGTATAAAAATCTCCAGTTTAATAGGCAACCTATAGTTAAAAAGCTGTTTCAGTTTCCTAATGTCATTCTGATAAGCAGCTTGGAGTTAAGTCTGCAACATTCTAAACAGAAAGAAGGTAGTATTTTATTTCAGTTGGCATAGTGATTTGTAGATGTGGAAGAGTATATTTAAAACTCCAAAAATGTGTTCCGTGATCCTCCATTTTTCCAGCTACAGACAGTAAGATGGCTGTAGGCTCTGCCCACAGCCATAAAAATCAGTGAAAGGGGGTTACAAAGAATCATCAGCCCAGGGTAACTCATCTACATAGGGAGAAATAAAGTACAATTGCATATGTATCTAATATTTTATGGGAAGAGATGGAGTCAGACCTGTAAACTAAAATAGAATAACTAATTTGAACCTGGGCATAATCAAGTATAAGAATGAAAGTTGTGCACAAATGGACATAGGGTGTAGAATAAGCTCTAAAAAGGGAATGGCATAGAGATTTGAAAAGAGAAAAAAAATAATTTAGGGAATTCTATCAAGCAGGTACTCCTCAGGACAGCCATAGGTAATAGCATCCAATCTGTGGTAATTCAAACACCATTCTTTTCCTCAAAAATACATTTATCCCTCCCTTTGCAGGTACCTCCCATTCTCCACGCTCACTGTCTCCCTACACTTAGTAGGTTTTCACCTTACTGTTGGAGGCCCCCAACCTTTATACACTTCTCCTAGAGTTCCTTTACCAGCAACAATAGAAAAATCAAGTTGCTACTTTTTACAACAGGTGTGGGCATCCTGTTATGCCACTCATCATACAACACAGTTAGGCAATTAAATATGACTTACCTGCTCTGTCCAACTCATAGTGTCCAGAGGTGGGATATCCTGAATTGAGGGTATTTCAGTATGACCTAAAAGGAAAGCATAGAGAAGGATTAAGGAGACAAAAATGGTCAGAGATCCTAGAGGAGAAATTAGGGGTTAGAATTAAACAAACTAAGATATTTATCTAAGAGGCAGACAGATGACATCCAACCAGACCTGTTGAAATAAAGGGGAAAATAGGTTATTATAGGGCACTTATAGTAGGGACAGTAAAAAGATAAACAAGCATTTGATAATGCCAAACATTTGCTTGCATGGTGTGTGAGATGTGTGGTTGGGTGGGTGGCACATAGAAATGTCCCTGTTACAAATCAATCCCCTCTGCAACTAACCCCTAGTGTGATCCCAGGCAAGTTACTCGCCCTGACTGGGACACTCATGGTGGCGCTTGGCTGCTCATCCTCCCAAAGAAGCAGGTCCATGACAGTTGTTTCTCTAAGGGCCTCTGCCCACCACAGTATACCATGATGATAGCAACTACATATGGGTGACTGTCAAAATGGTGACCTATGTGATGGCGCTATCATCGTGGGTGATGGTAAGGGGATGGCGAATGTTGTGACCATGAGGGTAGGGTGGTCAACAGGAATGGAGGGTGAGTGAAAGAACATGGAGGGATGGGGAATGGGGTTGTAACCCTGAAGTGTGCCTGCTTCCACCAAGCCAACCGTGTAGTGGGTAGGGTAGTTGGCTTTGATGGAGCAGGTCCTGGGTTTGGGACTGGGGGTGGGTACAATTATGCTGTATCTGTGGGATTTCATTTTTTTTTTTAAACCAGGCTGTGCCTCCCTCCCTGACATGTGCCACCCTGGAGTTGAGAATCTTTAGTTAGGGGGGTGCAGTGGGGCACAGCTCCCCCCCCACATGCAGAGTTTCCCGGTCACCTTTTACTGCATATTGCCGAAAATGTTTTCGGCGATATTGCAAGTCGCAATAATAGGAACTGCCTTTTGGCAGTCACTGTTACCACATAGAACCCCCACTCTCATTCTGGTACTGCTTGCCCATCTGGCCATTGAGCACTGACAAGGCTGCTGAAAGACTTGTGTGCTACATTTTACCATCAGTCTCTGCTCCCCCCCCCCGATTCCGCCGCCCCAGTGTCCCCAGCTCTCCACATCACCTGGTGGCAGGTCCAACTTTGCCATGCTCACTCTAGATCACTTTCTGTCTCTGTCTCACACACACTCACATATCCCATGTAACTCTGCCCCATGAAGTTTTTCATTGATTTCAAGTTTTGAACTTTTTTAAACTTACTATACTTTATTTAACAATAAAGGGGGCTCTGAGTCTGAACCTGATGGTACAATGATACCACCAGACTACCAGATCAGTCTCAATGGTGTCAGTTTGAGCCCCAAGGAGAACACCAGGTCACGTGCATGGCCTGAATGGTGGGTCCCAGCTGTGGTCACCACGGACAGGCCCAAAGCCTTCATATTTGAAAAGAAGTTTCTGGCCCCAGACGACACCTCGTCATTATCCCAGGTGTTGAGGTTGCCAAGAACAAGTCATCTTGATGATTCCAATATCCTTTCAGTGATAAAGGCTGACATCTTCTGCAGGAAACTCTGGTCCCACCCAGGTGGCTGGCAGACCAAGAGAATCCTGAATTCCACCCCCGGACCCCCTCACACTGACACGCACTCAAACAAAATGATGTCCCCCACTAGGTGCACCACTAGGCTAGTAAATTACAATATCCTTTTAAATGCTTGTGTTTTATAGGATAGTGGGTATTTTAGCAGTTTAATTTAAAAATGCAAGCAACTATCTTAGTTTTTAGGTACTTGCATGTCATACTTTGAAATTGAAAACATAAAAAAAGAAATAAAAAAACCTCTATCCCTACCACATGACCAACAGGGCTATCCCTTGGCCACCCCCTCACCCTCCCAATAATATGCAACTTTCCACCCTTCACCATTTTTCAAAAGACTTGTTTAAAAAAAAATATACTGACTTTCTAACACTGTGCCAGAAGCAGCTTCCTTTGAAAGTCACCCAACCTGATGAGCCCATCCCTTCTAGCATCACCAATGATGCAGACTGCTCCTACCTCTCTCCTAGTCTCTGACATACTCATTTATCTGATAGACTGACACTGACAATAACTGGAGCAGGCATGCTTGGGGGGGGGGGTGACTAGCTTGGATACTGAACTATTCCACCCCTCAAAAAAAATGAGCTGGCGCAATGGTAGCAGTACCACTCATGATGTCAACCACCCAGGTTCAGGAACAAGCCTCAGTCACTGGAGGGCTAGCAAGGGAGGGAAAATTGAGCATTCCACAGCACACTCTCCTCCCTGGGTAGAAGAGGAGACCCACCTCCATCATGTGACAGCCACCTTGGTGACCAGTTGAGTGCAGGCTGGTGTGCATGTAAGGGCAAGGAGGAACTTCGTTCACTGAGCCAAACAGACACCTTGCACTCTGCCAGCTTTAACATGCACATCCCAAGAGGAGGTGCCATGAAAATGGAAAAACTCTCAGCTGACACAATGCAGTATGACGGCTATACAAGAGGTCACAGACCCTTCACCCACTGACACAGGCTGGCTCCCTGCACACAGTTGATGGCTTCTTCAAGAACCTCCACCATAGGAAGGGGATACTATGGGTGCACATTAGGGAAAAGGTATATCCTGGGAGAAGGTGGTTTTGATGGGGCTGGGGATCTGTATGGCCCAAAGGGGGCCTGGGGCAGGCGGAAAGATGCAGGGGAAAAATGTAATTAAAAAAAATGGATTGAGTCTGGAGTGGGTCAACCATTAAAAATAACTATTTTGAGGGGCGGGTTTATGATGGTGTCTTTTGAATGATGTGTCAGCTCCTTTCATAGTGTCAGCGGGGGGGGGTAGATTACTATGGTGGGGATTGGCCAAGGGATTAGCCATGGCCACCAAGGAAGAGGTAGATGCTTTTTAATTTTTTTTTTATTGTAAAGGCCCTGAGTGTGAATGCCAGGTACCGAACACCGGGATGCTGAGTATGAATGCTTGTATAAGTGATACCAAATAATACACAGTACAGTCAAACAGGTAAATACAAACCTGCCACAGTTTCTTGGTGGTTACCTAGACAGGCCCCTTTTTCTCTGATGTTCTGTTTGTAGTTCACCCTAAGTGTAATCTTATTGTTTCACTGTAAATGTGTATTATTACTTTTAATAATGTTGTAATATTATACCTTAAGGTCAGAAGGCACCATTGGTCCTTTAATGTGCCCCTCCTGCTTCATAAGCAGGGCTGAGTGAGCATGATGTGGTCTGCTGGGGAAGGTGTCTGTAGTCCAAGGCCTGGTTGGTCCATCTCAAGGGTGTTCAGCTTGGGAGAAGTTGATGCTTGTCTAGCAGGGGCTCAGAGTGGCTTCTGTGTGCAGATTATCCTCATAGGCAGTGGTGCTATCTCAGCCTGCAACCCCCCATGTATGGACCTGCTCTTTCCACCGTATGCAGTGTCCTCATGCACACACTGCCTAACATGGGCCACCTTCATCCCCATTCCCACACAGAGTGCTGCATGCTCCTATCCATGCAGGGGCCTGCACCCTCCTCCCCAAGCACAGTCCTCCATCCCTCCCTTCCCACTCTTCAGTCCTTTGAACCTGTACCCCTCACCAACCATTCACAGCTGGAACACCCCTTGCCCAGATGCACACCAAGCTGGACCACCATATCAGAATCCCAATCAATCTCTCCAAATCAGTGCACCCTGCCTGCAGCTGGACCACCCCACAGGCCCCAAACCAACCTCTCCCCACAGACGATTACCCTCCCTGCAGCTAGCCCCACAGACCACACTTCCTATCCTCAGACCAGGTCTCCCTGAAAATAGAGCCCCCAGACCTGCCTTCCTACCTCAATGGACCACCCTCCCTGCAGTGGGACCAGCCTTTCAGCCCTGTAGTTGGAACAGCCTCCAAGCCTCCCCAAACAAAACACCCTCCTGGGAGCAGGACCAGCACCCCCTAGACAACCATTCCTCCTTCAGCTGGATCCACCCAGTCTACCCATCCTGCTCACTGACCAACTAGCCACCCTACCACTGATCACTCTTCTTGCACCTAGAGAACATCCTACTCAGCTAGTTGACCACCCTGTATGCAGCTGCATCATTCTTTCAGCCCCCATACAAGTCTCCCCAAAGCTAAGCACATACCTTGGACCACTTCACAGCCCCTGAACCTGCCTCTTCCCTCAGCTAACTGCTTTTCCTGCAGCCAGACTCCCCACTGACCACCCTTCTCGCCCTCCAACCAGCATTCCCCCTTCAACAAATCTCTGTGTAGCTGGAACTCTCCCCCAGACACCCTCTTCACCCCTAACTAGCCACTCTCTCTGTAGCTTGACCAATCTTCCAGTCACTCTCCCCTGATGAACAGCCCCAGGACAAGTCTCTCTCTCGACAACAGCCCTCCCTGCAGCTAACTTCCTCCCCAGACCTCCTTTCCCACCCACAGAGTAGCTGACCACCCACACCAACCACGGCAGCTGAAACAGCCCCTGTCCAGCCAACCACTCACCCTGCAGCTGAACCATCTTTTCTTCCCCTGGACAAACCTTCCTGAAGCAAGGCACTGTTCATGGACCATTCCACAGTTGCAAGGAGGGAGGAAAAGGCCCCTGGCTGAAGAGAAAGAAACTTTTGTTAAGGGGATAGACTTGCTAGCAGGGAAGTAAAGAAGAGGTAAGTGAAATACCTGACAGGTGCTGAGGCTTGTAGGGATGGAGAGCAGATCCAGTGGATTATTAGGGCGACAGAAGAGGAGAGTGAGTTAGATGTCATTGTCCACCTGGAGACAAGTTACCTGACAAGGGACATGGTAGGGGTAGTGTAGAGAAATTTCAGATATCTGGGGAGGGACTGCAAGCAGATTGCATTCATGATGGCTTTTGCTAAAATGTTAATAGTACATATCTGGGGAGAAGACAGGACACTCCACACCAGCTTTTGAAAATTGGGTAAAGGCATGGTATGGGGTGCCCCAGGACTCTGTACTGGGATTCATCCTCTTCAATATTTACATACAGCAAGTGACATTGTAGAAAAACTGGAAGGGAAGATGTGCCTTTTTGAAAATGACACCAAAACCTGTTACAGGCTGGATACTCAGGAGGGGGTGGAGAAAGTGCATAGGGACCTTGGGAAACTCGAGGAGTGGCCAAAGGCATGTCAGTTGGGGTTCAGAGCCATAAAATGCATAATCAAGCACCTAAGACATAGGAACCAAGGAGCTGAGTGTAGGATGGGAGGGAGGTACTGACATTAAAGCAGGAAATTGACCTTGAAATTATAATGTTTGATGACCTCAAAGGCAGTGTGACAATGCAGTGGGTATGTCCAGTGAGATGCTGGGATGCAAAGGGATAGGTATCTCAGACAGGAGTAGGGAGGTGGTGTTGCTACTGTATCACTTGCTGGTGAGACCCCACTTGGAGTTCTGTGTCCAATTTTGGAAATCACACCTCAGAAAGGACATAAGGCGGAGGAAGCTAAGAGGAGGGCAACTAAAATGGTGCAAATGTTGCATCACAACCCCTATGGGATGGTAGGATGGCTGGTGGGGCTGAGCTGGATGGGGGGGGGGATTTACCTATTTTATTTTAAGGTAAAGCCCTAGCAGACAAACTAATGGGCAGGGACTGTTCCAAAATGCTTTTCAGAGTTTTGTTTTTAAATTCCACAGAATCCAAAAAGTATTCTGCAGCATGTAATATAAACCACAAAATAGTTTTCTGGGGGTTTATATGATCTATGGAATAATCTCACTTTATATGATCCATGGAATAAGTTCTCTTGGTCAGTGTCAATGTACAGTAAACTGCAGATTTGTTTTACTTTTAGGTTATACTGACTCTTCATTTTTGTATTTATTTATTATGCTTTATCACCTCATCCGCTGGCCCCTGTCGGTCTGATCTACACTTGCTCAGTCCAGCCACACACCCCAGGACTTACCTCACTCCCAAACATGCCCGGCTTACCCCACAGAGGTGGGTCCACTGGGGGTCCCTTCCCCTGAATACTGAATGCAAGAACAGGAGTGAAATCCTGTTCAGTGGTCCGGGGTCTGTAACGTGGGGGCGGACGTCATTGTGTGACAGTGGAACGTCGGTTTCCCATTTTTTCCCTGGAAAGTGCATAATGCAATGACATTGGGGTGGCACGCTGAATGTCTGACATGTCCCCCAAATGTAGTCATTCCCAGCTGTCATACAGTGGGGGCTACCACAAGAGGTTTCTCAAACACTGGCAACTTTCCCACTCTCCCACCCAGAGGAGGAGCGCAGTCCACAGGACACTCAATCCTCGTCTCCCAGGATGGACCTCCAACTTCCCAGGCTCATCCCCAAACCCAGGTCAGCAGTACTACAGTGCCAGCAGGCGGGCTAAACACTGACTCTTCAGTATAAACTGTGAAATAATATTCTGCATTTCATGTAAACAGCAGAATAATTTTCTGCTGTTCATGTAAATAGTGGAATAATATTCCACAGTTCATGTAAACTGCAGAATAATATTCCACAGTTCATATACACCGCAGAATAATGTTCCACAGTTAATAATAACCGTGGACTAATATTCCGCAGTTAATGTAAATCATGGAATAATATTCCATGTTTTTCCATGGCTTACATTAAATTCCACGGCAATTTTGTCACTGCATAATTGCGTAAGAATTGGAGCTATAAGGACAGACTGAGGGATCTCAACATGTACACTTTAGAAGTACCTCACAGGGATGAACAAGGTGCAGAAGGGAGTCTCTTTCAAATGAGAAAGAGCATCAGGTCCAGATGACATGTGATGCAGCTGAAGGGGAAGGGATTTTAAGAAGGATGTGAGGAAGTACTACTTCACTGAAAGATTGGTGGATGTCTGGAACAGACTACCAGAGGAAGTGGTGGAGGCGAAAACAGTAGGAGGCTTTAGCATACATGTGATAGAAGTAAGGAAATATTAATAAATAGGCAGGGAGGAGGGAGGATTGCCAGAGACCAGTTTGGTGGAGACGGACAAGGCAGCGACCATCTTGGCAGACTGGGTGCACCAAATCATCTTTTTCTGCTAACAGATTCTGTTTCTATGAACCTGAATTACCTCAGCAAGCTATCCTCCCTGCAGCTGGACCTCATGCAAAGAACCAACCTTCTGGTCCACTGGTCAGACACCCACCACTGACCATTCTCTCTGCACGTGAAACACCCCTCTCCCAATTTTGAAATGCTGCCTACCTTGACAACATCTCCATGGGATATGTGACTGGCAGCAACTGTTAGGTAGGGAGTGCCAAAAGTTTGAAAATAAAAGTGATATGTTGCTTATCAACTTACATATATAGGTAAGTATCCCTCTCCCCATCCTGTCGAACACATAAAGCTTTAGACCCACCCATTCAGTGACAGCAACACATGTTCAGTCTCTTACATGTTGTAGCCCAATAAAGCAGTTCCATGATGAGGCTTTTTGTGATCACCAACAATCATTACTTGTAGATTAAGCAAATCATAAAAATTAATCAAAATTTAATTTTTGTGATTATCAATAATCATGGCTTGAAAATTAACCACATGATGAAAAATCACAAATAAAAATTTGAAAATCTTAGTATATGCGATGATCAGATCACCATCCAAGAAGATCATCAAAAATCACAAACCTGCCTGACGATCAGATGATGATAATTGGTGAATGGAAATGATTGTTCATGTCAGCCAACCAAAAATCATTATTCATGATTTACCGAATCAGCTGAACATGGTGCAGTTGATGTCAAAGAATGTCACACTCCATTACTGCAGGTCCCTGTCACCAACTCTGGGGACTGAAGAGCAACTATAGTAGGTGACTGTTGTGGAGCGGAGTCTGTGGAGTCAAATAAGCCTTCACACCTTGGGTGCATTACGTGTGCACTCACACAGAGACACACGTACACATACACACAATTATAAAAACACAGGCATGCAGTTTTACAAGCAGGTACAGGGGCACGATTATATACAGAGCAGCACTCACACAGACATGCAATCATACAGCGCAAAGTTACACTTGCTTTGACAGAAAGACAGACACACTCACAAACACACACACACACACACACACACACACCCACCCACCCACACATTCACACAAGTGCATTGAAACTGAATCCAAGATTCAAAGCTACTCTGTGTGCAAAACAGACTCCTGGGTTAGTACAGATGTGATATGCCCAGTGATGAACTTCTGTATTGTGTATTACAATCCAGATGTCATATGTATTTCATTATATAAGCGGCTGCAGATCTGATTAGTGGGCAGGTGCATTTATTGGTCCTGATGAGTGATGGCATAGTGTTTATATATTTCCATTTTTTTCCAAGTGATTCCAGCTACTGCTAATCACATTTTCATGTAGCATGTAACTTTCACATAATATTGTATAATGTGCAAGATATCCAAATGGCAAGATGCCTTTAATCATTATACTGCTATCTGTACCATGGATTTGGCAGACAGAGTGACAGGCTAATAGATTATGGATGCCTTCCTAGTATGGCAAAGAATGCTGCAGAATCAGCAGAGAAACAGAAGATTCAAAAACACTCAAAACACTCTTCTCTAATTAGAACAAAAGGGAGCAGCACTCCTTTGTGTAACTAAATAAATAAACACAAACCATGACTATGTTCAGGGTGAACATCCGCTGTGCAGCTAGCTTGAGCACAAATACCAGCTGCCAGGAGGAGTCATGCTCTCCCTCTAGAAGTAAAGCTGGCTGCTGCCTTGAGCTTTCTTGTAACATGATGCTTCCAGTCACCCTGAGAGGAGACTACTGGAACCATCCGGTCTGCCTTGCACCTGTCTTGTCCAGGTGCCCACATCTGTTTGTTCAGTCCCTGAACCATAACACTGACTCATAAATCAAATACTTTA
Source organism: Neoceratodus forsteri (assembly GCA_016271365.2). Lineage (NCBI taxonomy): Eukaryota > Metazoa > Chordata > Ceratodontiformes > Ceratodontidae > Neoceratodus > Neoceratodus forsteri. Next base: position 959,568,422 of record CM028135.1, on the reverse strand, counting down.
AATCAACTTTCTGAAAGCCATCCTAAGCTAAACTAAAGAAAGCTACCATATCATTCAGTACATTGAATTTCCGAGAACATCAGCTGCATCAGTACAAAGAATAATTACCTCAGAAGAATACACAGAGCCATCTGATGCAGGAAACTTCAAGATATACTGCACTTTAAGGACAAAGATCCTTGTTGCTTTCATTCTAAGACAGTAATTAGCCCATTCTTGGATTAGCTTGATGTTTTAAAGTGAGCTATCTGCTGCTTCTAATGGTTTCTCCTGGGCCCCCTAACCCTAGATATTTTCTTGATGATGCTTCCCTTTAGACTGTCTGGAATCTATTTATTTATTTAAAGTTTGTTAACTGGGAGAAGCACACTGAGCCAAGGCCCGTTTCTAAGTGTGACCGGGTGGGGAGAAACGGAGGCAAAAATACATAACTACATAACATTGGGCAAGTTACAAACAGTACAGAAGCAAATAAATTAGTACAATAGGGTCAGGCAGGTTACAGTAAATGCCCTAGTATAGAGGCAGTACATAGGTACAGAGGCTGAAAGACACAAGTAAGGTACAGAATGTCATATCAGTGTATAGGCTATGTACAGAGAAAGGTACAATTTGTGGTAGGGCACAAGCTGGTACACAAATCAGAGAGGGATTTAGAAAAGCTGAACTGTATCTTTACTAACTCTCAAGAGCTTCCATAAGCTGCATGGAGGTCAGAGGGTTGGGTCTAGCCATTGCTCCCCTTTCCCTATCACTGATCACTCTCATCCTCTAGTGACTGGGCAGGTAGGTCCTAGTCATGTGACTCCTCCTGCTAATCAGGTGGTGGGGAGGACTGGCTCTTAGTTGATGAGTTGCCCACCAAGGATCAAGCTAAGGAACAACTTGCTTCATTTCACTCACCTGAGCTTGTCCAAGCTGCAAGGGAATCATGAATCATGAAGCATGGGAGTTGGCCACTGCTTCAGCTCCCACATAACTGATCACACGCTTCTTCTGGTGATCAGACTGGATTGTCCTAGTCATATGACCCCAACCACCAATCTGGTAGTAAGGGCTGACTGTCACAAATGAACTCAGCAGGTTAGGCTCTCTTCTCCCACAGTGCCAACCTCTAAGAGCAATATTGTGAACTGTAACCGACAGGGTAAGCCTCCAGTCTGCTTGCGGGTCTGAATCACCTTTGGTCTCAAGTTCTGGGGGGATTCAAACTGTGAACCTTATGCTAGCATACCCAAATGTACAGGCTCAGATAATCTGCTCTTTGGGGGGATGCCAGATATCTTTGACTAAGGGCACCTAACCAGGTGTCCAAAAGGAACCCTTAAAACTTTATAAAAGACCTTAGGTATATTCTCACCTTTTTCCAGTTTAGTAACACCATCAAGCTCTGAACAGCTTTTTGTTAGTCTTAACCCTCTATATGTCACATTCAAAAAGAACTTCAAAGACACACCCCAGCATTCTTTCAAAATAATATCTTCACTAAAATGGGTAAAAATATGTAAAATGTAAACACAGAACACTATATCAAAAAGCATACAATCACTTAAAAAGAAAACAAAGAAAACTATAGACAAACTCCTACCAACATACAGTTAGACTTTTTCTATGTAATGTATTACCTCTATAGTGCTTATAGTTAGATATTGTTTCTTAAGGGCCCAAAAAGATATCTCACTAAGATCAGACACAAGTCCTAAGTTAAACTGTGTCTGTCCCCCACACTCCTTCTATGATGTCATGTAGCTCCTCTTTTTAGAATATAAAAATGATATAAACAATGATCTTCCTGTCAGAAGATATTTTGAATACTGTGACTTCAGCAAAAGCTAATTTCCCAAATTATGACAGTCTTTAATCAAGCTTTTCCTTTGATCTTGAGCAGTTCCTGTTTTTTTCCAAGGAATCAAAAGATTTTAGCACCATAGTGAGATAACATGTTTTTCCTCTAAGATGTTATGCAAGTTTACGAGCCCTATATCCTGGTAGCTGGGTCAGTTCTAATTAAGTCAGATAAACAGGATACCCTTAGTTAAGTCTGTCTAGTCTTTTAATTACCTCCTGGTTTCAGGTCAATATATCCTGTACCATCTCTGAAACCTGGGGGCAGGAAGCACCCATAACACAGCTATCTTATGTGAGAAAAAAACATACCAGATTCTGTATTACAAATATCATGGAATAATCATAACCAGCTGAACAAGCGTTACAGTCCTCCCCACCTAGAGTGAATTTGGGGGCTCTATCCCCTGCATGGAATGAGCTTACCAAATCAGTTCACTCCTCATTTACATGCAATAAGCCATCTGCGTTCTGATTGGTCACTCCAGCCCTATGTAAGATTGTCATGTCATACCTTGCAAGGCAAGACTCCATCTTAATAGTCTACCATTAGTTTTTCCCATTTGGGTCAGCCAAACCAGGGGGTTGTGGTTCATTTGTACCACAAAATACTGCCCATGTAAGCATGGCTCTAACTTCTTTAGGGCCCACACTATTGCAAGACATGCTTTTTCCACAGTAGAGTATGCCTGCTTCCATGGAAGTAACTTTTTACTCAGGTACACTACAGGGTGATCTTTCCCTTGGTTAGATGTCTGACTCAGTACTGCCCCAATGCCCACATCTGTGGCATCAGTCTAAGCTATAAAGAGTCTGCTATAGTCCAGACTTGTCAATACAGGAGCACTGCACAGTGCCTCCTTCAGTCTGTTAAAGGTTTTTTCACAGGCTAGTTCCCAGGTAATTTTCATAGGCATCCTTTTCTTTGTCAGGTCTGATAGGGGAGCAGTCAGGGCACTGTAAATGGGTACAAATTTCCTATAGTGCCCTGCTGTCCCAAGAAAACTCTTGACCTGCTTCTGCATTTCTGGTTTGGGCCATGCCTTGATCACCTCTATTTTTACTTGGTTAGGATGGAGTTGTCCCCAGTCTACAACATGCCCGAGGTATGCCACTTCAGCCATGGTTACCTGGCACTTCTCAGCTTTGACAGTGAGCTCAGCCCTCTGTATCCTGCCCAACACTTCCCTAAGGTGGGATAGGTGTTCCTCCCAGCTGGCATTAAAGATGGCAATGTCATCTAGGTACTCCACGGTGTACTCCTAAGCACCACTTAACACCTGGTTCACCAACCATTGGAAAATGGCCAGGGCATTCTTCATTCCAAAAGGCACTACTTTAAATTCAAATAAGCCTATCAGAGTGATGACTGCTGACCTCTCCCTAGCTCTGTCAGTTAACTTGACCTGCCAATACCCCTTTGGCAGGTCAATAATTGTAAGGCATGTCACCCCTCCCAACTTGTCCAGGAGTTCTTCCATCTGGGGCATCGGGTGGGCGTCGGACTTTGTTACTGCTCTCAGTCCATGATAGTCCACACAGAAACAAATAGAGCCATCTGGCTTGGGCACAAGGACTACGGGTGAGGTCCATGGGCTGTGGGATCTCTGGATTACCCCTAAATCCAGCATTTCCTCCACCTACCTGCTAATGTCCTTTTGGACAGCCTCTGACACCCGATATGCTGTCCGCCGTATGGGCGTCTGTGTTACTGTCTCTACATCGTGCATCACTAAGGGGGTTAGTCTAGGCTTGGTGTTAAACAGTGGGCCAAAGTCTGCTAGAAACCTCCCTTACTTCCTGGATCTTGTCTGGGGGGCCAGCTGGGGAGACAATTTAACTGCCTCCACAGAGGACTCCTGCTTGCTTTCTTCCAGCAAGTACAGAAGGGGGTCTCCTTTGTCCGTTCCCTCCCCAGGACTACATACTGTGAACACCATGTCAGCCATATTAGCATATGTCTTCTTCATGTTGACATGGTACATTCTTTCTCTCTGTCTTCTGTCAGATAACTCTATGATATAGTTCGCATCATTTACCTTTCTAACTACTTTGTACAGTCTTGACCACTCAGCCTGCAACTTGTCTTTCTGTACTGGAATAAGGACCATGACTTCCTGACCCACTATGTACGAGCAAGCTCTGGCTCTGTGGTCATACCACACTTTTTGTTTCTGTTGGGCAGCTGCCAGGTTCTTCTGGGCTGTCCCCATAAACTCCTTCAGTTTTTTCCTAAACCTAAGGACATAATCCACTATGGGAGTTCCCTGGGTGGCGTGCTTCCCTTCCCAGTCCTCCCAGATCAAGTCTAGTGGCGCATGTACCCAGCATCAACATAAGAGTTCAAAGGGGGAAAATCCTATTGACTCTTGGGGCACCTTTCTGTATGCAAACAACAGCTGGGGAAGGTATTGTTCCCAGTCCCTTCCATGCCGTTCAGCAAATGCTTGGAGCATTGACTTCAGGGTACCATTAAATCTTTCCACAAGCCCATTGGCTCATGGGTGATAAGGTGACATGTGCCTCTGCACCACCCCACACTTCTCCCACAAACATTTCTTCAGGTACAACATGAAGGAACTCCCTTGATTGGTGAGTAAGGAAATGATCCACACTGCTTTATTGCAATCAGCCATTCAGTTTTACCACCCATGCCTAGTGGTTAGAGCAATAAACTGTGATTGAACTGGGTACATCCAGCAGACTTGGGTTTGATTCCCACAACCTCCACTTGCATACTGTGTGACTCCAAGCAAGTCACTTAACCTCCCCAGTGCTTCTAGGTCACTCCTGAAAACAGAAAGTTCTGCCTAGTGGACCTTACCTGCTTTACAAAGAATATAAAAAAAAATACCAATACATGTTTACTACATCATAGAATAGTAGTCAGGGTACCACATAATTTACCTGAGTTTTACCTGGGCTGCAGTGATTTTGTATAGGTAAGGATAAATGTGAAGATACATTTTATGTGTTTTATAAGCTTGTTTTTAGATTTTAGTCAGGTTTTTATTGTATTCTTTGCATATAAGCATCTAGGTTGTAAATTACTAAATGCAGGATCACTGTTACCAACTAACTTATTCAAGTTTATAATCAACAGGGCCATTCAAAATTCTCAGTTGTTTGAATGAAAAGTAGTCTGAATGAAAGTAGGTTCACAAAGAAGAAACTGTCTTACTACTTATTAAAATATTTCAAGTTTAGGCCCCATTTAGGTGACTTGGATCATTTGCACCTTTTCTCCCACCTGCTGTTTCAGTCTTTGTGACAACAAAAAGTTTTCTGATTGACTGCCTTAACAAAAGGCAAATGTGTATTTAAGTGTACTTAGGTTTGGTAAGTGGATTTTGAAAGCACAGTCAATGACACACAGAAGGTAAGACCCCAGGGGCTGTATGATGCTGATGGGCAGAGTAGTGCTCAATTCACATCTGAACAGAGACTTGAAAACTGGGAGACACCCTTTTCATGGACACCAAGTTAAAAAAAGGGCATCCACATGTCTGGGAGATGCATGAATCCATTTGAAGTTCCTCCACTAATCACTTGTGGATTTTTTTTGGTGAAGACACTTTATTTCAAAGAAGCAAATTAAAGTAGTTTTATTTTTTGCTCCTCCTACCCCCTGGCCATTCACTCCTTCAGGCCTGCCAAGGCCCCCTACCACCACTGCTGCATCCTGACCACCATCCACTGACCCTTACTGCTGTGCTACCAGGTAACCCAAAGTAACCCTTCATTGAGCGGGCCTCTACCTGTGTGGGTGGCTGCCAGGGGAGGAGAATTGCTCCAAAGAACTTCCTGTGTATCCTGGGCATCTCAGGGTCAGAACAGACAAATGACTAGGGCTTCCGGCTTATAAAGGGACCAACAGCCATCCTTCAGTTAGTCAGCAGGTGCTTTCCCATTTTCTTGGGAGTGTGACAGGTGACATGATGTCACGGCACAAGCCGGTGTCCATCATACTCCCTCCTGCAGTGAGGGCTGACATGTTGTTGTGCCTCTGGCCTCAACCAGAGGCCAGCAAATGCTGAGCCTTTACCCCCATCTCCCCCTCCCAGGAGAAGGTGAGTGGTCATTGGACACTCAAGCCTTCACTCACCAGCTGGCCTTCCAATACCCAAGTCTGTTCCCTAAACCTGGTAAGCAGTGTCATAGGCAGAAATCCAATTCAGGCAGTTAAATTATAGATAGGAAAAAACAAAGGTAGTCCACCTTAGTGGTGATGGTTCAGATTAATTCACAGCTGAGTACTAACAAGCAAAGATACTAAGTCATTTGTAACTTGTGCATGTGGGGTGTGGGCGTTGAAGAACGGGGATCATAGTGCTGTCACTACTGCCATCACTCCTGAGGGATGTGGACTGCATTGTTGCTACTGCCATCACACCGATGGGGTGGGGGCTGTAGTGCTTCTGCCATCACCACTGGTGGATGGGGAATGTAGTACTGCTGTCATCCCACCTGAGGGATGGGGACCATAGTGCTGATACTGCCATCACACCCTAGGAATGGTGATTGTAGTACTGCTGCCATCACACCTAAGGGATGGGGGCCATAGTGCTGCTACTTCTGTCACACCTGAGGGAGGGAGGTCTTAGTGCTGTTGCTACTGCCATCACACCAAAGGGATGGGGCCATAGTGCTGTTGGTGCTGCCATCATGCCTGAGGGATGGGGCCGTAGTGCTGCTTCCATCATATCTTAGGGACGGAGGCTGTAGTGTTGCTGCTGCCATCACATTTTGTACCTAAAATAACTTTAAATTGGTACAAGGATGGAAGGATGTGTAATAGAGGAGGTCAACATTGATAAGATGCATGTTAGCAGAGTTAAAAATTGTTAAATAAAGTACACAAAACCAAACACCAGTAAAACTGGATTTTGGCTTAGCAGACACCGATGACAATACCATTTTTCACAATGTGCAAAATGGAATATGCCCTTTCTCAATCCCGGTGAACCAGTGTCCCTGAAAATTAGAGCTCGCTGAAACTATGTTCCCCGTTTTCTTGAGCCACTTTTACATGGTGCCCCACTTCGACGTAACTGATTTGTTGCACTCCGTCCACACTCTTGCACCCTTAAGTGGTGTGCTTTCACACACCGCCATTGAAATCGATCCCAGAGAAAGTCTTGCGTGACCCTCAAGGATCCCTGTTGTCTGTCCATGCCCACTGCCTTATGGTGGGTCCCGATGCTGGAACAAGTATTATTCTGCCTGAGCTCAGCTATTTATATTGTTTGATACAAGAAAGAAAGTTGAACTTGGGCAAGTGTTCAGTTTTTAAAAACGGAGACAAAAAAATTGTTTAAAATCACTTGGAATGAGGGGGTGTGACACTGGGCATGCTGCTTATTAATGAATATGCATATGTGTTTGCCCATTGTCACCCCCACCTTCATTCCGAGTGATTTTAAACCATTTTTTAGCCCCCGTTTTTAAAAGCTGAACACTTGCTCAAGTTCAGGTTTTTTTCTTCTATCATAAAATAGAAGTAGCTAAGCTCAGGCAGGATACTGCTCGTTCCAGCATTGGGAGAGTGACAATGGGCTGACGCTTATGCAGATCCATTAATAAGCAGAATGCCCAGTGTCATGCCCCCTCATTCTGAGTGATTTTAAACCATTTTTTAGTCCCCGTTTTTTTAAAACTGAACAGTTGCCCAAGTTCAGCTTTCTTTCTTGTATCATAAAATATAAGTAGCTGAGCTTGGGCAGAATACTGCTCACTCCAGCATCGGGACCCATCATAAGGCAGTGGTCATGGCAGACAACTGGGATCCTGAAGAGTCACGCAAGACTCTTTCTGGTATTGATTTCAATGGTGGTGTATAAAAGCACACCACTTAAGGGTGCAAGAATGTGCACGGAGCATAACAAATTAGTTGTGTTGCAGTGTGGCGCCGCGTAACAGTGCCTCTAGTGATAAAAAAAAACTGCTACTTATGTAGCAGCAGTGTTAATGATGTGCCAGTCACAAGGTGCGTCATCACTCATCAGTGCTGGAAGAATCCCAGAATACTGTGGCGAGTTGCAGGGTCCTTGCAAATGTTGATAATGAAGGTGGTATAAGAGGAAGAATTTGACTAAGTGGAGGAGGATGACTCCCAAGAATTTTTCACAATATAGGAGTTTGTAGTCTCAGGAAACATGAGTAGTGAGGTAATATCAGCTAATGAAGTGAAATGGGTACATTGAGACTATTAATGTAGGCAGCAGTAAGTTTTGGTTAGATTTTGGATGATGCAGTGCTATGTGTCAACTGGGAGTTGAAGGGAGAGGCCAATAAATTGGTTTGCAAATGAAAAATTTTTTTCTGCACCAAGAGATGTTAAAGTTGAAGAGAAGGAGGATAAGGAGGTTGACAATGACCAGGGGGATCATACATAACACATTTTTGAAAGGAAAGCTTAAGGGCAGTACTCAGAAAAAGAAATGGGATTGCAATAGAGGAGGTAGCAGCAGAGGCATCGGTGATCATAATGCTGATACAATTACAGGTGCAGGCTCAGTCATGTCCTTTCACCATGGCTGAACAATGGGGAAGCAACCATGGACCTAAACATCCATAGTATCATTTTTTTTTGTTTGTTTAATATCCAAAAAAAGAGAGTTTTATCATGTTAGATTTGTAAAGACAGAGTCAGTGTCGATTGTGTACATTTTTGGACCACCACCATACCTACTGTATGCTATTAGTGTAGCATACCGATATATGCATTTTTTATTTATTTGAGTTGGGGTGCTTTGCCCCCCACACACCCCAATGTTAATAAGACAAGGGGGTGGAGTCCCCCAACTCAAATAAACCAACAAAAAATGTGCCATAAGTGAGTTTTTTTGGGGGGAAGTACTCACTGACTATTTGAAAATACTTATCCTGGACTACTGACGGAAATCATATTTTTTATTAGTTTATTTGAGTTGGGGAGCTTGCCCCACATCCCCTGATTTAACAAGTCAAGGGGGTGGGGGTTGGGGTGGAGCCTCCAACTCAAACAAAATTGATAAAACTTAAATAACCTACAAACATGCAGGGAAAGTAGCCTGTGCAGTTATAATGCATTGCAGCAAGCATGCAATAAACCATGAAGTATGCACTATGGCTTTGTGCTATGCTACTAGCAGTGGTCTGATAATTTACACAGTCACCAAGTCTGCCATGCCAAAGATAAATCATATCTTGGGACTACAGTAGGGAATCAGTATAGCATAGTGGTTAAGGGCACTAAACAGCAAATCTAGAAACCTGGGTTTGAATCCCGTCAGTCCCAACTTGCATACTGTGTGACCCTGAGCAAGTCACTAACTTCTTTGTGCTCCCAGGTTGCACCTGGAAACAAGCTCCAGCTTAGTGTGCCTTTCCTGGTTAAACAAGTTCCCCTTTCCCCTACTGGTCAGTAAAGTCACAAGAAAACAAAATATCTTATTAAGTGGCAATAGCACCACAGGGATGTACTGTTTTGGTTTAAATAGTCTTATTTTGCATTGTTAAGATGTGGAAGAGAAAGAAATGGTCAGCAAGATTGGTCATAGCATCAGAAGCATTATTAATCCCAACTCAATTTTCATGTGTACTACAAGCATTCCTATCAGTAAAGCATCACATTTTATATCTGACCAATTTTCCAAGTTTAAAACAATTACCAGACATACCCCAGGTAGTAAGTATGTGTCCCAGTTCCCAGGTAGAGAATCGTCCTTATCTGAGCATATGCAGCTAGTGCAACTCACAATCACATAAGAACTTTCTCGACACAGTAAATATCGTCTCTCACCACCCAGTCTCCAGGGAACTAAATGTGATTTTAATGCACATGCTGGGAATGGGTGCTGCACTCCTGTATTGAAAATGCAAGGTTTTGACATTTAAAGAGTCATTAAGGGCAAAGGGAAGTTCCCAAAGAGAATATTTCAGCAAGAAAGCTATTTTTAAACAAAGGCAGCACCTGAATTAGACCTGCACCTTAAATCTGTCATATCTCATAGCCTTAGACATTGTATTGTGGACCTTAAATCTTTCATATCTCGTGGCCTTAGACACTGTGTTGTGGATACTATGCACTTCACTACTCAGACATGGAAAAGTGGACCCAGAGCAGCCTCTTCATGTATGAATTTCACAGCACACTGGGAACATTTGCTTAATGTTAGAAGCAATATCCATCTATTCATTCTTAAGCCACCCCCATTGCTGTTCCATGGCAGCAGGCTACACTCAGCATGGCATGTATGAATGTTGTATAGCACATTTTTCTTGTGTGAGCTGGAGAACCTAATTAAGGAAACTACATTCATCACCAGTGACACTCGCAGGAAAGTGATCAAGGCCATTGAGGATGGTTCATTCCATCATGTTCCATGCTTAGCCAATTGCCTTAATTTGACTGCACAGGACTACCGGAAGAATTTCTACTTATTTGAATTTTGATGATAGGGTAGGCCCACTGAAACAGACATGTCCCTTTTTCATGGGCAACCTGAGGAACAGAAGCATTCCAAGAATAAGATACAGATATAGATTCCATGTTGCTTCTGTATGCCACCTGTGTGAGCATTTTATTCATTCCACAAAGGTCAGAAATCAGTTGAAGAGTCTCCAACTTAGAAATGGAATTCCATGGCACCGTTTAAAGCAGAACATGGCCACATAGTGGAATCTGACTGTATATATGATGAAATAACTATTGAGTAGTATAAGGTATTAACAGATGTGCCCATGTTGTGCACAGATCATGGCATTGCATCCCTTTCCCTTAGTATGTATTGGTGGTGGGTGATAAACAGCTTGATTCAAAACCTGAAGCTGTTAAGATCATGTTCCCCAAGTGGTTAGTGCCACAAATACTTATATCAGCCAGGTATCACTACTGATTTGTCTGCAGCGGCAGTCACTTTAGAATATCTGAGAACAGTTTGTACAGAATGGTGACATTACAGGCAGTAATCTGATGGAGTGGATGGCCAAATGTGTATGCAAACCTCAGTGTTTGTGCTGCATGATGGATTTCAAGATGTATGGTGTGGCAAGCATGTTAAATTTACATTACAAGCATGAGATTATATCACTTTTTGAAGGCGGAAGTTAAAGGTGGACAGGCACATCAGGGTATTGATAGGGTTTGTATTAAAAAAAGATGAAGGAAATATAAGCATGATTTTGGTATGACATTTTTATATTTGACTAAGTGAAAATTTCTAGTAAATGTATCATAATGTGAGATTCCATGCTCAGCATTCCATGATCATATAATTTAATGAGCTCAGAATTAAATCAGAATGTACAGTATTTGCTTATAAGCAACACCCATCATTAACTGCACACTTTTTGTTAGGGTAATTACAGCATGATGACAGCCACTGTTACACTAACCTTGCCAGTCTGTCAAGCAGCACCGGTAGTGCTACTCAACCCAGACTCCAGCCAAGAGCAGCATCTGGAAACTGGACCCCCCTAACTTGTACACAGACAAGGCAACAGACCAACAGTGGGCATAACAATAGGCATTGCCCCTGCCATTGGGGAAAATACCTGGCTCAACAGTCTAAAGAGGTTGAGGGGTTAGGGTACAAAATAACATTTATATTTACTCCAGGTTCTGAGATAGAGGTGCTAGAGCTATGTTCTGGGAGCCCCATAACAATTTACACACAGGAAACACAGATGTAACGTCCACTACTGAAGATGGGATTTCACAGTATTGCTTTATTCCGACAACAGATGGTAAAATCAGAATGAGGTTGTCCCCCAGGTTTGTCACAGTACACCTAGGAGCAAGAAACTTTCTTTTCCAGAACAACAGACTGTTTTGGGCTTTGGTACATTCTTTCCTTCACAAATACATTTGAACAGTCCACCCCTCTGTACTAAGAATCTCTGGACTTTTACTTTTCGAAAAGTGTATATCTTGTGGGAGTTGCCATACCCTTGAAGAAAAACATTTCACGATCTCCTCCTGACATGATGAACATTGTTAACATGCCCAGGGGAACCTGATGCCCATATGTGAACCAGTTATCTCTGAATGAGGATTAAACTGGAGTTATGCCCAATCCAGCCCCAACCAGTCTTTGCCATTCCTTCTCGATTCCAGCAAATGAGTCTTGTAGAAACATAGAATTTGATGGCAGATAAGGACCACTTGGCCCACCCAGTCTGCCCATTTCCCTACCTAATGGATAAGCTGCAGATCCTAGTTAACCAGCAGCCAACTTCTTTCTAACCCCACCCCCTAGAATTGCCTTATGACTGTCCCATGCATGCTTGAATTCAACCATTGTTTTTGACTCCACAACCTCCTCCTCCATTTTCAACAAAATGTTAAAGGACCCCCAAACTCTAAAGCTGAACATTTAACACATTTTTGTGGTGATGCAGTGGCCCTGACAGGTGCACTCTACTCTTATCTTGGGGCACATACACCTCATACTAACCCCTACGAACAGTCCTTTGAACCTGCACTCATGGTTTTGTTTGACCCCTTGATACAGACATGGAAGCAGGAAGAAAAACACCTCTTCCCTTTACTGGTAGCTTGTCATAGCTTCAACTGCACACTCTTTCTTTCAGGGCAGTTGGCACTCTTCAGGATCTTCGAGGGTTGCTCCTTGGATCCTCAGAAATTGTAATCCCTCTCACTTCGCTGTGGAAAGTGACCCACTGGGGTCCTGCAGGCAAATTGTCTCCACCACTTCTTCTGGAACTGCTGGGTCTCACACACTAGGGTGAGAAACTGACAAAGATACTTCACCCAGTCTCAGAAGAGACTGGCAGGCATATCTCCAGTCTGAGCACTGCAGCTCACTTATAGCTCCACTTCTCACCACTGCTGACTACCAAATAACTCTGAACTCCTATCTGAACATTTTAAACTGCCCCCTAGCAGCTGATTCAAAAGTGGCTTATGCTGCTGTGAGAATTCTAAATTACATAATCCATATTCTGCTCAGCCCTAGCCAAGTAAATAATGATGTCATCTGTAAAGAGCTCATAATAAGCCCTTTACCAGCTGCCCACTACTTTCCTAGGGCTAACATGATGGAATTCTAGTAACCCCTGGGTACTGGGTGGTTACACTCACTGCTAACCAGGCAAGTCTTGCTGTCCACAGCAAACGCTGTGGTCTGCAACACAGGCCATCCATCCTCTAGGTGCCCTACTGAGTGAGGTAGCCAGTCTCTCCCCGCCTAGGCCAAAACCTAGGCAGGTTACACCAGAGAACAGAGGCCCCACTGAAGCAATTTCAGCTTTCACCTAACCCAACTATCTCAGCACTGTCAGTGGCTCTAAGAGACTGCCTAAAGCATGCCCTGACAGAACAGCACTGAAGGCCTGTACTTGAGATAAGATCTCCAGTCTGTCTAGTTCCCTAGCCCTCTAGGGAAAAGCTTTCTGACCTATGCTGCCAACTGGGGTACCCTATCCCCACACACTTTTCACAAGTTACCAAACTGTAGACTACTTCAGAAACATACATATGACATTGCAATGCACTTACCAAACCCCAGGTGCCCTGAGCTCAGGAAGGGCGCCTTATATAAATACATTTTACTTTACCTTTTACCTTACCTTACCTTTTTATTCTAAACCTGAGGAAACTTTTTTTTTCAGAACAACAGACTGTTTGGGCTTTAGTACATCTTCCCCTCACAGACACATTCAAGCTGTCCATTCCTCTGTACTAGGAATCTCTGGACTGTTAATTTTCAATAAGTGTATATCTTGTGGGAGTCACCGCACACTTGAAAAAACATTTCATAAACTCTTCCTGATGTGCTGAACTTTGTTAACATGCACAGGGTAACCTGGTGCCCATTTATGAACCAATTAGCCTTGAATGAGGATTAAACTGGGGTTATGCCCAATCTGGCCCAAACCAGTCTCTGCCATTCCTTCTTGGTTACATCAAATAAGCCTTAATTTCCCATGAAATGCTAAAGGACTACCAAACTTTAAAACTGAACATTTAGCACATTTTTGTGGTGATTCAGGGGCCCTGACAGGTGCACTCTAGCCTTATCTCTGGGCAAATACACCTCAGACCAACCCATATGAACAGTCCCATGAACCTGTACTCACAGTTTTGTTTGTCCCTTTGATATAGACATGGAAGCAGGAAGAAAAACACCTCTTCCCTTTACTGGTAGCTTGTCATAGTTTCAACTGCACACTCTTTCTTTCTGGGCAGCTGAAACTCTTCAGGATCTTCAGGGGGTTGCCCCTTGGATCCACAGAAATTGAAATCCCTCTCACTCCTCTGTGGAAACTGACCTACTGGGATCCTGCAGGCAAATGTTCTCCACCACTTCTTCTGGAACTTCTGGGTCTCACACACTAGGGTGAGAAACTGCTGAAGGTCCTTCACTCAGTCTCAGAAGAGAGACAGATAACCACTAAACAAATTCTTCTGTTCTGTTTTCATGACAGGGGAAGGTGGCCAGCTGCCTCAAGGGATGGGAAAGATGGGCAAGGGGGGGAAGGGAAAGATGGGGAAATTATGGAGGCCAGGGTGTTGGAGTATCTGAAGGCACTAAGGGTGGATAAGGCACCAGGTCCATATGGTATTCACCCTAAGGTGCTGAAAGAGCTGGTGGAGGTATTGGTGGGGCTGCTGGTGGACCTGTTCAATACCTTCCTGGACACAGGATGCATACCACAGGATTGGAGGATGTCTCACGTGGTGTCCCTACACAAGAGTGGCCCAAGGGATGAACCAGGTAATGACAGACCTGTAAGCCTCAAATCCATTGTGGAAAAACTTATGAAAGCAATCCTGAAAGAGAACCTAGTTACCTTTTTGGAGGAAAATGGACTCCAGGATGGTCAGAAGCATGGGTTAGTTTCGGGAAGATCCTGGCAGACCAACCTAATTGAGTACTACAACTGGGTAATGAGGGAACAGGATAAAGACCATGCTGTGGAAGTACTATATTTAGACTTCAGCAAGGCCTTTGATTCAGTGCCTCATGGGCGGCTGGGCAGTAAGTTGCATTATGGGGGGCAGGGACTAAGATGGCAAACTGGATCATGAACTGAATAAAGGGGAGGCAGCAATGGGTGGTGGTAGTGAGGGAACTCTCATCTCCAAGGGAGGTGACCAGTGGGGTGCTGCAGGGCTCTGTGCTGAGTCCAGTGCTGTTTGGGTTATTCATATCGGATACCTCACATGGCGTTAGGAGTGAGATCTGCCTGTTTGCAGATGATACCAAGATGGGGTCGAAGTGGATGACATAGAGGGGTGGCAGAGCCTACAGGAAGACGTGACCAACCTGAAGGAGTAGTTGGAGAAGTAGCAATTGAGCTTCAATTTGAAGAAGTGCAAGGTTTTGTATTTTGGATCAAGGAACGCAAGGAGGGGCTACCAGTTGGGAGGGGTTCAGATAGGGGTCACTGTGAAGGAGAAGAACCTAGGGATAATCATAACAGGTAAAATGAACAACTCAGCCCAGTGCAGAAAGGTAGCAGCTATGGCCAACAAGATGCTGGGGTGTATTGTAAAAGGAATCTCTTTCAGACATGATGTGATCCTGCCACTGTATAGGTGACTAGTCAGGCCACATTTGGAGTACTGCATGTAGTACTGGTGTCCCTTTCTGAAGAATGATATCAGATTGTTGGAGGGAGTGCAGTGCAGGGCAACTAAGATGATCCAGGGTTTGGAGGGCAAATCATATGAAGACAGGCTGAATTAGTTGGATATATATACACCCCGGAGGAGAAGATGTATAGGTAATATGACTGAGACCTTCAAATACTTGAGGATAATTAACAGAATGGGTACAGAGAGAATATTTAAGCTGAGGAGGGGAAGGGACACAAGAGGGCATGGTCTCAGTTTGGAGGGTGGAAGATATCAGGGAGAAATGAGAAGGCATTGATTCACAGAAAGGGTGGTGGAGAAATGTAATGCTCTCCCTGAGGAAGTGGTATCCTGTAGGATGGTAGGCAGTTTTAAAAGGGCATGAGACAGGATGCGAGGGGTGTTATGGGTGGGGGGGATGAAGGTGGGGCAGCTGCAATTTGAGGGGCTAGCTGCGCATCTGAGCAGACTTGAAAGATCATGAGGCCTGCTTATGCTGACAGATTTGTATGTTCATAAGAGACTGGCAAGCACCTCTCCAGTCTGAGCACTGCTGCTCACTCATAGCTCCACTTCTCACCACTACTGACTACCGGCTAACTCTGAACTCCCATCTGAACATTTTAAACTGACACCTAGCAGCTGATTCAAAAGTGGCTTATGCTGCTGCGAGAATTCTAAATGACATAATCCATTCTCTGCTCAGCCTAGCTGAGTAAACAATGATGTCATCTGTAAAGAGTTCCTAATAAGTTCTTTACCAGCTGCCCACTACTTTCTTAAGGCTAACCTGACGGGATTCTAGTAACCCCAAGGGACTGGGTGGTTACTCTACATTACCAAAACAATGGAACACAACTGGTGATGGGTATCACTTACATATAAACACCTTCAATGTCTCCATGAGGACTGGAAAATAATTTTTCTATTTTTACTGTATACTTTGAAAGTTGAAGATCGGATGAGAAACAGCAAGCAAATAGTTAATCTCAACTAATAATTAAAACTTGAAGGGTGGGGCAAAAAAAGTAAAAATAAAACAGTCTCTACAGATCTGTATTATTCTTTAAACACAGAATATGCATGTAGGAATAAGTGTGTGGTGTAGGTATAACATTTGCATGCAAGTAATAATGTGTGTCAAATGCATGCATTTGAACATGAAAAACTTATAGGTACGTGCTGCACAGCACTCATACTCATTCATAAATAAATAAATAAGTAAATACCCACTGCATGCTTTCAGTTCCAATTTAACTCAAACATATATGCATGCTGCACAGATGTGAAAGAGCTATTCATGCTTGAACCACTCAAGTATTTGATATAACTGCTTCTATATGGGTACTGATATTTTCTCTATTTTCAAATATTGTGATTTTTTTCATCCCACAACCCTGTTTCTCACAAACTAGAAGCATTGAAAAGTGCTGGGCACAAAGAGACTGGAACAGTTCATCTAGTCTATCCAAAGATTCTATACTTAGAGATGATCTAGACTCCATCCTTCCTCCCCATCACCCACTCCTTCACCTTCACTTCCCTACTGATAACTTTTTTTTCCCCCAGTTGTTTAACCAGGAGAGACACACTAAGCTGAAAGCTTGTTTACAGGTGCGACCTGGGAGCGCAGAGAAGTTAAGTGACTTGTTCACGGTCACACAGTATGCAGGTGGCGGCTATGGTATTCAAACCCAGGTCTCCAGATTTGCATTTCAGAGCCTTAAACCACTGTGCTATACTGATAACTCCTTTATGTCCTTCATATGCATCCCACTTCCTCTTCACTCTCTCTTTCATGTCTTTATCTCCACAACTTTGTCAGGCAGTTTTGCCACCTATTCAGCACCCTTTCCATAAAGCTATACTTCCTAATGCCTTTTTTTTTGTTGTTAATCCTTTTCATTACAATTTTTCCAAATACACAAAAAATATCCATGCTGCAAGTTACACTCTAGCAACGTCACACAACCATAGATTTCCACCCAAGTTATTATACAAAATATGCCTTAGCAGAGATTGTTCATATATACTGAGATCAGCAGGCAGGAGTCTGGAGTTTCTGAGCTGTCATGCAGGGTCTTGGACTACATATTGGGAGGAGAAGAAGAGGATCACACTTCTTGTCTGGAGGATGTAGCTTTTTTGGCAAAGTGCAACATTTTATTCCTAATGTCCTTTTTTAAAAACCTCCCCCTCCACCTTGAACACATCCCCTCTGGTGAATGTACAGCTTTTTTTTTCACAGTTAATTTTTTTATTGAGTTTATAATGCATCCTAATACATTAGTAACTCTAGCAGTATCTTACAGACAATAGAAATCATTATACACTGGGGCCCAGATATTAAAAGGGGTTGCGCATAGTGCAATAGAGTTACACCAGCGCAAGCCCACATTGCGCCCCAGCGGGATATTGGAAAGGCTGCCCGATGCAGTGCAAATCCCAATGTGTCAGGGCACAATGTAATCATATGCAATACAGATGCAGGGTGTGTGCCCACGCATATGCGGCACATCCCGATATTCAGCCCGGGATGTGTGGTGCATATGCTGGTGCAACCCTGCAGTGCGCTGCATGGGGGGCTCAAAGTTGAGCCAGTGAAAAGTGGGAGCAGATCCTAGCCACCCACAGGTGGGCTGCTGTATTGCATGGTACAACACAGCAGCTGCCAGGAGTGGGTGGCCACCCGCCCATCCAGAACACCACCATCATGAAGCACCCACATAACCCTGGTAGTCTAGTGGCACAGCCCCACCCCATAGCTGCGATCGCAATAAATGTAAATTCAAACATTCCCTGGTAGTCTAGTCAACCCCTCTCCCTCCTGAACCCCTGATCATGGTATATGTATTATAATCCATTCCCTGGTGGTCTAGTGGACCCCCTCCCACCCGATGCCATGATGGATGTATACTAATACAGTCCCTTGTGGTCTAGTGGACCCCCCTCCCTCCCAGGACCCCAATCGCAGTAAGTCACAAAACCTAATTCCCTGGTGATCCAGTGGCACCCCCCACCCTCACACTCACACAGGACCCCTTGCCCACCACACCCATCATCAGCAGGTAGCTGCAACCAACCCACATACCACCCAGCCGCCCGACAAATGACAGGTACAGTATGGGCTTGCAGGGCATACTGTACTTGACAATCCCAAATATGTGAATGAAGTCATTTCACATATTTGGGACTGTCAAGTACAGTATGCCTTGTAGCTCACACTGTACCCACATCTCAAGCGTGGTGGTCAAGGTATGCAGGCAGGTTGCAAACCGCCACCAATGATGGGGGAAGTGGGTTGGGCAAGGGGTTCTTTGTGGGTGGGAGGGATGGAGGTGCCACTGGATCACTAGGGAATGACATTTCAGCGATTTACCATGATCGGGGACCCGGGAGGGAGAGGGGTCCAATCAAACCACCAGGGACTGCATTATTATTATGCATTCATCGGGGCATCGGGTGGGGGTCCAGGACCACCTGGGAATGGATCATACTACATATACCGCGATCTGGGACTCAGGAGGGAGGGAGTCCACTAGACTACCAGGGAATGTTTGAATTTACATTTACCGTGATCATGGCTACAGGGTGGGGGGGTGCCACTAGACTTCCAGGGACTGAACTATTATACATCTGCTGCAATCAGGGTAACAGGAGGGAGGGGGGTCTACTGAACCACCAGGAACTGAATTAATATACATTCACTGGGGACTCATGAGGGAGGGGGGACCACTAGACTATTAGGGAATCACTGTATGGAGATTTCCCACGCTCACGGCTATGGGATAGGGAATGCCCTGGGACCCCCACTGTGCACACATCATGCTGTGCAGGATGCCAGGTGCAATTCGCCAGGCAGCCCTGTGCAGGGCATGCAAATGGGGCTACAATGACATGCAAATGGCCCCATTTGTGCCTTGCCTATCTTATGGCCTCATTTGCATGCCCTTTACTGAATATCGTGGGTGTTGCACCCAGCGCAACTGCATTTGCATGTGCGCATCCCCGTGCTCCCTATCTGTGGCTTGCACTGGTGCAGTTCCACTGCACCATGCGCAGTACTTGCACTGTCCATGCCATATTCAATGGTGCTGCGCCATGGTGCATCCCCATTAAATATCACCTGGACCTGGACCTGGCCCTGGTGCATCCCAGTTGCACTCTACCTAGGCTTGAGCCACTGCCTGGTGCAGTCTGAATACCCGGGCCTGGGTGTCAAAAACATGTAATTATTCAGGCAAACCAGGCAGACGTATTTAGTAAAACAGTTACAGAAGCTTCAAATATTTCGAGCCACTTGGCATAATAAGAGCAGAGAGGGATAAAGGAGTGAACATCCCTCAGGATTATCTAGCATCTGGTATTGCATCCATTGTATGATAGGGGAGGCCAGAAAAGCAGTAAATATAGTTTTGTAGAGGGGGTTAAGTTTCTTGGCAAAATGTGACATCCTTGTCAGGGTAGCCAGACTCCTAACAGCAGAAAGCCAGTGGGAACATGAGGGAATAGTCTCAGTTCTCAAACGCTATAGTATTAGTCTCTTAGCTTCAATACCCACTGGCAGAAGCCACTGAAGATGACTATTTTAAATGCATGTGTTATAGGGTGGGAGCCTAAGAATGTACAGTTGAGGAGAGAGGAGGAAGTTGCCCCCAAGGATTTTATGCAGCATTTATGGATCTGTGTCCAAAACCAAAGCATTTTTGGGTAGTTCAACAGGATATGTAGAAGATCAGCACCAGGCTGGTGGCATCTCCAGCAGGAGTCATGGGTCATGACATCTAGAAATTTAAACCAGGCAGGTGTAGGATATCAGTTATGCATAATCTTGTCATAAATGGGGAGGCTTCTAGTGTCTGGACATGATGTGTGGGTAAGTACTTATAGCCGGGACCACTGGGGCTCTGAGATTCCCATCCCTAATGCTTGTTCCCACTTACATCAAGCTTTTTCAGTAGGGTCAGGAACCTAATTTATAATTGCTCTGGAAATTCTACCCACCCTTTCTTTCTGAGCAGGAATCCATGACCCAAGTACGGGGTGGGGGGGGGAGGAAAGGGAGTCCAAGAGGGAATCTTTTTTAGCAAAGTGTTGAGAGCACTATGGAGTTGGAGATATTTCCTGATGTCTACCTGGGGAAGGTCATACTGCCTTGTTACATTTTCAAAGGAGCCTAGGTGGGTGAATGTAGGTTGTAGCAAATCTGTGACCCAGGATATGTCCATCTGCTCCCATGCCTTCCAATGCACCATCCACCCATCAATAAGAATTAAGTCAAAGGGGTATCTGAGTCCTGGGGTTCAAGCTGTGTGATTTCAGGATTCAAACCTTTTCCATGTCTTTCGAGAGGGAGTTATTGTAGGTCCTCCTAGTGTAAGTTTAAGGGAGGGGGAAGTAGATGAGGACAGAGGGATGTGTATCCTGTATGAGCCCTTTCTCTATCTCTAGCCAAAGTGGGGGACCATTTGAAGGGGGCAATCCATTGCAATGTTTGCACACTTCTGAATGCTACATAGCAGGTATAAAACCAGGGAAGATTTCATCATCCCATGAACTTTAAATTTAACCCTGCTATATGGGTGGGGGGGCCCTCCCATAGGAAGTCACTCAGCAGGGCATCCATTTTGGAGATCCACTGGTCAGGCATGTTCACAGCTTTACTGCAGAGATTTTAACTGTGAGAGAGGCATAAAGGTTTCCACCTGTCACACTCCTCCTTTAGTTTCTTAAGTAAGAGAGATGAGTTGTCCAAGACCACTCTTGAAAGTTCTGGGTGTACCCATATCCCCAGGTACTTAATAACTTTGGAGGGCTGTTGAAAACAAATCTGGCTACTGAGGTCTCAGTGCAGGCAGAGTTCATTGGTAGGATTTCTGTTTTGATAGAGCTAGTTTTAAGCCAAGAAATTTCCTGAAATGCATGCAGAGTCTGAAGGAGAGTGGGAATGCTGGAAGGAGTGTCTTTCAGTAGAAGAAGACAATTATCTGCTTGTAGCATGATACAAAACTGTAGTCATCCACCTTAATGCCCATCAGTTCAGGGTTCTGCCCCAGAGATACTAGTAATGGCTCTATTGCATGCACAGATAACATAGAGGAAAGGGTGCATCCTTGGTGTGTACCCCTATGTAAGGAAAATAGAAAGGATAATGCCGAATTCGTTAGGACTCATGCCATTGGTTGTGTTTATAGCACATTTAGAAAATGGCTTTAAAAAATGTAGAAAGCTCATTGGCTGACACAAGTCTAAACTTGGGCAATTATTTTTTGAGAGAGCCCTGAGACAAATAAGTGTCAGTCACCTGTAGGCAAGATATCAAAGTGGTATAAAGGGTTTGCAAGCTCAACCCTTGTTATTTACAATGCAGCTTAGTAAAATTAGTGGGGTGGCTCCTAGTGTGTGAACAAAAAAAGCATATAGTTAAAGTACAAGGGCACTCCCCCCCCCCCCAATTTTGCTGCATTAAAGCCTGCAATTTTTTTTTTAAATAACTCCAATGTTCTAACTTTTCATACATTTTGGAGGGGTTCTTGGTTTTCATTATCCAGCTGAACCACGATTAAGCCAGACCACTTCTGCAAAGTGACCACCTCCATTGGTCACATAAAAACCATCACATTTTAACTTGTCATATCAGAGTGGAGGTCTCCTTGCTTCCTCTATTTTTAATGAAGAGACCACTCTCCTGGCTTCATTGTGGTCTTCTTCTAATTGCTGGGCTCCCCATTAAACACCTATGAGCCTTTCATTGGCCAGAGTGCACTATAAGTAATGAAGCCAGGAGGGTAGTTCCTGATAGAATGTGTGCACAGTTTTACTAATCTGGTTGGGCTTGACCTGCAAGGAACTCCCTTATCTTTCAGGCCACAGACATATCTGTCAGCCTGTTGCTTGTGCAACCAGTGTGAAAGCAGCTTTCCTGCTGTTTCTCCCATCCCTAAACTGATGTTTCAAACTAAGTATTGCCTGTTCCACTTTCCTGGTCACCAGCATATTGAACTGCCTATGGAGATTCCTGATCTTTTAGCTGCTGATTATTTTTGTTTTCTTTGTATATTTTCTGTTTAACTGTAAGCTGGGCCTCTAATGCTTTCTGCTCCACTTCTCTTTTTATGCTTTACTTGGTTACATATCCCATTATATGACTCTGCATAGTGGCCTTAAATGCCTCCCAGAGGATGGACTTACAAGTATCCCCAGTATCATTTATTGTAAGGAATGAGGTCATCTTCACAGACCCAAGTGGTGAAGGCAATATCTTGAAGAAATAGCAGGTCCAAATATCACATGGCTAATCTAATGGGAACAGGGCCCTATAGAATGATTACTTCTATTGGTGCATTTTCTAATAACTAGGGGGGCAACAAACATGGGAGGATAGTGATATCTGTATAGTCATTAAGAATGTCAGCCAAAGGTAAATGCAACCAGAAGTGGAGTATGTTGCAGAAAGGCATGAGTGTGCCAGGTCCAAGAGATGTTGCAGTCGCCAAATGTCTGTTAGGGGTGCTGGACCATCAGCGCAGTGGTATTGCCACTACTCACAATGCCGGAGACCTGAGTTTGGGAATGAGCTTAGGTTGTCAGGGGGGAGGATTGAGTGTCCCAGTAGATGCTCCACTCCTCTAGGGAGGGAGGGAAGGAGGTAGGACAGCCAACTCTGCTGCATTATTGCCACCTGGGTGACCACAGGTGGCAGTGAGGACTGGAACAGCTTGTGGGTGGGAGGATGTTGACTGGTTCAGCAGTGCACACACTTACATGTGCATGTCCGTGTGCACCCTTGCCAACAATGTCCTAGGGGACAGTAAAAAGTGGAAAAACCCTGGCTGGTAGGATGATGCTGGCTGCTCATAGGCCCTGCACCTGGCTACACTGGCATCACCTCGACAAGACTGAATCCGTCTTGCAGCAGAGTTAGGGGGCACTGTCTGCCATCCCCACCAGAGAGGGTAAAGCTCTGGGGGAACTTTGGAGGCATGAGTAAGTCTTGAATGATGCCAGGGTGATGGGTCTGAAGGAGTCGAGTAGAAGGGGCTGGCCAGAGATGTAGGGACATGAATAGCAGTAGCTGCAAAAAAACAAATGTCTGTTAAGGAATGACAAGGAAATCATATCCCTTGGCACAGCCAGTGTTTTTGTACGAAGCACAGGCTTATCTGATTTACTGTCTAGGCTAGCATCTAAGGTGATGTTAAAATCTCCACCAATGAGTATTGGAGTCGAGAAGCCACCTAGATCTAAGAGAGAGTGACTCAGATCACTTAACAGGTCAGTATTGTCATGTTTAGGCTTGTAGACATTTACTCGGTATTACTCGGTTACTAAGGTGGAAGTATGCTTATAGCCTTTTGGGATCACATTTCCCACACCGAGTTGTGGATATTAGCCTTCCCTTTGAAGAAAGTAATCATCCAGTGCTTTTTTTAAATTGTACTTTAATGCTTACAAGCAAAAGGGAGCCCAGAAGGGTATCAAGCTTGGTTACTGCCCACTTGCCAGCAGTGTAAGTTGCACACCATGTAATTTTCCAGCAATACTGCTTGTGTATCAAAATGGAGACTCCAGCCTTAGAGGAGTGGGCACAGCTGTGCACCTCCAAACCCAACCAGTCTTTACAAAGTTTAGAGTCCTCCTCAATGCTTAGTTTGCTCTTCTGCAACAATGCTATTCTCACTATCATACTTTTTAATTCAGGCAGGATGCACTTCCTTTTAAAGGGAGAATTCATGTCCTGAACATTTTAGGAGAAATAGGTTAGAGCATTAGTTCTCACACTTTGTGATAGTGAGCCTCCCCCTATCCATGAAAAAGATTTTGAGCCTCCCTCAAATTTGCCAAAAATCTAGGCCCTCCCCACAGAAAAAAAATAAATCCTACTTTGCACAGTACACCAGGAATAAAGTGGAACTAATAAAGTTAATTGAGTATATTCTCTTTTTATTCAACTCATTGCTCTCTACCCCTGACCCGGCACACCATGTTATACTTGTCACTCCACTTTTCTGACTCTTGGGAACCTTGTTACTCTGTTTCCTCTCTGTCTAGAACAACTAACCTAGCCACTTCATGTCTCCTCCTCTTACCTTGCAGTTAGGTAACTTTCTGTACCCTTACCTCAGGTCACACATGGAAAACATGCATCGGATCACTGCGCCTTTCCAAGTCACTAATTTGCATATAAATACCTTTTATAGAAACAAGCCTTGACTCAGCAAGCCTCCCCCAGGCATTAATTTACATATAAATACATACCTATAAACAAGCTTTGGCTCAATGGGGACTTCGTGGTCACAAATTTGTGCATAAGTAAAGAATCTCACCTGCAATTATCCATATTTAATTTGTTTTGTCCTTTCACACAAAAGAGCCAAAACTTACAATTTTAATACTGTACATTCTCAGACTTGACTGGGCCTCCCCTTGAACAAGCTGGGGCCTCCCTTGGGAGGCTGGCCTCACCATTTGAGAACCACTGGGTTAGAGACACCATGTGGAATGGTGCATGGTAAGAGCATTATTATACAGGATACGGATCCAAAAATCCCCTTGGGCAGGTTGGAAAAGAGACCTCTTGGATCCCATACTTCTAGCCCCAGCTGTCTGTAAATATAGTCTAGACTTGGTCTATACAGTAACAGTCTTAGTGTATATACAAAAATAAGAACATAGGAACATGGAGAAAAGAGCCTTAAAAACATTTTCATTACATAACTTGGTCTCACCAGTTTATCTTGTCATAGATCTGGAGTGACAACCGTCTAACACCATCCTAGTTCTAAAGGCCGAGGTCCAGAGATCTCCAGGGGCCCAGGTCCACACAGATGGGGAAATAGTGCCAGTCATACCCATGAGTAAGCACCAGTAGGTACTGGTAATACCAGGGACTGCTGTGCCCTGGAAGAATCACAAATATAGAGCAATTTCAGGATATTGTTCACGCACAAATAGCTGGGATATTCCAAGATTAGACTACGGTGGATGCGTCAATTGTTATCTTGGATATTCAAGTGTGGTGGGGGATCTTAACACGCCCTCATGGGGGAGAAAATGAAGGGGGCGCTGTGAGGTGAGGGTGGGTGGAAGAGTGGTCTAAAGGGGGTAGAGGGTTAAACATAGGGATAATAGAGGATATACCTCACATGGATGTAACATTTGCTTAAAATGCAAGCAAGCAAGAACTTGATATCAGGGAAGATTCCCCCAAGGATCATAGCCTGAACATAACTCAGTGAGACTAACCCTCTAAGCTAAATGAGAAATTACAGAAGCTGTTAAGCTGCAATGCTAGAGTTAAAAAGTTATAATGACAAACTGCAAAGCAGGCAAAGGAAGCTTACTGGTGCTAATCACAAAAGCAAGCCTAACTAACCACAAAGCAACAGAAGCAAGTCAGAACGACAGCCAAGAACAATTTTATTATACTTGGCTGCACTATTTATTATGTTTTATACCACTTTTTTTATAATGACTTGTCTAGTTTACAGAACTTTTATTTGGGCCAATATCACTTTTCAGATAGCACAAGAGCCATATGTTTCATTTCACCTTTTAGCCTTACCACGTTTTATTTGGGCCAGTATCTCTTTTTTTGTGATTCAAGCAAGCCCCTGCAAAAAAAAAAAAATAATAGAAAATACTAGATTTTCTAGTCCAACAATTATGTAGTAGCTATTTCCTCAAGCAAGCTCCTGCAAAAAGAATATAAAAGCTACAGAATTGTTATAGTTGAGAGAACTATAGGAGCAGATTCGTGGGAAGATGGTTACTTGCTACTAGTCTTAGTGGGATATTAACTGCAGGATGTTGGCAGGGCTACACAAGGGTGAGAATATGCTCAGCTCATGCTTCACGCATTGATAACCTCTCATGCAACATTTCAGTTTCAAGACTATGAATCACTAAGACTACTGGGTTCAGGGTAATAGTTTTATAATATGAATGCTAATATTATTATACAGATTAGCTGGGCTAGTTTGTTTTGTAACTTACATTACAGGTCAGGGCTATAGACCTATAGGATTGCTGGGCTTAGGAAACAGTAATTTTGGGTTATTGCTTCTGTTTGGCTAAGAAATAATGGGCCCCATTTTCAAAGCCGGTCAGCTGCACGTGCAAAGAGGTGCACCGTGTGCAAAACTAGGGCCAGCCAGCTCTGGTACCATAGCAGGTAGCACAATCGTAACTGACCGCACTTTCTGTTTGAACATCATACTCTGGTGGAGTAGCCCACTGCAAGCGGTCACCATGTTTAGCACAGCACTAAAGGAGGGCAGGACTGAAGACAACCCAGAGGGGTAAAGCGTGGCACAAACTGGATCGTGCCGCTACCCCATGGGTGATATTCAACCCCAAACATGAAGGTGAGCCCATTGGGCATGCACAGTGTTAGCAGGCCATTTGGTTGCCCATTATGGGCTCGTCTGCATACCAGATGTGGATGTAATGTGGAGTGTGCTGGGCCAGGTCCCCCCTCCCTGAGCCCCAATCCACATAGTAATAAGATAAACGCTGATTCTTTGGTAGTCTAGTGGTCCTTTCTCCCCGAGTTCTGAGCTTTGTAATAATAAAGAAAAACATCCCTGTTTCCCCCTGGTAGTCTAGTGGTCCCTCTTCCCCAAACCCTGATCTGTGTAATAAAAATAAAATAAACACCATTTTCCCCTGGTAGTCCAGTGAGATCCCTTCCCCGAACCCTGGATCTTTGTAATAAAAAAATAAAATAAACCCGATTCCCCCTGGTGGTCTAGTGGTCCCCCCTCATCAAGCCCTGATCTTTGCAATAAAAATAAAATAAACCCTGTTTTGACCTGGTAGTCTAGTGGTCCCCCCTCCCCGAGCCCCAATCTTTGTAATAAAAAATAAAATAAACATGGATTCCACCTGATAGTCTAGTGGTACACCTTCCACAAATTCTGATCTTTGCAATAATAAATAAAATAAACTTGGATTCCCTGGTAGTCTAGTGGATCCCCACCCTGGTAGGCAGTGACCCCACCACCCGCTCCCCTCAATCTGACAGCCCCCCTCACACCACCATAGCCAGCTGCCAACTGAACTGTACCAGAATGCATTCAGTATATGGTACACGCTCATTGGTTGACTGGTCAGGGCTCAAAGAGGGGGAGCCATCAGACTACCAGGAAAATGTATTTACTTGGGTTGGGACTGCGATTGGAGAATGGGGACAGGGAGGGATGACTGGACCACTAGGGATTATACAGGACATACAAGGGAAGGGATCAGGGCAAGGGAAGGACCACTAGACCACCAGAGTATCCCAGGCCTTGGCAGTATGTAGACAGATCTGCTCACTGTTATGGGCTGGGTTTCAAAAATGTTAAATGACTCTGCTGCTGGAAGCCATTTTGCACTTCTGAAAACTTTCAGTATTGTGCTGTGCCACATATGGATGAGGGGACCCTCATATGCATAGGTGTAGCATAATATTTTGTGCAGCTCTGCTATCAGGGGTGCACCCCTCATATGTGTCCTTTAAACCAAGGTTCATACGAAGGTTTAAGGAGTCAAGAAGGTGATATGCCCATGTGGACTCTGACCAATTACTCAAAATAGTGCAATTTTTTTCCTGCAAGTATATAGTTATCTAAGGTTTTTTTAACATCTTTATATCTTTATTAATTATAATCTCCAAAGGCAAACATTTTCAAGGATTGACTACGCTCTGTGTGAAAAAAAGCCTTTTTCTAATTTGTGAAGAATCTTTTTGGTCTCAATTGCAAAGGGTGTCCCCTGTTTCACAAGATATCATTTTTTAATCCAAAGTCAAGTTTGTTTATTGGATAACTATCCCTTCATGATGTCATAACATAATAGCATATCTCCCTGATTCCTTCTGGTTTCCAATGACATAAGGCGTAACTTCTGGAGACGTTCAATATATGACATGTTCTTTAAGTTATTTATCATTTTAGTTGCTTGTCTCTGGACTTTTTCCAACCAATCTTCAGTCCTCTTAGCAATAGCACCCCAGGTCTGGGTACCATAATAGAGAAGCAGTCTCACATATACCCTGTACAATAGCATTACCAATCCCTCATCTCTATTTCTAAAATTTCTTTTGATAGTCCATAGTAGCCTCTTTTAGCCTTATTAATTTGCTTGTAACAGTGGCTATCATAAGCTAATTTCACTGTTATTGTTGTGCCTAAGTCTTTTTCTTCTGTTGTTATGTTTGCTTGCATGCATGTGCAAGAAACATAGTGCCATCATCGGAATTTTCGGAGGTGTGTCACCCCCTCTTCCAATTTAGTCAGTGTGTTGGCAGGCGCGGCCCCAGTCCGCCAATGCATGCTGGAGCTGTCTATGACAAGCTCCAAAATGCAGTGGCATACAGTTGAAAGGGGAGCTATGCTTCAGTGAGCAGCGATAAGATATCGCCTGCTCATCGCCTTCCCCACACACACACACACACACCGCAGCGTCTTGCCCCCCGCACACATGACTGTATAGCCGTGGGCGCCCAATCCGTCGGCTGTGCTGCGCTCCCCCCACTCCCCAAAGCCTTCCGTGCCACGCTGGGTGCCGACCTAAGCGTGGCACTCATATATAGCCGGCGGGGTGCCTGATCCCCGTCAGCTCCACTGTCCTCCCCCGTTCAGGGTGCCATGCTGGGGCCCACCCCAGCGTGGCAATAGATGTTTTGGCTGATGGGGGTGCCCAATCCCCATCAGCTCCATGGCCCACCCAACTGTCCTTGTGCCACGCTGGGAGCCCACCCCAGTGTGGCAAACATCCCGCGTCGTCATGTAAAAAAAGAACAACCTGTAAAGAAAAATGGTCCCCGTATGGTCTCCCTGGCCCCATCCCACAACCCGCACCCACCACTGCACACTGCCTCCCTACACCTTCCTCTCCCATACTTACCTCCGGAACTCAGCATGACGATCTTTGCTGGACCAGGAACACGTCTGCACTCTTCAAAGCCGACCGCGAACTGAGGAAATGCCGGTAAGCTGTATAATGGGCTAGATAGGAGTTTTTCAACTTTGTTGCATATCTCAGGCATTTTTTGGAATTTTTGCACCAAATTTTCAACATGGGGTTTTTGGGACCCCTTCTCAAGAATGCTGTCACTGTCATGGCGTTAATTGGGCCAGAAGGGTGATTTAGCAGTCACTGTGCGAAATCACCTTTAGGGACCGATTAATGAAACGACACTGCCAGTGTTCATAAGGTGGGTTCTCAAGAAGCGTAATTTGAAAATTTGGTGGAAAAATTCCAAAAAATTACTGTTTTACGAGCGTGCATTGCGCAGTTCCTACATAGGCTCGTAAGTTCATGAATTTTCAATATTCTCACTCCAGATTTTCAACATTGCCATTTTACCACACCTTCTTAGGAGTAGTACAGCTGTCATTTTTCACATCTCACCCAAAACGTGTTTCCGCCCATGTAGCGCACAATGGCAGAGTCGGTGTGCAAAATCAATGTACGGGACAAATTAAGAAAATCACAGTGACACTGTTCATGTGCAAAGGTCTTAAAATGGCTATGTTGAAAATTTGGTGAAAAAATTCCTAAAAATGACTGTTTTACGAGCATGCGTTGCACAGTTCCTACACACGCTCGTAAGTTCACGAATTTTCAATATTTTCACTCCAGATTTTCAACATTGCCATTTTACCACACCTCCTTATGAGCTGTACAGCTGTCATTTTTCACATCTTGCCCAAAATGTTTTTCCTCTCATGTAGCGCATAATGGCGCAGTCGCTCAGCGAAATCAATGTATGGGACACATTAAGAAAATCCCAGTGACACTGTTCATGAGCAGAGGTCTTAAAATGGCTATGTTGAAAATTTGGTGAAAAAATTCCTAACAATGACTGTTTTATGAGCGTGCATTGTGCAGTTCCTATGCACGCTCGTAAGTTTGCGAATTTTCAATATTTTCAATCCAGATTTTCAACATTGCCATTTTACTACACTTCCTTATGAGCAGTACAGCTGTCATTTGTCACATCTTGCTCAAGAAATGTGTTTTTGCACATGTAGCGCACAATGCTGCAGTCGGTGTGCAAAAGCAATGTTTGGGACAGATTAAGAAAATCACAGTTACACTGTTCATGAGCAGAGGTCATAAAATGGCTATTTTGAAAATTTGGTGGCAAAAGCCCATAAACTGACTGTAATACAAGTTAGCATTGTGCAGTTTCCACGCACCCTCATAAATTCATGACTTTGTAATATTTTCAATCCAGATTTTCACCGGTGGCATTTTTCCACACTTCCTTATGAACAGTACAGCTGTCATTTTTCACAACATGGCCGAAATGTGTTTTCACACTTTCAGCGCAGAGATGCGTGGTCGATCTGGAAATCATTGTTCGGGACACAGATAAAGAAAATCACAGTGACACTGTTCATGATCGGAGGTCCCAAATGCCTCTTTGACAATCTGCTAAAAATCCCCAACTAATTATATTACGGGGTGTGCGTTGCACAGTTTCTATGCACGCCCTGACTTCACTCATTTTTTTAAATATTTTAACTGCACATTTGCAACATTGACCTTTACACCTCCCCATGAACAGTACAGCTGTCATTTTTACATCCTGTTCGAATGTTTGCACATGCACCTGTGGTGCTAAATGCCATAGTCGCTGTGCATAAGCAGCTTTTGGTTAACAAACTGATATTGCCACTGTTCATGAGGTGGGGTCACAAAAAACGTGTTAAAAATTTGGAGTGAAAATACCAACGAATGCCTGAGGTATTAGGGTTTCCAACCATAATGCCCAACCCTGTGGAGAATGACAGGCACTAGGGATGTGACTTGGGATTCTTGCCTGTAATGCTCATACCATTTCACACCCTGCAGCCAGTGACAGGCATCGAGGCATGCCTTGGACTCTTCGGACCCAAAGTTCACCCCATTCTCCTATACCGCACCCATATCACCGTATTTCCTGATGGAATGGGGTGCATAAGTGCCAAAGACCCCAAGGCACATCGTGACACTTGTCAGTGTCTGCAGGGTAGGGTGTGGTGAAATGGTGTGGCCTTTATGCCTGACAACCCAAAGGCACACCCCAATGCCTGTCACTCTCTGCAGGGTGGTGGTGGGGTTGGCTTCAGTTCAATACTTCGCTGCCATTCCTATTATGCAGCTCTGTAACTTCTACACTACCAATGCCAATGCCAGCAAGCAAACATTCAGCATTGACAAATGCTTGTTTTTCTTAGGAGAAGTCCATACAGAAAATAAGTGTTCTCTTTGCTGTGATAGCCTAGATGCTTTACACAACACTTATCAACATTAAGACTCATACCCCTTGTATTTACCCATTTGCCTATGTTGTTCAGTTCAGTTTGCTGTGCATCAATATCTTCCTGTGAATTTGCAACTCTAGCTATTTTTGTGTCATCTGCATATTTACTTATCCAGCTTGTTAAAAGTCTGTCCATGTCTGATATGAAAATTTGAAACAACAATGGTCCAAGAACAGAGCCCTGTGGTACTCCGCAAGTTCTGCAAACTGGATCAGGGAGGCATCCCTTTTAACTAACTCTCTGACTTCTTCCACCGTGTCAGTTTCAAAACCACGTCGCAATTTTGTGATTTACACCTATATCTATTAGTTGTTGTATTATGGCTTTGTGCTGTACTTTATCAAAAGCCTTAGCAAAATTCAGAAAAAACACAATCCACTGATGATCCCCTATTCAGTCAGGTTGATATTGTTTTTTTATAAAAACACAGTAGGTTAGCTATGCAGTCAGTAATATTGGAGCAAATGTGCCCATTACCTCCTACCCAGCCAGCCACAAGTAGCAAGGTGCAAACCCCAGTTTTGCATCTGAAAGATGGAAACTGGCTCATGCAGTAGTAGACCAGGGTAATCTCTAGGAGAAAGTCGTACAGGTATAGTCAGAATTCATAGACCCGTAGCATCTTGAGAGCATCTAATAATAAAGCATTTACAGTACATGAGGCTTCATGCACAATGTTTTTGTAGGGACTGCTGAGGTTTTGGAGTGTTTAGTCAGTCTGAGAAGGGAGGTTAGGTAGGTGGTTGAACCTGTGGCATGAAGACCTTTTCAGCACAGGTCAGCTTTGTGAAGTCAGTAGGCAGAGTGGAGCTTACCACAGGTCCTTTGGCCACAGAGGGAGATGGTGTCAATTAGGGATGAGCAGCTACTAAAATACCTGACCCCAAGACTACCCACAGGTACCTCAAAACTACCCTAGAAATATCTGGAGGAAAACTGAGTAGTCAGGTTGGCTTGGGTAGTTACCACCCCATTCTACTACCCGATCACCAGATCCTAACCATAACAAAAATCATGTGAAAGACTGTTTTCTTTGGACTACTACACTGTTTGTCAGCTGTCCTGAGTCATTATACCCATGGAGGCATTGCTGAGGCAGGTATGAGAGGTGCATCTGCTCTTAGCAAGCCTGCTGCTGTTTCCAAAAAGTGTACCAATGGTGGGCATGGCTGAGGCAGGTATGAGAGGTGGAGTTGTAGTAAGTAAGTAAGTAATGTATTATTTGTTAAGCACTCAATCCCAGAGGATCTGGGTGCTGTACAGTAAAAAGTGCTGACAGAGCATTAAAACAATCAAATTATACAAACAATTTCCACCGCAATTAAATATTAAAAATTTGTTTGTGTAAATTAAAAAACATCAGCAGGGGATGCTCAACTAAAAAGCTGGGTCTTTAGGCTCCTCCTGAATGCTTCCACTGTAGGGGCCTTCCTCAAAGGTCTTGGCAGCAAGTTCCAGAGCACTTGGCTGGCCACCCCAAAAGAATGATCACCCGAGGTTTTCATCCTGGTCCTCAGAACCGCCAGGAGGCTCTCAGTGGAAGAATGAATGGAGTGGGCCGAGATGGCAGGGGTAAGGAGGTCTGACACATAGCCAGGGTCCATTCAGTTCAGGGTCTTATAGATGAACAAGCCCACCTTGAAGAGAACCCTCCACTTGACTGGCAGCCAGTGCATATCCCACAGTACTGAGGTCACATGACAGGACCTAGAGTAGCTCTTAGCAAGCCTGCTGCTGTTTCCAAAAATTACACCCATAGTGGGCATTGCTGAGTCAGGTATGAGAGGCACAGCTGATCTGACTGAGCCTGCTGCTGTTTTAAAAAATTATACCCATGGTGGGCATCGATCAAACTTACATAAAATAAAACTGATGACTGACAAAAGAAAACTAAGAGTAGTGTGGCACATGTGGGTGTTATAGTGGTAGTGGTGATGGTTCTATTCATTTTGTATACAACTCATCATATTCAGTACCACGGTTTAGAGGCTGTTGTTCATTTTCATGGTCAGACTCACTGATTCAGTGTTTGAGACAATTAGGAAATTGTCATCATTCATTTTGAGAAATGTAAGACATTCCACATTTGCAAGACTTAGCAGTGTTCTGTGGTCAGTGACTATTCCTAGAGGTACACTAAAGATGCATTCTCAATATACGCTTGAAGGTAGACAACCAAAGTATGTTATAGCAAGATTTGTTAGATCTGGCCATACTGTTCTCTTTTGTTTACAATAGAGTAATGGATCTTCCTTGAGACCAATCACAGTATTGTCTGCAAAATACTACAGGATCATTGTGATATGTGAGATGGTTACCAGTCAGGTAGATAATCAGCTGCGCTTTCTTTATGGGATCCTAGTCCATGTTGTTGCAGGCAACTCAGAAATTATTTGCTTTTCTGACGCTGAATATAGGATGCCTGAAAAGCAACTGTAGATGTCCTTTCCCTCGTTTATGACACTGATGATTGTGAAGAATTGGTAGATGTGCTATTGTCTGCACCAGAGGCACAGTCTGATGGTCCAGCAGGATTTGACTGATGTACATTGGTTAATGGTGTTGGTAGGGCAATGCCACATTTGGTTAACAGAAGATCCCTCCAATACTAAGTGTCTTCCCCTGCAGGAAAGATGGCTTCAATGTTCCACTTAAAGTGGGGATTTATCAATGTAGCCAACATGTAGGTGTCATTCTTAAACATGGTATTTATTCTCTGATCAGTCAACAGTTTGAGACTCAAGTCATCTGCCACCGTAACATTGGCGGTGTCTTCTTCTGACTGCAAGTCTTTCTTTAAGACATCAAGAAAAATATGAAGAAATCTGATTTGAGGAAAAATTTGACTTAGAGTTGCTTGTCCATACTAACATTATGTGTGACATCTGCAAATGGCTCCAGTAATGTGACCAAAGATTCAAGTAGAGTCCAGCTGCTGGATCAGAGCATGATGTCTTCTTTACCTATTTGATTCTGCATGGTGTACAGTAGTCATGTACAACTTTTTTCTGTTCAAGAAGCCTTTCCAATATGTAAAATGTGGAATTCCATTGGGTTGGAACTTTCTGCTTTAATGTATTCAATGGTAAGTTGTTTGACCTCTGCAGCCCCTTCAGGATTGTTTGTGCTTTCAAAGAGTGGCTGAAATAGCCAAGTATTTCCCAAACAAGACCTAACAGGAGTTCAGCATTTCTGTTTCCATTTAAAAAACTATGAATGAGAAGATTTAAACAATGTGCAAAACAAGAAATATGTTGGTAGTTGCCATCTTTAGCAACTTTAACTATGTTGGCACCATTCTCTGACAATGTGAACCCTGGAGATAAGGAATACAGAGTAAGTCATCTCTGGAATTGATTTTGCAGCTCTTGCAAAATAATTCATAACAGTGTGGTTTTCCTCGAAATTGATGACACATACATAATACAGCATATGATTCCTGCAAATGTACTGTCATTGCTTAAAATTTTGTATAAGTATACTATGTCTAACTTCTACTTGTTCCCATGTTGTTCTCTTGTATCTACTATTGTCTACATACCCTTTGTTGTAATCTCCCGGGTCATACCTGAAAATATGCAGCTATGCTGTCTAGTGTACCTACCCAGTTAACAAAAACTAACTAAATAAATAAAATACTTCCTACTACTTACAGTAGGGGGTGGATTATTACTTTCTGACAAAAAACTTGCCCAGTGAGCTGTAGCAGTCATGTAGTCAATTGAGTAGTTGCTGGTCTATATATCTGCGGTTATGTGAACCTGTTACAGCTTAGAAAATTTCCACTGCCTAGTGACTGCACTACACACCAAGTCATACAACTATGGAATAGCATTTTCTGAGAAATATGTTCGGCAGGGAATGGTGTACTGTGGTTCAATCCAGTTCATAAACTTTAGGAAACCTATTGGGTCAACAAAAGGGAGTTGACAATTGGCCAACTGGTCTGCAATGTCTCTGTTTAACGGCTGGCATGCTGGATGCTTGCGGATACATTTTTGATGCCCTTGCAACACTTCTTTTTAATGTTAGTTGATGAGAATGATGAGATATTTTTAATTTTTTGGGGACTGAATTTTTCATGAATTTTTCATGTGGCATATTACTTTGGGATTTTGCAGGACCTGATGGTGTCAGAAACAATCTATGTTTGTCTGGGAAGACTGCAAAGACACCAAGTGATTCAACGTCAGTTCAGCTTCCAGCTCATTGTCACTATGCTCACCGCCACCGCCACCTTTGCTACCACCCATACCAACCACACTGTCCCTTGCCCTACCCCACTCAACTGGATGTTTTGCCTTTGCATGTCATATCATTACTGATGTTGCAAAATGTCTCGCTTTGCCACCATGACTGATGCTCTTTTTGCACAGACTGAATACAGTTTAAGAGTTGTCTGCAGGGTCAATATAAAATAAATTCCACACTAAAGATTTACCTTTTGTGCTTTGTACTATGGTGCCTGGCTCTATTGTACAGTCAAGGGACCTGGAGGAAACCCTACACTGCCATTTCCTTATTGACATGAATTGTTCTCATTCACACTCAAATTCTAATTCTTACATTTAGTATATGGTTTTATTTTCTGCACTTGCCTCTCTTGTCTTATAGGGGCATCCTCTCCTACCCCCTCATCGAAACTACAGACCTCATTTTCCACAAGATTCAGAAGAAATAGAAATGCTGCCATCATCAGGTAGGACATAGCCAGGATTATCCCATTCCCAGTCACCACTATCGCCACCATCTTTATCAGCGTTCATTGTCTCAGCATCTGAGCTTATATATGAAGAAGATAACTCCTTGTCCTTGCATTCTGCTTCAAGAGCTGGAAGTATGCTAGTACATGTGGCAAGACATTCAGTACCTCTATGAGTAACTATAGTTAGGGCTGTAAGAAATTCACGGCATGCACGGATTTCATGATCTCCGTGAATTCGATGCCAGTCCGTGAAATACACTAATTTGCTCGAATTGCCGTGAATTTGATCAGAATGCCCAAAAATACCAGAAAACCCATTTAAAGATTGAACAAAATCTGGATTCGCGTTGCCTGTCTTAAATGAGTTTAACCTGTTTGAATGCCATTTCAAGTAAGTGCTAATGGTAGTCTTTTGTTACAGCACTAGAGGCAACAAGGTAGTTAACGAGGCAGCTAAATCGCAGCTTGTTAGTGACCTTTAATTTAATTTATTGAATAATTGCTCTGCAGGATAAAATAGTTTAAGTGAGCTTTATTCAGGTATGAGCAGCATTGTTGAGCACGGAGAGCTGTGATGGGCGTCTCAAATCGGTGTCAGCTAGCAAACCTGCAAAATTGGGAAATGTGTACCCCAAGCAGCGATGTCAGCAGTATGAGAAGGGGACTTTCCATATATCGGGGGATATTTTATTTTGTACCAGCTGCAATATCCCAGTGGACCATAAAAGAAAAACGTCTTGTGACCGCCACTTGGAATCATCTACACACCTTGCTAAAAAGCAGAAGATTGAATCAAAATGTGAAGGGGCTGTAGAAAAGCAGGTAACTGTGCGAGAATTATTTACCACGAAGGCAGCACACAAAGAGACCAGAAAGCTTTCCTTATTTAACCTTGTAGAAGCATTTACTTCAGCTAACATCCCACTGCATGCACTTGATAATACTGTGCTTCACTGCTTCTTGGAAGAAAATCTAAAGTCAGTTGGTGTTATCCCTCCTCACAATGGTTACTGAGCAGAATATTTACCGAAAGTATTTTCATATCATGTGGCAGAAATTAAAATAAAATGCAGGAATCAGTTTCTGTCTTTATTGTATGTGATGAGACAACAGATGTAGAAGAGCGTTACATTTTAAATATTGTTGCTGTGCCATCTCTTCACAATAGCTAGGTGTATTCGACTGCAGATGCAAAACTGGAGTCATTCCTCCTTGATTGCACTATAGTTGGAGGCTACTAATTTTAAAACAGTATCGCAGCAGTTCTCAATTGTTTATTAAAATATGAAATTCCACACAAAGGTTGCAGCTTATGTTACTGACAACGCAATGTATATGAACAAAAGTTGGGATCACAGCCTGAAGCATGTCCTTTTAAATGCAGTCCACGTTACCTGCTCAGCACATCTTTTAAATTTATTGGGTGACATTTGGCGTAAAAACTTTCCTGCAGTGAATAATTTTGTTGTATCAGTGAAAAAAGCATTTACTGCCTGCCCAGCTAGAAAGGCTCGGTTCAAACAATATCTGTCTTCTAAGGGACAATCAAATGCTTTGCCACCCATGCCAGTCTTAACTCGCTGGAATACATGGTTTCTAGCAGTATTTTATCATGCAGTTCATCTCAATGAGTATTCTGAGTTTTTAGGGATGAGGCGCGGCGTGTGTTGAAATTTGTTGCTTATGTGAATGCCAAGTACTGAAGCTAGAATTAAATGAAATAGCAGAAACGCCTCCACTGGTACAACTGCTTCAAAAATATGAAGAAGAGTGACATAAAAGTTCATGTTGTGTATGACGAACTTTTAGATTTTGCTATGTTCTTAGAAGTTAAGTCTGAAAGATCATCTTCCCACTAAAAACACTTTCTGCTTGTTCAATAAAAATAAGAGATTACATGACAGGAGTTGGGAGATTTCATCAGTATGCTAATAATTTTTTGCTGTGCGTTTCTTTAACCCATCGAGACTTGCCACATTTGCTGTCACAGAGCAATCCATATGTGAAGGCATCCCTGGTTCGAAGATAATATTGCAGCAAAAGCTGAGCCTAGAAATTACATTTCTGAGATACAGTTCTGACACAGAAATACCAGAAACCAGAGACATTTTAAAATATTGGACTGACTGCAAACAAAGATTTGTGCATCTGTCTAAAATTGCATTACTTGTCTAAGTGTACCAGTACACAGTGCCAGTGTTGACGGTCATTTTCCAGATATGGAGCACTGCTGCAAGATAACAGGCGCGAGTATAAAACCTGAGAATTCTGAATGTATTCAATGCTGCAACAAAACTAATTCTCCTGATGCACTTGAACGGCATGTTGTTAATGATTTTAAAACTATTTAAAAGCATTTTTACCTAATAAAATAATATTTAAACATTTATGTTGTTATTTTATCGCTTTTTTTCAATTTAGTTAATTTCGCGTTTTACCGTGAAAAATGGCATATTTTGCCGTGCAGATGCCGTGAAAATCGGCAATTTTTGCCATGAATTTCTTACAGCCCTAACTATAGTCAGTTCTTTCTGAAACTCTACTATCATTTCATTCCTAACATGCTTTTTTTTTGGTTCAGGAGAACATTGTGATGCTATTATTATTGTCGCTATGTTCTGTATTAGTGCTAGGATTCATATTGTCCACATCATTTTCAGTTGTACATGCAGCAGCACTGTGCTTCCTTTTAGTAGACTTAGACTGGGAAATACGAAACAGAGGACACAGCCATGGCTTTCGCTATGCTGCAGAGAGACGTTAAACACAGTATAGCTATGACAGAGCCTGGGGCACCTAACAGGTAACAGACAGTGTAATACAGCCTAAATGGCTTTTGCTAAATTGCAGAGACAGAGCAGCTACTGTATGTCACAGACAAGGTTCAGGGCACCTAGCAGACAGTATGTAATACAGGCTAAATAGTTTTCACTATACTGCAGAGAGACACAGAGTAGCTATGTCACAGATAGGGTTTGGGGCAACTAACAGAAAGAGTGTAATGCAGACTAAGTGGCTTTCATTATATTGCAGAGGCACAGAGCAGCTATGTCACAGACAGGGCTCGGCTCACCTGATAGACAATGTGTAATACAGCCTAAATAGATTTCACTATGCTGCAGAGACACATCACACAAATGATATCTATGACAGGGCTCTGGGCACCTAACAGACTATCATACAGTGCAATACAGCCTAAATAGCTTTCGTTATACTACAGAGACACAGACTAGCTATGTCACTGACAGGGCTTCAGACATCTAACAGACAGTGTGTAATACAGGCTAAATTGCTTTTGCTATGCTGCTGAGAGACACACACACACAGTGTAGCTAATGTCACACAAACAGGGCTCTGGGCACCTAACAGATAGTGTAATACAGACTAAATGGCTTTCGCTATGCTGAAGAGAGACATCACACGCAGTGTAGCTATGACACGGCTCGGGGCACCTAACAGGCTAACAGACAGTATAATACAGCTTAAATGGCTTTTACTATATTGCAGAGAGACACAGAATAGCTATGTCACAGACAGGGCTCAGGGCAACTAACAGACAGAGTGTAATGCAGCTTAAATGACTTTCACTATACTGCAGAGACCCAGAGCAGCTATGTCACAGACAGGGCTCAGGACACCTGACAGTGTGTAATACAGCCTACATGGAATTCATTATACTGCAGAGACACAGAGTAACAATGTTACAGACAGGGTTCAGGGCATGTAACAGAGTGTGTAATACAGCATAAATGTCTTTCACTATACTGCAGAATCACAGAGCAGCTATGTCACAGACAGGGCTCGGGGCACCTAATAGACAGTAGGCTCGATTCTCAAAGCCTTGGCATTGTGCAAGGGACTTGCACTACAAAGAATAGCGCAAAGTGCCCCTTGTGCCAAAAGATAACCCAGGAGCAATTCTCAATGGCAGCTGACCACTAAGATCCTGGCTGCCCTGACTGGGCCCTCATCCCATGGCTCTGCTTCATGCAGCCACCGCTGCCCACTGATTCAGCCCACCACTAAGATCCTGCTTTCCCTGAATGGACCATCATTCTGTGGTACTGCTTGTTGCACCCACCACACCTGCAGATTCAGCCGACCACTAAGATCTTGCCTGCCCTGACCAGGCCCCCATCCCGTGGTGCTGTTTGTTGCACCCACTGCTGTCTGCTGATTCAGCTGACCACTAAGATCCTGCCTTCCCTAACTGGGCCCACATACTACAGCACTGCTTGTTGCAGCCACAGCCCTCCACTCATTCAGCCGGCCACTACGATCCTGCGTACCTTGACTGGGCACCCATCCCACAGCGCTGCTTGATGCGGCAGCTGGCGCCCGCTGATTCAGCCAACCACTAAGATCTTGCCTGCCCTAACCGGGCCCCCATCCCATGGCACTGCTTGTTGTTGTAGCCACTGCCCACTGGTTCAACCAATCAATAAGATCCTTCCTACTTTGACTGGACCCCCGTCCCACGGTGCTGCTTGTTGCAACCACCGCCACCTGCTGACTCAGCTGACCACTAAGATCCTGCCTGCCCTGACTGAGCCCCTATCCTGCAAGCACTGCCTGTTCTGGCTGCTGCCCCCCCACTGATCCAGCCAACCACTAACATCCTGCATACCCTGACTGGGCACCTATCCTGTGGTGCTGATTGATGAGGCTGCTGCTGCCCACTGATTCAGCTGACCACTAAGACTCTACCTGCCCTGACCAGGAGTCCATTCCACAGTGCTGCTTGTTGTGGCCACTGACACTCCATGACTCAGCCTACCACCAACATTGTGCCCTCCCTGACTGGGCCCCCATCCCGTGGCACTGCTTGTTGCACCCACAACCTCCCACTTAATCAGCCAACCGCTTAGATCCTGTCTGCCCTGACCAGGCCCCCATCTTGTAGTGTTGATTGTTGTGGCCGCTGCCATCCACTGATTCAATCGACCACTAAGATCCTGCCAGCACTGACTGGGCCCCATCCCGCACACACTGCTTGTTGCAGCTGCCGCCCATTGATTCAGCCACCACTAAGATCCTGCCTGCCCCAAAAGGGCCACCATCTGATGCCACTGCTTGCTGTGGCCGCTGCTGCCCACTGACTCAGTCAACAACTAAAATCCTGGCTGTCCTGACTGGTCACCCATTTCCCAGCACTGCCTGTTGCAGCTGCTGCCGTCCACTGACTCAGCCAACCAGTAAGATCCTGCCTGCCCTGAATGGGGCCCAACCCATGTCAATGCATCATACAGCCACCGCCACCCACTGATTGAGCCAACTACTAAGATCCTGCCTGCCCCCTCCAAGCCCCTATCCCGCAATTCTGCTTGTTGTGCCTGCCATCGCCCACTGATTCAGCCGACCACTAAGATCCTGCCACCCTCACCTGGCCCCCATCCCACAGTGCTGCTTGTTGCAGCCACTGCCCACAGATTAAGCAGGCCACTAAGATCCTGCCTGCCCTGACAGCCCCCAAACCACAGAGCTGCTTCTTGCAGCTGACACAGCCCACTGATTCAGTAGACCACTAAGATCCTGCCTCCCTAACTTGGCCCTCATCCAGCAGCTCTGCTTTTTGCAGCCACCAACACACACAGATTTAGCTATCCACTAAGATCCTGCCTGCCCTGACTGGGATCCCATCCTGTGGAGCTGCTTGTTGCAGCCGTCATTGTCTGCTGATTCAGTCACCACTAAGATCCTGCCTATCCTGACTGGAACCCCATCCCATGGCACTGCATGTTGCGGCTGCTGCCCACTTATTCACCTGATCACTAAAATCCTGCCTGCCCTGATCAGTCCTCCTTGCTGCTTCTTGCACCTGCCACCACTTGCCGATTGAGACGATCACTCAGATCCTGTCTGCCCTGACCAGGCCTCCATCCCACAGCACTGCATGA
This sequence comes from Neoceratodus forsteri, assembly GCA_016271365.2. Taxonomy (NCBI): domain Eukaryota; kingdom Metazoa; phylum Chordata; order Ceratodontiformes; family Ceratodontidae; genus Neoceratodus; species Neoceratodus forsteri. Next base: position 959,526,092 of record CM028135.1, on the reverse strand, counting down.
AGTAGCTCTCGCTACTTGCTGAGTCAGCTGATCACAGAGATCCTGCGTACCCTGATTGCACCCCATCCCATGGCGCTGCTTGTTGCACCAGCCACCGCCCAATGATTCAGCTGACCACAAAGATCCTGCATGCCCTGACTGGCCCCCAACCCACAGCACTGCTTACTGATTTAGCTGACCACTAAGATCCTGCTTGCTCTGACCGGGATTCCATTCCAGAGAGCTGCTTTTTTAGTCACAGCTGATTCAGCTGACCACTGAGATCCTGCCTGCTGTGACTGGGCCCCCATCCTGTAGCACTGCTTGTTGCACCCAGTGCTGCCTGCTGATTCAGCTGACCAATAAGAGCCTGCCTGCCTGATCGGTCCTCCATCCCACAGTACTGCTTGTTGCAACTGCAGCCCCCACTGATTCAGCCAACCACTAAGATCCTGCGTTCCCTGACTGGGCACACATCCCATGGCATTGCTTAATGTGGCTGCAGCTGCCCAATGATTCAACCAACCACTAAGATCGTGCCTTCACTGACTGGACCCCCATGCTGTGGCACTGTTTGTTGCATCTGTCACTGACCACTCATTCACCTGACCACTAAGATCCTACCTGCCCTGACCAGGCCCCCATCCTATGGCACTGCTTGTTGCGGCTGCCGCCCCAGCTGATTAAGCCGACCACTAAGATCCTGCCTGCACTTACCAGGCCCCATCCCATGGTGCTGCTTGTTGCAGCTTCCTCCCATTGATCCAGCCAATCACGAAGATCCTGCTGTCCTAAAAGGCTTCCCATCCCGTGCTGCTGCTGCTGAAAGTTTCTTCTGCCCATTGACTCAGCCAACCATGAAGATCCTGGCTGCCTTGACCGGGCCACCCACTCCCAGTGGTGCTTGTTGTGGCTGCCGCTGTCTGCTGATTCAGCAGACCACTAAGAGCCTGCCTGTCCTGAATGGGCCCCCAGCCCCCGCCGCTGCTTCATGTGGCTGCCGCAGCCCAATGAGTCAGCCAACCACTAAGATCCTGCTTTCCCTGTCCAGGCCCACAGCCCATAGTGCTGCTTGATGCTACCTTCCCTGCCCACTAATTCAGCTGACCACTAAGATCCTTCCAACCCTGACCATGCCCCTATCCCTCTGTGCTGCTTTTTGTGGCCACTGCCCACTGATTCCCCCGACCACTTACATTTTGCCTACCCTGACTGGGCTCCAATGCTGCAGCACTGCTTGTTGCACCCACTGCCCACCCACTGATTCAGCCGACCACTAAGATCCTGCTACCCTGACCGGGCCCCCATCCAACAGTGCTGCTTGATGAGGCCTTTGCTACCTGCTGATTCAGCCAACCAGAAAGATTCTGCATGCCCTGATTGGGCCCCCATCCCCCAGTGCTTCTTGTTGTGGCCACCACTGCACACTTATTCAGCTGACCACTAAGATCCTGCCTACCCTTAATGGGCCCCCATCCCACAGCACTGCTTGTTCCAGCCACTGTTTTCTGATTCAACAGACCACTCAGATCCTGCCTGCCTGACCGGGCCCCCATCCCACAGCACTGCTTGTTGTGGCCACCACCCCACACTGATTAAGCCAACCACTAGGAACCTGTGTACCCTGACCAGGCACACATCTCATGGGGCTACTTGATGCAGCTGCCGCTGCCTGATAATTCACCTAACCACTAAGATCCTGCTTGCCTAGACCTGGGCCCCCTGTTTGTTTCACCTGCTGCCGCTTGCTCATTCACCCAACTACTAAGATCCTATCTGCCCTGACCAGCCACCCATCCTATGGCACTACTTTTTATGGTGACCGCCACCCGCTGATTTAGCTGACCACTAATATCCTGCCTGCACTGACTGGGCCCCATCCCATGGCGCTGCTTGTTGTAGTTGCTGGCCATTGATTCAGCCAGCCACTAAGATTCTGCTGCCCTGAAGGGGCCCCCATCCTAGGTTGCTGTTTGATGTGGCCTCTCACTGACTCAGCCAACCAGTAAGATCCTTGCTGCCTTTCCCAGGCCTCCATCCCCCAGCGCTGGTTGTTGCGGCAGCCCCTGTCTGCTGATTCAGCCAACCACTAAGATCCTGCCTACCCTGAATGGGCCCCCAACCCACGCAACTGCTTCATGTGGCTGCTGCTGTCCACTGATTCAGCCAACCACTAAGATCCTGCCTGCCCTGTTAGGACCCACATCCTGTTGCACTGCTTGATGTGACCTCCACTACCCACTAATGCAGCCAACCACTAAGAACCTGCCTGAACTGACCAGGCCCCATCCAGCAGCACTGCTTGTTGTGGCCGCCACTGACCACTGATTCAGCTGATGAGTAAGATCCTGCCTACCCTCACCGAGTCCCAATCCCATTGCGCTGCTTGTTGCAACCACCACTGCCTGCTGATTCGGCCGAACACTAAGATCCTGGCTGCCCTGGCTGGGCTCCCATCTCTCAGTGATGCTTGTCACAGCTGCCACCGCCCACTGATTCAACTGACCACTAAGATGCTGCCTACACAGACCAGGACCCCACCCTTCTGTGCTGTGCTTTGATTCAGCTGACCACTAAGATCCTGCCTGCACTGATCGGGCCCCAACCCACAGCGCTGCTTGTTGTGGCTGCTACTGCCCACTGATTCAGCTGACTACTAAGATCCTGCTTGCCCTGACAGGGACCCCATCCCACAGCGCTGCATGTTGCGGCCACTGCCCACTTATTCACCTGACCACTAAGATCCTGTCTGCCTTGACCAGGTCCCCATCCTGCAACGCTGTATGGTGTATCCTTCACTACTTGCTGAGTCAGCCGACCACTAAGATCCTGCCCTGATTGTGCCCCATCCCATGGCACTGCTTGATGCACCAGCCACCGCCCAATGATTCAGCTGACCACTAAGATCCTGCATGCCCTGACTGGCCCCCATCCTGCAGCACTGCTTATTGCAGCCGCTGCTTGCTGGTTCAGCTGACCTCTAAGATCCTGCCTACCCTGACTGGGCCCCCATCCTGCAGAGCTGCTTTTTTTAGCCGCCAGCTGATTCAGCTGACCACTAAGATCCTGCCTGCCTGACCGGGCCTCCATCCTACAGTACTGCTTGTTGCAACTGCAGCCCCCACTGATTCAGCCAACCATTAAGATCCTGCGTTCCCTGACTGGGCACACATCCCACGGCATTGCTTGATGCAGCTGCCGCCACCCAATGATTCAACCAACCAATAAGATTGTGCTTTCACTGACTGGGCCCCCATGCTGTGGCACTGCTTGTTGCACCTGCTGCCGCCCACTCATTCACCTGATCACAAAGATCCTACCTGCCCTGACCAGGCCCCCATCATATCTCTCTGCTTGTTGCTGCTGCCGCACCCCCCGCTGATTAAGCCGACCACTAAGGTCCTGCCTGCACTTACCAGGCCCCATCCCATGGCACTGCTTGTTGCAGCTGACTCCCATTGATTCAGCCAATCACTAAGATCCTGCTGTCCTGAAAGGGCCCCCATCCTGTGCTGCTGCTTGAAGTGGTCTCTTATGCCTATTGACACTGCCAACCACTAAGATCCTGGCTGCCTTGACCGGGCCCCCCTCCCCCAGTGCTGTTTGTTGTGGCTGCTGATGTCTGCTGATTCAGCAGACCACTAAGAGCCTGCCTGCCCTGAATGGGCCCCCAACCCTCTCTGCTGATTCATGCGGCTGCCACAGCCCACTGATTCAGCCAACCACTGAGATCCTGCTTTCCCTGTCCAGGCCCACATCCCATAGTGTTGTTTGATGCTACCTTCACTGCCCACTGATTTGGCTGACCAGTAAGATCCTGACAACCATGACCAGGCCCCCATCCCTCTGTGCTGCTTTTTGCGGCCGCTCCCCACTGATTCCCCCGACCACTTACATTGCACCTGCACTGACTGGGCTCCAATGCCACAGCACTGCTTGTTGCACCCACTGCCCACCCACTGATTCAGCTGACCACTAAGGTCCTACTACCCTGACCAGTCCCATTCCCACAGTGCTGCTTGATGAGGGCTTTACTACCTGCTAATTCAGCTGACCAGTAAGATTCTGCATGCCCTGATTGGGCCCCCATCCCACAGTGCTGCTTATTGTGGCCACCACTGCCCACTTATTCAGCTGACCACTAAGATCCTGCCTACCCTGACTGGGCCCCCATCCCAGAGCACTGCTTGTTGCAGCCACTGCTCGCTGATTCATCCAACCACTCAGATCCTGCCTGCCTGATTGGGCCCCCGTCCCACAACACTGCTTGTTGTGGCCGCCGCCCTACACTGATTCAGACAACCACTAAGATCCTGCATACCCTGACCAGACACACATCTCACGGTGCTGCTTGATGCAGCTACTGCTGTCCGATGATTCAGCTAACCACTAAGATCCTGCCTGCCTAGACCTGGGCACCCATCCTGCGGCACTGTTTGTTGCACTTGCTGCCGCTCGCTCATTCACCCAACCACTAAGATCCTACCTGACCTGACAGGGCCCCCATCCTATGGTACTACTTTTTATGGTGACCGCCACCCGCTGATTTAGCTGGCTACTAATATCCTGCTGGCACTGACTGGGCCCCATCCCATGGCGCTGCTTGTTGCAGCTGCTGCCCATTGATTCAGCCAACCACTAAGATCCTGCTGCCCTGAAGGGGCCCCCATCCTATGTTGCTGTTTGATGTGGCTTCTCACTGACTCAGCCAACCAGTATGATCCTTGCTGCCTTGACGGGCCTCCATCACCCAGTGCTGGTTGTTGTGGCTGCCGCTGTCTGCTGATTCAGCCAACCACTAAGATCCTGCCTACCCTGAATGGGCCCCCAACCCACGCCACTGCTTCATGTGGCTGCTGCCATCCACTGATTCAGCCAACCACTAACATCCTGCCTGCCCTGATAGGGCCCATATCCTGTGACACTGCTTGATGTGACCTCCGCTGCTCACTGATTCAGCCAACCACTAAGATCCTGCCTGCTCTGTCCAGGCCCCCTCTTCTGCAGTCCTGCTTGTTGCACCCACCATTGTCCACTGACTCAGCTGACCACTAAGATCCTGCCTGAACTGACCAGGCCCCATCCAGCAGCACTGCTTATTGTGGCCATCACTGCCCACTGATTCAGCTGATGACTAAGATCCTGCCTACCCTCACCAAGTCTCAATCAAATTGTGCTGCTTGTTGCACCCGCCGCCCGCCAGCTGATTTAGCTGACCACTAAGATCCTGGCTGCCCTGGTTGGGCTCCCATCTCGCAGTGCTGCTTGTCACAGCTACCACTGCCCACTAATTCAGCTGACCACTAAGATGCTGCCTACCCTGACCAGGTCCCCATCCTTCTGCACTGCTCTTTGATTCAGCTGACCACTAAGATCCTGCCTGCACTGATTGGGCCCCAACCCACAGCGCTGCTTGTTGCGACTGCTACTGCCCACTGATTCAGCTGACTACTAAGATCCTGCCTGCCCTGACTGGGACCCCATCCCACAGCACTGCTTAGTGTGGCTGCCACCCGTTGATTCAACCAACAACTCGGATAATGTCTGCCGTGACTGGGTCCCCATCCCACGGCACTACTTGATGAGGCCTCTGCTGCCCACCAATTCACCCAACTATTAACATCCTGCCTGCCCAGACTGGACCCCATTATCCAGCACTGCTTGTTGCGGCTGCCACTGCCCCCTGATTCAACTGACCACTAAGATTCTGCCTGCCCTGAATGGGCCCCCATCCCATGCTACTGCTTGAAGCAGCCTCCGCTGCCCTCTCATTGAGTCACCACTAAGATCCTGCCTGCCCTGACGGGGCCCCTTTCCCACAGTGCTACTTGTTGTGTCTGCCGCCACCCACTGATTCAGCCTACCACTGAGATCATGACTACCTTGAATGGACCCATCCCACTGCAATGCTTTTTGCAGCTGCTGCCCCTTGATTCAGCTGACTACTAAGATCCTGCCTTCCCTGACTAGGCTTCCATCCCGCAGTGCTGCTTGTTGCAGCACAGTCACCCACTGATTCTGTCAACCACTAAGATTATGCCTGCCTGACCAGGCCCCCATCCCACAGTGCTGCTTGATGCGTCTGCCGCTGCCCGCTGATTCAGCTGACCACTAAGATCCTGCCTGCACTGAACCGGCCCCTATGCCATGGCGCTGCTTGTAGCAGCAGCCACCGCCCACTGATTCAGCCGACCACTAAGATTGTGCCTGCCCTGTCTGGGCTCCCATCCTATAGCACTGCTTGTTGCACATGTTACCGCCCGCTTATTTAGCTGACCACTAAGATCCTGCCTGCACCTGACTGAGCCTCATCCTTGGGCACTGCTTGGTGTGGCTGCCGCAGCCTGCTGATTCAGCTGACCACTAAGATCTTACCTGCCCTGACAGTGCCCCAATTCCACAGTGCTGCTTGAGCAGCTGTTCCCACCCACTGTTTCAGCTGACCACTAAGATCCTGCCTGCCCTGACCATGCCCCCATCCTGTGGTGCTGCTTATTGTGGCCACTGCCACCCACTGATTTAGCTGACCACTAGGATCGTACAAGCCCTGGCTGGGCCCCCAACCTGCATCACTGCTTGTTGTGCCCACCACCACCTGCTGATTCAGCTGACCATTAAGATCCTGCCTACACTGACTGGGCCCCATCCCGTGATGCTGCTTCTTGGGGCTGCTGCCACTCACTGATTCAGCTGAACACTAAGATCCTACCTGCCCTGACCGGGCTCACATCCCATGGTGCTGCTTCTCAGACCAGCCGCCACCCACTGATTCAGCCAACCAGTAAGATCCTGCATGTCCTGACTGGACCCCCATCACATGGTGCTGTTTGATGTAGTTTCCACCACCTGCTTATTCAGCTGACCACTAAGATCCTGCCTGCCCTGACTGGACCCCCATCCCATGGCATTACTTGTTGCACCCACCACTGCTCAATGATTCAGCTGGCAACTGAGATCCTGCCTACCTTGACCGGACCCCCATCCCTCGGCACTGCTTGTTGCAGCTGCCACCGCCTGCTAGTTCAGCTGACCACTAATATCATGCCTGACCTGAATGGGCCCCCATCCCACACCACTGCTTGATGTGGCCACTGCTGCCCACTCATTCAGCCAACCACTAAGATCCTGCCTGCCCTGACAGGGCCTCTATCCTGTGGTGCTACTTGTTGTGCCTGCTGCCACCTGCTGATTCAGCCAACCACTAAGATCCTGCCTACCTTGACCATGACATCATCACTCTGCACTGCTTTTTGCAGCTGCTGCCCTTTGATTCAGCTCACCACAAATATCATGCCTGCCCTGACTGGGCTCCCATGCCACACCACTGCTTGTTGCACTCACCGCCACCTGCTGATTCAACTGACCATTAAGATCCTACCCTCCATGACTGGGCCTCCATCATATGATGCTGCTTGTTGTGGCACTGCCGCCGCTGATTCAGCCGACCACTAAGATCCTGCCTGCACTGATCAGTCCCCAACCTGTGGCACTGCTTGTTGTGGCTGCCACTGCCCACTGATTCAGCTGACTACTAACATCCTGCCTGCCCTGACTGGGCCCCCATCCCTCAGTGCTGCTTGTTGCAGCTGCTGCCCCTAGATTCAACCAACAACTAAGATCCTGCCTACCGTGACTAGGTCCCCATCCCGCAACACTGCTTACTGTAGCTTCCGTTGCCCACTGATTCAGCCAAACACTAAGATCCTGCCTGCTCAGACTAGACCCCATTATCCAGTGCTGCTTGTTGAGGCTGCTGCCACCCCCTGATTCAGCTGCCCACTAAGATCCTGCCTGTCCTGAATGGGCCGCCATCCCATGCTGCTGCTTGATATGGCCTCCGCTGTCTTCTGATTGAGCCAACCACTAAGATCCTGCCTGCCCTGACAGGGCACTTATCCCACAGTGCTGCTTGTTGCATCTGCTGCCACCCGCTGATTCATCTGACCACTACGATCCTGACTACCCTGAGTGGGACCCCATCCCACTGTGCTGCTTTTTGTGGCCACTGCCCACTGATTCAGCTGACAACTAAGATCCTGCCTTCCCTGACCAGGTCCCCATCCTGTGGTGCTGCTTGTTGCAGCACCACCACCTGCTGATTCAACCAATCACTAAGATCATGCAGGCCCTGACTGGGCTCCCATTCCATGCTGCTTCTTGATGTAGCTGCCACTGCCCACTGATTCAGCCAACCACTAAGATACTGCCTTCCCTGACCGGGCTCCCATCCTGCAACGATGCTTGATGCAGCCTCCTCTGCCCACTGAGTTAGTAGACCACTAAGATCCTGCCTACCTTAACCAGGACCCTATCCCTCTGCATTGCTTTTAGTAGCGGCTGTCAACTGATTCAGCCAACCACTAATTTCCTGCCTGCTCTGACCGGGCCCACATCCCGCAGCACTCTTGATGCTCATGCCACCTCCCACTGATATAGCCAACCACTGAGATCCTGTCTACCCTGATCAGGCCCCCATCCTGCGGAGCTACTTGTTGGCGCACCCATTGCCCACTGCTTCAGCAGACCACTAAGATCCTGCCTGCTCAGACTGGACCCCATTATCCAGTGCTGCTTGTTGAGGCTGCTGCCACCCCTGATTCAGCTGCCCACTAAGATCCTGCCTGTCCTGAATGGGCCGCCATCCCATGCTGCTGCTTGATGTGGCCTCCGCTGCCCTCTGGTTGAGCCAACCACTAAGATCCTGCCTGCCCTAACAGGGCACTTATCCCACAGTGCTGCTTGTTGCATCTGCTGTGACCCGCTGATTCATCCGACCACTAAGATCCTGACTTCCCTGAGTGGGATCCCATCCCACTGTGCTGCTTCTTGTGGCCACTGCCCACTGATTCAGCCGACAACTGAGATCCTGCCTTCCCTGACCAGGTCCCCATCCTGCGGTGCTGCTTGTTGCAGCACCACCACCCACTGATTCAACCGATCACTAAGATCATGCTGGCCCTGACTGGGCTCCCATCCCATGCTGCTTCTGGATGCAGTTGCCACTGCCCACTGATTTAGCCAACCACTAAGATCCTGCCTGCCCTGACTGGGCTCCCATCCTGCAGTGATGCTTGATGCAGCCTCCTCTACTCACTGAGTTAGCAGACCACTAGGATCCTTCCTACCTTAACCAGGACTCTATCCCTCTGCAATGTTTTTAGCAGCGGCTGTCAGCTGATTCAGCCAACCACTAAGATCCTGCCTGCCCTGACTGGGCCCAGATCCCACAGCACTCTTGATGCTCATGACGCCTCCCACTGATTTAGCCAACCACTGAGTTCCTGTCTACCCTGATCTGGCCCCTATCCCACGGAGCTACTTGTTGCCGCACCCGTTGCCCACTGATTCAGCAGACCACTAAGATCATGCCTCCCTAACTGGGCTCCAATCCCCTGTCACTGTTTGTTGCACCTGCCACCACCCACTGATTCAGCCGACTGCTAAGATCCTGCCTACCCTGACTGAGCCTAATCCTATGGCGCTGCTTGTTGTGGTGACCATCACCCACTTATTCAGCAGACCACTAAGTTCCTGACTACTCTAACTGGGCCCCCATCCTGTGGTGTTGCTTTTTGCAGCTGCCGCCCCCCTGCTGATTCAGCCAATGACTATGATTGTGCCTTCACTGACTGGGCCCCCATCCTACGGCACTGCCTGTTGCACCTGCCACTGCCCACTCATTCACCCGATCACTAAGTTCTTACCTGCTGTGACCGTGCCCCCATCCTATGGTGCTGCTTGTTGTGGCCACCCCTGCTGGCTGATTTAGCTGACCACTGAAATCCTGCCTGCACTGACCAGGCCCCATTCTGCTGCACTGCTCATTGCAGCTGCCTCCCATTGATTCTGCCAACTATTAATATCCTGCTGCCCTGAATGGGCCCCCATCCTGCATCACTGCTTGAAGTGGTCATGGCTGCCCATTGACTTAGCCAACCACAAACATCCTGGCTGCCTTGACCAGGCCCCCCTCCCCCAGTGCTGGTTGTTGTGGTTGCCACTGTCTGCTGATTCAGCCGACCACTCAGATTCTGCCTACCCTGATATGTGCCCCCTAACCTGCGCTGCTGCTTCATGTGGTCACTGCAGCCCACTGATCCAACCAACTATTAAGATCCTACCTTCCCTGTACGGGCCCACATCCCATGATGCTGCTTAATGCAACCTTTGCTACCTGCTGATTCAGCCGACCACTAAGATTCTGCCTGTCCTGACCAAGCCCCTGTCCTGCAGTGCTGCTTGTTGTACCAGCCACCACCCACTGATTCAGTCAACCACTAAGATCCTGCCATCCCTGACTGGGCCCCCATCCCTCTGCACTGCTTTTTGCGAATGCTGCCCATTGATTCAGCTGACCTCCTAGATCGTGCCTGCCCTGACTGGGCTCTGATGCCACAGCACTGCTGTTGCACCTGCCACCACCCACTGATTCAGTTGACCATGAAGGTTCTGACTGCCCTGACTGGTCTCCCATTCCACAGCACTGCTTGATGCTGCCTTCGCTCCCTGCTGAATCAGCTGACCACTAAGATCCTGCATGCCCTAACTGGGCATCCATCCCACGGTACTCCTTGTTGCAGCCACCGCCGCCCACTGATTCTGCTGACCACTAAGAGCCTGCCTACTCTTACCGGGCCCCCATCCTGCAACGCTGCTTGTTGCAGCCACTGCTCGCTGATTCAGCTGACCACTAAAATCCTTCCTGCCCTTACTGAGCCCCCATCCCACAGTGCTACTTTTTGCAGCCACCTGCTGATTCAGCCAACCACTAAGATCCTTCCTGTGTTGACTGAGTCCCCATCCTGCAGTGCTGCTTTTTACACCTGCAACTTCCTGCTGATTCAACCAACCACTAAGACTCTGCCTGGCTAACTGGACCCCCATCTCACAGCACTGCTTGTTGCAGCCCCCACCAAACACTGATTCAGACAGCCACTAAGATCCAGCGAACCCTGACTAGGCACACATCCCGTTGCACTGATTGATGCAGCTGCTGCCGTCAGATGATTCAGTCAACCATTAAGATCCTGCCTGCCAAGCCCTGGGCCCCCATCCTGCAGCACTGCTTGTTGCACCTGCCATCGCCCATCATCAAGGCCACTGTTTTTCGGTTTTTACCAGAAAATCCGGTAAAATTCCGGAATTAGGGCTGCCTGAAGACCGGTAAAAATGAAGATTTCATGGAATCTGGCATTTTCTATCAGATCAGTAAATCTATAAAAAAAAGTGTGTTTTTCTTTTAATTCCTTCCTGTACTATTTGCAGTTTGCTTTATTTAATGCTCTGTATATTAAGCCTTCTTTAATTCTGATTATTTATGCACATACTAAAAGAATGATATCAGAATCCCGGTAAAACCTGGACATTAGAGTAACAATCACCGGTGAAATTCCGGAATCTTAAGTCTTGAAAATGGAATTTAATTGTTTTAATCACCGTAAATCAGTGGCCTTGCCCATCATTCACCCAACCACTAAGATCCTACCTGCCCTGACAGGGCCCCCATCCTATGGTGCTGCTTGTTGCTGCGGCGGCTGCCAACCACTGATTTAGCCGACCACTAATATCCTGCCTGTACTGACCAGACCTCATCCCACAGTGCTGCTTGTTGCAGCTGCCACCCATTGATTCAGCCAACCACTAAGATTCTGCTACCCTGAAGGGGTCCCCATTCCCCACCGGTGCTTGAAGTGGCCGTTCACTGACTCAGCCAACCACTAAGATCCTGGCTGCCTTGATCAGGCCTCCATCCTCCCATATTGCTTGTAGTGGCTGCCACTGTCCTCTTATCCAGCCGACCACTAAGATCCTGCCTAACCCTGAATGGGCCCTCAACCTGTGCCACTGCTTCATACAGCTGCCGCCGCCCACTGATTCAGCCAACCACTAAGATCCTGCCTGCCCTGTCCAGGCCCACATCCCATGGCACTGCTTGTTGTGCCCACCATCGCCCGCTGATTCAGCCGACCACTAAGATCCTGCCTGCGCTGACCAGGCCCTATCCTGCAACGTTGCTTGTTGTGGCTGCTGTTACCCACTGATTCTGCTAACCACTAAGATCCTGTCTACCCTCACTGGGCCCCAATCTCATGGCATTGCTTGTTGCATCCATTGCCACCTGCTGATTCAGTCAACCACTGAGATCCTGCCTGCCCTGACCGAGCTGGAGTATGCTAGTACTTGTGGCAATATATTCAGTACCTCTATGAGTAACTTCAGCCAGTTCTTTCTGAAACTCTACTGTGATTTCGTTGCCAACATACTTTTTTTTCTTTGATTCAGGAGAACATTTAGTGCCAGTCCTGGTGATGTTATTATTGTCGCTATGTTCTTCATTAGTGCTAGGATTCATATTGTCTGCATCATTTTCAGTTGCACATGCAGCATCTCTGCGCTTCTGTTTAGTAGATTTAGACTGGTAAATACGAGACATAGAAGACACAGCCATGGCTTTTGCTATGCTGCAGAGAGACATTGCACACAGTGTAGCTATAACAGGGCCTGGGGCACCTAACAGGTAACAGACAGTGTAATACAGCCTAAATGGCTTTTGCTATATTGCAGAGAGACAGAGTAGTTATGTCACAGGCAAGGCTCAGGGCACCTAGCAGACAGTGTGTAATACAGGTCAAATTTATTTCACTATGCTACAGAGAGACACAGAGTAGCTATGTTACAGGCAGGGTTTGGGGCAACTAACAGAAAGTGTGTAATGCAGCCTAAATGGCTTTCACTATATTGCAGAGACACAGAGCAGCTATGTCACAGACAGGGCTCAGGACACCTGACAGACAGTGTATAATACAGCCTAAATAGATTTCACTATGCTGCAGAGACACATTACACAAAGTGTACCTTTGACAGGGCTCTGGGCACCTAACAGGCTAACATACAGTGCAATACAGCCTAAATGGCTTTCACTGTACTACAGAGACACAGAGTTGCTATATGTCACAGACAGGGCTTGGGATATCTAAAATACAATGTGCAATAGAGGCTAAATTGCTTTCTCTATCCTGCTGAGAGACACACACACTGTAGCTAATACCACACAGACAGGGCTCTGGGCACCTAACTTATAGTATAAAACAGCCTAAATGGCTTTTGCTACCCTGAAGAGAGACATCACACACAGTGTAGCTATGACATGGCTCGGGGCACCTAACAGGTTAACAGACAGTATAATACAGCCTAAATGGCTTTCACTGTATTGCAGAGAAACACAGAGTAGCTATGTCACAGGCAGGGCTCAGGGCACCTAACAGACTGTAATACAGCATAAATGTCTTTCACTATACTGCAAAGTCACAGAGCAGCTATGTCACAGACAGGGCTCGGGGCACTTAACAGACAGTGGGCTCGATTCTCAAAACCCTGGCATGGCACAAGGGGCTTGGACCACAAAGAATAGTGCAAAGTGCCCCTTGCACCAAAAGATAAGCCTGGAGCCATTCTGAATGGCAGCTGACCCCTAAGATCCTGCCTGCCCTCACTGGGCCCCCATCTCATGGCTCTGCTTCATGCAGCTGCCACTGCCTACTGATTCAGCAGACTACTAAGATCCTGCTTTCCCTGAATGGGCCCTCATTCCATGGCACTGCTTGTTGCAACCACCGCACCTGTAAATTTAACCAAACCACTAAGATCTTGTCTGACCAAACTGGGCCTCATCCTGCGGGGCTGCTTGTTGCAGTTGCACAACTTACTGGTTTAGCCAACCACTAAGATCCTGCCTTTCCTGAATGGGCTCCCATCCCATGGCACTGATTGATGTACCCAGTGCTGACCGCTGATTCAGCTGACCACTATAATCGTGCCTTCCCTAACTGGGTCTACATCCTACAGCACTGCTTGTTGTGGCCACCACCCTCCACTAATTCAGCCTACCACTCAGATCATGCATACCCTGACCGGGCACAGATCCCGCAGTGCTGCTTGATTCAGCTGTGGCCGCCCACTGATTCACCTGACCACTAAGATCCTGCCTGCCCTGACTGGGCTCCTATTCCACAGCACAGCTTGTTGCACCCACCTCTGCCCCCTGATTCTGCAGACCACTAAGATCCTGCATACCCTGACTGGGCACCTATCCCATGGTGCTGCTTGATGCAGCTGTCCCCGCCCACTGATTCAGCCGACCACTAAGACTCAAGTTGCCTGACCAGGACCCCATCCCACAGTGCTGCTTGATGTGGCCACTGCCACCCCATGACTCAGTCGACCACTAAGATCGTGCCCTCCCTGACTGGGCCTCCATCTCATGGCACTGCTCGTTGCACTCACAACTGCCCACTTAATCAGCTGACCACTAAGATTCTGCCTGCCCTGACTGGGCCCCTGTCTTATAACACTGTTTGTTGTGGTGGCTGCTGCTGCCCAATAATTGAGCAGACCACTAAGATCCTGCCTGCCCTGAATGTTCCCCTATTCAGTGCTGCTGCTTGCTGTGGCTGCTGCTGCCCTCAACAGCCAACAAATAAAATCCTGGCTGCCTTGCCTGGGCCCCCATACTCCAGTGCTGCTTGTTGCAGCTGCTGCCATCCACTGATTCAGCCGACCACTAAGGTCTTGCCTACCCTTATTGGGACCCATCAATAGGAGCTGGAATGCTGGGGTCCACTAGGGCCATGGCCCTACCACTTTCATAAGTGGCCATAGCAGTTTTTGCAATCATGTTAATGTATTTAATAGGGGAGAATTTACCCCTTACATCTTTGGTCCTACCACTTTTCAAACTGTTCCGGCACCAGTGGACCCACCCAACGGAGCTGCTTGTTGTGGCCATCACTGTCTGCTGATTCAGCCAACCACTAAGATCCTGCCTGTCCTGAGCAGAGCCCCACCCCATGGTGCTGCTTGTTGTGGCCGCTGCCCACTTATTCAGCTGACCACTAAGATCCTGCCTGCTCTGACAGGGCCACTGTCCTACAGTGTTGCTTGTTGCACCCACGGTCGCCCACTGACTCAGCCAACCACTGAGATGCTGCCTGCAAGAACCAGGTCCCATCCCTCAGCACTGCTTGTTGTGGCCACTGCTGCCCACTGATTCAGCTGATGACTAAGATCCTGCCTGCCCTCACTGGTCTGCAATCCCATGGCACTGCTTGTTGCACCCGCTGCCACCTGCTGATTCAGCAGGCCACTAATATCCTGCCTGCCCTGACTGGACTCTCATCTCACTGTGCTGCTTGTTATGGTCACCACCACCCACTGATTCAGCCGACCACTAAGATGCTGCCTACCTGATCAGACCCCCCATCCCTCTGCACTGCTTTTTGATTCAGCCGACCACATAGATTGTGCCTGCCCTGACTGGGCTCCTATGCCACAGCACTGCTTGTTGCACCCGCCACCACCCACTGATTCAGCTGACCACTAAGATCCTGCCTGCCCTACTGGGCCCCCTCCTATGGTGCTGCTTGTTGTGGCCACAACAGCCCACTGATTCAGCCGACCACTAAGATCCTGCCTGCACTGATCGGGCCCTAACCCACAGTGCTGCTTGTTGTGGCTGCCACTGATTCAGCTGACTACTAAGATCCTGCCTGCCTGACCAGGCCCCCATCTTATAATGATGCTTGCTGTGGCAGCCTCCGCCCACTGTTTCAGCTGACCACTAAGATCCTGTGTGCTGTGACTGGGCCCCATCCCATGGCATTGCTTGTTGTGGCTGCCGCCCATTGATTCAGCCAATCACTAAGATCCTGCCTACCCTGCATGGGCCCCCATCCAGCACTGCTGCTTGCTGTGGCCACTGCTACACTCTGACTCAGCCAATAAATAAAATCCTGGCTGCCCTGCCCTGGACCCCATGTGCTGCTTGTTGCAGCTGCTGCCGTCTACTAATTCAGCTGACAGCTAAGATCCTCCCTGCCCTGACTGAGCCCCCATCATGTGGAGCTGCTTCTTGTGGTTGTCGCTGCCTGCTGATTCAGCCAGCCACTAAGATCCTACCTATCCTGAGTGGACCACCATCCAATGGTGCTACTTGTTGCGGCTGCTGCCGCTTATTCAGCCAACTACTAAGATCCAGCCTGCTCTGACCGGTCCCCTGTCCTACAGTGTTGCTTCTTGTGCCCACAGTCACACACTGACTCAGATGACCACTAAGATGCTGCCTGCACTGACCAGACCCCATCCTGTGGCTTTACTTGTTGTGGTCACTGCTGCCCACTGATTCAGCTGACGACTAAGATCCTGCCTACCCTCACTGGGCCCCAATCCCACTGCACTGCTTGTTGCACCCCCCACTGCCTGCTGATTCTGCTGACCACTAAGATCCCGCATGCCCTGACCAGGCTCCCATCTCGTAGTGCTACTTGTTGCAGCCACCACCAGCCCACTGTTTCAGCTGACCACTAAGATGCTGCCTACCTGACCAGGCCTCCATTCCTCTGTGCTGCTTTTTGATTCAGCCGACCACATAGATTGTGCCTGCCCTGACTGGGCTCCTATGCTACAGCACTGCTTGTTGCACCTGCTGCCACCTACTGATTCAGCTGACCACTAAGATCCTGCTTACCCTGACTGGGCCCACTCCTATGGTGCTGCCTGCTGCAGCCGCCACCATGCACAGATTCAGCCAACCACTAAGATCCTGCCTGCACTGATTGCTGCCTCAATCCATGGTGCTGCTTGTGCAGCTGCCACTGCCCACTGATTCAGCCAACTACTAAGATCCTGCCTGCCCTGACCGGGCCCCCTTCCCACAGTGCTGCTTGTTGTGACTGCCACCCATTGATTCATCCAACAACTAAGATCCTGCCTGTTGTGATTGGGCCCCATCCCATGGCACTGCTTGATGTGACTTCCACTGCCCACTAATTCAGCCAACCACTAAGATCCTGCCTGCCCAGACTGGACCCCATTATATAGTGCTGCTTGTTGTACCTGCCACCCCCCCGATTTAGCTGACCACTAAGATCCTGCCTGTCATGAACAGGCCCCTATCCCATGCTGCTGCTTGAAGTGGCCTCCGCTGCCCTCTGATTGAGCCAACCACTAAGAACCAGCCTGCCCTGACTGGGCCTCTATCCCACAGTGCTACTTGTTATGTCCACCACCACCCGCTGATTCAGCCAACCACTAAGATCTTGACTACCTTGAATGGGATCCCATCCCACTGTGCTGCTTTTTGTGGCTGCTGCCTGATGATTCAGCTGACCACTAAGATCCTGCCTTCCCAGACCGGGCCCCCATCCCATGCCATTACTTGAAGTGGCATCCGCTGCCCTTTGATTGAGCCAGCTACTAAGATCCTGCCTGCCCTGACCGAGCCCCCATCCTATGTTGCTGCTTATTGTGGCCACCGCTGCCAACTGATTCAGCCAACCACTAAGATCCTGACTACCCTGACTGGGCCCCCATCCTGCAGCACTGCTTTTTGCAGCCACTGCCCGCCGCTGATTTAGCCAATGACTAAGATCCTGCGTGAGTCCAAAAATCCAAGGGAAATTCTTTATATGTTAATCAATCTTTGATGTAGAGCTAGTTGAGTTGTATGAAACTTGAAATCCAGACAATTTTTGTTCAACTACTCACGGTCAATGCCAAACACGTACCAATTTTAAATTTCTTGAATTTTGTTTTTCTTTTAATAGATGCCCCAATGGTTCACCAATGACTTCTTCTGGGGGACTGTAAAAAGATAATAATTTTGTATCAGAATCATTTTAACATAAATTATAATAATCTCATAATTATCACCATTTTAAATAATTTCATACCATAATCTCTACATATAAACTGTATATATCCCATGTTCACTACTGTTAAAGAACAGACTAGAATACAAATTCCAAGGTCCATAAAATTAATATAAAAAAATCATAATGTAAGTTACCATTACCAAAATTATGAAAAAATATGAATATAGAGAGCCCTACGATTTCCATTGTGCCCTTAGGCTACCTACTTGTCACTAGTGCTCACAAAAACTCTTGCCATCACAGAATAATTATTTCCACCAGATAGAAACTGCAATATAAAAATCCATTAAAGTTTAACTTTCCTTTCTTTCTAAGCCAAGACATGCTGTTCTCACTTATAACATATTCTAATTAATGGAAACACAGAATGTACCATAAGTAAAACTTGTAGTAAAATGCTGCTAACTTCGCCAGCTTTCTCAATATTAATGTGGGCCTGGAAATAATGTTTAACCAGCTATTAGCAAACTGTTCATACAATGCTTCTAAGACAAGTTATATATTCCCTTTATACATACAATTTACAAAAGGATCCCACATACTTCTTGTACTGATAGATGCTACTAATGGTCAATATCTAAACAAATAATTAAATGCCATTGCACTTGTAAATATTATTTGGGAACAAAATGACCATCCTGGTATATAGGAAAATACCTCAAATCAAGTTAAAGGTTATCACCCGTACCTATCACAGTGCGTTATGTTTGTAGCCCCTCATAACTGGCTTGCACGAAATGCTGCTGTAATCAATATTTTCAGGCCTCACCATATGTTCCCCTTATCTGTCCACATTATAAATCTGTGAATAGCATCATAAATTTATGCTAACTTTTTTGCTAGTTATCTCTATTAACCTGGGCAAATATAAACTCCATGGTTAAAACAAGCTATAAACCAGTGTTGTATGTGTATCTTTTCAGCTGCATCTCCTAAATGCTGCTTACATCCTGTCTAACATGGATAATGGTAAAGCCACTGGGACTGTCTTCATTGACCTCTCAAAGGCTTTCAACATGGTTAACCATGCTCTCCTTACCTTCAAGCTTAGCCTCCTTGGTTGTTCTCAGAAAGTCACAAGCTGGTTCACTAGCTACCTTACTGATCGCTCACAGTTCGTGTGTATTGGTCAAACCTGCTTCTCCACCCTGCCTGTCTCTGTGGGGATCCCTCAAGGCTCAGTCCTGGGTCCCCTCCTTTTCTCCTTATTTGTTAATGCACTTCCCTTCGACTGCCTCAACTGTAAATCTCTCCTGTATGCTGATGACCTTGTCCTCTTCCACAGTGACAAATCCATGGCCACAATTTCCTCAGTTCTCTCACACAACTATGCTGCAGTCCAGAGCTGGTTTTCCAAAAACCTCCTCTTAGTAAATGCCAAAAAAACTAAATCCATGCTGTTTGGATCTAAGCCCTTCCTGGCCAAAACTAAAAGCCACGCCCCCTTACGCATTCTCACTCCAGATGGTACAGCCCTGGAGGACGTCAGCACCTTCAAATAATTAGGAGTACTGCTTGACCCCTTCCTCACCTTCACTGAGCATGCAAATTCCCTTGTCAGAAGGTTCCATCAAAAGGTAGGTGCCGCCTATAAATTCAGACAATACCTTACCCCTGAAGCTAGACTAACCATTGTCCAGGCTAATCTTCTCCCTATTCTTGACTACTGCTCCCCTATTTATGCCAGAATCTCAGCTACTGCTAAGGCTAAACTCTCCGCTGCCTACAACAGCGCCTGCCGCTTTGCTTTATTGGCCCCATTCTCCACCCACCACTGTACCCTCTGTAATACCCTTGGATGGCTACCGCTGCAAGGTCGCTTTGACCTAGCCTTCTGCTGCATGGTGGACAATGTCATCTGCACAGCTCCAGAATCCCCCCAACTGCCGTTCTGAAAACCTGAACACTCCTCTGCAACCTCCGCTCAAATGGTACTCCCCCTCTAGCTATTCCTAGGGTATCCACCAACATGGGTAGCAGAGCTTGGTCTGCAGCTGTCCCCTTGCAGTGGAACAAACTACCACTGAACTCCATTCCATTGACACACACTCCAGTTTCAAGTCCCACCTTAAAGTCTGGTTCCTGAAAAACTCATCCTGCTGATGTTCCCAGGGGTCTCACACCAACCCACACTAGTCAACTCCCCAGCCCAGGGGTTACCCACCTACCCACACTAGTCAACTCTCTTGCCTACAACAGTTATATTGCATTTTTCACAATAATATTTGACTTCCTTGCCTGTAAGTATTGTATATACATTTTTTACTGAGTATTCTGTGTATTACTTGCTCACTGGATGATGCAGTCTCACATTGTACACTGTGCCTATGATTTGTTTGTTTATACCAAGTCTTCTCATGTCTGATATTGAAACCTTGTATTCACTGTTCTCAAATGGACCTAAGCATCAAACCTGTATTTTGTGCTTACTATTGTTGCTTGTATCAAATCTATTTCATGTGTATTACTGTTACTTTATACTCCACTGTCACCCTGCTCCATGTGTTATGGCCTGGGTCATGCCATAAAACGGTCCCTGGGATCAGTGTACTCACCCAGTTATCAAAGTCATAAATAAATAAAAAAATAAAATAAATACAGAAAAACAGCGTGCTCGCTTATCAGTATAAAATGCTGAAATGGAAAGGTGTGAGTGAGGCTTCCTATATTTAGCCTATTTTTCTACTAAAACTTCAATGTAATTCTACTAAAATTTTTTGTTTTAAGGTTCTTATTCTCTTGTAAGAATGATAGCTGTATGTTCTAACCGGAGAGGTTCCTGCGGCTTCCTGTATTGACTGCGGCAGCAAGAATTTGTTTGCACATCAGTCCTCTTATACCCACATGTATGCGTGCTGATGTCACCATCAGTGGACGGAGATCACATTTGTCATTTCCTAGCAACCAGTGCTAGGTAAGCACTCCTACATGCGGGTATAATGAGGCCAATATATTCTTTGATATTCCTTTTAAGACTATTAATCTTCTGTAAAAGTGTAGCTATTGTCAATCTGAAAGAGAGCTTTTTTATTTTGCTTGTCATGATGCTAGCAGGGGCTATGTTTTGTAATCAATCCCAAAGCTTACAACAATAAATCTAAAAAAAATGTATCTGATGAAATAAATAAAGAATGCTACTCGAGAATGACGGGGTTGTGGGGTAGGGGGATGGAAATCTATGTAGAACCCTTCCAGTGTTTTATCTAGTTGTAAATAAACCATTCGGGCTTTTTAAAATAGAAAGTTAAAAATGAAGGGAACATATGCTAGGAAACTGTACTACTGGAACAATCAGTCAAGAAATTTGTCTTGTAAATATCATCAACATACTCATCAATTAATCTCCTCATTAAGGCCCCAGCTATTCTGGTATGTACCAAGTTCATATATCCATTTAGTTTCCCTCGCCTCTAAGAGGTTAAGGTAATCACCACCCCTTTCTGGCTCTGGAACCAACTCAATACCCCAAAATCTCAATTGCATCACTGTGTGGCCCCTGGCATTAAAATGCCTGGTCACAGGTGAATTTTCATCCTTCAAACGGATTTTGCTCTTATGTTCAAATACCCATTTTCTCAGTTCTCTGGATGTCTGTCCTACATAAAGATGATCATAGGGACACTGTAATACATAAACAACCCCTGTTGAATTGCAACTAATGTGCTGTTTAATCAAATATTCTCTTCCTGTGTATGGATGTCTAAATTTGTCACGTTTAGATGTAGTTCCACACACTACACATCTATTGCTGGGATACATGCCATTTTTGAGAGGACCTAAAAGTAATTGCCCTCTGATTTGGTTCTTTGATTTATGAATAGTTCTCACTAATTTGTCTTTGATACTAGTGACCTTTTTAGATGTTACATAAGGTTTTTGTTAGAAATACATGCCGTTTGGGGATTGTTTTGTACAATATTACAGTGGTTATGTATGATTTTTCTCAGTATTGGCATTTCTTCACACTGTGGAGTACTGAAAGTTAGTGTATTTAAAGAAGTAGTCTCACTTTCTTGATATTTGTGTTCCAAAAGTAGTTCCCGAGGGACGTTTTTCATGCGATTTTTTTGCTTGATTTAAAATAGGGGCTCTGTAGCCTCTATCTTTAAACCTTTCTAGGGTTTATTGTTGTTCCTGTGAATGCGCTGCTTGAGTACTGCAATTTCACTTGGCCTGCAATAACTGTGAGTAGGGGATGCTATTTTTTAGGCGCGTTGGATCTAAACTTGTATAATGCAATGTGGTGTTGCGATCAGTGATCTTACGGAATAATTTAGTTTCTAATTTAGAATCTATCTTATAGATAGTGATATCCAAAAAATGTACTTGTTCAACACTATATTCTGCTTTAAATTCTAAATGTGAATCAGAGATATTCATGTATCTCAAAAACTTTTTAAGTTTATCTTTTCTTCCTTGCCATAAAAGGAAGACATCATCTATAAAGCACTTCCAACAAATGATGTTAGTGTCATATATATTTCCTTTCATTTCTGAGCTCAGTAAAAAAATTAGTTTCAGAATCGTACATGTAAGAGTTTGCATTGCCTGGGACCATTGTGCTCCCCATCACTGTACCTTTGAGCTGTCCATAAAATGTCTCCTCAAATTTAAAGAAATTATTTGTTAGAACCAGGTGTGCTAGCTCTGTAATCAAATCAGTTTTTGGTTTTTGCTCTGGTAATCCAGTGTTTAACAACTTCCGCACTGAACTTATTCCTCCTATGTGTGGAACTTATGTATAGATCTTTCACATCAATTGTCACTAAGATAGTGTGTTCATTGACAATATTTTGCATATTAATCTCCTCTACTATTTGTAAGATATGTGTGGTATCTTTAATATATGTAGTAGTATTTTGTACTAAATTCTGAATGTGAAGATCTATGAATTTTGAGATGGGCTCTAAAATGGATCCAATCCCCAAGATGATAGGTCTACCAGGTGGATTGACAGGATCTTTATGAATTTTAGGTAGAGCATAAAATATTGGTGTACGTGGTGTTTTATTTATCAACATTTCAGCCTCCCATTCTTGAAGCCAACCAATGACTATAAATTCCTCCAAAATATCTTTAATTTTTTGGCTAATATCTGAAGTGGGATCTGTTAATAAAGTTACATAATTTTCTTCAACTGAAAGTAATTTTAGACATATATCTCCATAAAGATCTAGGTCCATTAAAACAATACCCCCACCCTTATCTAATGGTTTAATAACCAGTGTGGGATCTTGCTCTAAATCTTTTAATATTTCTCACTGTATCTTTGAGATGTTATGATGTTTTAGTTCTCTGTCAGTGTTATATATGACATCTTCCTTTTATGGCAGGGAAGTGAAGATAAACTTAAAGATTTTTTGAGATACATAAATATCTGTGATCCACATTTAGAATTTAAAGCAGAATATAGTGTTGAACAAGTACATTTTTTGAATATCACTATCTATAAGATAGATTCTAAATTGGAAACTAAATTATTCCATAAGATCATTGATCACACCACCACATTACATTATGCAAGTTTCCATCCAACAGGCCTAAAAAATAGCATCCCCTACTTGCAGTTGTTGCAGGCCAAGTGAAATTGCAGTACTAAAGCAGCATACTCACAGGAACAACAAGAACCCTAGAAAGGTTTAAAAATAGAGGTTACAAAGCCACTATTTTAAATCAAGCAAAAAATCACATGAAAAACATTCCTCGGGAACAACTTTTGGAACACGAATATCAAGAAAGTGAGACTACTCGATTAAATACATTAACTTTCAGTACCCCACATTGTAAGGACATGCCAATACTGAGAAACATCATACATAACCACTGTAATATTGTTCAAAATAATCCCCAAGCAGCATGTATTTTTAACAAAAAACCTTATGTAACATCTAAAAAGGTCACTTGTATCAAAAACAGATTAGGTAGAACTATTCACAAACCAAAGAACCAAATTAGAGGACAATTACATTTAGGTCCTCTCAGAAATGGCATGTATCCCTGCAATAGATGTGAAGTGTGCGGAACTACATCTAAACGTGAAACATTTAGGCATCCATACACAGGAAGAGAATATTTGATTAAACAGCACATTAGTTGCAATTCAGCAGGGGTTGTTATGTATTACAGTGTCCTTGTGATCATCTTTATGTCAGACAGACATCCAGAGAACTGAGAAAATGGATATCTGAACATAACAGCAAACTCCGTTTGAAGGGTGAAAATTCACCTGTGGCCAGGCATTTTAATGCCAGGGGCCACACAGTGATGCAATTGAGATTTTGGGGTAATGAGTTGGTTCCATAGCCAGAAAGGGGTGGTGATTACCTTAACCTCTTAGAGGCGAGGGAAACTTAATGGATATATGAACTTGGTACATACCAGAGCAACTAGGGTCTTAATGAGGAGATTAATTGGCGAGTATGTTGGTGATATTTACAAGAAACATTTCTTTACAGATTGATTAAGTAGTACAGTTTCCTAGCATATGTTCCCCTAATTTAGAACTTTCTATTTTAAAATCCCTGAATGGTTTATTTACAACTAGATAAAATACTGGAAGGGCTCTACATAGATTTCCAATCCCCCCCTACCCCCACAACCCAGTCCCTCTCGAGTAGCATTATTTACTTATTTCATCAGATACTTTTTTTAGATTTATTGTTGTAAGCTTTGGGATTGATTAAGAGCATAGCCCCCTCTAGCTTCATGACAAGCAAAATAAAAAAGCCCTCTTTTGGATTGACAATAGCTACACTTTTACAGGAGAATAATAGTCTTAAAATGAATGTCAAAGAATATATTGGCCTCATTATACCTGCATGTAGGAGTGCTTACCTAGCACTGGTTGCTAGGAAACAACGAATGTGATCTCCATCCACTGATGGTGACATCAGCATGCACACATGCGGGTATAAGAGGATTGATGTGCAAACAGATTCTTGCTGCCGCAGTCAATACAGGAAGCCGCAGGAGACTCTCTAGTAAGAATGTACAATTATTGTTCTTTTTAAAACAATAAATTTTAGTAGAATTACATTGAAGTTTTAGTAGAAATATAGGCTAAATGCAGGTAGTCACACTCGCTCCTTTCCATTTCAGCATTTTACACTGATAAGCGAGCACGCTATGTATGCAGCATTTAGGAGACACAGCTGAAAAGGTACAGATACAACATTGGTTTATATCTTGTTTTAAACATGGAGTTTACATTTGCTCAGATTAATAGAGATAACTCGCAAAGAAATTAACATAGATTTATGATGCTAGTCACAGATTTATAATGTGGACAAATAAGGGGAACATCTGGTGACGCCTAAAAATACTGACTACAGCAGCGTTTCACGCAAGCCAGTTATGAGGGGCTACAAACATAACGCACTGTGATAGGTACGAGTGATAACCTTTAACTTGATTTGAGGTATTTTCCTATATACCAGGATGGTCATTTTGTTCCCAAATAATATTTACAAGTGCAATGGCATTTAATTATTTGTTTAGATATTGACCATTAGTAGCATCTATCAGTACAAGAAGTATGTGGGATCCTTTTGTAAATTGTATGTATAAAGGGAATATATAACTTATCTTAGAAGCATTGGTATGAACAGTTTGCTAATAGCTGGTTAAACATTATTTCCAGGCCCACATTAATATTGAGAAAGCTGGTGAAGTTAACAGCATTTTACCACAAGTTTTACTTAAGGTACATTCTGTGTTTTCATTAATTAGAATACGTTATAAGTGGGAACAGCATGTCTTGGCTTAGAAAGAAAGGAAAGTTAAAATTTAATGGATTTTTATATTGCTGTTTCTATCTGGTGGAAAAAATTATTCTGTGATGGCAAGAGTTTTTGTGAGCACTAGTGACAAGTAGGTAGCCTAAGGGTACAATGGAAATCGTGGGGCACTCTATATTCATATTTTTTCATAATTTTGGTAATGGTAACTTACATTATGATTTTTTTATATTAATTTGCTGGACCTTGGAATTTGCATTCTCCATGTTCTCTAACAATAGTGAACATGGGATATATGCAGTTCATATGTAGAGATTACGGTATGAAATTATTTAAAATGGTGATAATTGTGAGATTATTATAATTTATATTAAAAAGATTCTGATACAAAGTTATCTTTTTACAGTCCCTGAGAAGAAGCCATTGTAAGATCCTACATGACCTGACTGGGCCCACATCCCACAGTGCTGCTTGATGTGGCTTCTGCCGCCCACTGGTTTAGCCGACCACTAAGATCCTGCCTGCACTAACCAGTCCCCCATCCCTTGGCACTGCTTGCTGCAGCCTCCGCTGCCCACTGATTCAGCTGAACACTAAGATTCTGCCTGCAATGACTGAGCCCCCATCCCATTGCACTGTTTGTTTTACCTGCTGCCACCAGCTGATTCAGCCAACCACTAAGATCCTGCCTACTCTGACTGGGCCCCAATCCCACAGTGCTGCTTGTTGTGGATGCCGCCCTCCACTGATTCAGCCAACCACTAAGATCCTGTCTGCCATGACCCAGCCCCCATTCTGCGGTGCTAATTGATGTGGCTGCTGCTGCCCACTTAATCAGCCAACCACTAAGATCCTGCCTACCTTGACCAGCACCCATCCCTCTGTGCTGATTTTTGCATCCACTGCCCGCTGATTCAGCCGACCACAAAGATTGTGCCTGCCCTGACTGGGATCCCATGTGACAGTACTGCTTGTTGCACCTGCTGCCACCTGCTGATTCTGCCAACCACTAAGATCCTGCCTGCCCTGTCTGGTCCCCTGTCCCATGGTGCTGCTCGTCGTGTCCACCGCCGCGCGCTGATTCAGCCGACCACTAAGATATTGCCTGCACTGATCAGGCCCCAACCTGTGGCACTGCTTGTTGCAGCTGCCACTGCCCACTGATTCAGCTGACTACTAAGATCCTGCCTCCCCTGACTGGGCCCCCATCCCATGGTGCTGGTTGTTGTGGCTGCCACCCATTTATTTAACCAACCACTAAGATCCTGACATCCCTGAATTGGCCCCCATCCCGCACTGCTGCTTGATGTTGCCACTGCTGCTCACTGATTCAGCCAATCACTAAGATCCTAGATTTTAGCAAAGCATTTGAAACAGTCCCACACAAAAGATTAACATACAAGTTAGCTAGCCTTGGAGTTGGTCCCAAGATGGTAGCCTGGATAAAAAATTGGCTGAACAACAGGATGCAAAGGGTAATAGTAATCAGAGTCCACAGTGAAGAAAGGAGGGTAACTAGCGGGGTACCGCAGGGTTCAGTACTGGGACTGGTCCTCTTTAATGTTTTTAAAAGTGACATTGGAGTGCACCTGGAAGGAAAAGTATGTCTCTGCAGATGACACAAAGATCTGCAACAGGGTTGATACACAAGGTGAGGTGGAAAGGATGAAAAGGGACTTGGCAAGGTTGGAGGAATGGTCAAATATATGGCAGCTCAGATTCAATGCAAAGAAGTGCAAAGTAATGCACCTGGGAAACAAAAACTCAGGGGAAGAGTACTCAATGGGGGGGGTGAGATACTAACAACAAAAATGGAAAGGGACCTAGGAGTAATTATATCAGATGACCTAAAGGTGGGCAAGCAATGTGAGAAGGCAGTAAGGAGGGCTGGGGGGATACTGGCATGCATAGGGACAGGCATCAATGGTAGAAAACAGCAAGTTGTTAATCCTCGGTACAGATAGTTGGTGAGATCCCATCTGGAGTACTGCATGCAGTTCTGGAGACCCCATCTCCTCAAAGACATAGACAGAGTGAAGGATGTTCAGAGGAGGGCAACCAAGATGGTGCTGGGTCTGTACCAGAAGACATAAGAAGACAGACTAAAGCAGCTTAATATATATACCCTCAAGGAAAGGAGGGGGGGGGCATGAGAGAAACTTTCAAGTACCTGAAGGGAATCAACAAAGTCCAAGAGGGTTGCATATTTTAGAAAAACAGATGTGCAAGAACAAGAGGGCACAATTTGAAGATGGGGAGAGGGATGGCTCAGAGGTAATGTTAGAAAGTATTTTTTCATGGAGAGGGTTGTGGATGAATGGAACAGCCTTCCTAAGGAGTTTGTGGAGTCAAGAACAGTGGGAGAATTCAAGAATGCATGGGACAGACAAGGCAATTCTAGTGGGGGGGTAGGAGGAAGTAAGTTGTTGGATGGCTAGGATCTGCAGCTTATCCATCAGGTAGGGAAATGGGTAAACTAGGTGGGCCAAGCAGTCCTTATCGGCTGTCAAATTCTATGTTTCTATGTTTCTATCCTGCCTGCCATGACCAGGCCCCCATCCCGTGACACTGCTTGATACGGCTTCCACCAACCACTGATTCAGCCATCCACTAAGATCCTGCCTGTCCAGACTGGATGCCATTATCCAGTGCTGCTTGTTGTGGCTGCCACCGCCCGCTGATTCAGCTGCCCACTAAGATCCTGCCTGCCCTGAACAGACTCCCATCCCATGCTGCTGCTTGATGTGGCCTCCGCTGCCCTCTGATTGAGCCGACCACTAAGATCCTGCCCAGCCTAACCGGGCCCCTATCCTGTGGTGCTACTTGTTGTGTCCACTGCCATCCACTGATTCAGCCGACCACTAAGATCCTGACTACCTTGACTGGGACCGCATCCCACTGCGCTGCATTTTGTGGCTGCTGCCAATTGATTTAAGCAACCACTAAGATCCTGATTGCCCTGAATGGGTCCCCATCCTGTGCCGCGCTTGATATTGCCGCTGCCACTCACTGATTCAGCTAATCACTAAGATCCTGCCTGCCATGACCGGGCCCCCATCCCGTGGTGCTGCTTGATGTAGCTTCCGCTGCCCACTGATTCATCCAACCACTAAGATCCTGCCTGCCTAGACCAGACCCCATTATCCAGAGCTGCTGGTTGCAGTCGCTACCACCCGCTGATTCAGCCGACCTGTAAGATCCTGTGAACATATGAACATACGAAGAAGCCAGCAGAAGAAGAACATTTGGTCTATCAAGTCTACTTGTATTGCAGGGTCCGTAGCTTGAGCTAATATCCCTGCCCTCCCTCCACACTCCTTCCATCCTCCCTACCCATGACCCTTACCCTCCTTACCCCTGTCCCAGCCTCTCTTAAAGCTGCCCACTGTCTTAAATGAGATTACCTCTTCTGGCAGTGCATTCCAAATTTCCACCACCCTCTCTTTGAAGAAGTGCTTCCTGATCACCCTCCTTAACCTCCCACCCTCCAGGTTAAGACTGTGCCCCCTTGTGTTATGGCTGCCACTCTGCTTAAAGAGACTCTCATTATCAACCTTATTTATCCCTTTCAAGTACTTGAAGGTCCCAGTCATGTCCCCTCTCTCTCTGCTGTCTTTCAGGGAGTACACGTTAAGTACCTTCAACCTTTCCTCATATGCCTTACCCTGCTGACTAGTTATCATCTTTGTAGCCCTCCTCTGGACCATCTCCAGCAGGTTAATGTCCTTTTTGAGGTGTGGGCACCAGTACTGAACTCCATAATCTAGATGTGGCCTTACCAGTGACCTGTACAAGGGCAGTATAACCGCCTCTCTCTTACTACTGGTCCCCTTAGCTATGCATCCCAGCATCTTGTTTGCCTTTGCTGCTGCTTTCTTGCACTGCACGGAGTGTTTCACATCACTAGTGATCATCACTTCCAGGTTCTTCTCCTCCTCTGATGCAGATACTCAGACCCCATCCAGGTAGTACTCTGTCCTATGATTCTTGGCTCCAATATGCATAACTTTGCATTTCTTGGCATATAAGCCAAGCTGCCATATCCTGGACCACCTCCCTAGCTTTTCCAGATATTCCTGTAGGTCCTGTATCCCTTCAGCTGTGTCCACTCTTCCACAGAGTTTGATGTTATCCGCTAATAGGCACCATTTGCACTTAATGCCATCTCCAATGTCATTGAGGAAGACATTGAACAAAATTGGCCCCAGCACTGAGCCCTGCGGGACCCCACTGGTTACCTGTCTGGTGCCAGATAACTCTCCCCTCACAACCACCCTCTGGGTTCTGTCCTTCAGCCAGTTTTGCACCCATCTGGCTATCTTTTCCCCAACCCCAAGATCCACCAACATCCTGATCAACCTTTTGGGTGGCAACGAGTCAAAGGCCATGCTGAAATAAAGGTAGAGGATGTCTACCGCTTGGCCCCTGTCTACTGTCTTAGTGACACAGTCAAAGAAGTCAGTCAGATTTGGTTGACACAGTAACCACCCATGAACCCATGCTGCCTTGCATCCAGGAGACCATGCTTCTCTAGATATTCCACCAGCCTCTCCTTTAGTATGGTCTCCATGAGCTTGCCCACAATGGAGGTCAAACTACCTGGTCTGTAATTTCCTGGGTCATCCTTGGGACCGCTTTTGTGGAGCAGCACTACATGCGCTATTCTCCAGTCCTGCGGTACTA
The DNA here is from genome assembly GCA_016271365.2 of Neoceratodus forsteri. Classification (NCBI taxonomy): domain Eukaryota; kingdom Metazoa; phylum Chordata; order Ceratodontiformes; family Ceratodontidae; genus Neoceratodus; species Neoceratodus forsteri. The sequence goes on along the minus strand of CM028135.1, from coordinate 959,495,986 downwards.
TGCCTGTCTCTAGTGAACTATTAAATAGGTCTGCCAGTGGCCCTGCCAGCTCCTCAGCCAGTTTCTTTAATACCCTTGGATGTACTCTGTCTGGGCCTGGTGATTTGTCCACCTTCAATGCCAGCAACTCCTCCTTCACTCTATCCTCCTCCATCACTACATCTGTGTTCCCCTCCTCACTTGCTCCTCTTTTCCCTCCTGAAGGCACTGGTCCTTCCTTCTCCCTGGTGAAGACGGAACAGAAGTATTAATTTAGTATCTCTGCTTTTCCCCCATTATCCTTTACCCACTCCACCCCTTTCCTAAGCATAACAATCCCTTCCTTCTTGTCCCTTTTCTCACTTATATAGTGAAATAAAGCCTTCTCCACCTTTTTAATTCCTTCAGTTATCTGTAGCTCCTTCTGTGCCTTTGCTCACCTGACTTTCTTACTTGCATCACTAGCCAACCTTAGGTAATGTTCCATATCCACCTCTCTCTTGGTCTTCCTGAATTTTCTATATGCCAACCTTTTTTCCCTTACTGCATGGGTAACCCCAGAACTGAACCAGCTGGGCACTTTGGCCCTTGTGTTCTTCCTCCTAAGCCTAACGTACTCATCTGTGGCAACCAGTATTCTTTCCTTAATGATGGACCACCTTTGTTCCACCCCCATATCTGCTCTGATGCCCACTACATGGCTCCTTAGCACTTCGCCCATTTTCCTGAAGTTCGCCCTCCTGAAATCCAAGATTTTTGTCTTAGTCGGGATGCTTTCCCTTCCCATATCCAACTTGAAGCACACTGTGCAATGGTCACTGCCACCCAATGGCTCCCTGACCATTATTTCCTGTATATGCTCCCCATTTTTGAGCACCAGTTCAAGAATTGCCTCAGCTTTTGTTGGTTCAGTGATGCCCTGAGTCAGGAACCCACTCTACAGTCCTTCCAGAATTACCTGACTCCTAGCACATGTCATGGATGGTATGCTGCAGTCCACCTTGGGCAGGTTGAAGTCCCCCACAATTACCACCTCTCCTTTCCCTGCAGCTTCCAATATTTGTGAGCTCAGTTCCCTATCCCTCTCCTCAACCTGATTGGGTGGTCTGTAAACCACCCCCAACCTCACCTTTCTCCCTCTATCGGACCTTAACTGTACCCATAATGCTTCCACCTCCCCTTCCTCTGACTCCTCCCTCATGTAAGTTAACCCCTCCCTGATATAAACTGCCACCCATCCCCCTTCCTAACTACCTGCCCACCTGACTGGGCCCCCATCCCATGGGGCTACCTGTTGCACCTGCAGCCCACTGATTCAGCTGACAACTAAGATCATAGCTGCCCCGATCGGGTCCCCATCCTGCAGTGATGCTTGTTGCAGTTGCCAACTCCACTGATTCAGACAACCGCTAAGATCCTGCCTGCCCTGACCAGGCCCCCATCCCATAGCGCTGCTTAAGGCACCTGCCACCGATCACTGATTCAGCCGACCACTAATATCCTGCCTGCCCTGACCAGGCCCCCATTGTGTGGCACTACATGTTGTGGCACCAGTCTCCCGCTGAATCAGCTGACCACAAAGATTATGCCTGCCCTGACTGGGCTCCCATCCCACAGCACTGCTTGTTGCACCTGCTGCTGCCTGCTTGTTCAGCTGACCACTAAGATCCTGACTGCCCTGACTGTGCCCCCCATCCTGCCCCCCACTGATTCAGACACCCCCTAAGATCCTGCCTGCCCTGACCAGGACCCCATCCTGTGGCACTGCTTTTTGTGGTGCCCGCCACACACTGATTCCGCTGACCACAAAGATCATGCCTGCCCTGACTGGGTCCCCATACTGCTGTACTGCTTATTGCACCCACCACCGCCCACTGATTCAGCTGACCACTAAGATCCTGTCTGCACTGACTGGGCCCCATCCCACGGCACTGCTTGTTGTGGCCACTGCTGCCCACTGATTCAGCTGACCACTAAGATTCTACCTGTCCTTGATCAGGCCCCCATTCCACAGTGCTGATTGTCATACCCTCTGCCACCCACTGATTCAGTCAACCACTAAGATCCTGCCTACCCTGACTGAACCCCTATCCTGCAGTACTGCTTGATGCATGTTTAGCTACCTGCTGATTCAGCTGACCACTAAGATCCTGCCTGCCATGACTGGGCCCCCATCCCGTGGCACTGCTTGTTGTACCTGCCGATGCCCAATGATTCAGCCGAAAACTAAAATCCTGTCTACCTTGACTAGACCCCTATACCGCAGCACTGCTTGTTGCAGCTGCCACCACCTACTGATTCAGCTGACCACTAAGATCCTGCCTGCCCTGAACTGACCCCATCCCTTGGCACTGCTTGATGTGGCTTTCACTTCCCTCTGATTCAGCTGACCAACAAGATCCTGCCTGCCCTGACTGGGCCCCATCCTGCGGTGCTACTTGCTGAGTCCGCCACCACCTGCTGAGTCAGCTGACCACTAAGATCCTGCCTACCTTGACGGGGACCACATCCCTCTGCGCTGCTTTCTGCAACCACTGCCCAATGATTAAGCTGACCACTAAGATCCTGCCTACCTTGATTGGGACCCCATCCCTCTGTGTTGCTTTTTGTGACCACTGCCCACTGATTCAGCCGACCACTAAGATCTTGCCTTCCCTGACAGGGCCCCCAACTGGCACCACTGCTTGTTGCAGGTGCCACCACCCACTGATTCAGCTGATCACTAGGATCATGCCTGCCCTGATCAGGCTCCCATCCCGCAGCATTGTTTGTTGTGGCTGCCACCTCCCACTGATTCAACCAACCAGTAAGATCCTGCCTGCCCCAACCAGGCCCGCCTCCCATGGCACTGCTTGTTGCATCAGCTGCTGCCTGCTGATTCAGCTGACCACTAAGATCATGCCTGCCCTTACTGGGTTCCCATCCCACGGCACTGCTTGTTGCACCTGCTGCAGCCCACTGATTCAGCTGACCACTAAGATCCTGACTGCCCTGACCAGGCCCCCATCCTATGGTGCTGCTTGTTGTGGCCACTGCTGCCCACTGATTCAGCCGATTACTAAGTTTCTGACCTACCTGACCAGTCCCCCATCCTGAGGTGCTGCTTGTTGTAGCCACAGCCCCTCACTGATTCAGATGACTAAGGTCCTGCATGCCCTGACCTGGCCCACATCCCACAGTGCTGCTTGATGCGGCTGCTGCCACCCACTGATTTAGCCAACCACTAAGATCCTGCCTGCACTGACCAGTCCCCCATCCCTTGGCGCTGCTTGCTGCAGCCTTCTGCTGCCTGCTGATTCAGCTGAACACTAAGATCCTGCCTGCCATGACTGGACCCCCATCCTGTGGCATTGCCTAGTGAACCCACTGCCACCACTGATTCAGGCAACCACTAAGATCCTGCCTGTCCTGACCAGGCCCCTATCCCATGGTGCTGGATGTTGCACCTGCCTCTGCCTGCTGATTCAGCCGACCACTAAGATCCTGCCTGTCATGACCTGGTCTCCATCCCCCTGCACTGCTTGTTGCACCCGCCACCATCTGCTGATTCAGCTGACTAACAAGATCCTGCCATCTGTGACCAGGCCCCCATCCTATGGTGCTGCTTGTTGCAGCCACCAACGCCCACTGATTCAGTTGACCACTAAGATCCTGCCTGCACTGACTGGGCCCCATCCCTTGGCACTGCTTGTTGCAGCCACTGCTGCCCACTGATTCAGATGACCACTAAGAACCTGCCTGCCCTGAACAGGCCCAAATCCTATGGTGCAGCTTGTTGTGGTCACTGTCGCGCGATGACTTAGCCAACCACTAAGATCCTGCCTACCCTGAATAGGCCCCCATCCAGCGGCACTGCTTGTTGCACCCACTGCCGACCACTGATTCAACTGGCCACTCAGATCCTGCCTACCCTGACCGGGCCCCCATCCCACAGTGTTGCTTGTTGCGACCACCTCCACCCACTGTGTTAGCCAACCACTAATATCCTGCCTACTCTGACCATGCCAAATCCCATGGTGCAACTTGTTGTGCCTGCCACTTCCCGCTGATTTTGTTTTGTTTTTATGTGAGTATTGTTATATATTTTATGTTTAGTTGTAACTAAGTGAAATACAAACAGGACTATCTTGAGAACAGGATTGTATAATCCTAATGATTAGAATTTCCTGTATAAAAATAAAGTTTATCATCATCATTTTTTTATCATCATTCAGCTGACCAGTAAGATCCTGCTTACCCTGACTGGACCCACATCCCGCTCTACTGCTTTTTGCTGCCACCAATCACTGATTCAGCTGACCACTAAGATCCTGCCTACCCTGACTGGGCCCCCACCATATGGCATTACTTGTCACACCCGCTGAAACCTGCTGATTCAGCCAACCACTAAGATCATGCCTGCCCTGTTTGGGCCACCATCCTGCAGCACTGCTTGTTGTAGCTGCCGCCCCCCCCACTGATTCAGTAAACCACTAAGATCCTCCCTGCCCTGATCGGGCCCCATCCCATGGCGCTGCTTGATGCGACTGCCATCACCCACTGATTTAGCAGACCACTAAGATGCTGCCTGCTCTGACCAGACCCGCATCCCATGGCACTGCTTATTGTGGTGGCCACCGCCTGCTGATTCAGCTGACCACTAAGATCATGCCTGCCCTAACTAGGCTCCAATCCTGTGGCACTGCTTGTTGCACCTGCTGCCGCTCACTGATTCAGCAGACCACTAAGATCCTGCCTGTCCTGACTGGGCCCCCATCCCATTGCACTGCTTGTTGCACCCGCAGCCTCCTGCTAATTCAGACGACCACTGTAATCCTACCTCCCCTGACTGGGCTCCCATCCCACAGCGCTGCTTGATGTGGCTGACGCCACCCGCTGATTCAGCCAACAACTAACCTCCATCCCGTGGCGCTGCTTGTTGTTGTGCCACCGCCCACTTATTGAGTTGACCACTAATAGCCTTCCTGCCCTGACTTGGCCCCCATCCCATGGTGCTGCTTGTTGCGGCTGCCTCCGCCCACTGATTCAGCCAACCACTAACATCCTTTCTGCCCTGACTAGGCCCCCATCCTGCTGTGCTGCTTGTTGCACCCACTGCCACTCACTGATTCAGCCAAACACTAAGATCCTGCCTGCCCTGACAGGGCCCCCATCCAATGGCGCTGCATTTTGTTGCCACTGCCACCCACTGACTCAGCTGACCACTGAGATCCTGCCTGCCCAGACTGTGCCCCTATCCCATGGTGCTGCCTGTTGCAGCCGCTGTCGCCTGATGATTCAGCTAACAACTAAGATCCTGCTTGTCATGACTGGGCTCCCATCCCGCAGCACTGCTTGTTGCTGACACCGCCTGCTGATTCAGCTGACCACTAAGATCCTGCCTGCCCTGACCAGGCCCTCATCCTGCGATGCTGTTTGTTTTGGCCGCCTACTGATTTAGCCGACCACTAAGGTCATCTTTCACTTGAAATCTGGCTCCTCCTAGCTGCTTGCCCTAATTGAACCTCCTGCTCTGCTTTGCTGGCTATACTTCGGAGCAACATGGTTTTGCACTGCCTGGACTGCTCTTCCAGCATCTGTCTCCTTGCTCTATTCTTGAATTTTGTTACTCTTAACCCTGATTTATTTAAGTAGAATTACTGCTGTTAAGGTTTTGCACTAGGAATACTGCTGTTACTGTAACTATAATGTTGAATTACTGCTGTTAAGGATTTTGCCCAGGAATATTGCTGTTTAAGATCTTTGCCCTGTAAATTAATATGATAAAATGTTTAGCTGTATTTGTTGAACTTGGACACTGCTGCCCTTAAACTCAACCTCCTTGTCCTGTTTTACAGATTTCTTTTCCTCTTAACTTGTATTCTGACTTTTTCTGTCCTTCTCCCCGATTCAGCTTAGGATGCTGCTGCCTCTGCTCAGCCCCCTTGTCACCCCCCCAAAATCTTAACACTATCTCTCTCTCCCTTTTGAATTTGCTGCAAATCCCTTCCACCGATTGTCCCAGCTCTTTTATCTCCTCTGACCATGCACCCCTAGGAAACCCGCTCCCCCAGTTTCTTTCACTGATAAATTAATTTGTATTTATCCCTTCTTCTCCCAGATCCTGCCTGCCCTGACCTAGCCCCCATTCTATGGCGCTGCTCGCCATAGCCACCTGATGATTCAGCCAACCACTAAGGTAATCTTTCATGTCAAATCTGGCACCTCCCAGCTGCTTGCTCCTGATTGGCCCTCCTGCTCTGCTCTGCTGGCTGTACTTTGGACTGCTCTTCCAGCTTCTGTCTTCTTCCTCTATTCTTGATTTTTCTCCTGCCAGTCCACCCCTCCCCTGGAACTGTTTAAATGCTCATGCCCTCGGTAATGCGCCACCCCCTCCTACCTACCCATCCATTTTAAAGCAACCCAAACTCTGATGCCACACACAATTGACCTTATTTGGAAGCTGACTTATTTTTGTTCTCTAAGGGTACAAGTCTCTGCTCCTACACCTATCTAATTAAATAAAACATAGCTACTCTGCTGACTATCCCGTGGCTTGCTCTGGGAACTGGCTTATTCTGCTAGTAATGGTACTAAATTGTACTTTATAAATCGCAAATCTACACCCCACCCCACTACTGTCTTCTACCCTTCAATTTCAGACATGTATCCTCTTACAGTTTGACTGCTTCTCTCCCTCCCTTCCACCTTAACACCCTACTCAGTTCAGTACTAACCACATTCTACCTCCCCTAACCCTGAGTTGGTTACTAACCTCCCTTTAGACATGACGTCCATTCATATCCCACACACTAGTACCTTTTCACATGTACATTTTGTTTGGTGTCACTTTCCATTTCTGCCGGTTGCTTCCATTATCTCTCTCCCAAATTTATATTCACTGTTATCTCTGATAAAGCTGAAGTCTCCACCAACTCAAATCCACTACTATACCTTTGCTCACATTTATATCTGCCATAGTATAAGAGAGATAAATTACACTTCCTTATCATACTCTATCTACTTCTATTGTCTAGGGATGTCGTCCCAAACCCAGGTCCCCACCATACTCGACCCACTGCTCATGCTAATGCGGATGTTGGTTCCTCCCCTTCCAACCCACTAGCCCTCTCCTGTGGCCTCAAACTACTCCGTGTAAAAATCCATAGTTTACTATCTAAAATAGTCTTACTACAACCAATGGCTGCTTCTCTATGCCCAGATATCCTTATTATCTCAGAATCTTGGTTAAATAACAACATTTCAAACAATGACATTGCCATTCCAGGCTACTCAGTTCATCAGCAGGACTGTGCAAGTAGGGGAGGTGGTGTGGCAATATATATTTCTTCATCACTCGTAGCTGAAGTTATCCTATCAGTCTTCCTTCCCCAGTCCTATGAGGTGCTCCTAATTAGACTATCCCTACAGTTCTATGTTCCAGTCTTTGTAGCTGGAGATTACTGTGGGATGAATAGTGGATCAATAGGATCACAAGGGTAATGGCAAGGAGGGAGGAACTGGGTGTTATCGTCCACCTGGGGATGAATGACTTGGCAGGAGACAAAGTGGAAGTAGCTAGAATCCAAAAGGATTTCAGGAAGTTGGGAGAAGACTGAAGCAAGTAGAACACTTCAAAGAGGCAGTGTAGTGCAGTGGTTTAAGGCTCTGAGCTGCAAACCTGGAGACCTGGGTTTGAATCCCACAGCCCCCACTTGCATACTGTGTGACCCTGAGCAAGTCACTTAACTTCCTTGTGTTCTAAGGTCACACCTATAAACAAGCTTTAGCTTAGTGTGTCTCTCCTGGTAAAAAAAAAACAAAACAAAAAAAAAAACACTCCATCTCCTTCTCGGAGGTGCCACCTGTTTATGGCAGGGGAAAGGCTAGGGCCCTCCACATCCAGTAATTCAACTCCTGGTTGAAGGAATGGCATGGAGGGGAGGGTTATGGCTTCATGGGGGACTGGGGCCCCACCTGGATGAATGCAAGCCTATATAAAGATATTGGCCTGCATCCATCAGGGAAGGTGACCCGAGTAAGAAGTGTGAATGCTTCAGTGACAAGCATTTAAAATGGCCGGGGGGGGGGAGTCAGGAAGGTCAGGCAACTTAGTATCACCCCCTCAGACACATGCAGGAAAATCAGCTGAAGTCTGGGACACTGAGAGCAGAAGGAGAGTGGGAAGCAGTGAATTCTAGGCCACACAAGAAAGACAACTGGGGAGGGGGGGGATGAAGCAGAAATGGGGATGGGGAAGGAAGCAGGAAAGCAGTAGCAAGAGAAGCATAGAAACATAGACTTTGACGACAGATAAGGACCATTTGGCCCACCTAGTCTGCCCATTTCCCTACCTAGAGGATTAGCTGCAGATCCTTTTTAACCAACAGCCTATTTCTTCCTACCCCCACAAAAATTGCCTTCTGTCTCTCCCATGCATTCTCGAATTCTCCCACAGTTTTAGACCCCACAACCTCCTCAGGAAGGCTGTTCCATGCATCCACCACCCTCTCTGTGAAAAAATACTTCCTCACATTGCCCCTGAACCGGCCCCCCTCTATCTTCAAATTGTGTCCCCTTGTTCTTGCACATCCCTTTTTCAGAAAGATGCTACCCTCTTGGACTTTGTTGATTCCACTGAGGTACTTAAACATTTCTATCATGTCCTCCCTCTCCCTCCTTTCCTCAAGGGTATACATATTTAGCTCCTTTAGCCATACCTCTCAACCTTTCATCCCCAAATGTGGAACATTGCCTCTCAAAATGTGGAACAAATGAGCAAAATGTGGAACACTTAATTAAATCTTTATCTAGGAGGCACAGAACACTGTTAACATGTTTGCATTTATTTTCAGAAAGTCTGTTATTAATTGAATAATATATTTTTTGCATCATATACTTCAGATTTTTGCTTTAAAATATTAATACTGAATGTGGAACAAGTCCTCACAATGTGGAACAGGGAGCTTTTGTGAAGTAAAATGAGGAACGTTCCTCGTAATGTGGTACAGTTGAGAGGTATGCCTTTAGCCTCTCCTTGTATGGCTTCTCTTGCAGACCCTGCATCATTTAAGTTGCTCTCCTCTGGACTGCCTCCATCCTGTTTATGTCCTTGTGGAGATGGGGTCTCCAGAACTGGATGCAGTACTCCAGATGGGGTCTCACCAACTGTCTGTACAGGGGATAACAACTTCCTGTTTTCTGCTGGTGATGCCTCTCCCTATGCATCCCAGTATCCCCCCAGTCCTCCCTACCACCTTCTCACATTGCTTGCCAACCTTAAGGTCATCTGATATGATTACCCCCAGGTCCCTTTCCATTTTTGTTGTTGTTACTACCTCACCCTATTGTATAATCTTCCCCTGGGTTTTTGTTTCCCAGGTGCATTACTTTGCACTTCCTTGCACTGAATCCAAGCTGCCATACTTCTGACCATTCCTCCAACCTTGCCAAGTCCTTTCTTACCTTTCCACGCCTCCTTGTGTATCAACCCTGTTGCAGATCTTTGTGTCATCTGCAAAGAGACAAACTTTTCTTTCCAGTCCCTCTGCAATGTCACTTATAAAGACATTAAAAAGGACTGGACCCAGTACTGAACCCTGTGGTACCCAACTAGTAACCCCTCTTTCTTCAGAGTGGATTCCATTTATAATTACCTTCTGTGTCCTGTTGTTCAGGCAATGTTTACCCAGGCTACCACCCTGGGACCCACTCCCATGCTGGTTAATTTGACTACTAATCTTTTGTGTGGACTGTGTCAAATGCCTTGCTAAAGTCTAGGGGGGAGGAGGACGATAGGATACAAAACATGAAAGGCATGGTAACAAATGCCCACATCCTGGGAAATAAAATCCCAGACCTGGAGGCATTGATAATAGAGGCAGACCTGGACATAGTAGCAATTAGTGAAATATGGTTCACTGTTAATCATGGGACATTGATGTACCAGGTTATGCTCTGTTCAGGAGGGATGTAGGGTAAAAAAGGAGGGAGCGTGGCCCTGCACATCAGAGAGGCTATAAAGGCGACAGAGGTGCAGGGTAGACGGGGAGGCTGAGGCACTGTGGGTCATCCTTAAACCTGGCAAAGGCTCAGCAATATGAGCAAAGGTGATCTTCAGGCCTTCAGCACAGAGTGAAGAAGTGGACAGGGAGCTTGCAGATGGAATACACAATATGGCAACAAAAGGTGAAGTCCTGCTGCTGGGGGATTTCAATATGCCAGACATGGATTGGTCCACCCAGGCAGCTACTTCAGCCAGAAGCAGAAGCATCCTAGATTCTCTACAGGGGGCAGGTCTAAGGCAGCTTGTGCTTGATCCAGATAAAAGGCCATTCTTGACCTGATACTGACCAATGGGGTTGAAACACAGATATCTGTGTGGAGGGGCAACTGGGATGAAGCAACCACCACATAGTGTAGTTTAGCATGGAACCTGGGACCCAGTCCAGTCACACGAGGGCAAACATTTTGGATTTCAAGAAAGCAGACTTCACTAACATGGGGAGATGCATCTGAATAACCTTCTTTAGAAGCTTGTAAAAGGGTGGAATTCAGGAGGTATGAAGAAACAGAGAAGAATGAGGATAGATAGGTGTATTAGGTAAAACAGAGGGAAGCAGGTAACGTAATGAAGGAATCAGCTGCTCAGACAGAAGAAAGCATAGCCAAAGGGTATCAAAAGAAGACCAGACTTACTTCAGGTACATAAGCAAGGAGAAGGCAGCAAGGGGAGGGATTCCAAGGATAAGGAGAATGACAAAGGGAGACTACACAGAGGGGATTAGAAAAAAGTATACATCCTGAACAGGTACTTCTACTGTTTTCACAGTAGAGAGAGACAGGGACAGTTCACCAAGCAGCAGCATGAACACTGTAGGGGAAAGTGGACATTATTGAAGGGACTTCAAATTTTAGGGTGGACAAGGCCATAGGATCTGATGGATACACCCAAGGGTATTAAGGGAATTAGGCAGGGAGGTGTTTTCTATACTACTCATGGCCTTATTCAGCAACTCACTGGAAACAGGAGTGGTTCCAGAGGACTAGAGGATAATAGACATAGTTCCATTTTGTAAGAGCATCAGCAGGGAGCAGGCTAGCAAATATAGCCTGGTCTGTCTTACCTGAGTCATGGGGAAATTAATGGAATCCATACTAAAAGAGAGACTGTTAGAGTATCTTGAATCCAGTGGGCTACAAGACCTCAGGCAGCACAGATTCACAGGGGAAAGGTCATGCCAAATTAATCTGGTAGATTTCTTTGACTGGATGACCAGGGAAATAGATAAGTGGAGAGCAGTGGACATGATTGATCTGGAGTTTAGCTAGGACTTCAGCACTGTGCCACACAGGAGGCTGATAAAGAAACTGAATGGCCTAGGAGTGGGATCCAAAATGGTTAATTGGGTTCGGTGTGCCTGTGCAACTGGTTTTCTGCTTGTGTAACATAGATAATCTTTGGCTGTTTGCCTCTCTATCCATGGGATATACCACCCTGTATGGGTATGAAAGGAAGGAACCCTAAAAGAGGGTTCCACCCCTTGAGGTGCTGCAGAAGTGATTCCCTTGGCTAATGGTACCTTAGGAAGAAGCCCATGGGAAAGAAAGGCATGCTGCTGGAGAAGGAGGGGTGGATGGAGGGGCAAGGAAAAAATACTTATGTGTGGAGTGAGGAGAGCAGCCCTTAAATAGGCTGAATGGGAGTGTGTCCTGTTTCACTGCCTCCTTGAAGTACAGACTGTAGCCTTCCAATTAGTACAGTAGCTAGTTAATGGATAAGAAACAGAGGGGGTAGTGGTTAACGGCACTCATGCTAATATTGGGTGAGTGATCAGTGGGGTACTACAGGGCTCAGTACTGAGACCAATCTGTTTGAATGTAGGGGACACTGCAGAAGAACTGAAGGGAAGGTATGCCTTGTTGCAGATTATATCAACATTTGCAATGGGGTGGATGCCCAGGAGTGGTGAAGAGAATGATCAGGGATCGTGTGAATTTTGAGGAGTGGTAGAAAGCATGGCAGTTGGATTCAATGCCAAAAAGTAGAAAAATCATGCACCTAGGGCAGAGGAACCCAAGAGCTGAGTATAGGATTGGTGGGGATGGTTATTGACATTCAATAAATAGGAAAGGGATCTTTGGATTTTTATGTCTGAGGACATCAAGGTGGCACTGTTGCAAAGCAGTGAGTAGGGTTAGTGGGGTGCTGGGGTGTGCAGGGAAGGTATCTCCATCGTGAGGATGGAGGTGATGTTGCCAGATCCCACCTGGAGTGCAATGTAATTTTGGAGAACAACCTCAGACAGAACATAGACAGGGTGGAGGAAATCCACAGGAGGGCAACTAAAATGGTGCAGGATTTACATGAGAAGTCCTAAGAGGAGACAGAGGGATCTCAGCATGTACACCCTAGAAGAGAGGAAAGGGAAAAATGACATGATACAGGCCTACAAGTATCTTACAGGAGTGAACAGGGTCTGGGGAGTCACTTTCAAATGTGAAAGAGCACCAGGACCAGGGGGAATGCAATGAAACTGGGGGGAGGGTCAAAAGAGAGATGTGAGAAAAAATGGTAGATACCTGGAACAGATTACCAGCTGAAGTGGTGGAGGGTAAAACAGTAGGGAACTTCAAGCATGTGTGGCGTACACTTAGCAGTATATTAGAGAAGAGGTGGGAGGGTCGATGGAGATCAGACAGTATGTGAGAAGGAAAATGAGGCAGGAAATATCTAGGCAGACTAATAAGGCCAAGTGGTCCTTTTCTGAAGACAAATTCAGTGTTTCTATGTTTATGATCACACACCTACTATAGAAACAGCTTTTGCTACAGTAGGCATCAGACTGTGAACTGTCAATAAGTTGGTGGCTGCTATGGATGTGAGTGGAGGGTCTGTGCTGCTCACCATCCACCATAGGTTGGGGCAAGTGGGGGCAGTTGTAGTGGTACTGGGTGGGCTGGTCAGGGGGACATATATTATACTTATGGGGCAGGGGAATTACTCAACACCAAGTCTCTGGTATGGAAGAATTACAGCTCTTGCCAGACTACTAATTGGGACATGTGGGGAACCCTGATCCAGATATCAGGCAAATGGTACTGAGGAATTACTGATCTTATCAAGTGTCTGGGGCCCAGCTGATCAGTGGTGGGGGGGGAGGTCTTCTGTCTGCTGGACACATGGGACAGATGTTTTATTACACAGGCATGCAATTTGGGGAGGGGTGGAGCACTGGACACCGGGACAGTTATGTCATGTACCAGTGGAGGGACCAGGGCTAGTGGTATCCTGACATGAGCAGGTGTTGGGAGTGTAGGAATGCACAGTCCATAATGCCTGGTTTAGGGAACCAGTAACTAGTGTTGCACTAATGGATAGCTACACTGCCCCAACCCTCCCAGCATGCCGATGTGCCTATTTGCAAGATGCTGACAGCTGCTTTCCATAGGTGCACAAGGATGGATTAGGGCCACTTACAAATGGGATAGTGACTTTGTAACCAAGCAATTATATGACCCTGTGCAGTACTATCCTGCTTTAGAGGTGCAAATTGGGATTAGCAACTTGATAACCTGTCTAACACTCACAGAAAAGCTTGAATATTCTGCCTTAGGGCTTTTTAAAACCATTATAACTCTGTTAAATGAACAAGAAAGCACCCCAGAGTTGTGGTTGGTGATGGTGCACCTGGGTCTCATGCCCAGTGCCCAACCCCACCCACCTGGGTCCCAATCCTCTGCGTGCCTCATCTGTCTGGATGATACTGGATGTCTTGGGGGCCAGAAGGAGTGGCAGCCCTGCCCTATGGATAAGCCAGGGAGGTCTCTCGCCAGGTGGAAGTAGGCATTAGCAGAGCCTTTGGAGGGGACCCAGAGTGTGGGCATGGGGGAAGGCTGGGTGGGAGAGAATTGGGAATGATGCCTGAGAGAGGACACATCTCCAGTGATCAGAAGAAAAAGAATTGGTAAAAAAAGGAAAAATATTTCCCAAACAGCATCCCCCCTTTTGATTTGAACCCACATCACCTTTTGATAATGCAGCCACTAAACTACCTGACTATCTAACTGCTGCAGGTATTACCAAACCCAAACCCACTGGAATCAGTTGAAAGAAGACACCCTGAATTTTGTCTCTGAATACCTAAATGCCAAGCGGCAGGCCTGAGGTGCAGCTGGTTGGCTGGCATTGGCACACCCACCTGAACCAAACAACCCTCCCAACGTGTTTCCCTTGATGTCTTTAAATCTTGAACTGGCTTTCAGTGCCAGTGGACTTGAACACAGATAACAATATATATATATATATATATATATATCCACACACACATATATTGTATATATATATATATATTAAAGGCAAAAACTCCGTTTAATACATTAATTAGGGTTGTTCCACAGCGACAAAAGTGAGGAAATTAGCTGTTTGGTTGGAACCCATTGGACCCCCAGCCTCCCCCAACCGGCATTGGGAGTGCGCATTGGGATAAATCAGCCCTAACTCTCACCCCATGACATGTACAAAGCAACAAGAAGTATAGGAGAATGGGGTGAGAGTTAGGACCCATGATCCCAATGCACACCCCAATGCCGTGGTTGGGGGTGGGCGGGGGATTCAAGGGGTTTTCAACCCTAACAGTGAATTTCACTTTGTCACTGTGGAACAACCCTAACTAATGCACTAAATGGATTTTTTTGCCTCTAATTTCCCTTCTTTTGAGAATGATAACAGAAATAGTGAAGTACAAGTGAGTGGCGGGCCCTTTGGGCCCGCTGGCCCGCCCACATGATGTCTTGTGGCATACTAACAGGGACAGCAACACAAACAGAAAGCAATAGTGGCTATCGGTAAACACAAGCCGAAATGAGAAATAGAAAGGTAACGCATGGTGGCATAGACGGAACGGTCTGCCACGCGGATGTGTTGTCACATAGTAACATGGTGCCTGCAAACAGAAATGTCAATGGGCATGGTGACATAAAGTGACACAGAAAGATAAACAGTACTGTAGACAGAAATGGCAAAAATAACAGAAACACAAGCAAATGAAAAGCATAAAGGATAACATGCATGGTGGCGTGAAGCGTCAGCAGTAAGTGAGAAGCAGGTAAGGAACATAATGAGAAAGGGCAACAGTAACAGTAATGTAAGCACATAGGCTGGTTTTCCCCAAAACCTGCATAGAGAAACACAGTGAGTACAAATAATGTATGCATAATAATGAGTATCGACGCAGAAAATGAGAACTTGGAATACTGAATATGTTATATCTCAGGAACCGTACGACATAGAAAAAAAATTCAAAAGTCATATTATTTACAACTGTCCTGGCTAATTTGGTACTTAGCCCCCACTAGGGAGCCTAAGACATTTCAGTGAAAAGTCCATTATCTACTTTACGTTTCAAGATAAGGGCCCTGAAAAGCGGTGACATCATAATGTTATTCTATGGGAAAAAAAGAAAAGTTGAGACACCATAACTTTGCCTCCCTGTAATGTTTTTCACCAAACCACTGAAAGGCACATCTGTGGGTGGTTGGCTGTCTTCCCTCCGAATTTCAGGAAAAAAGACCAAACCGTTATTTTGCAGCAGGGATCCAAAGGATTTCTGTAATGCGTCGGGTGCTGTAATGTTATCCTATGGGAAAAAAAGTCAACTTTGGAGTGCCGTAGCTTTGCCGACACGCAATATTATTTCAATACAATACTGAAAGGCACATCTGTGAGATGTCGGCTCTGTTCCCTTCAAATTTCAGCCCAAAACTCCCAACGGTTCTTTTGCAGTGCAGTGCCAAAGAATCTCTGTCACTTTCCCACAGTTGGAAAACTACTGTCGCAATTTGCTAAAGCTTTCACAAACAAGTTTGACACCTTCGTGAGCACGAAAGTAATTTGCGAAAGTACTTTTTTCAGAAATTTGAAAAACATATTTCTGGGGTGTTTTACCACAAAATAAAGACATGGCAAGCATCCTCAGGGTCCACTAGGTGAATACAAAAAGAATTAGGTTGCTAGAGGTCCCAAATTTAAATGCCAACCATTTCTCTGATCACCAACTGAAAACAAAATGGCCGATTTGCGAAAGTAACAGGCCCATTTGTGAAAGTAAAAATGCATTTGCGACACTGTCGAACTTTTTAACTTTCCCTTTGACTTATAATGGGAAACTGTTTTTTGAATAACTTTTGAACCGTTTAATATTTTTTCATGAAATCTTCAAAAGGCACATCAGGGACCCCTGCCGCATGTTCCCTGAAGATTTTGGGCCAGTCACGAAAACTGTACGACCTGTAGGCACGACCGTAGAATTCCAGAAAAAGCGTAAACACGCACACAGATCACACTTAATAACTCCACAGCCGTATATCCAACTGGTATGGAACTTGGAAGGCCCCAAGGCCTATGGTTTTTGATCATGTATTCCAAATTTCAGGCAAATCTGTCAAACGGTTGCAAAGTTATTAAGGTGCAAAGATTTGGGGTTTAACTTAGAAATAGCTCCTCAACCCCAACTATGGTAGCACTACCGTGCTACCACAATATATACACATACATATATATATTTATACAACTTATGTGCTGGGATACATTCCAGTATAAAAAGTAATATCTGTAGAAGCCAGTGAAGATAACACTGTTATCTTCATGTTCCTATACACCATCATGATATCTTTACACTCCTGTACGTCATCCTGTTATCTTTTAAATTCCTATACGTAATTTGTAAGACATCCTATTGGCCCCTCAAGAAACTCATCTATTATAAGGCTCTGCCTCTTAATGACCTGATCCCCATCCCCCTACCAACGTGACTCTTACATCTGGTTGACCCTGCCATCAGTTTAAAACCATGTTTGATAAAAAAAAAAAAAAAAGCTTATCTGGTTGATCCTGCCGTTTCTCCCTAGTCTCATCAAAACAGTTTAATTCCCGACGTCCTTTATTTGTAGTGTGACCGAGCGGCCTCAGTACGTTACTGTGAGTACCTCACACACATCTAAAACAAACCACTGTCTCTTCAAAATGGTACAAATGAAGTCCTTTTTTATTAATTTTCCTGGGCTTGCTAACCAAGAAACAGGCTGCAGTTAAAACCAAACAGAGAAGCGAGCAACTTGGCATGTCGGCAGCTTCAGAGAAGTAAGTAAGTCGCAGTAGGTGTTACTATGCAACACTGGCTTGCACTTCACTGAAAGCTCTGTAAAGTTCCTCGCTCTCTGTTCAGTTTTAACTGCAGCCTATTTTTTACTTTGCAAGCCCAAGAAAATTAATAAAAAAGGACTTCATTTGTATGATTTTAAAGAGACAGTGGTTTGTTTTAGATGGGTGTGAGGTACTCACTGTAACGTACTGATGCCGTTCGGTCACACTACAAATCAAGGACGTTTGGAATTAAACTGTTTTGGTGACACAGGGGAGAAATGACAGGATCAACCAGATAACATTTTCAACAACTTAATAAATTTCTAAAAGCCACAGAGCTTTTTGTTAATTTACAAAGAGAGTTTTTTCTTTTAAATGCCTGCCCGCTCCTCACTGAAAACCCTTTTGGTCAAGCTACACATTTATACTACAACTCCTCAGTGAGACCAGGGGGGAAATAACAATCAACCAAAAAACTGATTTTTAATAATCATATCTTTACTAATTATAACAGGACCAGTGCAGGGGAGGGGGGAGGCGCTCCTATTCCTGCCTTAAAATTTATTTGCAGTACTGTTGTAAGTGTCCGATGTGGTCAGTTCTGCAGGGAGTGGGGACAAAACATATCTGGGGCTCATGCTGGGGGACCAGCACATAAGTTGTATAAACAGAACATGACATGGCCTGACTGAAGATATCATATTTATCTTCACTTGAGGCCAATGACATCAAGATATCTCACTCGTGGCTTCGCCACTCGTGAGATATCATGATATCATTGGCCTCTCTTGAAGATAAATATGATATCTTCAGTCAGGCCATGTCATATCCCCTATATATATATATGCCTCACTCACAGCTCTGCTGTATTAGTCCTAGGGTGGCACACATGACTGAAGTCCTGGGGAGGATGGATCAGTATACGCAGAATCTGGTCTGATGCTTAACACTTAAAAGTGTGGAAGCTGTAGCTTGGATCTTCAGTGTGACTCAAGGTCTTGCAGCCCTGCTCCCCCCGGCCCACAGAGGCCCACTGCAGGGCATCACACAAGACCCACCAGCCACAAGGGACACAGACATGGGAGCATGCCCACAGTCTGGCTTCCCTACAGGTCAGAGCACCCCAGCACCCGGGCCATAACCCACAATCCCTTGCCACCAGCAGCCCCACTTGATAGGGGTCAGTGAGCTCCTCACCTTGCATTTTTAGGATTGATTCTTCAGATCATTTCCATTCTTTCCTCAGCTACCTGCTACTTGGTGTAGTCAAGCAGTCTCAGCTACCTTCTCAAATATCAGGCTCTGGGGGCACTGTGCAGAGTCTGAAATTCCAGGAATTTAACTCAACAGTCTCCCATCTTGCTACATCTCAGGAGCAGACAGCAGGCATCCACCCAGACAGCACCAGCTCATCCATCTGCCCTCATAGTCTTTCAACTCCAACACAGTGGCCACTCTTGTGATCTGGCTCACACACAAGTTCAGCAACTCTTTTTCAGAAATAGATCAAGAAAGTTCCATTTCTCATCATGCAGGTGCTAGTCAACTCCAGACAGAAGAGGCTGTCTTGTCAGCTTCTTAAAACTTGGGTCCAAATCCAGTTTTCATGTCCATTTTCTACAATCCATTTTTTTCTGCAAAAAAACAGTCCTTTAACTTTGTCTTTCCCTTTTCCTGTTGACATCTTGTCATTACCAGAGTCAGACAGAACCTTTTACCCTTTTTCTTACTTCTCTCATCAAAAATCTTTGATCATCTGTGTTTCATCGATGTGGCACAGATAAAACTGAAGAGGCTTTCTTCCCATCCTCTTGACACAAATCCATTTTTTTAATCCTTTGTTCTCAAACCATTTAACCTGTACTCTGAACAATTTCATCGCTGTGATGCAATTTCTCTGGCAGCAACAAAATACTGCAGATCTCCCTCTCTGCAGAACTGCCCATAAAATCCTCTCTTTTCTCTCTAGATGGGGAAAGGCACAACCAGCTCTGGGGGACAGATGGCTGGCAGCCCCCCTCACAGCCCCACCTTCTCCCTTGGGGCTGGAGCCCCCTCCCTGTGGAGGGGCTCCCACCAAACTGAACTTCAAAACCAAAGTTCTTTCCCCTTGGGAGCTTTCTGGCAGCTCCCCATTGGCAGGAGCAATTGTCAGCCAAAATTAACATGTACGAGGTTCCCGCAACACCTCACCAGTTGCTGAAAAAGGCGCACAGACTGTCCCAAGTATTTTCCCCCCAAGAGTCTTCACTGAAGCTCTGCTCTTTAGCAGCCTCTTCCCTCTGATGGCTCAACAAAAAATTTAGCATTTTTAGTTATTTTCCAGTCAGTCGTTAACGCTGAAACTTGTTTCCCCCAGCACCAGACAGGCTGAGAAATATGTGTAGTGTAACAGCAGCAGGAATGAGGATTAAATGTTCTAGATCTACCTGGATTAGGTGAGTTGGGGAACACCAGACTACTAAAGAATTTTTTTTTTTTGTGTCCAGAACTGACAGTGTGTGTATGTGTGTGAGGGAGTTGCTGGCAGGCTGCATGTGTGCAGTTCAAACACAATTCCCAGACTCAATAACTAGCACTAACCACGCAGTGTGTTAGCACTTCAAGAAAGCATTTAATATGCCTGTGTGCCTTATATGCATTAGAGTAATCCCCAGTTGTATGAGCACCTTGTTGCAATTAGTAATCCTGTGCAAAAAAAAAAATAGTGCCACATTAACAGGTTAGCACTGCACAGAAGAATGCTTTTTAAAATAGTACCAACCATGCTTATCACAATGCAGTGCTAATTCTGTTACAGTGGTATGTGGGCCCCCATTTTCAGATTAGTGTTGTGCACTCCTAAGTTCTACACCTGAGATAGCACACAGCCATAGAAGGTGGTGGTAAATGGCACTCACTCCAGTGAGGAGGGAGTGACCAGTAGGGTGCCGGAGGGCTCAGTAATGGGACACGTGCTCTTCAGTGTCTTTATAAGTGGCATAACAGAAGAACTGGATGGGGATGTTGGAACAAAGGCTTATAATATCATTATTTTATAGGAATGCACTTGGATTCACCTTGGGCCTTACCCAAAAATAATTTAATAAATTACCAATAATAATAAATATTTACATGTGATATTATCCTATGCTCTCCAGATTCAAAAATTACTGTGAAAAACACTGTTACCACACTTTGGATTATACAATAGATAAATATACTTTATTCACATATGTACAAGTCCTAAATATTCATAACAAGCATAAATATCAAGCATAATAAAAGTAATGTAAACAAACTATGATGTAAACAAAACAGATTTCAGAAAATCAAGTAAATCATATAAAACAAATGAAACACATTTCAGCAATAAGCAATGTAAATGAGTAAGCACTATTCAGCATAATAAATGACAATTTACACTATTTCTTTAGCATACTTATAAATAGCATGACACTTTCTTTTTTTTTCTATGAGAACTTGCAGTTCATTACACTAGTGTTTCAGATTATCTTGGCAGGATACTTGCTTAAACTTTATTGTATGAAAAAGGTACTTTCTTTAGATTTAAATTCAAGCTTAACCATACACCTAAGGTTTGAAGCTAAAATGCACCAACACCCCAGATAGCTAAATAAGTACTAAAAGTAGAATAAAGGAATACTTATGTTTTAGTTATCTGTAGATGTGGTCTTCTACTTTTTAGATTTCAAAGTCTTGCTGAGGACTTTTGGTTTTGGATGACAAATGTCCTTGGTGGTGAGTTTGGTTTTAGTCTGCTGTCTTTTCCCCTTGAACCTGGAACTGTAGAGTCTTTTTGACATCAATGAAGCAATGCAGGCTGGATCCTTCTTGCTTGACGTCACAAATCATTAAAAGTCACTTCAGGATTTAGTAGGAAAACTCAGATGCGATTTCAGCAGTTCGGCACAATCTGTAGAAAGTTCTCTCCCTGTGGACAGCAATGTTGTTTTGGGTAACTGGACTCTGTGACTCTTTTCTGTTTCAGTTAGTTTCTGCTTTTGAACCTCCAACTCTGGTCTCACTGCTATTTAACAGCACTGCAGGCTTGCTGGCTGGTAAATTCTGAAGTCAGTCTCTTGTTTAGGCTTTTAACAGAAATTCCAAAACATTCCTTTAGTCCAAATTCTCAGTATGCAAAACATAGGCCTTGCTTGATCCAATACTGGAAGAAAGTCCTTTCCATAACAATCAGTTGCAGCAGGACCTGTGTCAGAGTTGTGCAGGCTTTCAGTCTGGTTTAGCGCTCCTCGTGGTGGCAATGTTAAAGCCCAAGTAATGTTCCTAGCAGGTGTGGCTTCAGGCTTTGGGCCCAGTATAAGTTCAAGCTCATCCAAAATTGTCAGCACATTGAACACAGGTGTTCACACACCAAAGAATTAATCAGTTCTGGGACGGCTTTGCCAGTATCTCATTTATGTCCCACTTACTGGGTGACATCACCATCAAGTTATGATTGTTCTAAGCACTCTTTGAGGGTGTTACTGTTAGCCCCTCCTAAGCCATTTTTTTCTCAATATGACTTCATCCTGAAAAACTATTTTTGATATGAAACAATTTTTCTTTCTTACATCTATGTGCGCCTTTGTACATATATAAGACTCACATTTTTAAATGCAACTAAAGGAGAGGATTCATTTGAGACCAAACATGATGGAGTTAATTCTAATATCAAATCTATAATTTATAAAAATATGATTCAACTTTTTCCTTTATAGATATCTAAAAAGTATTTACAGATTTCAGAAGTACATTTTTTCCTGTTTAAAATGGTGTTAATTTGGCATACCTGCTATCATTAGAACTGTGTAAATTTAATAAAACTTCTTTAAGACAGGGATCTTCTTTGTTCTTTTCTTAAAGACATCAATCACTGTGAGAAAAGTTACTTCACTATAAACTTTTAGACAGTCTTTCTCTCTATAGCAGCAAACTAAAGATTTAATATTCATCTTGTTAGACTTCCTAAGATGTGAGCTATCACAGGATACTAGATTTGTCTAGTTTTCTAATAAGAAAATATTAGATAAATTATATTCATAACTTTTGAATGCTTCATTCTGCAACTATAAAGCTTGGTAAGCTTTACTTATTTTATTTATTTTTATTTAGCTTTTGTTGACCGGGTAAGTGCACTAGACAAATCCTGCCTATTTTCAGGCACGACCTGGGGGAGGGGGATACAGATGAATGCCAACTGACCTTGAACCAGATTAAGCTGTTGGTGGTATTTTAGTGAATGAGGGAAATTTGGCCAGGACACCGGGGAAATTCTCCTACTCTTTTCGATAAGTGCCATGGGATCTTTAACATCCACCTCAACTACCACCAATCCAGGCAGATGGGACCTCGGTTTAACGTCTCATCCAAAAGACGGCACCTCAGAAATGCAGCACCCCTCTCATGCTGCATTACAGTGTCAGTACTAGGATATTAACCCAAGTGCCAGATGTGGGAACTGAACCCACAGCCCTCTGATCTCCTGGCTTCAGAGGCGAGTGTGCTACCTACTGAGCTTATTTATCATAGTATTGTCCTATAACTGTCTAATGTTCACAGCGGCAGTGCATTGCATCTTTAAACTATGAATAAAACTTCTTATTACTATACAGGGTAATAGTACTTTCAAAGTCTAAGACTTTTTTGTTTTCTTGGTGGTACCCATCACATGATCTCTTATCTTGATAGTGGTCATGGATACCTAGCTTTAGCTAAGACTTTTCCTATAAATTTATCTACAAATCTGTCATGCAAGGCTTGGACACAACAAAGATGGTACTGAAATGTGGTAGGTCCCCTTAGAACAACATTGCACTACATGCTTAGCCTGGAAGGTGCTCACTCATATCATGGCTTAAAAAACTAAATGGAGTTTCATCTCTATTCCCTTAGACTTCCTCTATCATATGGCAAAGTGCTGCTTATGGAACAGAAATATTTTTCTTTAAAGCATTAAAGTCAGATACCTTGTCTTAAGGTTTAAATAACTAACACTTTTTGTTTTCTTGTAGGAATTTTTGCAAATAATACTCTTAATCAGAAATTAGTCCTATATAAAAATCAGATAAAATAATAATAATTAAAAATCAATTATTGAAGATAAAAGTAAAATATTTTTTCCATCAAGGGTTTTGTCCCTACAGGGAGATATGCCTTTTTGCAGATGACACCATGATCTGTAATAGCGTTGATAGGTGCAGATGGAGAGAATGAGTGGGGACCTAGAAAACTTAAAGAGTGCTATGGGACATGGCAGCTCTGGTTCAAAACCAAAAAGTGCAAAATCAAGCATCTAGGGACTAGAAGCCTAGAGGCTGAGTATAAAATGTATGGGGAGGTACATATGGTCACTAAGGAAACCTTTTATACAGCACTGTGCTCTGTATGCAGGAGAGGATTACTCATTTGCATTGTCGTAGTAGTATATATGCACATGCATATGATCAGGGTAGCATCAGGTGATGCTAAATATGACACTTATCCAACCATGCTGTTCCCACAGTGTAATATGTAGCTCTGCACACTGACCTTCTGAAAATGGGGCCCTAATTGACTAAAAATCCTGGCTGATGCCTCTTAAGATGCAGAAAGTAAACATAAAAGGGTTATCTTATCTATCTCTTTATGTATTGTTTTATCGTATTTTGCTTGCAAAACCTTTATCCGATTTCAAAACATTGTGATGTGACTTAAAATGTTTATAACAGACTAGCTAAAATACAGTTTGTTTTCTTCTTTTGCCTATATGCTGTCTTTACTTACTTATAAGAACACAGACTGGTGGGCTGGCCTAGCAGCTTGGTGGTGATTGCACTGCCTCCCATGCCAGTGGCCTAGTTTTGGGGGTGGACCTGGGTTGCACAGAGGTTAGCTGGGGGGGATATGATTGAGCATCTTGGGAAATGCTCTCCTCTCAGTGAGGGGACATCTGACTACCCTGCTCTTCAACATCCACCTAGCTGAGGAGGGCTGGCAGGGCAGCACAGCTGCATAAGTGGGAGGGCTCAGGCAGGCACAAAGCAAGCATGTGTCTTTATATGCAATTGCATAATTTCATGCTTGGCTGCCCAGGGGATGAAACCAAAGGTGGAAACCCCCCAGTGGTAGAATGATCAAACAACCTGATGCAGATTCTTCACTGCTAACCAGGCTCTTTGTCAGTGACCCTGGCCCTCCTCCTCCTCCTCCTGGCCCCAACACAAGGGATGTGTGTATGTGTGTTTGAGGGGGGATCTCAGGACAAGTATGTCCTGTGGATGGTAAGTGATTGGGTTGGAGATGTCGGTGGGCAAAGGGGTAGCAGGGTGACTAAAGAGATAAAAATCTCTATGGAAAAAAAAAGAAATAAAACACAGTTTGAGAAGCTCAAGCCCCAAAACAGACTGTGCATGCCTCCAATGAGGCATCACAGTGAAGTTATTTAGTAAAACAATGCAAATTATAGGTATATGCCAGCTAAACTCCTGATGAGAATTGAATACTGAGGGATTGCAGCAAAAATATATATTTTTGTTTCTTAACCAAGAAACATTTATTAAACAAAACGTTAAAATAAAAACTTAATCAAAACATAGTCCATAGAGTACAAACTAGCAATGATTTTAGCTTGCACTTCCACAGCTCCAGAAGTGCTTCCCAAGCATTCAGCTCAGATAAGTTGCTGGAGTAACACAGTAATTAATTACACATAAAACCAATCAACAATTTAACTGGAAAAATGCATGTAGCCCCCATGTATACAGGTGTAACCCCCAGTCGATGCTAAACTGAGAGGGCTGCTACCCCTGCCTATATGGCTAGTGAACAGCTTGAGGGGCTTAGGTCCTATGATGTGGTGCCTCCATTTTTAATAAGTTGAAACTTGGGGAGAAAGGTGTCACTTTGCAGGTTGGCTAGGTTTGGCTACTCTGCACAGGGGCACCCAAAGTAATCCAGAGACTAGAAGCAATAACATAATGTCCAATACCAGGAGATGGGATTTTAAAGTGTGGATTTATTTAACAACACTGAATGAAAAGCACAGACGGACCCCACGAGGCTACACTCCTTGTAATGCAGATAAGGTGATGGCACAGACACAATCCATTCTTGGATCCTAAACTTCCATATGTCATGGACTCTTTAACTAGTGGCACACTACCACCCTCTACTCCATCCCAACGTCTGGGCACCCTCTTCAGGTACTGGCAGATACCTGACAGAAAGGTGACTGGTGTTTCAAAGTGAATCCATAGAGGTCAGCCCTGTTACTCCAGGTGGGGAGTCTCCCACCTTTTGTTCCATAGACCCATACCTGGCCATTCCTTTGTTTACACATACATCCTTGGCTACTTTAGTACAGACTATACTTGGCTTTGTAATGCAGAAACTGTCTTTCCCTTGAAGACCCCACCACATACAACAGTCATTACATCTCACTGTTCCATAAGCCCTGGACTTGGCATCCTGACTGACCCAAAGCCCCAGGGATGTATTTACTCACTGTTTTGGTGAATGACACTGGCCTTTTGTCAAAGCTTCATCACCCTCATTGTTGCAGATGTCCAAAAACTCTGAAGGAATCTCATTCCACAAAAACCGTAGTGCCCCAGCACTCTCTATCAGGCAGCTTCTTCCTTTTCCCAGGCAAGGGGGTTGCCCCTGGGAGTTGGTTCCTTGTGCCTCTCTTATGGTGGAAGCACACACCCTAAGGTAACTCTGTGTCAGAGCTGAGGGCAGGGAGGCCTGATCCTGCAGGGCACCCCCTCCCTCCAAGGCACTGAAGGAACTACATCCTTCCTTTGCCTGTGCCCACTTCAGACTGCAAACAAAAACTAGACTGCTGACTCCAAGGATCAACTCTAGACTGACTTTGAAATTCCCCAACGTTCTACCTAACTCCCAACTACAACATTCCATTGTGGCTTATGTTGCTGCAGAATTCTAAATGATGTCATAGCCCCAGCTCAGCAAAGACTGAAAACAGAGCAAGACATAGTGAAATCCATTTAACTGGAGTTTCACTAGCTGCCTGTCCCTGCCTGCCACTAGATCTAACTAGGGCTCTAGTAACCCCAGGTAACAGGGGAGTTAAACAGGTATGTTAGGAATATCATGCATTAGCTTCCTCTACAAATGTGTTGTCTAACAGTAAATGAAGGTTGCACTTATTTAAAAGAAAAACTACAGCATTTTAAATTAGTTTTAAAAGTTTCTTGTCACATCACAATGTTCTGAAATTTGAGTAAAGGTGTACAAGCAAAACAAAAGGAAAAACACAATAAAGAAGTAGAATAAGAGATAGCCATGTTTTGTTTACCTTCTCTGCAGTTTTAAACATCATCTCGTTAAGCCAGCAGTTAACTGAATGCAACAGGTAAGGAGTTCAGCTGTAGGCCATTCCAGGGGAGGCGGGGATGGGTAGTTTCAGAACATAGTCCATTTCAGTATATGGTTTATTTGTTTCAGTATATAGTGTATGTGAATTTTTCAGTCTACAGTGTATGTGTTTCAATACATAGTGTATGTGTTTCACCATGTAGTGTATTTGTTTCAGTATATAGTGTACGCAGATTTTTCAGTGCATAGTGTATTTATTTCAATAAACAGTGTATGTATTTCAATATAAAGTGTAGATATTTCAATATATAATATATTTGTTTCAGTATATAGTGTATGTGCTTTTTTCTCAGTGTGTAGTGTATGCATTTCAATAGATAGTGTATGTATTTCAATATATAGTATATTTGTTTCAGTATATAGTGTATGCAGATTTTTCAGTGTCTAGTGTATTTATTTCAATATAGTGTATGTATTTCAATATAAAGTGTAGGTGTTTCTATATATAGTGTATTTGTTTCAGTATATAGTGTATATGCTATTTCAGTGTGTAGTGTATGCATTTCAATAGATAGTGTATCTATTTCAATATATAGTGTATTTGTTTCAGTATATAGGTTTATGCAGATTTTTCTCAATATATAGTGTATGTGTTACAGTCTATAGAATATTTGTTTCAGTAGATAGCTTATGTGGATGTTTCAGTCTGTAGTGTATGTATCTCAATAGGTAGTGTATATGTTTCAGTACATAGTACATTTGTTTCAGTATGTAGCACATGTGGATTTTCAGTACTCAGTATGTGGATTTCAGCAGATAGTGTATGTATTTCATTATACAATGTAAGCATTTCACTATATAGTGTGTGTTTCACTATATAATATATGTATTTCAGTATACAGTACATATATTTCACTATATGGTGTATATATTTCAGTAGATACTGTATGTGGTTCACTACATTGTGTATTTTTTCAGTATATAATGTATATATTTCACTATATGATGTATATATTTCACCATATAGTGTATGTGTTTTACTATACAGCCAGAGATTATGAATTATGTCTCTAAGGCTTGCCATATTTACCTGAATAATTTTTCTGCTAATAGCAGTGCCTGTAGTAGAATTAGCCTAGTTTAAGCATAAAAGAAGTGAAGAATGCATCACTGGGCCTAGTTTATCAGTTACCTGGGGCCCCATTCTTGCCAGCATAGAGGTAAAATGCTAACTGCAGTCCAGCTAATAGAGGCTGCAAATGTGGTTTGCAAGTACTAACATGCTAGATTAAACCTACAACCATGCTGTAGCATGGCACTGTGCCAATGCATGATCCAGTCTCATGCTGTTACCCAGTCTCACTGTGCAGCACAGAAGTCCCTCATGAAAGGGAATGGGGAAATTGTTTCACCAGGAAAGACACACTAAGCCAGATCTTGTTTCCAACAGGTGCGACCTGGGCACACAAGAAAGTTAAGTGACTTGCTCAGGGTCACACAGTGTATGCAAGTGGAAGCTGTGGGATTCAAACCCAGGTCTGGTCTGCTGAATGTCACCAGATTTGCAGCTCAGAGCCTTAGACCACTGTGCTATACTGCCTCCCAATCCCTCATGAGCGTGTGCTGCATCCCTACAGCACAATTAACATTAAACTGGCACACCAATAAGTTGCTTCAACATTATTTTATAAAGCTGGAAATGCATTAGCAGCTAACATTGTGTTATTTTCCAATACCTATCCACCTCAAGACCCATAAATGCATCTGCACTTCTGTCACAATATCTTGCAAAACTGAATTGCAACTCTTGCGCAACAGTTTTTGCATGGCTTTGTGCTAGATCCAGCAACGCATATATAGGCAACTCAATGAGAAATGCTAAAGCAGCTAGTTGGTGACACTGTTTTCTGTGAATTGTACTGTACCCCTAAGCCATATAGAAATCAATGGGTCAGTGCCCACTTCTGTGGCTCAATAAACAGTCAGTCACAAGGCTGAGCAGTTTACCCTCACACTTTCCCCAAGCATGTTGGTAGTTCAGTGACATCCCCCTCCATAGCCCTAGCATGCCAGCATACCATTTCATGCTGTGAGTCAGGGGATCCATGTCAAAACCTACCTTGCAATCTGGATGCCACGTGCAGTTGCAGCACTGAACCCCAGCTATTGCCTCATTTTGTTAACTCAGGGGAGGTGCAAGAGGCTTTTAACTCATTTGGTGAGTGCTGTGATGCCTTTGTATGTGGCCCTCTATGCATTTGCATGGTGCTCCTGCTTCCTTATGACCAGTCTCAATGCTGTTTGAATACCATTTAGCATAGCTCAGCAGGATCACATTGGCAGCAGTGGTGCTAGATTTTCACACCAAACTGGCAGTGCCAGCATTAACATTTGTAAATGGGGCCCGGGATGTCAAAGCACTTCTTTACAACACATGAAATGCTTGCATCCCAAAGATCACGTTGCAACGAATACAAAATATACTCACATCATGTCTAACATGGAGATCAAAGAAGGTAATGTGTCCTGAGGCTGTTTTTCCTAGAGAATTCTTTCATGTATTTCTTCATCAATTGCATCATGCAGGTTTTCAAGCTTTATTTCCTAGTCATGTAGAAATCCACATGATGCTTTTTGCCCCGTGCTTTCCTTCTGGGTTTTGTAGCTCTGCTTCTCATCTATCCCAGGCTCTTCCTTTGAGCATGTAGAGAATTCTGAATATTCAGGTGCCTTAGATAAAATAATGTGTTCTATTTTTGCAATATGGTAATTAGTGTTGGAGCACTACTTCAAGGAAAAATATTAAAAGTCATACACCGGTTCAATGGCATGGAGGCAGTTCAGTGCACTGCCATCTTAGATATTAAAAGAAGCATTAAACAATGAAGAACACGAGCAGAAGCTTTAGTACAAATAGCTTTACACAGACATTTTGCTGGAATAGTGGCATCAGGAAGTTTAAGAACAAGACAAGCAGAATACAGAACACAGCCACAAGATACAGTATAATGTTAAGTCCTAAAAAGGCGTGTCTTGATTGCATTTTGTCAAACAGGTTCACCACAGTAACAAATAGTGCTATTTACTCAGATTCCTATAGGAACCACAGTCAAATATATTGCTCTTGTAAAAGAAAAGCCAATAGGTGTTACCAGAAAACCAGCATGCAAAAACATGGACACAACTAAGCTACTGTATGTCAGAAAGTCAGACAAATTAGGCTGGCCTGTTGGCACAGGGGCAGGGTGCTGACCTGTGATGCAGGTGACCCGGGTTTGGGAACGGACCTGGGATGTCAGAGGGCTGGCCTGGGGGAGAAGGATCGAGCATCCAACAACTGATCTCCTTCCCCCAAGGGGAGGGTGGTAGAGTGTTCAGCATTATACAGACACCTAGCAGAGGCTGGGTGTACCAAATACACTGACACCAATACGTTTGGGGGCAGGGCAGATGCTGGCCGTTATTGCACGTCCCTTCCCCGTACATTGGGGAAACAAATCGCTGATGGCAGCCTGGATGAAGCCCGCCCTCAGCTTAAATTAGCTCCCAGGCTGGTTCCCTGACCTATCCTGTCACTTGTGACACTATGGGCTGGTGCCATAACCCTCTCCCTGGGGAGGTAAGCCAGGGGGTATCAGGGAGCCACGGCCAATGTGGGAGTGGGAGCGGAAGGGTCTTTGATTGGGCTGAGGGACCAGTGGCAAGGTGGCACAATAAAGCATACTAAATAAAGAAATAAAAAGTCAGACAAATTAGCTGGGAAATGCTGTCACTCATCCCTGTTATTGATGAGTCTTAGTGTTATTTCACTATTGAGATTAAACTGATATTTGACAAACTGCTCCAAACAAGACATGCCACAATCAGAGGGTGGGGGGGGGGCAATATAGGAGGATCACATCTGAGTTGCTTGAATGCTTCAAGTTTCAAGATTAAAATCAACATGGAACACCTTTAAGGCACATATGATGATGGGGACTGGAATAATATAGACATCACAGAAACTCTGCTGTTAGAGGTCACATGATGTACTCAGGCTGCTCAGTTGCAAACCTTATGGATCCATGATTCTGGCTTTATAATTGCTTTTTTCTCTACAATGAACAGTTTGCTTTGCTATGATTTTGTTACTGAGCCTCTTATTTCAGCTTTCTGTGCTCTGATCTCTTACTTTTTAGCATGGACTCCTCAAATTCTACAGACGCACTGGAGCATACCTTTCAACCTCTTGCCTCCTGAATCAGGGACTAGGCTTAACAAAATCAGGAACAAAGACCCAAAATCAGTGACACATCTTAAGAATTGATAATATTTATTCAGAATGCTGATAGAATAAGAGGATTTGTGTTAAGATGCATTTTCTGAAGAAGAACAAGTATTTAATGTTTTACATTATTTTGTGATTTTAATCTCCACTCTTCTGTCACAAAAACACAAATTTTACGAGGGACAGAGGAAAACTTTGAGGCAACATCAGGGACAATCCCTGAAAATCAGGGACAGTTGAGAGGTATGCACTGGAGCCAACAGATACCACTGTTCAAGTGCCTGGGCCTTATCCTTCACCGAAAAGATCCACAACGGATTCGCCTACCGACACTGATTCAGAACCTAATAAACTTGTTCTACTGCTAGCTAGTGGTGGGCAAAGTCTATGCATTTTGCCATGCGGAGCGCTTTCCATCATAACCATAATTACGAAAAGTACTCCACAATGCAAAGTGAATAACTTCGCCTTGAAATTTAACGCAAAGTCTCATTGTTTTCTATGCACTTAGTGCTCACTTTGCCTTTGTTTTGGTCTTTAAGGCAAAGTTTGCAGTGAATCATTGGATGACAGGTCACATGGGCTCTAGATTGTCTTGCATAGCCTCAGTTCTGCATAGTGTGTGTAGTGCAAAGCTAGATACAGTTTGCTCTCAGAGCTCTGTGAATCAAACAATTGAAAAACCTTTTAAAAATAATTTTTGAGCCAATTTGTTTGGTCAAAATTTACCACATAGATTGTAGGATACCATCCTGTGCTTATATCATTGAGTGTTTATTGTTTTTGTGTGCATTTTGAATGTTAATTTAGAACATTCAGTCTGTGTACTGACAGACACTGTGGAAGTGTGCTTCCGGGAGGGGCAGATCTGAGGTGAAGAGAGATTCACAGTGAGAAAGGCAGTCTTTCTAACTGTTGGGTAGCTAGAGTGCTAGTATTTGTGTGTTCCTGTGCACACAGTAATACTTGTAGTAAGGTTTGATACTGTTTCTGCTGTTTGCTGTGGTGCTGTGACTTTTTCAGTCGGTTTAAAAGATTTGGTTGTAGTGTACTGAACTGTTAAATTTTCTGCGCATTACCTTCAATGTGTGTGTATGTGTTGTTAAGTCAGACACACTTTATTGCACCACAGCGTAATCACAGCACTCTGAATCTCTTATCCCTCTGTGGTATTTTTTACTGCTTCATTCTATCTTGGTAGTGGACTGGTACTGCATCTGTCCTCCCCCCCACCCCACAAAATAAAGTATTATCTTTCCAGTATTGGATTTGTGACAACTGGTTAAGGTGTTTTTGTACCTGTGCGGCTGCATCTCTGGAGTGCTCAGTCTCCATCTATGTGTGAGTCTGCATCTGTTTAGGGCCCAGGCTCCATCTGTAAGCCACAGCTGTTGTTTTTTGGCTTCCCATTCACCCCAAAGTTCAGAAATCTAAATTTGTTGTGAATTTTCTGTGTAATCCCCAAAAATGCCCGCAAAGAGATGTGCATGCAAAGATGTTTCTGGCCATGGCACTGCTGCCAGTGGCAAGAGTGGCAGTGGGCATGGGCATGGTAGTATGCATCATAAGGGCATAGTTGATGGCAGTAAAGGGATTTCTTCCACTGTGTTTTTCACACTCAATTGCTTCAATGATGGTTGGAGATGCTGTTGTCCCCACTGGTGGTGGTAGTGAAGTTGGTGATGGCATGAATATTGCCCCAGGTTCAACCTGTGACAAGTTAGCAGGCTGCCAAAATATTGTGGAGTCCAAAGACATGAGTCAGAGTGTAGCTGATGTCACACTCCCCATCCCCGTCCCCACAGTAGTTGAACATGATTCTGATCCTGACGATGACTGACAATCACATGTTTCCAGTGCTGTTGAGGTTATGCCTGGGCCATTCAAAGGTTCAAATGTTGAAGAAAAAATACTGGATGATCATACTGGGGCTTTGGTTGTACTTGGAACATGTTCTCCACAGGACAGCATCCAAGCTGAATTTGTTAGCAACCCACAAAATTAGAAAAAATAACTGCAAGAAATGTATTTCTTTGCTTGGTGACTGTGAAATCTAAAAGAAATTCCCACAAAGACATGGTTAGGCAAATGTGTTTCTGACTGTGGTGTATGAACTATGTACATCAATGGGGTGTACTGCACATATTCCATCACATCACTTGGTAGAAATAAAAAAAATTAAAAAAATCCTTGCTGGGAAAAAGTACTCTGTCAGTGAGGGTTAGGGCCAGGCAAGGTCCCTGAATCTGTATGGGCAACAGCAGTGCCTGCTGCATCACCCTTAGCGTAGGTGGTGTGTGAAATAAATTCTGTGTGTGTGTCTGAAATAAAGTCTGCCAGCCAGTCGTCAAGTAATAGTAAGTAGCCATGTAGGTAAAAGTTGTGAATTAACACCGGAGGCTTACCACAGGCACAAGGAGGATAACTTTGGCTGTTCAAGTACTGTTCAGAGTACCATTGCAGTGCACACCTCGGTGCAAATGTTGTACTCATTGTCATGTCACGATCATGAGTCATGAGACAAATCATGTTCTTCATCTTCACGATCCCGAATCACACAACTTTAACTTTTTTTTGACCAACCCTGTTTTTGTTTAAATCTTCGGTTTCATCACAAATCAGGACTGTGGGGGCAGCCAGTTATCATGTCTCGTCACTCAAGATACTTAGTCTAGTACAATGCTTTTGTTTGTGTTCACATTCTGTTGGATGGCCTACTCAAATCTTTGTCCTCACAAGAAGCCAGCTCTATTTAATTCTGTAGATATCATCTTGCTGTGAACATTGTACAATTCTGGGAAGTTCATCATGACTGAGTCACCTCATGTCACGATTATGAGTCATGAGACCTTAGCATAGGTGGCGTGTGAAATAAATTGTGTGTCTGAAATAAAATGTGCCAGCCAGTCATCAAGTAGCAGCAAGCAGCCATGTAGGTAAAAGTTGTGAATTAACACTGGAGGTTTACCACAGGCATGAGGAGGATGACTTTGAATGTTCAAGTAGTGCTCAGGAGTACCAGTGTGATGCATACCTCAGTGCGAATGTTGTACTCATTGTCATGTCACGATCATGAGTCACTAGACAAATCATATTCTTTATCATCACAATCATGAATCACAGCACTTCAACTTTTTTTTGTCCAACATACCAAGCAGGACGCTCACATCTATGTTTGTACCCAGTCATGATGATGGTGGTGCTGAATAATGCAGGTGAAGCAGACCATCCTAGTGTAGTTTAAAACAGTGTACCATTGAGGTTGTTGGTGCAGTCATGGAAAAATAATTTCCAAGAGGGTACAACTTTGGCACTGAGGGATTGCAAGGGCTACTTTCCTTTTTTTTTTTTGTTTCTCTTGATTTCTGCTGGTGTAAAGTATTTAACAGCGGTGACATACAGGCCAGATGATGGCTATAGCACATGACAGGAACAGCTCCAAGGGGTACTGATACTGAATGGG
Source organism: Neoceratodus forsteri (assembly GCA_016271365.2). Taxonomy (NCBI): domain Eukaryota; kingdom Metazoa; phylum Chordata; order Ceratodontiformes; family Ceratodontidae; genus Neoceratodus; species Neoceratodus forsteri. The sequence goes on along the minus strand of CM028135.1, from coordinate 959,461,834 downwards.
GTACTGGAATGAACTCAGGATAATTTCTTCTTCATCTGTTTGCAGGTAGCATTGAGGTATTGTAGATTAGTGGTATGTTCCAATCTGAAGACGGACAACCATTTAGATACACTGAAGACCTGGAAACAAGACAAAAATATTAATGAAAATTTGTTTCCAAATGATCCATGCAACTCTTCCCCCCTCCAAAAAAAAATACTTACCTTTCATGGATTGACATTGTTCATACTGCCGAAGTCAACAATCAGACACGTGGAACACATGTGCAGTGGCAACATGGTTTCATCACTACGGTTGTGAATTTGTGTGCTGTAACCTGAGAATGTAAAAGAAAAGAACAGTAATGAGAAATGCTTATAATTCAGCCACACACAGCAATACCCTCCCCCTGAAAAAATGTTGATTTTACAGTACAACATTAAATGGCTGCACATATGTATGGCATGTGAATGTGACCGTGGCCAATACACCGGTGAAGGGGAAACATTCAGTATGTAGGATAATGATTCCCTGCAAAGGAACAACATGACGGACTGCTCAGTGCTTACAACAAAAAACAGGATTCAATACAAATTAAATGGCAGTGTCTCTAAAAAACATGACAGTGACACGTACACTAATTTACCAGTGTTGGTATGAATACACACATAGGGCAGCATTTTTCAATCAGTGCAGCAGAAGAATTTCACAGAACATCAAATTATAGTTCAACCCCATGGTCATCTGTGGCTATCATCTTTTAGCAACACACTGTACATCAGCAGCAGCAGAAAACAGTCGGACAACAACAGCAGTAACAGCAGGTGTCTCCAAGCCATTTTCTCACTTGGGACACTTATGCAGAGTTATGGTTCTAGGTGCACACTTTTAGCAGTGCATCAAGAAATACTTGTGACTTTTCTGAGCAGTTTTTGATGTGATTATTCTTCATTGGAACTTTTCAGGACATTTAAACAGCATCAGGTGCCAGCAAGACATTTTCTCACTTGGGACACTTATGCAGAGTTTTGGCTCCAGGTGCGTCAAGAAATACTTGTGACTTTTCTGAACAGTTTCTCATGATTATTCTTCGTTAGGACTTTTCATGATTTTTAATTTTTTTTTGGGGGGGTTGTAATTTCATGTGATGGTAGTGTATTCTGATTATAGTTACTTGTCACAAGTCGACGATGCCGCTTAACACACAGTGATGCCTTTCTGGACTTGTATTAATTTTCATCTGTGTTTTTCATGAAATGAAAAGAAAGGGCCAAAACCACCAGCTGCAGCAAGTGTCGTCATAATGCAATGATGTCATTTAACATACTGTGATGCATTTCTGGACTGGTATTAATTTTCATCTGGGCTTTTCATGAAATTTAAAAAGGGGGACATTCAAACACAAAATAGCACATTGTTGGGGGGGGCATGCTAGGTGGTGTTATGGTATTGTGAGTATTGCCCTGGTGCTTTAACTACATCTTCAGAAAAGGAACAAGTATCTTCATGGTTGTTAGTTAATTTACTTTATTTTTTACACGACTGATGGTCCTGAAAATGACAGACACAGTGCTTTCATTACAGGTGAAACTGTCCTGCCTCTACTCACGATACAATAAAAGTGGATGGAAGACGGCATTTTGGTTACACAATTTTAAATCAAAAGAAAGCACACACTGTCCGCCAATTGGTTGGCAAATGCATGACTTATTATTACATTAAATAAAGTAATGAATAATAACCTAAATATTATTTATTTTGGAAAGCATAATGGTGTGTGTGTGGGGTGGGGGTAGCATTTGTGGTAGAGTGGGGGAATAGGATTTACCTTTATGAGGGACAAAAAATATTGGATTAAGAAAAGTTACAGCACAAAGAAAACATGAACTGAACATGAATGTCATACTATATTCTGTAAGAAAATAAAAATATTGATTAACTAATCTATGAAAAGCAGAGGCAAGCTTTTTGGGGTAGAAATGTTCTTAATCCTCTATTTCTTGCACCTCATAATGGTATATCCCATTACGCACCTACCACAAATGTCCCCCACACAAACACACACCAATATGCTTTATACAATAACCATTTAGTGGTTCACTCATTACAGTATTTTATTTAATAATAAGTCATGTGGTCACCAGTTTTGCATACACTGCTTGCTTTCATTTCAGTTTAAATTGTGCCACCAAAAACGCCATCTTCAAGACATGTTTATTGTAGCATGAGTAATGGCAGGACAATTTCACCTGTAATGAAAGTGCACAGCATCCACCATTTGATGACCATCACTCATGTAAAAAATAAAGTACATTAACTAACAACTATGGAAAATAACAAACAAAACATTGACTGAATAGAAATGTCATACTTCAGCTGGTAGAAAAAAATAAGCATTACTGAAGGAAAGTGTTGCTGGTGACTGACACTCAGTCTCTGCAGTAAGTGGATCATTTCCATATTTTGGCCCTGAATGTGGGTAAGCTGTTGGACAACACCCTCAACAGCTGTTTTAACATCTTTCACTTCCGCCCACATAGCAGCCAGGTCTGTCTGTGCCACTGGCTGCTGTGACGGGTCATATTGTACCTGGTCAGCTGTGGCTGCAGGCTTTGCCACCCCTTCTGTTTCAATTGAGGGGGGCCCTGCAATAGCGGTGACGTGCAGGTGGAGGATCACACTGGGCCACAACTACAGGAGTGGCTGCTACCTCCTGCAGCTTGGCATCCCACTGTTCTTGGTGGTGGACAACCATGTGTGTCCTTGGCCCACTGGTCCCTAAGTGTCCACTCTTGTGTCCTACCAGACCAGAACACTGCACCACTTGCACCTTACTACCGAGGGGTCACCCAGGATGTTCTCAAAAAAATTCCGCATGGGAGAGCTGTGCAGGACCCTGTACAGGAAGTGGGGGGGCATCAGTTACAACAACAGGCTGGGAGGATGTCATTGCTGGAGGGGCAACCGCATGCTGCACAGCCGGCGGTGGAGGGGAAACAACCTCTGACTACGATTCTTCAGGCTGCTACTGAGTCTGCTGCTGCTCAGCCCGTGGCTGCTGCTCCAAATGCAACTCTGGTTGGATTCCTGCTGTTGGATTGTCTGTGGCCACACCAAAAGTAGCCTGCTTTAAATGTACTGGGCCGCCGAGGCCACCTCACATTCATGGCCCCAACTGGCCACCAACACTTCTCCTTCCATGATCCATGCCATGACCACGACCCATCACCAAGAAAAAAAAAAAAGGAAAACTACTAGTTGGAAAGATGGACTGCATGCAAGACTAACTCAAACAAAACCTGGTTTTAAAAGCAAAAGAAAAATCTCTAACAAAAAAGCCTGCTGTAGAACAGTTTTACACTAAATAACTGCTAAGGAAAACAACCAATGCAAAAACAAATCGACTATAAATGTATATCTTTAAATATATATACACACACACGAACATATATATATATATATAATATCTCACTGTGGAGCTCAGCCTGCAACTTGCTCTTTCATGAGAAAGTGAAACACTGACTTTCTGCCAATTTAAGTTCCTCCCTGCATCATGTGACCTGCAAACCTAAAGAGACAGTCAGACATGTGATCTGGGGGCTTCTTCTTACCAATTTTGCCTTATCAAGTATATAATTCAAATTTAACCCAAAGTGGACACTGTGAAGTCCATTAAAAGGTGAATTTTGGGTTTTTAATGGATAGTTCACGTAGCACTATGCAAACTCAAAGTGGACCCCTTCAGGTTTACTTCAAGTTCGTTGTAGAACTTCGCTGCATCTCTACTGCTAGCTGTCATGGCTGGTATTAAACTTACCATGACAAAAGTTGTTGATGATTTTCAACTGTTTAGGCCAGCATTAGAAGCCTTTCACCACCATTTGGGTGATGCCGAGACATGCATTCGCTCACTAGAAGATGTGCAGGCCTGAGAAGGAAAGGAGTTATCAGATCATAAAAATCCAGGTCACTAAACTAGAGGAAAAGGTAGAAGATCTTGAAGCCCTCAGTCGCTGTAGTCATTTAGTCATGGTGGGCATTCCGGAATGAGCAGAAGGGAGTGATATACTTAAATTTGTTTAAGCCTTATTACAGGATGTTGCAGGTCCACACCCTAATGGCCCTTTCTTCATCACTGAGTGTGCACATCAATCTTTATGACCCCAACCTCCCCTGAATGGCAAACCTAGAGCTATTATTCTTCTCTGCTTAAACTATCAGGATAAAGTATTGATCCAGAGAAATGCACGTGCCAAACAACCTCTTTCTTGGAATTAGAAACATAGAAACATAGAAGTTGATGGCAGATAAGAACTGCAAAGTCCATCCAGTCTGCCCATTTTTTCTACCTTATGAATGTGCCATAGGCCTTTACTTTGTCAATGGCCTATCTACTGTATTCATTCTCATCTGTATTGCTCCCTTATGCCTATCCCATGCCTGTTTGAAGCCCTGCACTGTATCCATATCCACCACTTTCCGAGGTAGGCCATTCCATGCATACACCACCCTATCTGTGAAAAAGAACTTCCTCACATTACCTCTTAATCGGCCTCCCTCTCATATCATGCTGTGTCCTCTTGTCCTGCTGTTTTTTCTCATTTTGAAACATGTTAGACTCTTTCACCTTGTTATTGCCCATAAGATGTTTGAATGTTTTGATCATATCACCTCTCTTCCTTCTTTGCTCTAGGGTATACATATTGAGCTCCGTTCATTTGTCCTCATATATTTTCTGATGCAGTCCCTTCACCATCTTTGTTGCCCTTCTCTGGCCTGCCTCAATTTTGTTAATGTCCTTGTGTATGTGCAGCCTACAGTACTGCACACAGTACTCCAGATGGGGCCTAACCAGTGTCTTGTAACGAGGGATTATTACCTCCCTCTTATGACTTGTGATACCCCTATTATTACACCCCAACATTCCCCCTAGCCTTACCTACTGCTTTAGTGGTCTGCCTGGATGATTTTAGGTCATCTGTGATGACGATGCCCAACTCTCTTTCTTCCCTTGTGATTGCCAGCAACTACCCTCCCAACCTATAGGTGGCTTCAAGGTTTCTCTTCCCGATGTGCATGATCTTGCACTTCTTTGCCTTAAACCCCAGTTGCAACTCTTCTGACCATTTTGCCAGTTTATCCAGATCTCTTCTCATTCTGCCCACCCCATCTGGATCATCTTCTCTGTTGCAGATATTGGTGTCATCTGCAAACAGACAAACCTTACCCTCCAGTCCATCTGCAATGTCACTGATGAAGACATTGAAGAGGACTGGCCCAAGGACTGATCCCTGAGGTACCCCACTAGTGACTTGCATCTCTTCTTACCGTATACCATTTACCACCACTCTCTGTGTTCTGCCCACCAACCAGTTTGCCACCCAGTTAACCAACTTCTGACCCACCCTGAGCCCACCCAGTTTATTAATCAATCTTCTATGTGAAACAGTATTGAAAGCTCTGCTGAAGTCAAGGTAGGTGACATCAATTGCACCCCCTTGGTCCACCACTCTGGTTACCCAGTCGAAGAAATCTGTGAGATTAGTTTAACAGAACCTTCCTGTTGTAAACCCATGCTGTCTTGGATCCTGTGCTCCTATGGATTCCAGATGTTGCACTGTCCTTTCCTTAAGAAGTGCCAACATTATCCTGTCCACTACTGAGGTAAGACTGGCTGGTCTGTAGTTCCCTGCCTCTTCCCTGCTACTACTCTTGTGGAGCAGAATCATATGAGCACTTCTCCAGTCTTCTGGGTCCCTTTCCTGTGCTCAGAGATTCAGTAAAAAGTTCTGATAATGGCTCTGCTAGTTCCACCCTTAGCTCCCCTGGGATGTATGACAACTGGTCCCATTGCCTTGTCCACCCTGAGTTTAGCAAGCTCTTGTAGGAACCTTTCTTTTGTGAAGGGACTTGTGCACACCTCCCTCCCCCCTGTGTCGATGGCACTGAGCTGTGGGCCCTGCCCTACTTTCTCCTCAGTAAATACTGAGCAGAAGTATCTATTTAGGATAGATGCTTTTCCTTGGTCCTCCTCCACACACTCCCCCTTATCACCTTTGATCTCAGCAATACCCCCTCTGGACTTTCTCTTTTCACTAATGTAGCTATAGAAAATCTTGTCCCTTTTTTTTACTGTCCATGCTAGTGTTTCCTTGGTTTGGGCCTTTGCCTGCCCTACTGCCTTCCCTGCTTACCTTAGGGAAGTTTTGTATACCTACCTATCTTCGTCCCACTGCATTCCCTTATATTTCCTGAATGCCAACCTTTTGGCTCTGACCTTTTCTGTTATTGCTTTCTAGAACCAAAGTGGTTTTCTCCTTCTTTTGCTCTTGCCTTTCTCCCTAACAGAATGGGATGTTGCTTCAAGTATCGCATCCTTAATGCTTGCCTGCATTGCCTGTACCCCTCACTTGTATTTCTTCTTGCCAGGGCTAGCTTAACTTTGTTGGCCATCTTATCAAAGTCTGCTCCACTGAGGTTCTATATTTTTGGCTTGGAATGGGATGATTTAATTCTAGTGGCCAAATTGAACCATACCATGTGTTGCTCACTGGCCCCCAGGTGACCTTCTACCTGGAGATCTGTGACCCTTTTCCTGTTAGTCAGTACTAGATCAAGGATAGCCCTGTCTCTTGTGGGTTGTTGTGCCAGTTGTTTGAGGCCCTCTCTCTACAGGGAATCCACTATGTGCCTATTTCTGGTGGATATTCCTGCTGGTATTGACTAATCTGTGTCTGGCATGTTGAAGTCTCCCATTATCAAAACCTCCCCTTTAGCTGTCATGTTTTGTATATCTTCTAACAGTAATGTGTCTGTGTCCTCCTCCTGGTCTGGAGGCATGTAGACAATCCTCATTCGAATTGCTGTCCCATTTCCTCTTTTCCAGATGAACCACAGTTCTTCTGGATCCTTATGAGTATTCTGAATTTCTGTAGCTTTGATATTTTCATTGACATAAAGGGCTACTCTCCCCCCTTTTTGTACCTGGTCTCTTCTGAACAGCACATAGTCGGGTCCTGAAGTCTCCTAAGTGTGGTCACTGGTTAACCATGTCTCACTAATGGTTACTATGTCCAGTTTAGCCTCAGTCATTGTTGCCTCCAGGTCTGGGATCTTGTTTCCCGGACTGCGGGTACTTGTGTACATGATCTTCCATTGGCCAGATTTTGGTGCCTTAGTTGTTGGATGAGGTACGGCATTTCCCCTGCTAGTTGTATGGGGGGGCCAGACCTTTTTTCTTACCTGGAGATGCAAATGAACTACAAACATGCTGAACTCCTGATTAATCACTACCTGAGGGGGGGAGGGGTGTTCTTCCAGTTCAATGTATCAGGTGCTGCACCCCTCTCCCCATTGGCTAGTTTAAATATTCTGTAAAGACATCAAACTTCTGCCCCAATGCACTGACTCTCTCTTTAGTCAGATGCAGTCCATCAAATTTAAAGAACTTTTGCCCCCAAAACTGTTGCCAGTTACCTACGAATCTGTGTCCTTTTTCTTGGCACCAGCCCTTGAGCCACATATTTAACTCCCCTATCTCCCCTTCTGTGACCTTCCATCCATCTGCCCCACTCTCCCAGACTGGCAGGATCTCTGAGAAGGAGATGCTGGATGAAATGGATAACAGTTTGTCTCCCAGCCTGATCAAGTGTTCCTTGGTCTCCATAACTAACTGGCTGGCGAGTCCCTATGTGTACCAGGACATTGACGTTTTCCTGCTTCCTGCACAACTTTAGCAATGCGGTCAGTGGTTCTTCATACAGATGTACCTGGAAGACATCTGACCATTACCACTGGCTGAAGGCAGGTATCAACTCCCTGAATCATGGAGTCTCCTACCATTTTATGGACTTTTGTTACCAAATTTTCAACATAGCCATTTTAAGACCTCCGCTCATGAACAGTGTAACTGTGATTTTCTTAATCTGTCCCAAACATTGCTTTCACACACTGACTGCACCATTGTGCTCTACATGTGCAAAAACACATTTTAGGCAACATGTGAAAAATGGCAGCTGTACTGTTCATAAAGAAGTGTAATAAAATGGCAATGTTGAAAATCTGGAGTGAAAATATTGAAAATTCGCAAATTTACGGACGTGCGTAGGAACTGAGCAACGCATGCTGGTAAAACAGTCATTTTTAGGGATTTTTTCACCAAATTTTTAACATAGCCATTTTAAGACCTCTGCTCATGAACAGTGTCACTGTGATTTTCTTAATTTGTCCTGTACATTGATTTCGCACACTGACTGCGCCATTGTGCGCTACATGGAATTTTTCCACCAAATTTTCAAAATAGGCTTCTTGAGAGCCCACCTTATGAACCCTGGCAGTGTTGTTTCATTAATCAGTCCTGAAAGGTAGTTTAACGCAGTGACTGCAAAATCATCCTTCGGGCCCAAATAACGCCATGACAGTGACAGCATTCATGAGAAGGGGTCCCAAAAACCCCATGTTGAAAATTTGGTGCAAAAATTCCAAAAAATGCCTGAGATTTGCAGCAAAGTTGAAAAAACCCTATCTATCCCATTATACAGCTTACCGGCATTTCCTCAGTTCGCGGTCGGCTTTGAAGAGTGCAGACGTGTTCCCGGTCCACCGAAGATCGTCAGCGCCCGAGGTCGGAGGTAAGTATCGGCGAATTAGTGGGGGGTGTGGGGAGGCAGGGGTGCACAGTGGTGGGTGTGGGTTGGGGAGGGGGGGGCAGGAGAAGCACCGAGGGACAGTTTTTTATTTGCAGTTTTTTTTTTTAAATGATGATGCAGGACGTTTGCCACGTTGGGGTGGGCTCCCAGCATGGCACAAGGATGGCTGGTTGGGGGTGTGGAGCCGACAGGGGATTGGGCACCCCCGTTGCTCATAGCATCTGTTGCCACGCTGGGGTGGGCTCCCAGCATGGCACTCTGTACTCTTGGGGGGGACAGTGGAGCCGACAGGGGATTGGGCACCCCCGTCGGCTATACGATATGTTGCCACACTGGGGTGGGCACCCAGCATGGCACGTGAAAGGCTTTTGGTGGGGCGCAGCACAGCTGCCGGGCGATTGGGCACCCTTGGCTATACAGTGTGTGCTTGGGGGGGGCAGCACGCAGTATGCGTGAGTGTGTGTGTGTGTGTGTGTGTGTAGGGGGAGCGCGCATGAGCAGGCAATATTTTATCGCTGCTTACTGAAGCATAGCTCCCCCTTTCAACTGTACTCCACTGCATTTTGGAGCTGTCATAGACAGCTCCAGCAGGCATTGAAGAACTGCGGCTGCGCCTGCAAACACACTGCCTGAATTGGAAGAGAGCTGCCACACCTCCGAAAACTCAGATGATGGCACTATGTTTCTTGCATATGTGTGCAAGCAAACATAAAAACAGTATTAAACCTTGTGAGCACAAAAGAAAATAATAACACACAGTAAATCTGCCTAGCAAAAAGCTTTAATCATTTTCCTTGCTCTGATAATGTTGTTCCTTGCCCTGTCCTTATAAGTAAACCTAGAATAAAAGAACTCAGGTGAAGCTAGGTGCCTTTGTCAGCAAACCTCGTCTTCCTAGACATCATTATCAAGTTTTTAATGATACTACACCTTTATCCCAGGAGCATCAGCTTGCATATAAACCTATCAAGCAGGAGCTTTACAAAGCAGGGAGTAAATTCTATATGCGATACCCAGCATGTTTATCTGTCACCACCACTACTGGGACTGTTGAATGCTCCTCAACAAAATTTGCACATCGGGAACACCCAAAATATTTTCCCCATATTTTAAAACCTCACTTGTACCAATTTAATCCTTGTGCAGCCCATTTTCCTAGTTCTTATTTTTAATCCTAGGCATGATATTGCAATGTCATATATCTTCCTAATTTCTTGTTTGTTATATACAGTATGTTGCTCCTTTGCTTTCTAATTACCTTGTGGAGTTTGCTGTTATGATCACAATATTACTTTGCAACCCACTGTATTTGATTATGGAACCGTAAATTTACTGTTTTTTGTGGATGGCTTGTCATGTCCCACATCTTCACCCTTTAGCATAAACTGTTACCGCGAGGTGAATTATACCAGTGGATTGATTACTGAGGCCATCTTTTGAACTGGTTTACTGCCATGGAGATGGGCTCTTTTGTTGCCTCAGGTTACATTGAGATGCTGCTTCCTCAGTTACCTCCTTGGACTTCTTCCCTCCTGACTTTGGAATTGCCCAATTGTGTTCCAGTTTTCATTGGGACCTCTTTATTTTGGACAGTTCTCTCCTGCCTAACATAGTCACCATAGTCACATTACCTCTCCCATTCAGACAACACCAATCATATATTTCCTGCAGTATCCATCGATCGATGTGGGACCACAGAAATGACCCACATGGGTGCAGGGTGATATACAGTGGTGGATGAAGTGAGCAGAATTCTGCGAAGTGATCCATGAAATTCCACCTATTTTGCAGAGTGAGATGCAAAATTTCACCGGGCGGAATGGCAAAATTTCTCCTTCTGCAGCGAAATTCCACCTTCCATGGTGAAATTTAGCCTGCAAAAGGCAAAATTTTGCCTGTAAAAGGTGAAATTTCACCTTGGTGAAATTCCGACTAATGCGGAAACATTTCATGAATTGCTTCACCAGGTGATTGGCCACTTCACTGGCACTTTGCCAGTGAAATTTAAATTTGCTGCATCCCTAGTGATATACTCATCTTACTTTTCTTTCCTTCTGTTTTTTGTTGATTTTAGTTTAAACCTATAGTGAAGTAATCATTTTATTAAAATGTCTTTATTTTTTTAGATGCTCTTCATGCCATCTGCTTCTCTTTTACTGAGTGGACCAACTGCATTCATCATTTGGTTCTTTGGGTACTGTTTTTCCCCCTCCTCGTGCCATTCTAATGACTGTAGCACACTTAAAGTGTATAACTTGGAAATTTAAAGGAGAGCATTCTAAAATAAAGTGTACACAAATTCTCAAACATTTTTTGAGACTTAAAGCGTACCTTGCTATGCTCTGGGAAACTCATACCCTCACAACAGAACCTCACCTTTTTTTCAGGCTCTGCATTGGAGATGCATATGGGGCTGGCAATAGTACCCACAAAGCTGGTGTCATCATTTTAGTTAGGAAACATCTCCCATTCCAAGTTTTCCAAAATCAACCAGACCCAGTGGGTTTTTTCCATTTTCTCCAAGCATCAATGGATTTACAGGCACTGTTGTTGGGATGTATTTATGGTTCTAATGTAGACACTCCTTCCTTTTTTACCTGTCTCATGCATATCATTTTGGCACATAGTCATCTACCTAAAATTATCATTGGAGACTGGGATATTACTCTTGATGACATCATGGTTAGATCAGGTTACGTTCGTAAAGGGCTTTCCCAGGCACAAAGGGCTTTAAGGGAACTTTTAGATATTTGTGGTTTGGTTGATATTTGGAGGATTCTCTATCCCATGGAGAGAGAATGCACTTTCCATTCTCCCACTCATGGTTCCCAATCCAGGATAGCTTTGTCTTTGATTAGCTCCCCCTTTACTCTGGAAGTTTGGTATTGTGAGATTAACAATAAAGTTATCTCTGATCATGCTGCAGTCTTCCTTTCATTCTATCCATCTTTTTCTACAACGATGGATAAACAGTGAACATTGAATAATAATCTTTTAAAAAATGAATGGCACCTTAATAAATTGAAGTAAATAACTAATGAATACTTTACTTTCAGTAGGTCTCCTACTCAGTCTGCTGATGCTTGGTGGAATGCATATAAGTGAGCTACATGAGGTGAACTTATCCACTTAGCTACTGTCGAGAAGAAACACAGGGAGAAACAATCACAAGACTTGTTAATATCCATAAGGCAACTAGAAAAGAACATTAACCCCTTATCTCCAGTCTGTTTGGTTTCACCTTAGAAAGGGCTGAATATGCAGAACATACTAGAGAGCAAGCTGAACATGCACTTTTTTAAGCTAAGCTCAACTAAGAAATGTATGGCGAGAAAGCTGCAGATTCCTAGCCATGAGAATTAAACAAGAATATGCCCACCTCACTAAAGTTATCCAATCTAATCATAATGATACACTTTTAGTATTGCCCATTTTAGTATTGCCCAGAGACATTGCAGCTGAATTCAAAATCTATTACAAAATTGATATGCTGAACACATCTCCTCTCAAAATATTGATTTCCTAATTACTGATTATCTTCAACAAGCTTGTTTCCCTCAGTTAGCTCCCCCTGTAGCAGAGTCCCTCAGAGCACAAATTACTGCTATTAATGTTGAACAAGCTATCTTCTCCCTTACCCTAGATAAGTCCTCAGGGCCAGATGGTTTTTCTCCCAATTTTTATATAGCCCTTAAATCCGAGCTGGTGCTCCATCTTGCTGACCTCTACAATCAGTGCTACCAGATAGTTCCATTTCTCTCTTCTTTCTTTGAAGCTTTTATAACTCTTATCCCCAATCTTTGGAAAGACCACTCAGAGGTAGCAACCACAGACTGATATCAAATTTGAATGTTGACATTAAAATTCTTCAAAGTATTTTGGCCCATCGAATTGGTAAAATCTGGCAACCCTTGATAGGACGGGAACAAACCAGTTTCATGCAAAGCCGTTTAGTCTCACAACATTTATGGAAGGCTTTTTATTTGATTTTGGCATCCAGAGAAGTTGACACTCCTGCTGTGCTGGTTTCTATGGATGCTGGGAAAGCTTTTGAGCAGGTGTCGTGGCCTTTTCCTTTTCATACTCCTTTTGCTTTTGGGTTCCCAGGCGAATTTCTCAAATGGATCAAACTACTTTCTTGTCTCCTTGAGCACACATCTCCTGTAATGGCATCCTTTCAGACCCCTTTTCAACTAAAAAGAGGTACACCCCAAGGATGCGCTCTAACTCCTTATCTTTTCAATCAACATCTGGAACCCTTTACTAAGCATATTCTACAACACCCACAAATTCACAATATCCCCATTGATCCTTATTTTTTTTAATTGTCCACTTACGCAGATAATATTTTGTTTCATTGATCTCACCCAGCACAGTCTTTGACAGCCATCCTTCAAGCCTTAACAGAATCTGGTTCATTGTCAGGTTACAAAATAAACCTCTCCAAAACAGTAATAATGGCCCTTAATCAGAGAACCTATAAACATAATCTTCCTCAGGAACTGGTAAGTTTTTGGTCTACTTCTAGTCTCACTTATTTAGGTATATGGCTTGCAACTACCACTCCTTTCTTAATCAAAATGAAATTCTTCCCTCTTTTTCATACTAGTAAAGTGGACCTACAACATTGCAAACCCTTCCACTGTCACTGTGGGTGTGAATTTCCCTATTACTCATTAAAAAAGTTTCCCCCCAGAAATTATACCTTCTCAGCATGATTGGCATTCCACTCACACAAAATTGTTTTTTCCAATTTCAGCGACTCTTCTCTGAATTCTTATGGCAGGATAAACGGCTTTGCATCTCACATATTAAATTAACCTTAGCAAAAAAAACATGGAGGCCTTCAGCTTCCACATTTGTTCTGGTATTACTTAACAGTCCAAGCCAGGAAATTTTTGGCCTGGAGTCTTCAGGATATGGGAACACTTCCTCATCAATATCACCCATATTTGAAAGACATTGAATCTTACCTGTGTAAAATTAACAGCATTGCCTATTTATTCTGGTCTAAGCTCCCTTGCATCATAACTCTATGGGCTGGTCTGTTTGGATTATTTGCAACTGTGTCGAGTTCTGAACTACATTCCTCAATGGGACCCAGTACAACTGTTCTGGCTTAATCCTAATTTCAAACTTGATAACAAACTAATCCCTTTTTCATTTCTGCCTCAAACTAACTTACATCAAGTCACTTGCCTACTTCAAAATGACTGTCCTGTACCTTTTGAGAAGTTCTGGAAAGCTAACAACCTTCTCCAGTCTATGGTGTTTCCCTTTTTCCAACTCACCCATCTTTTAGAAACTACTTTTGGCACTGTTCCTGGCATTTTTCATATGGTACCTGTTTCCGTAACTTAGTAAGTCTTGTAACTGGAGATCATGCCATCTCAGCTATATATAAAGCTGTGAGTGAGCTGGTGGGTGAGAAGCTGCAACTTTGGTGTATTTATTGGAAGAAGGAGTTTCCTGGGACAATATCCATCATTATATTAAACTAGATAAATTACATCTTATGCAATTCAAAATACTACACAATTTATACCTGACTCCTCCCAAATTGCACAAGTTCTGCCAGTTCTGTATTTCCTTATGCACTGGATGTAAGTCCCAAGAAGGATCCCTCCAGCACATTTTATGGGACTGTCCCATCTCCCAAGCATTTTGGCAGGAAATCAGATCTCATCTTGATCCTCTACTGGGTTTAGAAGGCACATTCTCCCTGGAATTGTGCCTACTAGGTATAGGCGTAGGTGCACTTTTGGGTACTCAACGCTATCATATGGCTCTAATTACCGCAGTGGCTAAGTTAATTATATTACACCACTGGTAAGGTCCAAATCCAACTCTTATAAGGAATGGCATGAGGAAATACTCTATGCTTCAGATGGACTAATCTATCACTGGCCTTCACCATGCTCTTAAAACATTTCAACAAAGATGGGAGAAGTTCTACACTCTTCTTTTACTTTCCTGAGGAATGTTTGGTACCTTTTAATTCCTGATCCATAACATACAATAGGTAACTATTAGCAGGAAGTTTTTATCTGTGCTATCCTAGGACTTGCTGTTAGCTTTAGTTCTTTTGGACTGTTGTATTGTGTTTTGTAATTATTTCATGTTTACTGTTCCTCATAGATTTCTATTATATTACTTCTTTCCCCCTACCCTTTGGATATAGAAGCATTCATTTATTTGCTGTTAATGGTTTTAATTCTTACTTACAGACCACACTCTCTTTTATTCATAATGTTCTCTTTACCCTGACTTATTTGTTCCTTCACTTCTGTATTGTCTTTTTGTTATGATATTTGTTATTTTGTTGTATGATTGTCAGACTTGCTAATGTTTTGTTTTATGTCACTGTTTCTCCCTATGTAACCCCTTTCCCCGGGTTGCATCTGGAAATGAGCCTCAGCTCAATGGTGCCTTTCCCGGTTATCAACTTTTAAATAAATAAAGTTAAAAAAAAAAAAAGAAACTCATCTGTTACATTAACCAGGAAATCTAAATCAGCCTATTAGAGAGAAGACACTGGGAAACTCATTGTGTTTTACTAAACAAAATCTGGTCAGGTATCAGTACCCCTTCCCACCTCTTTCCCTGCCTCCCACAATCTCTATCTCCTCCATCTCTCCTCTTTTCATCCCACACATGTAGGGTTTCTTTCCTTGATATTTTTCTGGCCTCTGTCTTTTCTGCTTCTGCTTTTTATGGTGTCCCCTCACAGTTTAGCACAGTACTTGCTTCCCCATATCCTGGCAACTTCTTTCTGGTCCTCTTATACTTGCTCATCCCTTTTCCCCAATTGCCTTCCCCTTTTGTCACCTGGACATTTGCCTTTGCAGCATACTGTATTATATACCCTTATTTGCACTATGTATTTCTTTTGCACCATCAACAGTCTGGACTGTGACTGTTTACAGTATTTATCCATATTTTGAGCATTGTATTCTGTTCTTTTTACCACTGTATCTTTTGTATCCTGGATGTCTGCACCTTGTCTCGTATGTACCCCTATCCCTTGGTCTCACCCAGAAATGAGCCTTGGCTCAGAGTGCCTTTCCCAGTCACAAATTTAAAAATAAATAAACAAACAAATAAAACCCTCATAGGCAAGGTTCAATCACAGCCAGTAATGCACCAATTCCAAAATGGGATGCTGTCATCTGACCATTCTGAAATGCAGTAGCTAATATTACTTTGAATTATCTTTGCACCAACTCCAGTCTGCCTCTATCTAAGCCTTAGAAAATGGGCAAACAATTTCCTGATCCCTGATTGGCAGACCTCAATGCCGAGGTGGGCATTTATGTGGCAACAGAGACCAGAAAATAACAAGTCACACTGCCCAGAGCCCTATTACCAAATGGTATCATTGTGCCTTAGAATTTTAAGAAGTTGTACTGCAGCCATTTTGTTTTACTCATTTACTGAACAAGAGAGTTACTGACTGATGTCAGAGAGCCAATCACCCCACTCACATCACACATCTGTGGCAGTCTGTATTTAAATGCCACATGACGAAGTACATGGTAAAGCAGTTCATACTGCTGATAATTTTGTTAAACAATCCTCAGTTCTGCTGTTCATGTCCCACACACTCACACAGCTGAACTGCTGCAGACCAGCAGCTCACTCACAACTGTAAACTGTAGTGATACAGGCACAAGGATGCAACGCTAATAAACAAAACAGTGAGGAAGGCAGAGTACACCAGAGGTGACTCTGTGATTGTTTTTTTTCTGCACAAAGAAAAGTAAATCTTAAACATTTTCCACACACTCCTGCATACTTCCAGAACACATGGTCACACAGTGCATAATGTCATCAGCATTTAAAAAAATGAAAAATAAAAACTTCAGTACTTGGGGAGGGAACATCATTACAATGTAATACCATTTTCATATAGGAAAAAAATGATGTATAGTAAGGGGTAAGAATGGGGAGGGTAGACACTGCTGCTGAGTGGGAGGGCAGAACATTCAACACAGTGGTAGAACACAAAGCACAACAGTGCCCTCTAGTGTTAAAACATGAAATTATGGGGCTAGATCTCAAAAATGCTGCAAGCCCTAGGTGTGCTGAACATATGACACAAGGGCCTTATGGCACTCCCCAACTGGTGATTTGTATTCTTCATTACATGCACCAATTGCTGCAAGTTACACCAGGTTTTCTGATCTCACTTGTGCCAATCTTGGGTACCCATTTTATGGGGCTTGCACTAAATATTTGATAAGAGCTGCTGTAAATCGGGAAAAGTACCATAAATGTGCCTTATCTTCTTGTATTGGGTACATTTTACAGCAAACGTTTTGGTGCAGCTGTTCTGACCACTTGGTTTGACTCATGGCTTTATGCAAGCCTTGCATCACTCTTTGTGATCCAGCTCTATGTATTTATGGTATGTTGTTTTTTTTAAATGATTTTTTTTTCCAAAAATACAACACAAAGCCCATTTTCTAAGTGCAATAATACCCTCCATAGTGGGTGGTATGGGCTATACCGGACCTTCCAGGAGCTATAAAGCCCTCTACCTGCAGCCCTCCACCTGCAGCATGCAGCCTCATTACAGCCCTTGTTGGTCTGGTATAGCCTGATATTGTCCACTCTGTTGGGTATTATTGCTAGCACAGCATCATCCTATTCTATCCTATATAACCTTTTGTTATCTTTTGCTTCGTTGGAGATTGTATTCTATTGAAACAAAATTGTAATTGAACTGTAACTTTTTTGTTTGTAAGTACTGTGTCCCTTGTACTACTGTTCTGATGTCCTCTTTGTGACAAGGTACCTTTGTAAATGAGCCTCTGGCTCAAAGGTTTCTAAACTGATGTTTAACTAAATAAATAAATAAATAAATAAATATTCAGAACACCCACATCACTGAAGGCACCTATCCCAACCCTAATGAAAGATGAAAACCTACTATCTATTTTAAGGAAGTATACCAGTCTCAAACTAATTAGTTCTTCAAAGAGCTTGATGCCTCTAAAAGTGCAGGTTCTGATGGGCTTAGGACTCAGGTGCTTAATGGTGCTGCTGAGCTGATATGTGCACCTATAACCATGCTTTAAAATCTCTTCCTCCATACAGGGACAAGTTTAAAAATCTTAAAAAAAAAAAGTCCCCCCCCTTACACAAACCAGGACCTCCCTCTGACCTTAACAATTACCACCATATCCTGGTGTTATCCCCACTTAGCAAGAATTTCAAAAAAATAATGCATATGCAACCGATAAGAGTTTATTTCTGAAGATGGGAACATAGAAACATAGAACGTGACGGCAGTTAAGGGCTGCCGGGCCCACCAAGTCTGTCCATTTTTTAGGGAGGCCTCCTCACAGAAGCTTTATCCAATTTCTGTCCAAACCACTCAGCCAGAACTTCCCTATTTAAAGTAGCAAATTACCATGCAAGTGCCCTGGATGGAGGATACCTTGTCAGCACCATCTCCATTGATCTTTGCAGGATGTTTGATACTGTGAATCAGTACCTTTTTCATGCATAGTCATGTGAGTTGGGTTTAACTCATGTACCCTTGTCCTTGGTATAGAATTCCCTCTTAAACCAGTCCAAGGTCATCATAATCAAGTGAGAAACTTACCGTCCAGATTCACTCAAACTTAACATTCCACAAGGTTCTATCCTTGGCTTGCCTCACTTCAACCTTGTCATTAGTGACTTATCAATCATTGACTCTGTTCACAGCATGGCATAAGTATGTTCCAAATGAGTGTTCCTGGGCCACTGTGCCTGCACCAGCTGTGCAGCGCACATAATATGATATGTATGAAGCACATCCCTATATCACACCCCTATATCACTGGTGCAGCCCACCGCTAACATAGCAGTGGGGGAGGGTGTTTGGGGGGGCAACTCAGCAATTGATGGAGGCCATCAGATTATATCCCCTATTCTGTACAGTGTGGGGAATTGTGAAATATGGCCAGTCCTCCCTGAACCACTGCATCCCTTAAAGCGACCAATTGATTCTCCTGTGTGCTCAGTAGTACTCCCAGACATCCTGGTATGCTTCAAGTATGGGGAGTAACAGTGGGGGGTTGCAGCATGATGGCCCACTGTCCTATGTGGCTGGTGGGTGGGGGCATGTATGTGGCTATGGCAGGGTCCTTGCCAGCATAGCTGGTGCCCCTCCACTGTTGCCTTGCGTCATGCATCTGTTTTCCAGCATGCCACATAGCCATTTCCCAACTCCAGTCACCCCCCTTGCCAAGCTTCATGGGCAGCCAGGTGCCCAGAGTGAGCCAAGGGTGTGGATGAGGCATGATCCCCATCGAGAATGCACGGGTGTCCAACTCTTCCTTTGCTGTGTGAATAAGGAAGTTAACAAAGTGCACTGTGCACTGCATATATGTGGCACATAGGCTATGTGACTAGAGCCCCATATGCACAAACCCACGCACCTATATCCACCTTTCCACAGATGATAAATTACATACTAGAGCCAAGCAAGTCACTGAGTTAAATAGCACTCTGCAAGGTGTATTCACTGAAACTCAGACCTGTAGTAATGCTAACTGACTGCTATTAAACAACTCAGAAACTATATCTATGTTGTTCACTGAAAGGCAGATTCCTCCCAACTTTCTGCAATCATACTCTCAATAGGATGACAGCTGAAATGTTATTTCTTTTAAATACATGGGTTTCTGGCATGATACTCAACTGTCATATATGTTGCACATTCACAGGTCAGTGGAATAACAGTCCCTCCCATCTCACTACAAGTCCTGTCCTCAAGAGGGTGACCACTGAAAAATGTTATTTTTTTTAATATTGGAGTTTCTGGCATGATACTAAACTTTCCTATATGTTGCACATTAGTAGATTTGTCCAAAATACACACAAAAAATTAGGGCCACTTTATCGCAACCGATGCTGCCTTAACCTCAACACCAGAAAACAGCTCCAAAAGCAATTAATTTTACCACCGCTGGAGTATTGTCACAACTTTTTACAAAATTAAGATTGCTTACAATAGTAGCATGTGTAGATTTTCATTAAGCTATGACAAAAGAACACACTACTACCTTGTATATAGCAACCTAGAACTTCTTTCCCAGAAAAAAAGCCACAGCAGCCTGGAAAACACTGGAGGGGGTCCACTGACATATCAGTGGGACCCCTCTGCCTGGTGGAATGCCCATGATCAGTGGAGGTTGAAAGCTCCAGGAAGGCTCCATACAGGAGCCAATCACTAGGAAGACTGTGCCTCCAGCCCCTCAGGGCACCAATCAGAGGCGAGGACTGGCAGGGACAGTTAGATTCCTTCTACTACAAAATGACTAAGCCTCCAAGTGGCCCCTCATGCTGTGGCACCCCCACCAAAAAGAGGGACCAACATGCAAAGGACATTGCAGTCTGTCCACCAGAGTCAGCCCAGCTAGGCAGTCAGCAGTCAACCACACTGCTTACCTGCCGACCCATGTGAACCCCTACCCAAGTAAGCCTATTAGGAGTTTCATTGTAGGTTGGCTATATTTGGGGGGGCTAGCTAGTCTTCTGGGGCTAAGTGTGTCAGTGGAACTTAGGGGCTTGCTTATCTCTTTGTTTTTGTCTTAATTGTTTAGCATGCACTGTAGCCTTTATGGAAGTGCTGCCTGTCTACAATGAAGGGAAGGAGAGTGCACTCCCTACTAAGGCCTTCAACTCATGATTGCAGAAATAGTGCAGAGAGATGGGATATGACTATATAGGGGTCTGGGGCTCCATCTGGAGGGATCAGAACTTGTAGCGGGGGATGGCTTGCATCCATCCAGGAAGGGAACAGCAGTTCTCAGTGGACAGTTTAAATGTTACTTCGATGAACATTTAAACTAGCCAAGGTGGGTGGCGGAAGGCAAAAGGGTAGCAGAAACTGCCCCCCAAAGGCTGCAATGAAGGGCAGAGAAATCCTGAAGGAAAAGATTCCCACCAGAATGAAAGACAATTAATGTAGCAAGGGGTTAACATGGTAAGAAAGGGGGAAAAGAAGGCAATATGAAAAGGAAAGGAAGGGGGAACAGCTAGAAAACAAGGAAAGGGGCACGAGTAGGACTAACAAAATCTGAACAGCCATGTGTGCCAATTCTAGATGTCTGAGAAATAACATACCAGACCTGGATATTGTGCTCATCACTGAAACATTGTGCACTGACAACCATGACTGGGAAATGGTCATACCTGGCTACACGATGTTTAGAAGAGACAGGGTAGAAAGAAAAGGTGGGGGAGTGATGCTTTATGTTATCAAGGCCTCTGATTTGGGGATGGAACCAGTTGGATAGTCCGATCACTACACTGTGGGGTTTAGTTTTAGCGCCCCCCTTCGTAGGCCTACCCTTGTGGAGATGGTCAGGTATTGCCCTTTACGAGATGTTAGCTCTGAAGGCCTGGCAGCAGTTCTTGACCTATCGACACTTCCAGTGGCAAACAGCGACCCAGATGCCCTCTTGGTAGCCTATAATATGGCTATCTCGGTGGCTCTGGATGTCATTTTTCCTGTCTGTGTTTACCTTCTGTGCTGTCAAAGGCCCCCCAATACCCTTGCCCAAGACTTCATTGTCACCACGCTAAATGAGCCTCTGGAAGTTGTAACCAAATTTAAATATCTGAGTATCTGGATCGACAATAAATTATCTTTCAATGACCATGTCGAAGATGTCTCTAGAAGGTTAAAAGCAAGGTTAGGTTTCTTCTACAGAAATAGGCCCCTTTTTCCCCTTGAAACTCGAAACAAGCTTGTACAGGCCACTTTTCTCCCCCTACTCGACTATGGCGATGTAATCTATTCCTCCACCACTCTTGCAAATCTAAGTAAACTGGACATCCTTTATCACCATGCGTTATGGTTCATTACCAACTCCCCTTACCGTTCACACCACTGTGACTTATATGCAGCTGTTAGTTGGACATCCCTTACTACTAGACGCCTGCTCCATGCTGGGCTATGAACTCTTAAACTGCTCCTGCAGAAATTGCCAAGCTACCTCTCTTCCCTTATTAGTATCTCACATAGTGCATACTCGTTAAGAAAATCTGACTTTATTATGCTTAACATACCAAGGACGCGGACCTCCTTTGGTTAATGTGCTATTGCACATGCCCTTCCCTGCATTTGGAACCAATTACAAACCGTACTGAAACTAACTAGCACAGTTTCAATAAACTTCTACAAATCGCTAAGTTCAGCCAAAATAAAAGACACATGTAACTGTCATTAAGTCTCTTCCTTCCCCATGTGTGCCATATTTATCCACTGGTAAGGTATAATTGCTTTGTCATATTAACTGCTTTCCCTTCCCCTTCTACTCCTGGCTTTATCTATGCTTACGCTCCACTGCTACTCTATCAAATCACTCCTCCCACCCATATCAGTTGTAGTCTGTTTGTTGTTCTAGCTACCAAAATATATGTATTGCACACACCAGTCATCATGTTTCATTTATCAGTATGCAACCTGTAAGTCGCTTCCCTGCCTCATATTAATGTTTACCACCTGCTGTCACCCTATGTGGTACCCTTGTATGTATATCCAGCCTGTATCACGTAACGTGCATTTTATGTATATATTGTTATTACCTATCTATGTTTGTACTTTAAGTGTTTATGTCACAGGACCTCCTTGTGAATGAGCTTGCTCAATGGAGTTTTCCTGCAATAAACTTGAACTTGAACTTCTCTCCCTTCACCCTCAGTCTCCATGGTTTGTTGGGACCTTGAGGGAGATGAGGCGACTAGGACAAAGGTTAGGGAATTGCTGGTGGAGATCCTCCCTTGATGCCGACCGCCTTAGATTGATGGAGCATTATCAAGCCTACCAATCTGCAATCACCCATAAGAAGGCAGAGTTCCTGTCCAGAGAAATTGTGGCTGTTCAGAATCAACCAGCTCTTTCACACTGTGGACAGACTGTGCAACCCAGCCTGCCTACAAGTCTGAAAGGCTTTTTCACAAATAGAGTGCGATGAACTTGCTCGATTCTTTGCACTAAGGTGGCCAATATTATGGCAGTGCTCCAACCAGCACAGTCTAAGGTTGTTGCTTTGGATCAGCGCATGGCCGCTGCTCCTCGGCTTTCCTGGAGTACCTTCGACAGACCGGAGTTTATGGATGTCATGCGGATTATCCAGGGTGCGCAACCTACATGCTGTAGTTTGGATCCTGGACCAACTGCCCTGATTTTGGGTTGTATTGATTCCATCGGTCCGGTCCTAGCACGGTTAGTCTGCTGCTCCTTGGAAATGGGTGAGTTTCTTAGCTCCATGAAGGAGGCAGTGGTAACACCCATCTTGATGAAAGCTTCTTTGGAACCCAACTGCCATGCAAACTACAGACCAATCTCTGACCTTCCCTTTTTAGGGAAGGTGATTGAGAAGGTAGTGGCCGTGCAGCTAGAAAACCATTTGACCATCCATGATATCTATAAACCCCTCCAGTCTGGTTTTCGAAAGAGGCATAGTACTGAGCCAGTGCTGATTCAGGTGCTAAATTATCTCCTGATGGTTAGGGATTGGAAGAACCACTCCATCTTGGTTCTTCTAGATCTCTTATCAGCTTTTGACACTGTGGACCATGGGGTTCTACTTGAGTACCTGAAGTTCATCTGTGGACTATCTGGTGTAGTCCTCAGGTAGTTTACATCTTACCTCACTGGAAGAATGCAGAGAGTGGTTTCTGGGGTTTATTCCTCAGACCCAGTTTCTCTGTTTTGTGGGGTTCATCAGGGTTCTGTGTTGTCCCCCATGTTGTTCGCAGTGTATATGCTGCCCCTTGGAGATATCGTAAGAAGGTACGGGCTGAGGTTTCACTGCTATACTGATGATACCCAGCTCTACCTTTCTTTTGCACCCGACCAGGATGGAGCACTCTCGGTCTTTAATAACTGCCTCAAAGAAATCCAGGATGGGATGGATTTGCGTTGGCTGAAGTTGAACTCAGAAAAGACAGAGGTGCTGGTTGTGGATCCGGTGCACCGGTTAGGGGGGTTGGGGGTTGGTTCACCCTCCGGGTTGTATCTTGGGGGTGTCTCACTCCCGACCTCTGAACAGGTGCATAACCTGGGGGTCATTTTTGATGAAGGGTTGACTCTGCATTCGCAGGTGTCTGCCGTCATCAAGGCCTCATTCTACCATCTGAGGAATATCTCCAGGATTAGGCACCTTGTTCCGTCCGGTGATCTTCCTACACTGGTCCATGCCTTTGTGTCCTTGCGCTTGGGCTATTGCAATTCCCTTTACCTAGGGCTTCCTGGCGTGGAAATCTGCTGCCTACAGCTGGTGCAGAATGCAGCGGTCCAGCTTTTGACTGGTACCACCCGGTCTAGTCATATTACCCCAGTGCTGCACGGACTGCACTGGCTGCCAGTACAGTGGCGGATCACCTTTAAAGTCAATCTTATGACTTTTAAAGCCTTACATGTACTTGGCCTGGACTATCTGAAAGAGGTCCTGGTTCCTTACCTCCTGGGGCTATTGCTCCACTCAGCTGATGAGGGGTTGCTAGAAATCCCGAGGGTGTGTCTGAAATCTTGTGGGGCCTGTTCATTTATGCATGCAGCCCCTACCCCCTGGAATTATCTACCCTGTCAGTTACGGGAGTGCGTGACCGTGGAGGGATTTAAAAAGGCCCTGAAAACATATTTATGGACCCAAGCATTTAGTGAGTGAATTTGTCTGCCTAAGTGTGTTAGCTGTTTAATATATTTTAAGGTTTTAATGCTTGATGTGTTTTTAAATTTTGTAAGGTGCCTTGATTTTTGAAAGGCACCATAGAAGTAAAGGTTATTATTATATTATATTTATTATTATTATTATTACTATGTGTATGTTATTACGTCGCCCCCAATTCTCTAAATCATCAACTTTTTCAAGGAGATGCTGTATTAGTGAGTTTTGTTGATCTAGCTTGTCTTCTAGAAATGCAACAGTGTCAGCTAACAAATAGATTTTGCTTTGGTTAGCTGAAATGCTGGCAGTGTTATTATCTGTGTCAAACCTCAGTAAAACCCAATGAATTCTTCGATTCTGGAATGCTAAGCTGTACATTCATTAGCATATCCTTAATTTGTTGCATGTCTGACTTACAATTGCAGCTTCCGTTTGTACTGGTTTCACTGACTGCATTACCGTGAGGCTGTTTGGAGATGTCCGAGGCTGACTTGGTTGCTGTTGGGGCCATAGTACTGAGAGCAGGCGTGGAAATAAAATGAGGGGAAATACTAAAAAAAAAGATGCAGAATTTCTGGACTTAGCGTAAATTTGTCTAATGGGGCCTTTCTCTAACGAATAAACTAAAAATGGATACCTTTTAAAATAAAAATCATGTGATAAAATAAAAGAATAGACAGGTGGGCAGGAGCTGTAGTTTATCCGACCATCCTAGTCAGCGTCTCGAGTGCCAGTTCGTGTTGCTCACTCTAAATGCAGTATTCTACTTATCTGCAAGGCACTGAATTTTCTACCTGAAGCTGAATCATAACATTAATATAGAATAGGCCTATAAATTAGTGAACACTAAAATGTCTCAACCCAATCTGTTCCTAAATTATGTCTCTCTAGAGGCTTGTGAAACCTGGGCCAGGATTCACAAAGAAAGTGCAAAGTGAGCGCAAATATTTGTGTTGCACTTCCCAGCTGCACTGGTGGACAATAGAGCTATTGGCTATCTGACTGTAAAAATAGGGGCTGGCAGGGGTAGCACCAATCCAGAAAGAGCAGTGGAATACTTGGTAGCACTGCCCCCATAACCAGCCAGGAAAATGGCCCTGCAGCTAATAGCGCTTAGGCACTAAAGTGCTGTTCACTAATGGAGGCATGCAAATGAGCCCATTGGGGATGCAAGGCACTAGTGGCCATTAGCATGCCCATTATGGGCTCATATGCATGCCATTAGTGTGGCAGTGCGGTCCACCACCCCCAACAGCCAAGCCCCACATAGCCCCATTCTCCCAAAGTGTAGTGGTGCCCTTCCCCACCCTAATTGCAGACCCGACAGAAAATAAAATTATACAGTGCCATAGTGTAGTGGTCCCACTCCGGTTCCAGATCACATGTAAAAAACACCTGTTAAATTATTTTGCCACAGTGTAGCAGTCCCACCCCATCCCTAATCACCCGATTACTGACCGGTGAAAAAAAAAAAATGGTGTTTCTGTAGTATAGTGGCCCATCCCCCACCCCAATCACTGGCGCCCTATTGTGGCCCCTTTTCCATAGCGTAGTGGTCCCTCCGCATCCCTGATTGCCCACCCATCAATAAAAGACCTTTTTCCATAGTGTAAGGTACCACCCCCAGTTCCCAATCACCTGGTCCTCCACCCGTTAAAAAACTATTTTTTTTTCCATACTGTAGTGGTCCCCCCCACCCACTCCAGTAATTCCCCACCACCCTGCACCCTCCGCCCCAGCATGGCCGCCAGTCGGCAAACAGCACAGAACTCCTCACACCTCCATGGCTGTCTGCCAACTGAACTGTCAATGACAGCTTACAGTATTCACTACAAGCACATTGTTGACCATGGCAACCATTGGGCTTGTAGTGAACAGTGAAAGCTGTCATTGACAGTTCAGTTGGTGGGCAGCCATGTAGGTGTGAGGAGGGTTGTGCTGCTCGCCGACCAGTGGCTGTTTTGGGGTGCGGGGTG
This sequence comes from Neoceratodus forsteri, assembly GCA_016271365.2. Taxonomy (NCBI): domain Eukaryota; kingdom Metazoa; phylum Chordata; order Ceratodontiformes; family Ceratodontidae; genus Neoceratodus; species Neoceratodus forsteri. The sequence goes on along the minus strand of CM028135.1, from coordinate 959,435,557 downwards.
CGGGCTGGTGGGGCATTACCAGAGTGGAAAGTAGGGTTGAGGGACCAGTACACTATGGAAAAAATTAGACTGCTAATGGGTGGAGGATTGGGGACTCGGGTGGGATCCTATACTTTGGAAAAAGGTCTTTCATTAATGGTTGGGTGATTGGGGATGGGGGATAGATCACTTCACTATGGAAAAGGGGCTACAATAGGGTGATTGGTGATCGGGGTTGGGGAGGGACCCTATACTATGGAAAACAGGGTCTGCGATTTACAGTGGGGTGATCGGTGATCAGGGTGGGGGGGACACTATACTACAGAAAACAGGGTTTGTGTTTTACAGTTAGTGATCGGTGATTGGGATGGGGTAATGACCACTACACTATGGAAATACAGTTTTGTTTTTCTACCGGGTGGCTACTGTGGTGATCGGGGACAGGGAGGGGGTGGGGAGTTGCAGTACCTCAGCCAACCACTAGGGTTGCATGGATTACCGCCAGGTTTTTTTCTGTGGTAATTTGCTCCAGTCAAGGACCTTTGCAAAGGGGAGCAACTCTTGTGAATAGGATTGCAGAGATATGCAGGTCCCCATCCTCTCATTTGAATTGCTGGCACCCTCACTACTTTGCTCTGGCACAAACCCAGTTTGCGGGGGCCAAACGGGCTTTGTGAGTATCAGCTATTCACAAAGCCCAGTTTGCCCTGGGTAAACTGCATTTGCACCCAGCCAACCGAGTTTGCGCCTGGGCAAAGCTTTATGAATCTTGCCCCTGGTTGGGTAGTGTCTCTTGCTGTTTGGAGTCTCATCAGTAGTCCCTGCAGCAGCTTATTGCTCTGCCACTTGCTGTGTGGTATTTTCATTGGCAGTTGTATGCTCATTTGAGCAGCAATGCTGCTGAGCATCCGCTGGGGAGGGAAGTTGAATTTTCAAGGAGATAAGAATTTGGGGTATTTTTACTTAAACTGATTTCTGGACTGAGCTAAAAATATTTTAAGTGTGCGCTGGGAAGATTCAGGGTTTGGAAGGAGGGAGGATGCCAGCAGTGGGAGGGCTGAGGGTGGGATCCGAACTGGACCAGCTGGTGCTGTTGGAGGTCCAAGCAGACCATGTGGCTGTAGCCAGCCAATAAGGTGGCTGTAGTCCAGTAGTTCATATAACCTGGGAATTGTAGTCTGCTCCCTCAGTTGAGCAGGAATGCCACTGAGAATCCCGTGGGCTTGGTGCATTTTTACTTTAATATGATTTCTAGACTGAGTTAAAAATATTTTAAATGTGTGCTGCAGGACTCAGGGTTTGGGATGACAGAGGACACCAGCAGTGGGAGGGCAGAAAAGGAGCTGGACTAGCTGGTGCTATTGGAGGTTCCAGTGGACCACGTGGCTGCAGCCAGCCAATAAGGGGACTGTAGTCCTGTAGTGCATATAGTCTGGGAATTGTAGTCCACGCCCTCACTTTGAACAGGAATGCCCCTGAGCATCTGGTGGGAAGCAGAGCCAAATTTTCAAGGAGAGAGGTGTTTGGGGCCATTTTTACTTAAACTATTTTCTGGAGTGAACTAAAAAATTTTTTTTTTTTAATTTATTCAAATTTTGGAATTACAATCCTTTGAGTCAATGACTTCTTTGCAAAGGCTCCATGTCAGTACATACATACGTAGCTTAAAGACAATTTGTACATTGCTTTCTAGGCAAACATTACATTAAGACAAATTAAAGACAAATTGTACAATGCTTACTAGGCAATCATTACATTAAGACAAATTATACATGGTTACTCTGTACAGGTTAATTTTCAGGCTCGTATTACATTGCTTTGTTAGATTCTCTAGGGTTGTTTATGGACCCTGGGTCATTGCAGGGGAGAGGGACAGGGTTCCAAGTTTGAGGCTATCTCCAATACGGGAGTATGGGTTTATCGGCATCGTTAGATATTTTGTTGGCCTTGGTTTGGAGCTCAGGGAAACGCTAGCTTTACGACACCTACTGTGTTAGTGAGGACTGTTTGTTACAGCCACAAATCCATGAGTCAAGGAGAAATCTCTTGATACCATTTTTGAATAGGCCAAGACTAGGGGCCTGGAAGATGGTGGAGGGAAGTTTATTTAGCCAGAGTGGAGCACGATACCGGAAAGACCTTTGTCCTATGGCAGTCCTGCAGTGAGGGACTAGGATTTGGGTGTTGGCCTGGTGCCTAGGGGTGCTTCTGTGGGGGGTAGGTTGGATGAGGGGGTGGAGACCCTTCGGAGCAAGATTCATTTGGATCTTTTTTGCTAGGAGGCAAGTGTGGAACATTATTCTGCCTTCAAAGGTCAGCCAGTCTGCTCGCTTATAGAGTTCACACGTATGGGTTAATCTATTGCTGCTTGTAACCAGTCTTCAGGCTTTATTGAGAGCTAGTTTGATGCTGTTTAGGGCTGTGTTGTCAGCTGTGCCATAGATTATTATGCCATAATCAAGCACGGAAAGGACTGAGCTGGTTACCACCAGCCTTAGTGCCTGGGGTGGGAGGCAGTGTTTATGTCTGTATAATATCCTGAGCAGGATGTTTGCAGAGGTGGAGAGGTGCTTAATGTGAATGTGGTAAGTAAGAGATGTGTCCAGAGTGATGCCCAGGTATTTAAAGTTAGGGACTTGTTCTATGTAGGAGCCCTGAGTAGTTAAGATTGATAGCAGGGCATTACTGTTGGGATTTTGACAGTGAGCAAAGATCATAGATTTAGTCTTGTCGTAGTTAAGTAGTAATCGATGTTCAGAGAGCCAGGATTCAAGTTCCGTAAAGCTGCCTTGCAGGAAATTTTGTAGAGAGTTTGAATTGGGGTGTTTCCAGTATAATACTGCTTTGTCAGCATAGAGCAATAGTTTACCACTGCAGGCCAGCGGGAGGGTGTTTAGATAGAAAGTGAATAGTAGCGGGCCTAATAGCGACCCTTGGGGGACTCCTGCATGAATAGGTTGCATAGCTGAGAGGGTGGTGTTGATTTTGACTTGTTGTGTCTGGTCCGTGAGATAGTTTTTAAACCAGGAGATTGTTTCTTGGGTGAGATGGAGAGAGGGGAGAGAGTGGATAAGGAGTGAGCGGCTGACGGTGTTGAAAGCTTTGGTCAGCTCCACAAAGATTGCTCCTGCTACAGACCCCTGTTCCAGCGCTTCATGTATGTAAGAGGTGAATTGCCGAAGGACAGTGGTAGTGCTGTGACCTGCCCTGAACCCGTGCTGTTCTTGACACAGTAGGTTGTGTTTGTTCAGGTATTCGGTGAGCTGGTCTGCTGCAATTCTTTTGAGTGCTTTAGAGAGGGGGGCGAAGGATTGTTTTGGGCCTATAGTTGCCATGGTCAGTTGGATCATCCATTTTTAGGATAGGTGAGATAATTCCTCTTTTCTAGAGCAATGGGAATTGACTTAAGTGCAAGAAGCAATTTAGGATTTTGGTAAGGTGAGGCAGGGTCACGTCAAGAGTGAGTCTGAGAATTTTAAGGTCTACGGAGTCACTACTGAACCGAGAGTTACGGATGGCTTTGGACAGGTAGTGTTTAGCCTCATTGCAGCAGATGGATCTTAGCTGGAATGTATGTACTGTAGGGATTTGGGGCTTGGGAGAAGGGAGGACACTAGCAGTGAGAGGGCTAAGGTTGGGAATCAAGCTGGACCAGTTGGCGCTATTGGAGGTCCCAGTGGACCACATGGCTGCAGCCAGTCAATAGGGCAGCTGTAGTCCCTGTGCAATACTCAGAAGTCCAAGCAACCCTTCACATAAGTGACCCCCCAAAGTATGAGTGCTACAAAGCAAAAGTGTGATGTCCATCTTAGTACTGTCAGGGAAGTCCACAGGACTTCTGCAGAGAGGAAGGCAGGTCACAGTCCACACTGCTCAGCAGGGGGTAGGTAAGGTAAGGGGGGGATAGTGACACAGTAGCACAATAAAGGGACTTTGAGAGCTGAGAAAGGAGGATAAGGTTCTATTTACTATCAAGGATAAGGCTACATAGATATATGCAGGGTAAGCTCCATCCAGTATCCTGTGAAAATGGCGAATCAGTTTGGGTGAGTCAATCTGAGCGAATGCAAGAGAGTGAATGTCTTGTGAGCAAAATGTTTTTTTATAGTGAGTGTTTATTTAAGCAAAGCAGTTCAGTAATGCTTAGTAGTGAAGTTGGCTGCTTTGGGGTGAGCCATTAAACTGCTAGCATAGTCTAGTGGTTAGAGTCATGGCTATGTGTTTGCTATGTTTTATCAGACCTGTGTTCAAGGCTGGCTGTTCCTGGTGTGTGTTTTTTTTATTTTTAATTGCTCTGCTGTGTTTCACAGTCTCCCATCACTCATCCCCCCAGTTCTGTCTTTTCCACAGAGTGTCCCCCTTAAGAGTTTCTCCCCTTCCCCGAGTTGTATCCCATCCAGTGTTGGTTACATATGTTAAGGGGGGTGCGGGTGGTGAAGTTCCCTGCAAAGGGGGATGCGGGGAGCAAAGACCCTCATAGAAAGTCATTTTCAGCACTGTTTTAGCTATTATAAAGATCGCAGTTATGTACACTTGCTGTTTGTGCATGCGCTGTTTTTGAGCCACAGTTTAGGCATTCGCTGTTGTTTTTTCGCATTTGTGACATGGCTCTAAAACAGCGTTCCACTTTAAAGCTGTCAGGAGACATGAAGCTTGCAAGTACATCAGTAAAGCAATTGCCAAGTCCGGAAGGAGTGGGGACTCACTCGACCTCAAACTGCTGTCCCTCACCCTCAATGAAGTGATTGCACCATTAACAAAAATCTTCAACCTCTTTCTTAGCCTCAGCCAGTTCCCTGACAGATGGAAATCCTCTATTGTCACACCAGTACACCAAAGTGGAGACAGGGCTGTCCATGCAAACTATCGAACTATCTCCATATTACCTCCCCTCTCCAAGGCCCTAGAGTGCATTGCCACTGACCAGCTCACTGAACACCTGGATAAACAGAACATCTTGTGCACTCAGCAACTTGGGTTCAGAAAAAGGCACAGCACCACTTCTGCCCTCTTGGAATTTACTGGAGCCATCCATAGGTTACTGGACAATGGTCATCTACAGTAACTGGGTGAGTCTTTAAAAACTTAACTAAGGCCTTCGACGCTGTTCATCATCATCTCCTACTTGATCAGCTTCTAAATGCTGGTCTCTCTCCTGACTTCATGGCCTGGTTCAAAAGCTACCTGGAAAACCGAACCCAAAGAGTTAAAATAGCTGATGTCCTCTCCAGGAAACCATGTGGGGTCCACTTCTATTCAGCCTCTTTCTAAACAGCTTTCCTCAATTCTGCCCAGAGCCAATCCTTCTCTATGCTGATGATGCTGTAATCCACACCACCCATAAGTATCCCCTACTACTCCAAAACAGTCTTCAGCTTGGCTTCGCATCAGTTGAAAACTCGCTGAGTAAACATAAGCTTGTCCTAAACTAAAAAAAAACCAAGGTAATGCTTTTCAGCAGCTTGCACAACAAACACATACTATAACCCCTGACTATTACTAACTGCCATGATGCAGCCCTTGAACAGGTGCACTACTTTAAATATCTCAGAGTGACAATCGACTGTAATCTGTTTTATGGTGCACACATCGACAATGTCGCCAGAGGTGCAAATTCTTGCATCGGTCTATTCTACAGGCCAGGTAGAACCTCACCCCAGAATCTTTAAAGATCACTGTCCAGAGCTCTATTATCTCCTTAATTGACTACGGTCTGATAATTTATGGCTCTGCTACTGTAACTGTACTGAGACGTATGTCCACAACTCTCAACAAGGCTTGTCGGCTCATCACTGATACTCACCGCCTCACTCATAACTGCAAACTCTGTGCTCAAACTGGCTGGCTTCAACTCTCTAACTGCATAAAGTTCCAAATGTGCTTAATGACAAAGATGATAACACTGGTCTATGCCCCCACCGAGTCCAAGTGCTCCTTTGCCCAATTTGTAACCCTCGCCACACCATGGGTTCTGAAATGCAGCTCCTTCAAGTCCCCCAATGCTGCACCACTCAGGGCCAGAGATCTTTTGCTTACAGGGTCCCCGAGCTGGCTGAATGGTCTCAGTAGTGACATTGCCTCGTTACCTACACTTGGCACTTTCAAATCCAAGCACCGTCTGCTCCTTTCTGCCTCTTGCACCTGTGACTGTCTCCTCTAATACAACCCTCCTTCTGCCTCCCCACTCATTCAGTTATGGATCCTCCAACTTATCACTTTTGCTCCTTCTTCCTGTATCCATCACCCCTCCCTCCTCCCACCCTCTCTCCCTCCCCCTTCCCCACAGCTCTCCATCCACCCCACGCACTTCTCTTTGTGATCTGACAATGCCTTTGGCTGCTCCACATATCTCATCCTTGCCTTGTCTTGAAACAATGTGTGCCCTGAAAATGCCACTGGCGTAAATTTAACCCAATTGTATGGATCATTGTAACCATCTGATTAACCTGTTATTCCTGCCTATCTTGCTTTGTATTGTACTTCTACTGATGTGGAACCTTTGTAAAAGAGCCTTGGCTAAAGGTACTTGTAATCCTAGATTCAAATAAATAAATTAAAAAAAATAACCTCTACACTCTACTTGTGGAGGCCGTTAGAGTACTCCCTTCCAGAGCAAGCACAAATCACAGAGGAACGGAGGGACTGTAGTACAATTCCTTTTTAGGGTAAGCAGTATTTCATATTGAGAGTAAACTGACAAGGGGAACTGAGGGGTTGCATCTAGTCCCTATCTACGGTCAGTTGAAAATAATAATCTGAGAGGTTGCAGTCTTACACCTAACCCCATCTAGGAACATTTTACAAAGGAGCAAGCAGACAAGAGATTCTGAAGGGATACAGCTAGTGCCTATCTAGGGTCAGCTGACAGAGTAAACTGCGGGTTGCAGCTTTTAGAGTCAACTTATTAAGAAGTTGCTGCTGGTTCCTATCCAGGCACAGCTAATGAAGTACACTTAGGGGTTGCAGCTTTGCAGCCAATCCCTATCTGGGGTCAGATTGCAAAAGAACTGTGGCTAGTCCCTATCCATGGTCAGCTGATATAATAATCTGAGGGGTTGCAGCTTTGTAGACAGACCCTATCTAGACTCAGCTCACAAGGAATCAGAGGGGGTGCAGCTACACTCTGTCTGAAGTACAGTAGGCCATAAAGGGATTGTTAGGGGTTAGGGGAGAGATGACCAAATCTGTACAGGAAGAGAACAGGTCCAGAAACAGGGAGCATGAGAGCAGTGGGACTGTATACAGACAGCAGCAACCAGGAGTATGGTGATATGTTGTAGAGGATGCAATGCAGCCATATTCCTACAGTAGGGATGATGTGGGATGCAGATAGTTGTCCAGTCTGTAGGAACTTGAATCACCTGATCGCAGAGGTGAGGTGGTCAAATGGGAATTAGGAAGTATAGTGAGGAATGGAGGGGCAAGGATGGGGCTTGGGGAAGAAAGGCAGCTGGGAGCAGCTTAGGTGAGAGAAACCACATAGGCAAGGGACAGTTAGGGTGGAGAGGTCCCAGATGCCATGGACATCCCTACCTCAGAGGGTGAGGGGTCCCAGGGAGAAGGGATGAAATGTGGTGGGAGGTAGAGTTGGGGTGAAGAGGGGTGGTACCAGAATGTGAGCACATAGTGGGGTGCCAATGTGGAATAGATTCCTCCCACTAACTTGGTTTGGGGAGAGGGGTTGAAGGAGAATGAAAGAAGGTCAAGTACATGTCAAGGGGACCATGGGATTAGACAGGAGGATGGAGATGTAAGGGAGCATGAATGCAGCAGAGGAAGATGATGATTGTTCAATGAGAATGGAACACATGCAAGGAAAGAGGGGGAAGGAAGGAAGGCAAGGGGAAGGGGGAGGGGACTGAGGCAGGGAGTTTCGGTGGTACAAGAGGGCAGGTCAGAGCAGAGGAAGAGAAGAAAAGAGGGGTAGCTGAGGGGAGTTGAGGACAGTCAGATGATGGAGGACCAAGGGGGGGAGGAGAGGAGTGCAAGGCTGGGTGGATCAGGCAGGCAGGGGATGACTTTAGGGACAGTTAGAAAGCAGGGGTCAGGAAACAGGGTGGAGGAGAAGGGTCATAATCTTGGGGTACTCAACAGTTAAAGTTATTCACTGAGGGGAGAAGAGTGATCCACGTACAGGAAGGAAGGTGATATGCATGCCAGGAATAATGACAGAGAATGTGTGCTCAAGGATTGCTCAGATAGTGCAGGGGTTGGGAAGAAGCCCCACATGATTATCCATCTAGAATGAACAACCTAGCTGGAGAGGAGGTGGGGGTGGTGCAGGTGAGGTTCAGAGAAGTGGTGAGGATCTGTACGAGGGTAGCCAGATCAACAACATTCATTGAGGTGTTGCCAGTATTGAGAGTCAGTATGGCCAGGAAGAAATGGATAGAGGAGTTTAATATCTGGCTGAGGGAATGTTGGCAGGTTATAGTTGCATTCATGGCTGGGAGTAGACCTGGAATGACAAAACACTGTATGCCCCAGAGAGGCTGCACCTCAGTGGGGAGGGGGGTCATGTCATGAGTTCTTAGTGACAGATTCGAGGGTACATCTCTGAGACCTTAATTTAAATTATTGAGTTTGCAGAATGGGTTTTCGGGCCCTGAGCCCCCAGGAGGAAGCGGTTGGCAGGCCTCCCTTAAATCTGAACAGAGACAATTGTAAGTAAGATATGGAGTAAGACTAATAGGGCGGGTAGAGGATGTGGGCAGGAAGCAGACAAAAGGGAGTGTAAGGGAAGACAGACAGGCCACGGGGAAGGGAGGAGAAGCTCAGATTCAGTGTGAAAGGTGGTGTTCCTGGACACAATAAGTCTCAGAAACAAAATTAATGACCTTCAGGCATTTTGGGGGGAGAGAAGTGTGGACATTGTAGTGGTCACGGAGACATAGGCTACCCCTAACTATGGCTGGGACCTCTCAGTCACTGGGTACAAACTGTGCAGAAGGGACAGAGGGTAAGAAAAGAGGGGTAGTGGTTTATATAAGGGGAAATATAACATGCACAAAGGGAAGAGTCAGAAGAGGGGAAGGCAGATGTGATGTGGGTGCAGTTACTATCCAGTAAAAGGAGGAAGGTAAGATGGGGTGGTTTACAGACAGCAAAACCAGGAAGAGGAAGAGGAGGTATTGGAAACATTAGTAAACTAGATAGTTAATGTATAATGTATCTCTTTCTTGTAGGAAAGAAACTGTTGGTCCTGCTAAACTCTTATTTTAGATAAATCTATGTAGACAATTTTTATAACATTTTTGTATTCAATTAAGCTCTTTAAATCTGTTTGGACATTGTACAGTATGTTTGAGAAATGATGGGACATGTTATTTTTCTTGTATCTAACTTCAACCCACCATTTGCTGAGCTTGAATCATGTTTTTAATCAATGAAACTAAACTAAAGGGACACAAAACTAGTCTCAGTGATAAGGGCAGTTGCAGGGAAGGGAGCAGTTGTAATTCTGGGGACTTTAACTTGCCTAAGGTGGATTGGAAGATCCCCACCATGACCTGCACCAGGAGTTGGGTAAATCTGGATGCAGTGCTGAGTGGATTCCTGACCCTAGTTGTCATAGTACCCACCAGACAGGGGGCAGTTCTCAGTTTGGTATTGACAAAAGGTGACCACTTTCAGAAGATCCACACTGAGGAGCCCTCTGGGGGGAGTGACCACCACACAGTGTGGTTCAGGGTGGACATTGGCAGAAGAAGGCACCCACAAAGACAAAGTACTGGACTTCTGAAAGGTAGACATCAGATGGATGGTGATGCTGCTAAGCGGACAACTGGAGGGAATCAGCGAGATAGGTCTATAGTTTTCTACGGCATGAGTACCGATCTTGTAGACAGGGACTACGACTGCCACTTTCCTTAGATTTGTCACAACTCCAGAGAGGAAGAACCTATTTAGAAGATTGCAGAAAGGTACAGCAATTGCCACAGCCCAAAATTTGAGGCATTTAGGTTATAAGGTGTCATGACCGGGGGAGCTTTCTTCTTTGAGTTTTGATAGTAACTTGTGCACTTCCCTTGTAGTTGTGAGCTTTAAGTGGAAGGCAGGACGAGGACCAAGAGTGGCATGGGATAGAAAACTCAAGGGTGGGTGCAAGGTGAGCAGTATATATATCAAGGTCAGTGAAAAACTAACTGATTCCTTCTGCAACAGATGGGGGACCTGGGATTATGGCACCTATCATTGAGATGGATAAGGGGTGATATGTTACTAATGTACAAATTACTCGAAGTTCTGATATTAATGCGAGAACTAGGATTAGTATACAAGGATATAAAATATGATTTAAGGAGGCATAAACAACAATTGGTGGCTACAGTACCAAAAAGCAAGCTTAGGAAGCATGCTTATGTCCCAAGAGCAACAGAATTATGGAACCAGCTTCTGGGAGAATTTATTGAAGCACCCAACTTCTCATTGTTTAAGACAAAGCTTAAATGGATGGCTAAGAACCTGGTGTCATGCTAAAGGGTATGGGCTGGTGGGGAGGGACCTGAGAGAACTGTAGTCTCTATGCCAAGGACAGACTACACTTGAATGAGGAGGGAAAGAAAGTGTTGAAACAGAGGATGGAGGAGTACACAGAGGAAGTTGGGAATTTAAACTAGGAGCTGGGGTGGCAAGTGGGCAAAGGACATGCAGAGACCACAGGTTGGGAAGTCATATGAGCTTACCCCCCATAACAGTGGCAAAGGACAAGTAGTATTGGTGATGCTAGTAAAGGAGGGCAGGAGGGAGGACAGGGAGGAGTACCTGATGGAATCAAAGGAGGTGACATGGGCAATAAGGGGAGCCAAGGCATAAATGGAGCCCAGGCTAGCACAAGGCATTAAAAAGGGGAAGAAGACTTCTTCAGGTACATCAGGGAGAAAAGGAACTTTAAGGACCACATAGTAAGGATCAGGAAGGAGGGGGGTTGGTGGAAGCAGGGGGCCAAAAGGCAGAAATGCTAAATGATTACTTCTGCTCAGTATTTACTAAGAAGCAATGGGGGTAATACCCAAGTGGTGAGGAATGGCAGAAACAGAGGGGGAAGGGGTGACAGATGGGGAAATCATGGAGGGCAGAGTTTTGGAGGGTTTGAGGGCACTAAGGGTGGACAAGGTGCCAAGCCCAGATGGCACCTATCTCAGGGTACTGAAGGAACTGGCAGAGGTCCATGCAGGACCTTTGGCAGACCTATTTAATGCCTCACTACACTCAGGGTGTGTACCTCAAGATTGGAGGATGGTTCATGTGGTGCCCCTCCACAAGAGTGGCCCCAAGGATGAACCAGGGAACTACAGACCGGCAAGCCTCACATCCATCGTGGGTAAGCTGATGAAGACTATCTTGAAGGAGAGGCTAGTGGCCCTCCTGGAGGCCAAAGAACTACAGGACAGCAGACAGCATGGCTTCACATATGGCAGATCCTGCCAAACCAACCCTGGTGGAGTTCTATGACTGGGTAACTAGGCAATTGGATGGGGGCCATGCAGTCGATGTCCCATATCTGGACTTCAGTAAGGCATTCAACTAGGTGTCACATGGGAGGCTGGGAAGTAAGTTAGAAGGGACAGGGGCAGATGCAAAGCTGGTGAGATGGGTAGAAAACTGGCTTTAGGGAAGGCAACAGAGGGTGGTGGTGGGTGGGGAGCTCTCATCCCCAAGGGTAGTGACAAGAGATGTTCCGGAGGGCTCGGTGTTGGGACCAGTGTTGTTTGGGATATTCATTGTAGACATATCATTGGGCATCAAGAGCAAGATCAGTCTGTTTGCTGATGACACCAAGATGGGAGTGGTGGTGGATGACCTAGGGGGATGGCAGGGGCTGCAGGATGATCTGGCAAAGCTGGAAACCTGGTCAGACACCTAGCAACTGGGGTTTAATGCCAAAAAGTGCAAGGTGCTGCATTTTGGGGTGAAGAACCCAAGGAGGAGTTACCAGCTGGTGGGAGTGCAGCTAGCCAAGACAGAGGAGAAGGATCTGGGGGTGCTAATTACAGGGTCTATGAACAACTCAGCACAATGTAGGAAGGCAGCTGCAAAGTCCAACAAAATGCTGGGTTGCATTGCAAGGAGTATATCCTCCAGGATGGGGGAGGTGATTCTGCCACTGTACAGATCATTAGTTAGACCGTGGCTGGAGTACTGTGTGCAGTACTTGGGTCTGTATCCAAACAGGGACAATAAGTTACTGGAGGGGATGCAGTGCAGGGTGACAAAGATGATCAAGGAGCTGGGGGACTTACCATATGAGAAAAGAATGAGAGAGTTGAACATGTACTCGCTGGAAGAGAGGAAGGAAAGGGGGGACATGATTGAAACCTTTAAGTACATGAAAGGAATAAACAAGACAGGTACAGAGGGGCTGTTCAAAGTAAGGGAGGGGTGGGACACCCATGGCCATGATATGAGACTAGAGAGAGAAAGGTTCAGGAGGGAGATGAGAAGACACATTTTTTACAGAGAGGGTGGTAGATGGGTGGAACGCATTACCAGTAGAAGTGGTATCCAGTAGAACAGTGGACTGCTTCAAAAGGGGCTGGGACAGGGCAAGGGAAGGATCAATGGAGGGGAAGGGTGGAGGGAGAGGCAGCTGCACATTCGAGCAGACTTGATAAACCTCTGGGCCTTTATGTGCTGGCAAATTTTGTATGTTCACAAAGCCTGACAAAAATATCATGGAAGGTAACTCAGATTACCACCACTGAGCAGTGGGGACAGCATTCATGGGCCTTGGCCTTCTGTTGTTCTAAAATTGAAGTACTAACTGAAGTATTGTACAGGTCACTGGTGTGGCCATACCAAGAGTACAATATGCAGTTCTGGCATCCCTACCTATAGAAGGATATAAACCTGCTGGAGGTAGTGCAGTGGAGGGCAGAAAAGATGGTTAAGGGTCAGTAGGGTAGGACATATGAGAAGAAGCTGGATGCCCTGAACATGTACTAACTAGAGTGGGGGGGGCGGCATTATTGAAACCTTCAAGTATATATAAGCTATAAACAGAGAGGACAAGGTGTGCCTCTTCAGGCTCAGTGGGAACAGGAACATGAGGGGGCATTATCTTACGTTGGGGGAAGAGATGTTTAGGAGAAAGTCTAGGGGGCATTTCTTTACTGAGAGGGTGGGGGAGGTTTGGAATGGGCTCTTTGAGGAAGTGATATCACTTGAAAGAGTGGATGGTTTTAAAAGAGATTGGGACAGTGTAAATAGGAAAGTCAGCACCAAAATAGGTATAGCCAGAACAGATGGAAAGTTGGTTGGGGAAGGGAACAGAGTCCTTAGCTGACATTGGGGACTCTGCAGAATGAGCAAACTCAATTGACTGGAAGGTGTTACTCTGTGAGCACCTTTGTGTGCTTGTACAGTATATGTTTGTGTGTCAGTTGTCTCTGGACAACCTGCTGGTGCACATATTCCAAAACCATCTCCCCCACTTGGTTCCAGATTAAGTCCCATGACTGGTGATGCTTCAGAAACTGCTATGTTGTTCTTGATTGTTTCTTCTAGACCATTTAGTTTGTATGAGTCTCTTCCAAAAGATATCTGGTCCTCTCTTTTTTGAGGTCCTAGAATTTCATGCTGCATTCCATTAAACCCAATTTTGATTTCCTGTGTTGTCTCTGACAGCACCGACCACCTAAATGTATTTTTATTTATTTATTTTAAATGTGTTAAGCTAAACAGGTAGGCTGAGCTTGGTCTTATTTCCTGGCATAACGGGGATGGTTTACAAGCAAGAAGGGCAAAGTGCCAAAAGTGCAAAGAAGATAAATAATTATGCAAAACAATTATTGTATGTACACGGAAATCACATAAAATGATAAAATAAAGTATATATCATAATGCTGTATCCAGGGTGCAGTAAAGGAACAAAAAGCAATTAAGGAAAGGTGAGTAGAGGAGGATAGCTAGTCACAAGAGCAGTATTGAGAAGCGAGACAGCAGGAGTGGTTTATGACAGTGGAGAGAAGATGAGAGTCTAGTGTAGAGATAAATGGTGTTCCAGACAGCAGGGAAACAGATCTTTACAAACCTGGAAACAGACCTGTAAATATCTGTCTATTATATGCGATGAGAAAATGAAGCTGCAAGTTGCTTATCTGCTACAGTATTTTCTTCTGAGTAACTGGACATAGCAGGTTTGTCCATGTACACAAGGACTATTGTACTCCCTGAATAACATTGCTGGTGATTCTGCAGTTGTTCCTTGTGGTGCATTCCAATGCACTAGAATAAATGTGACATTTGTTTGTAATTCTTCTTCCTCCTTCAGAGCTGAATGCAGTGCATGCTTCACAAATTAGACAAATTATTTATTCCAACCCATTTAGAAACATACAAAGTGTCAACAGAAAAGGACCAGTAGGCCCATCTACAGTAGTTGACCCTATTTTCCCTGCTCAACTCTACACCCTGGACCACACTAGGTCACTGGTGTCATACCCTTATCCTTTCCCTCTACTTATAATAACCATGTGCCTATTCCATGCATGTTTAAAGCCCCCAGTGTCTGCCCCACCACCTTTTCCTGCAGCTGCTCTGGTGTCTACTACCCTTTCTGTAAAGAAATATTTCCTTGTTTCCCTCTTAAACTTGCCCCCCATAAGATTAATAGCATGCCCCCATATACTGGTGTTCCTCCTTCACTGAAAGAAACCTCCCTCTGCACTTTGTTCACCCCTGTAAGGTAGTTGTAGGTCTCAGTTATGTCCCCTCTCACCTTTCTCTCTTCCATGGAGTACATGCCAGGCTCCTTCATTCTCTCATCTTATGGTTTCTTGTGCAAACCCTTTACCATTTTAGTTGCCCTTCTCTGGACCGTCTTCACCCTGTCGATGTCTTTGCAGAGGTGCAGCCTCCAAAACAGGATGCACTAGTCCAGGTGGTGTCTCATCAGTGAGTAATGCAGAAGTAACACCACCTTCCCTCTCATGCTAGAGATCCCCCTTCCAATGCATCCTAGCATCTGGCTCACTTTGCCTATTGCCTGTCACACTGCTCTGCCACATTGAAATCATCAGATATGATCATCCCAAGGCCTGTCACTTGCTTTGGAACTGTAAGTACTCCCCTTTCCATATTATACACAGTCCTAGAGTTACCCCTTTCCAGATAAATTACTTTGCACTTTTTGGCTTTGAAACCCAGCTACCACTCTTTAGATCACTCCTGTAGTTTCTCCAGATAGACACATAAAATTTGTTGGCAAATAAAGACCACTTAGCCTATCTAGGCTGTCCATTTTATTTCCTGCCTACAGTGTCACTGCAGATTCTATTTCATCTCTGGTCTGTTATCCAGCCCCTCTTCCTTTCCCCTAAGATTCTCTTGTGCCTATCCCATGCTTTCTTGAAGCCCACTACTGTTTTCACTCCCAGCACATCACTGGAAGGCTGTATCAGGAATCCACCACTCTTTCTGTGAAGAAGTACTTCCTCACATTTCTCCGGAATTTACCCTCTCCAGTTTAAATATCATGACTCCTTGTTCTTGAGCATGTTTTGTTTCTAAAAAATACTTCCCTCCCATACCTTGTTTAACCCTTTAGGTATTTAAAGGTCTCTATCAAATTCCCTTTCTTCCTTCTCTCTTCTAGTGTGTACATATGCAGGTCCTTAAGTCTCTCCTTGTAAGGATTCTAATGCACACCCTGCACCATTTAGTTGCCCTCCTCTGGTCCACCTTGACTCCATCTATGTCATTCCAGAGATGTGGTTTCAAGAAGTGGACACAGTACTCTAGCTGGGGTCTTACCAGCGTTCCATATAGAGGCAACACCACCTTTCTCTTTCTGCTGGTGATAAACCTCCCTAAGATCCCCAGCATCTCAATAACCCTCCCAACTGCTTTGTTGTGCAGCCTGGCCACCTTGAGGCCATCTGATTTGATAACCTGCAGGTCTCTTTCCTGTTTGATGGTCATCCCTACCTCCCCACCCATTTTGTACTCCACCCCCATGTTTCTGTGCCCCAAGTGCATTATTTTGCACTTTATTGCATTGAAACCCAGCTGCCATACCCGTTTGCACTCCCTAAGTTTTTTCAGGTCCCTGCCTATCCTTTTCACTCCCTCTGGAGTGCCCACTATATTGCAGAATTTGGTGTAATCCACAAAGAAGCATACATTACCTTCCTGCTTCTCTGCAATGTCACTTATAAAGACATTAGAGAGTACTGGTCCCAGAACTGATCCCTGAGGCACCCTGCTGGTCACCCTCCCTTCCTCTGAGTGAAATCCATTTACCACCATTCTCTGCCACCTAGCTCCTAATTTCTTACCCAGTTAACCACCTTTGGATCCACCTCTAAACTACCCAGCTTGGTTAAGAGTCTCCCATGTGAAACAGTAGTGATACCTTTGTATTCTCCCTACCCCATCCTGGTTGTCCTCCCTGTTGCAGAATTTTGTGTCATCTGCAAAGGGACACACATTTCCCTACAGTTCCTTAGCAATGTCACTAATGACTGCATTGAAGAGGACAGTACACAGTAACAACCCCTGTGGTACTCTGATTGTCATTCTCCTGAACTAGACACATAGTGGATTCCTTGCAGTGGAAGGGCCTCAAACGACTGGTACAACAACCCACAAGAGACAGGGCTATCCTAGATCTAGTACTAACTAACAGGGAAAGGATCACAGATCTCCAGGTAGGTCACCTGGGGCCCAGTGACCATCACATGGTATGGTTCAATTTGGCCACTAGATCTAAATCATCCCATTTCAAGGTAAAAATATGGGACTTCAGAGGAGCTGACTTTGATAAGATGGCCAACAGAGTTAAGCTAGCCCTGGTAAAAAGAAATACAGGTGAGGAGGTACAGGCAAAGTGGGCAAGCATTATGGATGCAATACTTGAAGCAACATCCCATTGTGTTCGAGAGAAAAGGAAGTGCAAAAGAAGAAGGAAACCACTTTGTTTCTCAAAAACAGTAGCAGAAAAGGTCAGAGCCAAAAGGCTGACCTTCAGGAAATATAAGGGAACGCAGCGGGATGAAGATAGGGAGGCATACAAAACTTCCCTAAGGGAAGTAGGGAAGGCAGTAAGGCAGACAAAGACCCAAACCGAGGAAACATTAGCACAAACAGTAAAAGAAGGTGACAAGACTTTCTATAGATACATTAGTGAAAGGAAAAAGTCCAGAGGGGGTATTGATAAGATCGAAGGGGATAAAGGGGCGTGTGAGGAGGAGGACCATGTAAAAGCATCTATCCTAAATAGATACTTCTGCTCTGTATTTACTGAAGAGAAGGTAGGGCTGGGCCCACAGCTCAGCACCATGGATACAGGGGAGGAGAGGGAGGTGTGCACTAGCCCCTTCATAAAAGAAAGGGTCCTACAAGAGCTTGATAAGCTCAGGGTGGACAAGGCAATGGGACCTGATGGCATACATCCCAAGGTACTAAAGGAAGTGGTGGAGCCAGGTTTAGGAGCTGGGGGGGGAATTCAGTCAATCACTGGCTCCACAATGGGCACAACACAGTGAATAAAGATGATGGTGGGACACCACTACTAACACTGGGGCAGCCAGTAGGAGTGACCACTCCCCCAGCCCCCCTCTAGCTCCGCCACTGACTAAAGAAGCTAAGGGTGGAACTAGCAAAGCCATTATCAGAACTGTTTGGTGAATCTCTGAGCACAAGAGAGGACCCCGAAAACTGCTGAAGGGCTCATGTGATCTTGTTCCACAAGAGTGGTAGCAAGGAGGACTCAGGGATCTACAGACCAGTCAGTCTTACCTCAGTATTAAGCACGATTATGGAGAAAATCCTTAAGGAAAGGATAGTGCAACACCTGGAATCCATAAGAGCACAGGATCCAAGACAGCATGGGTTTACAAAATGAAGATCCTGTCAAACTAATCTCATAGATTTTTTTGACCGAGTAACCAGAGTGGTGGACCAAGGGGGAACAGTTGACTTCAGCAAAGCTTTCGATACTATTTCACATAGAAGATTGATTAATAAGTTAGGTAGGCTCTGGGTGGGTCAGAAGTTGGTCAACTGGGTGGCAAACTGGTTGATGGGCAGAAAACAGAGAGAGGTGATAAATGGAATACAGTCGGAAGAGATTCAGGTCACAAATGGGGTACCTCAGGGATCAGTCTTGGGGCCAGTTCTCTTCAATATCTTCATCAGTGACATTGCAAATGGACTGGAGGGAAAGGTTTGTCTGTTTGCAGATGACACCAAGATCTGCAACAGAGTAGATGATCCAGGTGGGGTGGGCAGAATGAGAAGAGATCTGGATTAACTGGCAAAATGATCAGAAGAGTGGCTACTGGGGTTTAATGCAAAAAAGTGCAAGATCATGCACATAGGGAAGAGAAACCCTGAAGCCACCTATAGGCGGGGAGGGGAGTTGCTGGCAGTTACAAAGGAAGAAAGAGACTTGGGAATCATCATCACTGATGACCTGAAATCATCCAAGCAGACCACTAAAGCAATAGGTAAGACTAGGGGGATTTTGGGGTGTATTAGTAGGGGTATGACAATTCAGAAGAGGGAGGTAATAATCCCTCTTCACAAGATACTGGTTAGGCCCCATCTGGAGTACCGTGTGTAATACTGGAGGCCACACCTTCACAAGGACATTAACCAAATTGAGGCAGTCCAGAGAAGGGCAACCAAAATGATGCAGGGACTGCATCAGAAAACATATGAGGACAGATAACAGAACTCAATATGTATACCCTATAGCAAAGGAGGGAGAGAGGTGAGCAAAACATTCAAACACCTTAAGAGCATTAACAAGGTGAAAGTCTAACATGTTTTAATATAAGGAAAATAGCAGGACAAGTGGACACAGCATGAGATTAGAGGGAGGTCAATTAAGGGGAAATGTGAGGAAGTTCTTTTTCACAGAAAGGGTGGTGGATGCATGAAACGGCCTACCTCAGGGAGTGGTGGATATGACTACAGTGCAGCACTTCAGACAGGCATGGGATAGGCATAAGGGAGCAATACAGATGAGTATGAATAGATAGACCATTGACCAAGCAAAGGCCGATGGCACATTTATAAGGTAGAAAAAGAAATGGGCAGACTGGATGGGCCTTGCGGTCCTTATCTACTGTCTACTTCTATGTTTCTGTGTTTCTATGTCCTCTGAGTGGCTGCCATTTACCACCACACTCTGCCTCTGATCTTTTAACCACTTGCATAGCAAGCACAGCACTTTCTCCCCCAACCCGGGCTGCAAAGTTTCTTTATCAGCCTCCTGTGTAGTACAGTGTCAAAGGCCTTATTGATGTCCAAATAGGACACATCTACTGCCCTTCCCTGAGATCCATGTCCTAGTTACCCAGTCAAAGAAATCTATGAGATTTGTTTGACATGACAATCCCCCAGTAAAGCCATGTTGCTAGTGGTTAGAGGTGGGTGAAGTGCATAAAATTTGCTGCTCATAGTATTTCACATAGAACCTGAATTTCACGTAATATGCTGCAAAGTGAATAACTTTGTATCTCGAAGTAATATGAAGTTCCCATTGCTTTCTATGGACTTTGCATTACTTCACGTTTTCTTTTGCTTTTAAAGGCAAATTTTGCAGGGATTCATGGGATGTAAGGTCACATGGGCTCTATATTTTCTTGCACAGCCTCAGTTCAACATAGTGTATATTGGAAAGCTGGAGACAGCTTGCTCTCAGAGGTCTGAAAATCAAACCATCGAAAAACCTTTGAAAAAGCATTTTTGCCACAAAATGTTATATCAAAATTTAGTACATCGATTGTAGTAAACCCTTGTGTGTTTATATCATCGAGCATTTTTTGATTTTGTGTGAATAGTGAATGTTAATTTAGTACATTCAGTCTCTGTACTGACAGACACTGTAGGAGTGTGCTTCAGGGGAGGGGCGGATCTTTGGTGTAGAAGGGAGATTAGTGAGTAAGGCAATTTTTCCAACTGTTGTTGGCTAGCTTTTTATTTGTGTGTTCAGGTACATACAGTACAACTTCACTTAAATTTTTATAAGTGTTTGCTGTGCTGCTGTGCAGTTTTTCATTCTGTTTAAATGATTGTGTTGTAGTTTACTGAACTGTTAGTTTCTGTGCATTACAGTACCTTTAGTCTGTGTGCGTACCATCAAGCCAGACGCATTTTACTGTGCCACCGTAATAGCAGTACTTTTACTTTCTTAGCCCATCTGTGGTATTTTTTCCTATTTCTATCTAGCTACTACTGTTACTCCCATCCTGCAAAATAAGGTATTATTGTTCCACTTTTGTATTTCTGAAGGCTGTTTAGGGGCTTGTTGTGCCTGTGCAGCTACATCTCCTTAGTGCTCAATTTCCATCTGGAAGTCACTGTTGTTGTTTTTTGGCTTCCCATCCACCAAAAACTGAATAAATATAATGTTGCTGTTAATTATCCATCTTCAGTCTGTTAAAATTGTTGTCACTGTACCACTATTGTGTGTTTCCCCATAGTACCATGAATACTGTCTCTCATTGCATATAATAGCATTTAACCGAAAGAAAAAGACATACTAAAGAAATGTACCTATTGCATTATTTTTGGCATTGTACTATCTTGTGAATTCCCTTCAATTTGTTAGCAACCCACAAAATTAGAAAAAATCACTTTTTGCAATAAATGTGTTTCTTTTCTTGGTGACTCTGTGTAACCTAAAAAAATGCACACAAAGACATGGTCAGGCAAAGGTGTTTCTGACTGTGATGTATAAGACATAAGTCAGTGGGGTATAAGCTTCGGCTCTGTGGGCAGGGCATTCCATCATATTATGTGGAATAAATAAAAAGAGAAACAATTATTGAAGTGAAAATGTACTGTGTCAGAAAGGGTTAGGACAGGCAAGGTCCCTGAATCTGTGTGGGTAGCAGCAGTGCCTACAGCATCACCTTCAGCATAGGTAGTGTGTGAAATAAACTGTGTGTGTGTGTGTCTGCAATACAATCTGCCAGCCAGTCATCATGTAACAGCAAATAGCCATGTAAGTAAAAGCTGTGAACACCGGAGATTTACTACAGGCATGAGGAGGATGACTTTGAATGTTCCAGTAGTGGTCAGAGTATCAGTGGTGGTGCTCTGAGAGGCACTGTAAGTGCCAAGTTCATGTCTCTTGTCACACTCACATCATGGCGAATCACGTTCTTCATGGTCATCATAATCAGGAATCACACTACTTCAACTTTTTTTGATCCAACCCTGTTTTTTAATCTCCTGTTTCCTGCCACACTCCTGATGTACCTTGTAATGTTTGCTGCTAAAAACTCAGTAAAGTATATTGAATTAAAAAAAAAATTATGTTTCATCATGAATCAGGGGAACACCCAGTTATGTCACATCTCTCAAGATCCTTGGTCCAGTATGATGCTTCTGTTAGTGTTCATGTTCTGTAGGATGCCCTAGAAGTAACTGATGGTCTTGAATCTTTGTCCTTACAACAAGCCATCTCTGTTTAATCCAGTAGATTTAATCTCAGCACGAACATGGCACAGTTCAGGGAAGTGCAGCTGTAGGTATTTCAAATTTTCAATGGCAACTGTTTGTGTAAGCTTAGTTCCATCCAGTTTCTGGTGCTTGGAGAAGCGCTGCCAGTGCCAAGTTCATGACTCATGTCATGAGTCACGAGGTAAATCACACTCTTCATGGTCATATTCATGACCACAAATCACACCATATGAATGAAGATCACTTACCAAGTAGGACAATCACATCTGTGTTTGTACCCAGTCACGATGATGGTGTTGCTGAATAATGCTGGCAAAGCAGACCATCCTGGTGGCAGCATCAAATTGCATACCATTGAAGTTGCTGATGCAGTCATGGAAAAAGAATTTCTAAGTGGGTACACTGAGGACTGCAAGGGCTGCTTTCTTTTTTATTTGTATCCCTTGTTTTCTGCAGGTGTAAAGTATCTAATAACGGAGACAAGCAGGACAGATGATGCATGTAACAAAAGACAGGAACAGCTCCATTGAGTACTAATACTAAATGGGGTACTGGAATGAACTCAGAATAATTTCTTCTTCATTTGTTTGCAGGTAGTATCAAGGTATTATGTACAAGCGGTATGTTCCAATCTGAAGATGAAAAACAGTTTTGGATACACTGAAGACCTGAAAAGAAGACAAAAAATATTAATGAAAATGGTTTACCAATGTTGCAAGCAACTCCCCCCCTCCCCCCAAAAAAAGTACTTACCTTGCGTGACTTGACATTGTCATTACAGCAGAAGTCAACAATAAGTCACATGTGGAACACATGTGCAGTGACAACATGGTTTCATCACTACGGTCGTGAATCTTTGTACTGTGACCTGAGATTGTAAAAGAAGACAACAGTAATGATAAATGCCTATAATTCACTAGTTTACAGCAGTACCCCCCAGGAAAAAAATTAAAGTTTACAGTACCACATTAGATGGCCGCACATATGTATGGTATGTAAATGTGACTGTGGCCAACACACCCGGTAAATGGGAAACATTCAATGTATATGATGATTCCCTACAAAGGAGCAACACGATGGACTGCTTACAACAAAAAACAAGATTCAAAACAAATTAAATGGCAGTGTCTCTAAAAAAACATGACAGTGACATATACAATAACTTACCATTGTTAGTATGAATACACACACATAGGGCAGCATGTTTCAATCAGTGCAGCAGAAGGATTTTCCAGAAATCAAATTATAGTTCAATCCATGGTCATCTGTGGCTGTCATCTTTTAGCAATACACTGTATGTCAGCAGCAGCAGAAAACAGCAGGATAACAGCAGCAGCATGCGCCATGCCAGCAAGTCATTTTCTCACTTGGGACACTTATGAAGGGATTTGGTTCTAGGTGCATGCTTTATGCAGTGTGGCAAGAAATACTTGTGACTTTTCTGAACTTTTTCTCATGTGATTATTCTTGACTGGGAGTCTAGGCTTTTCATGACATTTAAACAGCAGCAGTAGCAGCAAGCACCAGCAAGCCATTTTCTTACTTGAGAAACTTATGCAGGGTTCTGGCTCTAGGTGCACACCTTAAGCAATGCTTCAAGAAATACTTGTGACTTCTGAACAGTTTCTCATGTGATTATTCTTTATCCACTATTAATTACATTTTTTCTTCTTACTGCAATGCTTAATGTATACCCCTTAATTACTCAAAGCAAGCATGAATTTCTAATTGATTGTATACTTAATCTGTACCCCATATTTTTTAAACTAAAGCTATGTAAATCCTTATTTTCACCTTAACAGTCATCCTTTAATATATAAATTAAATGTACTGTATAGTACCACTTAATTTAACAATTAATCTTGATTAACACCTAAAATATTAAAAAAATTAGTACTTAATTTTACACTTAATCATACTATAAATAAATGTATTTTAATACTTATTTTTATATTACATATACCTCCTTGAACAATCTGACTGTGATTGTTTCTGACCAGCGCCCAATTTCAGTCATATCGTTCAGCTTAGGTCCACTATGACCTGTTTATTCAGTAGTTTAACTTGCAATTGCCTGTTGTAACTGACTGTATAACTTGGGCCCACTTGGTCTGTATTATGTAAGTGTGTGTTATTTTACTGTTATATAACCCATTTTATTTGTATGATTGTGTAATTTATTTGCCATCTATGTATCCATTGAAAACTGTTTGTCCTCCAAGTAACTGTGATGAGGAGCCTTTGCAAAAGAGTCTTTGACTCAAAGGTTGTATCAGATCATTTCAATAAATGAATAAATAAATAAATATTGAATTTACCGAAGGTAAATCTTTAAATATACAGTAACTATATCATTAATTGATTATTGCATTATAGGTTCCCTTATAAAAAAGTATCATGTTATTAGTATATCTAAGTGTACATCAATATTTAGTATAATAAATTTATAACTATACAAGCATATTTCAATTTTTAGTTAACTATACTTGAAATATATCATGTCTGAAAACACCAAGGGCCAGATATTCAAAACTTTGCCCTGGGGCAAAATTAGCACTGCCTGGTGGGCAAACTTAGCCCGGAGCACAGAGCAAGCTATATTCAAAAGGAATAGCCCTGGGCAAACAGCTTCCAAATATAGCATGGTAATGAGGCCATGCAAACTGGGCTGGGATTGCAGGGCAAACATAGCCCTGGAATAAGACAGCAGTGAATAAAGCAACCAGGAAGTGCAACCCACAACAACAACACAGTACACAGCAACGTGAGGGCAGGTACAGACGAACTATGTGGCCAATGTGTGTGCAAGGAAGTGCATGGACTCAGTACAGCTGCAGGAAGCAGCAGATGTGAAAGAACAGTGATCAAAACTGTATAATATTCCCCGTACCGTTAGCGCCGCGCTAACACATTTGCGCGGCATTAGCGTGGAGCTAAGCAGTTAGCCCGGAGCAAACACGTTTGCCCGGAGCTAAAATGTGCCATATTCAAAAGTGGCATTCAAATGGGCCTACTTAGGTAGTCTCTGGGCAAACAACCAGATTAGTATCTCATTATACCCCGATTTGCATGCAGTTTGCCCAGCGTTACTGCAGGGTCCCACAGAGCCACCTGTAGGTCAGTCTGGAAGTACAGGGGCTGACCAGGTCCAACCTCAGCTCCACCTGTAGGTCAGTCTGGCAGTGCACGATGATAGCTGCAGGTTACATGTAAACAGTACAGCATAGCATAGCATATTGTACCCCAGGGGACAGGACAGCATAGGCACAGGTGGTGGTGGTGCTGCATGCAACTGTCACACTGTAGGGCATGCTACAGTGCACAGAAGAAACTACAGTAGCAAAGGGTCCAGTATTGTGTGGACACAGCAATGCCTATGGTGTGTAGGGCAGTGATGATGACTGCATTATACACAGTGAGAGGCCCAACCTGTGGATGTTTACTGACACTGGACATTACTGTTACGCTGTTGTGTGACCCACAGATGCTGCACCTGTGGCATGGTTGCTCACAGTGACATGTACATTCCTGGCTTTGTGTGCCATGGCAGTTGTACAGCTGTGAGGTATGTGGCCAGGGGGGGCATATATTATCCGAAAAGCACACTGGTGTTTGGGTATTCCCAATACTGGCCCATGTACACGGCATGATGTGTCCCAGCCTTGTGGCCACACCTGGTCTGTAGCACAGCCTCGCCACCCATACATGCTCCCCTCAACATCCTCCATGCCCACAGTGCTGCATGTGTGTGCTGGCATCTGTTGGTGTCCATGGAAGTGCAGTCCGAAGGTGTGTGCTGTATGGCCACACTGCCGTGCTGTCCACTGGTGGCAGGGTCACCACTTACTGCCTGGCATGGCTGGGACTGGTGGCAGATGATGGCATCATTGTGATGCCGTCAGTTAGCAGCATGCTTCCTCTATGTTTGGCTTTATCTCTGTGTCATATTTATTTGTTAGGGTCACGCAAAACCTGTGCTAAACCCGCGCAAACACCGCCAAAGCCATAGTGTCACGCAAAGCTGATTGCCCAGGATTAAGATAAGCTTTTCCTGGGCTGTAATGTGCACCATGCTAAGTGTCACGCTAGGTCGCGCAAAACCACTTAGTGCGGCGCTAGTCGCTGAATATAGCAGTGCGCCTGTATTCATGTCAGTTTGCCCCTTACATACATTATAATTTTGCCCGGCGCTAATGCAGTTTGCCCGCACTATTTGGCCTTTTGTATATAGCAGACCCATGCTAATCCCGCACTAAACCTGAGCAAACGGTTTTTGCCCAGTGCAAAGTTTTGAATATCTGGCCCCAAGTATATTAAAAGCATAAATTACCCTTGTACTTTCTATTATGGCTCAGTTTAGTATTTTTAAGTATGCTAAGCAGTATATGATTTATGTACTGAAGTATAATATCAGTATAGGAAATATTGTATTACAAATGTACTATTATATGAGGACTGTACTGACAGTATACGATTGCTGTACTGAAAATAGACCAACATTCTAGGGTTCTTGTAATGATAGAATGCCATCAGCATATGATTACTGTAGTGACTGTATTCCACTGGTATGTGATTATTGTGCTGAAAGCATACCATCAACATTGTACTGAAAATATACTGTATTTAATATGTGGTTGTACACACACACACACACACACACACACACACACACACACACACACACACACACAGAGTTTGTATTCTATGCATGGACTACATTCAGTAATAATTACACTTGAAAAGAATTTCTGAACTTAAAACAACTTTATTTTTCATTATAAAAATAAAACAGTTTTATTAGTAATAAATTAGAATGCCCAGCAGTGGCCCTCCACCTCAGGTGTGTAACTGCCAAATTTTGATTACAACTGGGTGCATGACGAGTTTTTTTTTTTTTTTTTACTCATGTCCCAACTGGAATTACAATTCTATTTGGTTGGTCCAACATGACCCACATTATCATATCAACAAAGCCACTCCAGCAGCATCCAAGAACCTCCTGCAGCTACCACCACCACTGTTGGTCAGTCGTGGGAGAATAAATCAGATACAAAAATTCCTGGCACTGTTTAGTTCTCCTAACACACAGATGAAAGCTGGCCTTGTACTGAGGTTAAGTACAAGTCCCATAATAACCAAAATAATATTCTTTGTCAATCAGGCTGCAGTTTTGTTACAGATGGCTCCAGAATGTCTGGTTTTGCATTTATCTGGGCTCACGTTTCATTTGTGTACTTCAGAGTTAGGAAATCTGCAAAAGGATAAAAAAGAAATTTCAGAGTCAGTTGGAGAAATAGTAACTTGAAATTATGACTTGGTTTATAGATTTCAGAAGGACTATTCAAACTGAAATAATTTGGGAGACAATATAGCTGCAATGGAGTTAGAACCACTGGTGGTCTCGTTAGCCTATTTAAATTCTTCAGTTGGTAGCATCCTCGTGGTGTTGAGTCTTCTGATGAAATGATAGAAACATAGAGTTTGAAGGCAATTAAGGACCACTTGACCCACCTAGTCTTCCATTTTTCCTACCTACTGTAACAAGGCAGAACCTACTTGATCTTCGGCTCCCCCAGCCTTTACTTACCACTATGGTTCTGTTATGCCTATCCCACGCCTTCTTGAATCACACTACAGTTTTTGCCCCCACAATTTCTGCTAGGTGGCTGTCCCAGGCATCCACCACTCTTTCTGTGAAGAAGTACTTCTTTATATCACCCGCTGAGACTACACCCCCCAACTTCATAGAATGACTATTCGTTCTTGAGTAGTAGCTTTTTCTCTGAAAAATGCTTCTTTCTTGAACCTTATGTATACTTGTGAAGTATTTGAAAGTCTCTATCATATGCTCCCTCTCCTTCATTTCCTCCAGGGTGTACATATTGAGGTCCTTCAATTTCTCTGCATAGAGCATTTGATGCAGACCCTGCACCATTTTAGTTGCCCTCCTTTGGCCCACCTGTAGTCTGTCTATGTCCTTCCAGGGATGTGCTCTCCAGAACTGGACACAGTACTCTAGGTGAGGTCTCATCAGTGGTTTATGCAGCAGTATCACCACCTCCCTCTTTCTACTGGTGTTATCTCTTCCTATGCACCATAGCATCCCACTGGCTATCCCCACTGCCTTGTCAAACTGTTTGGCCACCTTTAGGTCATCAGATATGACTACCCCAGGTCTCTTTCCTATTTGGAGGTTGCCGGTACTACTTCTCCCATTTTGTATTCCACCTCCTAGGTTTCTGCACTCCATGTGCATGATTTTGCACTTGTTTACATCAAAACTTAGTTGCCACATTCTTGACCACTCCTAAAGCTTTCTTAGATCCTCTTAATACCCCTCCCGGAGTGTCTACCCTACTGGAGATCTTAATGCCATCTGCAACAAAGGCATACGTTCCCTTCTAGACCCTCTGCAATATTGCCAATAAAGACATTAAAGAGGATCGGTCCCAGTACTGATCCTGGTGGCACTCTACTGGTCACTCTTCCTTCCTCTGAGTGAACTCCATTTATCACCACCCTGTCACCTATCACAAATTCTTACCAAGCTTACCACCTTTGGACCACCTGCTAGGTTGCCCAGCTTGTTTATGAGTTTCCTATGTGGAACAGTGTCAAAGGCCTTACTGAAATGCAGGTAGGCCACATCTACCACTCCACCCAGATCTAATTCCCTGGTCACCCAGTCAAATAATGCTATCAGAGTTGTTTAACATAACATCACCCCAATGAATCTATGTTGCCTCAGATCTTGTAAGCCACTGGATTAAAGATATTCCACAGTCCTTTCTTTCAGTAGTGATTCCATTAATTTCTCCACCACCAATGTCAGGCTGACTGGCCTGTAATTGCCAGCCTCCTCTCTGCTTCCACTTTTGTGAGGTAGGACTATATTTGCTCTCCTCCAGTCCTCAGGACCACTTCAGTCTCCAGTGAGTGACTGAACAGGACTGTCAGAGGTACAGCCAGTACCTCTCTGAGCTCCCTCAATATCCTTGATGTATCCTATCTGGCCCCATTGCCTCGTCCACTTTCAGATTTGCAAGTGCCTTCAGGACACCTTTCTCTGTAAATGGAGTAGTATCCTCCCTCCTTCTTTCAATGCCCCTGACATTTATCTGTGGTCCTCATCCTTCCTTTCCTTTGTGAACACTAAACAAAAGTAGTCATTAAGGACTTTTCTTGTCCCCTTCCACATACCTCCCCTTCCAACCTTAGGTTTATAATCCCTTCCCTGGTCTTTCTCATTTTAATTACATACCTGAACAATTTCTTGCCCCCTTTCTTTACTGCCTCAGCTATTTTAACTCTGTTTGCAGCTTAGCACTTCTGACTGCTTAAGTCTACCTCCTTCTGCTTCTCCTGATACACCTCCCTATCCTCCTCCTTCTGAGTCTCCTTACACCTACTGAAGAATGCTAACATGTTTGCCCTTATCTTCCCAGCAACTTCATTTGAGAACTATGGCAGTCTTTTTCACTTCTTGCTTTTGCTTATTAGCTTGACACAGGAGTTTGTTGCCTTTACTATCAGCACTGCTAGTTTTGCCCACAGTTCCTCCACTCCACACAAGTTCTATCCCCCAGCAAGGGCATCCTGGAGGCATTCCCCCATTGTTGTAAAGTCAGCCCTTCTGAAGTCCTGGATCCTCACCTTTCTGTGGTTCACTTCTGCCAATGTTCTTATATTGAATCCCACCATACAGTGATCACTGGTCCCCAGATAGCTACCCACTGTGATGTCTTCAACGCTGTCCCCATGATGAGTACAAGGTCCACTATTACTCCCTCACAAGTGGACTCCTTTACTAGTTGCCTGAGGAATGCCCAATGCAGGGAGTATAGGAAAGGAAATGGAGTGACCACCACATAGTGAGGTTTAACATGGTGACAGGAAAGCAGACTAGTCACACTAAGGCAAGAGTCTTGGATTTCAGGAAGGCAGATCTTGCTAGTATGGGAAGGGGCATCAAAGAAGCCCTGGCAAGGAGGGAGCTAGAAGGGGGAGTTGAGAAGAAACACCTGGAGATGTAGTTGCAGTTGAGTGGTTAAGGTGGTGGACTTGAAATCCATTGGGGTTTCCCTGCACCGGTTTGAATCCTGTCAACTACGAAAATCCTGGTGTCTTTCACAATTTGAAGATAGAAGGGGAATGGCTCAGGGGCAATGTAAAGAAATATTTTTTTTTCACAGAGGGGGTGGTGGATGCATGGAACAACCTTCCTGAGGAGGTTGTGGGGTCAAAAACAGTGGGGGAAGTCAAGAATGCATGGGACAGACATAAGACAAGTCTGGTAGGGGTAGGAAGAAGTAGGCTGTTGGGTAACTAGGATCTGCAACTTATTTAATAGGTAGGGAAATGGTCAGACTAGATGGGCCAAGCAGTCCTTATCTGCCATCAAAGTCTATGTTTTTACAAGCCATACAGGATGTTATGAATCAGTGTTTTAAGGTAAAGTAAGCAAAGGCAAGAAACGGAGGAAACCACTATGGTTCTCAAGGGAAGTAACAGGCAAGGTAAGAGCCAAAAAAGTGAGTTTCAGGAAATATAAGGAGACTCACACGGAGGAAGACAGAGAGGTGTACCTAAAGAATCTAAAAGGAAGAAGTAAAGGCTATAAGGAGAGCAAAGGCACAGACTAAAGAAAGATAAGCACAGACAGTGAAGAAAGGAGACAAGGCATTCTTTAGGTATATCAGTGAAAGGAGGAAAAGTGTGGGGGGGATTGTAAGGATCAGAGTGGAAGTAAGGGAATGTCAAGATGGGAAACCTGAAAATGGCAGAAATACTGAACAAATACTTCTGTTCAGTACTTACTGAAGAGGGAAGGGTCACAGACCACAGCTGAGTAGCAGAAATGAAGGAGGGGGAGGTAGACACTAGTCCATTCACAGAGGAGAGAGTCCTGGAGAAACTCACAAAACTGAAGGTGGACAAAGCAATGGGGCCAGATGGCATACATCCAAGGATATTAAGAGAACTGCAAGGGGAGCTAGCAGCACCCTGGCAGCCATATTCACTGAGTCACTCAACACAGGAGTGGTTCCAGAGGACTGGAAGAGGGTGCACATAGTCCCTCTACACTAAAGTGGCAGAAGGGAAGATTCAGGGAACTATAGGTTGGTCAGCCTCACCTCAGTAGTGGAGATCATGGAGGCTCTGCTGAAAGAAACAATAGTGACATACTTTGAGTCCATCAGTTCCCAGGATCTGAGGCAGTATGGATTCATAGTGGGAAGGTCATGTCAGATGAATCTGACAGATTTTTTTTGACTGGGTGATGAAGGAAATAAATCAGGGAAGGGCAGTGGATGTAGCCTACCTCAATTTCAGCAAGGCATTTGACACTGTCCCACATAAAAGGCTGGTAAACAAGATGGGAAGTCTGGGCATGGGACACAAGGTGGTAAACTAGGTTAGAAACTGGCTAACAGACAGAAAGCAGAGAGTGGTGGTAAATGGAATCCAGCCCAGGGAGAGGAGCCAGTGACTAGTGGGGTGCCACAGGTTTCAGTCCTTCGGCCAGTCCTGTTTAATGTCTTCATTAGCAACATTGTAGTAGGGCTGGAGGGAAAGGTCTGCCTGTTTACAGATGACACCAAGATCTACAACAGGGTGGATACTCCAGATGAGATGGAGAGAATGAAAAAGAACCTTGGAAAGCTTGAAAAATGGTCAGAGAAGTGGTAACTGAAGTTCAGTTCCAAGAAAAGCTAAATAATTCACCTGGGACAAGGGAACCCTGGGGAGAGCTATAGTATGGAGGAGGAGTTACTGACAATCACAAATTAAGATAGGGTCTGGGGGGGGGGATTATCATTTCAGATGACCTAAAGGTGTCTAAACAGAGTGCAGAGGCTGCAGAGAAGGCCAGCTGCATGCTGGGGTTGCATAGGCAGAAATATCACGAGTAGAAGCTAGGAGGTGGTGTTGCTGTTGTATAATACACTAGTGAGGCCTCAACTGGAGTACTTATACAATTCTGGAGGCTGCACCCTCATAAGGACACCTACAGGGTGGAGACAGTCCAGAAAAGGGAAACTAAGATGATACAGTGCTTTGATTTTTATATATTGTGCTTTATAAATAAACATTATTATTATTATTATTATTATTATACACCAGAAAACTTATGACAAGAGATTAAAGGACCTCAATATGCACTCACTTGAGGAGGGAGCAGGGGGACATAATAGAAACATTTAAATACCTTAAGGGCATAAACAAAGTACAGGGAAAGGAGTCTTCCAGCACAGGAAGAGTACAATAATGAGGGGGCATGATATAAAATTGAAAGGTGGCAGGTTAAGGGGAAATATGAGGATGTTTTTCTTCAATGGAAAGGGTGGTGGGCACATGAAACAGACTGACACAGGTGGTGGTAGGAGCGAGCACAATGGAGGGATTTAAGGCATATGGAAACCTTAGAGGTGGGAAGGAGGGGTGAAAAGCCAATGACCAGGTAGGGTCAGAGACTGAAAACTAGTGTAGGGCTAATGGGCGAACTGGATGGGCCTGGCAGTCCTTATCTGCTGATAATTTTTCAGTTTCTATGTTCCTGCTCCTAGCTGATGCTGCAGCTAGGATACTCCAGTCTACATCAGGCAGATTGAAGTCCCCCACCAGCAACACTCCCCCTTATTTACTATCTTTTGGATGACTTCCACTAGAACTTTATCCATCTTTCACTGTACTGAAGGTCTGTAGATTACACCAGTTTGAATAGTGGCTCCATTCACCATCTCTACGGTGACCAACAGTACCTCCACCCCTCC
Source organism: Neoceratodus forsteri (assembly GCA_016271365.2). Taxonomy (NCBI): domain Eukaryota; kingdom Metazoa; phylum Chordata; order Ceratodontiformes; family Ceratodontidae; genus Neoceratodus; species Neoceratodus forsteri. The sequence goes on along the minus strand of CM028135.1, from coordinate 959,403,386 downwards.
CTGTGTTCCTTGAATCTCTGTTGCTTTTTGTGTTATCCCTCACATAAACAGCCACTGCACCCCCTTTCTTACCCATCATGTGCTTCCTATGTTTCTTCTTTGTGAAGGGGGATTCACATGGCTTGCTGCTTATTTATGACCTGGAGTCATCCAGGTAGCAATGCTTGTGAGACAATACTTGCTTATGAGGTCCCACAAATAGGGTGCCAGGGGTATCTCCACGGGTTGAGCTCATACATTGTCTCCACTGTGTGTACTGTGAGCCCAAGATGAAAGTGAAGGAAAATAAAACTCAGACTGCAGAATGAAGACTGACTCCTCACAAGCCCTGCTTGGGTGACCAGGCACCCCCACAAGTCCTGTGGAAGAAGATGACTTCTTGATGAAACGTTTCAATGAATAAATAAATGACGGGGGAAGGTAAGTCCTGGAGAAGCCAGATCATGGGGCTGGGGTGGGGGCAGTCGGAGTGATGCGGACAGGGCAGAAAGGTGGATTAAAAAAATATAAATCTGGGGAGAAAAACACAATCAAATGCTGGGCTGGACTGTAGGCAACCACCTTCAAACAAACCAAAAAATAAAATATGGCACTCTAGAGACAACAAGCCCAAGATAGGTAGAAAGAAAATGGTAAACAGAGGTGTAAGCAGCACATCTTAATGGAAAGCATAAAGGATCCTTTGTTGTACTTTCCACTGGAATTAAAGATTGCTGCTGCTAATACTTATTAATTTGCAAGTTTCCATTTTTTTGATTTTTACCTATCTTGGTTGGATGTTTTAGTAGTACTCAGATCTGTTTGCCGTCACCATGTCAAACAATGACAGTCTATTTCCCCACTTTTCTCTGCCAGCTCTATGACTAGTTATTCACCAGTAGGCCATGTCTCTCCCAAGAGAGAGGGAAAGCAGGCTGCCCAAGTAGTCACAGCTCAGAGCTGCGATTGTCCTGTTTGTCAACTTGTCTTATCTGTCTTCAAGTTTCCTAGTGTGCCTCAGTTTTTATCTCCCTCTCCTGGATTGTAAAGTGCTTTGGGATAGTCTGTATAAAATGCACTTAATAAAACCAATGTTTTTCCTTCCTTTCCAACAGCCTCTCTGTGCCAATGCCTACCATATAGGCAAAGACAAGATGAAGAATCAGCATTTATATAATGCTTTTCATACACATTGTATCCCAAAGCACTTTACAAGCAATAAGAGACTGGTATTGAAGTGACTGTAAATGTGCAGTGGCAGCCATTTCGCACAACAACCACACACATAGCCACATTACAAGCAATAAGGAACTAGTATTAAAGTGACTATAAATGTGCAGTGGCAGCCATTCACACAGCAACCACACACAGCCTTTTGACAACTGTATGAACTGGTTTTAAGAAAGGGGCATGTTAGCCAGGGTACATGAGAGTCCAACATAAGTCTGATGTGGTTAAGGGGAAAAAAAAGTAAGGTGAGCGCAAAAGACAGACCACAACATGAAGAAAGTATCAGAGAGCACAGCACAGTGTGGGGGTATGTGTGAGGTAGCACAACACAGATCAGGTCAGGTTTGTGTAAGAGCAATAAGAGGACTGCATGGGATTGTGTATGTGTGAACGAGGGAGTGTAACATGGGGCAGGAATGTAAGAGGACAACAGATGTGGGTGTGTACAAAAGGGAGCACAATACAAGATGGGGTAGAGGAAACAGCACAACATGGGGGAGGTGTGTGCAACAGAACAACATGAGGTGGGTGAGTGGGATTGAGTACACTAAGTAGGTGCATACAAGATAACAACACATAACATGGGTGTGTGGTACAGAAAAACACAACATGAGGCAGATGCATTCAAGACATTGTACAACATGAGGCATGTTTTTGTGGGAAAGAGTTACATGAGGTAGGTGTGTACTATACAGGAGCAGGGAGGACAGGGGCAGACTGAAGCACTGTGGGTCACCCTTGAGCCAGGAAATGGCACAGCAATTTGATCAAGGGTGATCTATAGACCTCTAGTGTAAGGAGAGGAGATGGACAAGGATCTAGTGGATCAAACTCGGGAGATGGCAACAAAGGGTGAGGTATTACTGCTGAGTGATTTCAATATTCCAAATGTTGAGTGGACCATCCCAGCAGCTGCTTCAACCAGGAGCAGGGACATCCTGGATTCACTGCAGAGGGCAGGACTCAGACAGCTTGTAGGAGATCCCACAAAAGAAGGGCAATTCTGGACCTAGTACTGACCAATGGGGACAGTATATCAGATGTCTAGGTGGAAGGGCAGCTGGCATCCAGTGACCACAACATAGTGTGGTTTAACATGGGGACAGAGACACTGTCTAGTCACACTGAGGCAAGAGTTCTGGATTTTAAAAGGCAGATTTCAAGAAAATGGAGACTTGTATGAAAGAGGCCCTGCTAGGAATGAAGATAGGAGAGGGAGTTGAGGAGCAGTGGAAACACTTGAAGGGAGCCATACAGGAGGTGATGAGCCATTGCATCAAGGTGGTAAGCAAAGGCAGGAAAAGGAGCACACCACTATGGTTATCAAGAGAGGTAGCAGGCAATATAAGGGCCAAAAGGGCAAGTTTCAGGAAATAAAAGGAAATTTAAAGGGAGCCAAACAGGGAAAAGCACCTAAAGAATCATGGATAAGCAGGAAAAGGCTATAAGGAGCTTAGAGGCACAGACTGAAAAAAGATTGCTGCAGACAGTGAAGAAAGGGGACAAGACTTTTTTATATGTACGTCAGTGAAAGAAGGAAGACCGGGGGTTGTAAGGCTCAGAGGGGAGACAGGAGAGTGCAAAGATGGAGACCTTGAAAAGGCAGAAATACTAAACAAATACTTCTGCTTAGCATTCACTGAGGAGGGTGAGGGTCACAGACCACAACTGAGTAGCAGGAACAAAGGGGAGAGAGAGGTAAACACTAGTCCACTCACGGTGGAGAGAGTCCTGAAGAAGCTCACAAAACTAAATGTGGACAAGGTAATGAGGCTAGATGTCATACATCCCAGGATATTAAAGAAATTGAGAGGGGAGCTAGTGGTGCCACTGACAGCTTTGTTCACCAAGTCACTTAACATGTGTTGTTCCAGCAGACTGGAAGAGGGCACATGTAGTCCCTGTACACACAAGTGGCAGTGGGAGGATGTAGAGAACCACAGACCCATCAGCATCACCTCAGTTGTAGGCAAGATTATGGAGGCACTGCTTAAAGAAAGGATAATGGAGCACCTGGAGTCCATCAGGGCTCAGGAACCAAGGCAGCATAATTTCACAGCAGGAAGGTCACGTCAGACAAATCTGATAGACTTGTTTGATTGGGTTATGATGGATGTCTATCTGGGGAGGGGGAGTGGATGTCACCTACCTAGATTTCAGCAAAACCTTCAGCACTGTCCCACACAAAAGGCTGGTCAATAAACTGAGTAGTTTGGGCATGGGGCACACAGTGGAAAACTGGATTAAGAACTGGCTTACAGACAGGAAACAGAGAGTGGTGATAAATGGGATCCAGTCAGGTAGAGGGAGGTAATCAGTGGGGTACCTTGGGGATCAGTCCTTCGGCCAGTCCTGTTTAATGTTTTCATTAGTGACATTGTGGTAGGGCTGGAGGGAAAGGTCTGCCTGTTTGCAGATGATACCAAGAACTGCAACAGGGTGGATACTCTGGATGGAGTACAGAGAATGGGAAGGAATTCGTAGAAGCTTGAAAAATAGTCTGAAGTGTTGCAACTAAGATTTAATTCCAAGAAGTGCAAAATAATGCACCTGGAAAGAGGGAACCCTGGGGATTCCAGGGTTCCCTCTTCCCAGGTGCATTATTTTGTGCTTCTTGGATGGGGTGGAGAGTTGCTGCCTATTACAAAGGAAGAAAGGGACCTGGGGTTTTAATTTCTGATGACCAAAAATTGTCTAAGCAGAGTACAAAGTACTGCAGGAAGGGCCAGTGGCCTGCTGGGATGTATAGGTAGAGGTATCACAAGCAGAAGGCAGGAGGTGGTTATGCCATTGTACAAAATGCTAGTGAGGCCTCACCTAGAGTCTAGAGTACTGTGTGCAGTTCTGGTAGCCGTACCTTTGTAAAGACATTGACAGGGTAGAACAGTCCAGAAAAATGCGACTAATATGGTACAAGGACTGCACTTGAAGACATATGAGGATAGACTAAAGGACCTCAATATGTACTCACTGGAGGAGAGGAGGCATTGGGGGGGACATGATAAAAACATTCAAGGACCTTAAGGACATAAACAAGGTGCAGGGGGAGACATCTTCCATTAAAATAGATGTGCAAGAACAAGGGGGCATGACATGAAATTGGAGGGTGGCAGGCTGAGGGGAAATGTGAGAATGTTTTTTTCACAGAGAGGGTGGTGGATGAATGGAATAAACTGCCACAGGAAGTTGTGGGGCAAACACAGTGGAGGGTTTAAACATGCATAGGACAGGCGTAAGGGTACATTGGTGGTGGGAAGGAGGGGGGAAAGCCATTGACTAGGTAGGGTCAGTGGAAACAAACTAATGTAGGGCTCTCAGTCAGACTGGATGGGCCTGGTGGTTCTTATCTGCTGACAATTTCTGTGTTCCTGTGTGTGTGTGTGTGTGTGTGTGTGTGTGTGTGTGATAGAAAGCACTATTATGAAACAGGAATCCCTTAATTTCGAACCTCAAAAATCCTTTAAATTTACCATTTATGACCCTTTTGACTTTTAAGGGAATTAAGTTGTTTTCATCCTTAATTCCTGCTAAATTCAGCTTTAATCAGAGCGCACAACTTAAACCTTTTTTTCCTTAATTTTTTAAGATTAATGATGTTTTTCTTCTTACTTGCATGCTTAATTTGTATCCTTACTTTTTTAAGTAAGCAGGAATATTGATTTTATACTTAATCTGCATCCCTTAATTCTTAAAATTAAATATATTTACATTTTTTATTTTACACTTAATTTTAATCCCTTACTGTTAAATATATTTACATTCTTAATTTTACACTTAATTTTAATCCCTTAATACCTAAATTAAATACATTTTAGTACTTAATGTAGCAATTAATCTGTGGATTCTTTCATCCTTAAATTCTGCTTAATTCATCTTAATAAGAGCACACAATTTAAACCTTTTTTTCTGCTTAATTTTACCAATATGGCCTATTAAATTTTAAGGGAATTATTAAGTTGTTTTCATTCTAAATTTCTGCTGAATTTGGCCTTAATCAAAGCGCACAATTTCAACCTTTTTTCCCTTAATTTTTTAAGATTAATTACATTTTTCTTTTTATGCTATGCTTAATTTATACCCCTTAATTCCTCAAAGTAAGCATGAATTTTGGAATTTACTGAAAGTAAATCCTTAAATATGCAGTAATTGCATCATTATTTGATTATTGCATTATGGTGTCCCTTACAAAAAAGCAGCTTATTATTAGTACTGTATATCTAAGTGTACTTCAACATTTAATATAATAAATATATAAGTATACAAGTATAGGTCAATTTTTAGTTAAATATTCTTGAACTATACAAAGTCTGAAAACACAAAGTATATTAAAAGCATAAATTACCATTGTACTTTCTAATATGGCCCAGTTTAATATTTTAAGTATGCTAAGCAGTATATGATTAATTTACTGAAGTATAATATCAGCATAGGAAATACTGTATTACATATGTACTATTACAGTATATGAGGACTGTAGTGACAGTATATGATTGCTGTACTGAAAATATACCATCATTCTAGGATTATTGTACTGAAAGAAAGCCATCAGCATATGATTACTGTAGTGACCATATTCCATTGGTACATGATTATTGTGCTAAAAGCATACCATCCACATTGTACTGAAAATATACTATATTTAATATGTGGTTGTACAAACACACACATGTACGTACACACTGTATACTATCCATGGAATACATTCAGTAATAATTACATGCCAAAAGCATTTCTGAACTTAGAACAACTTTATTTTTTCATAATAAAAATAAAACAGTTTTATTAGTAAGAAATTAGAATGCCCAGCATTTATGCCCCCCACCCCACCTCAGGTGAGTGACTGCCAAATTTTGACTAGAACTGGGTGCATGATGAGTTTTTTTTTTTTTTTACTCACTTCCCAGCTGGAATTACACTTCTATCTGGTTGGTCCAACATGACCTACATCTTCATTTCAACAAAGCAGCTCCAGCCGCATCCAAGAACCTCCTGCAGCTACCACCACTACCACCACTCTTGGTCAGTCGTGGGAGAATAAATCAGCTATGATAAGTCCTGGCACTATTTAGTTTTACTAACACACAGATGAAAGCTGGACTTATACTGAGGTTATATACAAGTCCCACAATAATCAAAATAATATTTATTGTCAATCTGACTGCAGTTTTGTTACAGATGATTTCAGAATGTCCAGTCTTGCATTTATCTGGGATCATGTTTCATTTGCATACTTCAAAGTTAGGAAATCTGTGAGAGGATAACAACAAAATATTAAGCTAAATTTCAGAGTCAGTTGGAGAAACAGTAACTTGAAATTCTGACTTGGCTTATAGATTTCAGAAGGACTATTCAAACTGAAATGATTTGAAAGGCAATATAGCTGCCATGGTGTTAACATCACTGGAGGTCTCTTTAGCCTATTTAAATTCTTCATTTGGTACTATCGACCTGGTGACAAGTCCTCTGATGTCAAGAACAATCATACCACTCTCCAGTTCAGTGGCCCACAATGTACGCTCAAATCCATTCTTTCTTCACCTATATCTGGTTACTCTGTGCAGCAACTTAGGCCAATCACAGATGAAAAGACAGAATCATAGAGTTTGACAGCAGACAATAATAATAATAATAATAAATGTATTTATATGTTGCCTTTCCATTGCCAATGCACCTAACAATATAAAAATAACAAAGTAATACATCCAACAACAGTTCAATTCAGTTAAAATCACATAACAGTAAATCAATTACAAACCATCAGTTGGCTAAGAAGGCTTGTTGCCACAAATAGGTTTTTAAGCCCTGTTTAAAATTCCTCCACAGCTGCACACTCCCGTAACCAATGGGATAGAGAATTCCAAAGGGTGTGGGCTGCATAAGCAAAAGCTCTTGCACCAGATGACTTCAGATTCACCCTTGGAACCTCTAGCAACCCCTCGTCAGCTGAGTGGAGTAATCGACCAGGGCAGTATGGGACCAGAAGCTCTTTCAGATAGTCTGGGCCCTGTCCATATAGGGCTTTGAAAGTCAGTAAACCAACTTTAAAGGTGATCCGCAATTGTACTGGCAGCCAGTGCAGTTCACGCAGCATTGGAGTAATATGGCAGGATCGGGTAGATCCTGTCAAAAGCTGGGCCGCCGTGTTCTGCACCAGCTGCAAGTGACAGATTTCAACCCCAGAAAGCCCTAGATAAAGGGAGTTGCAGTAATCTAAACATGAAAACACAAAGGAGTGGACCAAGGTAGGAAGGTCTTCAGACAGAACCAGATGCCTAATCCTGGCAATATTCCTAAGATGATAAAAGGAAGTTTTGATGACAGCCAAAACCTGAGAATGTAGGGTCAGTCTATCATCAAAAACTACCCCCAGGTTCCGCACCCGAAAAATTCCAGAGGGTGCACCAACACCCGACCCCTCATCTGACAACCCGGGTCCACAATGGGTACCTCAGTCTTTTTCGAGTTCAACTTCAGCCAATTGGAATCCATCCACTCCTGGATTTCTTTCAGACAGTTGTTGTTAAAGACTGAGAGAGCTCCATCATGGTTGGGTGCAAAAGAAAGGTAGAGCTGGGTATCATCTGCATAACAGTGAAACCTTAGCCCATACCTTCTTACAATGTCTCCGAGGGGTGACATATACACTGCGAACAACATGGGTGACAGCACTGAAACCTGAGGCACCCCACAAGACAAAGAAATTGGACCCGATGAATAAATCCCAGACACAACTCTTTCTGTTCTCCCCATGAAAAAAGAAGTAAACCATCTGAGGACTGTCCCTGACAGTCCGCAGATATGCTTCAGGCACCCTGTCAACACCTTGTGGTCCACGGTGTCAAAAGCTGAAGAGAGATCAAGAAGAACCAAGATGGTATGGTTCTTCCAATCTCTCACATTCAGGAGATCATTGAGCACCCGAACCAGCGCTGTCTCGGTACTATGTTTTTTACTAAAACCAGACTGGAGCGATTCATAGATGTCATAGATGGTCAAATGGTCCTCCAGTTGTGCTGCCACTACTTTCTCAATCACCTTCCCTACAAAGGGAAGGTTAGAGATAGGTCTGTAGTTTGCGTGGCAGTTGAGGTTCAAGGTAGCTTTCTTCAAGAGTGGTGTCACCACCACCTCTTTCAGGGAGCTGTGAAACTCTCCAGATTCCAGGGAGCACCAGACTATCTGCATGAGGACTGGACTAATGATATCAATACAACCCATAATTAGGGAAGTCAATCCAGGGTCCAAACTACAGCACATAGGGCACACACTCTGGATAATCCTCATGAAATCCATGAACTCTGGTTGACTGAAGGTACTCCAGGAAAACTGAGGTATGGTGACCTCGTGCTGATCACAAACAAGCCCCATAAGGTGTGTTGGCTGAAGTACCGTCCCAATATCAGCCACCTTATTTGCGAAGAATCAAGCAAGCTCATCGCACTCTAATTGCAAAAAAGCTTTCCGAACATGTAAACAGGCTGGGTTGCACAGTCCGTCCACAGTTTGAAATAGCTGAGCTGGTCAATTCTGAGCAGCTGCAATCTCCCTGGACAGGAATTCTGCCTTCTTATGGGTGATTGCAGATTGATAGACTTGATAATGGTCCATCAATCTAAGGTGGTCGGCATCAAGGGTGGACTTTCACCAGCAACGCTCTAACCTTTGCCCTGGCCTCCGCATCTCCCTCAGAGTCCCATCAAACCAAGGGGACCTGGGCAAAGGGAGAGAGGGTGAACATGGACTGGAGCAATGGAATACAGAGCCGCCGAAATGGCTAAATTATAAACCGATACGAGGGTCTCTGGATCATTGGTTGCCAACGAGGGGGACGATAGGTCAAGTGCTGCCTCTATGCCATGGGAACTTATATCCCATAAAGGGCAGTACCTAACTGTCTCCCAGGGTAGGCCTATGAGAGGGGTGTGCTAAAACTAAATCCCACAGTGTAATGATCAGACCACCCAACTGGTTCCACCCCCAAGTCAGATGTTTCGATCCCTAGGAGAAAGATTAAGTCCAGAGAGTGTCCGTGTTTATGAGTAGCAGTGGAAACCATGTGTGTAAGGCTGAGATGTCATTAACTGGAGGAAGTGTTGACCAAATTGCAAGAGTTCATCATCGACCCAGGCGTTGAAATCACCCAGAACCATCAATCTGGGTGACTCAAATGCCATGTCGATGACGAAGTCCGCCACTTCCTGAAGGAGTCACTTATCATCACCGGGTGGATGGTAGATAAGAGCAATTCAATAGCCTACACCTGCTACAATGGCATACTCAAAAGACTCAACCTCCTCAACTAGTACCCTTGTGAGGTTAAGTTCGGTCTCGATACAGATCACAACCCCCCCCCGCAATACAATACCGAGTACCCAGCTGGAGTCATAGCCTCCAAAATGAGGCCAGAATTTTCATATAGCCAGGTCTTGATAATGCATGCCAGGTCCACCATTTCAACAAGGTCTGCAATCATTACAGCCTTGTTCTTAATGGACCTGGCATTGCACAACACCACCAGAGTCGGACGAACCTCCCGGGCTGCCCAGGTCATCTGCCTACCACATAAGATAAAGACCACTTGCCCCACCTAGTCTGCCATTTTCCCTACCTACCTACTGTAACAAGGCAGACCCCACTTGATCTTTGGCTCCTCCCACCTTTACTTAACACTATGGTTCCCTTATACCTATCCCATGCCTTTTTGAATCACACTACAGTTTTTGCCCACACAACTTCTGCTAAGAGGCTGTTCCAGGCATCCACCACTCTTTCTGTCAAGAAGTACTTCCTTATATCACCCCTGAGACTACACCCACCAGCTTCATAGTATGATTGTTCATTCTTGAGTAACTTTTTCCTCAGAAAAATGCTTCCCTCTTGAGTCGTATGTATACTGTACCTGTGAGGTATTTGAAAGTCTCTATCAGATACTCTCTCCTTTATTTTCTCCAGGGTGTACATATTGAGGTCCTTCAATTTCTCCTGATAGGGCATTTGATGCAGACTCTGCATCATTTCAGTTGCCCTCCTTTCCTGCTTATACTCTGTCTATGTACATCCAGGGATGTGGTCTCTAGAACTGGACACAGTACTCTAGGTGAGGTCTCATCAATGGTTTATACAGCTGTATCACCATCTCCTTCTTTCTTCTGGTCTGTCCTTTCCTATGCATCCTAGCATCCCACTGGCTAGCCTCACTGGCTTGTCAAACTGTTTGGCCACCTTTAGGTTATCAGATATGACTATCCCAGGTCCCTTTCCTATTTTGAAGTGGCCAGTACCACTACCCCCATTTTGTACTCCACCCCTAGGATTCTGCACCCCATGTGCATGATTTTGTAGTTGTTCACATTAAAACTTACTTGCCACACTCTTGACCACTCCTAAAGCTTTCTTAGATCCTCTTAATCCCCCCACCCAGAATGTCTACCCTACTGGAGATCTTAGTACCATCTGCAACAAAGGCATACTTTCCTTTCTAGACCCTCTGTAATGTTGCCAATAAAGACATTAAAGAGGGTTGGTCCCAATACTGATCCTTGTGTCACCCTACTGGTCACTCTTCCTTCCTTCCTTCCTTACTTCCTTGTGTAAACTCCATTTCCACCCTTTCACCCTGTCACCTATCCCCCAAACAAATTCTTACCTAGTATACCATCTTTGGACCCACTCCTAAGTTGCAGACCTTGTTTATGAGTTTCCCATGTGGAACAGTGTTGAAGACCTTACTGAAATCTAGGTATGCCACATCCACCACTCCACTCAGATCTAATTCCCTGGTCACCCAGTCAAATAACTCTATCAGATTTGTTTGACATGACATCACCCCAGAGAATCTATGCTGCCTCAGATCGTATAAGTCACTGGTTTCAAGATATTCCACAATCCTTTCCTTCAGTAGTTATTCCATTAATTTTCCACCACCAAAGTCAGGCTGACTGGCCTGTAATTGCCAGCCTCAACCCTGCTTCCACTTTTGTGTATGGGATTATATTTGCTCTCCTCCAGTCCTCAGGACCACTCCAGTTTCCAGTGAGAGACTGAACAGAACTGTCAGAGATGCAGCCAGTACCTCTGAGCTCCCTCAATATCCTTGGATGTATCCCATCTGGCCCCATTGCCTCATCCACTTTCAGATTTGCAAGTGCCTTCAGGACACCTTCCTCTGTAAATGGAGTGGTATCCACCTTCATTCCTTCTATGCCCCTGACATTTATTTGTGGTTTCCCTTCCTTCCCTTTCCTTTGTGAACACTGAACAAAAGTAGTTATTCAGGATTTTCCTTGTTACCTTCCACACCCTCCATTCCAACCTTAGGCTTATAATCCTTCCCCTGGTCTTTCTCCTTTTAATTACATACCAGAAAAATGTTTCTCCTTTCTTTACTGCCGTGGCTATTTTTCCTCTGTTTGCACCTTTGCACTTCTGACAGCTTTCTCTGCCCCCTCTGCTTCTCCTGATACACCTCCCTATCCTCCTATCTGTGTGTCTCCCTATATCTTCTGAATGCTAACTTGTTTGCCCTTATCTTCCCAGCAACTTTGTTCAAGAACTATAGCAGTCTTTTTCACTTCTTGCTTTTGCTTACTTGCTTGACACAGATGTTTGTTGCCTTCACTATCAGCACTTTTAATTTTGCTCACTGTTCTTCCACTCCACACAAGTTTTATCCCCCTGCCAGGGCATCATGGAGGCATTCCCCTGTCTTTGTAAAATCTGCCTTTCTGAAGTCCTGGATCCTCACCTTTGTGTGGTTCACTTCTGCCACGGTTCTTATGTTGTACCCCACGATATGATGAACACTGGTCCCCAGATGACCACCCACTGTGATGTCTTCAACATTATCCCTATGGTGAGTACAAGGTCCACCATTACTCCCTCACAAGTGGACTCCTTTACTAGTTGTCTGAGGAATGCTTCCTGCAGGGAGTCTAGGAAAATGGAGTGATCACCACATAGTGAGGTTTAACATGGGGACAGGGATGCAGACCAGTCACATTAAGGCAAAAGTCTTAGATTTCAGGAAGACAGAATTTGCTAGTATGGGGAGGGGCATCAAAGAAGCCCTGGCAAGGAGGGAATTGAGAAGCAGTGGGACACCTGAAGATGTAGTTGTGGTCAAGTGGTTAAGGCAATGGACTTAAAATCCATTGGGTTTCCCTGCACCAGTTTGAATCCTGTCAAGTACTAAAATCCTGGTGTCTTTCACAATTTGAAGATAGAAGAGGGATGGCTTAGGGGCAATGTGAGGAAGAATTTTTCACAGAGAGGGAGGTGGATGCATGGAACAGCCTTCCTGAGGAGGTTGTGGGGTCAAAAACAGTGGGGGAAGTCAAGAATGCATGGGACAGACATAAAGTAATTCTGGTGGGGGGTAGGAAGAAGTAGGCTGCTGGTCTGCAACTTATCCAATAGGTAGAGAAATGGGCAGACTAGGTGAACCAAGCAGTCCTTATCTGCCAAAGTCTATGTTTCTATATTTATATGAGCCACACAGGGTGTTATGAACCAGTGTATTAAGGTGGTAAGCAAAGGCAAGAAAAGGAAGAAACCGCTATGGTTCTCAAGGGAAGTGACAGGCAAGGTAATGGCCAAAAAGGTGAGTTTCAGGAAATATAAAGAGACTCACACAGAGGAAGACAGGGAGGTGTACCTAGAGAATCTAAAAAAGAAAAGGCTACAAGGAGAGCAGAGGCACAGACCAAAGAAAGATAAGGACAGATGGTGAAGAAAGGAGACAAGGCATTCTTTAGGTATATCAGCGAAAGGAGGAAAAAGTGTGGGTGGGGGGATTGTAAGGGTCAGAGGGGAAACAGGGGAATGTCAAGATGGGAGACCTGGAAAAAGCAGAAATACTGAACAAGTACTTCTGTTCAGTATATACTGAAGAAGGGGAGGGTCACAGACCATAGCTGAGTAGCAGAAATGGGGTGGCTCCCTTTTGCCTGACACCCCAATGGCGAAACATGGAAAAAGACCACTACAGCGACAGTCGCTGTAATGGTCCATTTCTGTGTTACACTTTCCCCCAGTGTTCTGCCCCCTCCCCAGACCAACTCTGACCTGGAGCTGAGAATCCTAAAGTCCAGGGGTGAGGGGGCAGAGCCCCCCACATGGGGTGCGTGGGGGCACAGCCCCCCATAGAAAACACTGGGGGATTGGGCGACACAATACCTGCATCAGTATTCTGCCATCGCTGTGCAGGAGGTTGGCAGTTTTACTGTCGACCTAATTTGGTGCTTCCCAGAAATGAAGCGGGGGAGGTAGACACTAGTCCCGTCACAGTGGAGATAGTCCTGAAGAAACTCACAAAACTGAAGGTGGACAAAGCAATGGGGCCAGATGGCATACATCCAAGGATATTAAGGGAACTGTGAGGGGAGCTAGCAGCGCCCCTGGCAGCCATGTTCACTGAGTCACTCAACACAGGAGTAGTTCCAGAGGATTGAAAGAGGGTGCACGTAATCCCGCTACACAAAAGTGGCAGCAGGGAGGATGCAGAGAACTATAGGTTGGTCAGCCTCACCTCGGTAGTGGAGAAGATCATGGAGGCTCTGTTGAAAGAAAGAATAATGACACTTTGAATCTGTCAGTGGCCAGGAACCGATGCAGCATGGATTCACAGTGCGAAGGTCAGTCACATGAATCTGATAAAAAATATTTTGACTGGGTAATGAAAGAAATAAATCACGGAGGGGCAGTGGATGTAGCCTACCTCGATTTCAGCAAGGCCTTTGACATTGTCCCACATAAAAGGCTGATAAACAAGATGGGAAGTCTGGGCATGGGGCACAAGGTGGTAAATGAGATTAAGAACTGGGAGTGGAGGGTGGTTGAGGTGTAAGGTGTTGGTTCAGCTACAGGGATGATGGCTAGGATGCTACTCCAGGTGATGATGGCTGGCTAAGGTGGGGTGGGCAGTGTTGTGGGAGATGCATGCAGAGTGAAAAAGAACTCGCTAGAACCCATTGGTTGTTGCCATGACGACTAGATCTCCCCTCTGTGATGGTGTGTTTAGTCAGTCAGTGTTGCCATGGTAACACTGGATGGGCTGGTGATAGAGGGGTTTGGAGACTGTGTAGACAGTGAAGGTGTTGGAAGAACTATGGGGTGATGGGGCCTGAAAGAAGGAGGTGGTAAGGGGCCTTAGAGTTGGGATGTGGATGGAACCATTAATGTGGAGGTTGCTGTAGGGGGGTGTGAAGGGAGGGCAGGCTGTGTTGGGGGCCATGGAAGGAGCTGAGGCTAGTATCTTGGGCTGTGTAAGAAGACTTAGCTAGTGTCAGGCAATAAAGAGAAGAGAAGCGGGCTAGTGTCTGGGGCTGTGCAGGCCTGTGGAGGAATAGTATTTTGACAGTCTGTATGAGGTGGGTGGGTGTTTAATGGGTCTAGGAGGTGTCAGTGAGGGGGCCATGGGTCAAGGGTATGCGGGATCTCAACTTACCAGAGAGGGGCAGGAATGTTAAGGTTGCTGCAACTGACAGGTGTTACTGGTTAGAAGAGGGGCTCGGGATGGCAGTACCCAAGGGCTGTGAAAGGAGTGCAAAGGGCATGAGAAAGGATTTAGTGATCTATAAAGAGAAGTGACATCAAATGCTGGGGGTAATTAACCAGTCTATCCCTACATCTGGAAAATACTTCACACAGACCAGCCATCCCAGAAGCTGGACCCACTGAAGAAGATACTGGCTATGTGCCTCCATCCCACATCTTGACCTCCCCTTCCATGATGGGGGTTTGATGTGGTGTAAAGGGAGTTTATGTCAAGGGTTAGGGGGTAGTGGACTAACAGTCTATAGCATCCATAGGGATCCACCTCTGTCCTCTCATTCCATATAAATTAAGTCATTGGCATCCAGTGGCACCTCTTCACTCTCCTCATCCCATATTAAAAAAGCTGTCTTTGCTGTCCAGGTGTACCTCGCACCTCTGCTCTGTCACTCTAACAAAAGCAGCTAGTAAAGCTCTCCAACCCACTTCTTCAGTTGGATGCTGTTTAATGTGGGCCTTTAACCAACATTGATTACTGTGAATACAGAAATATATGCAGCACAATCAATTTTTCACACAGTGAGCTGAGCAGTATTATTTATGTAATTGCCATTTGCAACAATGACCCATGGTAGTGGTGGACCATACTTCCCACCTTTTTGCCACTGGAATGAGGGACACTGAATTCTTGGTTCTTCTTCTTCCTCCTGTGACTTGCACATGCTGCAGATGGGAGAGAGGGATTTCCAAGGACATTGCTCAGCTGGGGAGGCTGGTCGTGGGGCTGATAGTGGTCCTGGTCCATTAATTATGGTCATGCAAGGGAGATAGATTGGGAGGATGCAGATTCAATGGTTGCTGATGTGCCATCCTTCAGATGAGATGTTAAACCAAGGTCACTTCCTCCCATATCTGGTCTCCATCTAGGTGGAAGTAAAAGTTCACATGGCTAATTAAAAAGCAAAAGAGCCCCAGAGGTTCCCAGAACCATGGCTAACAAAGGTATCAGTGTAGGAAAAATCATCTTTTAACAAAAATCCTTTTTAAGAAAGCTTATGTTCACAGAAATGCACAAAACAAGAACATGATCACTTTAAGATGGCTTATACCTTGGGTGCATGTGACAAGATGAAAATAAGTATAGTATAAAACACCCAAGCCAGAAGAAATAGGATCACCATCTGAGCCATTAGAAGTGGGGCACCCTCCGAGTCAGAAGAAGTAAGGCCATACCTGCCCCCCTTGAGCCAAGAGAAGCAGGGCCACCCTCCTGATCCAGTAGGAAGCAGGGCCATCCCACCATGAGCCATCCCACTCCTTTCCAGCAGCTATCAACCTCCCAAATTGATACCAATGGATTGCTCACATACAGTGGCAGGGACAGGTAATAGAAGCCCATGCACTCTCTCTCCTTGAGTCCCTCCACACCCCACAGTACCAAGACATTTTCAAATAAACACAGACACTTACATCAACAAAAAGGCACAAGAAGTCCGGACCCTGTCTTTCTGATTCTGCTGGCAGCTTCTCACTTGGTTGCTGTTGCTGTTGTCTGGAATTTTACTTGAGTGACTGACTGTGCTGCAGCAACTGGCTGGGCAGTGTGGCTTGCTGTTGCTACTCTTTCCTGTTATCAACTGAACAGCACTCTAGTTTTTGTAAGAAAAGTACAACAGAGCCAGTACAGCTCTTTTAAGGTTGGCTTTACTGCTGGGTGATGGAGGGGTCTATACCGGCTATTCCACAACACCAATGTAAGAGAGAGTCACTGGCTTGACTTGGCTGAAGGGTGGTCCATTGGACTGGGCATGAGTACTAGAAGGATCCACCGGGCTGGGCTTGGGTGCAAAAGGGGGCCAACTGGGCTGTACGTGGGTACAGGGGGGGAACCACTGTGCTGGCTTGGGTGCATGAGAGGGACTCAGTGTCCTGGACATGTGTGCAGGTGAGGAACCCAGCAGGCTGGGCTTGGGTGCAGTAGGAATTTAGTGGGTTGTGATGGAGGAAAGATAAGGAAAGATAAGGATTTTCCACCAACATCAACAATGAGCTGCATGGTATGGAGAGTTTTACTGGGACTGTTGCAAAACCAATAAAAACAAATAAGTGCCTCTTTGTTACAAAGAAGTAATCATTTTTTTGTGAATTTTTATAACTTAACTGCTGCATGCATGCACATCAAGCATGATACATGCGAACCTGATAAACTTTATCAGGTTTGTTTAGGTTCACTTGGTGTGTGCCAACCACCTGCAGTCACTGAATAATTTTGAGTGTGGCATACATTCTGTATGCATGCTGCACACTTTTATTTCTGTAAGGGACTGGAGAACTCAGGAGCCTGCCAACATGGCTGTGTGGGCTGAGATGCCTGAGGCTGGGGTTAGAACTTGAAAACCTTCTTCCAGGGCTAGGAAAGGGTGAAAAATAGAGCATGCCACCATGGCGGCTGTTTAGTTTGTGTGCGCCGAATACTGGTATTGGTGGCAGTGGTTTACCATAAACAAGTTATGTGTATGAAGCTAAGATTACAGTAATAGTAACTGTGAGGTGGTGAAAGTATAAAAAAATGAACAAAAAATAATTTTAAATTGAAATAATCTAAAGAAATGTGCATAAGAGAAATTAACTCTGAAGCTCTGTTGGTGAAACCAGAATAGCAAACGCAATTTGAACATTTACAAGGAGTTTCCCTTATGTCAGTAATAACTATTAACTATAATGTGGAAAAGGTGTGTGAGGTGGCTAGAAGCAGTAGGGGTCCAGTTTGTGGTGCATGACCTTCAGCGACCAGGCCTTCATCCTGCCAGCTGCTCCTTTCCCCTTTTTTCATGCCAACCCACTTCTCGTGATGCAGTGTTGTCACCATCAGGCCTCAACATACACGTAAACCCTGCAACAACTGGCACAGCCTTCCTCTCTTCTCCTCGGCTGGCCACAGACTAACAAATGCAAACTGCAAAGATATGCTTTACAGATTGCATTTGTTAATCGATGGTAGGTGCCGAGAAGGAAAGACGAGGCCTGTGCCAGTCACTGAACTGTGGACAATGAAATATACAACTAAAGGACGTACAGTAGGAGAGCCACTGTATACCATGAAATGGACCCAAAAGAGTAATGTTTTACAAAACAAAAAGATTGAAAAATGTGACAAGGCAGCTGACTGAGGAGAAGAGAGGAGCACTGTGCCATCTGCAAACTGTATGGCTCAATATTACTTTTGGAACAAGGAATTATTTAATTAAAGGGTGTATGGCTGATTACTGGACATCAGGGAATAGATCAAAGTTAGTGATATACTGGTTTACATAACAAAAATGAGCAGGGGCGTGATCTCAGTTATTTTTTTTTTTTTTTGCATACTCAGTATCAAAAAAGACTGCAAAAACAGATATTTTTTGGTCAAGAAATTGAAAAAAGTGCAAAAGCAGAGTGGCAAAGGTTTCCACAGTGCTTAAGCCCAACCCAGAGGTTTCTATATTCAGTATGACAATACATCACCACTATCCGACTTAGCATCAGCCCGTTTCGGCACAGTAAGTCAAGTTGCTCTGTTCTGACTTGATCTGGGCTGTAGCCAGTGCATAGGAAATTGTACTCCTAGATCAGAGAGTGCTAGGATCACAATATTCAGCAGCAGCATGCAAATTAGCCCATCAGGTATGCATGCCACCACCCTCCCACCTCCCCTTCTCTTTTACTACTATAACCCCAAACTATGAACTACGTGCCCTCCTCACCATCAACTTCTCTAAAGGTGCCTCACCTGATGGCCTCAACCCAAAACTCTTCTCCCTCTCTGGCCATTGCCTACCCCCTCCAATTAATCCCAAATCTCTCATTCTCTACTGCCTCAGTACCCTCTTCATGGAAACATGCAGTGGTCCTCCCTTTACCCAAAAGGATCGACCTCTCATGCCCCTCATCCCCTGGCAACTATCACCCCATTTCTCTCCTCCCTACCCTTGCCAAGCTTCAAGAACACATTGTCCTCTCCCAACTCAACCTCTTTTCTATCCTACACCTCCTTTTTCACCCCTTTCTAGGCTAGTTTCAGGAAAAAACATTCAACCACCACCTCTCTCCTATGGCTCACAGACTCTATCCTAACTAGGATGGGCATCGGCCAAATTACCTCTGACATTATTATTGACCTTGCCAAGGCTTTTGACACTGTCTCTCACTCTCTTCTCCTCAACTCACTCCTAACAGCTGGCATATCTCCTTCTGGTTCAAGGCCTAACTTATTGGCAGAACCCAATAAGTCAAGATCTTGGATGCCACTTCACCTCCCCTCCCAATTAACACTTGCATCCCCCAGGGCTCTGTATTAGGGGCCCCTCCTATTCTCCGTCTTCTTAAATGACCTTCCCTCTGTTTGCTCCCCCTCCACTGCTTTACATATGTATGCTGATGATACAGTCCTGTATGCATCTGGCTCCTGTCCTGCAGATGTTATAACCAATTTACAGTGAGACTTCAACAAGGTTCAGCTCTGGTTTGCTAACCATCAACTTTTCCTCAGTGCCAAGAAGACTGTCTCCATGACCTTTAGCACAAGGCAGAGACTTTCTAGGCTTCACTCTCTAACAACTTTCCACACCCTTGATGGGACTTTACTTGAGAACACATCCTCATTCAGGTACTTAGGTGTTTGGTTGGACTAACACCTAAACTTGTCTGGACATATTGATGCCATCCAGAAAAAACTGCACCCCAAACTTGGTGCCCTGTTCAGAAACCATAGTTGCACCCCTCCTACGGCTAGGCATGAACTTGTTCAGAAGATGATACTGCCCATTTTTGGTTAGTGCAATGTAGTCTATGGTGCTGCTCCTAAGTCCTCCCTGGGCAGACTGGACAACCTTTTCAATTGCTTCTTCTGCTTTGCCCTGGATGCCCCCCCCCCCCGTGCACCCACCGCTGGGATCTTTATCATGTCCTATCCTTCCCCTCTCTTACAAATTAGCGACTCTCCCACTGCTCAAAATTCATCTCCAAGCACTGATTTGGTGAGCTTCCTTCCTACCTAACCTCCTCCTTTATAATAGCCCCCCATCCTCCCATTCCCTTAGATCAACCGACTCCCGCACCCTGGTAGTCCCTGCAGATCCACCCTAATCGGCCAATCCACTTACTCTCACTGCCTCCCAAACATTTGGAATTCACTCCTCCCTCAAATGCAGCACTCATCCTCCACCTACTCAATCAGCTGTACCCTCAAAAATTACCTTGTGCCTAGCAGTTTCTGCCATGTCCCTTCCCAATTCCCTCCTATAAGCCCTGGATAAACCCTACCCCTCTACCATCGCATTCACTTTACCCTATGCACCCTCACCACCCAAAATTCTAGCTCTCCTCCCCTTCCCCTAAATTGACCCCCCTCCCTTTATGGCCACCCTTGATCTCTCACAGAATGCAAGGGATGCCAAATGCTCTCCATGTGTCCCTGTCCTTACCCCCCAGGGGCTTGGTTCCTCATCTCTCCCCCCTACATCCCTCCACCTCACCCCTTCCTTGCATTTCCCCTTTTCTTTCCATAAGCACTTGTTTACTTACTAACCAGGCATTTATTATTGTTCACTTTTCCTAGATATTATGCACAACTCTGTTTTAACACTGTCTGTAACATCTACCTTACAACTACATGTTAATGTTGATCTTGTAACTTGAATATAACTTGACATGACTCTTCCTCCCCACCTTACCCCTCCCTCTCCTTCCCCTTCTCACCGCCCCCTTTTCTTTTCCGTTAGCACTTGTTTATTTATTAACCCATCACTTATTATTATCCACTCTTTCTACCTATTATGCGCAACACTGTTGTACCACTGCTTGTAAGTCCTGCCTTAGAACTGTATGTTAATGTTGATCTTGTAACTTGAATGTTTAATGTTTCACTTCTATTGTATCCCTTCCCCCCAGGTCACACCAGGAGATGAGTGACTTGTCACTCAGTTTGCCTTCCTGTTGAAACATTTAAATAAATAAATCAATCAATAAATAAAGGGTCCACTAGCATGCCCATTATGGTCCCATATGCACTGGAAGTGGAAGCATGTTTGTTCTCAGCCTGACATCCTGTCATCTCTGGTGATCAGTGGTACTTCCCACCCCCCCGATCCCTACTCGAGGTAGTGTGTTGGATTCCCTGGTGTCTAATGGCACTCCCCTCACCCAATGAGCACCTGTCCTGTAGACAATACCCATCACTGGTGGCTATCAGCATACTCCCAAATGACCATCCTGTTGCTAAGAAGATAGTCACTGGTGACAAGTGGCCTCCCGCTTCACACCCACACCAATGATGGTGGGATGTACCCTCGGTGATTACAGGCACTACCTCAAACACCTATTCCACAGATTGCTATATGGTACCTGGCATCTCGTGGCAGCCCCTGCCCCTGCTCACCTGTCCGAGTAACCCCATAGCCCTTGTGTTCAGTGGCACAACCCACCCATCTGAGCTCCCTGCCCATGTCCCCTATATTATTCTTGGCAGCCAGTGGTAACCCTGCTCCACTCCCAAATGCTGGACAACATATGCCCTGATGCACAGTAGCCATCCAGGGTCCCTCAACTGTCTCAACCACACCCAGTGCAGCACCCAGCCAAACCCCTTCCCTTTACCCGGAAGGATGGGAATGTGTAGTGAATCCCTCTAAGATAACCTGCACAGCCATCCTCTCACTTTTACATCCTATTGCCATACAAGTTGCAATGAACACTCATACCATATGTGTGTGTGGGGGGGGCACTTGACAACAGTGACCATCTTCTCAGCAATGGGATGGTTGTTTGTGGAGTGGGGGTGCTGCTAACCATCAATGATGGGTGTTGTCTATGGGATGGGGGAATCAGATAGTTTGGGGTCTCAATGGATGCCATGGCAGACAGTTACAGTACTGGGATGGAACATCAGTGGGTTAGGGTGCCACTAGATACCAGGGCAGACAGTCACAGTACCATGTCAGAGGATTGGAGGGTGGGGATGCCAACAGACGTCAGGGTAGACAGTCACAGTACCAGGACAGGGGATTGGAGGACTGGGGGTGCTACTTCACTCAGGGGTATGGTGATGCTCACCCTGACATGTGATCTGGAGGAGGGAGGAGCCAACAGACAACAGGGCTAGGGTGATGCTCATCTGTACAGGTGG
Source organism: Neoceratodus forsteri (assembly GCA_016271365.2). Taxonomy (NCBI): domain Eukaryota; kingdom Metazoa; phylum Chordata; order Ceratodontiformes; family Ceratodontidae; genus Neoceratodus; species Neoceratodus forsteri. The sequence goes on along the minus strand of CM028135.1, from coordinate 959,381,524 downwards.
ATGAAGGAGTGGGTGGTGCTAGATGCTAGGATCTACACAGCATTTCCTGGGACAAGCAGTCAGGGAAGGGGTGCCAATCAACACCAGGGCATCATATACATGACCAAGGATAGGGCTCTGAGGGTGGGGGTTACCACTAGACACCAGGGTATCTTTTTCTGCCAGCTTATGGGTTTAAAGGTTTGTGGTAGATGACTGCAGAAATGCCATCTAGCCACCAGGTCTTTGTGGCCAGTTAAGACTAGGTTTGCAAAGGCAGAAAATAATAATAATAATAAATTTATTTAATATAGCACCTTTCACGCTTCAAGGTGCTGCACAGTAAGGTAAAAAACAATAGACAGTAAATACAGATAAAAATCAAAAGAATTCAGGGTACTCTTTTGTCCACAAATGGGTCTTCAGTGCCTGCTTAAAGCACCCCACCGTCCTGCACTTCCGTAGCTGATGGGGCAGAGAATTCCAGAGGGTAGGTGCCACAAACCCAAAGCCATGCACACCAGATGACTTTACTTAACTTACTTAAATACATCACTTTAGATGTGTGTTGGTTGGTGGTTTGGCACAAGAAGATGAGGAAGGATCTAATTTTCAGTGTAGTCCTGTTTTTTTTTTCCTCACTTTTCTAAAGTTGAATAGAGCCTAGGGAGATCAATTATGGTCACTTCTGAAAAAGAAGCTTCTGTGGCAGGACTGATGAACAGTATTTAAGCAATAGGAATCACCTGTAAATCACACCCTTGGGGTGTAAAGTGGCACGTGGTAAAGTCAAGTGCCACATGCCCCAGGGTGTGATTAACATACAGATCATGTAACCCCGGAAGAATATTATTGATTCTTTAGCAATGCAAATAAGAAATATTCATAGTACTGTAGCTGTTTATTTTTTGAGTATTTACTGATATATCTGTTTTTTATTTTGATAGTTCTTCCACCATCTGATCGTCAGTTCTCAGTCAGTTTATGTTCCAGTTTAGCTTGCAGACATTCAAAGACAAAGGCCTATATATGCAGTACGCTCCCAGCATCAGTTGGATGGCTGGGGGTCGAGGAGGTGTGCAGAAAGATGTGCTGCTGGCCGTCTATGCCTGTGGCACCATCTTTCAGGTATGAACTTGGGGGAAGGGGTTGTTAGTACTGTTGGGGGATCCACTGACCACAAATGATGCTGCTGGGCACTGGGTTCAGGAGTCGGGGTTGTGTGGACCGGGGCACCTCAGTGTGTGCAGGGGGGATGTCATGTTCTTCACCAGGGATGGGGTAGAAATGTGTTGTGGGAGTGCATTGCTACATTGGGGATGGGGCAGACATGTGTTGGGGGGATGCATTGACACTACAGGGATGAAATAATCATGTGTTGGGGGTTCATTGAAACTACAGGGATGGGGCATTCATGTATTGTGGGTATGCCTTGCTACAAGAGAGACAGGGCACTTGTGTTGGGGTATGCTTTGCTACAAGGGGGACAGGGCAGATGTGTGTTGGTGAGTGGTTCGACAGTGTGGCAGGTGGATGAGGTGCTCCAAGGGCTGGGGCAGGGGTTCTTCTAGCCAACGGGGTATGGTCCAATTTGTCCAGGTGCCTGTGTTGACTATTCACACACCCACATCAGCGCCTTCACACACACATGGTTCACTATGGGGCCCAGGACAGGCATAGACTTGGATTCATGCCTGGGTCCATTACACTGCTCCTGGCTGCCCTGCACAGTCCTGCACACTGGGGGTGGGGGAGCGGGGCTGAGGATAGGTGCCCTGTGGGTGCATGCAGTAGTGAATACCATGCACCCTGCACCTGTCTGGGGCTGCAGAGCTATGCAGGTGGGGTACACGTCTTTGGTATGTACCTTCTGCCCCATTTGTGCATAGCCCCCATTTGGTGGGCTCTAACCAAGACCTATGAATATGTTGCTTGATGATTCTACTGACGTAATAAAACAACACATTCAGTTCAAAATGAGTTAATTAATGCTAAAATAACGTTGTACATTTTATTGTTTGAGGGTTACTGTATTGGTTTCTTTCTACTGTGTTTGTAAATGTATGACACATAGCACATAGTAGCTGACAGGATATACTATGTTATCCCTAAACTCGAGATCCTGAGTCTCATGATCCTGAGTTTAGTTGCCTGAAATACACAGTTCCGAACCAATCAAATGCCCAACAATACAACGTCGGGCATTTGACTGAAAAATGCAAAATACAATTGGAGAGCTTCACCCCCCTGAACCCCCCTCCCCATAACCAAAATAACAAACTCTGAGGGGAAGTGGGCTTCGGAGGTAAAAAAAAATTAGTTATGGGGGGGGGTATAAAAACAAACTGACACGGCGTGGACCAGATCTCGGGCCTTCCAGGGCATGCTGGCTGAGCTATAAATGGTTTAGCCCTCAACACCACCAGGGCAGCTCAGCCAGTCTCCTGATCTGACCAAGATTTGTAGACCATCAGCAGGGGTAAGGTAACAACACATCACATCCACTACCTTACAGTTGTAAACGTTCATAAGGTTTACTATTGCCAGAATTATCATTGTCTGGATACTGCACCTGCCGGGCAATGTTGCCGTTACATGTGTTGGGGGGTGTCTGCATTCATGGGGTCGGTGCCTCTATGAGTGTTTGGGGGTGTCAGCATTCACGGGGCTGATGCCTGTATGTGTGTTTGGGGGGCTGCATTGCTGGGGATGGGCTCTGTTGTGTACTGGGGTAATGTGCAGACAATAGGGACTGGAGCAGGTGCTTTGCTATGTGTGTGAGGGGCAACTGTGCACAGGGCATGGGTGGTGCCACAGGTGTAGGTTTCAGGCAGGTGTGTTGTACCGCTGATGGGGACCATCCTCTCCAGGGGTGCCTGTGTGGGATGCAGTTACCCAGTCCTGTGCCAGCATGAACAGGGATCCAGTTTGGGTCACAGGATGGGCATCCAATTGGCTGCCTGCCTAGATCTGCTACTCCACCCTATCTGCCCTGCACATACCTGCATGCCGGGAAGGTGGGTCCACGGAGAGATGGTGGCCATTGGTAAATACCCACATGTGCACACCTTGGCTGTGGAGCTGCGCAGGCAGGGTACATGCCTCTGGCGCGTACTTTCTGCCAGTTGATGCATTGTCATTTTTGCTATTAATGTATATCGTATTCTTTGTATGCATACTTTCATTGTTTTCTCTTAATTTGAATTCAGCATATTTTTTTTGTTAATGCAACCATTAATTAAAATGAAGGAGAAAGATTTCCTAGGGCATTTTAATTCAGCAATTTTTTTATTCTTAATCTTCTGATTATTTTAAATTGAGCACAAAAGACTTCATTAATTAGTACCTTAATTTTAATTCAGTATTTTCCATTCAAGTAAGTAAGGATAATTAAGGGGTTTGGGTTTTACAAACTTATTTTAGGGCACCCTTAATTTTAAATTAAGAGGGCAGATTCTAAATTCAGGGGTCAATTAATAGAAAATTAAGGAGATTTTAAGCACTTATTGTCCCATAGTGTACACAAGACAAATGTGTGAGAGAGGGTGCAACACAAAGCACGTATGTCATAGAATGCAACATAACCCATACAGAAAAAGAAGGTCTTCAAATCCAATTCAAGTATTTCTCAGTTTTTTTTAAAAACTGATATAGTTATTTTCAAGTTTTTGAAGTAATTCAAATTGTCTTTGTTTAAACCTCAACTACCAGTTTTTATCCATTGAAAAACATCTCAATTTGTTCTCAAATACCCTTAAAAAGGCATGAAAAATGCTAATTAGCCTTCAAAAAGAAAACTGAAATAATGGTAGTAAACTGTTATGAACAAGACTTCAACTGTACCTGAAATACCTTTTAAAGTGCAAATTTCATACAGTCCTAAAACAAAAATCAAATGGCCATCAAATCAGAAAAACTATCCTTCTCACCTATGGGCCCCATTTTCTTCCACCAGACCAGCCCTAGGACCTCTAACTAGCATCCCCCTCCTACATGTCCCCTCTCTGTCCACCCTGACCAGCCAACTGGAACCCAGACCAGTCTTCCCCACCTACATTCTTCCTGCCCCCCCCCGGATTACCCATGGGACTGCTGGGCTGGGCTGTCACACATATGTCTCCATGGTATCCTCAAATGGACCAGCCTTGGGATGACTGGAATGGCCTCCCATGTTTACATTTCCATTGCATGCTACAGCAGAGTTACTACAGTAAACATTGCAATTTCAATGATAGTCAGTCAATTTGTCATGCAGAAAACTGTGACCCTGCACTTCATCCTGGTGGGCTTCACTGTACTTGCTCCACATCCTTCGATTTGAATCAGTGTTGGGTTCCAAGGTCTAGTTCTCACTAGGAAAATCTCCCTTTGTTGCCCACGTGGATTATCCCTGGGAACCCATACTGGCTGTCCCCATGTATTTCACCATGTTCCTTCACCTAGATAATCCCTTGGACCATGAGACTAGCCTTCCACACCTATGACTCCCCTGCCTACCAACCCAGACCTGCTGTGGGACCCTTGGACCAGCTTTTCCCACCTATATCCCAATATCATTCCACCTGGACAAGCCCTGAGACCACTGTACTGCTCTCCCTCATTTAAGTCCTTTCTTCCCCCACCCAGATCAGTTCTGGAATCTCAAACTGGCATCTCCGACCTACATTATGTCCATCATTCTGCCCACCAGGACCAGTTCTGCAAACTCTAGAAGAATATTTAACACTAACCTCCACATTCATCTCCCATGTTGTCCAGCACTTGAACTCCCTGACAGGGTTTCATGTGATAACGGTAACCGCATAACAGCGATCTCCATTTGGGTGAGTCTGCATCCCCAAAAATGAATTTCGTCAATGTAGACTCATAGTGAACAGCAAAACGGTGCCAGATACTTAAATTTTATTGTTTTATGTGGGACCCCCCCACTAAAGGATTCTCAACTCCAGAGCGGGTGCATGTCAGGAGGGTGCAAATTTAAAAAAAAAAGTGACCCATGGCACAAAAAACAAGCATGCCTAGAACCGAACCTGGCACTCTTCCAACCTCAGCCTGCCACTAACCCACCATGACACATGGCCAGCTTGGCATCCCACCGCCACACTACACCCCGCAAAACCTTCCACCCATCGCGGTTCCTCCTCACCCCTGTGCGCCTGTATACATAGTGACATCCTGTCACTATAGTCACTGAACCCTCTATCCTGTCACCCTCCCTGCACAGTTGCATTGTGTAAAAGAGCCACGATTGAGTCGCCCTTTTTGAAAGTGCTCAATTGCAGTCACCTAATACACTGGATACCCCCAGAGAGGTTTCCTAAACTCACCTGTACCCTTTGCTTCTAGCAGGACCAGAAAAGGGTCCCATAGAAGGGTGTCCAACTCACATCTTTTCCCTTATTTTCAAATTAGATCAGCCATAGGACTCCTATACTAGGGTCCCACACTTGCCTCCACCCCATCTCCCACCTGTAGTACACCTAGGTCCATAGAACATGGGTCTGAAACACATCTGCATCTACTTTTCCCACTCATACTATCTTTAGGACACTAAAACATGAGCCAGACACCCACATGCGCTATCATCAGATTTACTACGACATACCAAAATGTTGAATTCGGAAACCCAGGAGCCAAAACAAAATAGCCCAATAGTCGGTATCCCATAAGTCTGGAACTGTCCGTAGCAGAGTTTTTCTGTGTTTTGGGGGGTGACATGCACCCCCCCCTTTTACAATTGCCAACTCTGTTGTAAGCAATTCCAGACTGTTGGGATACTGACTGTTGGACTATAATTTTTGGGTTCCTGGGTATCGGGATTCAGCAATTTAGTATGCCGTGATACTCACTCTTCATCTTCCACTCTAACCACCCTTAGGGTCATCATACTCAAATTCTGACACCACCTGCACCTTCTTTCACACCATTCCTAGAAACCCAGAACCAGGATTCAACAGCCACCATACTCTGCCCACCCACAGACCACCTGTAGGCCCCCCTGATGCCTATTTACGCATCTGAATCACTAAAGGGTCCCCCCAGTAAGGATTCCCCAGCTATGGCCTCCTCTTCCACCATCTGGTTCTCCTAGGGGACCCACATAATAGACTCCCCCACATACGTTCACCCTCTTCTCCCATCTGAGCCAACTAGGGGATCACCCAAACCACGCTGCCCCCCAACCAGGACACTGAGGGATTGGAAACCTATGGCCATGACTGGAGGCAGTCAGGAGCATAACAACATTTCTATAGGGGTGGGGAAATCTGAAGCTGGGGATGGGGCTTGAGATCCTGCTGCCAGGGCTAAGAGGGGTACAACAGTGAGTAAGACACCATGGCTGGGGGGGCTCAAGAGCTAGTGGCCCCACCTTCAGCATGTAATGGGTGTGAGCACACCATTACAGTCAACCCACCCAATGCAGATTAAGTAGAGGGTCTTACCTGAGCACTACAGGAGCCAAAGGTAGGAATCTCAAATGGATGTTGTCCACCACACCTGCAAAAAAAAAAATAGAAAAGGGGATTACAAAGCATCCATAGCTCTGTACAGTAAGAATGGAAATAATAGTTTAGGCATAGAAATATACTTGTCTGGTGGTTAGAAGTTCATGTCCCTTCAGACATGTCAAATAGGAGGCAGTATGGCGCAGTGGTTTAAGGCTCTGAGCTGCAAATCTGGAGACCTGGATTTGAATCCCACAGCCCCCAATTGCATACTGTGTGACTCCGAGCAAGTCACTTAACTTCCTTGTGCCCCCAGGTTGCACCTGCAAACAAGCTTTCAGCTTAGTGTGTCTCACCTGGTAATTGGTAAAAAAATAATAAAATACAATTAGATTAGCTGGGGGGGGAATAGAAGAGCAAAAACTGAGAGGAAAGGAAGCATGGTTTGGGAGGGGGCTCAGCCAAACTGCCTGTGCTCCTATATGTGGCCCTGTGACCAGTATTGTACCTGATAGCCAGGTGGGCTAGTGGAGGCTTTCCAGGGGCTAGTAGGTCTGTTAGTAAATAAAATAATGGTACTGGTGATCTTGCAGGCTAGGAATGCCAAGGAGGGCTACTAAGAAAAATGGTAGCCCTAACTGTCTAGTACCCTGTGGCTAAGGCCAATATTCCTTTGAAATGAATTGGTACCCTTCTCTGAGGTCTAGTGAGGGCTCTTTGAGCCCTAGTATTGTGTGGGTGCTGCTGATATGGAGTAGTGGCAGGAGGAGGATACGCTTGGGTTCCACCTGCAGCCACCCACATAACGCAATCATGCTACAGTGAAAGTGCCTACAGGCACTTGTAACTCCCAGCCCACACAACACTCAGGCTGTAGCATACTCTGCATGGGTGGGGGATAGAGAGAGAGAGAGACTTGAGAAAGATATAAAGGAGCCAGAGGGAAGTGAATGTGGCAATAGTAGAAGCGCCTCCCCCTCACCTTCCCAAACCATCACTTCAGCAGCAAAATTTGTTTATGCTCCAAGGGCAGACAAACCCTGTCCCTGGTGGTCTAGTGGACCCGCATTCTGGCAGATAGTGCTGTATCACCCCACTGGCCCCCTCAACCCAACACCGACATCCAGCAACCTGCACAGCCTTCTGATCACCTCCACAGCTGGCCATAGAATGAGTTCTCCTGGCACCTGTACTACTGTATGCAGTGCATCTTATGAATGCAATACAAAGCCCCTCCTGCAGAAATTCATTTTGGAAAAAATGTAATGGACAGGTACAGTCATGGTTTTCACATCCCCCATACTATTTCCATCCCCTGTGACACCTGGTTCTCAAATTGTACTCACTCCAAAAACACTATAAAATTCACAGTATATATAAACATAAATTCCATGTCAGATATTAGTGGTGTAGTCTAGTTTTCTTTCACAAAATACTATGCAAACAAAGCCACAATTTTTTCAGCCAATATTATTCTGTTAAGCCACTGTTCTTGATTTTGACCCCTTGTTTCAATAAAATAAAAAAACATTTATTCAGCTTAAATGGCACAGGGTTAAGAAATAAATTGCCTAGTAACATTCCCTGGCTTGCAACATACTACAGTATATAAACACAACAGCATTACAAATACTACATTTGAAGTCAAAGCCTGGAGGAAAAAGCTTGTTCTCCTTCCACACACAAACACATGTTGGTATACATTCTAATAACTGCAAATGCACACATTTCTTAGTCTAAAAGTCCAGTTTCTGTATGACAAAACTTTAAAAATGCAGTAAAGACAAAGAAAGCACTAATTAAACAGATGCAGCATGTAACTGCTGGCAGTATAGCTTAGAGGTTAGCGCAATGAGCTGTGCACAAGTTTGGTACATTCAACAGACCAGACCTTGGTTTGATTCTCACAACCTCCACTTGCATACTGTGTGACTCTAAACAAATCACTTAACCACCCAGTGCTCCCAGATTGCCCCTGAAAACAGGAATGTGTGCCTAGTGGGCCTTACCTGGTTACCTAAGACTGAAAATAAAATAAACATATGCAGCAAGTCAAGAATTTCAGTTGCTATCTGACCAAATCACAGCAGTTAGAAACTTTGTAAAACTGGACTGTATTTAAGATAAAAGACAATTCTAGATTAAAAAAAAATACTTTTCTGAGTTAAACTTTTTAAAAAACTGTAGAAAACAAATACCTGAAAAGTCTCTACATATCTTTTCTCACTGGTCTACAAATAAGCTACAACTGCCAAGACTGTTTTCAAACTAGGAGGGAACTAGGAAGTGCTTCCCTCTGGCAGTATCACATCCTGCCAAAAAGCAAAAGAGTCATGGGAAATGAAGTATTTGCTGAGTAGATTTTTAAAGCAACATGCAAGTACAATCTCTCAGTTTTGCAAGACATTCCAAATTTTTTAAACAAAAAATGAGGGTCATAAGGGTGTATCTTAGTGGACTGGTTTTATTTACCCATTTACTTACCTAGGGTTGTCAAAAATGAAAGATCTCTTTATCAGTGAAGTCCTGCTTTTTTTGCACAAGTTTTCATAATTTAATAGTCTTGGGAGATCAAACATGGTCACAGCTGAACAAGAAACTGCTGTGGCAAGCCTGAAATATTTAAGTAATAAGGAATGACCAGGGGCTGCATTAACCATACATAAATCACATCCTTGCAAGGTGATGTGGCATAAGGCGAAGCCAAGTGCCATTCCCAAGGGTGTGATTAACAAATTTGCAACCCTTGTGATTACCTTATTGTTTTTTTAGCAATGTGAATAAAAGAACTCTTCAAACTAGCTGTTTACATTTTTTTTAATTAATTGTACCTGATTTTATATTCAAACATTCCTTCCACCATCTGGTCACCAGTCCATTCACAGTCCATTTATGTTCCAGTTCAGCTTTCAGATGTTCAGGCATATGTGCTTCTGCAGACCACATCAAGAATGTCTACACAGTTGCAAAACAGTATGTCAGATTCTGACATCATGCTGGTGTTGGTATTGGCTAGCCAGCAAGTTTGTCTGACTAAGAAAATTTAAAAAAAAGCATGTCAGTTTAGTGTGAATGTGTGAGGTTAATGGCTTAGATGCCAATCTTGAGCTGTAAAAAAAAAAAATCACACTGTTACCATGGCAACACTGACTGACTAAACATACCATCACAGAGGGGAGATTTGGGTCAAGAGCACAGCACAGGAACGATGACAACATTGTTTCCATGATGGTTGTCATGGCAACAACCAATGGGTTTTAATTAATTCTTTTTCACTCTGCATGCTTTACCCCCAACACTGTCCTCCCCATCTTAGCCAACTATCACCTGGAGTAGCATCCTAACCACCCTCCCTGTATCTGAATCAATACCCTACACCTCAACCACCCTCCACCCCCAAAACTCCCTGCAACTAGACCTGCCCCAAGTTCACCATCCCCCCAGCTGACCAGTCTCTCTGTAACTGGAACCCTTCCCCCTGGCTGACTATATTCCATGCTACTGAATTCCCCTTCCAGATCCCTGACCAAACTTCCTGCTCAAATCTCTCGGTCAGAATCACTGGTGGCATACCGTGGGCTGGTGGTAGAGGGTGTGGGAGACTGTGGAGACAGCGAAGGTGTTGGGAGAAATATGGGGTGATGGGGTCTGGAAGAAAGAGGTCATAAGGGGACTCAGAGCTGGGTTGTGGATGGAACGGTTACTGTGGGAGGATATGGAGGGAGGGCAGGCAGTGTTCAGGGTCATGGAAGGAGCTGAGGATAGTATCTGGGGCTGTGTAAGAAGACTTAGCTAGTGTCGGGCAAGAAAGGGAAGGGAAGGGGGCTAGTGTCTGGGGCTGTGCATGCCTGTAGAGAAAAGTATCTTGACAGTCTATATGGGGTGGGTGGGTGTTTAATGGATCTGGGGGGTGTCAGTGGGAGAACCATGCAGGGAGGCAATCGGTCAAGGGTATGATGGGGTCTCAACTGACCAGAGAGGCACAGGAATGTTAAGGTTGCTGCAGCTGCCAGGTGTTACTAGTTGAAGAGGTGCTGGGGGGAGTACCCGGGGGATGTGAAAGGAGTGCACAGGGCAGGAGAGAAGATTTAATGATCTGTAAAAAAAGGGAACATCTAGCATTGGGGGTAATTGACCAGTCTACCCCTACAGCTGGAACCCCCTTCACACAGACCAGCCAGCCCCAGAAGCTGGACCCACTGAAGAACATACTGGCTGTGTGCCTCCATCCCACGTCTTGAACCCCTCCCCCTTTCCACAGAGAGGGTTTGGTGGGTTTGTGAAGGGATTTTATGCCATGGTTAGGGGCAGTGGACTAGCAGTCCCTAACATCCATCGGGAAACACCTCTCTCCTCTCATTCCATGTAACTTAAGTCATTGGCATCCAGTGGCACCTCTTCACTCTCCCGATCCCATATTAAAAAAACTGTCTTTGCTTTCCAGGTGTACCTCGTACCTCTACTTTGTCACTCTAACAAAGGCAACTAGTTAAGCTCTCCAACCCACTTCTTCAGTTGGATGATATTTAATGTGGGCCTTCAACCAACACTGATTACTGTGAATACAGAAATACATGCAGCACAATCAATTTTTGCACAGTGAGCTGAGCAGTATGTATTTATGTAATTGCCATTTGCAACAATGATGCATGGTAGTGGTGGACCATACTTCTCATATTTTTACCACTGGAATGAGGGACACAGACACTCTGAATTCTTACTCTTTCTTCTTCCTCCTGTGACTTGCACATACTGTAGATGGGAGAGAGAGATTTCCAAGGACATTGCTCAGCAGGGAAGGAGGGTCATGGGGCTAATAGTGGTCATGGTTCATGAAGGATGATCATGCAAGGGAGTTAGATTGTGGGAATGCTGATTCAATGGTTGCAGAGGTGCCATCCTTCAGATGAGATGTTAAACCATGGTCCCTTCTGCCTACCTCTGGTCTCCATTCAGATGGAAGTAAAAGTTCACATGGCAAATTTAAAAAAAAAGGAGTCACAGAGGTTCCTAGTGCCATGGCTAACAAAGGTGTCAGTGTAGGAAAAATCATATTTTAAAAAAAAATCCTGTTTAAGAATGCAGAAAACAAGAACTTGGTCAGTGTAAGATGTCTTGCACCTTGGGTGCATGTGACAAGATGAAAATAGGTATAACATAAGTGAGACTACAACACCCAAGCCAGAAGAAGTAGTGTCAGCCCCTCTGAGCCAGGAGCAGTGGGGGCACCCTCCAAGTCAGAAGAGGTAGGGCCATACCTGCCCCCCAGAGCCAGAAGAAGCAGGGCTACCCCCCCCCTTGAGCCAGGATAAGCAGGGCCACACTCCTGATCCAGGAGAAGCAGGGCCATCCCACCATATGCTAGGAGAAGTAAGGTCATCTCACCCTTTCCAGCAACTATCAACCTCCCAAATTGGTCCCAATGGATTGCTCATCCATAGTGGCAGGGCCAGGAGATAGAAGCCCATGTGTTCTCTCCCTTGAGTTCCTCCAGACCCCACAGTACAGAGGCATTTTCAATTTAGCACAGCCACTTATTTCAAAAGTCACAAGAAGCCAGGACCCTGTTTCTCTGGTTCAACAGGCAGCTTCTCGCTTGGTGGTTGTTGTTGCTGCTGTTGTGTGGACTTTTACTTGAGGGACTGACTCTGTGTTGCAGCAACTGGCTGGGAAGCAGGGCTAGCTGCTGCTACTCTATCCTGTTACCAACCAAACCGTGCTCTAGTTTTTTGTAACAAAAGTACAACAGAGTCAGCACAGCTCTTTAAGTTTGGCTTTACTGTTGGGTCATGGGGGAGTGTATGCTGGCTATTCCGCAACACCAAAGTAAGGGAGAGTAGCTGGCTAGATCTGGCTGAAGGGGAAGCACATTGGACTGGTCATGAGTACTAGAAGGATCCACTGGGCTGGGCTTGGGTGCAAAAGAGGGCCCACTGGGCTGTGCATGGTTGCTGGAGAGGACCCACTGTGCAGGCTTGGGTGCATGAGAGGGACTCAGTGGGCTGGGCATGTGTGCAGGTGAGGAACCCAGCAGGCGGGGCTTGGGTGCAGTAGGAATTTAGTGGGGTGTGATGGGGGAAAGATAAGGATTCCCCACCAACACCAACAATGAGCCGTGAGGTATGTAGAGTTTTACTGGGACTGTTGCAAAGCATGTTTGTGCTTGGCCTGTCATCCTGTCATCTCTGGTGGCTAGCGGCACTCCCCCCCTGCGATCCCTACCTGGGGTAGTGTGTTGGATTCTCTGGTGCCTAGTGGCACTCCTCTCACCAGTTGAACACCTGTCCTGTAGACAATACCCATCACTGGTGCCTATCGGAATACTCCCAAATGACCATCCTGTTGCTGAGAAGATAATCACTGTTGACAAGTGGCCACCCCCTGCACTCTCGTACCAATTATGGTGAGATGTACCCTAGTGATTATAGGCACTCCCTCAAACACCTGTTACATAGATTGCTATATGCTCCCTGGCATCTCATGGTAGCCCTTGCCCCTGCTCACCTGTCCGAGTAGCCCCATAGCCTTGATGTTCGGTGGTACAACCCACCCATCTGAGCTCCTTGCCCATGTCCCCTAGCAACAGATGCCCTGATGCACAGGAGCTATCCTGGGTCTACCAACTGTCTCACCCACACCTAGTGCAGCACCCACCCAAACCCCTTCCCTTTACCTGGAAGGATGGGAATGTGCAGCGATTCCCTCTATGGTAACCTTCATAGCCATCCTCTCACTTTTACCTCCAATTGCCATATGAGTTGCAGTGAACACTCATAAAATGTACGTGTGTAGAGGGGGAGGAGATCACTTGTCAACAGTGACCATCTTCTCAGCAACGGGATGGTTCTTTGGGGAGTGGGGGTGCTGCTAACCATCAATAATGGGTGTTGTCTATGGAATGGGGGAATCAGATGGTTTGGGGTCTCAGTGGACACCATAGCAGACAGTTACAGTACTGAGATGGTAGATCGGTGGGTTTGGGTGCCACTAAGCAACAGGGCAGACAATCACAGTACCACAACAGGGGATAGGATGGTGGGGGTGCCAATAGACACTGGAGCAGACAGTCACAGTACCAGCGGATTGGAGGATTGGGGGTGCTACTTCACCTAGGGTTATGGTGACACTCACCATGACATGGTCTGGAGGAGGAAAGAGTCACCAGACAACAGGGCTAGGGTGATGCTCATCTGTACAGGTGACTGAGGGAGTGGGTGGTGCAAGAAACTAGATCTACACTGCATTTCCTGGGACTAGCAGTCAGGGAAGGGGTGCCAGTGGACACCAGGGCATCATATACATGACCAGGGATGGGGGCTCAGAGGGTGGGGTGGTGTCACTAGACACCAGGGTATCTTTTATTTTGCCAGTATGTGGATTTAGAGGTTCAGGGTAGATGGCTGCAGAAATGCCATCTTGCCACCAGATCTTTGTGGCCAGTTAAGGTTAGGTTTGCAAAGGTAGAAAATACACCCCTTTAGATGTGTGTTCGCAGGTGGTTCAGCAGAAAAAGATGATGAAGGATCTAATTTTCAGTGAAGTCCTGTTTTTCTTTTTTTGCTCAATTTTCAGAAGTTGAATAGAGCTTAGGGAGATCAAATATGGTCACATCTGAACAAGAAGCACTGTGGCAGGCCTGATTAACAGTATTTAAGCAATAGAAATCACCTGTAAATCATACCCTTGGGGTGTAAAGTGGCACAAGGCAAAGTCAAGTGCCACATAGCCCTAGGGTATGATTAACATACAGATAATGCAACCCCTGGGAGAACTGTGTTGCTTTTTAGCAATGTAAATAAGAAATATCCATAGTAGCTGTTTATTTTTTTATTATTTATATCTGTTTTTTATTTAGATAGTCCTTCCACCATCTGATCATCATTTCTCAGTCAGTTTAGGTTCCAGTTTAGCTTGCAGACATTCAAAGACAAAAGCCTATACATGCAGCATGCTCTCAGTATCAGTTGGGTGGCTGGGGGTTGAGGAGGTGTATGAAGGGAGGTGTTGCTGGCTGGCTGTGCCTGTGGCACTATCTTTTGGGTATGGGCTTGGGGAAGGAGGGTTGTCAGTGCCGTGGGAGTCCACTGACCACAAATGATGCTGCTGGGCACTAGCTTCAGGAGTCAAGGTTGTGTGGACCGGGGCACCTCAGTGTGTGCGAAGGGGGGCATCATGTTCTTCACCGGGGATGGGGCAGAAATGTGTTGGGGGGATGCATTGACACTACAGGGATGGAACAATCATGTGTTGGAGGTTCATTGAAATTATGGGAATGAGGCAGTCGTGTTGGGGGTTCACTGAAACTACATGGGTGGTGCAGTTAGCGTTATTTCTGGAGGCAGTTTTCTTGCTGCTCTCTAAGAGCTAGTGACACTAAAATTGCCAAAGTAAACAAATATTTTGCTTTCTGAGCAAGTGAGAGAAGCCCTGGTGCACTAGCTGCATACAGGAAGAGGAGCTGTTGTTCCCAGTATCATACTAGGAACTAAAACTCACCGGGGGGATTGTGAAACTTGTGTATTTGCACTGTCTGCTCCAGTTTGACTTGTACAGCCACGCATGAGTGGCGTTAAACATTACTTTTATATTTTAAGTTTATTGAGCGAAGTGCTTGAGGTGTGACCCAGGGAAGTACATCGGGGTTAGTGCTGCCTATTTCAATAGCCCTGAGGTGAGCGCTTCTGTTAAGAACTAGTGTTATTTCTGGAGGCAGTATTCTTGCTGCTCTCTAAGAGCTAGTGACACTGAAATTGCCAAAGTAAACAATTTTTGTGCTTTTTTGAGCCAGTGAGAGGAGCCCTGTTGCACTAGCTGCATACAGGAAGAGGAGCTGTAGTTCCCAGGTTTATACTAGGAACTACAACTCAATAGGGGGATTGTGAAACTTGTATATTTGCACTAAATCTGCTCTAATTTTACTTGTACAGCCATGCATGAGTGGCGCTAAACATTACTTTTACATTTTCTGTTTATTGAGTGAAGTGCTCAAGGTGTGACCCAGGGAAGTACATCTAGGTAAATGCTGCCTATTTCAATAGCCCTGCGGCAAACAGGGCAAGCCCGGGCAGGGCTAGCGCACATTGCCACATGAAGACGCATGCAAAGACACACACGCCTTAGCGCGTGTTTAGCGTGTTTAGCGTTCGGCGATCATAGTCCAGGAGTTTGTGTGGTTTCATACTATAAAATAGAGACTGGCTGACCCCTCTGTTGCTAAGGTAAACAAAAATCTATAACAAACTATAGTTTGAGAATGGAACAAAACACTGTACCATTACATGATCCATGCAACGCTATAGGTGCACCTGCACTACGACCTATTATGACACTGGATGGTGAAGTAGGCATTAAATGTTCAGCTTGTTTTATGTACTTATTAGTACAAATATTATCCACTCCTGAACTTGTATTTATCTGTGATAAATGTATAGCAAACAAACAGATGCAAGAGGAAATAGTATCCTTTGCTGCAAGATTATTATTTATTGAAAATAGTCATGTTGATATGCACAGAAGCTTTAGCGCACTCAATTGTCCCCTCTCTTCAACCTGAACCTGAATGTATTGTAGACCCTCTGACTTCAACTATGGCACTATATCCAGTATCCCCGACTGTGTCTGGAAATCATATTGAGTCTAATTCTTGTTCTGTCCCCCTCGAACCAATCACTACAAATGTTCTTGAGGTTAGAAAGCAGGGCAGAGAAGATGATACTGACGATGCTGAATACAGTGATGATTGGTCCCTAGTAAGTAGCTCAAGGTCCCTAAAAAAGGTTGTAAAGCCAACCAGTTTTGCATCAATATTCAAAATTCCTTTTCAGCACTCTCTCATTTGACTGATAATAATATAAATATTTATGATCCTGAGCCTAACATATATTGCCCACAAGCTTTAAGCAGTGCTGAAACCACCTCACATGACTTAATTGAGCTAAACCAGACTTCCCCAACTACACAGAATGTTTGTAGTACCTATCATATTGAACCAAAAACATCTAGTGTGGCTCCTTCCATTCCTCCAAATAACACTCTACCTCCCCTAATGTTGCACGATCCCCCTATGGTTAGTAACGTTATCAGCCCCCATGGATACTACCCATCAAGTATATGTAATGGGGGATTCTATTATAAAACACCTGGATAGGGCCATCTGCAGTCTCAATAAAGAAAATTGAACATGCTCAAGCTTTAGGGGTGTTAAAATTTCAAACATTACTGAAATGGCGACTAATATTATTACTAACATGGGATGCAACCCACTAGTAATAATCCATGCAGGAACAAATTTCATAAATCGTACTAACCCTTTGCAACTAAAAAATACTGTGTTACTCTAAATAATCTATTAGTAGAAAAAGGCTGTACTGTATGTTTTTCTGAGAGTCTCCCAGTACCAAAAGCTTCAGAGGACATTACCTATAAAATCAAAAAAAACAATGAATGGTTGAAAATGTGGTGTCTTAGACAAGGCATCTTATGTATTCCTCATTGGGAAAAATTCTGCAACAGGGACTCACTGTTCTGCTGAGACGGGTTGCACCTGAGCAGAAGAGGGAGTGCATTAATGGGAAAACTCTAGCCTTTGCTATTCATAACCGTTTAAACTGAGTTGTTTGTGGGAGATTGGGAGTGCTCCCAATTCTTTTAATGAAGGTACCAAATATGAAACAAGCAAGTCTTGTAATGTAATGAAATTTAATACTAGATCTTTAAATACTTGTAATATGTTAGAATTGGAAGCTCAATGTTCCCACCTAGATCTGAGTATTATTGCTATCACTGACACATGGTGGGATCTGGCTTCAGCATGGCATAAAGAAATCCCTAATTTTAAGCTCTACTATAGAAATAGGGAAAATAGGTCGGGTGGGGGTGTATGTATATATATAATATATGAGAAACGACATCCCGTTACGTGAGATCACATTGGATACAGACACTGAATCCCTTTGGGTCTTAATTCAATTAAAGGGCCATCCAAAACTTACACTAGGTGTATGCTATAGATCACCAGCCATCAACTCAAAATATACTAAAGATTTGATTAATATCATTTCTGATACTGTCCAAAAAGGAGAAAGCCTTATTATGGGAGATTTCAATATGTCAGGTATTGACTGGGACACCCTAACAGCAAAAACTGAGCAAGAAAAACTATTCCTATCATTAATTATAGATCTAGATTTGGAGCAACTCATACAGCAATGAACCAATGGAACAAATATACTCAAATCTGATCATTGCTAATACAGAAACTAAATTTACTGGTGTAATTATAGCTTCCCCAATCTGTAGTAGTGATCATAATTCGATACAGTTTAGTATCAATATCAAAACTCCATTACTTTCTAATAATACAATATATAAAGAATATAACAAAACTAATTTTCCAGAAATAATCTCAGCAATAAATAAAGTTAATTGGGAAAAAACATTTCATAAATTGTCAATAAATAAAGCATACAATACTTTTATACAATTTATACGCCAACTTGAAGACCAATATGTCCCTAATAAAATCAAATATAATAAAAATGGTAAAATACCTGTTTGGTTTATGAAGTCTATAATTAAACAAATAAAAAAAGGAGCGCTTATTTAGTAAACTCAAAAAATATCCTAACCCCATAACTAAACATAAATATAAACATGCTGTGGCATTATTAAAGAAATCTATTAAGCAGGCTAAACTTAAATTTTAATTTAAATTAGCTCACTCAAAATCAAACTATAAATCGCTTTATTCATAAATTAATAGTAAAAAATGTTATGTCAGGACAGTTGGACTGCTTCAGGAAAATGGTAATATGATCCAATCTGACTAGGAAACAGCTAATATATATAACGATTATTTTTGTTCAATGTTTGAGAAAACTGGCTTAAATACTACTGTTCACAAATATAACTCCCCCTTTATACCACTAAATACTACATAAATAAAAAATGCCCCATTATCCCTTAAAAAATCTATAAGTCCAGGACCGGATAATATACACTTGAGATTTTTGATTGAGACATCTACCTCAATGGTCCTTCCACTCACCTTACTTTTCAATAAATCATTATTAGAAAATGAAATCCCTGAAGACTGGCAAAGTGCAATAGTGACCCTGATACACAAAAGAGAAACAAATCAAATGTCCTGAATTATCGTCCAATTAGTTTGACCTCCCTTATTGGGAAAGTCATGAAATGCACAGTTAAAACAAGGACTGAAGAAGAAATGAAATGGCTTTCAATACAGGATACATCCCAACATGGATTTAAGCCGGGGCATTCGTGTGCCACTAACTTAATTTCATTCTACAATATAATAAGTAGTAATTTAGATCAAAATGTTCCCTCCGATGTCATCTTGCTTGATTACTGTAAGGCTTTTGACAAGATGTCACATACATTGTTGGCTAACAAACTGCCATTTTGGCTTTTCCTCTTACTTAGTTAATTGGATTTCTTGATGGCTTCATAATATGACTCAAAGGGTAAGAATAAATGGAGAATTGTCAAACATAGGAAGAGTCATGAGTGGCATACCTCAGGGCTCCATTCTTGGCCCTACTTTGTTCAATCTTTTTATATCGGATATGGATATCTCCTCAAACAATATAATTTCAAAATTTGCAGATGATACAAAACTCAGTGGTACAGTCAATTCAATAGCAAATATATTAGTATTACAACAGGATCTTGAATATATTGAACACTAGGCTAAAGCCAGTTTAATGACCTTTAACACTGAGAAATGCATAGTACTCCATTTTGGAAAGAATAACCCTCAGAATAACTGTCATTTAAATAACACCTATCTGAAATCAACACTTTGTGAAAAAGACCTAGGTATTTTGATAGATAATAATTTGTTATCCAATAGTCATTGTAATAAAATAGCCAGACCTTCCAATATAATCATAAAACATATTAGGATAACTTTATTACTAAATCAGAACACTGTCTGATGCCCCTATACAGGGCATACTGTATATCAGACCACATTTAGACTATGAGTCCCCCTTCTGGAACCCCTATCTGAAAGACGACATAGATCGATTGGAACAAATTCAGAGACAATTTACAAAAACAATCTCAAGACTTAAAGTAAAACATTATGACACTAGACTTCAGGAAACAGGAATCTATCCAAGAATGCAGCCACTTCTAAGAGTGGGGTTATTCTAGATGCCCTACAGGGGGCATGCCTTAGACAACTAGTATTGGAGCCCACTCGAGAGGGAACAATCTTAGACCTGGTTCTCTCAAATGGAGATGAAGAGAGGATCACAGATGTAGAAGTGGGTAGCCATCTGGGAACTAGTGACCATCGAACAGTATGGTTCACAATAAACACAGCAATAGAGTCAAGCTATACAAAGACAAAGGTACTGGATTTTAGGAGGGCTGACTTTGTCAAAATGGGTGAGTGCCTAAGGAATGCACTAGCAAATGGGCAGGAAGGAGGTGGAAGAACAATGGGGAATAATAAAAACTGCCATCACAGAGGTAACAAGCCTTTGTGTAAAGCAAATAAACAAAACGAAACGAGGTAAGAAACCACTATGGTTCTCAAAGGAAGTGGCAGTGAAGGTTCAAGAGAAAAAGAAAGCATTCAGGAAGTACAAGGAATCACAGAAGGAACGGGACAGAGAACTGTATCAGTTAAAGCAAAAGGAAGCTGGGAAGGAAGTCAGAACAGCAAAGGCCCAAACCGAGGAAAAGATAGCCAACTCAGTTAAGAAGGGGGATAAAACCTTTTATAGGTACATCAGGGAGCGAAGGAAGACCAAGGGAGGGATAGTGAGGCTTAATAAAGGGAGGAGGGTGGGCAGAGGGTGACTGTGAAAAGGCAGAGATACTAAACAAATATTTTTGCTCAGTATTTACAAAGGAAGAGGGGGAGGTACCTAAAACAAACAGTAGAAACACTCTGGATACAGAAGTTGATACCAGCCCATTTACAGAAGAAAGGGTTCTGAAAGAACTCTTAAAACTGAAGGTGGACATAGCAATGGGGCCTGATGGGATTCATCCCAGAATTCTAAAAGAACTAAGGGTAGAACTAGTGACACCACTGACTACCCTCTTTAACAAATCATGGGAGGATGGGGTGGTACCCGAGGACTGGAGGAGGGCAGATGTGATTCCCCTTCACAATAGTGGGAGCAAGGCAGAAGCAGGAAACTACAGACCTGTTAGTTTAACCTCAGTGGTAGGGAAAATGATGGAATCACTTCTGAAGGAAAGAATTGTCGAGTATCTAGAGGCCAGAGGGCACAGGACCCAAGGCAGCATGGATTCACAGCGGGAAGGTCATGCCAGACAAATCTGATAGATTTCTTGACTGGGTGACCAAAGTAGTTGATCAGGAAGGGGCTGTGGACATGGCCTACCTAGACTTTAGCAAGGCATTTGACACAGTCCCACACAAAAGATTAATATACAAGTTAGCCAGCCTGGGAGTGGGTCCCAAGATGACAGCCTGGGTAAAGAATTGGCTGGAGAATAGGTCACAGAGAGTAATAGTAAATGGAGTCCACTCTGAAAAAGGGGGTTAGTAGTGGGTAACGTGAGGTTCAGTATTAGATCGGTCCTCTCAATGTCTTCAAGCTACATTGCAGAGGGACTGGAAGGAAAGTATGTCTCTTTGCAGATGACACAAAGATCTGCAACAGAGTTGATGCACAAGGTGGAGTGGAAAGGATGAGAAGGACTTGGCAAGGTTAGAGGAATGGTCAAATGTATGGCAGCTTAGATTCAATGCTAAGAAGTGCAGGTAATGCACCTGGGAAACAAAAACCCAGGGAAGAGTACACAATGGGGTGAGCTACTAACAACAACGAAAATGGAAAGGGACCTGGGGTAGTCATATCAGATGACCTAAAGGTGGGCAAGCAATGTGAGAGGGCAGCAAGGAGGGCTGGGGGATACTGGGATGCATAGGAAGAGGCATCACCAGTAGAAAACAGGAAGTTATTATCCTCTGTACAGACAGCTAGTGAGACCCCATCTGAGTACTACGTGCAGTTCTGAGACCCAATCTCCGCAAAGACATAGACAGGATGGAAGCTATCCAGAGGAGGGCACCAAATGGTGCAGGGTCTGCACTGGAAGACATATGAGAGAGACTTAAGGAGCTTAATATGTATAGCCTCGAGGAAAGGAGGGAGAGGAGACATGATAGAAACTTTCAGGCACCTCAAGGAATCAACAAAGTCCAAGAGGGTAGCATCTTTCAAAAAGAGGTGTGCAAGAACAAGGGCACAATTTGAAGATAGAAGAGGGCGGCTCAGAGGTAATTTAAGGAAGATTTTTTCACAGAGGGTTGTGGATGTATGGAACGGCCTTCCAGAGGAGGTTGTGGAGTCAAAAACAGTGGTGGAATTCAAGCATGCATGGGACAGTCATAACGCAATTCTAGGGGGTTGGGGTAGGAAGAAGTAGGCTGCTGGTTAACTACGACCTGCAGCTTATCCATCAGGTAGGGAAATGGGCAGACTGGGTGGGCCAAGCGGTCCTTATCTGCCGTCAAATTCTATGTTTCTATGTTTCTATGTTTTATCCCCTCCATCTAAGGAGGCAATGGGGTGACATTCTGCTCACTTATAAACTCATTAAAGCTCCATCCTTAATGAAACAATATGGGTTAACATTTGCTAATAAATGTACTGTGGGCATATTACATAATCAGCAGCTCAAAGTCCATTGGGCAAATACAAACAGACACAACAATTCTTTTAACATGAGAGCAGCTAAAAAATGGAATCTTCTACCAAAGGAGTTGATAAATTCTACATCATTCGACACTTTCATGTCAAAGCTTGATAAATGGTTAAATCTAACCCACATTCAACATTGACCGACTGTTGTGGGGGACAAATTTCGATGGGCTCTGAGCCTTCTTTTTGTCCCACTAAATCCAGTAAATGTGTTGAGGGTTCATTGAACTACAGAGATGGGGCATTTGTGTGTTGGGGGTATGCTTTGCTACAAGAGAGATGGGGAAGTCATGTGTTGGGATATGCTTTGCTATAAGGGGGACAGGGAAGACGTGTGTTGGTTGGTGGTTTGGCAGTGTGGTAGGTGGCCGAGGTGCTCCAGGGGCTCAGGCAGGGGTTCCTCTGGCCAACGGGGTATGGACCCATTTGTTTGGGTGCCTGCGTTAATTATTCACACACCAAGACCAGTGCCTTCATATTTATGTGATTCAATATAGGGCCCAGTACAGGCATCCAACTGGATTCATGCCTGGGTCTGCTACTCCACCCCCCAGCTGCCCTACACAATCATGCACACTGGGGGGGCCGCAGCTGCAAACAGGTGCCTCTCAGATGTATGTGGTAGTGAATACCATGCACCCAGCACCTGTCTGGGGCTGCAGAGCTATGTAAGTGTGGTACATTTCTTTGGCATGTACCTTCTGCCCCTTTTGTGCATAGTCCTAATTTAGTGGGCCCTAACCAGGACCTATGAATATGCTGTGTGATTATTCTACTGACATAAGAAAACAACATATATTCAGTTCAAAATGAGTTAATTAATGGTAAAATAACTTTGTACATTTTATAGTTTAGGGGTTACTGTGTTGGTTTCTTTTTACTATGTTTGTAAATGTATGACACATAGCACATCGTAATTGAAAGGATATACTATGTTATCCCTAAAATTGAGATCCTGAGTCTCATGATCCTAAGTCTAGTGGCCCAAAATACACACTCCCAAATCAATCAGATGCCCAACAATACAATGTCAGGCATCTAACTGAAAGCTTGTTTATCAGTGTGACCTGGGAGCACAAGGAAGTTAAATGAGTTGTGCAAAGTCACACAGTATGCAACTGGTGGTTGTAAGATTCAAACTCAGGTCTTCAGGTTTGCAACACAGAGTCTTAAACCACTGTGCTATGCTGTCTCCTTGAAAAATGTCACGAACATGTTACAACAAAGAAATTATAAAAATGGTCTTGGAGCTGGCCCAACGGTGCAGTGGTAGTGCTACCATTCATAATGCCAGTGACCCGGGTTCATAAGCAAGCCCCGAGTATCAGGGGTCAGTTGGGGGAGGAGGAGGATTGAGCATCCTAGAGGATGCTGTTCTCCTCCGGGGAGGGTGGGTCACTCCCTCCACTGCATTTCTGCCACCTAGGTGACCATGGGTAGCAGAGCAATGGAGATAAGCAAGTTAGGGTTTGGGATGATGCCTGGTTTGTGCACCACATGCCGTCACGTGTGAGTACACCTGATCCCTTGCATGCCATTCTCCAGTGGGGTGGAAATGAGTTAAAAGAATATTCCTGGAAGCTACAGGTGACAGGACCCTAATAGTCTTGGCCCTTACAGCATTCATCACACTGCCCATCTGATAAACCTGTGAGAATTCAGGGGTACGTTCCCTACCCTTGACTCCACAGTGGGCATGGGGGTTGGGGGTAACCTATCATTCCATACAGGGACATGCAAGAGCTGGCATCATGATGTGAGTCAGTAAGTACCTTGGGATTCCTGAAAGAGAAGGCATCCAGAGACCAGAAGGGGGTAGAAACTATATAAAAAAAAAGATAACAAATGGTAATGGAAATGCTACATTCTGATTGCCTGTTTGAATTGCAATAGCCTACATTATTCTTTTTAACCAGAAGAGACACACAAAGCTGAAAGTTTGTTTGAAAATGCAACATTGGAGCACAGACATTAAATGACTCGCTCATAGTCACACAGTATACAAGTGGGGGCTGTGGGATTCAGACTCAAGTCTCTAGATTTATAGCTCCGAGCCTTAAACCACTGTGCTATGCTGTCTCCTTGAAAAAATGTTATGACACTGACATTTACACTGTCACGAGCCTGATTGTGGTGCATGCATTCTTCTTGTCAGCTTTTCATTCTCCAGTACTGTTATGACTAGAATGATCAATTCACATTTTGAACAACCATTTTAACAGAATTAATTATTGTATTATGTTTGATACATAAGGTTTTATTTTTAAGTTTTGGCAATGTGTGTCTCAATGTATTACAATAAAATATTTGATGATGTATATACTGTATGTGATGCATATAATGAATATTTGAAATGCTTTGTGGTAACTTGGACACATTGAACATTCTTGATTTAACTGTTCACAACTGTGTACTTTTCATCAATTGTAATATTTAAATAAATAATTCCTATACAATTTTTCTAAATTTTAAATAAATACTTTGGGCATTATGCATAAATGTGCAGAGTGACTACGCGCCATGGATTAGCAGTGCGTCAACTCCCAGCACCCATTGCATCCCCTTCATGGGATGCACAAAAAGGGGCATGAATCACATACACAATCAATCCCCTGGCTGCGTGGACAATGACATGCCGGGGTGGGCCAACACTACATGCCATACACTAAGGTGCATAGTGCTGTGCACTGGGGGCATAGCAGGGTACTAGCTACACTAGGGGGGACCCTACTATAATGAATCAATGCTCCCAGCCTGTGACACACAGGACACCAGCCCAGTCCTGGCCATATAGTACAGGCCCCCCCACATGCAAGTCTCCACACCTTGTTCCAGATTGGCGGCCCACACACACACACACACACACACACACACACACACATCAGCACACCATCCCAATCCTTGTGCTGCAACCCCTTCCTGACACACATCACTGTCCTATTCCCTACCATATGTTGGCACCCCTTCCGCATCACACAGCTCTGCCCTGACCCCATCACTGTGCAGGAACTCCCCTGCCACACATCCATGCCCTATCCTGCAGTGGTGGTACCCACCCCTCTTCCCCAAAGTCACATCAGTGCCCCGTTCCCAATGTACCTGAACCCCCCCTCAACAAGGGCCCCAATGTGATTTTTCTGGTGCAGTGCAGAGCATCCCATACACCCCCTGATCCAGGCACCCCACCCCTTATTGATCTTGAGTGGTCTCCCTCCCCCACCTGACAGACAGACCCCCCGAACCATGTACCTACCCATTGGTGCCGCAGCATGGAATGGCCAGCAGCACAGCCTTCCTCACACCTCCTTGCCCATCCAAGTGATGCTGGGAGCACACCCCTAGATATAGGCAGCATGCTCCCAGCATCACTTGGATGGCAGGTGGCAGAATATGTGTGATGAGGGTTGTACCACTGGTGGTCCCTTGCTGTGGCACTGATGGGCAGATATAGGGGTCAGGGGGTTGTTGGTGCTGTGGGGGATGGGGTGGGATGAGGTCACTGAACTTCAATGATGGGATGGGGTACTGGGGCTGGGGATAAGGATATGGATATGGATAGTGTGGTCCTGGGCATCTGTATGAGTATGTGGGGAGTAGAAATGCATTGAATTTAAAATCCGCCTGCGAAGTGAAAGCGAAGTGGCCATTTCGAGTTGGCACTTCGCTTCAGAGTGCCCCATTAGAAAGGCTCACTTTTCTTTATTATTATTACTAAGCATTTTCATTCCACTTTAAATGCGAAGTAAGGTGGAGTGACAACAATATTGGTGTACAATATACAATACAAGTCACCCCACCCATACAGTCACCAGAATTAATGTGCACCCCCAAAATGCTACTGTCTTGTGTCCAGAAAACTCCTAAGTGCTGATGAAGTGAAATGAGAGCATAACAAGAAATGCAAAGTCTCCCAGAATTAATGGCACACTCAGTCATGTGCACAGTGGTCACACACAGAGTCACCAGAGTTAATGTGCATCCCAAAATGCTACTGTCTTGTGTCCAGAAAATTCCTCAGTGCTGATGAAATGCTACTGTCTTGTGTCCAGAAAATTCCCCAGTGCTGATGAAGTAAAATGAGAGTGTAACAAGAAATGCAGTCTCCAGAATTAATGGTACACTGCAAATGCACAGACAGATTAAGATTGTGCTGCACACTCATGGGATGCATACGAAAAGGCACAACACCACCTAACTAGTACACACATGTCGCAAAGCAAATCTGGAAAGGAATACATTTTGCCAGTTGAGGGATTAGTGCATGGCAGTAACAATCCACTACCAGTAAAGATACCACAAAGCAGTATAAAAAATTCATGCAGGTGTGGTGGATAGCAGGTTCACACTGCTGCATTTACTCTATGGCACAATAAAAGGTTTCTGATTTAATGGAACGCAACGCACACACACTCACACACACACACACACACTACAAGTAATGCATGGTAAATTGAAAACCTTTAGTAATATAATGTTTTTAACAAATGATACACTGCTGCACCACAGCAATCAGCAAAAAAATTTCAAGAATTACTGAAAATATTATTGTGTGTACATTAACACAGTTACACAAGAAAAATGTAACCAAAACAGAAAAACTGCCTTTTTCTCCCGGTTAATGTACCTACATCACAAATACGCCCCTCCCCAAAGCACACTTCACAGTACACAGACCGACTGTTCTAAATTAACATTCATAATCCACAAACAACAATAATCACTCGATGATATGAGCACAGAAGTGTTTCATATAATCGATGTAGTAAATTTTGAGAAAAAAAATGACTCAATAAGGCATTTTAAACAGCTTTTAGAGGTTTTGAATTGCAAAGCTCTGAGAGCAAACTATCTCCAGCTACAATACAAGTCACATTAAACTGTTCCCTCAACTCACTGGTGTTGCATTGTTCAATGAGTTTCCTAATCTGTGCAGGGTTTAATTCAATGAATTAGTAAAAGTTTAGTATTGGTTTGCATCTAGCTGTTCTGTGCTATAAGCTTTATTTTCAGCTGAGTGCTTATGAATTTCATTTCCGAAGGCAGACTAAACAACTCTTAAGGAATGCTATGATATTTATAAAAAATGCTCTTAAGGAATGCGGTGATATTTATAAACAATGCTTTTAAGGAATGCTGTGATATTTATAAACAATGCCATGAAAATGCAGCTACTGTCATTTCACATAACAGTTACATGTGAGCCGAATAGGCAGTGAAGGATGGTTGGAAAATAGTTGAAAGCTTCAATAGTTTGAGTTGCCACTCCAGTAGGATCACAAAAAAAAAATTCTACACAAGTGAGTTGATGGAACAGTTTAATGTGACTTGTACTGTACCACTACACACACAATACCCTGGCCAGAACTGAGGCTGTGCAGAACAATCTAGAGCCCATATGACCTGCAATCCCATGAATCACTGCAGAATTTTATTTGGAGCTCAATTACAAGGCAAAGTGAGGTGAATTACATTGATTTCAATGTACTTCACCTTAAAATTGGTAGAGAAGTGGTTTGGGGAAGGCAGAATAATGCAAAGTCATTGGTTTTATTGGACTTCGCGTTCCTCATTATGAAGCGAAGTACTCCACCTCACATTGTGGAGTAATCCGCGGGTTCCATGTTACTCTGTGAATCACTTCATGAAGCGAATTGGGGCCACTTCACCCACTACTACTTATAGTACTGTAACTCACATGCTGTACTGGAAGGAAAATGAATGCCTATGGCTGTACTTCCCCGATGAACTGCAGCACAAAACTCCCCGACTTAAAAACATGTATTAATGAGTACAATGGTTGGGTGGTAAAGCCTAGAGGCATACTACAAAACAGGCTTACAATACATCCAAGTAACTAGTAAAACAATTTATGTGATTCGTGACGTGATCGTGAATCGTGATTTGTGACTGCATTTGTGACCATGATAATGAAGAATGTGATTCAGTGTCGATGGTGTGAGATAACCAATATGAAACTGTATTGGGAAAGTGAATGCCTATGGCTGTACTTCCCTGATTAGCTGTAGCTTAAAACTCCCAGACTTAAAAACACATATCAATGAGTACATTGGTGGGATGGTGAAGCCTAGAGAGATACTACAAAACAAGCTTACAATACATCCAAGTAACTAGAAAAAAAATGAATGTTGTGATTCGTGACGTGATCGTGAATCATGATTTGTGACTGCATTTGTGACCGTGATGATGAAGAACGTGATTTGTATCACGAGTGACGCTTGATGATGGTCCTGACTTAAAAACGCATATTAATGAGTACAATGTTTATGCAGAATTATGCACCACACCTGCCCAGTATTCTGAAGGGAAGCCAAAGAAACAACTGTGACTTAAGTTACAGATGGACATTAGGCACTAAAGAAATGCAAATGCACAGACAGATTAAGATTGTGCTGCGCACTGAAGAGTTACAGACACAAAGGCACAACACCTAAGCAGTGCTCACCATCAGAAATTCAAATCTGGAAAAGAATACCTTTGCAGGTTGGGGCGGTCCATACGGGGGGCAGTGTACTGCACTGCTGCAGTAACAATCACTAGTACTAGTTCTAGTATTAGTAAAGATACCACAAAGATTTACAAAAATCACACAGCTGCAGTGGATAGCAGGTTCAGATTGCTGAAATTATTATGTGGCACAATGAAAGGTATCTGATTTGATGACACGCATCACATACATACTTACATACACACTAAGTAATGCATAGCAAATTGAAAACTTCAGTAATAAAACCACATATTTTAACTAAACTTAAATTAAGCACTGCTGCACCACAACAATCAGCAAAAAAATGGCAAGAATTTTTGAAACTATTACTGTGTGTACATTAACACAGTTATACAAGAAAAATGTCACCAAAACAGAAAGCACTGTCTTTTTCTTCAAGTTAATCTACCTACACCACAGATACACCCCTTCCCCAAAGCACACTTCCACTGTCTCTCAGTACATAGACTAAATGTTGTACATTAACATTCAAAATCCATACACAAACAATAAATGCTTGATGATATGAGCACAGGAGGGTTTCCTATAATCGATGAACTAAAGTTTCAGCAAAAAAAAAATTACTCAAAAAGGCTTTTTTAACAGCTTTTAGAAGGTTTGAATCACTGAGAGCTCTCAGAGGAGATTGTCTCCTACAGCTTCCTACATACACTACCCCAAACTGAGGCTGTGCAGAACAATCTAGAGCCCATGTGACCTGAAATCCCATGAATCACTGCAAAATTCGCCTTTGGAGCTTAAAAACAAGGTGAAGTAAGGCGGAGTACATTGTTTTCAATGTGCTTCGCCTTAAGAATTGGTGGAGTAGTGGTTTGGGAA
This sequence comes from Neoceratodus forsteri, assembly GCA_016271365.2. Lineage (NCBI taxonomy): Eukaryota > Metazoa > Chordata > Ceratodontiformes > Ceratodontidae > Neoceratodus > Neoceratodus forsteri. Next base: position 959,352,041 of record CM028135.1, on the reverse strand, counting down.
GGTGGAGTAATGCAAAGTCATTGTTTTCAATGGACTTTGCGTTACCCATTATAATGTGAAGTACTCCGCTTTGCGTTGTGTATCACTCCGCGAATTCACCTTCACTCTGCAAATCACTTCATGGAGTGAATTGGGGTCACTTCGCCCATCTCTAGTGGGGAGGGGTTACTGCATTCATGGGGCTGGTGCCTCTTCATGTTTTGGGGGGGTGTCTGCATTCACAGGTTCTGTGCCCTTACATGTGTTGGGGGGTGTCTGCATTCATGGGGTCAGTGTCCCTATTTGTGTTGGGGGTGTTGGCATTCATGGGGCTGGTGCCTCTATGTGTGTTTGCAGGGGTTGCATTGCTGGGGATAGGGCTTTGCTGTGTGCCGGGGCAATGGGCAGGCACCAGGGGCTGGGGCAGGTGATTTGCCATGTGTGTGAGGTGGAAGCTGTGCACTGGGCATGGGTGGTGCTACAGGTGCAGGTTTCAGGCAAGGGGTGTTGTACCGCTGATGGGGACCATCCTCTCTAGGTATTTGTGTGGTATACAGTTACCAGGTCCCGCACCAGCATGAATGGGGGTTCCAGTCTGCGACCCAGGACGGGCATCCAATTGGCTGCCTGCCTGGATCTGCTACTCCTCCCCCATCTGCCCTGCACATACCTGCATGCCGAGGGGCGGGTCCATGGACAGGTGGTGGCCATTGTTGAATATTAACCTGTGTGCACCTCAGCTGTGGAGCTATGCAGGCAGGGTACATGCCTCTGATGCATACTTTCTGCCTGTTGGTGCATTGGCTCCTTTGTTATTAATGTACATCAGTATTCTTTGCATGCATACTTTCACTGTTTTCTCATCATTTGTATTTAGCATAATGTTTTTGTTAATGCAACCATTAATTAAAATTAAGGAGAAAGAGCATTTCCTAGGGCATTTTAATTCAGTATATTTTTATATTCTTAATCTTCTGATTATTTTAAATTAAGCACAAAAGACTTCATTAATTAGTACCTTAATTTTAATTCAGTATATTCCGTTCAAATAATTAAGGGTAATTAAGGGGTTTAGGTTTTACAAACTTATTTTTAAGGCACCCTTTATTTTAAATCAAGAGGCAGATTCTAAATTCAGGGGTCAAATAATGGAAAATTAAGGGGATTTTAAGCACTTGTTGTCCCATAGTGATTGGGACATTAATACTGCTTGCTGAATCATGTAGCAAGACAGCACTATAAGCATGCTACATCCACATAAGATAGGACATTTTTGGGTGGGATTATAATTGTATGTGATGTTGGGTTTTTTGATTGTAGTTGTGGGTGTGCTACGAAAACAACACAGTCAACAGTAACAAAAAAGTAATATAGCATGACAAGTACAGCAGCAGTGGAATAATCAGGTGACAATTTTTACCTATACTTTTGTATTCTATTTTCGATTAGTACTTATCTACTGACTTGTCTATATAATATCTTTCTTTCCACAATTTATGATGGCTGCTGTACTCCTTTTTTCACATCTGAAATAATAAACAGAGCACTTCTTTTAATCTGGCTTGCAGATGGCTTTCATCAGTATTCCCACCTGTTTTTGTACATCTATTATTTAAAATCATTCCTGTTGTGACTAGAATGAACTAGCATGCAATCCATGCTCTTATGGAACAGTAGGTGTTCGAAAACAGCTGAGTATACTGATGAAAACTAGTTCTGAACAATACCAAAAGGAGCACTACTTTTATTATTTCAGATCTAAAAATAGAAAGTACGCTATTAATGCACGCCCTGGGCGCGTAGTGGCTGAGGCATGAGGGCTTGTCTGAATTACTTCAACCAGCTGAGAAGTGCATTAATGTCCTAATACACCCATGGGCTGGGGTGGGTCATCGTACTTATAAAATGGGCTAGCTAACTAAAAAAAAAAAATCAAAAGCTTTTTACAATAAGCATGCCAACTGTTGATCTACCAGGGCATTAATGAATGGTCAGGTGACACTTTCTGCTAAATGGCAAGTCGTCATTTGACCTTTCATTAATGCCCATTTTATAATGCATAATCAAATTAATTGTGGAAGGGAGGGTATCATCCAAGTCAGTAGGTCAGGGACAGTTGAAAATTGAATAAAACAGGATAGGTCAAAATTGTTAACATATTATTGTACTGCTGCTTTAACACAATACAACAGGAAGAAGACATTAATGTGAAAAAAAATTACATACTTTTTCTGTATGTAAAAAGATTATTAAGTAAGAAAAGAAGGAAAGAGCAGGAAATGATTTTTTGTTTGTTTTTGCCTTTTATAATATTTTGGGTGTGTTTGTAATTTTGGGGGCGGGGGGAGAAAGTGAGGAAATATAAAGACAGAACACACACTACTTGTCAAGAAAGAAAACAAAAACACTACTGGGCCTGGTTATAACCAATTAGAATTTGGAGCATAGCAATGATTTGTAATTGATGACCCTCCACTCAGTCCAACTGCTGGTGCATTTTGTCAACAACATTACCTATGTGGTCAGCCTCACTCCACAGAATGGCAAGATCACCTTGTGTGGCTGGAATTTCAGAAGGGTCACACTCACGTGCTGCCACTTGTTCAACACTCACCCTTCTGCTGTGCTTTGGATGCCATGCAGGCTGATGCCACTCTGCCACCTCTTGCACTGCACCCTGCAATGCAGGAGCAGTTGCTGCTAGTTCAGTCATCTTGTCCTCCCACTATTTATGGTGGTGTTCTCTGGCCACCTGTTCCCAAATGGGTGCCCTTGTGACCATGATGCACCATCATGCTGCAGATCTTGCATCTTACCATAGTTGGGTCACCTAGCAATGTGGTGAAAACATGCCACACTGCCGAGCTATGTGGAGGACCAGGCACAGGCAGTGGGGAGGCCCAGATGTATTAGGCTGCTCTACATTTGGGGGGGGGCAACAAGCTGCTTCTGCTGTTATTGTTCCTGCAGCTGCTGCTGTTGCTCCTTGGCCTGCTGGGGGGTGTCAGTACTAGCCACCAGTGCTGATTGGCTGGCACCACTAACATCCAAAGCAGCAGTTGCTGCTGCTGATGCTTCTGGAACCTCACTTCCACTGCCAATGGAAACAACACTTTGAGGGAGGAGAGCACTGGATGGGAACAAGTTCTCACAGTTGAGGCAAATAGTTTGCCTCACACTACCATGCGTCCCTGGGCCACGACTCTTGGCAGGAACCCCACCTCTCTCCATTTGGAAACAGAAATGAATAGAATTATTGAAAAGTACACAAAAACCAAAAACAGACTAACAGAATCAGATACAACAGACAAAAAAGGCACTAGGATGAAAGAGGTTTAAAATAAAGTCAGGATGATGACAAAAAAAAGGATCAAAAGCACTAAACTTCTTTCAAAACTACTAATCCACACACACATACACACACTAGACAGTCCACTCCACACAGCTGCTCATCTAGCAAAAAGGTCAATGTTAAGCCTGATTCACATTCTCCCTGCATTATGTGACCTGTAGACAGTCAGACATGTGATCTGTGGGCTGTTTTTCACAAACGTCACCTTCTTAAAATATAGCCTGAAATTAGCACAAAGTTCATAACGCAAAGTCCATTACAAGCAAATGTTGACCTTTTAATGGAAACTTTGCTTAATTATACGTGGATTCGAAGTTATGCACTTTGTGTTAACTTCGAGGGTATAGCGAAACTTCGCTGCACCTCTACCTGTGGTCCTGGAGACCATATGTCTCCAGATACTCCATTGATTTCTCTTTGAGCAGGGACTCTATTAACTTTCCCACTGCTATTGTGAGACTATCTGGCCTGTAACTACTGGCCTTCTCTCTGCTGCCATTCTTATGCAGATGGACCACGGTGGCCCTCCTACATTTCTGTGGAACCACCCCATCTCCAGTGGGGTGCTAGATAGTGTTGCCATAGGGGTGGCAAACACTGTGCTCAGTTCTTCAAGTACCATTGGGTGGATTATGTCTGGCCCCATTACTTTGTTTTCCTTTAGGGCTTCCAGCCTATGGTAGAGTCTCTTTTCTGTAAATGAACTTGTGTCCACCCCCCTCTTGTGCCTGTTAATGTACAGTATGTCAGACATCCCCTCCTTGTACTGTGAATACTGAGCAGAAGTATTTGTTTTAAACTTTTAGCTATTTCCTGGTTTTCCTCTGCACAGTCCCCAACCCCAGTCTCCTAATATTCATTGTACCAAACCTTGTCTTTCTCTTCTCACTCATGTACATGAAGAAAGTCTTATCCTCATGCTTAACCTCATGTGTAATCCTTTTTTCTGTCTGAGCTGTCACTGTCCTTACCCTTCTTCCTGCATCCCTTTGTTTCTCTTGCTATATATCCCTGCCCCCTTTGTATGGGTCTACATGTACTTTCTGAAAGCAGTTTTTGTTCTTCTTTATGGCTTTAACCACCTCCATTGAGAAACACAGTGTCCTATTTGTCCTCTTACCCTTACATATTTCCTTTAGACCACTTTAACATCAGACAGATCAAAACTGGTCATAGAGTCATCTTCCTCACTTAAACAATTACCAGTGTTAACATACAATTTGTTAATCTTATCAGGCAAAATATTTTCTGCAATGAAACCACCATTTTCCAATGCTGTTTCAACATTAGACCAAATAGTAAGTTTATCATTTATTTAGGTTTACCTTTTTTTGGTATAAATCAAAACATTTCTGAGTCATTCACTGCCTCATGAGTAGTTGTTTTAAAATAATTATTTTTTGCATTTCTTATTCCAGCCACATATACATTTCTCTGCCTCCTATATTATCTCCAATCCTTCAATACAATAAGGATTTATAGGTGACATCCTATGTCTTCTGTTTGTCCCTCTTTAATTCATGAATTAGTGAGGAAAATCAAGGGAATCGTCTTTTTTTTATTTTCTTTGTTTTTATAGGAAGATTTTTTTTTAAATGACCAGACCGAATTCTGAGACAAAGAAACACTATACATCGTTTCTAGTATGTCAAGATTTGTTTCAATTGATCCAGTTCAACTGATTCAAAATAATTTATAAAGGCCAAATAACCAAAATTCTTAAAAGATATAAAGTGAATGAATTTGGGCATCCCCTTGATTTTTCTCTTAGCTCTTACATAATTAATGGTATAAGATTACTATAAAAATCATTAGATACCACCACCTAGTTTTAGAAGCAGGAACAATTAGAGAAAATCAGATCTATTAAACTTGAATTAAAAGGGTATATATCAGGTTTACTTGAGTGGGTTTTTGTATTACTTTTTCCAGACCCAAAAATCTATGCCATCATTCTTAAATGCTTGGATTTTTCAGGATTTGATGAACCCATGCTGAAGTCCCCAGCCACCATAAACTCATATGAAAGAATGTAGGGTAACTTCATGGACATCAAATTAAAAATATTCTGAGTAGGCAACTTAGGCATCTGTAGCAACAAATTACCAGAAATGGTTTCCCAGAAAGCAATTTAAACTCCATAGGCAGAGGTTCACAATACTTATTTTGGGTAGGTAGCTCATGTCTCTTTTTGAAGCAAATGTATGAGAGTAATTAGTCATTAACCCCCCCCCCCAGTTCTAGTCAATGCAAACCAAATTATAACTTGGGGTAGATAAAATAATAATCCATCATGCCACTGTGAAACCACATTTCAGAAAATACCAAATAATCAGGTTCATTATCCACTACAAACTCTTTAACCAAATCCCATTTATAATACATATTCCTCATATTGGCATATCAGAATGAAATTTCACCCTGGGGGTTAAATTCCCACAGGTTAAATTCCCATATATTCTTGTTCAAGATTCGGGCATGCATCCTTACAATTCAATAAACTAATTGACACAAAGAATCTAAAAACAGATTAGCTCCATTAAGATGTAGGCCATTTAGTGCAACAATTTCTTATTCAATTCTCTACCCAGATGTTTTCCTACATTAATTGCCAAAACCTTTGTGCACCATACATGAGAGAAAAGAGCTAGATCTGCTGTAGTTTTAGACATTCAGGATTAAGGAAAGACTCTTATCCTTTGTTTACACTTCAGCAAGACTGAGCAAGCAATAATACCCAACAGGGTGCATGGTACTGGGTTATACCCACCAGCCCAGGGGTGTAATAAGGCCCAGTTTCACAGGTGGAGGGCCTTATTGGACCTGGAAGGGAGGTTATAGCCCATACCACCCACCATGGGGGGTGTTATTGTGCTTAGAAAATGGGCTCCAAGTGCGCGCAAGTCAACAAATTGGGAAAGTGCAGCTTTGGGGGCGTGGCTGCTGTTGGGTGAATGCAGGGCATGCATCAGTAGGTGTGTCCCTCATTCCCCAATAAGCCAGCATGCTAGCACTGACACCAACATTATGTAAAGTGGACATAACTTCTAAGCATAGTGCCGCTGCAATCAGAGACAAGCTCGTCATGCAGCGGCACAGATGACACACCTCCCATACGCAACCCGGGTACTGGGTGCCACGCTGGGAGCCCACCCCAGTGTGGCAACTGATGCCATGGCTGACGGGGGTGCCCAATCCCCCATCGGATCCACTGTCCTCCCCTCCAGTACAGGGTGCCATGCTGGGAGCCCACCTCAGCATGGCAACTGATGCCATGGCCGACGGGGGTGCCCAATCCCCCAGTGGCTCCATGCCCCCCAGCCATCCTTCTGCCATGCTGGGAGCCCATCCCAGTGTGGCAAACGTCCCGCATCGTCTTTTTTTATTTTAAACCTGTAAATTAAAAACGGTCCCATGGTGCTTCTCCCTGCCCCTCCCACAACCCGCACTCCACCCACTGCGCACCCTGCCTTCCCACACCCTCCCACCCTATACTTACCTCTGGAGTCTGGTGCAATGATCTTCAGTGGACTGGGAACATGTCTGCACTCTTCAAAGCCGACCGCGAACTGAGGAAATGCCAGTAAGCTGCATAATGGGCTAGATAGGGTTTTTTCAACTTTGTTGCATATCTCAGGCATTTTTTGGAATTTTTGCACCAAATTTTCAACATGGGGCTTTTGGGGCCCCTCCTCATGAATTCTGTCACTGTCATGGTGTTTATCGGCCTCAAAAGGTGATTTCGCAGTCTCTGCATGAAATCACCTTTCGGGGCCCATTAACAAAATGACAGTGGCAGTGTTCATGAGGTGCCCCCTTAAAAAGCCTAAGTTCCAAATTTGGTGGAAAAAATCCAGCAAATGCCTGTTTTATGAGAGTGCATTGCGCAGTTGCTACGCAGGCTCATAACTTCGCACATTCACAATATTTTACTGCCGGATTTTCAGCATTGTCAATTTTGTACACCGCCTTGTGAACAGTATAGCTGTTATTTTCCACATCCTGCCCGAAATGTGTTTCCGCACTTCCGGCGCACAATAGCTCAATTGCTGTGGGTAATCAGTGTTTGGGCCAGATTATGAAAATGACAGTGACACAGTTCATGAGCAGAGGACCTAAAATGCCTATGTTGAAAATTTGGTGATAATACTCCATAAAATAACTGTGTTACGAGCATGCGTTGGCAGATTGCATGCACGCTCGTACCGTCGTGCATTTGTGATATTTTCAGTCTAGATTTTCACCGTTGCCATTTTTTCACACCTCTTGATGAACAGTACAGCCGTCATTTGACATATTGTGCCCAAAATGTGTTTCGCACTTCCGTGCAGAATAAGCGTGGCGCAATGTGAAATCACTTCTTGGGACACTTTGAGGAAATAACAGTGACACTGTACATGAGCAGAGGTGCTAAATGCCTATGTTGAAAATTTGGTGCCAACCCCTAAAATGGCAGTGTTGCAAGCTGCATTGCATATTCTCCACACCCTAGTAGCTTCAGCAATTTGGTATATTTACATGCCACAGTTTCAACACTGGCATTTTTTTACACCTCCTTATGAACTGTACAGCTGTCATTTCTCACATCCTGCCTGACATGTTTTCCCGCACTACACTACCAAACACCCAAAGGGACACCCTAATGCTTGTTACTGTCTGCAGGGTGGGGGTGGGTTGGCATCAGTTCAATACTTCACTGCCATTCCTATGATGCATCTGTTTAACTCCTGCTCTACCAATGCCAATGCCGGCAAGCCAACATTCAGCATTGACAAATGCTTGTTATAGGATTACAAAAAAAAATGTTTTAGTAATTCTGAAAAAAATGACTACTTTTTTTTGTCCTTTTTGGATAAAGTAGTCCCTCTACTTCTGGGATATTACTCCTCTAGTCAGGAAGAGGAGCTCTTACTTCTCATCATAGTGATGATTTACAGCCCATATTTTTGCCCTGTTTTTTATTTTTGTTTGTTTGCAGTTTCCCAGTCCTTGTTGCCTACCCTGAGGACAGGAATAAATTGGACAATGTTTCCATGTTTTTTTCAGTCCCCACTGCTTGCTTTGGGGCCCAGAATACTACAGTATGTCATTTCTGTAGGAACTTGCGACCCCCGATGCCTGTCCCAGGAATTTTAAATGTTTTTTTCCTCCAGTTCTCTGGCCTCTGTACCTGTTCTGATGATCAGGACTCCGTTTCTAGTTGCCTGCTTTGAGCCCAAGAACCGTGAGTCTGAAGAGGATTGCCAGCGTGGGAAATCAGAAGCGGTGTCTGGGTGATACTGTAGCTGCCATTATCGAATGCAGGTACCCAGGACTGTTTTTATTTCAAGCCAACAAAAAATGAGGATTTTCCTGCAGTTGGAGGGGGGGAGTGGGGTACAGAGTTACTTGTTGCTGTGGGTGGTTAGAGGGATGGAGGAGGCGTGCATAATCAAAGTGGGTTAGAAGAGAGAAGGGGAGAAGCACGAGACTGACAGTTGTGTCAGAGCGGCTGTTTGTGTGCTGGCAGCTTTCAGTGAAGAAACAACAAAAGAAGGATTTCTTTAGGTATAGTAATGGTATTTTTTTGATTGTTTTTGAGCAGTTCAAGTGGCAGGACAAACAGGGTCAAGCGTGACACTGTCAGGGGGTCATGTGATGTCTCGCTTAGCTGGTAACTCAGACAGTGGTTCTGTGTCTTGTGTTGTGGTGCTGTTTGTCGGCAGCCAGAGTTCTGTTTTAAACAGACACTACCAAAACACTGAGCAGTTTCTCTACATTGTTTAAACTGAATTTGTTCATGTTAAACAGACGGGGGGGGGGGGGGTTGGCCGCAATGTGTCCGTTAAGCGGCAGTAAAAAAATGGCAGCTGATTGACTTTTAAAATTCTGGCACCTTGATTTCTGAAATCAGGTCAGTTGGGACTAGTACTTTTAATACTCAGGCTCTGTTGTCTAATAGATACTCACCTTGCCAGGGCTATCAGCCAATCAGAGCCTGGGATTTTCTTAGCCCATTTTCTAAGCAATACTAATACCCCTAGTAGTGGTATAATCCTGTATAGTAACAAACTGGAGAAAGTCATATTCTCTGTTAGGGAAACCTGTTTCCCTTTTGTACCCAATCACAAAAACTGAAGTAACAACATTAAAAAATGTACATTGTAAAAACACATGGTGATATCCCTCCTAACAAAAAACAAGTTATTTTTTTTAAACTGTACAGCATAGTTCCTAACACAAAATTTCACAATACTCAATAAACACAAAAAATGTTTTCATATCAACCTCCCCTAGCCTCTGCCTCCCACTGGTGACTGCTACACTCTAGTCAGAGCCACTCAAATCGACAGCTGCTCCATGAAGAGCCATCTAAGTGCCCCACCATTGAAGTGGTGTAGAATGCTCTCCCACCTACATCATTGTGCTCTGCCCCTACCAGCACCCACCACTCCTCCCCAAGTAACCACATTTCTATGGATGTGCTGAGAAATCATTTTCATCTGAAAATAAAAAGCAATGATGTTGAGTTATTACTTTATATTGCTGAGCTATTTCTTGATGAGTCCTAGAAATTAGTCATATTTTGAGACTATGCCACTTAGTACAAAAATGTTAACTGAGGATTTCATAGCTGATAATTAATTAAGTATTATACAACAACAAAAAAAAATCTCTCAGTTCTAATTGGTCAGTGTGTGCCAGGGACAGTGATGCTATCTCAGTATAACACCACTGTGTGAACTCCAACCACATACATGGTCATATCTCCCCAAACTAGTTTGATGCCTTACAGCTAAAGCAGCAAACGTTTAGTTTCATATAAAAACCTTATTTACTAATACTGTGGGGACTAACATATTTATCATGGCTAAACCATTTCATAGTTAGGCAGATAAGTGTCAGAACATCATCTATAGTATTAGTTTTACAGTTTTATTTTTATGAGGAAACACACCACATGTGAACACACTGCTTCATGGGTATGCAAATACCTAATGGCCTGGTATCGCAGAACACACTACAGTGATACCAGGCAATTGATTATTTGCATACCCATGATGCAGTGCTTTCACAAGGGGGAAGTTTCTTCAAAAAATAAAACGGTTAATCTAATACTATAAAAGAGCTGTTACCACAGTATAAAGGAGATGTGACACTTGTTATCTGCTTAACTATGAAATGTTTTAGCCACTTACATGTGCTAATTTTTTTAATCACAATATTAATAAATAAGAGCCATTGTATAATAGCAATAATGCCCTCCAGGGTGTGTGTGTGCATGCATAAGTTCACTTCTCAGGTATTGGATGCACTTGGCCTGTGGCCACATGGCCAACCACCTGAGATGTGATGTTATCCCAGCACAACCCACACCCCCCCACTGGGCATTATTGCTTAAATAAGGGACGGGGGGGTGTTCTGCTGGGATAGTAGTACACCTCGGGTTTGAAGCATTAGGCCAAGGTTCAGTGCTTCCACCATCTGAGAAGTGCCATTATCCCAGCAAAACATAACCAACACAGTGTCTTATTATGAAATGGGTCCCTTACTGTAAATAAATACAATAATTTTTAATGTTTTTCTATTAGCATTTGTAAAAATAAATTAAAAAGAAAAAAAATGCTAACTAGAAAATATTCCTTTTCAGAAGTTGTACTTCTATAGTTTCAGCAGTAGGTAATGCCCACACTGCATGGTTTCTCCTTTACTGGAGTAAGGGCAGTATATGGGATGACAGCAGGAGTGCTGGTTTAATTGTTGTTTTTTTCTCCTATTGCTGGGTGCTGGAAGCAATTTTTCTGGGTAGCACCTTTGTTTTCACAGCTCAGCAGAGTGGATAGCTTCGGTAGCATGGCTACCACTTTTTCTGTGGAGCAGCTTTGCTTCACTCAGCAAAATGGGCAACTTCAGGAGTGCTGGTCACACTTAACATGTCAAACAGGTGCACTGATGCAGATAGCAGTTAATGTGGTTGGCAGAGCAGGTATGTTTAGTGTGGCAGATGAGAGTGGGCAGATTGACGATCATCAGTAGCAGCGAGCAAACATGGATTAACCCAACTGCTGTGGAAGGGATGGATTCAGACACAGACAAGGAAGGTATATTTTTTTTAAGGTTGAGGTGCTGATTCATGTGTTCAGCCTGCCTGGTATGTGAGTGCAACTTCAGTAACAGTACCTATCAGGAAATATTGTGAAACAGTGAGAGCAGACAGGGAGCTGGTTACTACTGAAAGTAAGGGAGTATTGAAATGATACTTTAAAAACAAAAGTATGCAAACTGATGCCAAGGCAGTCATGTTTGATGTGGGCATTGCCTGGAGGGTAGCTAGTGTCCTAATTCAGTATATGTGAAGATGTCATGGGACTTTTTCCTGTGCAATTATGCTGGGATATTGACATGGGGTCCCAAGGTCCTCATACAGGTTTCTAGATTTTCTACCCATTTCATGAGTATGTTTATCATTCTGTGGTCAGTGGCCTTATTATAGCCTAGCCACAAACACAGCTACTTTTCAACTCAGAAGGTCCATCTTGTTGCAACAGGTTTCAATTCATTTTTCTGCTGTACTCTGCTTAATTAAACAGAGACTTAGTACTATGACTGTTCTGCAATTTAATTATGGGTGCTTAGAAATGCTTTCATTTTTTAAATCAAGGTATTCAACTAATTGTTTTTCATTAGAATGAGTTTTCTGTGTCTAGAAGTTCATGTTTCAATCCAAAATCCCAAAAGAATTCAAGTATGAAATCATTTTGAGTGCTAGATAGTTTTATGGATTAGTGAGCAAGTATCTTAAGTACAGTAGTTTTAATTTTCCCTTACCTTTGGGAACAAAACTCAGTCTACCTCATAATAGCATACTATTTAATCTTTACTCTCTATGGTAAGATTCTAATTAAAAGGAATTATAACTTCAATCATATTAAACAACTTCACACCACAAGTGCCTTCTGCCTTCTGTAATTAGGTAGTACAGATAAGTTACTAATAAAGTTTAAAAGCACTGTACAGCATTTTGAAAAACATAGTTTGCACTGTAATTTCCAAGTTATTTCCCATATTGGAGTTGTACGATAAATGATATTGTAGAAATTTAGTGAACAGAGACAACTAAAACTCTTGTTTTAACAGACCACGTGTGACCACTACATTTTCTGTGAGTTTCTCTGAATTCTACCATTCTCATCCTCAATTTCACAGATTCATCAGCAGACTTCCACTCATTCAGATGGAAGAATTAGTGGGAATATACAGAATTTTGCTTTCCACAAATTTCTCCAGAAGCACACTTTTTCACTCTGCAAACATCTGAAGTCTATACAAACAGTAGTGGTGTTGAATTTATTTGACATGTTTCTACACAAATGCATTTAAATGGCTGGGAAGCAACATACTTCAACTATTATAACTATAGGGAATGAGCAGAAGAATTACCATAAATAAATCATACATTACATTGAAAAAATATATGCCTTACACTAGCCCTTCTTAGAACTAGCTAGTTGAACAACTGTATGCAAAATTTCAGTTTAGCCAAACTTTGCAAAATGTAGAGAACAGTTATGAAAATCACAATTTCTTGAAGTTGTATTTTTTTTTGGCAACTGCAGTGTTTTTTTTTCCTGTTACTTGACATGCTTTTTTTTTTTGCACCTTGAAGACAATGTGCTTGGCAGCAAATATTTATATTTTTTCCAGTGAGGAAGGAAATAATCTACATGGCTTAGAGATCCATATTCCTGTAACTTTTTTTTTATTTTGTAACCTGAGGCCTTTCTGCATGGTGTAATTATATAAAAAAAGTTATAATATTTTGTGAATTGCACTAATAGCAAAATCTACCTATTTTGCATGCTGAAACCATTCTAAGCAGCTCTACCAGCTAGCAGATGAGTTTTCTTTCAGAAAATCCATGATGTCTCAAGAAGGACATTGAAATAAATGTTTTCTAGACATAACTCAGCTACTGTAACAGTTCACATTTTTCTGAAATTTTCTTCTCCTTAATCTTATACTAAAGGTCATTTGCATGAAGCAGTGATGTTTGTCAGTTAGATTGCATCTGCATCTGCTACTTATTCACCACTTGAGGTGATTATCTTTTACTTGAGACCCAGAAATAATTTTTGCAGGAACTGATTGATATGTTATAAGTAGGTAGATGTGACTTCAAGTTAGAAAAAAATGGAGCAGATGACATCTAGGAAATCAGAATCTTGCTTGCCTTGACAATCCATGTCAGTGCCACTCCATAACTGGTTAGTGTGGGGGGCAGTGTAAATGCTGGGTGGACCACACCCTGTCTTACAGAGAAGAAAGTACCTTACATCTATGGCATGCCTGTCCCAATCTAATCACAATGCAGGACAGCAGGACTTGAATGTGAACCTGAGTCTTCAAGGCTATAGCACAATGTTCTGCCTCTTAACCATTGGGCCATCCCATGTAAACATAAATTGCTCTTTGTCAGTTGTCTTATTATACCATATATATCATCTAGTGGCCCACCACTGAGTTAATAGAACAAAAATTGCACAGTCACTCACCATATTCCCTGTGGCATGTCTGACTTGCAGCATTAGATGCAATACACTGACATTATAAACTGATCAAGTTTGTCTCTTTCAATGGCAGTCCCATTGTTTTACCTGATACCACTCCCAGCATGCATAGTATTCCCAAACCAGCACAATGAAACTCACTATAAGAATAATCAGAAAACACTCTGTTTTTTCCAAAAACATAGTATGGAAAACCTGAAATCAAACTAATACACAAACTCTCAACCATTTACAAAACAAATGACAGCATTTATAAGAACAAGAAAGAAAAGAACTATGTACAAATGGGGCTGGGGGTGTACCATAACAGTACACTAATCATTCTGATGTCATGTAGGTGCTGGTGATGAAGATGATGCCAGCTCATGTTGGCTGAGCAGATACAAAAGCCATCTCTGAAGCCTGCTTTGGTCCAGCAGAAGTTTTGTTGTCTTAGGACCCAATTTTGACTTTTTAGCCTCTACAGCCACCAGTCCATCACACCCATCTGGTGTGGGGTGCTAGGTTCAGTGACCTGGGAAAAGGTCATGCTGTGGGTTGGTCCAGCACATGCTGCCCCTTTTTCAAGCCTCTCTGCCTCAGCATTGCAGGCTTCAAATGTCTTCTGCATTTATTTAAGTTGCTTGGAGATCCAGTACAAGTCACATTAAGCTGTTCCTTCAATGAGTTGTTTTAGCATTTCTGACTAAGTTACATAAGTGTTGCTGGGTCCAGCACAAAGCCCTACACAAACTGTTTCTTTAGATTTAAACTCAGTTTTGCACTGCATTGTGACTGGACTGCTGATGCATTCCAAGTGAGTGGCAAAAACATTTTACAACCATTGCACTTGAGCTGGTTAAACACTGAAAAACAATACAGTATGAGCTGCCAGTGCATTGCCAACTGTTAAAAACAATGCTAAATCAACTCATTGGTGGACCAGTTTAATGCAACATGTACTATACAACTGTTCAGTATTTATGGGGATATTGAAGTTATCTCTGTAAAAAAGATAAAGCAGTATACTCTGTTGAAAACTTTGGTATATTTTGCTTCATTCAGGTGTCTCTGCATATATCACCCACTCACCTTGTGGTGACAGCTTATAGAAGTCATCATAGTTGTATATTCATTACCAGCAGCATCCTATTAATCATTCACATTTTTATTTATTTATGAAGAACTTAGTGATCAGAAAAGGAATATTAGCAGAAGGCTCATTTCCAGGAGTGACCCAGAGGAAGGGGTACATGGGAAGTGGATCAAACCAGAAAGGTAATAACAAAAGAAGATGCAGTATGGGACAACTGATACATGACAATGCAGGTAGCAACAAAGCAGAACTAAAATACAAAGGCAGAAATAAAATATGCCCAGAGAACAAGGTAAGATGGTATTATTCAAGAATACTAGCTTCAGTACAGTAAAAGTAAACTAATACAAGTCAGTAACACTGTAGGACTGCAAAAACATGTAAAAGAACAAAGTAACATGATGCCAGGTTCTTAATATCAAGTCCATGATAACACTGGAAGTTATAATGCAAATTGTTTGAGAAGAATGACTCTGTTATAGAGCCAGCTTCATTGACTAAAGTGAAAAGTGCTTTAAAACATATGTAGCTACATTGTTCAAAAACAGACCCATGGTGGATGGTGGAGGCAAGGGGGTCACTAAGAGTGCCCAATGTCCTTAAAATTGAATGTAGTTGCCACCATTCAGTGACCAGTTATCACGTATTCTATCCATGCTTATGAAGTGTAGCATGGTTTGTCAGGATGGTACTACAGTCAGTTTATTCACAGTTATAGTTAATGATTATTTATCTCATAAATCTCATACCAATGATGGAAGATTGAGTAGGAGTTTAAAAGTCCCCTCTTCAACCACAACATTGACAATGGCAAGTGTACACTCTCCACTACCAGTGGTTCCTGATGGTTCCACAGATCCTCCGTCACTGCCACTGGACTGTTAAGACTAAGTAACAGCTGTTAAGAAAAAAGATAAAGATTACATCAACAAGATACAGGGAATAATTATTTCTCAATATTCCAACAGTTATACAAAAACATTTGGAGGCTTGTGGTCACCGTAAACACAATAACAACTTAAACTGTCACTTTTTTTAATTTAAATTTTGTTAACCGGTTAAGGACTCTGTACAAATAGCCCTTTTTTCAGGTCCAACCCAACACAGATAGAGTAATACAAGAAATAATAAACTTACAAAGCCACACTAAGTAAAACAAGTACAAACATCCCATGTCTACAAGTAATCCTTAAAACTGATTTTAAAATTCTGTAAAGAAGAAGCAGAACACAGATTATCCATTAAGTCATTTGAAAACAGAGGAGTTGCAACTGAAAAACAACAAGAGCCAGGTTTAGACTTATATACAGTTGTCTGAAAAATAGTGTCTTTGGATGACCTCAAATTGGTTATAGTACTCCAAACCATAGTTAAGCTAAATCCATCAAAGGAAACACAAATTTGGAAAAAATGGACTTACATTTTTGACAACCCCAAAAAAAAGCAAATTTGGATTTGGGAGAGAGCCAACCTAATTGTGAATATAAAAGACAGTGATGAGTATGAGCAAGAGAATCCAACACAAAATGACAAATATTGTTATAGACAATATCAAGAATATTACTTTCCTTTACACCCAATTTAAAATATAGGCTAACAACATAATCAAGATAGAAACATAGAAACCATAGACTTTGATGGCAGATAAGGACCGCTTGGCCCACCTAGTCTGCCCAATTCCCTACCTAAAGGATAAGCTGCAGATCCTATTTAACCAACAGCCTATTTCTTAGTACCCCCCACAAAAATTGCCTTATGTCTGTCCCATGCATTCTTGAATTCTCCCACAGTTTTAGACCCCACAACCTCCTCAGGAAGGCTGTTCCATGTATCCACCATCCTGTCTGTGAAATAATACTTCCTCACATTGCCTCTGAGCTGTCCCCCCTCTTCAAATTGTGTCCCCTTGTTCTTGCACATCTCTTTTTCTGAAAGATGCTACCCTCTTGGACTTTGTTGATTCCACTGAGGTACTTAAACATTTCTATCATGTCCACCTCTCCCTCCTTTCCTCAATGGTATACATATTAAGCTCCTTTAGTCTCTCCTCGTATGGCTTCTCTTGCAGACCCAGCACCATTTTAGTTGCCCTCCTCTGAACTGTCTCCATTCTGTCTATGTCCTTGCAGAGATGGGGTCTCCAGAACTGGATGCAGTACTCCAGAAGAGGTCTCACCAACTGTCTGTACAGGGGGATAACAACTTCCTGTTTTCTGCTGGTGATGCCTCTACCTATACATCCCAGTATACACCCAGCCCTCCCTACTGCCTTCTCACATTGCTTGCCAACCTTAAGGTCATCTGATATGATTACCCCCACATCCCTTTCCATTTTTGTTGTTTTTACTACCTCCTCCCATTGTGTAATCTTCCCCTTGGTTTTTATTTCCCAGATGCATTACTTTGCACTTCTTTGCATTGAATCCAAGCTGCCATACTTATGACCATTCTTCCAACCTTGCCAAGTCCCTTCTCATCCTTTCCACACCTTCTTGTGTATCAACCCTGTTGCAGATCTTTGTGTCATCTGCAAAGAGGCATACTTTTCCTTCCAGTCCCTCTGCAATGTCACTTATAAAGACATTAAAAAGAACTGGACCCAGTACTGAACCCTGCAGTACCCCACTAGTAACCCCACTTTTTTCAGCGTGGACTCCGTTTACAATTACCTTCTGTGTCCTGTTGTTCAGCTAATGTTTTACCCAGGCTACCACCCTGGGACCCACTCCCAGGCTGGTTAATTTGATCACTAATCTTTTGTTTGGGACTGTGATAAATGCCTTGCTAAAGTCTAAGTAGGCCATGTCCACAGCCCCTCCCTGGTCTACTACTTTGGTCACCCAGTCAAAGAAATTGATTAGATTCATCTGACATGACCTTACTACTGTGAACTCATGCTGCCTTCAGTCCTGTGCCCCACTGGCCTCTAGGTACTCAACAATTCATTCCTTCAGAAATGATTCCATCACTTTCCCTACCACAGAGGTCTAACTGACAGGTCTGTAGTTTCCTGCCTCTGTCTTGGTCCCACTTTTGTGAAGGGGAATCACATCTGCCTGCTTCCAGACCTCAGGTACCATACCATCCTCCCATGATTTGTTAAAAAGGGTAGTCAGTAGTGTCACTAGTTCTCTGCTTAATTCTTTTAGAATTCTAGGGTGAATTCCATCTGGCCTCACTGCTTTGTCCACCTTCAGTTTTAGGAGTTCTTTCAGAACCCTTTCTTCTATGAAAGGACTTGGATTGACCCCCTCTCCAGAGTGCTTCTGTTAATTGGATTAGGCACCTCCCCCACTTCCTCTTTTGTGAATACTGAACAGAAGTATTCATTCAGTATCCCTGCTTTTTCACTGTCACTCTCTGCCCAACCATCATCCATTCTATTCAGCCTCACTATCCTTCCCTTTGTCTTTCTACCCTCCCTGATATACCTATAAAAGGTTTTATTCCCCTTCTTAACCGAGTTAGCTATTTTTTCCTCAGTTTGTGCCTTTGCTATTCTGACTACCCTCCCTACTTCCTTCTGCCTTAACTGGTACAGTTTTCTGTTCTGCTCCTTCTGTGTTTCCTTATCCTTCCTAAATGCTACCTTTTTCTCCCTAACCTTCACTGCCACCTCTTTTGAGAACCATAGTGGCTTTTTCTTTCATTTTGATTTGTTTATTTGCTTCACACAAAGGCTTGTTGCCTCTGTGATGGAAGTTTTGATATTTCCCCATTGTTGCTCCACCCCCTCCTTCTAGCCTGTTTGCTAGTGCTTTTCTAAGGCACTCTCCCATCTTGCCAAAGTCAGCCCTCCTGAAGTCCAGAACCTTCACTTTTGTATGGCTTGACTCTGTAGCTGAGTTTATCATGAACCACACTGTTTGGTGGTCACTTGTTCCCAAATGGCTACCCACTTCTAGATCTGAGATCCTCTCACTGTCCCCATTTGAGAGTACTAGGTCTAAGATTGCTCCCTCATGAGTAGGTTCCAAAACTAGCTGTTTGAAGCATGCCACCTGAAGGGCATCAAGAATGTCCCTGCTTTTGGATGTGGCTGCCGCAAAGGTGCTCCAGTTAACATCTGGCATGTTAAGGTCCCCCATCAACAGCATCTCTACTTTCTCTGCCATCCTAAGTATGCCTTTTATCATATCTTTGTCCATTCCCTCCCCCTGACTTGGGGGTCTATATACAACCCCTGTGCAGATTGTGGTGCCATTTCCAGTCTCTAAGGTGATCCACAGTGCCTCCTCGCCTCCCTGTTTACCCTTTTGTTCAGTTGCTTTTATCCCTTCCCCTTACATAGAAAGCTACTCCTCCCTTCTGCCCTCCCAGTCTCTCCTGTAGGATGTGTACCCTGGTATGTTAACATCCCAGTCATGGTTCTCTGTGTACCACGTTTCTGTGACTGCTGCAATATCCAGGTATCCCTCTTCCATCATGACCACCAGTTCAGGGAACTTGTTTCCCAGACTATGGGTGATGGTACTCATTACCCTCCATTTCTTGATGGCCTTACCCCTTTTTGCCCCATCCCTGTCCTTATTGCATTTGTCATTTTTTCCATTTACCCCAGCGCTTCTCCCTATCGACATCTCTATGTTGGTGTCTACCTCACTTAGTACCCTGATATTTGGGGGGGGCTAGGATTTCCCTGCTCCTTTCCAGTGCCTCCCCCTTGGCTAGTTTAAATGCTTGTCAATGCAGTATTTAAACCTATCACCTAGGATCCTGGTTCCCCTCCTGGACAGATGCAGACCATCACACCAGTATTAACCTTCATCCCTCCAGGTGGATCCCCAGTCCCCAATGAAGCCAAATCCCTCAGCTCTACACAAGTTTTTCAACCACTGATTGAATCCCATGGTGTGGAGCACCCTAGCCTCACCCGTGCCATAGACAGGCAGCACCTCTGAGAAGGTTACCATGTGTGCTATTTGTCTAAGGCCCCTCCCCATCTCCACAAATGCTTCTTGCACTGCTCTAATTCCTTTCTTAGCCAGGTCATTTGTCCCTAGGTGAACAATGACATTCAGCTCCCTCCCTTGTACAGCTGCTTCTGTGATCCTGAGGATTTGCTCCCTGTCCTCCAAGTCATGCACCAGGCAGGGACCTTACCTCCCTATTCCCTTCCTCCCCTGTTCTACCTTCCTAACAATGGAGTCCCCCACTAGGAGTTGTTTCTTCCCTGTGGGGTCCCATGCCACCCTGCTGTGGGTCTCCTTTGTGAAGGTTCCCAGCATCCTCCTCGGTCTCCACTGTGGGTGCCTCCATAGAGGAACCACACTTTTCCAGAATGGCATAGAAATTGTGGAGAGGTACAACTGGAGGGATGCACCTCTGTTCCACCACCCTCACCCTCCCCCTCCCTGAGCCCACTGTGGTCCAACCACTCCTCTTTCTTGGCAACCTCTGAGGCAACGGCAGTGACCCTGGTGGCCCCTGTGTGGTAGAGGAGGTCCCACAAATCCTGGCCACTCAGTCTGGAGATGAGCAACCTCCTCCCTCAGTCCAGAGAGGTGTCTGCAGATGGGGCAACACTGCATCCTCCAGAACATCTCCTGGAAGACTGCTGCTCCACAGCCACTGCACTGGACCACTCCCACTATGTCTTTTTTTCTGGCCCCCTAACTGTTATTTGGAATACTTACTCATTCCTCTGTTTGTTTATTTCTTTTTTTCTCTCCCTACTTACTTAGTATCTCAGCACCCTTTTAGCTCCTGACCTTCCTGTTCTGAGACAAGAAGTTCCTATATTTCTCAGTAGTCTCCTTACTTGCTCAAAGTCAGACCTCGAGCAGCTAGGGGGGACGGAGAGCTACTCTTGCCCTTTTAGGATGGTGAGTCTTTGGTGGCCTATGATCACTCACTTCCTGCTCCCAAACAGGAAGTTCCTGTTGTCAGTTAAATCCTGTGCCTACAAAAGTAGAACTGGTTTAGAGTGGGGGGGGTGGAGGGGAAGGAAGGAGGGCAATATAGTCCCAGTAGAGAAGTTTTAGTTATACCAGTAGCTCCTTCCTTCTGGTGTTCTGTCTGTTCAAGATGAAGCAACAATGTCCCAACAGCAATAGAAATGTGGCTTTCAAAAGAAAAAAATATTGTAAACTTGTACAACAAACCTACTTTTTGATTTACTACCCTACTCACAGCTTTAACCTGCAGGAAAAAAGTCAAACCGTGATACAATAAAACTCCAAGATACTTAAATTCATAAACCTGTTCAATTGTAGCCCCTTTATTATGATGGATCAGACTACTGTACATGGTTTGTTCTTTCACAAATACAATGAACCAAACAACATAGTTTTTGTTTTTTTAACACTTAAAATTAAAGAATTGTCAACAAACCAATTACAGATATAAAGAAATTCCTGCTCCACGAAAAGTGTCAGCTGTGAAATAGACTTTGCTGGGTAAAACAAAATTAAATAATCAGAAGACATTAAACACACAAAAGACCAGCAAAAAGAGGGTAATTGATTAATAAAGAAAATAATTAAGGGCCCAAAATGAACCCTTGAGGTAGGTAGGTAGATAGATAGATAGATAGATAGATAGATAGACAGATAAATGTTTTATTTTTTAACAGGAAAAATAACTTTAAGGACCAAAAGAGGCCCTGTTTTTCAAAGTTATCCTGTTTTAGAAAGCATGTTTCAACAGATACAAAACATCATGTAATAAAATATATTAAAGGAATAGTCTTAAGGACATCACTCACTTAATTTCCCAGAATACATACAAAAGCAGAAATACACAATATACCATAAATCTGAATTAAAATGTTGTACTAAAGAATATATATAACCATTTAAAGAATGGGCAAAGCAGAATGTATATTTGTATACAATTAATACAAGGCATTTTTCTAGGATTTCAGGTCTAAGAAAGGAAACAAAAAAAAAAGAGAGAGAGCGAGAGAGAGGATGGGGAGAGAGGAACAGTAGTATCACCCCGTAATACTACCTAATACCCCAACACAGAAATAACAATAAAGCAGAAAGAGTTTTGGGGCAATCTACAGTCCAGGCAAACATGCAAATGGTAGTATCACTTGTTAACACCATAGCAAGCCATAGTCCATAATCTATAGGACAAACAATGGATACAACTGAATTTATTTTTTCATACTCTATTGCTCTTTCATTATGTACAGATTCAATGTATTGCATCATTGTTTTACAATTCATGTTATTTTATAACACATTGATATAAGATATTCTTTTTTGTACATGTTCTCCTCTTAATACAATATGCTTCTCTTTGCTACATCTTTATTACTAATATGAGAGCATGCAATTCCTAATTCGTAGAACATTATATCAAACGTGTCTGCAATTTAAACAAAACACTAAAAAGGGAGAGAAAAAACTTGGGCCACAGTGACTAGGTAAAATCTCATTACTAAATAATGTAGTCAGAGATATTTCATTATATTTCATGTCTGTTAACTTCCTTCTGGTTGAAAAGGGTGCATCTTTTGATGGGGAGTAAGAAAGCTTATACAGGGGTGAGGATGTTACAGAAAGGAGAGCCAACACAGAGTAAGACCTATATTTGTTGTTGCTATAGTTGCCATCTGGTTCATCTCTGGACAAAAGTTGCAGTTTTTATTTTATACAGAGTGTGATTATTGTTCATTGTGCTGGATGTACCATGCTATCTCTTTCCAGTAGTAGGTGGGGTTTCCTGAAGCCACTGTTTAGTAAGGGATTTATAAGCAGCACAGAGAAGGATTGTCTATAAGTAGTGTGCATCTTTACCTCGGATTGCTTTGGGGGGGGGATCCCCAACAAGAGATGGAGCGGAGAAAGAGGGAGGAGGAGAAGGTCAAATATATTGGTTATGTGTTGAGACAGGTTGGACCAGAAATGAAACAACTTGTGGCATTCAAAAAATATAAGGGCCTGGGAAGCATACTGGGAGCCACATCTTTTCCAGCATCGCAAGTGGGAGCCAGGGACTCTCCTAGCCAAAATAGAGGGCACAAGGAAGAATCTGGCCCTCACCTTCCATGTAAATACCTTCCATGTAGGGGAGGAAGTGGCTGATCAGGTCCCCTGCCACATCTTTGACCAATCCTCTCCACTTATTGTTAGATTTAGCTCTCTCTCCCAATTAACCTTTCTTCATTCAGCATTATGGGATATTAGATGTACCAAAAATCTGTATATTATTGAAATGGCTTTCTCCTCTGCTGGTGATCTCCAAATCTCTATAGAGAGAACTGAGCCTTCCCACACCTGTGTTCTATACCCCTCTTCTCTCAGCAGTTTATTAATGTAGTCCCTCAATTGGTAGTAGTGAAGTCTCTCTCTTTCTGTCCAAGAAAAAAGCCTTTTCAGCCTCCTCAAAAGATATCAGTGTGCTTCCTCTTAACAATTGCCAAGGGTCAACAAAACCTTGAGAGGCTTGTGTTTTACACCAAGTATCATGATGTTGAGGGACAAAATGAGGGTTTATTATAAACCATTGGTATTTCCATACAAGATAGCCTGTTTGAGGTGTGTTGGGCTGGATAAAGGTCTGCAGTAGGAAAGGGAGTGATCTAGGTATATCTACTGATTTACAGAAAGCCTGGTATGTCTTTTTGCCCCATAGTAAAGCAAGTCTCATTTGGGAGGCTGCCCAGTAAGAAGAAAGTGATAGTAATGCTACTCCCCCCCTGTATTTTTACAAGAAACGGCCTTTGCTGTTTAATACACAGTTTTTTTGTAATTCCATAAACAGTTATTTATAAGTGTCTCCTATGTTCCTTGGTCATTATGGAGCAAGGGACATATTGGAATAAATAAAGTAGGTGGGGGGAAGCATTCATTTTTAATGCTGAATTGCGGATATAAAAAGATAGGGGAGGACATTCCAGTGTCTCAGGTCCTGTTTAAGGGTAGAGATTAAGGGGATGTAATTGGTTATAAGTAGTTGGGATAAATCCTGAGGGATTCTGATACCTAAGTACTTAAGAGATGAGAGATCCCATTTAACATTAAATATATTCTTAATGTCAGGGGAGGCTGTATAATATGTGTGGGAGAGCTTCAGTTTTATTTGTATTGAGGGTATATCCTGAAAATTTGGGAAAAAAAGTCAACTTTTGGAGTAGGGCTGGCATTGATGAGTCTGGGTTAGTTAAATATACTAATGTATCATAATTGAAAAGTGCTAATTTATGGTCTGCATTTGCTGAAAATATTTCTTGTATTTCTGGGGCTTGATGAAAATATTAAGCAAGGGGTTCTATGTACAAGGCAAATAACAAAGGGTATAAAAGACATTCCTGATCTGTGCCTCTGTATAATGAAAAGCTTTGGGAAATATAACCATTCATTCTAATGTAACCCTAGGGATTCTTATAAAATTTAAAAATCAAGTCTATAAGTTGCTGAGGGAAGCCAAAGGAGGCAAGGACCACCTTGCTCCAGAAAAAGGTCCAAGAGACCTTGTTGAATGCTTTGTCAGCATCAAGACCCAGTGAGAGTGCTGGATGCTGCTGGTTTTGAATATGCTTAATTAAGTATATAGTTCTATGTATGTTGTCCTGGGCTTGCCTGCCTGGAATAAAGCTGCATTGGTCCATATGTACCAAATTTAGGGCAAAATGCATGAGCCTGTGTGCCATAATGGAGGAAAAGATCTTGTAATCAAAATTAAGTACTGAAATGGGTCTATTTGAGGAGCATAGGGTGAGGTCCTTGCCCAGCTTTGGGATAACTAAGACAATAGCATAATTCCAAGAGGGTGAGATTATTCCCTTAGGGCTGGTGATGAAAGAACATAGATTATGCAATGTGGGGGTTACATTCTTACATAATGGTTTATAGAACTCTCTCAGTAGTCCATTGAATCCTGAGCATTTACCCATTTTAAGTTGTCCAATTGTCCTCTCTATTTCTTGGGTGAATGAGGGGCCATTATCAGGTTCTTCTGGCTTTCTGAGAGCTTAGGGAAGTGTAGTTCAGTTAGAAATGTTGAAATATCTGTTTATGAAAGTTCTGCTGGGGTTGAATAAAGCTGTGTATAATCTTCTAGAAATGCCTCTGAAATACTGGATATGGTATTCCACATAGCTTTAGTCTGGGGAGGGTTATAATTTTATTAATAGTGGCCCTAGCCGTCTAAGCCTTAAGATGACCCACTAATAGTTTTAAGGATCTAGGACACCCATCATAAAACCTTTGTCTAAGAAATATCAGTTTTCATTCGACATAAAAATCCAGCAAATTATTTATTTATTTCCCAAGCTCTTAGTTTGCAAATTTTAAAACATTGCTGTTTTCTAGCTCTTTCTAGCTAATACATTGGGTGAGGGATTCTCTTTGTGTCTCTCTATGTGTTTTCCTATGAGCTGATATCTATTTCAGTTTCCCCTTCACCAAGGCTTTGATGGTGTCTAGAGATGCAGTGAATTTAAATTTTGCCAGTGGAGTGCCTGCAAAGTGGGCAGTTCACATTGTCACTCTGCTATGCCCTTCACATACACAGTAACCAGAATTAATGTGCATCCCCAAAATGCTCATGTCTTGTGTCCAAAAAACTCCCCAATTTTGAAGGTGATGAAGTGAAATGACAGCACAAGAAATGCAAAGTCTCTCAGAATTAATGGCGCACTCAGTCATGTGCATAGTGGTCACACACAGTCACCAGAATTAATTTGCATCCCCATAATGCTACGGTCTTGTGTCCAGAAAATTCCCCAGCACTGACAAAGTGAAATGAGAGCGTAACAAAAAATGCAACATCTCCCAGAATTAATGGTGTACTGTAACCACACAGACAGATTAAGATTGCACTGCACACTCAGGAGATGCAGATGCAAAGGCATAACAGCACCTTACCAGTGCTCACAACTCACAAATGCAAATCTGGAAAATAGTATCTTTTTCCAGTTGGGGGAGGGTACTGCACAGCAGTAACAGTCCACTACCAGTAAAGATACCAAATAACAGTATAAAAAAATTCATGCAGGTGCAGTGGATAGCAGTTTCAAACTGCTGCAATTACTCTGTGGCACAATAAAAGGTGTCTGATTTAATGGCATGCATTGCACACACACTGCAAGTAATGCATAGCAAATTGAAAACCTTTAGTAATATAACCAAATGTTTTAAACAAACTGAAATTATATACTGCTGCACCACAACAACCAGCAAAATAATTTCAAGAAGTACTGAAAATATTACTGTGTGTATATTAACATAGTTATACCAGAAAAATATAACCAAAACAGAAACATTGCCTTTTTCTCCCTGTTAATCTACTACACCACAGACATGCCCCTCCCCCACAGCCAGGGGTTTGGCTAATTTATTTTTTGTGGAAGTCAAATACTTCTGTGAGTCAAAATCTGGAAGTCATTCCAATTTTTGGAAGTCAAAATACTTCCCAGATCCCACAGTTTGAAAGCCAGTATTCTAAGAAGGATCAATTTATGGATGTTAATATGAGTATTAGTGGTAAAATACAATTTATTTTACAAAATTCGTTAATTTCTGAGCTTCTGTGCCTTCAGTTTCGGAAGTCATTCAGTTTTGTTTTTTACATTTGGAAGTCAATGACTTCCTCCCCCTTTATTTTGGAAGTTTTTGCCTTATTATTGGGAGTCAAATACTCCCAAAATTGAGTTAACTGTAGCCCTGCCCACAGCACACTTCATAGTACACAGACTGACTGTTCTAAATTAACATTCAAAATCCACATGTCAATAAACAGACGATGATATGAGCACAGGAGGGTTTCCTACAATTGATGTACTAAATTGTGAGCAAAAAAAAAGCTCAAAAAAGGCTTTTGTAACAGCTTTTAGAGGATTTGAATCACAGAGCTCTGAGAGGAAACTGTCTCCATCTTCCACTACACACACACACACACACTACATAGAACTGAGGCTGTGCAGAACACTCTAGAACCAATGGGACCTGCAGTCCCATGAAACACTGCAAAATTCACCTTTGGAGCTCAAACACAAGGTGAAGTACATTGATTTCAATGTACTTCACCTTAAAATTGGCAGAGAAGTGGTTTGGGAAGGCGGAATAACGCAAAGTCATTGTTCTCAATGGACTCCGCATTCCCCATTATAACGAGAAGTACTCCACTTCACGTTGCAAAAACTTTGCAGATTCCGCGTTACTCCACGAATCACTTCGCAAAGCGAATTTCGGCAACTTTGCCAACCACTAATGGTGTACCACAACATAGCTGGGTTGGTATCGGGGTGTCATCATCAAAGATAAATTCACAGAGAGAGTACTGTGCTCAAATCTAAAGTCGGTTCACTTCCAAAAAGGTTGCCAAACCATATAATTCTCAAGTAATCTAGAAATAGAAGTGCTCCAATGAAACACTGACCAAAATTCTCCAACTCAAATGTTGATTTTATTTGCCACAGTGGGAGCCTCTAATGCCTTGGCAACAAGCCTTCTAGGGGGCGTAAACCAAAGTAAAAAGACTACAACTTTTATATATTCAGGAGTGCATGACATCACAATAAGAGGTGACCCCACATTCATTAATTAAAACAATCTAATAAAAAAGCTTTTTACAAAAAAATAATTTCTTTACATTACAACATTTTTAAACATCACTACTCATAACTTTTTTCAATGTGCAAACTATTAGAAATTGTGGCTCCAACATTATAAAGCAGGAAAGAAGGTCTGATTTAAGGGAAGGATATCCAGAATGCCTTTTCAATTAAGTATCAGAAGTTAATTTTATACGTGTGGGATCTCCTAAACAAGGGATACACCAACACAATAATCATATTACTAAGTTAAATAACTTATTCAGATATCATAAATCATCTTTTAGATACACATTTTCATGATTAAATAACATATTAGATTTGAAGTTGGGCTTTAAATGCACATATTTAAATGTCATGCCTTATATGCATGAAAACTAATTCTCCACATTTCTTGTAAGCCCAATATTCTTTCTAATTCTTTTTCCTTTTTCTTGGTTTGGGAAAGAGTTGTTCATGTCAGGCCCTCTACACCAGAAATAAGTGAGAGATCTAAAGGAAGGAGAGAATAAAAACAAAACAACAATAAACAATTGTAAATCACCTGATACATTATTTACTCTCTATGTACATAATAATTCTCTGTGTATAAGAGTTATAATTATTCATGATATTAATAAGTTCTATATAAGGCATAAGGCCTATGTTGGAATATTATATAGAGTTATCCGTACTTCAGAAATGGTTTCAAATCATATCTTTCATTAAGGCCATTAGGCCTTATTGTATCTGTTCTATAGATCTAGAAACTTTCTCTCTGCATGAGAAGGTTTTGTCTATCACCTCCTCTTGATGGAGCCTGTACATTTTCTAGACCTATGAACTTAAAACAACTAGGATCAGATTGGTGCTTCTCACAAAAGTGTCTACTGACTGGTTTATCCATTTTCTGATTTATAATCGAGCGAAGATGCTCTTGTATCCTCTCTTTTAATGCTCTCGCTGTCTTGCCTATATAATATAGGCCATAGCTACACCATAAATTTGTACACCACAAAGGTGATTGTACATGTTATTAAATCATCTGTTGAAATATTCATTCCATTAGGTAAAGCTCAATTTTTTCCTTGCTGCATGTACTTGCAAGTATTACATCTACCACATCTGTAGACACCTGCTGGTCTCACTGGCAACCACCCTTGTCTATCCCACGTTTTCTTTTCATAAAACTGACGTCTTGTCAGTTTATCTTGTAAAGTTGCTGCTCTCTTATAAATGATTCTTGGACTATCTGAAACTAGTTCCCTCAGTACATGATCTCCTTGTAAAACTTCCCAGCCATTCCAAATAATGTTCCCTATACGTCCTGCCAGTGCATTGTACTCTGTTGAAAATGTTTTTTTTTTTATTTGTATTTTCTTCTTTAGAATCCCTCTTACACTCTAATAGACCTCTCTGGGTCATATTCTGTACTTTGCCAAGTGCTTCTACCAGAACTTGTTCTTTATATCCTCTTGTTCTAAACCTATCCATCATTTCCTCTGCCTGTTGCTGAACATCCCAATCACTAGTACAGTTTCTGCTTATTCTCAAAAGCTGACTATATGGTATGGAATTTTTACGTTTTTGTGGATGTGAGCTGTTGTACCTAAGCATAGAATTCTTTGCCGTTTCTTTTCTGTAGCCTTTTGTACTTATACTACTTGTGTCCAAGTGTCTCATAAAAGGAATATCCAAGAAGTTGATACAATCTTTCTCAATACTGGACATAAATTGTAAATTCCAATCATTCTCATTTAACCATTTTATGAATTCATGGGCCTGCTCCTTGGACCCTTTCCATACACACAGGCAATCATCTATAAATCTACCCCATTTCACAATATTTCCAAGAAAGGGATTCTGTACTATTTTGGAGACTATCAAAGATAGTCTGTTGCACTGTATCATTGATTAAATCTAAATTCTCCTGGTCTCTTAAAAGGGAGAGGTTAAGTCTCCAAAATGTGTCTTTTGTCTGCCTCCCTGTAGCAAGCTGAATTTTTAAAAAGACTGGTACATAATCAGATAGGACAAAGTCCCCGCTATATGACTGCATGGTGGTCCCTAGATATTCCCATGTTGTTAATAAGTAATCTAAACAAGAATGGGTCTCATGGTCCTGTGAGAAAAAGGTATGTCTGGTGGAGCTACCATTTAAGTGCCTTGATATGTCCTCAAAGCCTAATTCCTTTAGTAGTTTACTCAGTTCTCTAGCTGTCTGTTTGATCTTGCCCTGTGAGGGTGTTTGGGGCCATCCTAGTGACAGGTTTAGGTTAAGGTCTCCTCCACATAAAATCTGACCTTCATTCCATTGTGCCATTTGCAAGAAGAAAGAGCAATAGAAGACAAATTCAGTATTGGGGGGAAGAATATGGAGGCAATGATAATCATTTGACCATTGAGGGTGCCTTTAACCATCACATATCTGCCATCCCTATCCATAAATCACTCCTTAATATCAAAGTGAGTTCTTTGTGGAATAAGGATCATTGTTCCTATCCGTCGTCCCTCTTTATATGAAGAGGTTACTACATGGGAGAAACCAAGCCTCTCAAACCTTTTATGCTCCACCATAGAGAGGTGGATCACCTGCAAAAGTAATATGTCCCCTTCTAAGCGTTTAAAATATACCAATAATTTAATTTATTTAACTGGGTTTAAAATCCTGTGTACACTGTATGTACATATAGTGTAAGAAGGAGCCATAATAAAAAAAAAAATGCTAAGGGGGTAAATATTAAAATACCTGTGTCTGCTTTTTGAGTTCTTTTACTTAGAATAAATGACTTATACCTTCACTGTTGTACATATTGCTTCATATGTATGCTCATACAGTTTTGTGGTCCATTAAATCTCTTATGCAAGGAAAATGCCAACATGGCAAGTAACATTAAACAAATATTAAATCTTTGAACAAACTTTGTTTCCAAGGTAGGAGACCTGTGTTAAAACCTGGCCTCTGTGTCTCCCCTTTACAGAGCAGATCAGGGAGGTGTACTGGCATTACCATTTCTGGGAGACCTCGTCGGGAGCCTAAGCAAAAGATGGCTCCTAAAAGAAGGGACTTTATTTATTTAAATATGTAATAAACTTCTTTTACCTTTTTAATTTGGTGTCCAGCATCATATGTGGTGGTGAGTGCCCAAGTGTTTTTGTATTCTCTCACAGAAGAATATAGTTGGTAACCCTTTACTAAGGGGGTCATCTTTCTAGAGCCCAATGGGTAAAGGGCTCAGTTGCTAGATTGTGCTTTAACACATGCGTCATGGTTAGCCAGGCACTTCATAAGACACTTGCCAATCAGATCCATCTTACTATCTATTTAAACTACTTAAGCTGAAAAGGAGAACTCTAAACAAAAAAAGCTAGGAGAGCAATCCCCTCGTCATATACCAATTCCGCCTATACTGTCCTATATGACACTTCATTGAAATAGGTTTGCCAAATGGAGGAGGAAAGTAATGCAGATCATAAAGAAAATCTATAATGAAAGTTGTAAACTTTAACAGAGATCTAACCACCTGCTGAAGAAATAAAACAGCTGTCTAACGAGATGGCTATTAGCACTGGTAACTAAAACGTCTTAACTGTTTGGTATAACTAATTAAGACAAAGTAATGTTTCTTAATAGAGTCTTAGGTTTCTTCAGAGGGCCAAGACAGTCTGATTATAGTGTGGCTACTTCACCAGCAATCCCCCTGGGAAGGAATATCTCTTCAAAAAGTCTTACTCACAGTCAACGTTTGCTTCTTTGTGGTGAGGAGCTCGCCTTGTTCATTTTCTGCAGAAGGCCTTGCATATATTGGAAAGCGTCTGCTAATGCAAGCAAATTACTGCCCTGACATTTCCTGATTAACACTTGCTGCCACTGGGGTTCCTTGTGCTTGGTTTTTTGGTTCCACACCTCTTCAGTCATTGGTGTATTGAAGACCTTTTCCTTGAAGAGTTTGCAGGCTGCAGCAAAGGACTGGAATTACCCCATCTTCCCAAAATACCTGGAGCCTGGCTGGGTAGAGGGTGTGGAAATGCATGTTTTTCTCTCTTAGCAATTTCTGGAGGGGAGCAAGCTCCATGCAGTGTTACATGGAAACATATAATTTGATGGCAGATAAGGACCGCTTGGCCCACCTAGTCTGCCCATTTCCCTAACTAATGCATAGGCTGCAGATCCTAGTTAACCAACAGCCTACTTCCTCCTACACTCCACTGGAATTGCCTTATGTCTGTCCCATGCATTCTTGAATTCCCCCACTGTTTTTGACTCCACTACCTCCTCAGAAAGGTTGTTCCATGCATCCACAACCCTCTCCATGAAAAAATACTTCCTCACATTACCTCTGAGCCATCAACCCATCCTCAAATTGTGCCCCCTTGTTCCTGCACATCTCTTTTTCTGAAAGACGCTACCGTCTTGGACTCTGTTGATTCCCTTGATGTACTTGAAAGTTTCTATCATGTCCCCCTCCACCAACTCTCCTCGAATGTGTACATACTGTATTAAGCTTCTTTAATCTCTCTTCATATGTCTTCTGGTGCAGACCCTGCACCATTTTAGTTGCCCTCCTCTGGACAGCCTCCATCCTGTCTATGTCTTTGCAGAGATGGGGTCTCCAGAACTGGATGCAGGACTCCAGATGGGGTCTCACCAACTGTCTGAACAGAGGGATTACAACTTCCTGTTTTCTACTGGTGATGCCTCTCCCTTTGCATCCCAGTATCCTACCAACCCTCCTTACTGCCTTCTCACATTGCTTGCCCACCTTAAGGTCATCTGATATGACTATCCCCAGCTCCCTTTCCATTTCTGTTGTTGTTATTATCTCACCCCCCATTGTGTATTCTTCCCCTGGATTTTTGTTTCCCAGGTGCATTACTTTGCACTTCTTTGCATTGAATCTTAGCTGCCATACATTTAACCATTCCTCCAACCTTGCCAAGTCCCTTTGCATCCTCTCCACCCCACCTTCTGTATCAACCCTGTTGCAGATCTTTGTGTCATCTGCAAAGAGATATACTTTTCCTTCCAGTCACTCTACAATGTTACTTATAAAGACATTAAAGAGGACTGGTCCCAGTACTGAACCCTGCGGTACCCCACTAGTAACCCCCCTTTCTTCAGAATAAACTCTGTTTACTATTACCATCTGTATCCTGTTGTCCAGCCAATTTTTTACCCAGGCTACCACTTTGGGACCCACTCCAAGGCTGACTAACTTATATATTAATCTTTTGTGTGGGACTGTGTCAAATGCCTTGCTAAAGTCCAGGTAGGCCATGTCCACAGCCCCTCCCTGGTCTTCTACATTGGTCACCCAGTCAAAGAAATCTATTAGATTTGTCTGACATGACCTTCCTCCTGTGAATCCATGCTGCCTTGGGTCCTGTAATCACTGGCCTTTAGGAACTCAACCATTCTTTCCTTTAAAAGTGATTCCATCTTGTTGCTGCACTTTTGGTGAAAAATCATGGTTAAAGTTGAGTCTCGCTCCTAGGTATGTGATTTCTTTTTTGGCCCCCGAACAACATAGTAAATCCTGTTTAGTTTTATAAGAATTAAACTTAAAAATGATGGATCTTGGCTGTGCTTTGAGATCCATGGGTTTGAGCACCAGGGAGCGATGTGCACACTCCACAGAGAATTGGTAGGTGGCTGGGAGGTAAAATACATCTTACAGTAGGAATTCCACAAAGGCATGCATTGGGTTGGTCTCTGCTTCTTTGGGCAACCCATAGAGATGTAAATTCTCTCTGCACGACCTGCTCTCCTAGTCAGTACATTTTTCTTTTACTTCTGCTGCCTTTATCATTAGGAACTTCACTACGTGGGACATCTGCAGGGCTCTATCTACAACTTCAGATACTTGCTCCTCCATGGTGTCTATTTGACTTTCCAGCTTAGTGAGCTTTTGTTGTATGGACTTAAATTCCTTTTTGTTCTCTGAGCGGGAAGCTAGTATTTGTTTCATTAACACTTCAACACATGATCAAGTAACCTGCTCAGATTCCCCTTCAGTGTCATATTCTGTAACCCATGAACTTGCTGGCAAATAGCTCTGACTGCAATCAGAGGAGTCTTGTCTTAATCTGTTGGCATCTCGCATCTGTTGTCTGCCTCTGTTGCTAGATTTTATGCCGTCCAGTTCCCCTTTACCCCCTTTTAACATTTTGCCCATTTTGGTTTGAAAAAAAGGGCTTTAGGGAGTTTTTAAGGATAGATGGGTCCAGGAGCTACTGAGATCAGCATCTAGCCAGCTCTGTGACATCACAGGAAGTCAGATACCACTTAATCTAAATTAACAAACTGAGTCTGATTCTTCAAGTAATCACTACACCATCTGGCCACATTCTCTGAAAATCCCAATTGGCCAGCTTTAGACAGAGCAGAAAATGATATTTAAGAACAAATGCCTTTGTCAAGTCCACAAAAACCACCCCATCATGAGACTATTCTCAAATCCCCTGAGGGTGGCATCCATGATCCTGACCAAGGCCAGTCTCAGTTCCATGATTTTTGCAGAACCTATGTTGCTGTGGACAACACACTATTAGACTCAAGATAGCCAGTAACTTGATTTGCCACTATTTTTTTTCAAGTAATTTTACTCAATGGATTTAACATTAATATTGACCAGAAATCATCTGCACTGTCTGCATTAGGCTTCTTAGTAATCGTGACTACTCTGGTACATTTCCAAGCTAAAGGAAATTCTCCCTAAATTAGACACAAGTTAAAAATTGAGCAAAATGGGCCAATGATAAAAAGAGCCACTAACTTTATAAAATGCCCAACAAGTCCGCTGGATGGTTAATAATTTAGAAACCTCAGATCTTGTAACTCTCTAAAAGTAAAATGGTGGTCTACCATCTTGAGATGCAGCATATCCTGAAACACCACCTGACTGAGCTGAGAGGTCAGTCTTATAACAAAACAGGTCAGAAAACTTAACATCAAGCAAATTAACAATTTCAACAGGATCAGATACAACACTCTGCCATTTTTAGGTTTTCTATAGTAGCTGTTTCTTTAGAAAATAATAAGCAATTTACTGAGTCCCAAAACATTTTAGAATCAAACCTACTAGCAATAAAATGAGTCTTATAAAATTCACGCTTGGCATGTTTCATTTAATTACTCACTTTGTTTCTAGACACATATATTTTTTCAATGAAAAAATGGATAGAGACTGTTTATAAGCAGATCAGGCCAAATTTCTCAATTTAATCCATCCTTTTAACTCCTTGGAAAACCATCTGTCATGGATACCCCTAACTCTAATAGTTCACAAGGGAAATAGAATATTCTGAACAAAAAGCAATTGATTACTTAAATAATCCACATCACACACAGAATAGGGGATTAAATCAATACATGATCAATCAATTGAAGATAATTGTGTCTGCAGAGCCACATGGTCAACTGTCTTAAAATTCTGAAATGGAATGAACCAAGAAGGAATTTTAGGGTGCCTAAAGTTCAAAACATAATACATGGCTTGGCGGCCACTAATCAATTTGACAAAGAACCCAGTTAATGAAACAACATGTAATCTATTTGTTACAATCCAATCTAAAACAGAATGATTTTCTGTAATTAAATTTAATCCCATTGGTTCATTATCTAACCAAAACAAATTATATGACTGCAAAAAAGATTCTAAATCCAGGCTATCAGACTTCAAGCAATTCAAATTGATATCACCAATTATTACTAAATCAGAATCAGACGTATAAGAAGTACTATGATCCAAAAAATATTTTAACCCTTTTAAGCCACACTGAGGGGGATTATAAAGACAGGTTATCATCATATGCTTCTTACCTCTCAAAATCAAATGAATAAGCAACCAATCACATAAAGACTCAGTAACCAAAACTGGTTCCCACAATATATAACTCAAGAGCATCTTTATAATAAACTGCTACCCCACCCTCTTTTTTATACCTGATCTATCAGCTCTAATTATATTTTACCCAGGGATTTTGCATACATTGTCAAAGATTGCAGGATTCAACCATGATTCAGATATAATAATCAATTCAGGATTATAGGACTGAGGAATAGCTTCAACATCAGCCAATTTAAGAACTAAACTCCACACATTTAAATGTATTAATTTTACACCATGACAGGTATGCCAAGATTTAACACTAATACTAGTAGGATTAGAAATATTCTAAAACCATCAGTAGACAGCAGACTTTACCAGATTGAGGGTTATAAGTTATTACTTAAATACAGGAGCAGTAAAAAGAAGGGGGGAGGAATATTAATTTATTTTAAAGAAAGCTTATATGTTTTTGAAAATTCTGTGAATTGGTGCTCCCAATCAGAGTGTGAACTATTTCAATTTTATATAGTTCTTGGTGGCTGCTACAAGCTGAAGATTTGCACAACTTATAATCCTCCCAAAACAGCTAGCAGGGATTTGGTCAATTTATTAGAATTTTTAGGTACTGAAATCAGAACCAGGGACCTTTTGGTCCTTGGCGATATAAACTGATCTCCTGATGATAATCCAGCACTGGAATCTCTTATAACAAATGCAGGACTAGTGCAAGTAGTTTCTACTTATAATAGAATGAATTTACTAAGCAATAGACATACTACAATAGACTGGATTCTTACTAATAACTTTTCTAAAATAGCAGTTGAGGGTACTCTTCCTGATGTTGTGAGAGATCATCTGGCAGTATATTGTTTATGGAGATGTAATATACAAGAATTACCAACCAAATTTATATCATTTAGGAAATGTCCATTAGAAATTCCAGAAGATTTGGTGGAGGGTTTAAATAACTAGACAGGACTTACCTGGATGCAATCCCTGAAGTAAATTGTGCAGTGGATTATTTTAATAAAACTTTAGCTGAGCTACAGAATAGTTTTTTTCCTCTAAAGACTCATAGGGTTAGAGGTATAGTAAATAGATGCATTACACCAGAGTTATTGAAATGCGTGAATGAGAGAGACTCTGCTTGGAGGTGGTACAAGGAGTTAAGAAGAGACCAAAATTTTTATAATTATCGGCGTTTGTACAATCTGTGTAAGGCCAAAATAAGACTGCGTAAATCAGAGTTCTATCGAACAGCAGAATAATTTGAATAATACTAAGCAATTTTGGTCTGCTATTAAGGAGTTTACTGCCCCTAAGGTTAGTGCTGTACCAAATCAGATGAATGTGGGTGGGAACCTAACATCTGATTTGTCCGCAATTACTGAAGATTTTATGACTAAATTTACAGATTTCACTGCTTGTACAAATAGTTTCCTTTCCTCCTATTGTCAGGGTCCCTTGTGTCTGAAGGATAGTCCTTTCTCTTTTTATTTTCTGCAAATTAGGCCTAGTGAAGTATTAAGAGTATTACAAAAGCTATCTCCTAATAAAAGCTCTGGGCCTGGAGAGCTCAATGTCAGGTTTCTAAAGCTTGTAGATGATCATATATTCATTCCATTAACTAAAATTTATCATTTATGCTTGATTATGGGTAAATTTCCATTTTCTTGGAAAAGTACAATTATAAAACCTATGTATAAGGGTGGGTTAACAAATGAGTTGGATGGTTATCATCTTATCTCTCTCCTTCCTGTTTTGGGTAAAATGCTTCAAACAATTGTGACTCATCAGATGGTGGGGTTTCTTGACTCCATGGCCCTCCAATCCCCAGTGCAACATGGCTTTCGTAAACATTGTGGTATGGGTACAGCCTTGGCCAGGTTCACGGATTATGTGGGTAAAGCACTGGATAGCAGTATGCTTGCTGGTGCCATGTTGGTGGACCTGTCCAGGGCCTGTGACCTGGTAGACTACTGCTTGTTGCTCTGTGGGCTGGAGGGCCTCGGAGTTGGGGGCTCCCCATTGAGATGGAGTGACAGTTATTTAACTGAATGACCTTTACAGGTTAGTTATCAGGGAACTCTACCTAGGAGTAAAATGATGGAGGTGGGTGCACCCCAGGGCTCTATCTTGAGGCCCCTACTTTCTTCTATGTTGTTCAATAGTTTACCAAATTATCTGGTATGCACTGAGGTTTTGATGTATGAGGATGACATTATTCTATACTAGTGCTCCATCAGTGGAGGACATAGCATTAAATCTGACTGCTAATTTTAATGCATTTGAACTGTGGTTACATTCCCATCATCTTAGAAACATAGAAACATAGACTTTGATGGCAGATAAGGACCGCTAGGCCCATCTAGTCTGCCCATTTCCCTACCTACAGGATAGGCCGCAGATCCTAGTTAACCAACAGCCTTTTTCTTCCTGCCCCCCACAAGAATTGCCTTATGTCTGTCCCATGCATTCTTGAATTCTCCCACAGTTTTAGACCCCACAACTTCCTCAGGAAGGCTGTTCCATGCATCCACTACCCTCTCTGTGAAATAATACTTCCTCACATTGCCCCTGAACCGCCCTCCTTCTATCTTTAAATTGTGTCCCCTTGTTCTTGCAAGTCTCTTTTTCTGAAAGATGCTACCCTCTTGGACTTTGTTGATTCCCTTGAGGTACTTGAAAGTTTCTATCATGTCCCCCTCTCCCTTCTTTCCTCAAGGGTATACATATTAAGCTCCTTTAGTCTCTCCTCATACGGCTTCTCTTGCAGACCCTGCACCATTTTAGTTGCCCTCCTCTGGACTGCCTCTATCCTGTCTATGTCCTTGCGGAGATGGGGTCTCCAGAACTGGACACAGTATTCCAGATGGGGTCTCACCAACTGTCTGTACAGAGGAATAACAACTTCCTGTTTTCTGCTGCTGATGCCTCTCCCTATACATCCCAGTATACCCCCGGCCCTCCCTACTGCCTTCTCACATTGCTTGCTAACCTTAAGGTCATCTGATATGATTACCCCCAGGTCCCTTTCCTGTTTTGTTGTTGTTGCTAGCTCCCCACCCATTGTGTATTCTTCCCCTGGGTTCTTGTTTCCCAGGTGCATTATTTTGCACTTTTTTGCATTGAACCCTAGCTGCCATACGTCTGACCATTCCTCCAACCTTGCTAAGTCCCTTTTCATCCTTTCCACGCCTCCTTGTGTATCAACCCTGTTGCAGATCTTTGTGTCATCTGCAAAAAGGCATACTTTTCCTTCCAGTCCCTCTGCAATGTCACTGATGAAGACATTAAAAAGGACTGGACCCAATACTGAACCCTGCGGTACCCCACTAGTAACCGCTCTTTCTTCAGAGTGGACTCCATTTACAATTACCTTCTGTGTCCTGTTGTCCAGCCAATGTTTTACCCAGGCTACCACCCTGGGACCCACTCCCAGGCTGGTTAATTTGACTATCAATCTTTTGTGTGGGACTGTGTCAAATGCCTTGCTAAAGTCTAGGTAGGCCATGTCCACAGCCCCTCCCTGGTCTACTACTTTGGTCACCCAGTCAAAGAAATCTATTAGATTCGTCTGACATGACCTTCCTGCTGTGAACCCATGCTGCCTTGGATCCTGTGCCCCACTGACCTCTAGGTACTCAACTATTCTTTCCTTCAGAAGTGACTCCATCACTTTCCCTACCACAGAGGTCAGACTGACAGGTCTGTAGTTTCCTGCCTCTGTCTTGGTCCCACTTTTGTGAAGGGAATCACATCCGCCTTCCTCCAGTCCTCGGGTACCACACCATCCTCCCATGATTTATTAAAAAGAGTAGCCAGTGGTTTCACTAGTTCCTTCCTTAATTCTTTTAGAATTCTGGGGTGAATTCCATCAGGACCCATTGCTTTGTCCACCTTCAGTTTTAGGAGTTCTTGCAGAACCCTTTCTTCTGTGAAAGGACTGGGATCGACCCCCCTAATCTTCTTTTAAATTCAAGGAAAACAAAGAGTATGCTTTTTGTCTCTAAGTATAGGTTAAACAAGAGTAGTTCTCTTGAGATTGTAAGCCATGAGGGTGTAATGTTGGAGCAAGTTTTCCAATTTAGGTACTTGGGACTAATTTTGGATCCTTGTCTATCTTATACATTACATATTAAAACTGTTTGTAGAGATGTAAATCATAGATTGGGGGCTTTGTTTAAGTTGCGAGATTTGTTAATAAGGGAAGCCAGATAAGTCAAACCGTCTTGTTGACAATGTTGAATTCTAATTCATTTTTATTTGTAAATCTGGCTAGGTCTGATGCCACTTTGTTAACAACAATATTCCACGCTATATGTAGGTTTGCATTAAAGCTTCCATATAAAACACATTATTGCGACTTGTATTCAGCCACATCTTGGCTTCCCCCATGTTTATATTCTCAATATAGTTTACATTGCTTGGTTTATAATACCTTGGCCTTTGGTGCAGTTTGTCCTTTGTTTTCATTGTTAAATATTAGGATACCAAATAGGAAATTACACTCCAATGCCTCTATTATGTTAACTATTTCAAAAATAAAATCAAGATTAGGGCAGCAAGATTTTTCTTATTATGCTCCAGTATATTGGAACAATATTCCATGCACTTTATAACATATTGAAGGAAAAATTGCTTTTAAAGATCAGTGAGACAACAGTTTTTAAGTACGATGGTGATGGTGATAGTGTGTGACTGTTATTCATGTATTGTTGTTAATATGTTGTTATGATTATGTTTTGTTTGTTAGCAAAATTGTATTGTATTGTATATTGTACTATATATTGTATTACATCTTAACTGTAATATTCTGTAATATTGATTATGGTCCCGGGTCACATTTGAAAAAGGGCCTTGGCTCATATTGTTTACCCAGTAAACAAAAGTTTAAATAAAAATAAAAAAAGAAAAATATTCAATGGGCCAGGATTTAACTCAATGTCCCCAGATAATAACAATAAATGAAATAATACCAAAACTCTAAAGAAGGAACCAACCATGCAAACCCATTCTGAAATGATAACAAGTGAGTAGAAAAAACAAAAAAATAACATTGTTTGACAGCAGCTTTTTCTGATAATAACTAACAGTAAGTTAAGTAGGTGTCAGCGTGGCTCAGTTGGAAGCACATCCACCTCTGGACCAGAAGGTTGTGGGTTCTCGTCCCACACCGGGATTGGACTTGCACCTAAAAATCGCTGGCATCCGAGTGCAGTATTGGGTGGTGCTGTACTATTGGGGTGTGCCGTCCTTCGGATAAGACTTTAAACTGAGGTCCCTTCTACCCATCGTGGTGTTGTCCAGGTGGAAGTAAAAGAACCCAGTGCACTCTTCACAAAGAGCAGGGAGCATTCCTGGTGTCCTGTCCAACATACCCCTTCCCATAAACCAGTTCATGCAATTATCCAGGCTGTGTGTGGGTGTTGATGTGCGATATGGTCGGCACCACACATTCAGTCACTTCACTACCAGTCTAGCATTGCTTGTAAAGTGCTTTGGGATACTGTGTATGAAAAGCGCTATATAAATGCTGATTCTTCTTCTTCAAATAGGGCTTTGACATCCATTCTCACTATGAAATTAGACATCAAAAAGTCTGACATCATGTAACGCCCCTGTTAGCCAGGGTTACTAGAATCCCAGTAAGATCTAGTGGTGGGCAGGGAAGGCAGCTTGTGAAACTCAAGTTAAATGGATTTCACACTGCCTCACTCTGTTCTCAGTCTCAGCTGAGACTGAGGAATGACATCACCATAGAACTTTTGCAACTGCATAAGCCACACTGGAATGTTGCAGTTGGAGGTTAGCATAGAATGTTGGGGATTTTGAATTCAGTCTGTCTGCAGTCTTGGTGAGAGACAGTATTACAGCTGTCTGTGTGCAGGCTCTCAGAGCTTTAAGCTCTGTTTTAGAGCTACTGATTAGGAAGGTGTGTGTTTCCACCATAAGAGGAACACAGAAACTGGTAGTTGAAGTGGTGAAGACCGCTGTTACTGGTCCAAGTGCCCCATCCCTGAGGGGATGGGGGGGGTGCCTGTTTTCCAGGGGCAACCCTCCTGGTTCCAGCTAAGGGAAAAAGCTGCCTATTCAAGTTGTGCTGTGGCACCAAAAGCTCTGAGAGAGAAATTCCTGTGGAGGAATCACCTGTGGGGAACCTGCAACCAAAGGGTAAGTTCGCTCTGAAAGAGGGCCAAGTGTTTTTTCACCTTAAGAGAAGGAAACTAAAGGGACTGTTACTGTGGGGTCAGGAAAAGACAGCCAAGTACAGTTGTAAAGTGGGGATTGGACTGCTTAATCAGTGAGAGGCCAAGAGCAATGGGCTATGCCAATTAAAAGTATGTTCAAGTCCAGCACAAAGCGAAAGCAAGACAAGTAGATGGAATGTGACATAGATTTAGCAAGAATCTACATTGCCAAACTTTACAGTATGAGGTGTTTATTGTCCTGAGAAATGGCCGTGTATGAATTGTGGGAGTGAGAGGTGGGATAATCCCCCATCAGTAGTAACCAAATTCACCTCTGTGGATTTGCTCTGAGACACCTTTTACTTTGTCTCAGGTACTTGGCCAGTGCCTAAGGAAAGTACCCAGATGTGGTATTGAAAGGAAGAATTCCCTGATGGAGCTGAGGTGCTCTTAGGAGGTTTAGGGAGCCACCAGAAAATGTTTCCATGATGTATGGAAGGTGTCCAAGTGGCTGACAAGGGAGTCGAACCAGGGAAATCCCAGAACAGTGTACAAGTTCAGGCTGTGTACCCAAAGCAGCGTGCAAGTCCAGGCTGTGTGCCCAGTGGGTTCAGAGCCTGAGGGCTAAAGTTTTGAGGAAGTGTTCTTGTTTCTTTTAATCTGCATTACCAGGAGTGTAGCCCCATAGGGGTCCATCTACTGTTTTGGATGTGAATAAAAAGCCACACTTTAGAATCCCACTTCTGGTATTGGACATTACAGTTATTGCTTCCTGTGTTCTGAGTTACTTAGGTGCCCCTGTGCAGAGTTGCCAAACCTAGCCTATGTGCCGAGTTACCTATTCCTCCCTGAACCCAGCCCACCTTGTATTGCTGTCAGATACAAACAGCATACCAGCCCTGGGTTACAATCATATATTTGCTTTCCAACTCCACTGGCACAATACAGGCACATACAGAGTTGCAAAGCAACAAACCCAATGTCAGTACAAAAATCAAACTAACTAAATTACAATTGAATGCCATCTTATAATCACAGCCTACCAATAAAAGTTTCAAATGTTTAGCAATCAATAAAACAACAGCATCTCCTGCCCCAGGCTCCCATGACTCCCTCAGACTCCCACTGGCTCCCATTGCACTTTGCCACTAGCCATCTGCCGCTGTAGAAGCTTCTGTGTCTAGACAGCCCACATATTTAAATCCCCCAATCCTACCTACTTGGGCTGTCACTACCAATGGGGGGGGAGTGAGGGGCATGGCTCAGTAACTGAGAAGCGGCTTAGCCAGTGAAGAAGGATAATCACTATGGCAACTAGGAGCCAGAGAAGCTGTGCAGTAGGTTAACTAGAGCAGCAGTATACAGCATTCAGCCAGGGGACTTAAACAAACAAAGCAGGATCAGTCACTTCTTCAGGGAAACAGGCAGAGGATTTGGGCAGACAAAAGGAGCTGTCACGGTTCAGTTGCAGAGCTTAAAACAGTTCAGCAGCAGGTATTAACAGTACAGCAGCACAAAATTATAGGTTCATCAGCAGGAAGTTTAAACAAACAGTAGCGGCGGCAGCAGCAAGCAACACACAGTGGAATAAAAAGCAATTTAAACGCAACAGGTGAGTCTGTAGAGTGGGATTCACTCCAGGACTTACAGCTGCCAGAGACCTTTATGCAGGCTATGGGCAGTAGATCATGCATTGTCTTGGGTTCCTTCAACTCTTCCCAGCACTTCAGGGCAGATGTAACAGCAATAGGGAAGGGAAGGGAAGGGAATGCACCTTAAAGAGGGTCAGCGGAGTCTGCTACCCTCCCACTGGCTTCTGTTGCACTTTGCCACACTTCGCCACTAACTAGCCACCACTGCAGATGCCACCACACCTAGACAGCCCAGAGATTTAAATCCCTCAACCCCACCTACTTGGGCTGCCACCACCAATAGGTGGGAAGGGGCGTGACTTAGTAGCTGAGAAGCGGCTTGATCAGTGAAGGCGGATAAGCACTATGGCAACTAGGAGCCAGACAAGCCATACAGCAGGTTAACTAGAGCAGGAGTACACAGCACTCAGTCAGGGGACTTAAATAAACAAGGCAGGAACAGTCACTGACTTCATAAATCAGACAGAGGATTTCGGCAAACACAAGGTGCCATCACAGTTCAGTTGCAGGGCTTAAAATAGTTCAGCAGCAGAGAAATATAGGTTCAAGAACCATATGATCTTAAACCATGACTAAGGGATTCTTTAAGAAATTGTGGGAAAAAGCATACTGGACAGCAGTGATAATCTGACTGGATGACATGAGGACATTGGGGGAAGAATTCCAGCAAGTTTGTGCTGCATTGTGCAAATATTTTTTTATTTTGTTGTAGGTTTAAGCTTTCCACTCTTGCAGACTCAGGCGGCCATTTGAAACTACCACTCCCATTTCATTGGCACCAACAACTCCAAGCAACATAAAGGGGGTGGGAATAAATGGAACTAAAAACAATGAAGTAAAACAAACCTAAGCTAATGCCAAACCACATTTAGACCTTACAACAGTACTGAGTGTGTTAACCAATATCCAAAATGGCCTAACAAGTCTAAAAATTGCAGTGTTTGAAATTCAAACTAATAATTTAGTTGCTGTGGAAAGACTTACAGAAATGGAAACCAGAATAAGTACTACAGACAACTCCATAATACATTTAGAAGAGTCCTTTGAAGTGGTGGAGAAGGTCAAGGAAAAGCAGAGAAGTGGCAGAAAAAAGTCAAAGAAAAGAAACATGTATTCATAAAGTATAAAGAGATGAAGAGTGAGGGAGACAGGGACCTGTATCAGCAAAACAGGATGAGGTGGGGAAAGCAGTCAGGAGTGCAAAGGCACAAACCAAAGAAAGAATAGTACAATCAGTAAATTAAGGAGACAAAACCTTCTTTGGGTATATTAGTGAGAAGGAAAACAAATGGTGGAGGGATTGTGAAGCTAAACAAAGGGCAGCAGGGTGTGCAGAGAGGGACCTAGAAAAAGCAAAACATCTGACTGAATATTTCTGCTCAGTATTTACAAAAGAAGGGGAAGGGGAGGGACCAAAATTAGTAAGTAGAAACAGACATGGAGCAGAGGTAGATACCAGTCCATTCACAGAGTGAGTCCTAAAGGAACTCTCGAAACTAAAAGTTGACAAGGCAATGGGTCCAGATGGGATGCATTCCAGCATACTGAGTGAATTTAGAGAGGTACTAGTGGCACCATTGACAGTCCTTTTCAACAAATCTTTAGAGCAAGGAGTGGTACCTAAAGACTGGAGGGGGGCAAATATGAT
Source organism: Neoceratodus forsteri (assembly GCA_016271365.2). Classification (NCBI taxonomy): domain Eukaryota; kingdom Metazoa; phylum Chordata; order Ceratodontiformes; family Ceratodontidae; genus Neoceratodus; species Neoceratodus forsteri. Next base: position 959,307,278 of record CM028135.1, on the reverse strand, counting down.
ACCACTGCACAAACGTAGGAGCAAGGTGGAAGGTGGGAATTACAGGCTGGTCAGTTTAACCTCAGTGGTACGGAAAATAATGGATTTGTTGCTGAAAGAAATAATTGTAGCATTTCTTGAGGCAAGCGAGGCACAAGACAAAAGAAAACAGTTTGACCGCCCCAGTCCTGGTAGTGCAATGTGGCAACAGAATAACTAAGCAGCAAGAAAAAAGCCTCACACTTACCACCAGACCTTATATAATAAGGAACGAGCCCAATCCATGCAATTGGAGTTAAAAGCTATTAAATATAGAAACATAGAAACATAGAATTTGACGGCAGATAAAGACCGCTTGGCCCACCCAGTCTGCCCATTTCCCTACCTACTGGATAAGCTGCAGATCCTAGTTAACCAGCAGCCTACTTCTTCTTACCCCCAACCCCCAGAATTGCCTTATGACTGTCCCATGCATGCTTGAATTCCACCACTGATTTTGACTCCACAACCTCCTCCGGAAGGTCGTTCCATGCATCCACAACCCTCTATGTGAAAAAATACTTCCTGTATTTAAGGAAAAGCCATCAAAGGGAGAGAATAAAGGGAGAGAATAAGAACCAAGTTAAATCCAAATGGGAGTCTGGACGCTTTGCAAAGTCAAATCTTTGGATTATGAGAACTCTTCCCAACCAGTAAGTATCATCCAATCACAGCTCCTCTTATAGAAGCTTACCAACATATGAAATTTACCACCAGATGAAGGCCTAGTGATCTATCAAGTCTGTTCAAATGAGCAAATAGCACCCCTTGTTCTGCAGCTGCTCTGCCTCTCACCCTCCCCTACCCTCCCTTGACCTCCCCTTAGCCCTGTCCCAGCCCCTTTTGAAGCAGCCCACTGTTCTACTGGATACCACTTCTGCTGGTAATGCATGCCACCCAACTACCAGCCTCTCTATAAAAAAGTTTCTCCTCATCTCCCTCCTGAACCTTCCTGCCTCCAGTCTCATATCATGGCCCTGGGTATTCCTCTCCTCCCTTACTTTGAACAGCCTCTGTATCTGTCTTGTTTATTCCTTTCATGCACTTGAAGGTTTCAGTCATACCCCCCTGTCCCTCCTCTCCTCCAGTGAGTGCATGTTCAACTCCCTCAGCCTACTCTCATATGGTAAGTCCCCCAGCCCGTGGATCATCTTTGTTGCCCTGCGCTGCACCCCCTCCAGTAATTTAATGTCCCTCTTCATGTATGTTGCCAGTACTGCACACAGTACTCCAAGTGTGAGCTAACTAATGATCTATACAGTGGTAGAATCACCTCCCCCCTCCTCGAGGATATACCCCTTGCAATGCAACCCAGCATTTTGCTGGCCTTTGCAGCTGCCTTCCTACATTGTGCCAAGTGGTTCATTCAAGGCTGTGCCAACAACTATAAGGGTTCCCCTGCAAAATATCTTGTGGGGCCCACCTCCCCACCAATAAATGTAAAATAACCATTCACGCATATGACATTTTTATAGCGTGAGTTTGTTTTGTATCAGTCCTGTTGAACATATGTAAATTGCCCATGCTACCCCCCCATCCCCCTTGCTGGCACCATGATCAAAGAACTAAACAATGGAGCCAGCCTGGTGGCACTGAGGGTTGAGGCACTGGACACCACACCCTGCACCACGCCGGTGACCCAGGTTCGGGAACAAACTTGGGTCATCACGGTGCCAGCATGGGGACAGGGATGGAGCAGGTTTGAGCAGCCTAACAACAGCTCTCCTCTCCTGTGGTGCTTATCACCCCCCTATAGTTCCACCTCCACCTGGTGGAGGTCCAGTGGTAGCGCAGGTGGGAGGGGGTGGCAAGTTGGGAGGGCACCTTGGAACATTGCATGCGCATTCCCCCAGGGAAGGGGGTGGACAAAAATGGGGAAAAACACCAGATAAAAATATAATCAAGAGAAAAAAAAAAAAAACCGAACAATGTAATTTGTGCCTGCTCCTCCAGGGGACACCAACACCAAGATTAGATGTTTTGGGCCCTATTGCGTCTTTGTTTTTTGGTTTTTCTTCTGTTACCTGGCTCCTTTTCCCATGACATTGGAGGTTCCGGTCTCCCCACACCGCTCGCCACCCCCCCATCCCCAGGCTTACCTCTGTGGGCAGAGCTAAGATGCCCCTTCCCCAAGGAATTTGGTCTCTAGCCCTGGTTTGCCCCCCAGGGTGGGCCATGAAGCAGGACCACCCCCGGAAAATCTTAGTCTGCAGCAGGAGTAGTGGCGGAGATGGGGGCTGTCATTAGCCAGCATTTTTTCAGAGAGTTTGTCCTGTGGCGGGGATATGCAATGATGCCAGTGTCTGCCCCACCCTCTAACGTGTGGTGCCTGCTATGATGGTGCCCCCAGCCTCTGCCAGAGGTCCACATCATGCCAGACACTCTTTCTCCTACTCCCGGAAAAGAAGAGCAGTCCCTGGGATGTTCAGTCGTTCTCCTCCTTGGCCGGCCCTCTGACTACTCAGTCCATCCCCAAACCAGGGATGTCAGCACCGCAAGTGGAACACCTTGCCACTGCACTGGTGGGCTGGCAGTTATTGCTTCTTTGTTCTGTACCCCAACATGTGAAACTGGAGTTGGAATCTTGTAACACCATTTCTGACTGAATCAGTTTCAAATGGATAAGCAATTTCCAAAGTGAAACTTGCAAGTTTGTCTGTGAGAAAAGGTTTTCTTAATACTGAGCTCTGAGGCAGTGGGCCCCAAAACAGTTTAGACCCTACTGCAGTCACAGCTTTTGAACCTCCCGGTCACTTCCCTGGGTTCACTGACCCCCCCATAATGAGCACCCCCAGATCCTTCTCCTCCTCTGTCTCGGCTATCTGTACTCCCCCAGCTGGTAATTCCTCCTTGGGTTTTTCACCCCAAAATGCAGCACCTTGCACTTTTTGGCGTTGAACCCCAGTTACTAGGTGTCCAACCAGGTTTCCAGCTTTGCCAGATCATCCTGCAACCCCTGCCATCCCCCTTGGTCATCCACCACCTCTCTCATCTTGACATTGTCAGCAAACAGACTGGTCTTTCTCTTGATACCCAGTGATATGTCTGCAATGAATATCCCAAACAACACTGGTCTCAACACCAACCCCTGCAGAACACTACTCGTCACTACCCTTGGGGGTGAGCGCTCCCCACCCACCTCCATCCTCTGTTGACTTCTCTGAAGCCAATTCCCTACCCATCTCACCAGCTTTGCACCCACCCTGTGCCTTCTAACTTACTTCCCAGCCTCCCATGTGGCACTGAGTCAAATGCCTTACTAAAGTCCAGGTACAGGACATCAATTGCATGGCCCCCAGCCACTTGCTTAGTTATCCAGTCATAGAACTCCACCAGGTTGGTTTGGCAGGATATGCCACTTATGAAGCCATGCTGTCTGCTGTCCTCTAGCCCTTTAGCCTCCAGGAGGACCACCAGCCTCTTCTTCAGGATAGTCTCCATCAGCTTACCCATTATGTATGTGAGGCTCACTGGTCTGTAGTTCCCTAGTTCATCCTTGGGGTTGCTCTTGTTGAGGGGCACCACATGAGCCATCCCCCAATCATGAGGCACACACCCAGAGTGCAGTGAGGCATTGAATAGGTCTGCCAAAGATCCCACCAAGACCTCGGCCAGCTCCTTCAGTACCCTGGGGTGGGTGCCATCTGGGCCTGGTGCCTTGTCCACCCTCAGTGCCCTCAAACCCTCTTGAATCTTGCCCTCCATGATTTCCCCCTCCATCACCCTCTCCCATATTGTTCCTGCCCACCATCACCCCTTGGTAATCAACCCCCTTCTCCTTAGTAAATACAGAGCACAAGCAATCATTTAGCACTTCTGCCTAATCACCCCCTGCTTCCAACCACCCCTCTCTTTCCTAATCCTTTTTATATGCTCCTTTTCTCCCTGATTTACCTGAAGAAGTCCTTCTCCCCTTCTTAATGCCCTGTACCAGCCTGAGCTCCTTAGATGTCTTGGCTGTCCTTACTGCCCTTGTCACCTCCTTCAATTCCTTCAGGTACTCCTCCCTGTCCTCCCCCTTCCCTGTTTTTTGTACCTCCTAAAGGTAGCTCTTTTCCTCCTTACCTTTTCCATGACCTCCTTGCTCACCCAGCTAGGTTTCTTTGCCCTAGCCTTCTTGTTATGGGCCTTGCTACAGGTTCTGGTTGCCTCCGCTATCCCCAGCTTTATGAGCTCCCACCTCGGGTTAGTGCCACACTTGGTTGAATTCTGGCCTGGTACCCTTTTACCACTTCCCCCATCCTGTCAAAGTTGGCTCTCCTGAAGTGCAGCACCCTTGTGCCAGATTCCACTCCTTCCTTACCCACATCCAATGTGAGCCATACCTAGTGATGATCACTCCCTGCCAGAGGTTCTTCCACCCTCAGTTCCCTCACAAACTCCCCATTTGCCAGCATGAGGTCAAGGGTATTCCCTAACCTGGTTGGTTCACTGACGATTTACATCAGGAAGCTGTCCTGGAAGGCATCCAGCAGTACCTGCTCCCTTCTACCCTGGTTGTTGGGGTACTCCAATCAACTCCTGGCATGTTGAAGTCCCCCACGATCACCATACTACCCTTCTTGCAAGTCCTTCTGATCTGTTCTGCTAGTTCCCTATCTAATTCATTCAGTGTCAGTGGCTCAGCAGGTTGCACACTTGCCTTTGAGGCCAGAAGATCAGAAGGCTTTGGGTTCTTTCTCCACACCAGGCACTTAGGTTAAATCCCAATATTGACACTGTAGTGCAACACGAGGTGCTGTCTTTCAGATGAGACATTAAACTGAGGTCCTGTTCTGATGGTTGTTCAGGTGGACATGAAATATCCCATGGCACTTCTCAAAGAAAAGTAGGGGAAATGTTTATTCAGAAAACAAAAACAAACATAAAGAGAAATAATCACAATATCATACAACAACAATCAGTAATCCTGTCACCAAATACCACATAAAACCAGTGATTTACTAAAGACAACCTAAAAAAAAAACCTTCCAAAAGGAAAAAGTGAAAACATTTCATACATGTTCCGCACCAATCATATATAACCAAGCAAAAACAAAAAAAAAAAAAAAATGTCATATTCTGTTTTGCACATTTCAATTAGAAGGTAAAGAACAATGCATCACAGAGTGTAGACTGGTTTCTACTATAAGTCAACCCACCCAATCTATATTTTGCCAAAGAGTGGCACATACTTCCTGTCCTAGAGTGCGCTGTTCATAATTATACACTTGGTTCAATTCATCCTGTATTTTAAACAATAATTTATTCAACTGGACATCTGTATTTTGCAGAAATCAAAAGCATCTAATCTGCCAAAATGACCATTTAATACAAGCAAGAATTACATACATAGTACTCCTATGCTACTTCTGCCATTTTACTGGTAGCTGCCCTAATATTAATAATTCATATGTCATAGTCTGGAACTGAACTCCCCCCCATAGAGCTGTTAGTGCCTGCCAAAACCTTGTATATGTATGCAGTCAAAATGTAAATGCCTCATAGTTTCTAGCTGTCCCTGACATCTTGGTTCCGCACAACCCCTCTCTCCTAACTGCTTGTGTTTCTGGTTACTTTTCACATTTAGTTTCTGGTGTCCACATAACCAGTTTGTGTCTTGCATTTTTAAATGAATTTTTGGCTTTGTGATGCTAGTTAACAGTTGCACTGTACTAACATTGTTGGCTTCTTGAAACATCGGTTCTTCAAAATAACATCCATCTACAATCATTTTATAGAACTGTTTCTTTTCCCGATTTAAAAACCAACTAAGTTCAATTTTCCAAGTTCTAATATATTTTAATGCAGTTTGTATGTGGAAGGGGAGGGTTTTATCAGCGATGTGCCACTTCCCCCTACCCCATGCTTGTAAAAAAGGATTTACCCACAAAGACATACACAAAACTCCTGAATATGTATTTTCCACTAAAACTGGTTTTAGAGAATTATGAAGAAAATTGCCAAAAAGAAACACCAAGGGGTGCATCTTATTCAGCCTTCAATCTTTCCATGCCCAATACGCATGTGCTCTTTTAACAGGATTCAATCTACTTCCCCACAACAGACAAAAGAAGAGACCCATCACCTTGGTGTGCATACTGTATGGTAGGGGGAAAATGTGAGAGACATACAGAAATACTGGAGCAATATAAGCTTTTAGTAAAAAAAAACAAAACATTTTTTCCTTGTCATTTTCCAATTCTGCCAGGAAAGCACTTTCTGTGAAGAAACATGATATATATTGTCCCAATTGAGCCTTTCCGCTCCTATGGTACCAAAATAAAGACCTAAAGTCTTGATATTACCTTTTGTAATAGAAATAGGAAAAGTATGATCCACCTGGGCTGCCCCCAAAACCAGTATGTTACTCTTCTTCATATTAATCTGTACACCAGTCACAAGTGTCAACTGCTGTATAACTTGGAAACCCTATTCCCAGAGTCCAAGTCTGCCACTGCAAAGATACAGTCATCCGTGTAGGCTGAGATTCTACCAAAAATTACCACTGCTGTGTTTCAGATAGGTCTAATCTCCTCATCAAAGTCTATCAATTTTAGGAGTGGATCCAAACCGAAAACATACAAAACAGACTCCTCATGGGACAACCCTGTTGAACCCCTTTTTGAACAAATATGGGGAGTCCTGGATGGCCATTAATCAGAGGGATAATCTGTGCATCAGCATGTAAGGTCTTTTGTAAATCTAGCAAGACTTCAGGAATGCCATAGTACCGTAGCACTGCCCACACATACTCTTGCCAAATGGCATCAAAGGCTGCCTCCTGATCAACAGTCAATAGATATCCATCCAAATTTGACTGCAGCCCTTGATCCACTATCTCATGGATAGCAACTAGATTCTGAGTAATATTTCTTCCTAGGATGGCGCATGTTTGGGTTGGTAATATCAATTTTTGTGCCAGTTTTGCCAATCGAACTGTCAATATTTTTGTCAAAATCTAGTAATGTGAGGTGAGCAGACTAAGCGGCCTCCAGTTTTTTATGTCCTGAGGGTCTCCTTTTATACACAAAAAAGTCATCACTCTCCCATGCATGCTAGGAGCTAATCGATGTTCCTGCCAAATCGCCTCATATACCAATTGCAACCAAGGAGCCAGAATGCCTATGAACATTTTATAAAAATCATTCGGTATACCATCCTTACCCGGTATAGTTCGAACCGATAATTTACTAACAGCCAACTTAATTTCCTGTTCTGTAATAGGGGCTATTACTTCCAATTGCTCATTTAGAGACAGAATTGGAATCTCCAGATGTTCAAGAAAGGAATAATTCTGGTCCAAGCTCAATACCTGAAATTTATTCCACATGTGGTCTTGAACCACCTGCTGTATTCCCCATCTATCATGTACTACCTCCCCTGTGCTAGTCTTTAAACCAGTAATGAAGATTTTTTTTTCTGCCCTGTAATTCCATATCATATGGGTTAACTTGCTTTTTCATTCCTCCAGTGTGGAACTGTTGTTGCTCCTCTAGTTTTGACACTTTCTATTTATGAAAGAAATACATTCTCTCTCGAAGTATGCGTAGTTGCTCTGGGACAACACTCCCTTTCTCATATGTTTGTGACAGAAGTCGAAGGTATTGTGCACATCATCCCAAGTATGGGGTATATTGAGATCTGTCCCTTGCTCCTGGCACCAGGATAAACCAATCTCTCAGGTCTCTCTTTGTGTCCTCCCACCATTCAATGGGACTACTGAATAAGACGCTCATATCCACCCATATTTAAAATAGATCAGTAACTGCGCACTGTACATCCATAGTCTGTAACCTTTCCACATTCAGTTTCCAAAAACCTCTCCCCATATGTAATCTTTGTTTTTGTCCAATCACCACCTGTACCACCCCATGATCAGATGCTGCAAGGGGAACACCAAAACTCCCTCACTCATCAGTCTATCAGACACAAACCAGAAATCTATTCTTGTGGATAAACACCCTTTATGGAAAGTATGACATGGGACTTTCTGTAACAAATCATAAATATCACATAACTTATTCTGTTCCAGAACATGCTTTAAAGTATTTGTGTCACTAAAGATTTTTTTAGTTTGTCTACCCCAATCTCTCTCAGTAATCCCACAATTAAAATCACCCCCATAACACTAATTTTGTAGTATGTAAATATGGCCTAATCTTCTTAAAAAGAGCTGAATGATCTGCCTTCATTTGAGGACTGTAGATATTAATCAAGCGGTACACAATGCCATATAAGATCATGTCAGTTATAAAGGCCTTACCCGGATGACTATGCAGAACTTGTAAAATTTTTGGTTCAAACCCCTGAAACAAAACACCTAATCTGGAACATTTTCTCTCCTACAGACCACAATGATGGACCATAACTCCAGTCTCTCTGTTATGTCTTAATATCTGCTAAAGTATGTAGTCTTGTGTCCTGTAGGAAAATAATCAGCCCTGTGTTAGTGGCTAAACTTGCAAAGGTTACCTTCCTTTTCTCCTGTGACTTTATACTATTAACATTAATAGTAGTAAAGGAAAAAGTCCCTGTCATAAAGAACAAGAAAAATTAAGCACATATAGGGACCCAATATGCTAACTCTATCACTTCCTTTTTTTCTCTTCTTAGGCTTTGGATTTTCCCCCAACCCTCCTTCCTGCAGCCCTTCAGGCAGTAAAGATGTTACCAAAGAGATGTCAGATTCCATCCCTTCATCTTCTGACTCCTGCTCCCGAAGGACAGCATATGAATTAGTCAATGGGACTGGGCCTAAGTCTGACTGAATATGTAGGGCTTCCCCAACATGTTTCCCTGACTTAGAGCAGGTGATGCGTTGGAAGAGGAGGTCTTGTGTTACCTCTGATGGTGGCATGACATTACTAACTATCTCTGATGCCTCACGGCTTTGTTGTGTCACTTGCTGCAGACAATCCTGTATGAGTACCCCCTGTAGCAGAATCTCATGTGGAAAGGGAATGGGAGTGGAAGGCGACTCATCCACCTTTTCAGTAACTAGTATCTCCCTAGTTTCATTCTGTGTTATGACCTGTCTCTCTTGTACTTCTAGGGCCACTACAGGGACAGTCTGACCCTCAATTATGACCTCAGATCCTGGGACAGCTGCTTTGGGCCTAGCCTCTCTTTGTGGTCTATGAGCTAATTGGGTTGGATTTAGCGTTAACTCTCTAATGCGCATCTGTTCCTTTTGAGCAGTAGCCATATAGACATCCTGCTTCACTCTTACAGCTTGATCAAAGCTATTATGAGAGGCCCATGAACATGTGCAAAAGGTATGCCCATGTTCCTCACATAAATTACATCTCATCAGCTGGTGACACTGAGCCCCTATGTAGCCCACTTCCCCACACAAACCACATTTTTGTTTTTCACATGCATTACTTAAATGCCCCACCTCTCCACTTTTAAAACATGCTCTTGGCTGTCTTGAGTAGAAAATTACCCCTCTGTCCCAGCCCAAAAATAAACAGTTTGGTTGATGTTTCGTTTGGGCCTGCTCCATTTTCAGCATAACTTGGTATTTCCATCCAATTGCTCATCATCTAGGATTGTCTCCGGATAACCTTTAATCACACGATGTTGCAGTAACCAGTAGGTTATATCCACAACATTAACCCCCTCATTGTGAAACATAATGGTTATCTTCTTTTTTAAGGGTTTCATTAAAGGTATAGCCAAAAAAGGCCTCCACAAGGGGGTATGCTTCAACATCTGGTATTGCTTCCAGAACCTGTCCAGCCCTGCTGGATGTTTAAAGCTGATATCAAACTGGGAATCTCCCGATACATGTATCAAGGCATAAACCTCATAAGCATAGTACTTCATGCTGCCTTTCAATAATTCTCTGCCCACGACGTTCCTATCAGGAACCTTAGACAAGTCACCTCAGAATTTCAACTGGACAGCATTTTGCCTGGCTGCTGGCTCCAATGTACGTTGGACCTCATCAGGGAAGAGCTGCTCCTTAACTCTCTCATGCCATCCACTACTCTGTTGACTTGACACTACTTCTGTTTTCTCCAGTGTCTGAGGGGTCTCAACCTCCCCTGGCTGCTGTACTAAGTGTTGGTCTTCACTTTCAGGAGCAGGAAGGAGTGGAGGGGCCCATCTTCAATCAAAGGAGTATCTCCTTCCAGACCTCGGAACACATGAACACATTAAGTACTTGATTCTGGTCTGAAACATCTACCATTTGTATCTCAGTAACAGGAATAGTCTGTCCAGGTGTTATGAGGGATGTAGAAGGTTGCTCGGCCACAGAGGACCTATCAGGGCTTTGCATTTCAGTATTAGCTTAGATAATGCTGCTCCTTCTTGTGATTTAGGGAGAGTAGCATCCCACCCAGCTCCTGTTAAGTTTCGAACCCAACCTGCTGCCTCTAGATCTGAGGTTACTCAGGCTGCTGGAGTTGCTGAGGGACTACCAATGGTCTCTGTAGTGGAATTATCTTCTCAGGAAGGAGAGTGATCTCCACAATCAAAAAGCATGGCCCTCCCCTTCTTCTGCTTTAAACTCCCATTGTTCCCTGCTGCTTTCCAACCCCCTCCACCAGTTATAACACCAATATTAAAGTGAATTTCTTTCACTGACAACCCTCTCTGCCACTGCCATTATCCCCCACAGTACTGTAACTGCTAATGTCAGGCATCACACCATTCTGTAACATTCCCTTTTCCAACTGCTGATTAGACTGTACAACCTTCTTGCTCCCATCCGAGACTGCCACTGTAACATTATTAACCTGCATGCTCAGAGAGCTGGATGTAGCCATTGGTGCCTGCAAAAGTAATTCTGCTGCATCCTTCAGGCCTTCCGAAAGCATCCTCATGCCATCCTGAACTGTCACTGAATCTGGATGTATTGGCTGCTGTGAAACATCTCACTGCTGCAAAAGCTCCTTTGCGAAATGTTCTCATAGGGAACAACGTTTCGGTTCCTCTTCTTCTATTTATTTCTGAATCTCTACCACCAAAGTACTTGGTGGTACTACAGTAGGCTCCATCTGAGCCTCTTCCAGTCCTTCACTATGCCAGACAGCATCCTCAATAGCAATCATCTCATCCACTTGCTCTATAGCTAAAACAAACTTTTCTTCCACTGTAACATCCATTGTAAAAGCGCTGGTCTCTAATAAGGGGTAGGCTGAGGAGGAGACCCACTACACAGCCACCCAGATGTCCTGCTCCTGTGCTCTCTCAATCCTTTCTGATCATCAAAAACTCAGTCACAGCACCCTCTAGCGAAAAAGTAGGGGAATTTTTTATTCAAAAATTCAAAACAAACTATACAAAAAAGTATTACTTCATACAAAATCATGATGAAAAGAAATCAATTAAACATAAATAAGTATTACATCATATAATAATGTTGAAACATGTACAATTCATGTTAATATAACCCCCCACTAAACACAGTAAGGAAAAACAATTCTGTCAAAAACTAATAAATACAACACAATGAAAAACTCTCACAAAAATCATATAAATCATAAAAAAAATCACATAAGCATTTCAAATCATACCTGTTTTAGCACACCGTTAGAACAAATAATCATAACTAAACATTGATGACATATTAATCATAAAGACATTTCTAAGGTCACTAAAAGAAAAAAGGTGTAATTACTATCATCATTAAATGACCAATACAACAGCAAACCACCCAAGGAAACCCTGTCAGTAATTTCCTTCTACTGTCTACTCGGGCATATAGAGTTATTAAAATGTACTTAACCAAAAAATATTTCTCCACAACATATGATACTTTATAGGGTCTAAACTTAATCTCTCTTTCTCCTTTTGTTTCAGAATAGCACATTCAATTTGTTTTATTAACACAATCATAGGCATATCAATGTGCTGCAGTGGGCATCTGCATCGTGCCTGCCCCAGATAATACTTAATACAGGCAAATATTAAGTTCAAAGTACTGGGATATCTGGCATCAAATGCTGTAAAATCTCTTAATAACAATGTTTCATAAGTCACATGTTGAATTGACCTCCACTTCCATCTAATAACCAAAAGCTCCCAAAAATGTATAGTATGCATGCAATGGATAAAAAAATGGTCTAGTGTTTCCTCCTGCCCTTCACAGTCTGATCTGATACACTGTCTCTCTAAAATGGATTTATGATTCAGATTGCCTTTAACCCCTAACTGACCATGGCAACATAACCATTGGACATTCCACATTGGGATTGGGATCCTACAGTCCTTCAACCTTTTAAAGCCAACCTCTATTTTGAGGGCATACATTTTGGGAAGTCTACCTACATTGCAAAATTCCTTGTCATAACATCAATATGTAAAGATTTCTGTGAAAATGCTTGAATGTGTGCTTTTGTAATTCCTCATAAACTTAATTTTCTTATTGCTGGTTTAACAAAGACAGGGATCACTAAAGTAGCCACAACCCAAGGGACCTGTGCCTCCCATTTTTGCAAAAAAGGACTGCACAACTCTATAGTCCAAGCCTTCCAAGAAAATCCATTCCCACCATCCCCAATCCCAACATTATTTTTCAGAAAAAAAGTAAGGTAAAATACTATGGGGTGAATCATTCCCCCCCCACTTGAAACTTAAATATGTGAGCTCTGTTTTAACAGGGTTTAAGCGACTCCCCAAACTATTTGAAAAAACAGCCTAATAATCTTTTCTCACATTGTACAGGAATAGGAAAAATGGAACTAATGTATAAAAAATTTGTAAGTAAAAATTTCTTGATGATCAGAACTCTATTCTTTTTTGGACAGAGACCACGACTTCCACTGGTTTACTTTATGTTCTCCTTGCATTTATGTTTCTTCGCAATTTAAAAGGGCTAAATCTCCAATTCCAAAATAATAGCCTAAAATGTTGATGTTGGTATTTAGTATCTGGAATGAGCCTATTACAGGGCAAAAAGACCCTTCCCCTTTGTAGACCCCTACACTTTTATTATAATTAACTGTAGCTCCAAAAATTTCCGAATAGTGTTCTAGTATCTGCATAGTCCTTTCCACAGATTCTGTATCTTGTACTGTTAAACAAATAACATCTGCATATGCAGTAATCTTCTGGGGTGTTATGTGTAAGGCTGGCGAGAGTCCCCTGATCCCCATACCTTGCATTATCAATCTAATGTCTGGATCCAGAATGAAGGTGTACAATAAAGGGCTTAAAGGACACCATTGCCAAACTCCTCTCATGAAATGTAACCCATCCCCTAACAATCCATTAACTGTTGGATATACTGTTGCTTCCCTATATAAAAGTTAAATCCAAGTCCTGAATTTCTCAGGAATCCCATATTTTTCTAATACAGTATACTGTATAAAAAATCCTGAGACACTTTGTCAAAGGCTTTAGTTTGATCTAGGGTAATCAAATACCCAGATAGTTTATTTTGTCTCCCATATTCACATAAGTTTCTGAGATAAATCAAGTTTTGCTGTATATTCCTATGCAATATAGAACATGTTTGAACTGGCATTTTCACTGATTCTGCAATTTTTTGTAATCTATGACACAAAATGGAGGTTAAGATTTTATAATCAGTATTAAGGAGACTTATTGGTCTCCAATTATTTAAATCAAACTTTTGCCCTTTTTTATATAAGAATATGATAACAGCATCAGCAACGGTTTGTGAAACTTTACCCGTAACCAGTATTTCATTGTACAAATGACACCAAATCTCACTCATTTCATCTGGGAAAGTTTTATAAAATTCATTGGTAATCCCATGCTTACCTGGCAAAACTCCCAACTTTAATTGTAAAATAACCTACGTAACCTCTGTTATAGTTATTGATGTGTCCAGCATTGTTTTTTGAGAGATTGTTGTCCCAGGTACAGAAAACATTGCAAAATTGTTGCATCGTCTGTCTGTATTAAAACCCTCCCCATGTTGTGCCATCAAAGTTTGAGTGATAATTTCCAACATTTCAGCATCAGAAAATTTCGCCATCCCCTCTGCATCCCATAAACCTTCCATTTGCTTGTTTTCCAAACTCTGTTTTCAAGCTGAAAAATGATCAGCATAAGGTGTTTTCTGAAGTCCAAACTGCATTTCAGCCTGTAAAGATGTTGCTCTATCATACTGGTAAAGCTTCATGTTTTCCTTTATTTTTTGCACCTGTTCTTGTATATTTGGAGCTGCAATGGTTGGTAAGGACATTAGCTGACAATATTGATTTCTATAGTCCAAATATTTAAGGTCATTTTCATTACTTTTATTTTTCCCCAGAGAGAGAGAGAGAGAGAAAGAAATTTGTTATCTTTGATTTGGTCTCGTCCCATCATGTTACCCAATCATCATACATATCCACTACAGATTTCCTACAATTTATAACCATCATTAGCTTAGTCTTTATTTCTGCCTGATTTAACCAATTTGAATTTAGTTTCCATCTACTCAGGATAGCTGGAAACATATGGGGGCCGAAGAAAGGCCAACACTACATATTAGAGTCTTGTGATCAGAAAGCTCACAAAACTGTAAAGAGAAATCATTTGGAACCAAATAAGCTGAAAGAAAAAATAAATTGATACATAAAGAATAGATGCTTCTCTGATATGTATACCCATAATCCAAATCTAGTACTCTATATGGATCTTTTCGTTTTGAGGAACTTAAAACCTCCTGAAGTGCATGTGTATCACAGTATACTTTCCGTTGTATTGAATCCCTAGCTTTATTATCAATACTACAATTAAAATCCCCACCCTCAAATCACATTTTTGTGTAAATAAATAAGGCTGTACTGCAGTAAACAAATCAATATGGGTAGTCTTTACTCGTGATGCATAAGTGTTGATTAGCCTTAGTGAAAACCCTTTTTAAATGCAATCCAAAATCAGAACTCTCCCCGGTATTAAATCCACTATGCTTAGTACCTGGACCTGTGTATGACCAAACAGAATCCCCAGACCATCCTCCCTATCTGTACCAAAAGACCAAAAGGGAGGGCCATGAATTCAATTTTTTTTTGCTTGGGCTACATCCTGTATAGGGCTAAATCTAGAGTCCTGCAAATATAAAATATCTGCTTGTAAACACCTGCAGAAATAAAGACATGACAATCTTTTCCTATAATGTTTCATGCTGCAGGTGTTAAGTGAAACTAGTTTTAATGTAGCCATGACAATTATTTAGGTCACATGTCTTTCTTTTTCCTTTTCCTCCCTGCCTTCTTTTTCTCATTCAGTACTTGTGCACCACCATCCTCCTACAATTCCATTTCTGAGTGAGCTCCTGAGATGGAGGAAACATCAGATTCAGAACCTTCTTCCTGCTCCTGAAAAACCTGGAAAGCATTTTGAGTTGGGATTCCAACATGGGTTTGCTGTTGCCTACTAGAGGGTCTAGTAACCCTTCTTGGGTGTGGGGTCTAGCAAATCGAGTGAAGGTGGAGGGGGCATGTCCTGAGCAGTAGGTCTAATCAGACGTGATGCTTTTCCCTGAGCTGAGCCCTGCTTATCCTGTGTGGTTTCCATTTGATCTGAAATTATGCTTGTTTCTGGGGCTGTATTATCTGTGTCTGTAGTAGTAGGCCCTGCTTGGGTGGGCATCTATCAGTAAGATGAGGCCTACTTCTTTCCTGTGCTCTATTAATTAGATCTTCCTTATCTGGCCCTCCCTGCTCATTTTGGCCATCCCAGGGACAATGATGATAGGCATGACCCTGTTCATCGCACAAATTACAATGAAAAAAATTCCTACATGTCCCACTGTCATGGTCAAAATCACCAAAAACAGCACACTTAATCTTGTCACACATGCTACTAAGATGTCTCCAGCTCCCACATTTATAACAGGCTTTAGGCTGGCCTGGATAAAAGTAGACCCCTCGATCTTTCCCCAGAAAAAGGCTATTAGAAACATGTTGTTCTTCATTACCATTAATATTGAGCTTCACCTTAAATTTCCAACTACCCGTCCAGATACCCTCATCATCTATGCCATGTTCAGGAGGCCCTAGAACATTACATTTCTTTTCCAGCCAGAAATGAATATCACCCACATTAACCCCTTCATTTCAAAACATAATATGAATGGTTTTGAATAGTGGCTTGGTAAGTGGGATAGCCCAAAAGGGAGCACACAATGGTGTAGTTTTACAAGAATCATATTTTAACCAAAATTTGTCCAGAACCAGAAAAAGTTTTAAAACTGACATCAAAGGTATCTTCACCCCTAATGTTAATAAGGGCGAAAACTTCTGATGCTAAAAAGTTCATGGAGTCCTTCAGCAGCTTTCCGGCCACATAAGACCTGTCCAGATGTTCTTGCAGGTGCCCACAATAATGTAGGCAGACAGCATTTCTATGTGGTGCATGTTCCAAATTATTAATATGGAAGAAATATGAAAATCTTGGTCCTGGCCTCCAAGTATCTCCAGGTGGAGACTGGAATGGAGAACCACCTGACTCTATAATTGAAAGCTCTTTATTTAACTCAGAGCCTTCCTCAAAAATGCTTTCCCCAACAGTCCCCTCAGTAAGCAAAGCATCAGTCTGACCTGTGTTGTTGGTTTGGGGCCCCATGAAGATCCTGTTGAGGCAAAGCAAAAGAAATCCAGTCAGAGTCAGGGATCCATTTTCCATTCAGACAGACCCATCCAGCATTCAACAGAGCTTGCTCTTTAGACCAGAGGTCATCAGACGCCACCGCAACAGGAGAATTTTCCTTCCGCATTCCTGCATCTTCCACGTCAGCAGTCTGACTCACTTCTGCTGGCTCCTGCCTGTCATTCATTGAAAAAAAAAAGCTAAATCAGTTGAAATCCCTGATCGCGCTGATGTCCTCACATTGATAGAACTGTCTGTGCCTTTAGGCTGAATATGTGTGGAAACTGCATCGACTTCTCCTGTCGCATAGGTAAGCCTATGCATATTCTCAGTGTCCAAGTTTTGAATCAGGTCCCCTTGCAAATCCAAAACCGAGTTCAGGAATGGGTCCTTGTTCTGCAGGCAGTCAGACACTTTTGCTTCTACCGGCAGCCTAGCTCTGTCTGCCATTCTGCAGAACAGAGCAACAGCTCTCCCTAATGAACAGTAGGGGAATTTCCCTGGTATCCTGGCCAAATTTCCCCCATTCAATAAAAAATACCACCAACAGCTTAATCTGGTTCAATTTCAGTTGGTTGCCATCTGTATCCCCCGCCCCCTGGGTCACCCCTGAAAAAGGGACTTCTACTCTCAGTGGGCCTACTCGGTCAACACAATTCAGTAAATCAATAAATAAATAAACTCCTCTGTCTGAGAGGCTGACCTGTACACCACTCCCATCCTGAAAGTCCTATTCTTGGAATCCTGGATTTGCATCCATAGTGACTCCATACTACCTTCCTCCCCTTCCTCCTGTATGCACTTCAGTCCTCCCCTCACATATAGTGCCACCCCCTCTTTTCCCATTCACTCTATCCCTATGAAATACCCTGTACCCTGGTATCAATATGTCTCAGTCATTGCATTGGGTGGCAGTTTTCTTCCCAAAGTTCCTAGCATTCAGGATGCTCACATTCCACCCCTTTCCCATCCTCCCTCCCCTCCTGCCCTCCTTTACTACCATCACCACTAGTGCTTTCTCTTTGTTCTTTGTCACTGTTATGGGGATAAGCTCATATTACTTCCCAACCTGTGGTCTCTGCATGTCCCTTGCCCACTTGCCATTCCCTGCTCCTAGTTTAAATTACCAACTACATCTATGTACTCCTCCATCCTCTGTTTTGACTCTTTCTTTTTCTCCTCTCTCATGTGTAGTCTATCCTTGGCATAGAGATTACTGTCCACCAAGGTCCCTCCCACTCCCCTTCCCCACCAGCCCATACCAGGTTCTCAGCCATCTGTTAAAGTCCTCTATTCTCAGCTTTCTTGCTATGCTTGCCCTGGGAACTGGAAGTATCTCTGAGAAAGTTAATGATCTTCCTGCCCCCTTACATAATTGTCCTAGTTCCACAAACCTCCTCTGGACTATAGCTACTGTTCTGTCAGTCAGGTCATTTGTCCCCAAGTGTATAATTAAATAAGGCTTCTCCTTACCCTTTCTAGCATATTTTAGAACAGATTGTCCCACCCTTTCTGCTGTCATTCCCAGCATGGCCACCACCCAAATGCAACTATGCCTCTCCCTATGCTACCCCACCTGACTCCTCTTAGTATTGAGTCCCCTGCACTAAGTTTCCATTCCTCTTACAAGCTGGTTACTTCCCTTCCTCCCCACCTCTCACTCCTGGCTCCTCCTCTTCCTTCTGCACAGTAGTTCCCCCTTCTGCTCCTGTTGCAATTCCCCCAGCAGAACTTCCCCCATCCAGTTTCATCCAGACTTCTATCAGTTACTCCTCCAATCTCATCACGTCTCTCCTCCTTTCCCTCTAGTACTGCAAAATTATTTTCTAAAGACCCTTCTCCTGTGCCTACTTCCTCCCTCCTCATACTAGCCCATTCCCTACTTTTGATGCCATGACTGTTGCCACTTCTCCTCCTCCCCACACCAGTCCCTTTCTCCTCCTTCCTGTTGTCTTTTTTCCTTTGGCCTGAGTTCCCCAATGTTGTTCCCCTTGACCTGGGTCCCCCTGTCCCTGCTTCCCTTCTTCTGACCCTCTCCTCCCTCCTGTTGGCCCAAACTGACCTCCCTTCCTGCTCATCTCCTTTCCTTCCTCCCTCCAGTGTTGGGCTATAACCTCCTCCAGTCTGCCCTGCCTTTCTTAGTTCCTCTTGCAGACCATTGCTCTCTTTTTTAAGTTTCCCTATTTCATTGCACACTAAACATCCCCCTACTATCCATTCAATTTTTACAAAGATAGGCACACCGCAGTTGTTGCAGCCTACCACCCTACCCATTGCTCTCATAGCCCACCAGCGACTCTCCACTCTTCCAGATAAAGGATACCCAATGTTCCCCTAAGTCTCCCCTCTCCCACTTTATCATTGAAAAACATTCTTCTCCTTTTCTCAATTTCCCTTACCCCCTTTGTCATACACTTTAGAAAGATTAAGCGGCTGCCTTTTAGGTTCCTATCCCTCTTGTCCACACCCAAAAAGAAACAGTAATCGACTATTGTACTGCCTCCTTCTAACTCCTACCCCTCTTTTTCACAATGCAAACATGTAAAAATGAAAGCATTTTGTGTTACAGTTACTTCCCTTCCTTGAAGATAGCAGTCACCTCTTCACTCACTGCTATCCCTTTCCTGGACATCTGCTTCTGCTATGACAGGTGCACGTCCTTTGCCCTTTCTGGGAAGTGATGTCAGAACCCTTGGTATATTTATTTATTTATTTATTGAAGAATCAGTTTTACAACCTTTGAGTCAGCGACTCGTTTACAAAGGTACCTCGTCAAAAAGGGGGGGAGACAACAAGTAGTGATGTAATTAGGACAGGGATTACATACAGGTGAGATACAAAAAACACCTGGAGTTACAGGCAGCAACTATACAAGTACAAGCATAAGTTGAGCAATATACATAAGTTAATTTGCATATTATACATCATATACACATAAATTAATAACAACATAGTTACAGACAGTATCCAGTCATCTAAGGGAACCAGGGGGCACAGAGCAAAGGGCTTGGTTAGGTCAGCTATCGACATTTGCAGCATCGACTGTCAATAATGTGTTGACGGAGGGCAGTTTTGAACCGGCCAATCACAGGGATCTTAGAGATAGCCTCAGGAAGGGAGTTAAACCAGAGGGGAGCTTTATGATGGAAGGATCTTTGGCAGCGGGAGGTCCTAGCCCTGGGAACTATGAAGGTGGCTGCGCTGGAGTTACGGGTAGGCAGAGGCCGGACAGCCAGCGTAGTAGCAGAGACTCTGGCGGGCAAAGCCCTGACATGGACTTCTTTAGCCAGTAGGCAGGTATGGTATTTCAGTCTTTCATCAAGAGTGAGTAAGTTGGAGGTAGAGTATAGCAGGCAGGTATGAGTTCTGCTGTTGGCACCTGTAAGGAGCCTGCAGGCTTTGTTAATAGCAGTCTGTACCTTAGATAAGGTGGGGTCAGCACGGCGTATATTGGAAGTCCGTGAGTCGACCAGAGACAGTACCGAGGAGGAAATGGCTAATCTTAACATGAGATTCAGGAGGCAGTCTTTGTGGCGGTAGAGGAGCCGATCCTGGAGTTCATGGCAGATGACAGGGCTTTTAGGTGGGCGTGGAGCATGTAAGGCCTGGGTCAAAGGTGATGCCCAGGCACTTATAGGATGTTACCTGTTCTAGAGGGAGGAGTTTGCAGGTGGTGATGAGAAGAGAAGTGTTCTGGCGCTGTTTTGCGGTGTGAGAACAGCATGGACTTAGTTTTCTTCAGGTTCATGACTAGTCGATGGTTACTGAACCATTTTTCGGTTTGGAGGAAGGCGCTTTGCAGTGTGCCTTGGAGTAGGAGCGGGTCAGGGTGAGATGCTAGGATCACTGCATCATCAGCATAAAGCAGTATTTTGCTGGGACAGGAGTTTGGGAGAGAGTTTAGGAATAGACTGAAGAGGGTGGGTCCGAGGATGGAACCTTGCGGGACCCCTGAGAGAACCGGCAGGTTGGAGGAGAGGGTCCCATTTAGTATAACTCTTTGGGACCTGTTTTGCAGGTAGCTAGAGAACCAATTCATAGGGCCAGATGAGAGTCCCAGTCGGGATAGGGAGTTTAACAGCAGGGGGTGGCACACCGTATCGAAAGCCTTAGATAGGTCTATGAATACTGCCCCTGCAAGACAACCCTTGTCAAGCGCGGAGTGTAAGTGGTGGGAGAATTCCAGAAGGGCGGTGGTTGTGCTGTGGCCTGGATGAAACCCATGTTGCTCTGGACATAAAAGGTTGTGCTTAGATAGATATTCTAAGAGCTGTGTGGATACTATTTTTTCTAACGCTTTGGATGGGGGGGGAGGATGGAGATGGGCCTGTAATTATTTGGTACCATGCGATCCCCAGACTTATGAATGGGGATTACTTCAGCATGCTTCAAGCATCCGGGAATTGACCTAAGCTAAGATTTGTTTAGGATAAGCGTGAGGGATTAGCATGACATCCAGTGTAAGGCGGAGTATCTTGGAGTCAAGAGGGTCATCACTAGGGTTATGAGAGTCGAGGATTTTGTGAGAAAGGTTTGGCATCACAGGGTGAGATTGTCTGGAAGCAGAAAAGTGGCCTTGAGATGTGAGAAGGTGAGGCGTGGTGACGGGTCAAAAAAAAGTGGGCGGAGGACTGCACTTAAGTCCGTGAAAGTTTTGTTAAGGCAGTCAGCAATACATGTTAGGTCAGTCGAGACAGTCCCGTTTATGTCAATCTGAGACAGAGGGGGGGAACGGGTTTTACCATTCAGTTCTTTAATGTTGTCCCAGAAGGCTCTGGATGAGCCCCAGGTGGATGTCAGTGCAGCCTGATAGTATTTAGCTTTTGCCTGCTTGATGGCCCAGGTGCACTGATTACGGGCAGCCCTGTAGGCTTGTCTGTCAGCCACTCTACCAGAGTCATTTGCAATGTGCCAGAGATTATCCCGCTTTTTTAGTTGCTGGATCAGAGCGGGGGATATCCAAGCAGCAGACCGCTTTTTTTTCCTGGACGTGGAAATGGGGGCAAACAGATCACAGGCGATGGTGAAGGCAGTAGTGAGGTAGGTATAAAGGAAATGATGTATCTGAGGTGGGTGGGGTGAGAGGCAGGGTGAGTGGGACCAAGACCGTGCCTTCCAGAAACAATCAGGAGGCTGAGGCCCCAGGCCAGACAATTAACACCCTTCACCCACTATGCACTAAACTTTGCAGCTAGTGAAGACAGCTAAAAAATCACAACCCCACTAAAAGCACAAAAATCGGTTTGATACCAGAAGTAACATGTTTCCAATTCAAAGAAACAACAGCCTCACCAACAACACACCAAAATACTGTAGGCTTGAAATTAGAAGATACAGGTTTCCAGTTCAAAGAAACAGCCCCACCAAAAGCACACCAAAATAGGTTTGAAATCAGAAAAAAAATGGCCTCCAACTGAAAGAAATGACAACCTCACTTAAAGCACACCAAAATAGATTTCAAAGTTTCAACAGCTCCGAAACAGTTCCCTGCTAGCCCCTTTTAAGGAACAAGAAAAACTCAGCCTGCTACGAAGTGAAATAACAAGGAACAGCCCCACTTAAAGCACACCAACATAGGTTTCAAAATGTTAACAGCCCCAAAACAATTCCCTGCTAGCCCCTTGTAAGCAGTGAAAAAAGATCACCTGCTATCAAGTGAAATCAACAAGAAGCAATTTAAAAGCAGAAAGGAGCAGCTACTGTGCTGAAATGAATCTGATTCCTTCCCCTTGTAGGCATTTCCATGAACCTATCATTGCCACCTAAGCACATGTGGTTTTCTAAGAAAGATTTAACCCTTACTTGCTTTTTCAAGTTGCTGGCATACAGTATGTATTAGAGCCAGACACATATGAGTTCATAATTCTTCTTTATTGCAATATGTTGTCATGATACAGAGAAATCACAGTAACTCACAGTTACTCTGCACCAGTAAGAGAATACAGCAGTTGTTTCAGTTTGGACAGACATTGATTCAACTTTAGCTGGACAAAGATATTGATTCAACTTAAGGTTTTTGTGCTATACAGTTATACATTCCATGAGGCAATTTGAAACATATGATCCCACACTGATGTAAATATGGATGTGTGGATGCTTGGATGTCACCATTCCTTACAACTCCCCCATCTCCTCTGCCTCCTTTTTTTCACTAACCCCTTACAGTCCCTTCCCATTCATTAGCCTACCCCCTGTACACCTTCACTGTATTCTATGCCTAACTACCACGCCACCCAACTGTTTCTCCTTGTAACTATACCAAGACCTGCCATTAGCATTCATAACCAGTTCTGTATTACAATAATCTGAATGGTGTATAAGCCTTAGCATGGATTTTACATGAGATGTCTGCTATATGCATAGGGACTTGTGATAGTATGTTAATATAAATTGTTTTATGCTCCAGATAAGAACCCCACGTAGATGGCATGATTTGTCTGGGCCATAATGAAACTGTGCTGCTGATCTTCAGAGGTAGATGTTTATATGAAGGTTAGTAAGCTGTGGTACAGACCACAAACTGAACAATCGAGGAGACTTGATAGACCAACAAAGCCTTTATCTGCTGGCTTCTTTCATATGTTCATACGTAGGACAGAGGTTTGTCCATGAAATGTAAAAACCAAAACAAGGTGCTGCATCAGTATGTGGTCTGAAAGCAAAACAAAATGGTGATATGAGATGCATGCTGAAAATAGAGTTAAAAATCGATGTTTCAACCTTATTTATTTATTTAGTTTTTGTTGACCGGGTAAGTGCACTAGACAAATCCTGCCAATTTTCAGGCACTACCCGGGGGAAGGGGATACAGATTAATGCCAACTGATCTTGCACCAGATTAAGCTGTTGGTGGTATTTTTAGTGAATGAGGAAAATTTGGCCAGGACACCGGGGAAATTCCCCTACTCTGTGTGGAGAGAGTGCTGCTGGGTAATCCGGAGGGGTTGCTCAGTAGGCTCTTGGTCAGGCATGGAATCGGATGCTGTGTTGTCTGGCTCAGTGGAGCCTACTACGGAACGGAGACCAGAGCAAAATCCCTTACCTCGAGAACCGGAGAAGTGCTTAATATCCAGGAGAAGCCTCAGACTGAATCACGGTCTGAATCGGGAGCTGCAACTAATTTATTTTCGATATCCAAGTTTTCTGTACCTGTGGAAATCGCGATGTCAGCTGGCCAGGTGACTGATTCGGTCGGGCCCTTTTGCAGACGCACCGCAGGACATACAGGAAGGACTCATTTTGAAGCGCACCAGACATTGAAGCTGCATTGGACCTGGGAATACACCGCTGGACCCTTGTTCTACACCTACGGCCGCCTCACAGATTCTAAAGCAACAATTTGGCTTGCATAATAGAAAATCATCCTACCCTACTATGGACTGGTCATCGGAGGAGGTTTTACAAGATGCTGGATGGACAAAATCACAAACAGGCATATGGATCCCAGACCCTACATGGACGGACAGTTCTCAGTCTTCCACCATGCATGCCAACGTTTCTACAAACCTGAGCTCAGGTATGGACATTCAGACTTCTGGGGTGGAAACTATTAATGATAATCAGAGCTCTGAAACCCGTCCTTCGGCCATACCTGGGCCGAGTTCGGGGTATAGGACTTGTACAGGATTTAGCTCAGACAGGGGCACAGGCTGGCTTGCAAAAACCCAGAGCAGTAATGTCTGACTTGTTTAAAAACAAATTAGAACAGGCACCTAGAAGAAACGCTGTCCGTTTACGTTATAGGGGTGGCCTTCAAACCCACCCGGATAGATATTATATTGCTAACTCGCTTTTGAAAGGTTCCAATTTTCTTCCTGTTGATATTTTGCATTAATTCACATCTCAGGGAGGATTCTTATGATATTAGTTTTAAATCCTTTAAGGGCTTAGAGAAATTTTGGGATAGATACTCCATTTTGAAAATACCCTTTGTGGGTTCCATTTTGCTATCCCCTTACTAAACCAGTGTTTCGTTACATTACAATCATGTTTAGGAATGAAGGTGTCAGCGTAGGTAATATTTACCAATGGTTGCAAAATAAATGTGAGGTGATGGGACCCCCTGAAGCTATCTTGGACCTAGAAGGTATTTGGACAGGGAGCTGGAAATTTAAAGTGAAGTTACCCCAAATAAATGGTGAAATTATCCATTTACCGAACAGCTTCTTTCTAGGGAAAGATAGAGGGGTCTGTTTTTATAGTGGTCAGCCTCGGGCCTGTTATAAATGTGGAGCCCGTACTCATTTAAGTAGCTCCTGTGACCTTTTAAAATGTCCATTGTGTGGAGGGTTTGGGCATGTAGCAGAAAGATGTCAAAACATCTTTCAGTGTAATCTTTGTGGTGATAATGGCCATGCCTTTCACCAATGCCCACGGGCCTCTCATAACAAAGCTGGGGGCTGGGATTCTGATGCCCTAATTAACAAGGCTCAGGGGAAAAAAGTGATTGATCCTGGATCCCTTCACACATCAGGTAGTCAGGCTGATCCTTCACCCCTCTTGGTGGACAAGCCTTCCTCCTCAGAGACTGAGGTGACTCCTTTGGTTGCAGATGTATCTATTTCATCTTCTCACCTGATATCTCTGACTCTCAACAGGCCTCTTCTTCCATGCCCCCCTTTGAGATAGTGAAACCCGTAGGTTTACTGAGCTTCTAATAAAGCTTCCTCTACTACTCCCACTCCAGTAGAAAACTTTTTTTCCCCTTTGCAACTGGAAGGTAGGGACTCAGATTTAGAATCTGATACTTCCCACCTATCGGAATTGATTTCGGAAGAGGAAGATAGCAAAGCCACAGACTTAGCTAAAGAAAAAAGGGAAAGAAAGGGAAGAAGAAAAACTAGCCATTCCAGAAGTCTGGAACTTAATGGTACTATCTCTGCAACATGGCGACCCTGAAAATAGCCTCTATAATGTCTGCAGTATAAAGAACTTTAAGAAGAGACTTGCTGTCCTTTCCTTTCTTGGTACTTTAAATGTAGACATTATTCTTTTACAGGAAACTAGGTTATCCTCCTGGCTGAAATCAAACAAACACAGAAAAGATGGGTGTGGGGCCTTCCTTTTGGACTTTTGGGCCTGGCAGCTGATGGGATTGGAGTTCTCTTTACTTCCACGGCCTTTAGAGTTCCTAAACTGGTGACATCTGTCCAGGACGTGCCCTGCTCCTAGATTTTTCCTGGCATGACTTTGATTATAGATTATTAAACATTTATGCCCTCAAGTTAAAACTGCACGTATTAAATTATTTGAGGATGTTAAGCCCTTTCTATATACTCAAAGACACGTTATCTGGGAGGATTTTAACTGTGATATAGATACTAAATTTAAAGGGGAAGTCCAAAAAAATATATTGTGATTCTTTAGCTTTAAAACAGATTATTAAAAATGCTGGACTATTGGACGTTTATAGGTCATTACATAGTACAGGTGGTTCTTCATATCACAGGAACATATTTTCTTCACGTATTGACTATCTTTTGTCTCTAAGTTTCTAAAACCTTCCCTTACATATATTACACAACTGAGTTCTCAGACCATCACCTTTAATTGGGGTTTTAGTCTAGCAGATATTCCCCTAAACTATATTCAGCTAGCCCCAGATGGCGTCTAAATGTGTCCTCCTTGGAGGACAGTGATTGTATTGGAATTACAAAATCTATTTTTGCCCGTCATTCTACACTTTGTTGTTATGAGAACCTTTTTTCTGGTGGAGAGACACTAAAATAGAGATTAAATCCCTTTAAGTTCTAAGGGAAACACAAGGCCAATTCACGATATCTTCAATACCTACATTATCGGGATCAATTTTACAAACTGATGTCACTACCATCGAGTGACAAACTCCCTTTGTTGTCTCAAATCTCAGAATTAAAAAAAACAGATGGTTGAATATCAGTACAGTAGAGCTATATCACTAGACATGGAATTTAGATTTGGGGTACAAGCCCAACCAACTTCAGATCCCTATTTGGCGTGTAAGGAATGCCTTGACCGGACTGTAATGTCTAAATTAACCTATTCCGAAGGTAAAATAGTAACCTCCGAGAAAGATATGATGTCTGTTGTACAGCAATTTATTTCGGATACCTTTGGGGGAGAACCCGAGCTTAGTGGGAATTTGCCTGAGGACTTTTTGCCTTATCTTCCAGTGATGGACACCACATTTCAAGCTCAATTATTGAAACCATTTCTCCATTGGAAGTGGAAAAGTTATCCTATCCCTTAAACTTAAAACATCCCTGGTTTGGATGGCATTCCAAATGAATTTTATAAAACCTTCATTTCGTATATATGTGTCTTTTTCTTCCTCTTGTGTTCAATTTTATCTTAACCTCCACCTCCAGGTTTCCAGAATTTAATGTGGCCTTATTGAAATTTATTTTAAAAAGGATTCCTCCTTACTTACCAACTGGAGGCCGATAAGTATCCTTAATAGTGACTATAAGATCTTTGCTAAAATCCTCACAAATAGATTGTCCTTAATTTCTGAGTCCCTTATTCATCCCGCTCAATCCTGTGCAGTACCACATAGGAAGATACAACATAGTTTATATTTGTTAAGAGACTTATTTGACAACAGTGATAGGGGAAAAGGGTCGGGTTTTATTATTGCTTTGGATCAGGTTAAGGCCTTGACAAAGTGTGTCACTCTTACTTATTTAATATACTATTACCTACAAAATTCCTAAACTCTTTGTATACTGGATTTCGATTTTATATTCGAAGCAGTGATACATCCTTTAGTGAATGGAAGAATGGGGCTCATGGTTCCTGTAGTTAGGGGAGTTCGGCAGGGTTGTCCCCTGAGCCCTCTTTTGTATGTGTTTGTTTTGGACCCTATTATTCGATATATTCAGGGGCATTCCGAGATTATGGGTTTGACCCCTGATGTATCCTTGCCAAGGGTTAAAATAACCGCCTATGCAGATGATATTACACTTTACGTTCAGGATAGGCCTTCCCTTCAGAAAGCCTTACATTGTTTTCAGATTTGGGGAAAAATCTCTGGATCTGAACTTAACGTTTCAAAAAGTTTTATTTTTTCTTTACATCCTGAACAGGATACTCTCTTTGATACTGGGGGTATTCCATTCTCATCACAACCTAATAAAATTCTAGGAATTTGGTTTGGGTTAGGTGATATGGCTACTTTTAACTGGGAAAAGCAGTTAAAAATAGGGGAATCTAAAGTGAATGTCTGGAAACAATGGAAATTTGGGAAACGGAAAAGGGTTTCTATTGTTAAGCAATTTTGATTCCTATATTTTTATACCTTAGTTATTTATACCGCCACCTGTTTCATTGGAAACACGATTGTACAGCCGCCTTTTTTCAGATGATTTGGGGGAATCGTTAAACCAGTTCGTAGGATTTCCTTTACTTACCAGTTAAGAAAGGTGGATTGTCCATGATAAATCCAATTGTTTTTATTCCATTTTTTGTTTAATTCTTTTAGTTTCCTTTGAATCACACGGTTCCTTTGGCATTCATGGTCTTATTTTCTATGGAGTCCTTACTTCCAGAAATGGACAACGTACCCCCCTAAATTGTTAAAACAAAATCATTTGCCCCTGTATGGAATGCCTTCTCTTAAAAAATGTAGGCAGTGGAATTTATTATTTAATGACCTTATTTCACATACTAGGAAATCTTTCTATAACTATATTGTTTTTACTGTACAAGGCTCCATTTTGCTTTTTCCAGACTGTGTACCAACCAAAATGTCCTTTGCTTTACGTAAATTAACTGACTATAGAATACCATCTTCCATATGGGACATTGTGTGGATATCTTTACATGGGAAATTGGGGGTGCGGGGGAATCTTAAATACAAACCGACAACTGAAAGATACTGTTTAAGGTCTTCTTGTAACTCTATTGAAGAAAGTTTATCTCACTTTCTTATTGATTGTCAGTTCAAAAAGAATTTTGGTGTAAGGCATCTGATCATTGGGGTTCCGATGCTGCAGCAGATAACATATAATGCTTTGGTCTTAGGGATTATACAGGTATATGGCAGTCTTATCATCCCAGCACCTTGAATGTTTTTTGCCTTTATTCAATTTTATCTTTGGCAGGCCAGATGTCAATTTATTTTTCAGCAACAATTAGTTCCTATTTCTATAATTTTGTCACAAGTGGAGACTGGTTTATCCTCTGTTAAAGTCAAAGATAAGCAAAAATGTTCTGCTGTTAAATTTGCTTCTTTTTGGAACTCTTTTTTTGTTTGACATATATATTTCTGTGTACAATTTTTGTATTGTTGTGTAAATCTGTTTAACTGGTGATGTTATGTTCTTTTTCAATAAAAACTTCCCCTACTCTGCTGCTGCATTGCTGCCAGTAGGGGGACAGGCCACTGTCAGGATGGCCACTTTGAGTGGGACACCGAAGGAGGAATATGTCGGCCTGGTGGGAGAGTTGGCCTCTGCTCCCACTGATAGCACTATGGAGGCTGTTTCTCTTAATGTTATGGATATGGATTCTGATAATGAGTTTCAAGATGCATCGCTTGTTTGGGATGACTCTGTACCTTTTTCTGGACAACAAGAAGTTAAGTCGACTATTTTTACATCAGATACAACACATTGATTAATCACTATGGATTCAGAGCCTACATTTCCACCAGGATCGGTGAAACCTGGTGGGCAGTTGAAGTCTTCTATTTTACCCCCTTTTAGCAGTGAGGCTGCTCCTGCAGTGACTACGTCTGTTGCAACTCCTTCAGGAGACTCCACGAAGCATGGTGAGTTATTGCCGTCTGCTATCAATAATTTTGACTTTGCTACTGATGTTCTAATTACCCCTGATGTGGTCTCCGTACTTCCCGATAAAGTATGCTCCCAAACTGAACATATTTCTGTCACTACTACAGCAGGTGTTTTTGAAAAGTCTTGCTTACCAGATCACGGTATGCAGTATCAAGCACCTGTAGAGCCTTTGATAGATACACGCTCACAAGTAAGGAAATGCTCTGACAGCACTATTTCTACTTCTGTCATACTTCTGACGGCTGCAACTGACTCTAAAGGCCCTGAGAGGTGCGGTTGCATACCAGAGTCTGCTTCTCACTGTTGCGTTGTGTCTTGATCTGCGACTGCTTCAATTCAGACTGGCAGTAAAGTCCACGAGTCTTAGCAGTGCCTACAGCCTGAAAAGCCGCTGTCTGCATTTAAAGACTGAAGATTCTTGTTCTTTGGGCAACAAACATTTCCTTTGGTTTTACCCACTGCCTTTAACCAGAACGAGTCTGCACCTTTAACTAAAGCAGCTGGGTTTGTTTTGAAACACCTTCTTTCTGTGGAGCTCAAGGAAAACCTGCCATTATCTATCAATCATCTACTACTTCCCAGATTGAGCAACTGAATTTTCTTTTCTGATAAACCTGTCCTCAACAGCTGAAACAAAATATTATGCATTCCAATGAACCAGTTTCTGCTTCTCTTCTCAGTGATGTGACTCAGGAATCCTGGTCTCCGGACAAAGCTCTCCTGGGGGCTGGCTGGATGCAGGCTCCCACAGGTATTTGGAAGCCTGATCCAGTTTTGGATATTGAATTTTCCCTTTCACAGCATTCTCCTGAGTGGAAACCGGTCCCTCAGCAAAAGGTTTCGACTGACAGTTTAAAAATTGAATCCGAAGGGGCTGAGACTACACAACCTTCTTCTACTATTGATCCCTTAAGGCTCAGGATTCAGTACCCCCCCCACAAAAATAAACTTGCCTCTTCAGGTGAATGGCACGCCATCACAGGAGACCTCCTTACCAAAACCCCCATACCGGAATCCACTTATGTCTGATGTCTTCTCCTCTTCAAAGAGGGAAGCGGCACCCTGACGGAATGCTGTCCGTATATGTTATAAAGGGGGTCTGAAGGAAAGACCGGACAGGTACTATGTGGGGAAAACTCTGCTGAAGGATTCTTTGCACTTTACTCCTCATGATGTTTATGCTTTCATTAACATTTCTGGAGAAGATAACTTTGATATCAGTTTCCGAACACCTCATGGCCTGGACTTATTTTGGGATTGATATGGTCAGGTGAAGTTCTCTTCCATGCGGACCCCCTTTTTAGTTATACCTCTCTCTAAGCCATTAATTAAGTATGTTACGGTTATGTTTAGAAACGAGGGGGTCCATGTGGAGGATATCACCTTCTGGTTGTCATAAAACTGTGAGGTTTTGAGCAGCCAGGACCCTATTTTAGATTCTGAATGTTTTTGGATAGGGGGCTGGAAATACAAAGTTAAGCTGAGGCAATCTGAATCTGGGGTAGCACATATTCTGAATTCCTTTATGCTGGAAAGAGATAGGGGGGTCTGTTTCTATGGAGGACAGCTGCATGCTTGCTATAAATGTGGGTCTAGGACTCACCTTTCGAGTATTTGTGACCAGCCACGCTGTGAAAATTGCGGGGAAGTGGGGCATGTAATTATGCAATGTATTAACAATTCCAGGTGTGATCTCTGAGAAGAGTCTGGCCATAGTTTTCGAGACTGTTCTTGGGCTGCTAAGAACAAGGTGTCTTGCATTAGTTCTGACCTCCTTATTCAGAAAGCCCAGGATGCTGTAGCCCCAAACCCCAACCCCCTTTTCTCCCCAACACTGATACTACCTCCTGTCCCTAAAAAAAAGCAAGAAGATCCTGCAGGTGAGGATCATATCACCCTTGTTTCTTCCAGTAAATTGGATGGAGGTATTCAACATCAGGACCCTGTTCCAGTGGTGGACAAAAAACCTTGTATGGGTCCACCTGGCCCCTTGGATTTTCCTCCGGTATGTTATACTGAGGAGGTTTCCGGGGTTACTGGGAAAGAATCTAAGGTTTCCGTTCCTGGGTCACCTTTGCCCAGATGTAGATCTTCTAGGAATTTGCATCCTAAATCTCCCCCTTCTGCTCCCATTATTGAAACCAGTAATTCATACGCGGCCCTTTTTATCCCATGGGGGGACACTGAAATGGATTTGGGAGATTCAGACTCCAAGAAATCCTCCTTATCCACCCTGTTGCAGTCTGTGGATAATTATAAAGAGAAAAAAAGAAAAAGAGAAAAAAATAATGAGTTTGTTTCATTTCTTTCTAGCTCATAATGAGGTTTCCCTGGGGTTCCTTTAACACTCGCAGCTTGTTAAATACTGCTAAAGACAGGCTCTTTTTCATCATATTCATGATCAGCATATAACTGTGTGTTTTTTGCAGGAAATTTGGATGTACTCTGTGGAACAGTTAGCTTTCTTTAAGCGAGACTGGGTTTGGGGCCCTTCTTTTTGGTCCTTTGGAATGGAAAGAGCAGATGGCATAGGCATTATATTTAATTCTTTTTCTTTTACATTACATAATTTAATTGACCTCATACCAGGTAGAGTTATGATTTTGGACAGGAAATGGCATGACACTTGTTATCATTTTATTAATATCTATAGCCCCCAAACAAAGGCTTGTAGAGTGACCTGTTTCAAATCCATACAACCTTATTTGGTCACCTCTGTTAAGACACTGGGGGGATTTTAACTGCACTATCACTAAATTGACCAAACGGAATAACAAAATTTATTGTGATTCACATGTGCTAGCCAACATTGTTAAATTAGCTGGTTTAATTGATTGTCTTTGCTTTTCTTCACATGGACCTCAATATTCCTTTCGTAAAGGAAAGTTTTTTTCTTTAATAGATTATATGTTTGTTTCCCCTGCTGTGCAGGTTCATTCTTTTGAAATGATTCCCTTCGAATTCTCAGATCATTCTTTTCTCTTATGTAACTTTCAGTTGCCAGGTTTCTTTGAGCATAGGCAGGTTAGGTGGAAACTGAATAGTTCCATCCTAGGTTTGCCCCATATACAGTTAGGGGTGAAATGTATCCTAAAGGCCAGATTGTTGGTAGCCTTTCTTTATTCTAATTTGGGGAGTGGTGGTTGGAGACCAAGGCTGATTTACGGAATTGGTTTAAAAAACAAGGGGTTAAAATGAAAAATTATAATTTTTTGAAATATTTGTCACTTAGGCAGCAGCTTCAAAGACTCACTACAGTAGCATACACATCACAATGGGATTATTCTGCTCAAATTAGTAATATACAGGAACAAATGAGGTTTTTTCAGTATGATAGAGCAAAAACTTTACAAGCTATACTGACTAATGGCATAAAAAAATCCCCTTTGGGTGACCCCTTTGAAGCTTGTAAAACATTGAGGGATTTCTCTAATATGGATACACTAAAAAAGCCTGATAATTCTATGGCCATAACTGTTCCACAGTTAAGAGAATTGATTATAACTCATTTTAGGTCTTTGGAACCTTCCTTTCCGATCTCCAATGAATCCATGCGTTCTTATTTAAGTGGCATTAATATTCCTTCTGAATCGACAGAAGCTTTAAAATTATTAGAACCAATTTCCCAAGAAGAAATCTTGAACGTTATATGGAATTTAAAACCAAACATTTCGCCAGGTATGGATGGCTTATCTAATAATTTGTATAAAGTTTTTTCTACGGAGCTGGTTCAATGTCTTTTTATTTTATTTCAGTATTTTGTTAAGAATACTGTGTTTTTTTCTTCATTTTCAGATGGATTACTGGTCTATTTATTTAAATCTGGAGATAAACACAACATAAAGAACTGAAGACATATTACTCTTTTAAATTCAGATTATAAAATTGTTACCAGTATTTTGAACAATAGATTGAAGAACTATGCTAGGTTGGTGATTTCTCCCTTCCAATTCAGTGGGATACCAGACAGAAAGATTCAATCGGCATTAATGATTGTGCGTGATGTCATCGAACACCTCTCAGTATCAGGCATCAGTAATTGCCTGGTTGTAGCAGATTTGGAAAAAGCATTCGATAGAGTACATTTACCCTTTTTGTTTTTAACTCTTGAAAGTTATGGAGTTCCAGTGCAAATAGTTAACTTAATCAGAATGCTATATCAACGTAATGCTGTGTTTCCCTTTTTGGAAGGTCACATGGCTGACTGTTTTTTTCTAAATACTGGAGTGCATCAGGGTTGTCCTCTCAGCCCTCTTCTCTATGTATTTTCATTAGACCCATTATTACAAACCTTAATTGTGGCTCAACGTTGGACTGGAATTTCAGGCACTTTATCCCAGGATCAGCATCTCCTATTACAGGCATATGCTGATGATTTAATTTTGTATTTTTCCGACCAGACTTCTGTACATCTGTTTTTAGAGGCCTTTGCTGATTTTTCAAGAGTATCTAATGCCAAATTAAATTTGCAAAAAACAAAGGGGTTGTTTATTGGGGCTGCAGGCCCAGTTGAGGTCTTGCAGAAGGGAATTCATATTACACGAACCCCCCTCAAAATTTTGGGTGTCATGTATGGCCCTCAGAATATGCCGGTTGACAATTGGGAATTGGCTCTTCAAGTTGTGGAACAGAAAGTGAATAGATGGAAGAAGTGGAAACTCTCAAAACTAAAACGTGTACACATGATTAAGCAGTTTCTTTTGCCCTGTTTACTGTATATAGCTATGATTTTCCCGCCCCGGTTAATCTGGAGACAAGGGTGTATTGTTTATTTTTTCAAATGCTTTGGGGTAACTGTTTAAACCCGGTAAAGTGAGTCTATACTTACTTGAACACTAAATCAGGAGGACTCGGGATGGTGGACCCTGGTGATATTTTACATTCATTATTTTTTATGTGTACAGTTAGACGTGGTTTAAGCTCAGCAAAAGGGATTGGGGGAATATGGATTCCGCAACCATTGGACAAATACTTTATGAATTGGCATGTTCTGGCCCCTAAGTTGAATTCTCATGTCCATTTTCCTCAATATTTTCAGCCAGCTGCCCAGAAATTGTACAAATGGAGAATTACGAAAGAGATGATTCTGAAAAATAAGACTAAAGGCCTTTACCATTTGATAACATCAAATTTGTACCCTCAAAAGCCTTGTTTTAAGAATTGTCCTACAGCTTTCAATTCTAAGGTTTTGGTTCAGTTAAATAGTTTCAGATTGCCTCATATACAGCGGGAAATGCAGTGGTTGATTTTTTATGGCTGTTTAAATGTCCGGGGTAAAGCTAAATATAAGGCAATTGAAGAAAGGAATTGCCCCTATTTAGACTGCATTAATAAGGAGGAGACTATGGAACATTTTTTTTTCAGTGTTCTTATTCCATGGGTTTGTGGTCTTATTTGGCTAAATTATGGGGCTTTACTTGGCTCACTTTACTCTCATATGATGTTCTGATTCTAGGATGTTATCCAGTAAGTTTTTTTCATTTTCATGAAGGGACATTGTCCTTATTTTTTTGTTGCTTACAGTTTTACTTGTGGCAAGCCAGATGCCAATGGGTATTGTACCAAAGAAAAATGCCTTATATTGGTTTTAGTATGTTAGTTACTAATGAACTTTCGAAAATATATTCTCAGGATGCAAAGCGTTTGGCTCCTGCTACACTCTTGAAGTGGTGGAAAGGTTTTCTCCATTTTATAAAGTTTAAGTGATGTATTGTTTTTTGCTTATATTACATTTTTTTTCTTTAAACATTTTGCATTTCTGTTATCTGATTAGTTCCTAAGCTTACTGTGTTGTTTTCTATGCTTATTATTTCAATAAAAACTCCCCTACTCTTTTCGATAAGTGCCATGGGATCTTTAACATCCACCTGAATTACCACCAATCCAGGTAGATGGGACCTTGGTTTAACGTCTCATCCGAAAGACAGCACCTCAGAAGTGCAGCAGCCCTCTCATGCTGCACTACAGTGTCAGTACTGGGATATTAACCAAACTGCCAGATGTGGGAACTGAAACCACAGCCCTCTGATCTCCCGGCCTCAGACCTTGGTCTTCTTCAGGAAATATCTAAAAGAGAAAAAAGCAAAATTAGTGTACAGAGGAGGGAAAATAAGGAATATATACTGTAAGTAGGAAAAGAAAAAGGGGGAGACTCTGGGAGAAGAAGTGATAAAAGGCAAAATAAAGAGATAATCTAGAAAACAAAAAGGAGATCCATGAAATGTCTACCTGGATCACGACTGCAATAACTCATGAGATTATTAGCTTCAATCTCATAATAATTATGGATGCACCTGACTTATGACTTTATCACTGAATGTAGTCTGATATGATGACTTTTTTAATGTTCTCTTCTTGAACCTATGTACTGTCTTGTCCTTTCCCTTTACCTTATGTTTGCAGACCCCCCACACCTCCATTCTTTTGATACGACTACCCTTTCCACTACCATCCTGACACCCTGTCATCATTTACCTCCATACAGTAACCCTTCCCACCACCATCCTGCCATCCTCTCATCATTTATCTCCATACAATTACCCTTCCCACCACTATTCTTCCACCCAGTCATCATTTACTTCCTCACCCCTGCAAACCCCTCCACCCCATCACCCTCCAGCTCACCTTCCCCCCTAACAGAACCCTGATCAGGGCTGCATACACATGTTTTGCTTTCCCACCAAAGTTATATTATACTTTCTTAGTCAAGATGTTTGTTTGTCTGTTTAGCTGATAAAGTTATAAGAACGGATCATCTTCAATTCAGAATGTTTCAGATATTAAGACATTCTATCTTGTTCTATATGGTTATTTTTAATTTACATGTTTGATATATATTACATGCTCACCTTAGTGTCTATCTTTCTAATTACACTGCAAAGAAATAAGTACATAAGAATGTGACAGTAAAAGGGACCATGCGATCCATCTAGTCTGCCTGTGAAGTCTACCCCCCAGCATGTCTTTTTCCTGAGGTTTCCACACTGACTGTCCCATGCTACCTTAAACTCTCTAGCCATCTTTGCTCCTATCACCCCTGGGGGCAGACTGTTTCAAGGTTCTACCACCCTCTCTGTGATGAAAAACTTCCTAATGTTGCTCCTGAACCTCCCTCCCTCCCTTTAGGCGCATGCTGTGACCTCTTATCTGTGCACCATTGTTCACTTGAAAGAGGCTCTGAGCCTGTGCTGAGTTTATTCCCTTAAGGCATTTTAATGTCTCAATCATGTCTCCCCTGTCCCTCCTTCATTCTAGGGAATATAAGTTGAGTTGATTTAGTCTTGCCTCATATGGCTCATGATGCAGACCCTGCACCATCTTCATTGCCTTCTTTTGCACAGTCTCCAATCAGTTACCCATTTGAAGAGCTCAGTCAAGCTTGTCTTGTATGACCACCCTGCTGTGAAGCCATGCTGCTTGTGGTCAAGTTGTCCACTTACATCTATGTATTCAACTATTCTTTCTTTTAACAGTGACTCCATAAGTTTCCCAGTTACTGAGGTAAGGCTGAGTGGGTAGTAGTTACTTGCCTCATCCCAGCTCCCATGTTTGTGCAGTGGCACCACAGTGGCCCTCTTCCAGTCCTCTGGTATCTTGCTGCTCTCCAACTTGTTGAAGAGCTCAGCTAGCGGGGCAGCTAGTGCCTCTCAAAGTCCATTCAGTATTCTTTGGTGAATACTATCTGGTCCCATTGCTTTGTCTACCTTTTATTTATTAAGTTCTTTCAGGACCCTCTCTTTCGTGAAGGGACTCGTGTCTGCTCCCCGATATGGTGCTCTTTTCTTCTCAGTGCTGGACTGTTTTTGTCCTGTGTGAAGACCGAGCAGAAGTATTCATTTAGGACCTTTGCTTTTTTTCCCTGTCATCTTCCACATGCTGACCCTTCTTTCTTTTTTTTTTTAATAATTCAAAGTTTATTAATTTTCTTATACACATATAAGAGCAGTACCAAACTCAACTGATAGAGATACACATAGATAAGCTCGAAGAGCTTCAAAAAAGGCTGCTCTCCCCCATACCCAACTCCCTCCTCCCTGCCCTACCCTCCCCCAGCACAGCTCATATTATCCAAAGTGTGCATCAGCCAAATCTGTGTAATTACTTAAAAAGTAGTCTAAGCACAGAGCAATGTGTAAAAAGGATCCCAAATTTGTTTGTATCTGTTCAATTTATTGTTTAGACTAGCCACCATTTTCTCCATCTTGAGGTTAGCCAAGATTTCTTTAAAACATTCTGTAAAAGGGATATGTACATCGTCCTTCCAGTGTCGGAGAATAACCTTTTTGACTGATAATGAAATTAAAGCCATATAATACCTTCTTGATGAGACAGGAATGGAAGTGTAATCCCCTAACAAGCACATCTCCAGGGTGAAAGGATCGGAGAGGCCCAAGAGGGGGTCCATCCTCTGCTGGATGCGTCCCCAAAGGGTGGAGACTTTCAGACATGACCAAAATATGTGGTAAAGCATACCTTCCTCTTGCCCACATCTGTAACAGGAAGAAGAATCAACAAGACCATACCTATGCAAGTTTTGGGGAGTGTATTATATGTTGTGTAAGATATGGAATTGCGCTAAACGTAATCCATCCTGTGTAATATATTTGTGAGAGTTTATCCAGAGTGCAGTCCAATCTATCTCCAAGTCAAGAAAGTACATTGCCCAGTATGTCCTTGGTATAAACACCTCCAGATATTTGTAATTATATAACCTTCTATAAACATCAGATATTGAATTATGACTGCCCATCAATGAGAGCAGTGTGTCCTGGAACATTTTCCTACCTCCATGAGATGGGGCTGGCCCAAACTCTTTTATTAGCAAATGCTTCAGCTGAAAAACCTTAAAAATAGATTTGGTGGGTATGTCAAATCTGTTCAATATAGTAGTAACTGAGATCCACGAGCCATCCTGAGCCACCAGTTGAGCAAGCTTGACCTTACCTAATTGTGGGAGCCAATTAGACCAGATCGGCTTATTACCGATTTTTAAATTAAGATTACCCCCAACGGGTTGGGCTAAATTGGCCGTCTGATTATATTCCATAAATGAGCAAATCTGGGCATGCACTCTAACTGAAATCGCCAGTGGGGTAGATTTCAGTGGGGGGGGTAAGGACATTCGGCCTTATATGGAGCAATGATGTTGGTAGCAGGTCACTCTGCTTAATTGCGGATAGCTCTATTTTAAGCCAGATAGGGAACCTGCCCTCTGAGTCAGGTTCTCCCACACTATCCACCCATCTCAAATATTTCACCACATGTC
The DNA here is from genome assembly GCA_016271365.2 of Neoceratodus forsteri. Lineage (NCBI taxonomy): Eukaryota > Metazoa > Chordata > Ceratodontiformes > Ceratodontidae > Neoceratodus > Neoceratodus forsteri. Next base: position 959,268,683 of record CM028135.1, on the reverse strand, counting down.
TCGCCCAGTAATAGAAGATCAGGAATGGGAGGCGAAGACCCCCTTTATCCTTGGGAGCTGCCAGCTTGTAGAAAGCAGTCCTAGGTTGTCTTTTGGCCCAAATAAATTTTGTTATCAATGTGTTAACTTTGCGGAACCATGAAACAGGAATCCAAATATTGAGCAAATACAGCGGGTAAAATATCCTAGGGAAAAAATTCATCTTGATAAGATTCACCCGTCCCCAAAGTGAGATAGATAATTTGGACCATCTATCCAAGTCAGCCTCTAAAGTTTTAACTAACTCATCCAGATTCAGTTTTTGAAGCCGGCTGGGTCCCTCGCCACTTGTATACCTAAATATCTTAGGGAGTTCAGCGCCCAGAACATGCCACTTTGAAGAACAGTTGACTTAACCACTCTATAATTAAGCAGGAACACCAGAGATTTATCAATATTCAATTTGTAACTGGAGAGGTTAGCAAATTTGCGCACCGTCAGAAGTATGGCCGGTATCGAGTTATCTGGGTCGGACAACTGCAATAGTAAATTGTCAGCAAATGCCGATACTTTGACCTCATGTTCCTGAACAGTCACGCCTTGGATCAGAGGGGAAGACTTAAACCGGTGAATAAGGGGTTCTAGGTATAAGTTAAAAAGCAAGGGTGATAGAGGAAAGCCCTGCCTGGTCCCTGAATAGAGTGGGAATTTTTTGGAAACCACACCATTGACCATTACTCTGGCTGAGGGGGCGCTATAAAGGGTTTTAATCCAATTCTGGAAAAGTTCCGGGATCTTGTAGGAATTAGGGGCCCTAAATAAAAAGTTCCAATTCACCCTGTCGAACGCCTACTCCGCATCCAGAGAGACAAGCACCACCGATAAGGGGCATCTCTGGTTGCGAAGAGAACGTGCAACAGGGTTCTGAGATGATCCAAGGAGGAACACCCTTTCATGGACCCCACTTGATCTGGCCCGACCAGGTCAGGTATCACAAATGCCAAATGATCTGCCAGTATCTTGGGTAATATTTTAATATCTTGATTCATCAGGGATCTGGGATGGTAACTCGCAGGTAATTCCAGGTTCTTCCCAGGCTTTAAAATGAAAACAATCAGGGCCTCCCACAAAGTTGGATCAGTTTGGGCGCCATATAATATATACTGAAATAGGGGCATTAATAGGGAAAGCAATTGGTCTAGGAATTTCTTATAAAAATTTGCAGAGAAACCATCAGAACCAGGTGATCTGTCAGAAGGGAGCGCCTTAATAACCCTAGAGACTTCCTCAGCCGTTATTGGAGAGATCAATCGATTCTGCTGGGGCTCCAACAAGGGAGATAAACCAGAGGTCTCCAAGTAATTATCTTTACTGGCATCAGATACTGGATTTCCTTTGGCACTATACAAGCTAGTATAGTACCTCTGAAACTCTAAAACTATCTCTTCTGAAGTTGTCATCAGTACATTATTTGTTTGAGAGCGTGTGCCAATATGTCCTATTCGCACTCCATTTGTAATCCTTAATGCCAGCAGCCTCCCCTTTTCACCCATATCTGAGTATGCTGCTTTAGCTTTAAGGATTGCAAATTGAGCCTTATCTCTTAACAACTCTAGGTAGTCTTCCTTCAGCTTAACCAGTTCCCGTTGTTCTGATTCAGAGAAAGATAGGCCTACTCTTGTTTCTTTATGCTGAATTTCCCCAATAGTGTAATTAGCTTCTTACCTTTTTCTTTCTTTCTGTAGGTAGCTATACTAATTAAGACCCCTAATAAACACTTTGAAAGCCCCCCATAGCATATCTGGTCTAAAAGTAGTGCCAGTATTGGTTTCTGTAAATTGCCGTATATGCTCACTAATTGTTTTAGCCACGTTATCCTCCTTTATCATCTTGTTATTAATCCTCCACCTAGAAGATTTCTTAGGGAAAGAGGATGGTGCTAAATGACATACAACCAATGCATGGTCCAAGGGAGGGCCCAGCTGTATGGAGACTTCAACCACTCTGGGGAGGAGAGTTTGAGAAAGAAATATATAGTCGATACGTGAGGCCATATTATGAACTGGGGATAGAAAAGTGAATTTCTTCTCTGAAGGGTGTAGAACTCTCCAGACATCACACAGGGCATATTGCTCCAAAAATTCAGATAGGGCCCTCTGAGCTGGGGAGCAACCTCTTCTCACGGGTGAGGAGCAGTCCATTAATGGATCCATAGCAACATTCATATCTCCCCCGATGACCATTGGCAAAGCTAAATAGGGATATAGTATATCAATTAGCTTCACAAAGAAGTTAGTGGAATCTAAATTCGGGCCATACAGAGTTCCCTAAAGGATTTCAATAGCATACAAATGGCAGTGAATAAACAGAAATTGACTCTGCAGATCCCTGAACACTTGCTTCAATACAAATGGGACCTTCTTATTAATCAATATCAGAACCCCGGCACTATTAGTGGCCCCCTCAGCGGAGAAAACGTGGCCAATCTGCAGGCGCCTCATACAATTGGCTTCTGAGTCTAATAAATGTGACTCCTGTATAACAGCAATATCTATAGATAACAATGCAAGATGCTTAAGGATTTTATATTGCTTAACACGTTGCCTTAAGCCCTTAACATTCCAAGTTGCAATTTTTATAGTATTAGTAATTCTTACTGATTCTTAAATACACAAGTGCTCAAAGTAATTCTGTCAGTAACATGCATCCACAAAAAACCCCATTGAGCTGTGCTGAGGCCCCTTCCCCCATAAACCCCCACCCTCCCTCCCGAAAACAACGTGAACAGACATAGACACCCTCCCCACCCTCCTCCTTCCATTAATAAGTGAAACCTCTTCCTTCACCCCAACCCCAAGGAATGTATCACAAAGACAAAAAACTAAACATCTGTGCTGAGGTTCCTTAAGCCCTCCTGTGATTGTTACGCGGTGCAGCAAGTCCTGCTGCGATCCACTGCCCTTCCCCTTCCGCCATCCCAAGACTTAGTGAAGCAGCTACACCTCAGGAAAAGGTGTATTCCAATAAATGATCCTAGATAACAGTCCCCTGAAATAGTCGAACAACACTTTACACCGACCATTAAGATGACCCAGGGGGGTTATGCTATGAGGCTGCTCTCCATGTGACTGCAAGTTCACTGAACCACTGCCTTATGATTAAATGCAAAAAGAACAGGAATTTCTCCCATCTAGAAACATAAAAATCATAAAAGAGGCCCCCAATGGGACCTCCACAACATGGCATTTCACCTTAATAACCATCACCCACAAAGTGATTAAACCCTCAGCATCATAGCATAACCAAACCAAAATTAAAGAAGGCTCAATAATGGGGGCAGCACCCATCTAGAATGCTGGGCCTGAATACTAAACCATTATCCACCCAAAAAATTGTGTCAAGAGATGCCCAGCTTTCATGAGATACCCCCCCCCCCGAGAGGTCCAAACTTAACCAGTCATTATAAGGTTCCATAAGTCCAGCTAAGAAAAGGCGAACCAGACAGTCTGTGTTAAAGTAGATATAACATGCTTGTAAAACTAGGATTAAATCTTTAAGGTCTTCACTCTCCAGAGCTTCTCCGGTCTTGACTAATCCTCAGTGAATCTCCACCACTCTCTTGCGACTTCACTTAGGCTTAAAGAGGTCGGGATATTCCTTCTGCAGTGCCTTCGTGGCAGAATCAACATCTTCAAAGGATACCCAGGTCCCCGAAGACAATACCTGAAAGTGAGCAGGGTACCCCATGCAGAATTTTATTCCTGCAACTATATGCTTAGTCACAACAGGGTGAAAGAGTACCCTTCTTTGACACACCGTAGCCGGGAGGTCTTAAGTTATGCGGATTCTCTTGCCTTCCCAGAGGACTTGATCCAGCTCTTTTACCTTTGACAGTAAGTGGTATTTCTACTGGTAATTTAAAAGCTTGATCATCAGGGGTCTGGGCTGTTGGCCAGGGGCCGAGATCGGGCACAGCGCACGGTGGGCCCTTTTCAAACAGCTTCTGGATGAACAGGACAGTATTCTGGCCCTCCTCTTTTTCAGGGATTCCCAGAACCACGATATTGTTTCTACGGGATCGTCCCTCTAGATCCTCGACTATTTGTTCTAACTTCTTGATGCGTTGCCGGTTAACCACCATGGCATCCTCCGTGCAACTTGCCATCTTCTCTAAAGAGGTAATCCGAGCCTCTGAGTCTGAGACTTTAATAGTTAACTCCTATAACGCGCCAGACATTTGCTTGATCTCAGTTACGATAGATTTAATGTCCTCCCGAAAAGGCTGTAACTCTACCCGGAATATTTCCAGGGTAAGAGGCATTGTTTCCGGGGCCACCACTTGAGAGGCAGTAACAGTAGTAGTCTTGCCACTTCCCATCGATTGGGTCTTTGGCCTCTTTCCAGACTTCTCAGGAGAGACAGACGGTGTGTGTCGGGGCAGCGCAGGTCTCATTTCTGTCTTCATTTCTCAGTGAAAACCGCATACACAGCAATTCTGATACTAGTAACTACTTCTGGAGTGAAACAAGCCTTCTTTCTAGGCTAATTTAATGAAATAAAAGTTTGAGATAGCGGGAGCTTCGGCCAGGCACTGCTACTTAGGCTGCAGCATCACGTGACCTCCTGACCCTCCTTTCTTGCCAGTCGGACAATTCCTCCTTTGCTGTTTCTCTTTTCCAGTATGTATTGTATGTGTAGAAGGTTTTGTCTCCCTTATTTACCTCCTTTGCTACCTTTGCCTAAGTTGAGGGTTAGCAACCCTAATTGTATTCTTGGCCTCTTTTTGCTTAACACTGTATTCTTCCATATCGCTGTCCTGTTTTGTCTCCTTGTACCTTTTCAACGATCTTTCTTTTCCTTTATTCTAGATGCTACCTCCTATGAAAACCAAAGATGAGTCCTCCTTCTTTTGATTTTGCTAATCTGCTTGGTGCATTAAGCTGTGATTAAGGTTATTGCTTCTTTTGAATCCTTCCAGCTTTCTTCCACATCCCCTCCCATCCTATGATCAAGCATATTTTTTATACAGGTTTTCATTTTGCGGACATTTGCCTTCCTGAAGTTGAGGACCTTCAGCTTGGTGTGACTGGTATCCTCAATTTTGCTGACTGTAAGCCAGACAACCCTGTGGTTGCTGGACCCCAGATGAATTCCCACCCTTTCATCTGATACCCTGGATTTTTTGAGAGCACGAGGTCCAGGACTGCTTCCTCTACAGTGGGTGCATCCACCGATTGATTTAGTCCTGCTCCCCGTAGTGCTATGAGGAATTTCCTGCTCCTTTCTGATGAAGCTATGTAGGATGCCCTATCCACATCTGGCAAATTGACATCTCCGATGAGCAACAACTATCCCTTGTCAGCCATCTATGGCACCAATATATATTAAACTGTTTTAGAAAGGCAGTCCTGATACCTGACAACAGTCTGAAAGGTACATATATAAATGTTCCATCTGATTCCCACTTTACCCTTGCAGACAGAAGGAATGTTTATCTAGAAATGTTATAAAAAAGAAATAACTAAGAAGAAAAAAATACATATGTACCTTTAAAAGAAAATATCAGGAACCAGATATCAAAACCTTGCCAGGTAAGCAAAGTGATTTGCCCAATATGCCTGGTGTTTGTGCCTGTGCACAATATTCAAAGGGAGCTATGTCATGTTAAAAGGGTTAGGGCATGTGCAAACAAATAATGTATGTGGTGGGCAAAGGGAGGGGTAGGGACAAGAATCCCTGCACAGTGCAATATTCAGCACATTAGGACTGTGCAAGGGCAATAGCGCATGTCGTCTTGAGCTGTGCAATTACTACTGAGAAAAAGCCAGACTTAAGTTAGGCAGCCTCGGAGGCTGTCAGAAGCACTGCGGCCAACAACCATGTTGGTGGTTGGGGAGCACACCTACTCCAAGGTGCCTATTTGCACCCTTGAACCCTAGCATCATTATACTAAAGAATTTTCCTGTTGCCTAGTGGTCCCCTGATCTCTGATCACCAGCTCTGTTACAGAAAAAAAATCCCTAGTGCCTAGTGATTCCCTCCACCCTCCAGTCACTGGCCCTGGTATAGTGTAAAAAAAAAAAAGGTTCTTAGTGGCCCCCCCACCCTCTGATCACCCACTCCAGTATAAAAAAAAATGCCCTGGTGCCTCGAGGTCCCCCACCCTTCAATCACCATCACCGTAGATGGCAAGAATGTCCCTGCTCTTAGTGGTCCCCCACCCTCTGATCACTGTCCCAGTAGATGACAAAAATGTCCTTGCTGTAGTGGTCCCCCCACCCATCGATCACTATCCCAGTAGATGACAATAATGTCCTTGGTGTCCAGTGGTCTCCCCCACCCTCCAGTCACCATCCTGGTAAATGACATGAATGTTCCTGGTGTCCAGTGGTCCCTCCACTCTCCAATTATGGCCCCATAGTCAATCGCATATATCTTGGTGTCTAGTGGCTCCCACCCACTGATCCCTGTCTTCCTAATATCCCAATCCTTCTCTGAAATCTATCAATCCCCCCCGCAATGAGGGCATCATCCAGCCCACTCTGGCACCACCCTTGCACCTTACTGTTGGCACTGTAAGTGCCCATATGGTGATTGGTACAGCCCTCTTCTCACCACTTTGGTCACTCACCATATATCATGACAAGGAGCATGCATTCCCTGTACTGTAAAGGGAGTACACATACTGTCTAACTATAGAAAAACTAAGGGCCCCTTGAGAAAGTGCAGGTTTGAACCCCCCCTGGTTGAAACACTATCCCCGTCTTCCTGCTTAAACAAGCCAGCTTTTTATTTGATTCTGTCAATTCTATTACTGCATCATTATGGGCTGAAATAGAACATTAAATTATTTCCCTGGCAGACCTTCAGACTTTTTATTTATAGCTATCTTTAGACATCTTGGAATCAGAATCCGCAAATGAACACATTCCACTATTTACTGTACATAGACCTCTCTTTCAAAACTGTCGAATAATATTTCAGGGGTTGGAGTCTGCATCATTATAGTCACTGAGGAATGTTACTATACAGTTCAATGTGTGGGAAACAAATGTGGTGCTTGCAAACTTTGTCTGTGAAATAATTGTTTGATTTGGCCCTTCTCACTCCAGCACTCAGTAGAGGACCAGAAGATTATGGAATGAAAAGGCCCAGAAGGAGGGCAAGATGAGTGTTAGAGGAGGAGGAGGAGGTGGGGAGGTTGGAGGGAGAAAAATGTAGCTAAGCACTGTGTGTATGCCTAAAAGGGTTTAATTATGGTTAGGGGTGGTGTTTGTTCCCCCCACATTGAACCACGGGCTAAGCCCTCTGATTATGATAAAAAACAAACAGCAGCAGTAAAACCACAGAACACCTATCTACTGGTCTACAGTTGCAGAATTTCCAAATCGAAAACCTCATATGGAACTGCAATCAATGGTTTCAATAGGAAAGGAGTTAAATGCTTTCAGAATACCATGGAATTGACCAAGAAATCCCAAAATGCAATTCAAAAGTGCAAAATGCCATTTTGTTAATGTTATGCTGTGGAATGTCACATGCTTTTCAAAGTAAAAACCAGTTTCCTCAAAATATACAAATTGTGGTTGTTTTCCTAAAATTCAAAATTTATATTTTCTAAATCTTCAGAATGCACTATGACTAACATGGCTAACCATAGTTTTAGCCATATTTTATCATGTTTTCTTATGTGCATAGCAGCATGGTACAGTAACCCCATTTGTTAATTTATTTATGTATCACAATGTGGGATTTGGCACATAAATCATAAGAATGTTAACAATTATTACAATTGTCAAAGACAGAATAAGGTTACACTATGAAATGAATGGTGACCCGTGATATGGGTGACTCAAATTGAATGACTCAATTTGAGTGCCTGGAGGTATAGCTGTAAAAAATAGTGAGAAGGTGAAGATAGCGAGGAGGGAAAAAAATGATGGATACAGAAGTAGGAAAACAGCAAGGGAAACGAGGACAGATGATATTTAGAGCAGCAGCTGTGGGCTGCAAACCAAGCTGCTTGCTTAGCGTGGTGGTTACAGTCACCACCACTGAGTAGCTGGGTGGTGCAGCCAGAGCTGGGTTCTGTTCCCAGCTGGTATGCTTTTTTTTTTTTTTTTTTACTTTGTTGTTGTTTTTACTTTTTTCTGCCGGTGAACATTTCTCCTCCTGAGTTTCTCCCATTTCACAAGTTGTCCTCCCACCAGAGACGGTTGTTTTAGTTAGGGGGATGCGGGGAGCAGGTGGCGTAGCTCTCCGCAAAAATAAGATGAAGCACTTTGCCATTAGTTCAGTAGCTGAAGTGCTGGTAGCTGTAGTGCCAATCATTATTTTGTGTTTGTCGTATTGTTATGGCACTGTTATTCATTCAATCTTATCACAAATCACATGGTACTGAAATGAACTATTTCAGCAAGCAAGAAATTAATGAGTGAACTCACCATACCTTAAAGAGTTTCATTTTATGGTGGTATAAATAGCAATAAGGTCTTCCTGCTAGTTATGAAAATTAGAAATATGAAAGTTTATGAAGGAAAAACTATTCATCGCCAATGAAGTCTGTTCATTTCCTTCTTACCTGCATGTCCCCACTATTCTAGCACTGGCAGGTCCTTGTGCACAGCCTTCATCTTGCAACTACATTAGAGAGAGGAACAGCTGCAATGGGTAAGTATGTCATAAAATAATTTTCAAACCTAAGTGTGGCTAAAATATATTCACCACAGAATGATAAAGTTGTTGGAAAAAATGAATTACCTGAGCTGCGTAGAAATGTGTTTAATAAACCATGAACTTCTAAATTGAAAAATCATGGATGACAATGTATGAGAAAAGAAAGATGGGGCTTGCACAGGAATGGTGGAGCAGTCCTATGTGAAGGGTAGAGAGTTCTTATTTAAAACACCATGCCAACTGAGGAAGTTTGATAGAGCAAAGTGCCGGGGCTGTTTGGCATTCTGTTAGCAACTGCTGTTTGTGATTGCTTTTTTGCCCTGTATTCTGCACTTTTGAGTAAAAGATAACTTGGATACAGTCAGTGAGTGAATTCCTGTGGTTTACTGAATTTTATGACTCCATTAGAGTGGGAGCATGGTTTCTTCTACATGACATTTGGTGACCGTGGTTAGCTTCAATAATTCTCAAACTACTTTGCTCATGGTCCTCCATAGTCTGTTTCTAGGCTATTTACCAGCACTGAGTGTAGATGGATAACCATAACTAAAATCATAGGCAAACTCTGAATGACAGTGGTCATCGACCATGTAGCACCATGATCTAATCATGTGGAACCATGGTTTATCTATTATCATAAAAGCAGTGCCATCATTATGCTATGGTGAGCTTCATTACAAGGTCACAGGATGCTATGGAATAGATGTGCACCAAGGTATCAACAGCTGACTGGGTAGCTGAATTATAAGTTTCTATTGCCTTACTTCCCCCCTTTGTGGAGATGATGATTATGCTGCAAGTATCCACAGCTGATCAGAAGGTTAGACTGAGTTTCTTCAGGTCCTTCCATGAAACATTACCAATGAAGGGATTAATCTGATGGTGGCAATGAGATTAAGTTAAATGGAAAATGGTTCAACCAAACTACTCTATTGCGTGTGGATCTATTCCAATCCTCATGGGAAAGACCAGGCCAGGAGTACAATCCCCTACATTTGTGGTGAAACAGGATGGGATGTTGTAGTTGAGCTTCACATCACACAACAGTTTTTTTGTTTGTTTGTTTTTTAGCTGTTTAACCAGGAGTAGCACACTAAGCTGAAAACTTTTTTTACAGGAGCATCTTGGGAGCACAGGGAAGTTAAGTGACTTGCTCAGGGTCACACAGTATGTAAGTGGAAGCTGTGGGATTCAAACCCAGATCTTGTCTGCTGGATATCACCAGATTTGCAGCTCAGAGCCTTAAACCACTGCACTATACTGCCTCCCTTTGATGAGTCTTTGAATGCTGGTGGCTTCTATGGTAGATAATGGCTGAAGATTAAAAGTCATAATCTCTGCGATGTGTAGTGTTATTCAGGCAGAACTTTCATGAGTAGGTGGCAGTTTAGAGAATATTTATGAAATAACTCAGCCAATGCAGTTTGTTTTGTTGGTGGTGACTGGAATGGTGCTGCTGAAGCAACACTAGTACCTGAGAGTGATTCAATTGGAGTCTTTGGTTGCCATGGTGACTGCTTTACTTGAATTATTACAATGCAGCCTTATTTACAGAAATCTGATTGGCTGCCAGGGTGTCTGTCACATTATGCCCCAAGGTGGTGATTAACAGACTAATAATCTAACCCCTGTACATACCTTATTATTAATAAGCCGTCTAATCCCACTGCTTCTCATTACACAACTGTTGCTATTGCTGCTGCTGCTACCACCACTGACTTTTATTACTTGGGGGCAAACTGGTAATGGATGTGGCTGTTAAGATGATGCTATGGTCACATTTTACATGATCATTTAGAATACTGGCTCCCAATGTTCAAACAGACTTACCCTGACTGATCTTTCTGCCACACTGATTGCAAAATGCTTTTAGAGGAATGGTGATGTCATCTGTAAAATACTCCCACATGTTAGAAGAACTCTTTGTTTGTTTTTTACTGTATGAATGGACTACTGGGGTGGGCATCATGGAAAATTGAATGGTGACTACAGGATGATTGATATCCTTTTACCACTGCTGTGGTATGATATATAACGTTGCTGGGGATGGACAAGCTGGGTAGCCGCTGCAACAGTTTGTACAGTATTCAGAGGCCGAGCATGCTGAGGCTGGGCTCTAGATTTGTCTGCCTGAGAAACTTGTTTTCTTTCTTTTTTTCATTTTTCTGTTCAAGAATGCTTAGCATTGTGTTAGTAGTCTTATTGCTAGTACATTAACAACAGCATCATCAGGAACCATCGTCCCTCCGTGTTTTTGTGAATCCTAATTAGAGAACTCTATTCTAACTAAGTGACACAATAGATAAAGTTTAATAAGAGTCCAGGAACAAGCTTGAATTAATATGCACTGTGAACTTTTGAAGTAAAATATTGGTCCAATCTTTATGCTACCTCCACTTAGTAACTCTCTTCATTTCTAACTACTGCACTTCCATCACTAAATGATGATTTATTAAAACAGTGACCATTATTATCTCTCAAGATAAGAAATATTGGCAATGTACAGTGCAGAGTTGGACCAGAGAATCATTTATTGGATAAACACAGTTTACCTAATGGGGATAAAACAATTGTGGAAGGGGGGACTACACAATGTTCCTTTCAGGAATGGACTCTAACAAGGAGTCAATGTGGTTTCCTTAGTGACTGAGCCATAGGAGAGCATCACATAATGACATCATCATGCTGAGCCCTCGGCGCGATAACCAGCGGCTCGGCACCTTTCACCTGCATGGACAAGCAAAGAAAAGAAAGGAGAAGGAATCTTGATTAATGGATGATGGTATCATGGGACATACAACCCCCTTTTATTAGAATGCACACATAGAGATTACTTGAAGGAGGAATGAAGAGTGTTGAATACACTTGGGTGAGTGTAAAATATTTAAACCTAGGATTGCTTACACATAAAATGATTTCAACCAAGTAGCAACAAGGAAAATGTAAAAGTACTGAGAACAGTTTTTTATGTTTCCTTGCACGTGCACAAGAAACATTTAGCATTGCTTCAGAGAACAGCATTTCAGAGGTGTGTCATAGACTAGCCTAATGCAGCACAATCTACATTGGGTTCATCCCTGACAAACCAATGATCACGCAAGCTGAGTATGACAGTCGTCACAGTTTGGTGGGCAGAAACTTTGTGTACTTGAAAGAACTGAAGTGCTCCAATGAAAGAGTGCTTCATCCTTTCATTTACATAAAGCTGGCTGGCAATAATCTGCAGCCCTGGGTCTTTAGGCACTTCCTTCCACCAGCTGTTTTGTTTTACACACTGACGGGCTTTCACTTTCTCCGAGAGCTGCTGTATCACAGGCTGAAAAGTGATGCTTTTTTTTCCTTAACATAACTTGTTTGTCTGGCTCACTGAAGCAAAAGCTGGCTATTATATTCCCATGGCTACAGGGCATTGCTGCTCTGCCATCTGGGTACCTGTTGTAACCAGTCAAACCTGTTGTTCATGTTTAGGGAGGGGGGTTCCCAGACGGTCCACCCAACCCCAGTCTGTGTCACAGGTCTGCTTGAAAGTAGAGTTGGGGGGCTTGTTTTCATGACCCATCCGTGTTACTCTTCTTTTCTGCTATTTGTTGCTTGCAGTGGGGTTAAAACTCCCTTTTCAGCGATATGATTCCAAGTAGCCAATAATTTTAACTTGTTGGGCTTTTTGACATTGTTTGTTTTTTCCTCCTGTGACCTGGGCACATTTGCGCACATGCACACTCCATCTGTGACCTCATGTCACCTGTTGGGGGCATGGCACCCCCTCCTCCCCCGTCTGTTCCTGCTGGAAAGGTAGCAACACCCCCCCATTTCTTATTGGTGGTGACGGCATTTTTTGCAGTTGGCGCCTTTTATGAAACATTCAGTGTGCATGCCCACAATCAGCCTAATGCACATGTCATCTCATTAGGTGGTGCAACGGCACTGGCAGGGACTGTTGAGGAGTGGGCCATGACACAATGAGGACAGAGTGAGTGGTGGTCGGAACTGGAGAGTGTCAGAAAGAACAGAGCCAAGTGAGGTAGCATCAGGTACAGGGTGAAGCAAGATAGCAGAAGAATCAGTCAAATCGGCATAGTCACCTGCCCCCATATCACGAAGCACAGGGTCACCAGAGACTGAGACTGAGGCATTGCAGAGAGGCAGAAGTAAGGATGGGATGGATCCCCCAGAAAGAAGACTCATAGGCCACAGTGAGCTATGCATAGAGGATAGAGTTGGGACCAAGTCAATGACATTGACTCCAACCAGAGAGCACTACATAGGCTGTTTATTGTGTGGACCTGCCCTGTGCCACTGTTTGTTGTACCACTTTCTGTTTCTTTCTGGCCTGGTGGTGATGACTGGGGTCAAACTGGTGTGGCTAATCTTGGTCTGTCTGTGTGCCATATTCTATAAATCACATCAGTATTATTACAATACTTTAGTGAAAACTGAAGGCAATATCTATGCAGGCAGCGTGTTACCCAAGTATTTTTCAGTAAAATGTGGTTGTATAGTCATTGTGTGGGGTGGGATCATGGATTTGGGGAAGTGCAATAACTACTGCTTTACTGATGTTTCATTTTCAAAATGGGGAACACAGTTGCACTGTAACATACCGCTAAGTTAAAGAATTAAAGAAGTTGTAGGAGGACGGTGGCACACCAATTGTCCTGCAGACACTGGACCTGCATGATCATACTTTATTTTGTAGCATGTTAAGAATCCCACAAGACTCAGAATCCTTTCTTCCTCCTCTGCTTTTCCATTGATATCTCTCTTGAGCAAGCCTAGTGCTGATGGAAGAATGCAAACCAGAGTTTTGCTGTAACTAGTCGTTGTGGTCGCCAGTAAATGTTTCAGAAAAAAATGCATTCTGCTGTGCAAGCAGAAGTCTGTAACAGTCTATTTGTTTCTATGCAAGAAAGTACAGCATTGCTGAGTGCGAGTGACACCCCCTTCCCACTCTGATGACAATAGAAGAATACCATGTTAGGATTTACCTAGTGGTTTACTGAATGTGACATTCATCCATTTTTCTGAAGAAAGTACAATAGAAGTCCTTATATAAATCCAAGCAAGGCATTTAAGTGCTGAGTGACCCCACCCGTTTGCTCACCAGCCGTCACAACCATATGCCATTTTGATCACCGCCCTTCCCCATGTAGGGATTCCAGTTCAACATGCACCCTTTTCTATGTAGATTCTTACAGGGACTGAGATTGCAAACAAAACTTTCCTCTTTAGTACAAGGCTGACTGATAATGCTGAGCACTCTTCCAGCCCCACTGGCACTAGTGAATGAAGGTGGTGGGCAGCAATCAGATTGGAGCACGGTCATGATGGATGGCGAGTAAGTGGGTGGGGGGGCCACTCAACACTGAAATGCCCTGCTTGGATTTATTGTATATAAGGACTTCTATTTCACTTACTTCAGGAAAATGGAGGAATGCTACATCCACTAGATCTCCAGGTAAATCCCAACATGGTATTCTTCTATTACAGTTGAGGCATCAGAGTGGGGGTGGTGATGTCACTTACACTCAGCACTGAAGTACCTTCTTGCATAGAAATAAATGGACTATTACAGACTTCTGCAAGCACAGCAGAATAAATTTTTTCTGTGGAAAACACAAGCAATGCAACAGCTACTAGACCACTAGGTAAATGAAAGCAGTAAATGGCAACACTGGTTTTGTACTGCCATTGAAGATGTTCGGCTCCCCGAAAGCTTGTGAAACTTAATAAATATGGCACCAAATAAGTAAAAACATGATCAGAACTATAGCTTAACATGTGTATTGGATTACATAATACATACACATGTTCAGTCATGATTTTGATCTGTTTGTTAAAAAATACATGAAATATTAGTTATATTGTTTGATTGTTTAACCAGAAAAGACACGCTAAGCTGAAAGCTTGTTTACAGGTGCGACCTGGGAGCACAAGGAAGTTAAGTGACTTGCTCAGGATCACACAGTATGCACCTAGGCAGCTGTGAGATTCAAACCCAGGTCTCCAGATATGAGCCTTAACCCACTGTGCTATACTGGTTCCTTAAAATACTAATATATTATATTATATTAATACATGGCTATCAGCATTGACTGTAAAGAGCAGTCTAGCTCTCGCTCCTTGGACGTTGCACATCACTAAATCCTTGATGTTGCTGATATAATGAAATCTTACGTGGTAATTCAACTAACACAATGCACCCCTGCCACATACACCATGCAAGGAAATATTCGGCATTGATAAATGCTTGTTTCATTTTCTTTTAGATGCTGGAGCATCAGCAGTTTAAAAGTATAGTGACCACAGTGAAGAAAAACTTGTGGGTATGTAAAAATGTTTATTTAAAGGTGCTTTACAAACATAAAAGCTTTTTAACAAACTAAATAGTGTGAGCACTGAGCACAGTGCATACAATATAAGTCCCCCTCTTTTAAATCTTCAGTTAGTAACAAAGAAAACACGAAAGTACTGAGCACAGTTTTTTCATCTTTTATCAGACCCTGAAGTGTCAGCAGTTTAAAACTACAGTAACCACATTGAAGAAATAAGCATTAGTCAATGCTGAATATTTGCTTGCTGGTATTAGCATTGGAAATGCAGGAGTTAGACAGATGCAGTATAGGAATGGCAATGAAGTATTGAACTTCACGCCAATCCCACCTCCAACCTGCAGAGATGGACAGGCATTGGGGTACAGTGTTTGAGTTGTCACCCATGATGTTCATGCCATTTCACCTCACCCTGTCCTGCAGGCACTGACAAGTGTTGAGGTGTGCCCTGGGATGTTCAGCTTTACAATCACCCCATTCCATAAGGACATACGCTGAAATGGGTGCAATATAGGAGAATGGGGTGAACTCTGGGGCTGAAGAGTCCAAGGCACACCTCGATGCCTGTCACTGGCTGCAGGGTGGGGGGGTAAGGGTAGAACAGCATGAGCATTAAAGTCAGCAATCCAAAGGCACACCCCTGATGCCTGTCAGTCTGTACAGGGTGGGATGTTATGGTTAGAAACCCTAACGCCCTAGGTGTTTGTTGGTATTTGTACTACAAATTTTCAACATGGCCTTTTTTGTGACCCCCACATCATGAAAGCATTTGGGACCTCTTCTCATGAACAGTGGCACTGTGATTTTGTCAATGTGTCCTGAACATTGAGTTCCACAGCAACCGTGCCTTTGTGCGCCAGATGTAAGAAAACACAGTTTAGGCAGGATGTGAAGAATAACACCTGCACCATTCATAGGGAGGTGTGAAGAGATGGCAATGTTGAAAATCTGTAGTGAAAATATTAAAAATGCTCAAACTTCCAAGCGTAAGTGGAAACTGTGCAACGCATACACGTAACACAGTCATTTAGTGGAATTATTTCACCAAATTTTCAACATAGGCATTTTGTGACCTCTGCTCATGAACACTGTCACTATGATGTTCTTAATCTATCATGAACATTGATTTCCCATAGTAACCGTGCTGTCCTGCGTCAGATGTGTAAATGCATATTTTGGGCAGGATGTGAAAAATGACAGCTGTACTGTTCATAAGGAGGTCTGAAAAAATGGCAATGTTGAAAATCTGGAGTGAAAGTACTACAGATTTGCAAAGTTATGAGGGTGCGTGGAAACTGCACAACGCACGCTTGTAATGCAGTTATTTTATGGATGTTTGTCACTAAATTTTCAACATAGAAATTTTAAGACCTCTGCTTATGAACAGAGTCACTGTGATTTTAGATATGAACATACATACAAACATATGAATCTGCCAGCAGAGCAGACCAATCAGTCTATGTAAGTCTGCCCGAGTGTGCAGCTAGCACCCTAGATTGCAGCTGCCTCAGCCTCCTCCCCCTCAGTTCCTCCCACTGCCTGTCCCAGCCCCTGCCCCTGCCTCTTCTTCTTCTTCTTGCTTTATCCCACTTTTTCTCAAAGCTATTGACTGTCCTACATGTTACCACCCCCTTCTGGCAGTGCATTCCAACTAAACACTACCCTCTCAGTGAAGTAGTGCCTCCTCATTTCCCTCTGGAAACATGCCCCTTCCAACCTTAGTCCATGCCCCCTCATCTCTCTTCCACTCCTCAGTTTAAACACTCCCTCGGTGCTAGGTTTATTTACCCCCTTCCCAGGTATTTAAATGCTTCAATCATATCCCCCCATCCTTCCGCTCCTCCAGTGTGTACATGTTCAGCTCCTTCAGCCTAACTTCATATTCCTTTCCTTCCATCCTCTTTAACATTTTTGTTGCCCTCCTTTGCACCCCTTCCAGTAACTTTATACCTCTCCTTAGGTATGGCCTCTAGTATTGCACGCAGTACTCTAGGTGTGCTCTGACCAATGATGTGTAGAGAGATAGGATCTCATCCCTGTGTCTGGATGAGAACCCCCATGTGATACACCCCAGCATCCTGCTTGCCTTCACTGCTGCTATCCTGCACTGGGCTGAGTTGTTCATGCTCCCAGTTACCAACACTCCTAGGTCCTTCTCCTCTTCTATGATCCCCAACCTCACACCCCCAACTAATAGTCCCTCTTCTGGTTCTTAGCCCTGAAGTGCATCACCTTACACTTCTTTGTGTTGAATCTAGCTGCTACTCCACTGAGCATGTCTCTAGTTTGGTTAGGTCCCCCTGCAATTTTTCCCATCCATCCTCTTTGTCCACCACCTCCCCCAATTTGGTATCATCTGCGAACAGACTAACTCTGTTCCCCACTCCATGTGCTATATTGGAGATAAAGAGCCCAAATAGTACTGAGCCCGGCACTGCCCCCTGCGGCACCCTGCTTGTCACTGATCTAGGTGCCGAGAGCTCCCCCCACCACCACCACCCTCTGTACCATCCCATGTAAGCATTTCTCTATCCATTTAGTCATCTTTTTTCCCACTCCCACTGCCATCAGCTTCCCACCAGTCTCCCATGAGGCACTGTATCAAGGACCTTACTAAAGTCCAAGTACAGGACATGTACCGCATGGCCCCTGTCCAATCCCCTTGTCACCCAGTCATAATACTGTATTAGGCTGGTTTGACAAGACCTCCCTGAGACGAACTTGTGTTGCCAGCCATCTTGGAGGCCATTACACTCTAAGAATGTCACCAGCCTCTGGTTTAGTATCACCTCCATAAGTTTACCCACTATGGACGTGAGACTGACTGTCTGATAATTTCCTGGCTACTCCCTAGGTCCACTCTTGTGTATGGGCACCACATGGGCCACCCTCCAGTCCTGGGGCACATACCCCATTTCCCGGGAGGTGTTAAACAGATCTGCCAGTGGCTCAGCCAACTGCTCCATCATCTCCTTTAGCACCCTGGAATGGATGCCATCGGGACCTAGTGCCTTGTCCACCGTTAGTGCCCCTCAACCCCTCTAGCACCCTACTCCCTGTGATCACTTTGTCCGTCACCTGCTCCCTCCCTTTCCCCATCCCCCCCAGCCCATGGTGGTAGTGGACCGACCCCTCTCTTTATTGAAAATGGAGCAGAAGTACTCATTTAGAATTTCCACTTGCTCCTCCCCCTTTTCCACCTAATCCGCTCCCCGCTTTATCCTCACAGTATGTTCCTTTCACTTCCTCGTTTCCCTGACATACCTAAAAATGTTCTTTTCCCCACTCTTATGCCCTTGCTAACCTTAATTCCCCTGGAGGCCTTAGCTTTTTTCACCCTCCTGGCCACCTCCCATGACCAGCTCCCGTAAGCCTCCTCATCCTCTCCCTTCCCTGTTCTCCTGTACTACCAGTATGCAGCCCTCTTTGCTCTCACCCCTTGCAGCACTTCCTTGTTCAACTAGCATTGTTTCTTGGCCCTGCTCTTCTTACTTCTGGCCCTGATGCAGGCTACTGTGGCCTCTGTTAGCTCAGTCATTATGACTCCTCACTTTTGTTCTGCATCTATCCCTGGCCTTATATCCTGGAGTCTCCCTCACAGTATTGTTCCCATCCTCCCAAAGTCCACCCTACTAAAGTCCATCACCTTAGTGCCCGTGCCTCCTGTCTCCCTGTCCAGCGCAAGAATGAGCCACACAGTGTGGTGGTCACTACCCGCTAATGGGTCCTCCACCCTTACCTCCCTCACCACCTCCCCATTTGCCAGTACTAGGTCCAGAGTGCTAGCAAGCCTTCTAGACCCACTTACCAATTGCGTATGAAGGCTGTCCTTGAATTCATCAAGGAGCACCTGCTCCCTGGTACTGCTGGTGGCTGGGGTGCACCAATCAACCCCTGGTAGGCTAAATTCCACCACTATCACCTCACTCACCCTTCTACACACTCTTCCCATCTGCTCTGCCAACTCCCCATCTAGTTTTCCAGATTGGGCTGGTGATCTGTACACCACTCCCAGCCTCAGCTTTCTGCCCTTGGAGTCCAGGAGCTGCACCCAGAGTGCCTCTGTCCTCTCCTCTTCTGCCTCATCCCTTATGCATTTGATCCCTTCCCTCACATAGAGTGCAACCCCCCGCTTCCAACCCCCCCGGTCCCTCCTGTATATCCTGTATCCCAGGATTGCCAAGTCCCAATCATGGTACTCTGCAGCCAAAGTCTCTATCACTGCAGCAGTGTCCACCTTCCCTTCTGAAAGGAGTGCCTGAAGCTCTGCAATTTTGTTTCCCAGGCTTCTTGCACTGAGAGACACCACCTTCCACCTGTACCCCTCCTTCTCCTCACTCTTCTTCTTGGCCTGTGTCCCTCCTCATAGTAGTCAGCACCCTTTCTCCTCATTATTGTTACCAGGTGGTGGTGCCTTCTGTATTACATTCTGACCACTCTGCCGGCCCGCTCCCAGGTTAATATGCCTCCGTCTTTAGCTACATTTAGAGGGGTGAGCTCATTAAGCGCCCCTGTCCGGACCTTTCTACCAACTTCAGTCTATTGGCCACCCCCACCCCCACTAGTTTAAATCCACCTTAGTAGAGATATACCCCTCTAATCGCATCTTTAATACTCCCCTTCCCTCCCTGCTCAAGTGTAGCCTGTCCCATGCATACAAGTCACTATTGCCCCAGACCCTACCCCAGTTAGTCACTAACCCATAATTTTTGGTGTGGCACCAATACCTCAGCCACTCGTTGAACTCCTGGACCCTACCCTTCCTCCTGATGCTTGCACATAGTAACGGGAGTACCTCAGAGAATGCCACTGACTCCCCTTCCCTCACACTGCCAGACCAACTCCTAGAACCTCTCCCTCACCACTTCCACAGTCCCCCCACCAAGTTGTTTGTATCCACATGCAACACTGAATGAGGTTTCTTGCTACTGAGACTGAGACAGGGAGAGTGAGAAAGCAGCCACATCTTTCTTGAATCAAGGAGGCTATTTTCTAGACTACACTGAACTGAATTATTACTTTTTGGACCTGTGTAAATAACTATTATTGATTCTGTTTTTGGGGTGGGCTTATCTTAGTTTTAACTTTAATTTGCCAGGGAGGAACTGTAGCTGGGAGATATTTACAGTCAGTTGTGACTAGACTTGTTACTTAGCCTTTGTGAAATAGGTTTCTGAAAGGAAGGAAGGTACTCCTTGGGGTGGAGGGTAAGAGTTGTAGGTGATTGTTTCTGGACGGCATAAGTTTACTCCCACCAACCCTTCCATCACCCCACCCACCCCAAGCGCATAACTTCCTTTATAGTAGGGGCTCTGACATCACTTCCCCAAAACTGCTAACAACATGCACCTGTTCATATCCTTAGAGGCACAGCACACTTAATAGGGGTAGAGACACTCACAAGCTTGCACACACTAAAACAATAACAAAAAACCAAAACGCATCTGTAACTGGAAAGGACACAGACATGTGGGGAGTGGTGCAATGCACTGGCTGTGGAGCAGCAGTCTTCCAGGAGACATTCTGGGGACTGCATTGCTTCCCTATTTGCAGGCACCTCTCTGGTCTGAGGGAGGAGTTTGTTCATCTCCATGCTGACCTGGCAAGGATTCTTGAAACCTGCTCCCCCACCCATGGACTACCCAGGCTACTGCCACTACCTCAGAGGTTGCCAAGAAAGAGGAGTGGTTGGACCACAGTGGGCTCAGGGAGGGTGAGGGTGGTGGAACAGAGGTGCACCCCTCCAGTTGTGCCCCTCCACAATTCATTTACCACTCTGGCAAAGCATGGTTCCTCTATGGAGGCACCTGCCATGGAGACCAAGGAGGATGCTGGGAACCTCCACAATGGATACCCACAGGAGGGTGGTCCAGGACCCCACAGGTGAAGGAAACAACTCCTGGTGGGGGACTCAATTGTTAGGGGGTAGAACTCGGGGGTGAGGGAGGGGAAAGGGAGGTAAGGTGCCTGCCTGGCACCAAGGCTTGGAGGTACAGGAAACAAATCCTCAGGATCATGGGAGCAGCGGCAAGGGGGAGGGAGCTGGATGTCATTATCCACCTAGGGATGAATGACCTGGCTGAGAATGGGATCAGAGCAGTGCAACACGAGTTTGTGAAGTTGGGAAGGGGCCTTACACACACGGTAACTTTCTCAGAAGTGCTACCTGTCTATGGCATGGATGAGGCTAGGGCACTCCACACCATGGGATTCAATGACTAGTTGAAAAGCTGATGCAGAGCTCAGGGATTTGGCTTCATCGGGGACTGGTACTCCACCTGGAGGGATGCAGGCCTATACAGGTGCGATGGTCTGCATCTATACTGCAGGAAAACCAGGATCCTAGGTGATAGGTTTAAATGATTCAATGGCAAGCATTTAAACTAGCCAAGGGGGAGGCAATGAAGAGGGAAGGGAAATCCTAGCCCCACCCAAATCAGGGTAATTAGTGAGGTAAACACCAAGATAGAGCAGTCAACAGGGAGAAGGGCAGGGGTAAATGGAGAAAAAGACAAAGGCAGTAGGGACAGGGATGGGGCAAAAATAAATAAAGCCATAAAAAAATGGAGAGTAATGAGTACCAATGCTCATGTTCTAGGGAAAAAGCTCCCTGAAATGGTGGCCTTGATGGAAGAGGGGTAGCTGGATATTGTGGCAGTCACAGAAACATGGTACACAGAGAACCATGACTGGGATGTCAATATATCAGGGTACACGATCTATAGTAGGGACAGGGAGGGAAGAAGAGGAGGAGGAGGAGGAGTAGCTCTCTATGTAAGGGAAGGGATCAAAGCAACAGAACTAAAGGGTAAACAGGGAGGAGAGGAGACACTGTATGTCACCCTGGAGACTTGAAATGGCTCCACAATCCACACAGGGGTTGTATACAGACCCCCATCTCAGGGGGAGGAAATGGACAAGGAAATGATAGAAGGCTTCCTTAGTATGGCAGAAAAAGGGGAGATATTGTTGATGGGGGACCTGAATATGCCAGATGTTAACTGGAGCACCTTTGCTGCAGGCACATCCAAGAGCAGGGCCATTCTCGATGTCCTACAGGGGGCATGCCTCAGACAGCTAGCTTTGGAACCCACTCAGGAGAGAGCAATCTTAGACCTGGTACTCTCAAATGGGGATGGAGAGAGGATCTCTGATCTTGAAGTGGGTAGTCATCTGGGAACAAGCGACCACTAAACAGTGTGGTTCATGATAAACTTAACTGTAGAGTCAAACCACACAAAAATGAAGGTACTGGACTTCAGGAGGGCTGATTTTGTCAAAATGGGAGAGTGCCTCAGAAAAGCACTAGCAAACATGCAAGAAGGTTGAGTGGGGCAACAATGGGGAAACATCAAAACCGCCATCACAGAGGCAACAAGCCTTTGTGTGAAGCAAATAAACAACTCAAAACATAAGAAAAAGACACTATGGTTCTCAAAAGAAGTGGCAGAGAAGGTAAGGGAGAAAAAGATAGCATTCAGGAAGTATAAGGAAACACAGAAGGAGCAGGACAGAGAACTGTACCAGTTAAAGCAGAAGAAAGCGGGTAAGGCAGTCAGAATAGCAAAAGCCCAAACTGAGGAAAAGATAGCCAACTCGATTAAGAAGGGGGATAAAACCTTTTGTAGGTACATTAGGGAGCAAAGAAAGGCAAAGGCAGTGATACTGAGGCTGAACAAAGAGGAAGGTGGTTGGGCAGAGAGTGACAGTGAAAAAGCGGGGATACTGAATGAACACTTCTACTCAGTATTCACAATGGAAAAGCAGGGGGAAATACCTAATCAGGTCAATAGAAGCACTCTGGATAGGGGGGTTGATATTAGTTCTTTCATAGAAGAAAGGGTTCTGAAAAAACTCTTAAAACTGAAGGTGGATAAAGCAATGGGGCCTGATGGGATTCACCCCAGAATTCTAAAAGAACTAAGGGAAGAACTAGTAATGCCACTAACTACTCTTTTTAATAAATCATGGGAAGATGGTGTGGTACCTGAGGACCGGAGGAGGGTGGATGTGATTCCTCTTCACAAAAGTGGGAGCAAGACAGAGACAGGAAAGTACAGACCTGTCAGTTTGACCTTAGTGGTAGGGAAAATGATGGAATCACTTCTGAAGGAAAGAACTGTTGAGTACCTAGAGGCCAGTAGGGCACAGGACCCAAGGCAGCATGGATTCACAGCGGGAAGGTCATGTCAAACAAATCTAATTGGTTTCTTTGGCTGGGTGACTAAAGCAGTAGACCAGGGAAGGGCTGTGGACATGGCCTACCTAGACTTTAGCAAGGCATTTGACACAGTCCCGCACAAAAGATTAATAAACAAATTAGCCAGCCTGGGAATGAGTCCCAGGGTGGTAGCCTGGGTAAAACACAGGTTGGACAACAGGACACAGTGGGTAATAGCAAATGGAGTCCACAGTGAAGAAGGAGGATTACTAGTGGGGTACCGTAGGGTTCAGTATTGGGGCCGGTCCTTTTTAATGTCTTTATAAGTGACATTGCAGAGGGACTGGAAGGGAAAGTATGTCTCGTTGCAGATGACACAAAGATCTGCAACTGGGTTGATACACAAGGTGGGGTGGAAAGGATAAAAAGAGACTTGGCAAGGTTGCAGGAATGGTCAAATGTATGGCAGCTTAGATTCAATGCAAAGAAGTGCAAAGTAGTGCACCTGGGAAACAAAAACCCAGGGGAAGAGTACATAATGGGAGGTGAGATACTGACAAAAAACCAAAATGGAAAGGGACCTGGGGGTAGTCATATCAGATGACCTAAAGGTGGGCCAGCAGTGTGAGAAGGCAGTAAGGAGGGCTGAGGAGATACCTGGATGCATAGGGAGAGGCATCACCAGCAGAAAACAAGAGGTTGTTGACCCTCTGTGCAGACAGTTGGTAAGACCACATCTGGAGTACTGTGTACAGTTCTGGAGACCCCATCTCCATAAGGACATAGACAGGGTGGAGGCTGTCCAACGGAGGTCAACCCAAATGATGCAGGGTCTGCATCAGAAGACATATGAAGAAAGACTAAAGGAACTAAAGATGTAGAGCTTTGAGGAAAGGAGGGAAGGGGGACATGATAGAAACGTTCAAATACCTCAAAGGAATCAACAAAGTCCAAGAGGGTAGCATCTTTCAGAAACAGAGATGTGCAAAAACAAGGGGGCACAATTTGAAGATAGAGGGGGGATGGCTCAGAGGTAATGTGAGGAAGTATTTCTTCACAGAGAGGGTTGTGGATACATGGAACAGCCTTCCTGAGGAGGTCGTAGAGTGTCAAAAACAGTGGGGGAATTCAAGAATGCATGGGGCAGACATAAGACAATTCTAGTGGGGGGTAGGAGGAAGTAGGCTGTTGGTTAACTAGGATCTGCAGCTTGTCCGTTAGGTAGGGAAATGGGCAGACTAGGTGGGCCAAGCGGTCCTTATCTGCTGTCAGATTCTATGTTTCTATGTTCCTTTGTTTCCTTCCCCTAGCTGCACATTTGAGCAGTGCCTGCTGTGCCCCTCCTGCAGTCAACCCAGGGATAGCTTCAACCCATGAAATATGGCTGTGCCTTCCCCCCCTCTGCCCCATATCACCCCTTTCAGTATAGAATCCCCCAAGGTGAATACCCCCCATCCCTTACCATCTTTCCCTTCTAATGACCCTTCCACCACTCCAGTATTCATTCTTCCCTGCCCGTTACCCCCACCAGCTGCACCCTCTGTGACTTCTGTATCTGCACCCTCTACTTCTGCCTCACCCCTTTTTCTTTGCCTTATTCTCCCATCCCACTTGAACCCCATCCCAGCCTGACTACTTCCTACTGGGCTTCCCATGTTGACCTCCCCTCCTCTCCTGCTGATTTCCAACCCCTCTCCTATCCCTGTTGTTGTCGATTTAGAGCCCCCATTCCTTCTACTTCAATAGTGATGACCCTCCCTTCCTTCCCCCTTCCCATAGCCTTCTCCCTTCCAGTCACCCCCTTCTTTCTTACTAGCCCCCTTCTACCCTTTCGTCCTCGTTATCTCTTCCCTACCTGTTGCCACCCCTCTCATGCCCCACTTGTCCTCCCCTTCAGTATGTTCCTGCTCTCCTCTCTCTCTCATAGCAGAGGCTCAAATCTATTCCTAGTCGATACCCCTCACATCTCTTCCCTATCAGATCCCTCCTACTTGTTCCCCACATGCCTCCGGTCCCACCCCTGGTCCCTCCTCACCCACAACCATCTGCTCTCTCACCTGGTACTCCTCATGGTCTCTTCCTCCTCCATCAGGAAGCCCCCACCTTGGGCACCTCTTCACTTCTCCTCTCTTTTCTGCTAGTGCCTTTGATACTGGAGTCAGTTTCAGTCCATAGTTATTCTTCCTCCATTCCCCCTTGCATCCCCTATCCCCCCAGTCAGGATGCCTACCATGCTCATCTGCCCTGCCACATAAACTTCTCCCTAACCTCCTCAGTTTCTCCCTCAAACTAGCCAGTTGCCTATAGACCATACACCCTCCTCCTCCAAGCCCAGTCCATGATCATGGTGGACCCACACCCTGTACACCCCACCACCCTTTGAAAGATGCCCGTCCTATTGACATGTGACACCTGCCCCATTTTGGTCCCCATCTTATGTCATGGGCTCTTACTCCCGGTTTCTGTACCCTACTACAACTGTTAGGCCCTATTTACTCAAATTCCTGTTTCCCCCACACTAGTCCCCCTACTGCCCCCTTGCCAACCAGTTTAATTCAGTCTCAAATCTCATCCATTTGATACTGTATTTCTGTAGCAATCCTAAAGACTCCTTGTCCATTTTTCACCATTCAGCTACCATACATTTTGTTCTCAGCCCTCATAGTTTTCCTTAGCCCAGTTAGAAATTGTATTGCACTCCAAGTATTACTCAGCTCAGTTAGAGAAATGAACACAACATATAATTATGTATTATTACAACAATCCTAACAGTATAGCTCAGTATTTAGCTCAGTTAGAGAAATAAACAGAACAACTAAATCTGTATTATTACAGCAGTCCTAAAAGTATCCAATCATTGCTTTGTTTACACTTCAGAGACCCTGCTGTAATATAGGACCACACAGGACCCTGGGCGGTTGGGTGGGCAACTCTAAAGTCCTGACAGAGATCCATTGAGCTAGCTCACTCCCCCTGTCTCACTCTCCTGTCCTGTTTCTCCTGGCGCTGCAGGCTGCCCTTTTATACTGGGCTCCTTCCTATGTTGGAGACTTTTTATGCCCACAAAGAAATGTGCAGCAGTCCTGACAGCTCCATTGACCTCACTCACTCACTCCCCCTCTCTCACTCTCTCATTCTGTTTCTCCTGGTGCTGCAGGCTGTCCTTTTGTACTGGGCTCCTGCCTGTGTTAGTGCCTTTTTCTGCCCACAAAGAAATGCGTAGCAATCCCAACAGAGCTGCATTGAGCTCGCTCACTCCCCCTCAGTCACTCGCTCATTGTGTTTTTCCTGACGCTGCAGGCTGCCCTTTTGTACTGAGCTTCTGCCTGTATTGGCACCTTTTTCTGCCCAAAAAGAAATCCGCAGCAGTCCCAAAAACTCCATTGAGCCCCCCCCCACTCGCCTGTTCTGTTTCTTCCCAGTGCTGGCAGGCTGCCCTTTGTACTGCGTTCTGCCTGCATTGGTGCCTTTTTCTGCCCACAAGGAAATCTGCAGCAGTCCTGACAGAGCTCCATTGACTTTGCTCACTCCACCTCTCTCACTCGCTCATTCTGTTTCTCCAGGCGTTGCAGGCTGCCCTTTTGTACTGGGCTCCTGCCTGTGTTGGTGCATTTTTTTGTCCACAAAGAAATCCGCAGCATTCCTGACAGAGCTCCGTTGAGCTGGCTCAGTCCCCCTGTCTCACTCGTTTATTCTTAATCTGTCCCAAACACTGATTTCCCACAGTAACCATGCTATTCTGTGCTGGAAGTGCAAAAACACATTTCAGTCAGGATGTGAAAAATGACAGCTGTACTGTTCATAAGGGCGTGTGAAAAAATACCAGTGTTGAAAATCTGGCATGAAAATATTACAAATTTGCAAAGTTACGTGCATACGTGGAAACTGCACTATGCACGTGCTTAACATTGTCATTTAGTGGAATGATTTCACCAAATTTTCAACATAGGCATTTTGTGACCTCTGCTCATGAATGCTGTCACTATGATTTTACAATATTACAAATGCACAAAATTACGAAAGTGCGTGGAAACTGCACAATGTACGCTCACAACACAGTCATTTCATGGACATTTGTCACTAAATTTTCAACATGGGCATTTTAGCACTTCTGCTCATGAACAGTGTCACTGTGATTTTCTTAATCTGTCCCAAACACTGACTTCCCACAGAGACCGTGATATTGTGTGCCTGGAAGTGCGAAAACACATTTCGGCCAGGATGTAAAAAATGACAACTGTACTGTTCATAAGGAGGTGTGAGAAAAATGCCATTGTTGACAATCTGGAGTAAAAATACTGCAAGGTTACAAAGTTACAAGGGTGCGTGGAAACTGCACAATGCACGCTCGTAAAACAGTCATTTTATGGACATTTGTCACCAAATTTTAGCACTTCTGTTCATGAACAGTATCACTGTGATTTTCTTAATCTGTCCCAAATACTTACTTCTCACAGTGACCATGCTATTCTGCACCAGAAGTGTGAAAACACATTTGGCCAGAATGTAAAAAATGACAGCTATACTGTTCATAAGGAGGTGTGGAAAAATGCCACAATTAAAAATCTGGAGTGAAAATATTACAAATTTTAGAAGTTACATAGGTGCGTGGAAACTGTGGAATGCACACTCGTAACACAGTCATATTATGGACTTTCATCACCAAATTTTCAGCATAGGCATTTTAGGACCTCTGCTCATGAACAGTGTCACTGTGATGTTCATAATGTGTCTCAAACTCTGATTTCCCACAGCGAACTCTTATTCCGAGCCGGAAGTGTGAAAACACATTTTGGCCAGGATGTGTAAAATGACAGCTGTACTATTCATAAGGAGGTCTGAAAAAATGCCAATATTGAAAATCTGGTTTGAAAATATTACAAATTTCTGAAGTTATGAGCGTGCATGGAAACTGCACAATACACGCTCGTAAAACAGTCATTTTCTGGATTGTTTTCACCAAATTTGCAACGTAGGCTTTTTGAGAGCCAGCTTCATGAACAGTTGCACTGTTGTTTTGTTAATTAGTCCTGAAAGGTGATTCCACACAGTGACTGCAAAATCACCTTTTAGGTCCGTGGAATCACCTTTCAGGTCCGAATAATGCCATGACAGTGACTGTATTCATGAGGAGGGGTCCCAATAACCCCATGTTGAAAATTTGGTGGCAAAAGTCCAAAAAATGTCTGAGATATCCACATAAGTTGAAAATACCCTATTTATGCCATTATACAACTTAACTGGCATTTCTTCAGTTTGCAGTCAGCTTTGAAGAGTGCAGACGTGTTCCCAGTCCACCGAAGATCATCTAGAGGTAAGTATGGGGTGGGAGGTGTGTGGGGAGGTGGGTGCACAGTTGGTGGGTGTGGGTTGTGAGAGGGGGGCACAAAAGACCGCAAGGGACCATTTTCTTTATTTCAGGGGCCAAAAATAATAAAAAGGCTCCCAGTGTGCCACCTGCATTATGGGGAAGGGGGGACTTAAGCCAATGGGGATTGGGCCCCCATCAGCAAATAAAGACTGTTTGGGGAGCATTATGCTGAGGGGGATTGGGCATCCCCTCAGCACACAACAAATCGGGGAGGGGGTACATTATGCTGACGGGGAGTGGACTCCCCTGTCAGCAAATGAACTAGGTCGGGGTCATTCCTACAGGGTGATTGGGCACCACTGTCAGTCAGCTTTCATGGGGCTCTGAGGAAGCCGCCGCCATATTTAGGGAAATGCCAGAAGGAAATGTTACACCAGGCAAGGTACTGTCCTGCAATGACGGGTCGCTTCCTCATTGCTGATGCTGCAATGACAAGGCGGCCTCTCATTGCAGCAGCCAAACCATTTCAAGTTGGTGGCACTTCTGTAGAACCAGTGTCATCAGGACACTGGGCCTGCATTGGGTGCACACCGCCAAGCCTACAAATGTAGTGCTGGTATTGGTGGCCACACTGCCACACCTCCACAACCCGCTTCTCTCCCAAACTGCCGCATAGTGTTTCTTGCAAATGCGTGCAAGCAAACATAAAAATTGTAGATATGTAAGGATGTTTATTTAAAGATGTTTCTATATAAAAAGCTTTTTAACAAACAAGACAGTATGAACTTTAAGCACAGTGCATATAACAGGATTACATTTCCATCCCCCCCCCATTTACTCCACTATCTTTTAGATCTTTTTCAACATTCATCAAATACTTTGGGAGGGTGCATGATATAAGATTACACTACAGCAGGTATGTTCCCCCTGCATCTAGAAAACAAATTAAATTATGATGAATATATATTTATACAAGAACAGTTACATTGTATATTATTTTAAATTCATGCATTGTATTTATCAGCACAGAAAGTTTAAGGAAGGGACAAGTTGGTCCTGAAACATAAACAAGAAGAATACATATTTTGGGAGCTTTAAAATAAAAAGATTGGATACAATATATGTATCCTAAGAGTTCAGTTATTCATTTATACAAAAATGAAAGAAAACAGCAGGCTGAGGTCTTCCTACTCCTATAGATTTGTTTCACAACCAGCTTTTTGGAGGAACTCCCCACAGTAGAAGAAAATGAACACTGGAAGACAGTGTACACATACATTAGGAGGAACCATAGCAAGACATTTTCTTCTGTGGAGGCCTCTAAGGTCTGTGACTAGTTTTCAGCAGTGAATTTAAATTGGGGGTGCCCCTTCCCCTATTTCAAAGCTGGGCATGTGCCAAACAGAACACCCGAGGTGGCAGGTAGTCAGTAGGTAAAGAAAGTGCAGTAGATTCAGACAGAGAATCATAAAGTAGCAGAGCAGCAATGACAGGACTGAAATAAATAGCTACAATGACAGCTCTTCAGAGGTATTCCTCAGTCAAGTTGTTAACAACTATTGAAAATGCTTGCAGCATTTGCAAGCTAGGGCTGAATCTTCTTCACAGCACGTGGAAAGATTTTGCAAGCATAGCCCAAAACTGGTGGAAAGACTGATAGGCCCTGGACAAATACCATTTCTGTTTGCAAAGGTAGGGCTCTATCCCAAAGGCACCCTAGATACACATGACTTGCATGTATTTGGGGTCCATTGACCTACAGGTGCAGGAGCTGACAAGCACACCAGGAGCCACAACTTCTTCCCAATGTGGTCCAATGTGGTCCATTGGTGCTGATCTGCATGTGGGGACAGAGGTATAGATCTGTACTGGACTACTGGCATCCAATTGGATGCCAGTGCTAGTCGGAGAGCGGTTCTCAGCCAGGACTCCCAGCAGTGAGTAGGGGATGACAGGATATAGAAATTTTCCAAGGCAAAACATATCACCTGCTGACTCACACATAAATTACAACATTTATTTATTTATTTCAAATTTGGATTAATACCTTTGAGCTGGGGACTCGTTTACAAAGGCTCCAAGTCAACAAGGAATACAAGACATTTACAGGTGATGAAACATTGCAGAACAGAAAGACATCAACTAACTGGAGGTTTCAGGAGGAGTAGAGGGAAGATGGAAACATAAGGAATCTGGGTGGGGTTCGACAAAGAGGATCAGGGATAAGGGATGGGGGTTGGTGTTAGTAAATGCCAGGAGCTTGGGAAACAAGTTGCCAGAGTTCCAGGCCATGCTGTCTGGAGGAGGGTGGATGTGGCGGTGGTCACGGAGACGTGGGTCAACAAAACCATGACTGGGACCTAAACGACGGGGTACACTATGCTTAGGAAGGATAGAAAGGAGGGCAGAGGGGGTGGAGTGGCTATGGTCATTAGAGATGACATAGAAATTGCTAGGGTAGAAGAGGCAGAGGGAAACGTGGAGGCCTTATGGGTTAACTTACGATCCCCAACAGGAGATAAGGTCAAGCTGGGTGTAGTATATATTCCCCCCGGGATGAGTAATGTTCTAGAGGATGGTTTGCTGGACAACATCATTGCCCAGTGTGGACCAAAAGGGTAAGGAGTGGTGTTGATGGGGACCTTAATATGCCAGGTACAAACTGGGAACCAGTCGTCCTAAGGTGGCCAAGGAGCAGAGGCTGTGGATGGCTTCCAGGATGTGTCTTAACACAGCATGTGATGGAGCCCACAAGGGAGGGGCATGTCCTGGATGTGGTTCTGGCAGATGGGGATCTGGTAAGGGATATGGTTGTACAGGACCCCCTGACTGGGAGCGACCACAATACTGTCTGGTTTCAAATAAGCATGGGGGAGGGGGATCTAGGACACTGGCAGTGGACTTCAGGGGGGCAGACTTTATGGGCATGGGAAATATTCTCAAGGATCACTTGAAGGGGATTACCTCAATGACAAGTGTGGAAAGGAGATGGGAGGTCATAAAACAGGGACTTCATGAGGCAGTCAGGATCTGTGCTAAGTTGAAACGTAAGGGAGCAAGGTCACATAAACCATGCTGGTGATCCAGTGAGGTACAGGTAGCAGTCAGAGAAAAGAAGACGCCTACAAAAAATATATAAAACAACAAGAGGATAGGGATAAGGAAATGTACCAGCTGCATCTAGAAAAAGTCACCAGATGGTGAGGAGAGCAAAGTCCAGCAAGAGCAGCGGCTGGCATGGGGATACATGGAGGGAAAAGGGGTTCTTCTGGTACATTGGGGAGCAGAGAAAAACTAAGGGCCATCTCAGCAGATTGAGATCAGAAGGAGGGTGGGTGGAAGAGGCGAGGGACCAGGCAGAGGTATTTAATGAGTACTTTGCCTGTGTGTTCACTAGGGAGGGGGATGGGATATCTACAAAGCAAGGCACGAAGGGGATAGAAGCGGCAGTAAGTGGGATCAGGGGAGCAACAGAAATGGAGCAAGAGGGAGGGAGGGAGAGGTACCCCAGGGTGTCACATCTGGGTAAGGATAAAAAGGCCAGTAAGGTGGAGGGGACGGATGATGCTATCTCCACCAAAGGGTGTGGTTAGCCCTCAAGGCCCTAAAGAAAGACAAATCTCCTGGGCGGATGGCATTCATCCGAGTACTATGGGACTTGGCGGACATATTGGCTGCACCGCTGGTGACTTTTCAACAGGTCACTTGAGACAGGGAGGTACCTAGGGATTGGCGAGAGGCACATGTGGTGCCAATCAGCAAAAGGGGTCGAGGAAGTACCAGGTAACTATAGACCCATCAGTTTGACCTCGGTGGTGGGAAAATTAATGGAGAGTATACTAAAGGAACGATTGGGGTGTACTTGGAGGTGGGAGGTCTGGATAGTCGGCAACATGGGTTTGTGCCAGGTAGATCATGTCAAACCAACCTTGTGGAGTTCTATGAATGGGTAACATCAGAACTGGACAGGGGTAAGCCTGTGGTTGTATTGTTCTTGGACTTCAGCAAGGTGTTTGACTCTGTCCCCCACAATGGTCTGGTGGAGAAACTGATGGGGTTAGGAGTAGGCCCTTTGATGGTCAGATGGATTGAAAACTGGCTAGCTGGATGCACCCAGAGAGTAGTGGTCTGTGGGGAGCTCTTCAACCCTAGAGAGGTTGGTAGTGGGGTACCGCAGGGCTCGGTCCTGGGTCCGATTCTGTTTAATGCATACATATCGGATATCAGGGAGGGTATAGGGTGTGAAATGAGTCTGTTCACGGATGACTCCAAGATGGGAGCAGTAGTTGAGGGAGAAGAGGGGAGGTTGGCCCTGCAAGGACCTGGACACCCTGGAAAGCTGGGCTCACACATGGAAATTAAATTTCAATATCACACAGTGCAAGGTGTTGCATCTTGGTCGGGAAACCCTAAACACAGGTACACCCTGGGAGGGAGGCTGGAGGCCTCAATAGGGAAAAAGACCTAGGGGTCATGGTGGATGCATGTATGAATAACTCTGAGCAGTGCAGGAGAGTGGCTAGCAAGGCAAACAGGATGTTGGGATGCATCGTTGGGGGATCACCTCTAGGAGCAAGGAAGGATTCTGCTGCTGTACAATGGACTGGTTAGATCACACCTTGAGTACTGTGTACAGTACTGGAGACCACACTTGAAGAGGGACATACAGCTCCTGGAGAGGTACAGAGGGCAACAAAGATGATACGAGGGCTAGGGGATTTGACATATGAGGACAGACTTGAGGAGCTCGGCCTGTTTTCATTGGAGGAGAGGAGAGAGAGGGGGGACATGATTGAGGTCTTCAAGTACAGTACCTCAAGGGAATAAATAGGGTAAACATGGAGGGGATCTTTAGACTAAAGCAGGGAGGTATCACCAGAGGGCATGGTTTGAAGTTGGAAGGTGGAAGGGTGAGGGGGGAAAAGAGGAGGAGGTTTTTCACTGAGAGGGTGGTGGACCCTTGGAATGCACTGCCTGGTGAGCTGGTTCAGAGATCCACAGTGGAGGGCTTCAAGAGAGGATGGGACAGACACAGAAAGTGGATGTATCAGATGATGGCCTGTCCCAGGGGGGTGGGGATGGATGATAGGGGTTTCTGGAGCACAAGGGATGGGAGGGTCTCGGCACCCAACTAAGGATCTAAGGTTCGAGCAGACTCGATAGACCATAAGGCCTAATCTGCTGGCAAATAGTATGTTAGTATGTTAACAAGTGGTAGAGTGTGCAGTTACAACATTGAGCAGGGTACAACAAGTGAGGTGAAACAGGACCACACTTGTGGAGAAACATTAATGCAACACTAATTAAGTGTGATACAGTGTTTAACAATCATGTTACAGTTCAGATGGGGCACTACCAGTCTGCAAAAAATGCAGTTTTAGCAGCCAAGTGAGGCTTTGTCAAGGGGAGGTAGTAGGTGGTGGGAGTGGGGGAAGGGGGTTGGCAGATGTGGAACAGGAGGGTGGGAGTGAGAGAGAGTAGTGTTTGACGGGTGCAAGAACAGCTGTCAGAGGCCGTGGGTTAACAGAAACACTGGCAGTTAGATTTGCTGGCAAGAAAAGATTGAAGCTCATTTTTAAAGTGGCCATGTCTGGGGGAGTCACCAGGGTCTGCAGGCAGATTATTGAACCATTTAGGCCCACAATAGGAGATGGATCTTTGGCCAAGGGTGGTTTGTTTGAAGGGAACAGTTAGGACAGATCTGGAGGCACTCCTTGTGCATTTAGATGGTTGTGCAGGCTCAAAGAGGGCTGAAGTAGCACTACGCATGGACCCCATTAAGGACTTTTTTGCAAGGAGGCAGGCCTGGTATTGGAGTCTGTGGTGGAGTGGGAGCCAGCCAGTTTCTTTGTATAGGTCACAAGAGTGAGTCATTTTGTGTACTCCCAGAACCAGGCAGCAGACCTTGTTGAGGATGGTTTTTACCCTTTTAAGCGGTGTCATACTGTTCATACTGTTCATACCTTACTATATAGGCTGCTAGAACTAGGAGTTGTTGGAAGGAGCCCCTGGTCAACAGGTTTGGCTAGGTGGAAATGGTGTATAGCTGCTACTGCAGCCCTAAGGGCTGCATAGTCTCAACTCACTCTGCTGACCTTCTTCACCACAAATCACAGCTCAGAAATGAGTTGTCTCTCCCCACCCCCTGGCATATCCACATCTTGGACACCCACATAGCCAAGTGCACAGATCAGGTTCTGGTATGAAATAGACACACATCAAGGTTTGTGGATGTCACAGAATGTCCCAATGGTGTACGTTCTGGGTGAAGCGGGCACTCCACAACTTCTCCCAGTTCTCTGCATCTGCAGATAGGCCAGAAACCTTCTGAGGATCGGGTCCTTACTACAGGTTTTCAAATAACTCCTCTGGCACTACACTCATCTTTCCATCTGTCTCACTATCTGCTTTTTATTTATTAGTTTTTCTAGTGATACAGGTCCCTCCCATGAGCAAAGAGACGCAGTTACATGCGACACAGGGGACAGCCGATTAGCAACTGCTGAAATTGAATAATGACTTGATTGTAAATATCTTAAGTACTGTAGCCAGTTAATAGAGAATGTAGTCTTCTGGTTTTAAACATTGTAAATTCTTGCAGTGTTTCACTCAAATGATTTCTTTTTTCCTTGTCTCTTACTTCATGAGCTCTGCAATCGAAAAGTCTGACAACATTCAACAGTAATCACATCTTCATTTGTCACTGTCTGCTCTGACCGAGCTGTCTTTTGTAGGGTTGAATTATGGCAGGTAATTCAGAGGAGTCAAGGTTTAAAGGTAAAATACTTTATGGTCAAATGCCAGGTTACAGCAGTCTGCAGCAACTCCTCCCAAATTAGTAGATGCCAGTTTCAGTTTATCTTTATTGAGATCTCGATACATCACTTAGTAAGCCTGAACTCATTCTGTTCTGGAAGAGACAGCTGACTCAGAGCAGATGATGGCAGACGAACATATGATTACTCCTGAATGTTCTGAGGCTTTTACAGTGTAGGTCATTTATGATAATTGATGAGAAAAAATATTCCTATGAATGAAACACTGCAGGAATTTACTATGTCTAAATCCAGATGAGTACTTTCTGAATCTCTGACCATACAATTTTAAATCTTTACAATAAACGCCTTATTTATTTTCTCAGCAGTTGAGTACAGATAAATATATAGGCCATACCATTTTAGATCTTTACATTACATTTCTTAATTATTTTCCCCAAGTCTTGAGCGTACATAAACATTTAAAAAATGAGCTAAGATGATCACACTCTGCGTATGACCACAATAGAGCACTACTGAAGTCCTGCCCTCTCTAACAAAGAAACAAAAAAACATTTATAGATTACTGGCAATTTTTAATACTAAAGTACAACATGTAAGACATGTTTCAATATTTTAACAATTAAAAAACACATCTGACATCCATCTATCAAAATTGAATGCAACCTTTTATCAATCAGACTAAACACAGGGAGAATGATTGGCTGCGTGTCTGCAGTTTCATCATCTGTAGCCCCATACACAGTAGCAATCTTGTGCCATAAAGTGGTCAGAAGGACCCCTTTGCAATATATTACGGCATTGTGCCCCTTTGTACAGTACAAAAAGGGGTCCTACATCATTCTGTGCACTAGTGCACAGGTCTGTGTGCCAGAAGAGGGAAAAAGGTGGGTGAAGAATCAGAGTTAAAGGAGAACTACAGTTACAATTTGCAAAAGCACATGTTGTGCAGTGTAATGATTTGTGTGTGCACACCTAATGAATCCCTCCCATTGTTTGTTGTTTTTTCTAAATTTGCTTGCTGATTTTATGGCATTTGGGAATCTCCATGTCTGAATATTTTATTGCTATTCTTTTTCCTACAATGCCTGTTGACTCGTGTTCAAGTTCATGTGCAAGTTTATTGGCAGGAAAACTCCACAAAGCACACTCATTTACAAGGAGATCCTCTTAGGACAACATTATACAACAGTGTACAATACACAATATTGCCATACAATACAGATATGATAATTGGTATACAATATGGATAGATATAGGGACAATAAAACAATGGCAATGCAATACATATGATTTTGAGGAAGCAGTAACAGATTTGTAGCAGGTTAGCAATGCAAACTACCACTATGCATTTTGATAATCAAATACTGAGGGAAAGAAGAGGGGTTGGTTAAATGGAGACAAGTGTACATTGTACTAATAGCTCTAGTTAGCAGAACTAGCTTTTGAGGCAATGTCACGTTTCCATAAGTGCCTTACTTGAACAAGGATTTAAAAAAGTTTAGGGACACTCATCCAGAGAGCTTGAGTGAGGCCTGTATTTTATTCCTGGTGGTTGGGATGGCATGACTGATTGCTGCTCTACAATAGAAAGTGTGGGATTTGGGGACATCTAGAAGAATGTAAACGTTTTTCTTGAGGGCATAGTGGCTGCGGGACTGGTGAGAAAGGGAAGTAATATATGGTGGGAGATTGTTCAGTAGGACTCTGAGGGCCCAGGTGCCAGTGTGAAGCAATCTTCTTGTGGCAAGGGATGACCAGCCCACTGCTGAGTAAAGGCACAGTGATGCATTCTGACGGCAGGTTTCACAAAACAGATGCTTCAAGCACAACTCAGATGCACCGGCACAAGTCAGAAATGTGCCAGAGGCCAATTAAGGAACAGGGAGAAAGTGCCAGTGCAAATGAGATGCCCTGCACCGAAAGACATGTGTCATAGGTGTAACGTAATGACATGTGGTGCATATACAGGGGGTGTACCCATGCATACACAGCGCATCCCGATTCACAGAGCACAACCAGGGTGCATCAATGGGGCAAATCCAGCGCAAATCCAAGATGTGCCAAAGAAAGATAAGTACAAAAGAAGGAGACTTATGTCCAGCACACCAACAGGCCGTCAATGGAATGACAACAGCAGCACACAGCCACAGTCAGAGTGGAAGTGGAACCAGACAGAGGGAGAGGCACAGGCAGGCAAACTGCCAGCAACAACACCAGGCAGCAAGCTACACCAGAGGGCTACAATGACAGAGGGGATGAACCCGGCAGCAGTTGCCATTGCTGGTGCCCTAATGAGGATGAGGAGGCAGGGCGCTGGAAGGAACCATAGGTGGCCAGCCCCATGGAGGTACCTTGCCCGGATGTCCTTCTAGCAGCTGACAGAGTTGGAGACAGTCGGGCGATACTGCCTCAACAGGGTCATGCTGAGGTGGCTATGTGAGCTGTGCAATGATGTGATACAGGCACCCACAGCACGAGGTCATGACGTCTTGGTGGAGACCAAGGTGACAATGGTCATGTACCTGCTCACCACGGGAACCTTCCAGAGGCCTACTGGGGACACCACTGGCATATCACAGGACTCAACATCCTGCCTCCTCACACAGTTCCTCACTGCACTGCTACTGCACTCTTTGGAATACATCAAATTCTCCTGCACGCAGGCAGAGCGGACAGAAGCCATGCAGGGGTTCCACAGAGTGGCATACATGCCAGGTGTCATAGGGGCCATCGACTGCACCCATGTTTCAATCTGTGCACCACCTGGTGAGGAGGGCATTGCATACATGAATCGAAAGGGGTACCATTCAGTGAACTGCCAGGTGGTGTGCGATGCCATGGGGCGCATCACCAATGTCTGCGCCACTCACCCTAGGAGCGCACATGATGCATACATATGGCACCAGTCTGCACTCTGCATGAGGCTCGAGGCCAGGGACATCCGAAGTGGACAGCTGTTAGGTACATGTCACTGAGCGCCAACAGCACAGGGTGACACCATGTCCGGGACACATGGGGTCAGCTGTGGGTAGGCAGTCGCAGGCATGAGGGCACTGGGACAGCAGGGATTTTGAAAGGTGCATAGGCAGACACAGGGTGGCACACGACCGATGTGTACCACATGATGGATGGGGGCAGGCAGAGGCAGCCGAGGCAGGGATGCAGGACCACCAGACATGCGGCTGCATGGGTGGGGGAGCAGGACAGGGGCACATAACACAGAGTTCGGGACGGGGTCAGGGCACACACCACAATGTAACACAATGTACTAATGGAGACACATCTACCCCCACAGGTGACACAGCATACCCATTGCAGCCCTGGCTCCTCACCTCCAACCGACGACCTGGAACAATGGCGGAAGAATGCTACAAAGAGGCACACATCGCAACACACACCATCATCGAGTGTGTCTTCAGCATGCTGAAGATACATTTCTGGTGCCTGTGTCGGTCAGGTGGTGCCCTACAGTACAGCCCTGAAAAGGCCTGTGACATATTCTTGGCCTGGTGTATGCTGCACAACATGGTCCATGACCATGGGATACCTGTCAAGGCCAGTGAGGGCGACAGTTCTGGGGAGGAGGAGGGGTTGGTGGAGGCTGCAGCCAGGGCACACCCTGAGGACCATGGAGATGAAGTCGGGCATGGGCGCAGGGATCCCAGACTGGCAGCAAGGGCATGGGCATACCGCACATGAGTGGTGAAGGAACACTTCAGGACATGCAGGTGAGTACACAGGCTGGTACGTGTGCAGTTGTGAGCACTACAGTGTAGGGACAGCATGATGGTGGAATGGCGGGCACCGTATGCCACATGGGGTGCACACGCAGGTGCATGCACACTGTGGGGGACATACACACTCACACACAGGCACCATTGATGTGTCACCCCAGAACCACACAGGCCATGCCCAAACTGTCACAGGTCAGTGCACACTGCGGCCATCACAGAGTCACTGCTGGCACCATAATGCACTCATCATTCCCATGACACATGGCGTGACAGCGGTACACACAAACACACTTGGCATCCTGCACAGGCAGCACAGGGGGTGCCAGGGCAACCATGTGGCTGGTGACCGCCATACACAGCAGCACTGGCACCACCTGCAGGGCATCCAGTATGCACGGGCATGCCACTGGCCACCACAAGCCCCTGGGCATGGGCAACACAGGACTGCCCCATGACCACCATAGACACGCGGGTGGCCTCTGCCACGGCAGCTGGTAATAGGGGTGCCACCACTGGCCACAGGGGGTGTCCCCAGGGACCCCTCAGGGGTGCTGCACTGAGACCATTTTTTTATTTATTTAGTTTTTGTTGACCGGGTAAGTGCACTAGACAAATCCTGCCTATTTTCAGGTACGACCTGGGGGAAGGGGATACAGGTGAATGCCAACTGACCTTGAACCAGATTAAGCTGTTGGTGGTATTTTTAGTGAATGAGGTAAATTTGGCCAGGACACTGGGGAAATTCCCCTACTCTTTTCGATAAGTGCCATGGGATCTTTAACATCCACCTGAACTACCACCAATCCAGGCAGATGGGACCTCGGTTTAACGTCTCATCCGAAAGACGGCACCTCAGAAGTGCAGCACCCCTCTCATGCTGCACTACAGTGTCAGTACTGGGATATTAACCCAAGTGCCAGATGTGGGAACTGAACCCACAGCCCTCTGATCTCCCGGCCTCAGAGGTGAGTGTGCTACCTACTGAGCCACTGACACTGACATGAACAGGTGCTCAGTGGAGTGGCCATCCAATGCCCACCAGCCGATCCATGGCTGGTGGGAGTGGATACCAGTGGAAATGGGGTCAGCAGCAGGGGGCCCACCTGGCCCTGCCATCAGGGTGTCCAGGATGTGCTCCTGGGTGTCTGGCTGGATGCACGGCATCCACGGCATGCTGTAGATGCAGTCACTGCCACTGCAGCAGCCACGATCCGCTCCATGGCTGTGGTCATGCCCACCCACATGATGCGTGTCTCAGCCAGCATCTGAGCACACCATGCCACTGCAGACTCATGCTCCTGGACCATGATGGCCCTGTGGCTCCAGAACCCCACCCAGAGTGCCTCCTGACTTTCCACAGTTGCCCGCAACAGGTCAAGGTAGGCACCCATGTCGTCAGCAGGTGATGCGGCACGGTGGCGGAGCCAACGTACTGGGGATGGATCGGCCTCACCAGGGTCATCCATGGGTGGTGGATGCACCCTGTCAGGCTGTGATGTGTGCGTGTCTTGGCTGGGCAGTGCCACTTGCTGTCCATGTGTGTCATCCACTGGACCCACTGTAGTGGCTGCATGCACACTGGCACCCTGCCTGGATGTCACCGAAGCTGCCAGCAATGCACTGGGCAGCAGTGCAGGAGGCATGCACACAACACCCAGGCAGCTGTGCCACTGCTGCACTGGTGTGCAGCACAGTGGGAACGGCGTTGGCACCCAGGGTCCCATGCACAGGCATCCCTGCGCCTTGTGCACCGCTGTTGACCATGGCAGTGGCGCTGCTGATGGTGAGACATGCATCGGTGCCAATGCCCTCATCCTGCATGCCACTGGTGAGCACATTGAGTGCATTCACTATGTCCACTGCCTCATCCGGGTCAGCATCAGACAACCCAGTCAGGCCCCCCAACCATGCAATGTACCCGCCATCAGTAACACCAGAGCTGGTGGAGGGGTCCGCAGGGCCCTCTGCCACAGGGACCATGACCAGTGGAGCACGGAGCATGGACATTGCAGGTGCAGACATGCCCACGTCAGTGTCATCGGCCCCATGGGGTGGGCCTGCATCATCGCCCATGAGGGCTGCAGGTCAGCCATGGCTGTGACCTGGAGTCATAATGGAGCTGTGGAAGAGAGAAAGTAAAACATGCTTAATGCACAGGACACACATGACACACAGCACGGTCAGCAACACACTGCCGGGTATGCACGCCTGTCCATGGCAGGGCCCAGACAGGATGCATAGTTACTCCCCATGCTGTGACGGGCTGCCCCCTGTCTGGAAGCTACCTCCTGGGATGCCATGCAAGGCCATCCTTGACACACTGGCAACCAGGAGGGCCTCGTTGGGGCTGAGCTGTGCCACTGAGCTGGGTCCTCCCCCGTCTGCCACAGGGATGCGTGGATGCTGGCCATCCTCTCCTTGGCCCTCCATCAGCCATCATTCCAATGCTTATGGCACTCCTGCACTGTGTGGTTGAACAGTGTCACCGCTTTCACCTGCCGGGCCACCTCCTCCCAGCCCTCCGCACATGCGACCCGGCTGCCTCCCCTGCCGCTGAGTACATTTAGGCATAGGTGGCATGCTTCAATGAGTGCCCTCTCCTCATCCTTTGTGAAGTTTGGTCGCTGCCTAGTGGCAGCATCTGCCTCCTCAGACATGTCGACTACTGTGGGGAGAAGCATCCTGGTGTCAGACTCGCCTGTGTGTACACATGGACCCGCACCAGTCTCCTGCTGTCTGCAGCCTCACCATGGTCTGTGTTGCTGATGGCCTGTGCTGTGGGCTGCATGTGGGCAGCTGCGCACAGGTGGACATGCACCATGGTATGTGGTCCATGTGGGATGGCACACATGCCACTCACGGAACCCAGGCCATGGTGGGGGTACTGTTTAGCCACCACAGGGGGTGTGACACTGTCCCATCTGCTGTGGGCATGTCCCAGCACCCCTGCAGCATGTGTGCCACCACTATGGTGCTGCATCCAACCTGGGTGCCACCCCTGTGATGGCTGCAGGGTGGAGGGGGACTGCCATGTGGTGGCATGCACTGTTAGGGTGGCAACAGTGTGCATGCTGGCCGTGGTGACAATGTGCCAGCATGGGTGTTGCTCTGTGCATCATACCTACCAGTGGCAAGGTACTGCATCCACCTCACAGTGCAGGCCACCTCCAGCCATACGTCCCATCCCTGTGTCCCTGTGTACATTGTGTGGTCCTCCGTTCATGTCACATCCCCTCCCTGTCCCACATTGCACCACCTCGGCACACTGTCATCCGCACCACAGATCAGCAACAGTACTCCGTACATGCTGTGCTGTGTGTGTGTCCTGGTGACCCAGTCATCCACTGTGGTCATGGCAGGGACCAGTCCATTGTCACCCTGTGGATACATCCCTGCTGTAGTACAACACGGTTTGCCGTGGGTGCCTCCTAATGGATGTCTGGTCCCACATGCGGTGTACAGAGATCCCACCTGTTGTGCATGCTCCAATACAGGTACACCAGTGTGTTCTGTAGCCCTGTAAACATGGCTGTATACTCATTCTGTAGGCACTGACTCCTGTCAGTGTCCTGGACTCAGCCTGCTGAATTGGAAGTATTTATGGCTCAGGGCATGCAAATGAGGTCTGAGCATGTGTTAATGAGATGCTAATCGGCTGAGTTGCCCATGCATGGCGGATGAGGCTCTTTGGGAGGCATTCTCTCTGAATAGCATAATTGCACCCAGCTCATCTCACTTTGCACGGAGCAGCTGTGTGATGTGCCAATGACCGTACAATACATTCCCATCACATGCGTGGCCTGGTTGGTGCATCGGCATGACTTGGGAGCATTCTACATGGCGCATTCATCGGGCATGTGCAGTGTCTGTGTGTTGCGGGGCATCTCCCACGATTCGCCATTCTGCCGCAGTCTAGTTGCGCCATTGCAGGCCTGATGATTGTGGTGCCATGTGCCATATCATGCAGCATGTCCCACAATGTACTGTCCATGCTGCACTGATCTGGCCCTCCCCAAGGATCATGCACTATGATGCATGCCGTGCACAACATGGCGCCTGCATGCATAACACGCATGCGCGACCGTGTCCTGGCCGTGCAGTGCCATTGCATGTTGGTGTGCACATGTGTGGGCTTGTCACCAGTAGCCATTCACACTTCACATTCAGTGTGCGTTGTGCTGCACGTGCCTCACTTTCACGTGTCGCAAAACGTTTGCTAGATGGCACTTTCCCTGTTTGCACCTTGCCACTGTCTGATCACAGTTTAGCATGCCTAGGGCTGGGAGAATGGTGCCTAGGGCTATGAACTGGTCACAGATGGAGCGGCTACATCTTGTAGCACAGGTCATCACTGTGGAGGGTCACCTGTTTGGACAGGAGGACCTCCATGTGCCCAGGGCCCAGGTGTGGGCCTCCATTGCATCGTGGATTGTGCGCTGTAC
Source organism: Neoceratodus forsteri (assembly GCA_016271365.2). Lineage (NCBI taxonomy): Eukaryota > Metazoa > Chordata > Ceratodontiformes > Ceratodontidae > Neoceratodus > Neoceratodus forsteri. Next base: position 959,225,272 of record CM028135.1, on the reverse strand, counting down.
CAGGATGCCACACACAGGGGAGCAGTGCCAGTATTGCTATGGTGACCTCCAGTAGTGGGACCCAGAACGGCTTGTGCAGCTGCAGCACCGTACACACAGGGGTGCACTGCCATGTCCAGGAGGTGTTCTTCAGCTGTATCCTTGTGTGGCACATGCTGGGTATGTATATCACTGCCCTCATGGTGCTCCCATGCTGCATTGCCCTGGTGCCAGGGGGGGCAGGGCATGGCTGTGTGTGCCTGCTAACACCAGGTGCTTCATGGCCTGGCATCACTGTCTGCTGCATGGCCACACACCAGTGGAGGAGGGCTGTGACACTGCATCCTGCACGGTGGCAGTGTTAGCTCATGGTGCTGTTTGTTGTGTTTTGCAGGACCAGGGGCCAGGCAGCAGGCCACAGATGCAGCTAAGGAGCATCATTGGTGATGCATGGGTGCCGGGCCTGGTGCCCTGCCAGAGGCAGGTGAGTATCACTTTCTATGATTGCTGTCTTTCTGGTTCTGTGCTGTCGGTGGTGGGTGGGGGTGTGTTCCATGTTCTGGCCCTCAGTGTGTTCTTTCTGTCATTTGCTGTAGGTGTTCTGGCTCAATGTGTTATTGCAGGTGGTGGTGGTGGTGCTGCACCAGTAGATGTGGACCGGAGGATCCGTGTGGCCATCCAGATGGCCCTGCGCCCTCTCTCACGGACTGTTCAGCACCTGTCAGCTGCCCCGTGGGGCATCATGCTGTGCCTTCTGGTCCATGCCAGGGTGCTGCATGGCAGGGCACGGTGCCACTACTCTCCCCCTGCCACTTTCTGGCAGACATCCCAAGTAAATAGTTACCCTACCCTGTCCCCTGTTTCTGTCCCTTTCCTGTCCTCCTTCCCATCCCTGCTCCTCCTCTTGTCCATTTGCAGATGCTGTCGTTGTTCCTTTTCTGACATTTGGTTTGTACAGTTCATATGCACATTACGTTTTATAAATGTATTTTACTCTATACTTGTGTCCGTGGGTCTGTTTGTTCCAGCTCTGTGGTTGCTTCTCTTGCCCTGCTGTTTTGCTTCAGTTGTTCTGCCTGGCTCCCATGTGTGGCTGCATGGCATCCTGCTTGCCCTGGCACATTGCTGGTTGCGCTGCCGCATCTGCGGTTGTGCCGTTGTGTCCTGTGGTGATTCACAGTGGTGTTGCTCTTGACGCTTGGCACGGCGCATGCCTCTGTGACTGGCTAAGCTTGGGCTCAGCACATCTGACTTGCACTGGTGCATCTGGGTTGCTCCAGGCGCATCCTCTTTGAGAATCCTGCCCTGAATGTTGCATTGGTTATAAAATGTAAGGCATGTGACAGTGACACATCCAGGACCACTAATTCAGAGAGTTACAACTGCAGCTTCAGAAATCCGTTGATAGGAAACTGATATTCTGGTCTCAACTGAATAACATTATATAATCCAAACTCTTAGTTTTCTGGGTCTGTGTTGTGATCTAGCCAGCAGGAGTAAATATTTTGTTTTTTAACCTCTCCATTTCATCAGACTAGACTTAGCCATAAAAAACACACAAATCACCCCAGTTCACCAATGCTAGAACTGGTGAAGCCTCTAGCTGTTTTCTTGCAGAATAGCCCACTGCATTATGCCTCAGGTATTTGAAATCTGTAAATGTAGTCTTTATTAGTGATCTCTGGACAAGGAGACTTACTTAAATCGCAGCTCTAATGCTGTAAACATGAGTCAAAACCAGCTCTTGATGTATTAGTGGTCACAAATGTATCACTGTTACATGGGAAAGGAAGCACTGAAGGAAAGAGAAAAGTAATAAAAAATGTCAAGCATGGAGATACCCTGGGACCATAAAACTAGTAGACAACTTTGGAAAACACTCCTTACAGCAAACAAAGGAAAAGACACATTAGCACTAAACTTACAAATCTAAACACTCTCAAACATTTTTTGTAAATTTTAACTGTTAAGTTCCCTTTAAAATGTGCCACAGGATACACAGCAGCATCCAATACCCTCACCCCAGGTCACAAAGCGCAGTGACACCAGGACCAGAATAACTACTGAGAGAAGTTCTTCAAGTCCTCACTGCCTTACAAGCAAGGACATCCAGTCCAGCAGTGGGAAGGGTGAGGTGGTTTGTGTTGACAAACACATCACAGCTCAGAAGGAATTGGAATCATTGACAAGCAGGATTTTGGAACCACCAGGGAAGACTGGAAAGAGATCCTTCACGCTAAACTGGCCATTGCTAGCAAGGTGCCTCATGGTGTGCAGGTATGGGGTTAAGGGCTGGGGGACAATAGCAGTGGTAACACTGTGTTCCCGGTGCATGGGTCATAGCATAGCTCCATGTGTCTAGTGCCATGCCATGGGTTGACCCCTGCAGCTGCAATATTTCCACTATGCTAGTGGTCTATCATACTGTATACAACCACTAAAATCTGGAAATGCAATTTGTATCATTATTTGCATTTCTGTTGGTACCGGAGACAAGCTGCCTCTTGCAGACAATGGCACCTGTCTGCATATGGTGGGTAGTAGTATGAGGAGCCTTGTTTACCACTGAATACTGCCACCCACTGCTATGACTGTGTTAGGGCCCATGAAGAGAGTTCCTCTATTTTGGTTACACTGAATCACCTGTCCCTGACTATTGGCTCATACGTATTAGGCTGAATGGTCCAGTTTCCGTACTTGAGTGCAAATAGCTCTCTATTATCTTCATTCAGATTACCCTAATTGTCTAGAAGAAAACAACCATTTTAAGTTTACTGTTATTAAACTGAAGCTCCATACACAGTCACGGTGGTTCTATCGTCACCCTACATTATTTCCTTCAACTTGTGTGGGCCATGGCCAGTGCAAGGAGTGGCTGTGGTGGGACATGCAGATCAAGGAATGGTCTTGGACTATAAAGTGAATCATTCTGTTTTTAGTCATAGATTTGACTTTAGACTGCTCCCTGGGATTTGTGATTATTCGCAATACATTGGGGCTCTGTTGGTTCTTAAGTGGAGGTGAGAGCCCACGAAAGAAATTGAACAGCGTTATTGTGGACCCCTGGAGGTGTGAGCTCCTGGGCACATTCACCTATTTCAATGAATAATGGAAGTTTTATGGTTGTCTGTAACTAGGAAGTGCTGGACTAATCAGGACTTACAAACGAATTAAGAAATCAGATGACTTTTGCTGTCTTAGTATTCTATTTTATTATTTTATTTTAGATTTGAATGTGTGTAAACTTTTGGTATCTGGTGTTATTTTATTTGTTTATGTATTTGTTTTGCCCCATTGTGTGAGAGACAGTGTGTGGGACCTTATTTGTTGACCTCCCCTCCCCCCATTCTGTGAGAGAGAGGGGAGGAGTGAATTATCTGGTTATTTGAGAGTGGGTAGGTCTTTGTTTTGTTTATTTATTTTATGTTTATTATTTTACTTTATTTTTCATCACCCCCCCCCCACTCTGTGAGAGAGAGAGAGAGAGTGGAGGAGTGAATTATTTGGATATCTGAGAAGGGGACAAAGACATTTGATAACAAATTTTATTGGATATTAATAAGTCCTTAATCTACCACTGTTATTAAGATTAGATTTACCTATCTTACTTGGGGTGGGTTCTTGATTTTAGCTTATTTGGTTTTTATTATTTTGTATAGTATTATAATGTGTTGGGGAGCTTTAGTGATGGTTGGGCAATATTACCCCACCAGGCTCTGGGAATTATGTCCTTTTGAATGTCCCCCACTGTCATCCGACACCTATTTTAGGTGTCATGCTTTGGGCATACTTCGAAAGCATTAAAGAAGGGGGAAATCTGGGCCTGGTGCGGGACAAGAAAGGGGAGGGCAGAATGGAGCTGTGGGGTCCAGGGGATGCCCTGGGGTGAAGTGGAGTCAGGATAGAGGTTATCCTTGTCTTGTTCCCATACCCAAGGGCTCTGACTTTAGTGGGCAGGTGCCGAGGTCTTCCCCGACAGCTCATCCTACCTTGGCGGTGTTATGCAATGCCAGATCTATCAAAAACAAGACAGCTATTATAGCTGATCTTGTTGAAACAACTGATCTGGCTTGCATCACTGAGACCTGGCTGGATGAAAATGCAGGCCCTGTATTGGCCTTGGCAACTCTAGCCATCTTCTCGGTGATACACCATCCAATTGGATGGTGGGGAGTGTGTGGCCATTATGTTTAAGACTGAGCTGGGCCTTGTAGATGTGCCATTGGGATGCACCAGATCCTTTGAATATATCCTGGGAGAGGGCATAGGTTGCGGGATTCTCCTCATCTACCGTCCACCAGGAGTCGGAGGAGAATTCCTGCAGGAGAAAGCAGACTTCATCTTCGACATGGTGTTGAGGTCCCCCAAATGGATAGTTCTGGGGGACTTCAATGCCTGTGTCGATGATGAACTCTCGTAGTTTGGTCAAAATCTCCTCCAGCTGATGATGACTCTGAGCCTTACACAGGTAGTTACCTCCTCGACCCATGTAGAGGGTCATTCGTTGGATCTGATTTTTCTTTTGGGTATGGAGATTGCTGATCTGGGGGTGGAACCAGTCATCTGCTCTGACCATCACACCATAAGGTTCAGCTTCAGGGCCCCCCTAATAGGTCTGCCCCTACAGAGATGGTTTAGTACTGCCCTTTAAGGGGGGTTAACCCTAGTGACCTATCAGCATTACTGGACCTATCGGGTTTGTTGGGTGAATGCATGAGTCCATATGATCTCGTACTAGCCTATAATAAGGCTGTGTGAGATGCTCTGGACAAGATTCCTCCTGTTCATGTTCAGCCTCTCACCCTTCACCCAAGGAGCCCTTGGTTTGGTGGTCCCTTGAAGTAGTTAAGGCGAGTTGGCCGAAAGATGAAGACAGCCTGGAAGAGGTCCAGCCATGATGCTGACAGGCTTAGGTTGATGGCACATTATGATGGCTATCAATCAGAAATCAACCATAAGAAGGCAGAATTCCTGTCCAGGGAGATTTCTGTTGCGCAGAATCGACCAGCTCAGCTCTTCCAGACTGCTGACAGATTGTGCAATCCAATCTGTCAACAGTAGAGAAGCTTTTTCTCAGCTGAGATGCGAGGAAGTTGGCTCAATTCTTTTCAGATAAGGTTGCCAGCATCAGGTCTGGCATTGGTCCAACCTCTCCTATGAGGGATTGCAGTGGTCGACAGGAAGTGGCATGCACTCAGTCTATCTGGTCAGATTTCTGCCAGCCGGAGTTCACTGACACTGTGAGGATCATCCAAGCATTGTGCCCAACCAGTTGTAGTTTGGATCTGGGCCCTACACCCCTTTTAGTGGGATGTATAGATGTTATCTACCCGAACAGGACTATTATTGATAAACTGTACCTGCCCTCTTTTCTACTTTAATCATGTCTCTGTTACCTAAGTTAGAAAACTACTGAGCAAAGTGCTGGGAAGGTCACGGCATAGTGGGGACTCTCTAGACCTCAAACTAATCACACTTACCACTGAGGAAGTACTCCCACCTATCACTAAGATCCTTAACCTCTCTCTGTCATTGTCTCAGTTCCCACAGGTTTGGAAAACAGCCATTGTTTCACCAGTTCATAAAGCTGAGGACCGTGAGCTACATAGCAACTATAGGCCTATATCAATCCTCCCTCCCCTTTCAAAAATACTCGAGTATATTGTTACCAACCAACTAGTGGTCTACCTCAGTAATTACTCCCTACAGTGTGAACAACATGGTTTTAGAAAAGGGCACAGCACCACCACTGCTCTCCTAGAACTCACCAGCTCCATCCACCAATCTATTGACCAAGGCAGTCTTGTGGGGGCAGTCTTTATAGACTTAACCAAGGCCTTCAACACGGTTACTCACCAACTCCTCCTTAATCAACTCTCTCTAACTGACCTCTCCCCTGATTCACTGTGCTGGTTTACAAGCTATCTTGGAGAAGGATCATAATGCGTGAAGATTTCCAACGCTATCTCAGATCAAAAACCAGTTCGGTCTGGTGTACCCCAGGGCTCAATTCTCAGTCCCCGCCTATTCAGCACCTCCATTAACAATTTACCATCTGTCTGCCACCTGCGCATACTGTTCTATGTGGATAACACTGTCATTTTTGCAAGCCACCCTGACCCGCATGGGCTCGAAAGCAACCTACAGAATGGTTTCCTGGACATCGAGCACTGGTTCACCAAACAGAAACTAGTGCTAAACTACAAAAAGATAAAAGTCCTGTTGTTCTCCTCTGCCTGCAGTAGATACAACAGACTTGCCCTCACTATCAGAAATAGCCAAGATGACACCCTTGAACAAATACAGTACTTCAAGTACCTTGTGGTCACCCTAGATAGTCACCTCACCTATACACCCCACATCGAAAATGTAGCCAGAGCCGTCAATGCAATGATTGGTCTTCTCTATTGACTCAGAAAGTGTCTAACACCTGAAGCTCTCAATCTGGTGATTCACAGTTTGGTGCTCTCTGTTATCAACTATGGCCTTGTCATTTATGGAGCTGCTACCGATACTGCTCTCAAAAGGCTCACTGTTGCACTAAACAAGGCTTGTAGACTCCAAATGGGGGCATCCTACCTCACCCACACCTGCAATCTCTGTAAACAGATTGGATGACTCAGTCTATCTGGGAGAATTAAATACTGCACCTGCCTTCTCACTAAAAAGATTCTACATGGGTTCGAAGGGTCTGTGTTGTCTGCTTCATAAATCTCCAAAGACCCAACATACGCGCACCTCATCCACTGAACTCCTACTTGTCCCACGGTGCCAGACCACACAACGCCAACGTGCCTTTGGTAGCAGAGCACCTTCCTGGTTCAATGGACTCCCCAATAGTCTAGCTACCTTTCCTAAACTTGGAGAGTTCAAGCATAAGCTCCAAATTCACCTCCTAACTGAAAACTCTTGTGATTGCTCCACCTAATTTCCAGGTCCCTTTCAGGACCTCCACTAGTCCATCCCCCCCGGACCTCCCCTCACTTACACCTCTATCACCCCTTACCACTCTCCTCCCTGCCTTGCCCCTCTCCCTCTTCCCTCTCCCTCCCTTTCTAACACTCTTTCCTCCCCCCTATCATAGTTGCAACTTTACAAGGCTGCCTGGCTGCTCCTCTCCCTCTTGGCTCTTCCTCCCCACCTCTACTTTTCTTCCCTCTGCCTCTGATCAGGTTTAGCTTAATGTGTATATAACTGAAGCTTAATTGACCTATACTATAATGTAAACACATGTACATCTGTTCTGAAATATTCTGTATGACTTGTCTGTTTCCCTGCAACTGTTTGTAGCCCTCCCTACTGATGTGGAACCTTTTTAAATGAGCTGCCTGGTGCTTAAAGGTTTTTGTAATCCTAGAATGAATAAATAAATAAAACCCAAATTACTCAAACACTATTAAATTGTTTTAAATGAGAATACCAGCAACACCTACTGCATGTAATGGTATTACTCTGGCAGTTTTAAACATGCAGGCCCAGATATTCAAAAGGGTTGCGCCATGCACAATAGGGTTGCGCCTGTGCAAGTCCGAACTTGCACCATTCTGCCATATTCAGCAGGAGGCAGTTACGCCACAGAAAACATGCTGAGCAACAGCACAATGCAAATGAATGCATGCTGAACTGGAGAGGGAGGAACCATGCATAAACTGCACAGCCCGATATTCAGCAGGGCTGTGGGGGGATGTACAGAGCCCAACTCCCAACCTGCGCCTGCACAACTTTGAGCCAAAAAAAAAAGGCTTAAGTTGAGGGCCACCCACAGGTGAGCTGCTGCATTGCAGGGCGCAACACAGCAGCTGCCACCTGTGGCTGGCCCCCAACGCAGTCCCTGTGCGACCCCCTGCAGCCCGATCGCGGGCAGCCAACTCTAAATCCCCAACACCACCCCCCACTGGCACGATCGCGGGCAGCAATGTGGCCCCCCCCGAACGTATCCCTGGTGGTCCAGTGGACCGAAAAGCCTGATCGTGGGCAGTAGTTGTTTAAGAACCCCCCTCCGCATTCATCCCTGGTGGTCAGTGGATCAAAAGCCCGATCGCTGGCGGTAGTTATTTAAGAAACCCCCAACATAGTCCTGGTGGATAGCGTACTTTGCTCATCAATTATTTAAAAGCCCCACCACCCAGCTCCTTCCCCTGCAGCGGGCAGGTGCAGCATCACATTTCGCTTGCTCGCTACCCGCCGCCTTACCGACTGACTGCCTGGTAGGCTGCGTGCCCATTGGTGCGTAAGAGCCACTGGGCGGCAGCCCATAACATGGCGATGACAGATCAGATTGTGAATGAATACATTCATTCATTCACAAAATTGACTGTCTTGTACGGTGTGGGCTGCATGCCCATTGGCTCTTGCCTGCACCACCGGCATGCAGTTCACCGGCAGTCACGGCGGCAGCGGCAGCAGGCAGTGGGATGCTGCCACGCTGGGGTGGGGAAGCGGGTGGTGGTGCTTGTGGGTGGGTGGGACCTAGCCACCAGGCTATGTTCGGGAGGTTTCTTAATGACTCATCGCCTGAATCGGCTTTTCGTGCACTGGACCACCAGGGATACGCTCGGGGAGCTACATTGCTGCCCGCCATCGGGCTGGTGGGGGATTAAACGCATGCCCGCGATCGGGCCAGTGGGGTGGTGTTGGAATTGTACACCGTTTCGCCCACGATCGGGCTGCAGGGCGCCGGTCCCCGATGGCTGCTGCCTGGCAGGGTGCCAGGCACAAGTCCTCGGGATCGGACACCTGCATGCTAATGGCATGCAAATGGGGCTAATCATCGATGCAAATGGCCCCTGTGCCTTGCATGAATTATGGCCCCATTTGCATGTCACCGCTTGAATATGGGATTTTGCGCATGGCGCAATGGTACTTGTGCCACCGCAGTTGAATGCTCCACTCTGACCACTCTGGTGGAGCAAGTTCCACTGCGCCATGCACAGTGGTTGTGGCTAGGTGATATTCAAAGAGTTGCTCAAGGGTGCAACTCCTTTGAATATCGCTCTGGACACACCCCTGCACAACTATTTTGTGCAGCACAAGGGCTTGCGCCACAAAATAGCGCAGTTTGAATATCCAGCCCGCAGTGTTTTATAGTTTGGTCTGTGAACTGTTATAAGTAAAGTGGGTCTGCAAGATGTCTCTTAACTTATCAAGAGTGCAGTCTCATAACTTCTTATGGTTCAAGAGCCATAAAGCAAAGATGAGTAGTTCTGGAACCCTGAAGAGTCCACAAGATGATACAATTGAAAAACCAAGAGACATCTCACAGACTCCTTTCAATTTTTACTAATCTTGTCTTTTTTTCCTCTACAAAAGTTAGCTGGTTAATAATGTGTTTTACTAAAACATTACGAGTAAGGTTTCAGGTTGCAGGATAATTACAGTACTGTGTGTGCCAAACCACTTTCACTCACTAACAAAAACTCCTCCCTTCACGCACTGTACTTTAACATGTAAGAAGACACAGTGTTCAAACTGATATACAGTTTGTTAACTACACACACACACACACACACACACACACACAAACACACACACATATCAATATTTGTTTAAAACTGCACAACAATCTGAACAATACAAAATGCTTAGTTGGTTTCAGTTAATACAAATCTACCTTTTTACGGCTGCATGGGTGGAGCTCCACAGACATTTGGCTATCACTGTAGGAGAACAGAGGGTTGGGTCCAGAAAGTGACCCTCTGTTCTCCTACAGTGATGCAGCAATGTCATGGCAGCACTGATGCCATAGGTGCTGTCCTCTGTGATGGAGCTCCCCTCCACAGCACGGTCTGCCCCTCCTCAAAGTACACTAATTCATGAGTACACTTCTGGTAGAACTGTGCACGTGCATGTATTGCATATGTGCAGTGTTGCCCCTGCCACCATCTTGCGAGTGGTAAACAACCGCGACCAGTGATAATGTCGCCGCCTACACTCCATGACCCATGCTGCTGCTACTACAGTATCGCAGCTGCTCTTGGACCCGTGCTGCCACAGCTCTGCTACCTGTACAGGTAAGAGCTCACCGCAGCCATATTGGCTCTGACCAGAGTTTGTTTAAATGCTTCATGGTGTTTGCTGACAAAATTCCTCGTGGTACTTGCCAACGACATCTTTCTTCTGTGGCCTGAAACACTTCTCTACTTTTAAGGTACCAGAATTACTGTGATGACATGCCATTGTGATTGTCAGCTGAAAAACTTGAGATGATGTTCGTGGTTATAACAATGAAATTTTTGCTTTTCCTGTGTCTCACCCAATTAATGCCTGAGTACTGAGAAATAATGCTATATGGGATGAAGGACACAACCACACACACACACACACACACACACACACACACAGATCTTTCAATTACTGACAATACAATTATAGATGGACTTTTTTTTTTTCAAATAATCCACATTTCCCTGGACATGTTGGGTCTGCCTGTCATGAGTGAAGAACTCTAAATGTTACATGAGTAAGGCAGTGAAAAGGTAATGTTTGGTTATAGGCACTGGTTTGTAACAAAGATATTCCTTGACATATTTGAATGCAGAGAGGGGGCTGTGAGAATTTCTCATAACATAATTATGTAGCAAACCATTCTTACTGGTGGTTTCACAATAAATAAATTCAATTTTTTTTTTAATTAAATGGCAGAATTCAGAGTGCAGGCATTGGAACTCTAATACAGCTGGAGGCTATTGCACGTGAAGACCACTTTACAGTATAAGAGGTCTTCACATCCTGTGTAGCTTCACCCATTCACTTGAATTTGGGAACAAAAATCATAATGTATGATCCAAAAATATAGCACAATTTCCTCATGCTTTTAAACTAAATTTTTCATAAAATCTGTACCTTAGACACCAGCTAACAAATCAAAGTAAAAATTTCAAATTTTGTCTGTTCTGACACCCTGTATAAAACCTGAACTTGCTGGTACACCCAATGGGTGACACCTCATTGTTTGAATTTGTGGCTGTGTGTGGCAGTCAGTTTGCAGGTTGTAGGATCCTCCTTGTTTTTTGGCCTCCTGAGCTTGAAAGGGAGTTCCTCCAGGATATCATAGACTTTGTCATGGACAGGCTGTTGGAGTCTCCCAGATGGTTAATTCTGAATGATTTCACTGCCTGGGTGCATGGCAAAGTCTCCTATTTTGGACAAGATTTCCTCTAGGTGATGGAATCTCTGGGCCTCACACAAGTAGTTACTTCCATGACCCATCAACATGGTCACACCTTGGGCTTGATTTTCTTTCTGGGGATTGAGGTAGAAGGCCTAAAGACTGATCTCGGTAGGAGGTTGGATCAGTGCACTAGGAAGTTCTCCTTTTTGCCCCGCCCCCCATGAAGAAGGTTTGGTACTGCCTTTTAAGAGGGTTACAGCCAGAGGGATTTCAGGCAGTACTGGACATCTCAGGTGTGGTGACAGCTTGTGCTGCAGGGTCAAAGGAGGCTGTGGTGGCCTATAAAAAGGTGGCTACAGTGGCCTTAGATCAGGTGGCACTTATCTATGTATGTCCCTTTGTCACACTGTGACTTGGCCATGGTATGGCAGTGAGCTAGAGGAGATGAAGGCAATGGGCAGAGTTGGAGCATTGTTAGAGGAGATCCAGGGCCCAGGAGAACAATCTGGCTTTGAATATTCATAGCAGGGATTATCAAGGAGTTAAAATCCCAGCAGAAGGCACAGTTTTTGTCAAGGGAAATTACTGCCAGGAAGAATTAACTAGCTCAGCTCTCCCGGACTGTAGATAGGTTACTCCATCTGACCTGTCTGGAGTCCATGACAGCTTTTTCATCCTCTAAATGCAAGGAGTTTACCTGATTATTCACAGAGTGTCCTCTGTTTATGCCATGATCCCCCCAATCAGTCTGTGGCAACCCAGTAATGCTGAGCCAACACTCCATTGATGCCATCAGCTATCATGGGGGTTTAGGCCAGTGTTGGCAGAGAAAGTGATTGAGGTGATCTGTGTGCTATGACCAGCCATTTGCAAACTGGATCCAGGTCCACTGTGGCTACTGGTGAACTGTGCTGGGCATCTAGACCAGGTAGTCACTGGGATTGTCTGATGCTCCTTGTCCGGGGGGGAGGGGTGTCCCAGAGTGTTGGAAAATGCACTGGTGTAGCCTTCTGAAGAAGTCATCGCTGGACCTGGACAAACTGGCAAATTACCAACCTGTCACTAAAAACCCATTTATGGTTAGGTTATTCAGAAGGTGGTTGTGCTGCAGCTCGAGGCAGACCCCATAGTCTATGACATCCATGATCCTCTACAGTCCAGATTTAGGTCAAAGAATAGCAATGAGACTGCACTGATCAGGGTGAAACATGACTTTCTCAGGTAAAGGGATATAGGGAAGCAGTCCGTTCTCATTCTTCTTGATCTTTCCCCAGCCTTTGACACTGTAGACCATGCTCTGTTGTTGGATTAGCTGAGGGAATATGTAGGTCACACTTACAAAGTCACCTGCTGGTTTGTGTCCCATTTCAAAAACAGAACACAGAGGGTGGTGTGAGGGAATTTCTCCTATTGCCCGGAGTCACTGCTTTGTGGTGTTTTGCAAGGATCAATCCTCTTGTCCATGTTGTTTGCAGTATACATGCTGCTCCCGGGAGGGCTGATTAGGCAGTATGGGTTGGGTTTTCATTGCGCTGCAAATGATACCCAGCTGCACCAATCTTTTGCACCTGAGATGCCGGATACAGTGGATGTGTTCAATAAGTGCTTGGCTGAGATCTAGGACTGAATGTCATTGTGTTGGTTAAGACTCAGCCCAGATAAGACTGAAGTACTGGTAGTTGATCCAGGTCATAGGGGAAGAGTAGCAGCTGCAGAGAAGAAGACATGGCTTTGGCTTGGCTAATCAAAGCTGCTGTCTGCCACAAAGGTGAAAAATCTGGGGGTCATTCTGGATGAAGGGCTGACACTTGAAGCTTTGGCGTTGACTGTAGTCCATAGTGACTTTTACCATCTAAAGAACATCAGCCAGATTAGATCCCATATCTGCCCCCCCCCCCGGGGTCCAGGTGACTCTATTATATGGGTTTGTGATGTCTTGGCTTGACTACTGCAATGCTCATACCTCAGGGTCCATGGAGGTATGCGGCAATGCCTGTAGATGGTGCAGAATGCAGCGGTGAGACTACTGATCAGCTTTTCAAGGACATGTCACGTCTCTGGCATTACATAAACTGTATTGTTTGCCAGTAAAGTGGGTGTTTCTCTTTTAAAGCTGGATTACTAACTTAAAAGGCCCTACTATGGTTTGAGTCCTGGTTTCCCGCTGGATCACCTCTACCAGTACATGCTCTTGTGCTTTCTCCACTCCTCCGAGGTGGGCCTCTTAACTGTACCAAGGGCCAGTCTTAAAACATCAGGAGACCAGGCCATGGAGGCAGGTGAAGTGATGTTTTGTATTTATTTACTTAAATATTTATGATTTGATGGTCTATCCCTGCTTTTATCATAAAGAACCCTGTGAAGGGCGCTATTATAAATAACCTTTACGATTATAAATAACCTTTACTTACTTACAGTACCATTTATTTACAAACTGTAAGGTGCAGTACAATATGCCATTGGATGTCTAGGATGAAAGTGAGAATAAAAGTGTGCTTTTAAGTACATCTTACCAGTGAATCTTAAAAAAGTACAGTAAAGTTGCTCTTCTTTCTAAAATTGGATTAAGAAATCATGACTGTTATGACCAGTGCTGTAAAAAAGGTTGCTAGCAAACATTTTATTGCTCTCCAAAAAATGTATTTGGTCATATGCAGCCAGTTTTCAATAGATTATGATGGGAAAATTGATTCTGATGCAGCCCTCAGCCCTTCCTTCTCTCCCCGGTTGAGCTGCTAGCCATTCAGGTCTTATGCACATAGATCTGCATTGTGATCTGAACAAAGCTTCTGACAGAGTGACTTTCTCAACATTTGGTACAGCATGGATTCAGATTAAACCCCCAATATCCCCAGAGCTTACCTTTTAACACTTCCTGATTTTCAATAAGGTACCAGACTTTGATTCAAACATGTCTTTTTGATATCTTTTATGTGTTTAGTACATCCACATTTTGTAATTTTTAAAAATATCTTCTGTCTTTAAGAAAAGAATTCACAGTTGGCAGCAGCAGAACTCAGTTACACAAAATTCCCTTAAAACCAAAAATGTGATTGCTGGCCCACCAGCACAGTGGTTGGATTTCTGCCTGTGAAACCGATGACCTGGGTTTGGAAATGGACCCGTGTGTTGGAGGGCCAGCTGGGGGTAGATGACTTGAGCATCCCATGACTGCTCACCTTCTCCTGGGACAGAGGGAGGGGGTATGTGGCCCGGTGTTTGACAACCCCTGGCAGAGGCTGGAGGCATAGCAACACATTGGACATTGCTGCGGGAGTGAGCGTGACAGACATCAGCTTACGCCTTGACATCATTTGGCACATCACACTCCCAAAGAAAACCAGGGAAAATGCCCTCTGATTGACCGGATGATGGTTGCCTGTCCCCAGATGCCACAAAGCCCTGGATAGCCTGGACCAAACCCAATAGCACCTGAGTCAATTGGATGTGCCTACCAGTGCTTTCTCCCCAGATGGGGGACCTGTCCGATGAAGGGATACATCAGGTTCCCCAAGGAGCTCCAGTATGGGGTGGTAGTTGGAGGCGGGGTGTGAGAGACGGTACCGTGACCCAAAGGAGAGGCCTGTCAGGGGTGCACGGGGAGGTACAAAAATTTTTTTTAATGTCAATGCATTCCATTTTAGGTGCTAAAGCACATAGTGCATGACACCTAATGTCAGGTATGTGTACTAGTTTGTGCAAAGTTTCAAGATTCAAGTTAAAGTTTGTGTGAATAAGTCCACTGTAGTGCAAACTACATAGTGGCTTAGCTGAATGTACTACCACTATGGACAGTTCCTATTCAGCCTCCCACCTTTAATCACAAGGATTTGCATACCCATGGTACTTTGTGTTTTGTTAGAGGCTTTAAACTGTATGTGACATCTACACAAACAAAATAAACTGGAAATGATCTGTCCCACTGACTAGTTTATGCATCCTATGTATATTACAGTTCTTCCTCTAAACTGCTTCTTTGGTATGATGCCTCTCTTTTGTGCTATATCTGAGTAGTATACTAATTGCTGGATGTAGCCTCTGGTGGTTCAGTGAGGAACTGATTGCACTGAATTGCACTGTTACGGCCTGGTGTTGGGCTGTCACTGATCAAACAAGCTGATACTCACTATGGTCACTTGTGTTACTGTGAGTTATTTAGCCAGTGATCATAGTGGCCCCCTGTTGGACTTTCAGTAAACAAACCAGACAATGCTCACTACAGCTCTTTGATGGTTTTGCAGAAGTCAAACAAGACAGTGCTCATTATGGCCCTTTCTTTGAATATATAACAAACTGGTGATCACTACAACCATCTGTTGGATTGTCAGTGATCAAACACCCTCTGCTGGCTGTGAGTGATCAAACAACCAGTTTTTCATTATTACCATCTGTTGGGCTGTCTATGATCAAACAAGCTGCTCCCTATTGGCTTCTGTTGGGCTGTAAGTAATCAAAGAAGCTGGTGCTCCATGTGGCTCTCTGTTGGGCTGTTACTGACCAAACAAGCTATTGCTCACTATGTCCCTCAATTGGACTGCCAGTGATCAAATGAACTGTTGCCCAATATGGTCCTCTTTTAGGCTATGGTCCTTTGTTGGCTGTTGGTAATCAAACTGGCTAATACTCACTTTGGTCCCTATAATCATAGAGTAGGAGTGGCAGGAAAGAATGAAAAAAGTATCTTATGAGAGGAACCTGATGAACATATGAATTCAAGATGAGAATAATGAAATGCCACAGCTAAAGATTGTGGGCGCAAAATGTGAAACCTGAACAAGTGAAGGGTGACAACATTTTAGGAAGAAAAGGGAAATCACATAAATCATGCTAACATTGCAGACAAGGGCCTATAGTTTCAAGGAGATGGGATGGATGCAACTGCAAGTTTTGTCACATAAATTGTGCCTGTAGTTGCGTCCAGATTAGTGATCAAACATGATGCAACTATAACGAAAAAGTGATATAGTTATGACTCAACCACATTTGCACCTCAAATGTGGCTGAGTCATATTGTAGTTGTGTCATTTTTTTTCATCATAGTTGCATCATTTTTGTGCCACTAATCCAGGACGCAGGCAGAGGTGAGGCAAAAGTGACATAACTTGCTGCTGTGTCCATTGCCACTCTTGAAACATACAGGCCACGTGTCTTTAATTGTTATTATTTATGTGTAGCTTCAGCATTGGTATACCAGGCAATGGGAAGTGACAAGTTCAAGTTAACCACATCTCTTAATTGAAGCGCTCAATTTTACTTTCGGCCAAGAA
Organism: Neoceratodus forsteri; assembly: GCA_016271365.2. Classification (NCBI taxonomy): domain Eukaryota; kingdom Metazoa; phylum Chordata; order Ceratodontiformes; family Ceratodontidae; genus Neoceratodus; species Neoceratodus forsteri. Next base: position 959,208,916 of record CM028135.1, on the reverse strand, counting down.
GAGTTACTTAGCCATATGTCCGGGTCAAGCAGTGAATTACAAATGCTCAATCTCTGCTCTACCCATTAGGCCAAACAGCCTTATATTATTAATTATCTGCCTGTCACATTTTAAGTTTGCTTTTCTAATAAACAAACTACTGTAATATGAAAAGCTATTTGTCTTGTTTGGTATTCTTCCACCTGCATTTTTTGGAAAAAGAACCATTGCTGCAAAGAAACAAATATGTGTTACTGCTTGACTTTGCCAAACTGGATCATTGAACTTGCCTTACATTTCTAAAGGTGCATTGTTTTTTCTTTTACTATTTTTTTTACTTAATTGCTGCTATAAATAAAGCTATTATTTTTTATAAAGTGAATTCAAAATACTAGAAACTTCATTTGTCTAAACACATCACCTAACAATTGATTAATTGATCTGTTTAATCAGAAGCTGGATTACCGAACTACATTCTCAAGCTAGTAGTGTCCTTGTGACAAAATAGTAACTCTATATACTGTTGTTTCTCTGACAACTCAAGCTTCTCTCTCTCTCTATCTTTCTCTTAATTAGTTGGCTGCATACGGCCAGAGTAGGGATCAGGGATTTTTTTTCTTTCAATGTTTCTCCTTCCACCCATGGGTCTGCATGACAGCAGGCCCCCAGTCCTGTCATAGACCTTATCATAGACTTACTGGTTATCCACCACTTACCCAAGACATCAGTGTGATGGGTGGCCAGCAGTGACAGTTGTGTGAAAGACTTTGGGGTTTGGGGGATGCCAGCAGGTAGCAGCCTGACCTTTTCCGTTTTCTTCTCAGGGGTGTCATGTTCAGTGGTGCAAGAGCACCTGCATGCTATGGTGTGCATATTCACAAGACATACAGCAGCAGCTCCTTCTGTCGCATACTGTATGTCCCCATCTGTGCTGCCACTCAGTCTCCACCAGGTGGCAGTCCTGTACCAGGAGACATGCCCCCGAGGAAGGAGAATCAAGCTGGCTGCATTTGGCTGCTAAGGGAGGGGACTGACAGGGTCACCAGATACTTAAAATCAAATGAAAAAGCAGCAGGTTTGTGGGACATTGATTGGTGTGGAAAGTTAGTGAGAAATTGATTTTCTTATTGACTGTGTGGGGTCTGGAGGCAAATGGTGAAGCAGAAAGTTTATTTTATAAAAACAGTCAAAACAGTTATACAAAATAAAGCACTATGTGAATACTGTACTTTGCAAATCAGCCTGCGAATTTATCAAAAACTGAAGGTGTATAAATTGCCACACATACATTATTCTATATGGTAGCAACATTTTTCCTGCTATGAATATTTCAAATGAATGACATAAGAACAGACTGGGCATTAAAATGTATATAATTTACTACATCAATGTTGAAGTGTCTACTGTATTTATATATACAATAAAGCTCAGCACTGCTGGGATTCTGACATTCTAATTAAGCTAAATACTACAATATTAAACATTTTAAACATTTCAGTTCAATTTTTGTTTATTAACAAACGAATAAACAGAATGGTGTTACACCTTGTGAGCTGTGACACTCATTTACAAAGGCATCCTCAGAAAAATGAAGGGCCTAATGGAGCAATGTGCATTCTGAAAATAAGAAACTTACTTCCCGTGAAAAGTAAGTTGGGTGTCGTGGCAATGCATTGTCTACAAAGAAATATATGTTAAAGTCAAATTACTGTCACCTTAGCTTCTGTACTGTATGATTCATCTAGGATTGCCGCATTTCATAAGTCCCAATATAGTACATCAAGTTTCTTTCAAGCACTAGCAAAAGTGGATTCAGATTTACTGAGAAACCATACATGTACTTTTGTCTTCTTCAAAAACCTTTTAAAGAAAGCTATCTTAAATCACAGTCTAGAGCAAATGGAATATGAGAACAAATGTGCATTGTTCTGGTTCTAGTGACTCACTTAAAAAGTGAAACAAATCCTTACATTTTTCAGGAAAGCCATTGTGTGTACTTTTGGGTACACATAAAAAAACTATCCTGTTGTGAACATTTTTAAGATACTGGTGTTAAAGCATACTAAGTGCGAAAAACACGTTTGATGAGATTCTCAAATGACTGCTCAATACAGCATTTACATTAATCAATTTTATGGAAAGCCTCATTAAAATAAGTAGCATTTCCCTTTTTGCAAGTTTAAACCAACAGAGCACATTGCAAAAGATTTAACTAGACTATTACTGTACCTTAAAGTTCCTGGAGGTTTGCATTAAATCCTATGTGGCTGCTTAAAAGGCATGAAGCATACCGTAGTTTAATTACAGTCAGAATGGATGTAGGGCTGTATAATATTTTTGAACAACCTATCATTGATGAGGGTGATCTGTCTTATCACAGCTTGTCTGATTTGAGATCAAGAACCCCTTTAAAAATCATGGAATCAAGAAAGTCAATTAGAATATAGAATAACTTACAAGGATTTGCAGGCTTTCTTCAGCAGCATTTGGAAGGAGGGGTCCGGATAACGTTTGTTATGCCTATAGGTACTTAAAATTCCTTATAATGGCTTGGTAGCCAGAGTTCATTATGTTTTGATTTCCCTCCCTGAATGAAAATCTGAACTTACAAACCACTTGTAAAAATTCTTCTCATTTGAATTTCTCTATGTCAGATAAACTAAATTTAGTAATTTGAAAAACTGGGGCGATTCAGGTTCTGGATCTGGTTTTATCAAATTGCCCCAAATTTTGGTTCTGGTTTTGATTTTAGATCCATGGTCAGTGCTCATCTAATATAAAATGTACTTCATTCCTTCATTTTACAGTATATTAATGAATAAAAAAAGCTAAATAAAGTTGGAAACTAATTAAGATGGCAATTAACATGGCAGCTAGCAAGCACCAGGTGCAGTTAGACCCAGGAGTCAGAAACACAGAACTGCATATTGGATAGGGAGTCAGGGGGAAGAGATCTTTAGTTACACTAAGGAAAAAAGGAAGGTGAGAGGTGGAGTTATTAGGCTGATGGGGGGGGCAAGGCAATAGAGGAGGAAGAGCAGGTAAAGGTACAGGCAGGCATGATGGTGGGAGGTCAAGGGGGGTCTAAATGTGTGTCAGGGGAAGGGGGACTGGCAGGAAGACAGTTATACAGTTCAGTTGGGTGGCAAGTTGCACAGTTAAGGCATAATTGGATGGGAATTTGCCCAGTAATGACACAATGGGAAGGGAGGTTGCTCAGTAAAGGCAGTTTGGTCTAATGGTTAGAACAGGAAAGTGAACTCAGAGACCCAAATTTGTATTCCAGCACAGCCTCTTACTGTGAGCAACCTGAGCAACTCATTTGACTGCTCTTTGTTTATCTTTTCTGTAAGCTATATACTGTTTGAATCTTGTACACCTAAAGGCAGCAATATTTTCCTCCACTTCCCAGGGATTGTAATGCATTTTGCAAAAGATTTAGTAAGATATCACTGTATGAAATTAAACTGTATTCTGTTCAATAGTTTCTGAACTACTGTTTTCCTACTCATTGCTTTGTAGAGCACTCAGTGATATAATGCGGATGGAATATGCCACAATAAAGCTAATTTCTTCTCCATTAAGCCGGCTTGGTGGTGCTGAGGGTTGAGATGCTGGACGCCACACTTCGTGCCACACCAGCGACTCAGGTTCGGGAGTGAGCTCGGGCTATTGGAGGTCAGCAGGGGATGAGAGGGTCGAGCATCTATTAGACTGCTCTCCTCTTCTGGGATGGGATTCGGGAACTTCCCCACCAGGTAACGGCTCCTAGCAGAGGCTGGGGGAACCACACACCTTGGTGGGAACAGCCAATGGGGCCATAGTGATGATGGGCTTCTGTGGGAGGTGGCAGGAGCATGCCCTCCATGTGATGACGCCACTGCATGGCTTCACTGGTGGGTGGAATAAGTGAAAATTCCTGGCACATAGTAGGTGAAGGTGAGCCCAGGGATCAGCCCGAACATCCAATGATGGGCCTTTCTAGCATGCTACCAACACTCCCTCCAAACTCTCCCTGGTTGCTCAATTAGATTCTAGATAGAGCATCAGAGGAGTAGGCAGTCCTACCCCAGGGGGCTCAGAGCCAGTGGGTTGGGTGACTGGGGGACAAGGAGTGGAGACAGGCCCATGTCAGGAGGGTGCTAGAGGGCTTCAGGCAGGATGGAACCAGGCTGCATTGAGTGGCTACACTGGAGAAAGCCCAGGGGTCACCAGTACAGGAGGTAAAGAGAGCTGAAAAAAATACATTTCTTCTCCATTAGTGGTGGGGTAAGGGAGGAGAACTAATACTAAATGTGTTGGTTGGAAGGGGAGGAAGACTAGAAGGAAGACAGATGTGCTGTGGGACAGTTGGAAGTCACCGTTGTCATGAGGATTTTATCCCATGAAGTGAAAGGGTTGGGTTACAAGTAATGAGGGGACAATATTCTTAACAAGCATTTGACAATTTCGAGCGTTCACCACTTACATTGTTGTTGTACCGGGTCTCGCTTGTACACATTTTTACTATATATTTACCCAAGACAGACCAGATGAGTAGTAATATGCCATTTGGAATGGGATCGATTTTATACTGTTTCATACTGCATTTACCCCTGATATTAGAGGTAAGATGAGATATCTCATGTTTAGTGTGGTCCTTCTTTTATAATGTATTTTCCTAGGATAGATAATTTTAGATAAAAAAGCTCCTTTACAGAGGAGTTCTGTTTTTACACAGTTTTACAAAATAGTTACCCAGGATAACCCAGGTGAGATGCAATATCTCATTTTCAATGGAGCCCTGCTTTAACACATCTTTGCACTGTATTTACCCAGGACAGCACAACTCAGATGTTATCTTGTTTTAGTGGGATCCTGCTTTTCCCAATGTTTGCTCTGTATTTACCCAGGATAGCACACCCAAGATGCAATATCTCTATTTTGATGATGCCTTCTTTTATTAATTTTTATAATGTATTTGCTCAGGATAAACCAGCTGAAAGGCAAATTACAGTTTCACTGGGGTCCAGCTATTACAATGTATTGTTCCCCTGAAGACAGCAACATAGAAGCACAGTTCAGTGGGGGCTGTGATATACTGGGGTCCTGCCTTTACATATTTTTACTAAATATTTACCACGAATAGATCAGATGAACTGCAGTATCTCATTTTCAGTGGTGTCCTGCTTTTACATACTGTATTTTTAGATTGTGGTTACCCAGGACAGACCAGCCAAGGGACAATATTAAATTTTCAGTGGGCTCCCACATTTTGAATCCTAAGTTTCCAACAGTCATTCTATGACCTGACATTATGATCAAGACAGGTGGAATTGTTTTGAATCTCACCTGAAAGGTGATTTTGCAGTGTGACTATGAAAACATGTTTCACAGGGAATTTGAAACATGACACCTGTCATGCTCAGAAGGTGGGGTAACACAAGGGATATGTTGAACACTGGGGTAAAAATCTGCAACAATAAAGTTATGAGTAAATGTTGGAACAATTCAAAGTTTCTTCATAACTTAGTTGTATTTTCACATTTTGACTACACAGCTTTCAACAATAGTCTTTTTATGACCCCCTCTCTCTGAAAAACATAGAAACATAGAAACTTAGAATTTGATGGCAGATTAGGACTACTTGACCCACCCAGTCTGCCCATTTCCTTACCTAATGGATAAGTTGCAGATTCTAGTTAACCAGCAGCCTACTTCTTTCTACCCCCACCCCCTAGAATTGCCTTATGACTGTCCCATGCATGCTTGAATTCAGCCATTGTTTTTGACTCCACAACCTCCTCTGGAAGGCCGTTCCATGCAACCACAACCCTCTCTTTGAAAAAAATACTTCCTTACAGTACCTCTGAGCCGTCCCCCCTCTATCTTCAAATTGTGCCCTCTTGTTCTTGCACACCTCTTTTTTTGAAAGATGCTACCCTCTTGGACTTTGTTGATTCCCATGAGGCACTTGAAAGTTTCTATCATGTCCCCCCTCTCCCTCCTTTCCTCAAGGCTATACATATTAAGCTCCTTTAGTCTTTCTCCATATGTCTTCTGGTGTAGACCCTGCACCATTTTAGTTGCCCTCCTCTGGACAGCTTCCATCTTGTCTATGTCCTTGCGGAGATTGGGTCTCCAGAACTGCACACAGTACTCCAGATGGGGTCTCACCAGCTGTCTGTACAGAGGGATAACAACTTCCTGTTTTCTACTGGTGATGCCTCTCCCTATGCATCCCAGTATCCCCCCAGCCCTCCTTACTGCCCTCTCTCATTGCTTGCCCACCTTTAAGTCATCTGATATGACTACCCCAGGTCCCTTTCCATTTTTGTTGTTAGTATCTCACCCCCCATTGTGTACTCTTCCCCTGGGTTTTTGTTTCCCAGGTGCATTACCTTGCACTTCTTAGCATTGAATCTAAGCTGCCATACATTTGACCATTCCTCTAACCTTGCCAAGTCCCTTCTCATCCTTTCCACCCCACCTTGTGCACCAACTCTGTTGCAGATCTTTGTGTCATCTGCAAAGAGACATACTTTTCCTTCCAGTCCCTCTGCAATGTCGCTTATAAAGACATTGAAGAGGACCGGTCCTAATACTGAACCCTGCGGTACCCCACTAGTAACCCCCCTTTCTTCAGAGTGGACTCCATTTACTATTACCCTCTGTGTCCTATTCTCCAGCCAATTCTTTACCCAGGATATCATCTTGGGACCCACTCCCAGGCTGACTAACTTGTATATTAATCTTTTGTGTGGGACTGAGTCAAATGCCTTGCTAAAGTCTAGGTAGGCCATGTCCACAGCCCCTCCCTGATCTACTACTTTGGTCACCCAGTCAAAGAAATCTATTAAATTCGTCTGGCATGACCTTCCCCCTGTGAATCCATGCTGCCTTGGGTCCTGTGCCCCTCTGGCCTCTAGGTACTTGACGATTCTTTCCTTCAGAAGTGATTCCATCATTTCCCTATCACTTAGTTTAAACTAATTGGTCTGTAGTTTCCTGCTTCTGCCCTGCTCCCACTTTCGTGAAGGGGAATCACATCTGCCCTCCTCCAGTCCTCAGGTACCACCCCATCCTCCCATGATTTGTTAAAGAGGGTAGTCAGTGGTGTCACTAGTTCTACCCTTAGTTCTTTTAGAACTCTGGGATGAATTGAACATGGCAGAATCATTAATAAAATAGTAGCAGAAATGTCATTTAATGCCACAAGTGTGAAAACACATTTTGACCAGGATTTGAAAAAAATGACAGCCGTTGCATTCATGAGGTGGTAGAAAAAATGATTCAGTGCAGTCAAAACATCTTCCAACTGCATCAAAGAGTGTGCTTGATCCAAAATCTTGTACTTAGGCAGCAAGAATCAGCACTACTCGGGAATACTCACAAATATCAACCTTTAATGTTTAAAGTACAAGATCCGCCATATACAGCATCAAGAACAAAAGAAACCTCTACTCGTTTGACACTAGTTGTCAGGAGGTACAGCCAATCAGAATCACAGGATCTAAATACAAATGCCTTAAAGTAACAGTGTCAATAAAGTGCCCAAAGATTGATAGTGCAATGTGCGCCTGTGCAAAACAATCATATTATTTACCGACAAAGCAGAATCATAAGTTTGTAAAAAGTCCTATTCAAACCACAACAGGGGATCAGCACTTATAAAATATAGACTAATGAGAGATTTTCAAAACTTCTATAAATTAGTGAGAAATTTGAAAACCCATTGGTGTGATGAGCATGCGTGTTTTCAAGTTCCTTATATGGTCAGTGCTTGAGGTACCCATGGTATTTAATCCTCTGCACCCTTGGAAGAAAACAGCAATACATGCAGGTTAGTATAGAGGAACCACAAAATGGACAATTATTTATCAATCTTCAGCAAAATCATTTGTTTCTTTTCTTTATGCATGGCATCAGTTCAATTCGATCATTAAGACCTGGGGGTACCAATGCCCCAGGGTAAAGATCCAAAAAGATTCCCTGTACAGGAGTTTGCTTTCAATATCCCCACCTCTAGGACCAAATCTCACTTCTTTGATTGCACACAATTTAAAACTATGTGCTCTCTCAGATGTTGTTCACTTTCAGATGACAAGCCAGAGCATTTTTCATGCCCCCTCCCCCCGCAATAGATCTGAGGTGTTCACCTGTTCATAGTTTTACTGGTCTGGATGTTTTGCTCACATGAAAAGTGCCACACTCACAAGTGGCCAGTTAAATCACATTTTCAATAGTACAACTAAAAAAATCAGATTTTTTTTTTGAGATATCTTTTTACCTCTTACGATGCTCCTGTGCCCACCTCTCCTTCAGGCCTTCCTAGTATCTCCACTTCCAGCCATCCTCTTCCCGAGCACTGTTCTCATGCCACATATTGCAGCCAACCCACTGAGTCACCCCGGAGTAACCCATTTCCGGGCGGGTCCCCCTCCTTCAAGGGGGAAGGCACTGGGGGGGGGGACCCCAGCACTCTATTTCTTCCTTACAGACTCAGGGGTGCTGCTGTGGAGGAGCAGGCTCCTGGAGGTTCCGGAGATATGGAGAGATGGAGGCCATCATCTGGTGGGCACTGAAGCTGTTTTTCTAGCTTTCTGGTTCTCACTCTTTTGCTGCTGCATGTAGTGCCACCGGTCTCCACCAGGGGCCACTACTAGAGCAAGGCTTCCCACCTGACCCTCCCCAGGAGAGGAGAGCAGTCCTCCGGACACTCAATCCTCTCCTTCCCTGGCCAGCCCCTGGTGACCCAAGTCGATTTCCAAACCTGGGTCGCAGGCATGGTTTAAGGTGTGGCATCCAGCGCCTCAGCCCTCTGTGTCACCGGGCCAGAAAATCTGATATTTTAACATCCGTGTGTTGTTACATGTAGTGAAAGTGTTAGCCCTGAGTACATGTGGACAGAATTTGCAGTTGCCAAATGGAAAGTTCCCATGTGGTAGGGGGGGAAGCCAGTTACCCTGTCTATTAGTTTCCTCTTTTATTTGGAGCTGGTAACTATGTACCAGCCATTGCCTCAGATATTTGCCCATATGGTATACCATTTGTGGTCTCTCTCTTGTTATTTCTGCCAGGAGGGGTTCATTCTCTAAACTGCTCCAATTGGTATTAATGATGCTTTGTATTTGAATAGAATGTCGGTTGTAGTTAGTAACAAAGTTCATTCTTCTAGGCCCTTCCGTGTGTGGTTTGTCCTGCAACAGGTTGTCATGTGGGGTCTCTAATGCTTCCTGGTATGCCTGTTCCACTAGATTACTATTGTAACCCCTTTCCCTAAAACATCTACATAAGTCAGAGCCATAAACCATGTAGTCCAAATCTTCAGTGCAATTTCTATGTACTCGTAACATCTGGGCTTTGTTGATATTTTCTACTGTGTGTCGTGGATGGTAACTGAATGAAAGCAAGAGAGAATTATTGTCTGTCTCCTTGTGAAACAAGCTGGTTTGCAGTGTACCATCAGGCAATTTTTTGACTATAAGTTCCAAAAAGGAGACCGATTCCAAATCACTCTGTATCGTGAATTTTAGATTGTGTTAACTTTTTTCCAGATACTGCACAAAATCTCTCAGTTCATCCAGTGTGCCCTTCCAGATCATGTATATACTGTATATACAGTGCCTTCAGAAAGTATTCACCCCCCTTGGATTTTGTCACATTTTGTTGTGTTACTACCAGAATTTTTAATGCATTGAAATAATTTTTCCCCCTTGATTCACACAGCATACTCAACAATTTAAAGGGGTAAAAATAGTTTTATTGTGTAACAAAAATTTATGAAACATTAAAAACTGAAATATCTTGTTTACTTATGTATTCACCCTCCTGAGTCAATACTTTGTAGAAGCGCCTTTGGCAGCAATTACAGCTTTGAGTCTTCTTGGGTATGTCTGTATCAGCTTTGCACATCTGGATTTGGGGATTTTCACCCATTCTTCCTTGCAGATTTGCTCAAGCTCTGTCAAGTTGGATGGGGAGCGTCAGTGAATCGCAATCTTTAAGTCTTTCCACAGATTCTCAATGGGATTCAAGTCTGGGCTTTGGCTGAGCCACTCAAGGACATTCACCTTCTTGTTCTGAAACCACACCAGTGTTGCTTTGGCTGTATGCTTGGGGTCGTTGTCCTGTTGGAATGTAAATCTTCGCCCCAGTCCAAGGTCTATTGCAGACTGATGCAGGTTCTCCTCAAGGATGTGCCTGTATTTGGCTCCATTCATTGTTCCCTCTATCCTGACAAGTGCCCCAGTCCCTGCCACTGAAAAGCATCCCCATAACATGACGCTGCCACCACCATGCTTCATGGTAGGGATGGTGTTACACGGGTGATGAGCTGTGTTCGGTTTGCGCCAGGCATAGTGCTTTGCATTCAGGCCAAAGAGTTAAATTTTTGTTTCATCAGACCAGAGAGTCTTTTGCCACATGGTCTCAAAATCTGCCACATGCCTTCTTGCAAACTCCAGGCATGCTGTTATGTGGCCTTTTCTCAGGAGTGACTTCTGTCTAGCCACTCTCCCATAGAGGCTACATCTGTGAAGTGCTGCAGAGATTGTTGTCCTCTGGACAGGTTCTCCCATTTCAGCCATGGAACTCTGTAGTTATGTCAGGGTGGTCATTGGGTTCTTGGTCACTTCCCTGACCAAGGTTCTTCTTGCCCGGTTGCTCAGTTTGGGAGGACGGCCTGCTCTAGGAAGAGTCTGGGTGGTTCCGTAATCTTTCCATTTCCTAATGATGGACTTGACTGTGCTCCTGGGAACTTTCAACACCCTAGAAAAGTTTTTATACCCCTCCCCAGATCTATGCCTCCTCCCAATTCTATCACGGAATTCTATGGACAGCTCCTTGGTCTTCATGGTAGAGTTTCTGTTCTGACATGCACTGCCAATAGTGGGACCTTATATAGACAGGTGTATTTCCTCTGAAATCATGTCAATCATTTGAACTGACCACAGGTGGACTCCATTCAAGTTTTAGAGTGATCTCACAAGGAAATTGGATGCACCTGAGCTCAATTTGGGGTGTCATAGCAAAGGGGGTGAATACTTATCAAATCAAGACATTTCAGGTTTTTATTTAAATTACATGTACAACAAATTCCAGAAGTTTCATTCCACTTTGACATTATAGAGTAATTTGTGTAGAAACGAGACAAAAAATTCCATATAAATGTATTTTAATTTGAGTTTGCAACATCACAAAATGTGACAAAATCCAAGGGGGGTGAATACTTTCTGAAGGCACTGTACATATATGTCATATAAAATTATGTCAGATATCAATCCTATTGAGAAAAGGATTGTTCTGAGCATCATAGACAGATGTTTCTTTTCACGTGCCCAGGTAGAGGTTGGCATAATTGGGGGCAACAGTTGCCCCCATGGATGTCCCCTTGAGTTGCAGATAGTGTTTTCCTTGAAACATAAAAGCTATTTTTCTTTAGTACATATTCAGTACACTCTAATAAAAACATTTTCTTGTGTACATCAATATTAGTATCTAAATCCAGCCAGTAGTCCAAAACTTCGAATCCCCCCTCATGGGGTATGTTGGTGTACAGTGCAATAATATATACTGTAGATACCAGGTACTAATGTTGCTCAGTCTGCATATTCCAAGTATTTGGGTAGTATCTCTGATGTATGATGGTAGATTCACAGCACAGTCTTTTATGTGGGCATCTACATATCTAGATAATGGCTCAGTGGGAGAGCCAATACCCGCCACTATGGGGCACCCTGGTGGATCCTGCAGGCTCTTTTGAATCTTGGGCAGGATGTAAATGCTGGCCCTTACTGGATGGCTAACAGTAAAATATGACATTTCCTCTGGTGTGATGGACCCTGTCACCATAGACTCATGGAGAAAAAATTCTATTTCTGTTTTAAATCTAAAAGTAGGATCTCTTCTTAACTTTACTTAGAACAGTGCATCACAAATCTATCTATTTCTTTTACATACTGTGTTGTAGACATTATTACAACTGAACCCCCTCTGTCAGCTGGTTTTATTGAGTTTTTATTTTCTTCAAAACTTTTCACCATTGTAGCCTGTTCAGAGTTAATGTTAATATTTCCGGCTGCAGTGTTTTGTTCAAACATAGTCTTGGAGTGTCTTTCACATGCTTTCTCAAAAGTTCTGATCACATCATTATGGGGGGCATGTATATGGAGGGGAGGAAAGTTCTTATCTCACTTTTGGCAGGTTCCATTTCTTCTGCTACTGAATCTGATGCATTTCCACAGCACATATTGGTTTTTGAAACATGTGCTCTCAAGTTAAAATTCCATGTTAAATGATGCAAGTCTACATAAAGTTCAAAAGGATTTGTATCCTGAGTTGTCACAAAAGCAAGTCCTTTCTGTAGGACCTAAAGTTTTTGTTCTGTAAGTTCTGTATTAGAAACATTAATGACTATGTTCTCTGGGTGTGCAGTCAGCAAATCCTCTGGCCGCTCACCCTTTCTTCTATGTTTCTGTCCTCCTTGCCATATTTTCTGTTTTCTTGGAATGTTCATCGTCCATGTCCTTATCCTTGTGCCCCTGTCCCAGTTGCATTCAGTTATTGGAATTGGAATAGAATGACTTGAATAGGACGTTTTCCAAAAGTATGATTCTGCATTGTTTGTAAGTAATATGATTGTTTTGCACAGAAGCACTTTGCATTTTGAATCTTTGGGCACTTTATTGACACTGTCACTTTAAGGCATTTGCGTGCAAGGGACAAACGTTGGAAGAAATTCAAATTGTAAGGGCTTCAAGCTGACTATGCTGCCTACAGAGCACTTTGGAACTCCTGCAAAAAACAGGTCAGAGCAGCAAAGAGTGCCTACTGCAAAGATTTACTACTAAGCTCTGCCAGTGACCCTAGGAAAGTTTAGGCCCATGTCAAGTCTTTCTTGGGGCTTCTCAATTGTCAATCCAAGTGACATGTTATTAAATGGCGAATATTGCAATGGACCAAACACCATAGCAAACTCTTTCAATAGAATGTTCTCTGATCTGTTTCAGTATGCCTCCTCCTTCCAGTCACCTCAAGCAGCATCTCAGTCTTCTCAGACTCCTCAGTCAGCTACCCCTGACTCTCCTACCTATTGGCAGTCCAACAATCCCCTGTTCCTTTTCAAGGCTATTTCGTGACTTAAGATCCTAAAGTTTTTGCAAACTGTCTCTGATAATACCAGTTCCGGCTCAGATAGTCTTGAGCATCAGCTTCTGAAGCCACCAGCACCTTTTATTGCTTCCCCTCTGGCTAAAATCTTCATGTTGTCTCTCTCCTGCAGCCAAGTCCCTGACCTTTGAGAAGTAGCCCGTGTAATGCCTGTTTTTAAGAAAGGTGATACTAAAGAGATCATAAATTACAGGACCATTTCAATTCTCTCGGTATTGAGTAAAATTCTAGAAAAACTAGTTGCAACTCAAACCACTGACTACCTCACAAAATATAGCCTGCTCTTGGACACTCAACATGGGTTCCAGAAAGGTCATAGTACCTTCACAGCTCTTCTCAAATTTACCACTGACAAGCTCACAAATATGGATGCTGGACTACTGACTGGGGCAGTTTTAATAGACCTCACAAAGGCCTTTGATCTCATTGATCACCCCCTGCTCCTATCCACACTTCAAAATCTGGGTTTCTCTCCCCCTGTTGTTGACTGGTACAGAAGCTAACTATTAAACAGGACTCAAGTTGTAAAATTTAACTCCTCCTTATTGAATAGTGCTATTATCAGGATGGAGGTTTGGATGGTCATTTTCTTAGGTTAATAATTCCATTTATAACTGATCCTTTATGTTATATTTTTAATTTATCTTTGTTGACTGAACAGTATCCATCTTGTTGGAAGTGTGCTAGGGTTGTGCCTGTACCAAAACAGCCAAATGCTGATTTATTGGAAGATTTTAGGTCAATATCCATATTAAATCCCTTAAGTAAAATTTTGGAAAAACTTTTGGCTAACCAGACAAATGGGTATTTGGATAGTCATAATCTATTATGTTCACAGCAGTATGGTTTTAGGCCATATCATGGCATAGGAACAGCCTTGGTCCAGTTCGCAAACACTGTCCTCTGTGGTTTTGAGTCTGGTTTAATGATGGGGGTAGTGTTTGTGGAGTTGACTAAGGCATTTGACCTGATTGCACATAATTTGGCTTGTCAAAAGTTATTGAATATAGGTTTTTTGGATGTATCTGTAGAGTGGGCAAGGGATTATTTGACTAATGGGACTCAAGTGGTTTATGTTGGTAATGTTGAATCATGTGAGGCTCCTGTGGTCTGTGGAGTTCCACAGGGGTCCATTTTAGGCCCCTTATTTTTTACCTTATTTGTTAATGATTTACCAGCACAATGTACTGTATGTGATACAATTATGTATGCTGACGATTTGATTTTGTCTAACCAAGATAAATCAGTAGTTGGTATTGCTTCCAATCTTCAGCATGATTTTGATGTGCTAAGTAGCTGGTAAGTGGATGAATTAATGGTTTTGAATATAAAGAAAACCAAGACAATGTTGTTTGGTACTAGACATATGTTAAAAGATTGTCCGCAATTGTTGATATATGATTCATTAGGGTCTCAAGTTGAGCAGGTCCAGAGTTTTAAATATTTGGAGTTATTACTCAATCCAGTGTTAAGTTTTTCTCCTCAGATCACTGCTTTATGTAGATAGGTAAATCAAAAGATAGCTTTACTTTAGCGATATAAAAATTATTTTTCAGAAAATACTAGGAAAGCTATTGCTGTGGGGACTTTGCTCCCTCATTTGGAGTATGGAGCTGGTTTATATTATAACTTGGGGAAAAGGGATTTTCATACATTAACAGTATCCTATAATAATGTTTGTCATTTTGCCTTATCAGCTACTTACAGAACTCATCATTGTGATTTGTATTTAGGGTTGGGTTGGATGCCTTTCATCTCCAGGATTGAATATTCAGTGGGTTGTTTAGTCACAAAAGCAATTCATTTTAAATTCAAGTTTCCTTTATTTGATTTAGTTTCTATTAGGGATATTCCATCAAAGTTAAGATCATTCAATGGTCTTATATTAGAGGTCCCATTGTGTAAACAAAAACTTGGGTCTCGTGCTTCATCAATTTCAGCTTTCTTATTGTGGAATTTGTTTCCTTCTCAGATTCATAATGCAAAGTCCTTATTGTCTTTTAAGGCACAGTTGAAACAATATTCATTGACAAATGCGGTTTGTGATTGTATTAAGCAGTATGTTAAGTTGTGATGTATGATTTAAATTGTTCTACTCTGATATGTTATTTATGTGTTGCACTCCTGGTCGGTCCTGAAAAAGGACCTTTGGTCCAGTGTCATTACCTGGTCAACAAATTTGAAAATAAATAAATAAAATCTAAATTGGAGTACCCCAGGGCTCCATACTGGCACCCATTTTTTTCCTTACGTTTGATTAACAACATAACAGAGGTTATACATTTATGCTTATCTATTCTCTATGTGGATGACCCCATACTCTATACATGCTCAAGCAATGTAACCAGCTTAAGTGCATCTCTTTCCCTCTGTTGTCACTAACGTGCAGAACTGGCTGTCAGCCCATAAGGTTGTACTCAATGCTAAGAAAACACAAGGTATGCTATTTGGATCTGCCAGGAGCTCAGGGCATGTCAAACATCACTGATTGTACTGGACTCAGGTGGTTCACAAATAGAGTGTGCTACATCTTTCAAGCACCTGGGTGTTCTTGTGGACCAATCCCTTGACTACAATCTACATATACAGTCCCCCTGTAAAGTAGTGAATGCTAAACTGGGAGTTGCTTATAAGACTAGCTTTATGCTAACTCCCACTGCTAAGCTGGAAATTGCCAGAGGTATCCTTCTCCCAACCCTCACATATGGTGCTCCTACCTATGCTGCTGCACTTAAAATTGCACTACATAAATGAGATGTAACATAATAATATGTGTTGCTATGCCTCCTCCTCATCACCTCAGCTTAAGCACCATTGCCAACTTTATAGAGACCTCGGCTGGCTCTCCCCAATGTCTGACACAAATACTCTCTTTGCTCCCTGATTTACTTGATAATCGGAAATCCGACTTCCTCAGCACTAGTCATTTTGCTTGTACCTCAAACATCCTCCTATGGCCTAAGATTAGTTGACAAGTCCCTACTTAATGCACCTAGATGCAACTCTACTAAAGGACCTGGAGCCTTTCAGCACTATGCTCCTCAGCTATGGAACTCCCTTCCCCTTGCACTTTGACAGGCAGTTTCCCATAACAGCTTTAAAAGGGAACTGTGCCATCATCTATCCCAAGCTGACCCTTGCACCTGCTTTGATCCAACTTAAACCTCTGCCAACCATATTGTTACCTCCTTTACACTCCTCAAACATATCTCAACCTGGTCTAATCCTGTCTTCCCTTATAGTATTTGGAGTCCAGTGCCTCATTGCTGTGACAAACTCTAACATATATTTCTGATCACCATGTGGTGCTATTTGCTTCTGTTTGTAGTGTTAATTACCTTCTCTGTCACCTATGTAATTTTTAATATTTCATGTTATGGTATGTTATTTGACTGTATATGTGACTGTTGATTCATGCTATTCTTCATTGACTGTATGTATTTTCTTAACTGACTCTGACCTATGCTACAGTACATGTAATATTCCTGTATGCATGACATGTACTTTGTCTATGATTGTTTGTACTCTGCTGGGTCATACCTGAAAATAACAATTTCATGGCTAGAGCACCTACCCAGTAAACAAAAACTTAATAAAAATTTTTATGTAAATCCTGTGATTTTGATTGGCTGTACCTCCTGATGACACACAACTACTGTAGTGTGAATCTGGTAGATGTTTCATTTGTTCTTGATGCTGTTTATGGTAGATCTTGTATTTTAAACATTAAAAGCTGATATTTGTGAGTATTCCTAAGCAGAGCTGGGTTTTTTTTGCCTCGGTGTCAAAAATTAACATATTGAAAATTTGGGGTCAAAAAATCGCACATTTCCAGAGTTATGAATGTGCATTAAAAAATGTCAATGCACTCTCATAACTTTGTTGTTTTAAAATATTTTTTACCCTAACTCTTCAACATAACCTTCTTATGACCCCACCTCATGAACAAGGGTAGCAAAAATGTTTAAATCCTGCACAAAAGCTAATTTTCCACCACAAATGTAAAAACACATTTTGGCCAGGATTTGAAAAATGATAGCTGACACGTTTGTGAGGTGGTGTGAAAAAATGGCAATGTTGAATATTTTTGGTCAGAATTATGAAAATTACCAAAGTTTCAAGCGTGCATTGAAAAATTTCAATGTACACTCATAGCATTGCTGTTTTTAATGTTTTTACGCTAAATTTTCCTCATAGCGTTCTTATGACCCCTCTTGAACAAAGGTAGATAAAATTTTCAAATCCTACCCTAAAGGTGATTTCACACAGCTAGCACAAAATCACCTTTTGCAATGGATTTGAATAACACCCATTTTCATGAGGTGGGGTCCCCAAAAAATTTTGGGGAAAATATTTTAAAATGAACAAGTTATGAGGATAAGTTCAAAACACATTGAAAACATTTTTATTTATTTATTTAGGAAATTGGAATTACAACCCTTTGAGTCATAGACTTGTTTCCTAAGACTCCACATCAGATTTCCTTAGTTCCTTGTCTGCATTGAAGAGTGAAGATGTGGCTCTAGTCCAGAGACTAGTTGCACTCTGAGTAGGTAAGTGAGGGGTGGTGGGTGTGGAGTGGTGGATGCTGAGTGTGAGGATCGGGTGCAGGTAGGGTGGCAGTGCGCCAGCAGGGACAACACACTTCAATTAACTGTTTTCTTTTTTAAAGCTGTATAAAAATAAAAAAGGACTATGAGGGACAGTTTTCTTTATTTCATGTACTGACACTGGGGAGTGGGCAAGGAAAGCAATGGGGTGGTGGGAGGGATACTTGGCAGATGGTGGGATTACACTAATTTAAAAATTAAAAAATTAAAAAAAAGATTGCGATGGATGTTTTTCTTTATTTCTGGTACCAATACTAGGAATTGGGCACCCAGTGTTGGTGTTATATTTGGTATCACCGGAGGTGGGCTGCCCAGTGTTGCATAGCGAAAACAGGGGTGGTGTGAGGGGCAGTAGCTAGAACTGGTAATTGGGCACCCTGGTGTCAGAAAATAAACAAGGAAGAGGAAACAGTGAGAGACGGGAGGGATACTTTACAGAGGGTGGGTGCGACTGTTTTCATGTTGGGGAGGACCACAGCAGGCTGAGCATGACACTGATCAGCTCTGCTTGCTGGGTGGCGTTATGCAGATCAAAAAAAGAGCTGCCTATGATTCAGGTGGCTCTTTTCTTTGAACTATGCAAAGTGTCCACCCAGCAAAACCAGAAGAGTGTCATGAACAGCCCGGCTGATGACTGGTGTGACACTGTCAAGCCCCTTACAGAATGCCCTGCCTTGGACCGACAGTAACACATCTCTTAGAATCCAGTACTATTCAAACATATTCACTTTGGGCAAGTGCAAAGGTGAACATAAAAATGGTCTTATGGAGAAGGGAGGTTGGCTTACATGCAAAGCCAAAACAAGAACCAAAATTGTGGGGTGATTTGGCAAAACCACAATCTCCTCAGTTTTTCCTACCTTTACTCAAGACTAATTAGTTCTGTAAAGAAAAAAACATGGTGGGCCAGATTTTCACATGGTGGTGCAGGGCTTGCACCAAACCAGTTTGCCACTGCTGAGCCTGAATTTCAAATCCCATGCACATTCACGACAATTTCCATGGTTTACGGTAGCTTGCGCCACACATCTGGTGCAAGCACTATGACTTTGGTTCCCGGGAGTGGTGCAGGTTAGACCACAATAACATGGTCTAAGGTCCTGCATGTGGCACAAGGGATGTAAAATCACAGTTGTGGGCAGGAGAATGTCACAAGCCCCATATGCCATATGTTCAGCACACTGGAGGCTTGCAGCATTCTTTCCAGTCTGGAAATCATGCCCGGTGAGTTTAAAAGCAATTTATCTAGTCACTTAAAAAGAAAGAACTGATGTGACTTAACCAGATATGACATGGGCATTTTGAACTTGTGGCTTTAAAAAACAAATGTTAACCATTGAATTCAATAAAGGGGTTCTGTTGACATATTTAATTAAGAGAGCAAAGAACAGCAGAACTTTTTTTCATAATATATGGTGAAGCATTGTCATTTTCTTTGCCATTTCTGTTGTACACCTACTGTATCGCTTCACAGTTTTGTAAATCTTGTATGTTATTTTAATGTCTCCAGGTAGGCATATTATGCTGGCCATGCCATGAGAGGCCACACATTCCTCAAGGAGGCTTTTCGTTCCATTGAGGGCCTTTTTTGTCCCACTCTGCCTATCTCCTAGTTCTCCCATGGAATCAGAGCAGATGGATGGGGCATGTCTTGCAGTACAGACTCCAGCTGTGTTCCAAGCAGAAACTGACGAACTTATGCCTCATTGGGTGGTGGTGGTAGGGACTGCAGAGAAGTAAAAAAAATAGCCAATAATTGAGTGTCCCTGCTCACTGAGGAGAACATTAGCATCTACCTTGACCGCTATACCCGACATTGATTCCATAACGATCATGGAGGACATGATGACTTTGGACAAGCGGTATGCCCTAAGGAGTACATGTGACAGTGTTGAGCGGGGTGTATAACTGGCTCTTTGTGCAGACAGTGGCATGGCAGCATGGAAGAAGTTTCCTCCAGTCATGGATAAGGGGATGAGCTGAAATTGGAAGTTTATTGCATCATTATTTAAGAAGAAATCTAGAAAAAGAAAATGTCTATGATTTCAGAACATTTTCTTAGTGATTACTGAATTTAGATAACCTTGATTGTCCTGTGGCCTTTCTTAAACCATTGTGTTGTTGAGATTACAAGTTGTATTTTTCCAGGTATGCTTCAGATTGATTGACCATGATGTTTTCTAGTAGTTTACTTAGTAAACATAAGACAGATATTGGCCTACACAGTAATTAAGCAATAATAACCAAACAGCTGGTCATTTCCTAGAGATTAACAACCGGCTGGGGGGAAGACCCACCCAGCCGGTCATTAATCAAGAGGAAATGACTGGCTCTGAGGTCATTATTGCAATTATAAATCTAATCGCAATAATGATTTCTTTTCTTTTGGTTTTAAAATTGTTTTTGTGGTGCTGCATGCACAGTGCCTTGCATAAAATGATGGCTTCATGAATATTAAGTGAGAGTATGTTGTATTAAATTTGCAGCTTGGTATCTATTTCTGTTTTTTCTGTATTTGGTGAGGCATCATGCCATTTTATTTAATGCAGAAATGCTGAGAAACTGGTCTTTTTTTTCCAAGTACTTCCACACACTGCTGAATATTTGTTGATGACAAGTGCAGCGAGAAGAGACAGGGCATTGTGCTCAGAGCTCTGTGGCGGCCATGCTGGGCATTTCTAAGAGATTTCAGACTGGCACGGCAGCCAGTCAATGAGCTTCTTCAGCTCATGAATAATAAATTAGACATACTTAAAAACACATGATTTTCCTCTGATTTATTGACTGCCCTTAGAGCAATACAAGTATGCTGTGTACACGCAGAATGCATGCCACATGCTTAATTGTGCAATGTTTGCATGTGGTTCACATACACTAAGTTAACCTAAGCGAACTGGGTCTAAAAAACACATCAGGTTTGCATGCTGTAAGCTTGACATGTGTGCAGCAGGTAAGCTTGTGTGAACATCTTCTGAAAACATCAGGTTCACATTTTGCATGCTTGACACAAGTGCAGTAGTTAAGCTGGTGTGAACATGATTTAAAAACAAAATCAGGTTCACATGCTGCACACTTGCCATGTGTGCAACAGCTAAACTGGTGCAAATCTCATCCAAAAAAAAAACAGTTTCTATTTCTTATACTACTGCTAGCTATTAGAGCCATTAAAATACATTTTTCATTGAGTTCCCATAAAAATTAGGTAGGTTCATTAATTCTGATCCTTTTGCAAGTTGTTTAATGGCTTTTGATTTTTGTCATTAAATCATCATTAATTTGTAAAGTATTGTTTGCTTTCTGCATTAAATGCCTAGAATATAGTCAACCAATATCCCCCATTCCAGATGTGTGAAGATCGGCATCTGTGTTGTGAAGCTTGACCTTATTTGGGGGGGCCATGCAAATCCCCTTACACATATTTAGCGCTACACATGTGTTTCTCCATGACTATTTTGGCTCACTTACTTTCTCTTTGTCATTCTGTATGGAGCATATACACTATGGCAATGCTCAGTACTGTTTGTGCTAAGAAGGGTTTTGGATGCATGCACCATACCTCACATTTTGTCACTGAAATGAGTGACATGGACACTTAAAATGAGGCACAATGAGGGACACTAACCCTCGCAATGATTATGACACATCCTGAAACAAGGAGATACACTATCTCAGATACAGATTGGTCAATACCAGCAGGAACATCTACCAGAACTAGACACATAGTGGATTCCCTACGGGGGGAAGGCCTCAAATAACTGGTACAACAACCCACAAGAGACAGGGCTATCCTAGATCTAGTACTGACTAACAGGGAAATGACCACAGATCTCCAAGTAGAAGGTCACCTTGGGGCCAGTGACCATCACATGGTATGGTTCAATTTGGCCACTAGAACTAAATCATCACATTCTGAGAAAAAAATATGAGACTTCAGAGGAGCTGACTTTGATAAGATGGCCAACAGAGTTAAACTAGCCCTGGCAATAAGAAATACAGGTGAGGGGGTACAGTACAGGCAAAGTGGGCAAGCATTAAGGATGCAATACTTGAAGCAACATCCCATTGTGTTAGAGAGAAAAGGAAGTGAAAAAGAAGAAGGAAACCACTTTGGTTCTCAAAAACAGTAGCAGAAAAGTCAGAGCCAAAAGGTTGACCTTCAGAAAATATAAGGGAACGCAGCAGGATGAAGATAGGGAGGCATACCAAACTTCCCTAAGGGAAGCAGGGAAGGCAGTAAGGTAAGCAAAGGTCCAAACTGAGGAAACACTAGCACGAGCAGTAAAAGAAGGTGACAAGACTTTCTATAGAAACAGTGAAACGAGAAAGTCCAGAGGGGTATTGTTAAGATCAGAGGGGATAACATGGCATGTGAGGAGGAGGACCATGTAAAAGCATATATCCTAAATAGATACTTCTGCTCAGTATTTACTGAAGAGACGGTAGGGCAGGGCCCACAGCTCAGCACCATGGACACAGGGGAGGGAGGTGAGCACTAGCCCCTTCACAAAAGAAAGGGTCCTACAAGAGCTTGCTAAGCTCTGGGTGGACAAGGCAATGGGACCTGATGGCATACATCCCAGGCTACGAAGGGAGCTAACGGTGGAACTAGCAGAGCCATTATCAGAACTGTTTAGTGAGTCTCTGAGCACAGGAGAGGTCCAGGAGCACTGGCAAAGGGTTCATGTGATCCTGCTCCACAAGAGTGGCAGTAGGGAGGAGGCAGAGAACTACAGACTAGTCAGTCTTACCTCAGTAGTGGGCAAGATTATGGAGGCACTCCTTAAGGAAAGGATAGTGCAACACCTGGAATCCATAGGAGCACAGGATCCAAGACAGCCTGGGTTTACAACAGGAAGGTCCTGTCAAACTAATCTCATAGATTTCTTTGACTGGGTAACCAGAGTAGTGGACCAAGGGGGAGCAGTTGATGTCGCCTACCTTGACTTCAGCAACGTTTTTAATACTGTTCCACATAGAAGATTGATTAATAAGCTGGGTAGGCTCATGGTGGGTCAGAAGTTGATTAACTGGGTGGCAAACTGGTTGAAAGTCAGAAAACAGAGAGTGGTGGTAAACGGTATACAGTCAGAAGAGATGCAAGTCACAAGTAGGGTACCTCGGGTATCAGTCTTGGGGCCAGTCCTCTTCAATATCTTCATCAGTGACATTACAGATGGACTGGAGGGTAAGGTTTGTCTGTTTGCAAATGACACCAAGATCTACAACAGAGTAGATGATCCAGATGGAGTGGGCAGAATAAGAAGAGATCTGGATAAACTTGCAAAATGGTCAGAAGAGTGGCAACTGTTGTTTAACACAAAGAAGTGCATGATCATGCAAATAGGGAAGAGAAGCCCTGAAGCCACCTATAGGCTGGGAGGGGAGTTGCTGGCAGTCACAAGGGAAGAAAGAGACTTGGGCATCATCATCACAGATGACCTGAAATCATCCAAGCAGACCTCTAAAGCAGTAGGTAAAGCTAGACGGGTGTTGGGGTGTATTTAGAAGTGGTATCACAAGTTGTAAGAGGGAGGTAATAATCCCTCTTTACAAGACACTGGTTAGGCCCCATCTAGAGTACTGCATGCAGTATTGGATGCCACACCTTCACAAGGACATTAACCAAATTGATGCAGTCCAGAGAAGGGCAACCAAAATGGTGCAGGGCCTGCATCAGAAAACATATGAATACAGATTAATGGAGCTCAATATGTATACCCTAGAGCAAAGGAGGGAGAGAGGCGATATGATTGAAACATTCAAACATCTTAAGGGCATTAACAAGGTGAAAGAATCTTACATGTTTCAATATAAGAAAAATAGCAGGACAAGAGGACACAGCATGAGATTAGAGGGAGGCCGATTAAGGGGTAATATGAGGACATTCATTTTCACAGAAAGGGTGGTGGATGCATAGAATGGCCTACCTCAGGAAGTGGTGGATATGGATATAGTACAGGGATTCAAACAGGCATGGGATAGGTATAAGGGAGTAATACAGATGAGTATGAATAGATAGGCCATTGACAGAGCAAAGGTCAATGGCACATTCATATGGTAGAAAAATAAATGGGCAGACTGGATGGGCCTTGTGTTCCTTATCTGCTGTCAACTTCTATGCTTCTATGCTTCTGTGTTTCTGTTTCTATGTAGCACTGGTTGGGTGGGTTCAATTGATGAGGTGACTTGGTTGTGGACTATGTTGGGGACCTGGGATGGCCTGTTCTAGAATCCAGCTTTTGGCAGAAGGATGAAGGAGGGGCAGACTGAAATCTTGACTGGTGGCACACTTGGCTAGGCTGCAAGTTCTGGCCAGATGGCCGGGTAAGTAAAAGTAAATAATTTTATTTTTTCAGGGGGACTGGGGAAGGAGGAAGGACTGAAATATTGATGTGTTTTTTATGTTTCTGAACCTTTGGGTGGTTTCATGACCAATATCGGATGGGTATTAAATGGAATGGAGTCTGGGAGAGAACTTGGGTTGAAGTTTGTTTTTTTGGGGGCCAGATCTTCAGTCAGGAAAAAAATTGGATAGTAGCTGGGTGGGTTTAAGCCCAAATCTGATGCATTCCTCTGGGGCATAGACAGATGAATCTCATACATTTGAATTTTTCCTGATTTGCATATCAATTTTCAGTCACAGCAAATAACTTTTACCTTTTAGAGATGTTCCAGACATTCTAGAGCTTGCCACCTAGGGGTTAACTATTACTTGGCCTTCACTGGTTGTTGGCTCCCCTCTGCTCAAATGTGAAATTGTGTCTCTGCCATAAAGTGTAAATTTACAAGACATCCTCTGTCTGAGCAGCATGCTTTCTATGAGGGATGGATGAAGAGCAGAGCAGTTTTCGGGGTTGAAATGAGGACTGTCCCTTGCATTCAAAGACATTTGAGTGATATTTTATGAGCAGACTATTGAAGCCCCACTATAGTCAGGCTTATGCCCCTACCCAGAAGCTGATATCCACATCCCCATGATCAGGCACATTATGACATAGGGCAGGGAGACTGTAGGGGCATGCACCATTGAAATGAATTAGCTTATTATTTTATTACTATTTTATACATTATTAATGGAGAGTTGGAGATTAATGAATGCCACCACTTGACTAACTAGGGTTTTGTTAGTAGAACAGTGGCATTCATTATTCTCCAACCCGCAATTATAATATATAAAATAGTACTAAAAAATAACTCCATTCACTTGAAGTGGGTACGCCCTAGCTGTCTGACCCATGGAAAAAATCTCTTAAAGACTCCTGCCTCTGGCTCCCTAGTACTCAAGTATGAGACTCTGGACTTATATCTATACTTTGTGGGTTGTTTGTAGCAGCATGGCTGCACCCACTACAGTGTGTGTGCATGGGGGGGGGATTGACCATGTGGGTGGGGGTATTAAGTTATTGATACTTTTGTGTTTTCCCCCCTTAAAGTCTGTTTGCAAGGAAGCATTCAAAACTATGGAGAGAAAATAGTAGGAGTACAGGCCAGACAGAAGTAATTAAGTAGTTTTGTGGATAAGTGTGTGTATTGGGGATGGGAAGAACCACATGTGTTTTCATTCATCTGTGTACTAAAGTTCAGCTGTGTAGCTGAGATAAGGGAGGACAAGAAAATTAAAAAGTGTAACAGTGGCTATAAGCATGCCACATGCGTGCAGATGTATTCAGATTTGTATTGATATACAAGCGAGCCATATGTGTGCAGGTAGTATGGCTTAGTGGTTAAAGGCACTGAACTGCAAACCAGGTGACTTGGAGACATGAAAGACCTGGGTTTGAATCTCATCAACCCCCACTTGTATATGGTGTGATCCTAAGCAAGTAATACAACTTTTATGTGTGCAGTCATCAGTGACCACTTGCTTTTTGCACACATGCCACATACATGCAGTCTGTTCCAATTTAACATAAAATGCAGGCTTTCCCAAATGGCTTGCTGAACACATGTCACATGCTTGCAAATGGTTCCAATTTAACATTTAAATCATGCTTGCAGGACGCATATCACATAGATAGTTTTATGTGCGCAGCATGAAAATATTTCATATTACTCAATCAATCAAAATCTTTATTTAACCAGGCGAAACACCGTTGAGAAAAAGTCATTTTTGAGGTGGACCTGGACAATAAAATACACAACAGAAGGACATAAATACATAAGTACATACATTTTTAGACATATTCATACATATGCTAGATTATATATAAGTTGCAGAACAGTATATACATATACAAGTACAGATCAAGCAAAAAGTATATGTATAATAAACATGAGACTTACAAGATAACGCTCTTGCAGGGTAAGAAATGTTCACTGCAGTATACAGAATATGAGATCATGCACTACAGTATTCAGAATAAGATAATATGCACTACAGGTTACAGAGGAGTAGCATCCCATATGAAGAGGTGATGGGGCTAGTATGAGGCTAAACTTAATCAGATAGTCAGTACAATGTTAGATAACACAGACAGGTACCTAGAGTGGTAACACATTGATAATGAATTTGGTGATGCCTTATGAAGAGGGAACAGAAGGGAGTGGAGGAGGAAAATGAATGGATAAGATAGGCATACAAAAGCAGTGGGAGGGATATTAAACACAAGGAGGCTTGGGGGAGTGGACCTGACCAGTGAGTCTCTACAGTTAATTGAACCTCAGAGTAATATTTATTAGTTCCGAGTCTATGTATCAGTGGTATTTACTGATACCGAGACTAAGCACCCTTGGTGCAATTAAGGTACCTCTATAGTATGAGGAATAAAGAAGGGGTAAGAGAAATAGCAGGTACAAGGTATATTCAGTAATGCTGACACCTATATAATATATAAATATAATTATTTCTGTTAGGGTGTGGACACTGTGAGAAAATTTCCATATCTTAATATATTAATTCTTGTTCTAATTACACCCTTAAAGGTGATTCCCTTGTGTTTTAAACCAAGCTACTTGTTTGCCTTTAGGTCCCCATAGGTTAAGTTAAGAGTTATGGCAATTTTATATCTAACGTTACCAGAGCTCATTGCTTTGGCTACTGTAATGTCTTTAACATAGTCCCATTTTTGTACTCAGTCTGTCTTGCCTCAGTATTTTATAGCCATAGACTGTTAGATCTAGATACATTTTTAAAAGACACATGAATCCATGTAATCAATAATACCCGACAGGGTGGGCAGTATTGGGGTATACCGGACTACCCAGGGGCGTAATGAGGCCCGACGCCACAGGTGGAGGACCTTATAGCCCCTGGAAGGTCCGGTATAGCCCATACCACCCACCCTGGAGGGTATTATTGCATTAAGAAAATGGGCAGTGATTTAAAAAAAAAAAGTTAAAACATTGTTAATAAATTGTTTGAGTAATTTTGTAATAAAATAATTCCTCCACCTAAATAAACTGGTTGTATGCAGTCACAGCTTCCTGTGATAGTCTGTTTATAACCACCCCTTACAGTGCAGAGTGTCAACCCCCCCCACACACACCTAACAGTGCAGAATGTCCACCCACCCACACCCCCACACACACACACCATCTTGAAATTGAAGTTCACTATTTTGTATGCAGACACAGTTTGTCCACTACCAGTTACCTGAAGACGATCTGGCTCACAGCATCACTTTCCTGACTCCAGACGCACACGTTGTGTTGCCATGACGATGAAACAGAAGTGAACATTTTGTTTTGTGGGAGAGACTGGCAACACTGCAAGACTGCAGTTTCTTTCTTTGCTGTGCAGTGCAATTTAAAATGGGGAGCAGAATGGGAGTGGACTCTTCTGTATGAGAGGAGCTAAGGTAGCAGGCAGGTAGCAGTGTGGTACATCAGCTGAGAACGGATGTCAGGGAAGGTCCATAGATTTTGTGGGAGGAGGTCAAACGAGGTGGCAGAAAGAGAAAGTAAACCTGCAAAAAGCAAGTACATTTGTGGGCTTTCGGTGGCTGCTGTTGTGGGAATTGGTAACGGGACCGGGGCGGGGGGGGGGCGTGTTGTGTCTCGCTAAGCGAGACAAAAAAATGGCGGACATTTAACTATGAAATGAGGGGGTTTCAACCAATTACATGGCAGGCTGGGCAACATGATTGTGGTAATGTGGTTGGCTGGGCTGGTACTTTTAATTGCTGGGCATCTGTTGTCTGATAGATTCCCAGCTAGATATGACCCTCAGCCAATCAGAAGGCTGAAATAATTTTAACCATTTTCTAAAATACTGTAAGTATTGGCAACACTTTATGCAATTACAATTACAGTAAAAAAATGCATTAGGTTAATAAATACGGTTTCCCTTATTAAATTTTGAAATGGACCACCTGTCAGGTGGTATGATTATCTAGTGCAATGCTAGTTCACTGTTTCAGCTAGGTTCTGAGTTTAAGCTTATTCATTTATCTAGCCAGGCAAAACCACTGAGATCAATGATTTCCTTTACAGTGGTAAACTGAGTGACACGACAGTAGTGGTAAACATCAAGTTTTATTTATTTATTACAGTCTAGGAAAAACCTTTGCGTCAGAGACTTTTTTATAGAGGTTTCACGTCAAGTTACAGAGTAAGAAAATATACAATCATCTATACAATGGATATATATACACTAGATAAAGTAAAGCAGGCTTAACATATTTTGTGCAGTACGTGACCATGAAAGATTGGCAGGCATTTGATAACATTTAGATAATGTGATTAGAGGTCAGCCAGAACTATAAACCAAGATACAAATCTTTTGTCAGACTTTGGAGACAACTGTCCTTAGGTGAAACAGGCTTTAAATGTACTGAGCAGGTATGTGACTGTAAAGGTCAGCATACATTAGATAGCATTAGTTAGCAATTCAGCCAGAAATGTAACCAGTGATACAATTCTATTGTCATAGTGCTACAGTAACTAGTAGTGAAGCAGGTGTTATAAGAGGTAGGTTCAGGTGGGGACAGGCAGGGAGACAGAGATGAGTGTAGGAGGGAGGGGGCAGTTTAGGTAAAGGTAGAAAGGGAAAGGGTGGGGTGGTAGTAAGACATAGTGGCATGGATGAGAGAAAGTTGGGGGGAGGGGTGGGCAGCAGGGAGGGAGAGGTGGGGTAGTAAAACATAGGGGTATGGATGAGAAAAGGTAGGGGTAGGGAGGAGGTGGGTGGGGAGGTAGTAAGACATAGGGGTATGGACTAGAGAAAGGTGGGGAGGAGGAGAAAGAATCGCATTGCCAGGAGGTTTGAGAGACAGATGTCATGGAGCAGGGGTGGGGGAGAGAGAGGATGGGCGTGTGGGTAGTAGAGAGGAAAACGGTGGTGTGGGAGGATGAGGAGGAAACTCCAAATTCCAGGAGGAAGGAAGGAAGTGGTGGGGACGGGGTAGGGGGTGGTGGGTGGTAGAAACTGGAAGGCAGGGTAAAATGCAAATAGTCATTGAAAGAAAAAATAAGTAGGTGGGGAACTATATGTTCCAGTCACAGGTACTGTTTAAAGCAAGGGTTGCTCAGAGTTGGGATTTGAATGGGCCCGGTTTGGTTACATTTAGTAGCTCTTCACCGAGGAAGTTACCTTAAATATAATATAAATTAAAATTTATTGAAATTAAATATAAATTAAGTTAAAATATAGAAACATAGACTTTGATGGCAGAGAAAGACCACTTGGCCAACCCAGTCTGCCCATTTCCTTACCTATTGGATAAGCTGCAGATCCTAGTTAGGCAACAGCCTATTTCTTCCTACCCCACACCTGAATTGCCTTATGTCTGTCCCATGCATTCTTGAATTCCTTCACTGTTTTTGACCCCACAAGCTCCTCAGGAAGGCCGTCCTATACATCCATCACCCTCTTCATGAAAAAATACTTCCTCATGTTGCCCTTGAGCTGTCCCCCCTCTATCTTCAAATTGTGCCTCCTTGTTCTTGCATATCTCTTTTTCTGAAAGATGCTACCCTCCTGGACTTTGTTAATTCCCTTGTTGATTCCCTTGAGGTACTTGAAAGTTTCTATTATGTCCCCACTCTCCTTCCTTTCCTCGAGGGTATACATATTAAGCTCCTTTAGTCTCTCTTCGTATTTTAGTTTGCCCTCCTCTGGACTGCCTCCATCTTGTCTATGTCCTTGAGGAGATGGGATCTCCAGAACTGCACACAGTACTCCAGATGTGGTCCCACCAACTGCCTCTACAGAGTGATAACAACTTCCTGTTATCTATATGGGTATGGACATAACATTACAAAAGTAAATCATACCTTATACTGGCACAATAGTGCCAGCATAGTTAAGGTTCAGTAGTGTTCAATGTTAAACCCCTAAATTTGCACCTTAATAACTTTGGTGGTGCTCAAAATAATTGCCTCAGATTGGGCAAGTTGTGTTCGGGAAGCAAGTTTTCAAGATGTGAGAAGTTTTATGATGGTCAGGTATCTAGTTTCTGAGCCCCAGAGTGCAATTACAGAAAAGTCTATGTATTTTCCTATTATTTGTATATTCTCCTGAGCCTGGTAGGTGGCTTCAGTACCTCCCTTTAAGGGACTAAGTCTCCGGCCACACTGTTCCCCTATCAGACACCCCCTAAATCCCCAATGGGTTCCCCCTTCCATGACAGGGCCAAGGCAAAGGGGTGCCAGCTTTCCCCCACCCCCGGAGTGAAATCCAGACATCAAAGGCCAGAGGGGCACTGGTGCAGCCATCATGGAGCCTGCCAGCTCCTTTTTCCTCCAAGATTTCTCCTGTCCCCTTCCCCACTGATGATGAACGTTGATGATGTGCCTCCCAGCTCACATCTCCCCCTGGCTGATGCCAGAGGGCAGTCAACAAGTGAGATGGCAAACTCTCCCTCCCCAAGAGAGGAGAGCATCCTCCGGATGCTCAAACCTCTCTCTCTCCTGCTGACCCCAAAAGCCTGGGCTCATTCCCGAACCCGGGTTGCCAGTGTGGCACGAGGTGTAGCGACCAGCACCTCAACCTCCCGCACCTCTGAGCCAGTGAAAAAGTCTACATTTTTATAGGCTTTTAATACACTTTTTTTCGCTGTCACCTACAGCCCAGATAGTACAGAGTTTTGTTCCAAAACTTTCAGGGTTAATGGGGCCTGTGCCAAGTTAGTGCCTTTCAAACATTTTGTGAAAAAATATATTTATAGGTTCCAGAGTTAGAAGGATTTTAAAATGTTTTTGAACATGCTTGGTAGGGTTTTAGGATAACCCTCTGATACAAAAGATAAATTCACCTTCTGTGAGCATGTGATTTTCAGATCATGAAAGACACCATCTTGTCTTTTTTTTTAAACAAAAGAAATGGAAAATACATAAAAATGATGTATTTTCAGAAAATAAAACACCTGATCCTTGGTAAACAGCTAGAAGCTGGTGTTTT
Organism: Neoceratodus forsteri; assembly: GCA_016271365.2. Classification (NCBI taxonomy): domain Eukaryota; kingdom Metazoa; phylum Chordata; order Ceratodontiformes; family Ceratodontidae; genus Neoceratodus; species Neoceratodus forsteri. The sequence continues at coordinate 959,177,839 of CM028135.1, read as the reverse complement.
TTTTAAATCATCCCAGAAATACATTTTCTGAGCACCCCAAAATTTTTGGTGCCCAGCTTAGCAAGGGGAGCCATTTGACAAGTGCTGGTGTAATCACAGCTGTATTACCCCTCCCTACAGACCTACATTAATAAATAGAGTAACCGGATTGTGGCTGCCAATCCTGCTGACGTTATTAACTCAGCTTGTGTTTTTTTATTTTCCAACATCTGGGTGCCCATCCCCTAGTGTGGCTATCATCCCCTCTCCGAAAAGTGATTAGTGCCACCTGGGCACTCACCCCAAGTATAACTGTACATAATATAGAGTATGACCCCCCTCCCCAGTCTCTGTAACTTTATCCCTCTGATAATGAGCGATGCCAGGCTACCCACAACCAGTGCCGCAAAACTGTCCACTGACACTGGGGTGCCCAATTGCCAGTGACAGTATCCTTTCAATAAAGAAAACTTTCCACAAAGATCTTTTATTTTTTGTAAGTTTACCTGAAAAGAAAAAAATGGTCCCTCTTCAATCTCTGCGTCCGCCCCCCCCCACTAAGCATTCAACACCACAAACGCTGCCATACCTTAACTTACCTAGAGAGGTCCCACATTTTAGATCCACTCTAAGGAACTGAAGGGCATCTTCATCCAGGAACCTCAACTGCAATATGAGGAAATAAGGTAAGTCTGTTTAATGTATTTCAAGGCGTTTTGAACTTTTACTGATAACTTCATCATTTTTAAATATTTTTCCACCAGATTTTCAACTTGGCTTTTTAGGACCCCAACTCATGAACAAGGTGGGTGAAATTTCTTAAAATCTGTCCCAAAAGGTGGTTTTGCATTTGGTTCATGAAAGCACCATCTGAGCAGGACTTGAACATTTTCACTCAGCGGGTTCGTGAGGTGGAGTCATAAGAAGACTATATTGAGAATTTGGTGGAAAAATATGGTGAAATGACCAAGTTATAAGTGAACATTGAAATATTTCCATGTTCACTCATCACTTTGTTTTGGTTAATGTTTCCCAACTAACTTTCAATATGGCCTTTTCAGGACCCCACCTCATGTACACAGCAGGTGAAATTTTCAAATCCAGGACAAAAGGTGATGTTTGCAGGTTTACAAAAAACACCTTTCAGGCAGGATTATACCTACCAAGTTCACAAGATGGGGTCATAAGAAGATTATGTTCAAAATTTTGGGTCCAAATTTAAAAAAACAACAACAAAGTTATGAATGTTCATTGAATTTTTTCCATGCTCGCTCATAACATTGGTGATTTTCAATATTCTGACTCTAAACTTCCAATGTACTATAGCCACTTTTTTTCCACCACCTCATGAATGTGACAGGTGTTATTCTTCAAATCCTGGCAAAAATGTGTTTTGAGACTTGTGGCATAAAATGACATTTCAGCCAGTATTCAATAAAGGCCACATGTCATGTTTATAAGGGGAAGTCATAAAATCACTATGTTGAAAATTTGAGATCGCACACACGAAAAAAAAAAGTATTAAGAAACATTGAGTACAGAGCCAGCCTCTAGCCCAGCAGATAGTGCTTTGTAATCCTGTGACAGTGAGCTGAGTTTGGGGGTACAATCAGAGAGCCAGCTGGATGGCCATGGCTGGGGGATGCCTCAGCTATGCCACGCCACCCCCAACCTTGAAAGGGGAGTTTAAGGGTTGACCATACGGGTCCAAGCAGCATATAGTGAAGAGAACTCTTCTCTTAGCAAAGGACTCGGTACCTGTAGCTGTGCCATAGGGCCCTGCACTTTGGCTGACAGATGGACTATTTGCCCTGTGCATCTGTATCTGCAGCCACATTGGTGTGCAGGGGCCAGAGGGCCCTGATAACCCCCACACATTTTTTTTGTATTCATTGCTACACAGAAGGCCCTGTACTTCTGCAGGCAGATGGACTCTTCCACTGGCACAAGTGCCCAGGGACCCTTCACATCTGCATCTGTTCATGCAGGTCCAGAGGGATCTGCATGCATGATAGATAGATGATAGATAGATAGATAGATAGATAGATAGATAGATAGATAGATAGATAGATATTTTTATTTATAAAGTGCCCAATTCCTGAGACTCTGGGCACTAAACAGTAAAATCACAATTCAATATTATTTAAAATCACCAAACATACATAATAAAATCAATGTAAATACAGAATTTAATTCTATCTATCAACAAACTCATGTTATAAAATCCAGTTCAAATAAGTACATTTTCAGTCCCCTTTTAAAGGCTTCCACCGATGGGAATGATATGATCCCATTATTTAACAAAAAAAAAAATGAAGGAAATTCATTGCAAAAAAAATACATTAATGCATAAATTAAGGTTCAACTAAATGCAACAAAAGTAGTGAAATGGGGTTTTGAATTTCCTACCCTAACTGCATCCCCCCCCAGCAGCAAAAGTACAAGACCACACATGTAGCCAAATCAGGTCATCGTCAGGTATGAAAAACAACATACAACTGTTTCCAGATGGCATAAATGCAGTAGCACTGATGTGCTATATTTGTGGATTTGTATCTGCAGATGCAGAAATACAGATGCCACATGGGTCTGTGCTTCTGCTACAACAGCTATGTGTGTGTCTTTAAGCATGTATCAGTACCTGTGACAGCAGAGACACTGGTCCCACAGAGGCCTGCACTTCTTTACACAGAAATACTGTAACAATTTGGGTATCATGGATTTCTACATGCAGCTGCAGAAGTCAGTGTGCATGGCTTACATCTGTGGCTGCAAAAGTGCAGACTACAGTAGTGTTGCAATTTGGGTATCATAGATTTCATGGGGCCTGCTTTTCTACAGCCAGAGGTTGGTGTGTATGTCTTACGTCTACAGCTGCAAAAGCACAGGACTGTCAGCATGTGCTTCTGCAGCTAGAATTGTGTGTATGTCTTGCAGTGTGCATAAGCATCTGTGGAAAGAGAAGTGCTGGACTAATAAGGACCTGTGCTTTGGCAGACAAAAGAACTTTACTGATATAGATATCATGGATTTGTGACTACACATCTTGGTGGGGGTGGGGGAGGGTCCTGGATGCTCACCCTGGCCTACAAAATGGCCATTGAGCCAAAACAAGCAACCAAAGAAGTCTCTCCCCTGCAACACTGCAGGGGTGCAGCTAGAAATGTCAAGGAAATATCAGACTCCTACATAGTGAATCAAAGGGTTTTTTATTGATAACATCAGGGAAATGTGCCCTCTTTTACACACACAAACACACACACATATGCACACACACATGCACACACACACATAAAACAACAATGTTTCATGGCCAGAGACACTTCTTCAGGGTCCACAGTGGTCACAATACTTTTTGTTCAATGGTTCTCAAACCTTATAGGTTGGCATACTCCCATAAGTGTCCTACACTCTCAGAAGGGTTTGCAAGGTGGCATCAGTGTTTCCTTACATTCTCAACTTGGGCTATCTCCCAGTGCTGTAGTTTTCAGTCTCCTGCTGACCCACTCACTACTCTGCCCTGAGGCGATGAAACATTTTTTTTATCCTGAATTTGTATCTGTGGCTCCACTGGCCTCTGCTTCTGCACACAGAAGTAATGTTATGATTTAAGCACCATGGATTTCTATCTGCAGCCAGAACTGAATGGGTATGTCTTGCAATGTATGTATGACAGACACCAATTCATCAAGGTAGCACATCAGTGCTACTGCAATGGTATCATGTCTTACCAGATGATGGCTATCTGTGGTTGCTTGTCTGGTCTTGTCATTTTGCTACTTGGAGGGGGTGGGAAGTTAGGGTTGGAATCCCTAGCATCACATTTCCCTACTTTTGATGCATTAAGTAGAACCTTAACTCATACATTAACTTAGTTTTAATTACAATGAATATCTGTCTGTCTGGCTGTCTATCTATCGATCTACAGTATATATCTACAGTATCTATCTATCTGTCTATCTATCTATCTATCTATCTGTCTGTCTGTCTATCTTTGTCTATCTATCATTCGATCTATCTATATATGTCTATCTATATCTATCTATCTATCTATCTATATCTGTCTGTCTGTCTGTCTATTATACATCTGTATCTATCTATCAACAGTGAAGGTTAAGATACTGTATATAGAAAAGTACTCTACCTCATATATTGTGGCCTCACAGTATATTTATCCTGATACTGCAGCTGTTACCCATTATTTACTGTAGGGGTGATCATGAGATTAAGATATTAATGGCAACATGTTCTAATTTCAGCTAGAACATACTCTTTTTTGGGAGTAATTTTTAATTATATGCTGAGTTCTCATATTCTGTCCTTGCACAACAAAGACTATGGAGCTTTAGCAGCACAGTCAGAAAACCAGCTGAGTAGAGGATGTCAGAAAAATTGGGGAAAGCAGCAAAGTGGAAAATGCACAAAAGGTGTAAAAGAAATAGGCTAGACTGAGGTAATGGGGAATGAAAAGGTTGGAAACAAAGGTACAAGTGAATTTAAAATTAACTGACAGGGACTGGTAGGCTGAAAAAAAGAATTATAATACAGAGATACAGAGATACAGAGAAACAGACATACAGACAGACAGACTTGAACAAGTGGATGAATATGTGGCTTGTAACAAACCGGGGAGCGGCAGAGAGATATGAAACTAGGTATAAGGAAACTGAAAGGATTAAGGAGGAGGTGAGACTGAGAATATAAATAAAGGTGACAGAGAGCATCTGAAGAGGAAAATAAAAATGAGCCAAAATGGAAACAGTGAGTTGAAGAATGTAAAGGAGGAGACCCTAAAAAGGTCAAAGGATGAGATATGGAAAAGCCTGGCCAGAATACAGATAGAATTTAGAATAAATTAGGACAGAGTCTGATTTTATATAGTGCCTTTCATGTAGTCTGTATCCAAACCACTTACATACTAATGGATGCGACCAGGACTACGTAAATACACATCTATGAAAGTTCAAGATTCATGCAGACACTAAGTGCATTATAATGATGCTGTTTTGTTGTCATAGTAATGCTGGCTAGAGAAAGGGTGGTCCCTTTATCATTTGAAAAGTGCTGCAGGATCTTCACCACTTAGCTGTATAAACACAAGAGATGAGTAGTTAATATTCTTTTGGTAGAACTTAAACTCTTACTTGGTTCCAATTTGGAAATAGGACTGTGTGAAATGTTGAAGTTCAGATGGGTTGGAATTAGGCACAGTTCTGGAACATTCTGTGGAATTTTATGGGTAGCAGAATTCCGACATGTTGCTTGTAAAATTGTTTTTGTGGATTAATAATCTGGAGTTACAGGACATCAAGTGTTATTTTCCACAGTCCACGGAATAATATTCCACAGTTTCCATGATCCATGGTAAACAATTCAGTGGTTTATACAGAAATGTTTTTCAGAATTCCACAGAATTGCAACCAAAATTCCGAAAAGCATTTTAGAAGTGGAATTGTGATTTTGCACCAGATCTTCTGGGTGGAATTCCAAATTCTGCCCAGCACTATTATCATTGTTTTTTTTTACCAGGAGAGACACACTAAGCTGAAAGCTTGTTTTACAGGTGTGACTTCGGAGCACAAGGAAGCTGCTACCACCACTGAGCTCCTACCAATAGGGCTACCAAACATTATCTATTTACAATGCCTCCTTTGGCTGCACTCACAAGGTATCTGTCTAATTCTCTACTTCGCTGTAAATATCAAACCTGTTACTCCCTCCATCAGCAAACTTATTGTTCTCTTGAAAACTGTAAAATACAGCTCTCGGTAACATGTTCAATGCAATGTATAGCTGATCTTGATTCTGCAATATTGTATAACTAAAAAACTGTAACCTTTAGCTGCCATTCTATGTCTATATGTATTAAGTGTTTATGTTTGTTTTTCTGATGATCAGCCTTTGTAAATGAGTCCCTGACTCAAAGGTTGTAATCATAAAGTCTGTTAAATAAATAAATAAAGTGACTTTCTCAGGGTCACACAGTATGCAAGTGGTGGCTGTGGGATTCAAACCCAGATCTCCAGGTTTGCAGCTCAGAGTCTTAAGTCATTCCAGGTTTCTGAGAGTCAAAATACTTCCCATGTCCCACAATGAAAATCAATATCCTAAAGAAATGAATTTTGAGAGATTAATATGACAAATTATTGAAAATACACCCTTTCTTTCAGAGAAATTAATGATTTATTACTTCAATGCCTGCACAACTGGTCGTCACTCAAATTTAGATTTCATTTTTTTTAAGTCAAGTACTTCCCCACTCTTTTGTTTGGATGTCTTTATATTATTTTAAACAGTCAAATTCTTCCCAGATGAAGCTAACTGAAGTTGAGTCCTGCTGAGACGATATCTTGGTTTAAAGTTTCATACTGTTGATGTTACCTCCAGCAGTGCATCAGTCCCCTAGTACTGTACTCTGCTTTTAGCACTGAGTATAAACCCATGTCCCTTGTATGGAAAATAACCACATGATGACCTTGAGCCCCCAGATGGAAAGAGTGTTGCCAACTGAGTTACACAGACACATACTTCACAAGAATGGGGGGTAAGAAACGTGAGAAAGAAAAGCAGCACACAAGAAAAGGTGACATAATATGAGAACAATGAATGGTTCTGAACAGCTGAAGATGGATGTGCGGGATAGAGGGAAAAAAGAAGGAAAGAAAATGCAAACACAAACAGTTAAATATTTTATTTGAGGACTAATTAAAATATTGATTTTAAGGAGATCATTAGTGTTTGTTAGGAATTTTTTAATTCTTTCAGTATGGAATTCCAGAAAATTCTGACTAATTTCATGGAATTCTTTCAGTAGCAGAATGGTGGAATTCTGCCACAGAACATGCTCTGTATTTTTTGTATTCAACAGCACTCTCTTTTCTATCCCCTGCTGTGCCCTGTTAATCTCCAGCCATACCTACCTGAAGACACATCTCAGCCTGCAGACACTCAAGCACTCTCATTTCTATCTCCTGCTGCACCCTGCTAATCTCAAGCCATCTCTGCTCAAAGAAGCCACTCAACCTGCCGACACTCAAGTGCTCTCATTTCTATCTACTGCTGCACCCTGCTAATCTCCAGCCATCTCTGCCCAAAGAAGTCGCTTAGCCTGCAGACACTCAAGCACACTCTTTTCTATCCCTTGCTGTGCCTTGCTGTTCTCCAGCCATCCCTGCCTGAAGAAGCCTCTCAGCATGGTGGAATTCTGCCACAGAACACGCTTGTCTTTTCTCTGTTCCACAGTGCTCCCTTTTCTATCCCCTGCTGTGCTCTGCTAATCTCCAGCCATCCTTGCCTGAAGAAACCTCTCAGCCTGCAGACACTCAAGATACACCCACAGCCTGCCTCCATGCAACGGCTTGCACCAGAGACCTGGAGCTCTCCTTTTTTGAATTTGGCACCTTTTTCTAGGAACTCTCAGCTTATTTATTTCAACCTGCTGTATTATAAATCAGTGAAATTTGGGCATAGGTCTAGCTTCTGAATTAATTCTGTTTTTACTGCCTTGTACTGTTACAGTGATTTAAGACTGTAACTAATGTTTTATTACTAAATTGTTATTGTGTATTGCACTGCTCTCTGGCTCTTTACCCTGCCTCCCTGAGATAAAGAAAAAAAAATCAGGTTGCTCTTGCTCTTCTTCCTATCTCCTCAACCCCACAGGGTTTATTACTGTCACTACTTTTTCTTCTTTTTACCTCTTTCACTCCCTGTCTCCCTGATTTGTCTGCACCAGACGGTTGAGATATTTCACAGTTTGCGGTTGGGATATTTTACATCACTCGGTCAAGATAGTTTACTAATCCAGACTTGCTCCCATTTCACTTAACTGGTTCCCCCTCTCCCTGTTGAGCCCTATGCTTAAAAATGGTTTTGTGCACTACTGTCTTCTGTCTTTTCTCTATTCCACAGTGCTCTCTTTTCTATCCACTGCTGCACCTTGCTAATCTCCAGCCATCCCTGCCTGAAGAAGCCTCTCAGCCTGCAGACATTCAAGGTACGCCCGCCACCTTCCTCCGTGCAATGGCTCACACCACAGTTTTCTCTGACACCCTCCTGCCCACACTATCTTAACACTTAGCTTTATAGCTTTAGTAGGGCTTTCCTATTGGTCAGTTGCATTTTTTCTGTCTCTTCGATTCCTAATTGGTGAATTATACAAACCCAACACTAGGGAATCATTTCAGCCAACTTTTCAAAACTGACTTTCTTAACCACCAAAAATTGGTTTCCAGGTGAACCTTTCTCTCTGTTTCTCCTTAACTATCAATAAAGGTCTCTCCAGCTGTAATCACCTGGTTGACATTTTCTCTCACTTTTCTGCTAATGGCTTTCTGCTCCTGTGATTTCCACCCAGACCTGTAGTTCTAGCTATCACTAATCTGCTATTTTTAGCATCCTAGTTTTGGATCTTACATATTTATTTGGCTGTATAATGATGTGCTGAAACATCTCGTCTGTGTTTCTCATTCTTATTGCCCCAGTCTGTTAAAAACATTAATTTGCACCCCTACTCCTGAGTCTATTAATATAGCATCTCCTCTTTCTGCTACCTAGCCTATTTAGCTAGTTCCCTGTTTAGAAATGATTGTACCCTTATGTTTTCTTCCTTTAATCCTCTTCCACCTTTTAGCCTTTTTCTTAGCCATCCCATTCCGTCCTTGATGATAATCAGACTTCTAATTGGCATGCCTCAGCTTGATAGTGTCCAATTCAGGCTGGACTCTGGATGATTGATGTGCATGGGAACTATGAGCTTTGGGACCCCAATGTCTACCATCCACCCACCTACCCCTAATTTGGTCAGAGGCTTTGTTTACTCCCTGTCAGCTCTCTATACTCAGCGCTGCTGCCGCACACTTTTCTACTGCTCCACATCGACCAAATTCATAAGGCATGAGGACTCCAATAAGTTTAAGCGGCTGTGCAAAAACTGGAGGCTAACTCAACAAATATTACTCCTGCTCCTTCTCTTGGGCTCCATTCACCCAAACCCAGTGTCAGCACCTGCTAATATCACCCTGAACCCCCCTTCCCCACTGGTCTTGACACAAAAGGTATCAGCATTGCCCACCTCAACATTCGAAGTCTCCTAGCTAAGAAAACTGCCTTTGAAGCCTGGGTTGAATGCAACAATTTTGATGTCATCGCCCTCTCAGAGACCTGGCTAACCCCCAAACTTTCCTCTTATGAAATCACACTGAAAGGCTATTCTCTAATTAGGAAAAATAGAAAGAAAAAAAGAGGAGTGGTTGCCTGTTCTTTATTTTAGATAAGCTCTCTTACACCGAACTTAACCTGGAATCTGAAATTTCTGTGCTCGAATCCCTCTCCTTTAATCTAATACTAGGGAAAAACAAAATATTAACCATCACTTCTGTCTACCTACCCCCCAGGAACACCTTTTTTCGGAGCCTGAATCCTTCCTCTCTAACAAGTCCTCCTTCTCACCCAACAGAGAATGGAACATTTTAGGGGATTTTAACATTAACTGGGATAGCAACCAGTCTGACTGCACCAAAGAACTTCTGGCAAGCTCCGGACTGCACCAAATAATATCCACCCTCACATGAACAAATTATAAGACAGGAAACAGTTCTACCATAGACTGGATCATAACTTCAAATCCCACCAGAGTAACAGCTTCTGGTGCTCTCTATGACTCCATTAGTGACCACTGTACTGTTTTTTGTCACTGGTCCACCAACGCTCCTAAATATATGCTTAATTATATAATCACTAGACAATTAAAAAAAACAAACGTAGAAGAACTCGCTCATGCATTCAAATCAGCTGACTTGTCCTTCACATCAGATATAAAAAACATAGACCTCGCCCTAGATGAATTCACCAAAAGATTTAACAGCATTTATGACTCCCATATCCCTTAAAGAAGATCAGAGTCAGTGGGCGGTCCAATAGTGGATCACACCAGGCCTTCTTAAACTTATGCATTCTAGAGACAAGGCATGGGCTAGGCACAGGAAATCTACCTCCTTCAGTCTCCAATTGAAAATATAAACACTCCGCAACAGATGCAAGTCAGTGGTTTGTACTGCAAAAATCAACCACTTCAAGAACAGTCAGCCTTACAACAGAGCTAATTCCAAACAACTCTGAGGAACTTTAAACTCTCTACTGGGGAAATACAAGAAGTGTGAGCAGATTATGCTTCTGGCAGACGGGAAATTAACAAATGACCCAACAAGCATGGCTAACTTAGAAACATAGAAACATAGAAGTTGACGGCAGATAAGGACCGCAAGGCCCATCCAGTCTGCCCATTTCTTTTTCTACCTTATAAATGAGACATCAGCCTTTGATCTGTCAGTGGCCTATCTATTCATACTCATCTGTATTGCTCCCATATGCCTATCCCGTGCCTGTTTGAAGCACTGCACTGTATTCATAGCCACCACTTCCTGAGGTAGGCTGTTCCATGCATCCACCCCCCTTTCTGTGAAAAAGAATGTCCTCACATTCCTCCCTAATCGGCCTCCCTCTAATCTCATGATGTGTCCTCTTGTCCTGCTATTTTTCTTATATTTAAACATGTTAGACTCTTTCACCTTGTTAATGCCCTTAAGGTGTTTGAATGTCTCGATCAAATCACCTCTTTCCCTCCTTTGCTCAAGGGTATACATATTGAGCTCCGTTAATCTGTCCTCATATGTCTTCTGATGCAGTATCTGTACCATTTTGGTTGCCCTTCTCTGGACTGCCTCAATTTGGTTAATGTCCTTGTGAAGGTGTGGCCTCCAATACTGCATGCAGTACTCCAGATGGGGCCTAACCAGTGTCTAGTAAAGAGGGATTATTACCTCCCTCTTACGACTTGTGATACCCATACTAATACACCCTAACATCCCCCTAGCCTTATCTACTGCTTTAGAGGTCTGCTTGGATGATTTCAGGTCATCGGTGATGATGATGCCCAAGTCTCTTTCTTCCTTTGTGACTGCCAGCAACTCCCCTCCCAGCCTATAGGTGGCTTCAGGGTTTCTCTTCCCTATGTGCATGATCTTGCACTTCTTTGCATTAAATCCCAGTTGCCACTCTTCTGACCATTTTGCTAGTTTATCCAGATCTCTTCTCATTCTGCCCACCCCATCTGGATCATCTACTCTGTTGCAGGTCTTGGTGTCATCTGCAAACATTACCCTCTAGCACATCTGCAATATCACTAATGAAGATATTGAAGGGGACTGGCCCCATGACTGATCCCTGAGGTAGCCCACTTGTGACTTGCATCTCTTCTGACTGTATACCATTTACCACCACTTTCTGTTTTCTGCCCGTCAACCAGTTTGCCACCCCATTGACTAACTTCTGACCCACCCCAAGCCTACCCAGCTTATTTATCAATCTTCCTTATGATGGCCTGTACACAGCTGCTGTATTCATGGACCTTACCAAAGCTTTTCATTTGGTGAACCACAACCTTCTACAGTCTGTCATTGCCCACCCGAATTTCTCTACAAATGCAGTCAACTGGTTTAGCAGCTATCTTCACTCGAGGTACCACAAAACGATTATTGAGGGTCATCCTTCCTCTGAATGCCTTATTGAGTATGGAGTTCCACAAAGGTCTGTCCTTGGGCCACTCTTTTTCTCTCTGTTTATTAACAACATCCCTTCCATCTGTTCACATACTAACATTATACTTTATGCGGACACCGCTGTCTTGTACTGTAAGGATGTTAATCCCTCCACCCTTCTCTACAAACTTCAAGTAGATTTCTACAACCTACATTCATGGTTCACCACCCAGGGAATGGTCCTAAACTCTCAAAAAACTAAATGCATGGTATTCCCCTGCACACAGAAATCATCTAATTTCAATTTAACCCTCATTGATAATTATGGTACTGTCACTGAGAGGGTGCAAGAATTTAAATACCTTGACCTTATGTTGGATGAGCACCTCTCTTTTGGCCCACACATAACACAACCAATAAACAAAATTAACCAGAGACTGGGGCTTCTTTACAGCATCAGGCAACTCCTCCTCCCAGAATCTAGAAATAAGTTAGCTACCATCTTACTGTTATCTCTCCTTGACTACTGATCCATCATCTACTCACCACAAAGTACCGTAATTCTGTAATGTTACAGAAACTGAAAACAGCTTACAATGACATTATCAGATTGGTTACAGGACTTCCCAGTTGTACTCATAGCTATGCTCTTTACGAGCAGTGGTAGGCGAAGTGGCCCCAATTCGCTCCATGAAGTGATCCACGGAGTGAGGGCAGATTTGCGGAGTGTTCCACAATGCAAAGCTGAGTACTTTGCATTATAATGGTAAAGCGAAGTCCATTGAAAACAATGACTTTGTATTACTCCGCCTTCCCAAACCACTACTCCACCAATTCATAAGGCGAAGTACATAGAAAACAATGTTCTTCGCCTCACTTCACCTTGTTTTTAAGCTCCAAAGGTGAATTTTGCAGTGATTCATGGGATTTCAGGTCACATGGGCTCTTGATTGTTCTGCACAGCCTCAGTTTGGGGTAGTGTGTGTATGAAGCTATAGGAGAGAATCTGCTCTGAGAGCTCTGCGATTCAAACCTTCTAAAAGCTGTTAAAATAGCCTTTTGTGGTCATTTGTTTTGCTGAAACTTTAGTTCATCGATTATAGGAAACCCTCCTGTGATTATATCATCAAGCGTTTATTGTTTGTGTGTGGATTTTGAATGTTAATGTACAATATTCAGTCTGTGTACTGAGAGATAGTGGGAGTGTGCTTTGGGGGAGGTGTGTATCTGTGGTGTATATAGATTAATTTGGAGAAAAAGACAGAGCTTTCTGTTTTGATGATATTTTTCTTGTATAACTGCCTTAATGTACACACAGTAATATTTTCAATAATTCTTGCCATTTTTTTGCTGATTGCTGTGGTGCCGCAGTGCATAATTTTAGTTTGTTTAAAATATGTGGTTATATTACTGAAATTTTCAATTTGCTATGCATTACTTAGTGTGTGTGTGAGTATGCGTGTGACGCATGTCATCAAATCAGGCACCTTTTATTGTGCCACATAATTTCAGCAATGTGAACCTGCTATGCTATCCACTGCAGCTGTGTAATTTTTATGTTTGCTTGCACGCATGTGCAAGAAACATAGTGCCATCATCCGAGATTTCGGAGGTGTGTCACCTCCTCCTCCAATTCAGTCATTGTGTTGGCAGGCATGGCCCCTACAAGCCAATGCATGCTGGAGCTGTCTATGACAAGCTCCAAAATGCAGTGGCATACAGTTGAAAGGGGAGCTACGCTTCAGTGAGCAGCGATCAGATATGTCGCCTGCTCATGCGCAGCTCCCTACACACACACACACAGCATGCTGCTGCTCACCCCAACGCACACACTGTATAGCCGACGGGGTGCCCAATCCCCATAGGCTGTGCTGTGCCCAAACAAAGCCTTCCACATGCCATGCTGGGTGCCCATCCCAGTGTGGCAACATCGTATAGCCAATGGGGTGCCCAATCCCCGTCAGCTTCACTCCCCAGTACAAGAGCCATGCTGGGAGCCCACCCCAGCATGGCAAGTGATTCCTGGCGATGGGGGTGCCCAATCCCCGTTGGCTGACACCCCTCAACCATCCTTGTGCCATGCTGGGGCCCACCCCAGTGTGGCAAACGTCAGCGTCATCATTAGAAAAAAAAAAACCTGTAAAGAAAAAACCATCTCTCCCTGGCCCCCACAACCCGCACCCACCCACTGCGCACCCTGCCTCCCCACACCCCCCTCCACCCCATACTTACCTCCGGAGCTCGGTGCGATGATCTTCGGTGGACCGGGAACACGTCTGCACTCTTCAAAGCCGACCGCGAACTGAGGAAATGCCGGTAAGCTTTATAATGGGCTAGATAGGGGTTTTCAACTTTGTGCATATCTCAGGCATTTTTTGGAATTTTTGCACCAAATTTTCAACATGGGGTTTTTGGGACCCCTTCTCATGAATGATGTCACTGTCATGGCATTATTAGGGCCCGAAGGGTGATTTCGCAGTCACTGCGCGAAATCATCCTTTGAGCCTGAATAATGCATGATAGTGACATCATTCATGAAGGGGTCCAAATTCATGTGAAAATTTGGTGCAAAATTCCCAAAATGACTGTTTTATGAGCGCATTGCGCAGTTCCTACGCAGGCTCGTAAGTTCGCGAATTTTCAGTATTTTCACTCCAGATTTTCAACATTGCCATTTTACCACACCTTCTTATGAGAAGTACAGCTGTCATTTTTCACATCTCACCCAAAACGTGTTTCCACCAATGTAGCGCACAATGGCGCAGTTGGTGTGCGATATCAATGTTCGGGACAAATTAAGAAAATCACAGTGACACTGTTCATGAGCAGAGGTCTTAAAATGGCTATGTTGAAAATTTGGTGAAAAAATACCTAAAAATGACTGTTTTACAAGGGTGCAATGCGCAGTTCCTACGCACGCTCGTAAGTTCACGAATTTTCAATATTTTCACTCCAGATTCTCAACATTGCCATTTTACCACACTTCCTTATGAGCAGTACAGCTGTCATTTTTCACATCTTGCCCAAAATGTGTTTCCGCCCATGTAACGCACAATGGCACAGTCGATGTGCAAAATCAACGTATGGGACACATTAAGAAAATCACAGTGACACTGTTCATGAGCAGAGGTCTTAAAATCCCCCGCACACCAATTCGCACACCAAGAGCACCATTGTGCGCTACATGTGCGAAAACACATTTTGGGCGACATATGAAAAATTGCAACTGTACTGTTCATAAGGAAGTGTAATAAAATGGCTATGTTGAAAATTTGGTGAAAAAATTCCTAAAAATGACTGTTTTAAGAGCGTGCATTGCGCAGTTCCTATGCATGCTCGTAAGTTAGCGAATTTAATATTTTCACTCCAGATTTTCAACATTGCCATTTTATTACACTTCCTTATGAACAGTACAGTTGCAATTTTTCATATGTCGCCCAAAATGTGTTTTCGCACATGTAGCTCACAATGGTGCTGTTGGTGTGCGAAAGCAATGTTTAGGACAGATTAAGAAAATCACAGTTACACTGTTCATGAGCAGAGGTCTTAAAATGGTGACGTTGAAAATTTGGAGACAAAAGTCCATAAAATGACTGTATTACAGTGAGCATTGCGCACTTTCCACGCACCCTTGTAAGTTCATGACTTTGTAATATTTTCAGTCCAGATTTTCACCAGTGACATTTTTCCACACTTCCTTATGAACAGTACAGCTGTCATTTTTCACAACGTGGCTGAAGTGTGTTTTCACACTTTCAGCGCAGAGATGCGTGGTCGCTGTGGGAAATCATTGTTTGGCACAGATAAAGAAAATCACAGTGACACTGTTCATGATCGGAGGCACCAAAATGCCTGAGTTGATAGTCTGCTGTAAAAAATCCCAAACCTAATTATATTACGGGTGTGCGTTGCACAGCTTCTATGTGTGCTTGTGACTTCACCATTTTTTTAATATTTTTACTGCAGATTTGCAACATTGCCATTTTTTACACCTCCCCATGAACAGTACAGCTGTCATTTTTCACATCCTGTTCAGAATGTTTTTGCACCTGTGGTGCTAAATGCCATAGTCACTGTGCATAAGCAGCTTTCGGCTAACAAACTGATATTCCCCCTGTTCATGAGGTGGGGTCACAAAAACATGTTGAAAATTTGGAGTGAAAATACCAACGAATGCCTGATGTATTAGGGTTTCCAACCACAACGCCCAACCCTGTAGAGAATGACAGGCATCAGGGGTGTGACTTGGGATTCTTGCCTGTGATGCTCATACCATTACACACCCTGCAGCCAGTGAGAGGCATCGAGGTATGCCTTGGACTCTTCAGCCCCAAAGTTCACCCCATTCTCCTATATCACACCCATCTTACCATATTTCCTAATGAAATGGGGTGTGCATAAGGGCCAAAGACCCCAAGGAACACCGTGACACTTGTCAGTGTCTGCAGTGTGGGGTGTGGTGAAATGGTGTGACCGTTATGCCTGATGACCCAAACGCACACCCCAATGCCTGTCACTCTCTGCAGGGTGGTGGTGGGGTGGGCTTCAGTTCAGTACTTCACTGCCATTCCTATTACGCAGCTCTGTAACTTCTACACTACCACTGCCAATGCCAGCAAGCAAACATTCGGCATTGACAAATGCTTGTTGTACTTCTTTGTGGTATCTTTACTAGTACTAGTACTAGTGACTTTTACTGCAGCAGTGCAATACACTGCCCCCCACGGCCTGCCCCAACCGGAAAAGGAATTATTTTCCAGATTTTTCAATTTCTGATGGTGAGCATTGGTTAGGTGTTGTGCCTTTGCATCTGCATCTCTTCAGTGTGCAGCGCAATCTTAATCTGTCTGTGCATTTGCATCTCTTTAGGGCCCAATCTCCATCTCTAACTTAAGTCACAGTTGTTTCTTTGGCTTCCCTTCAGAGTACTGGACAGGTGCGCTGCATAATTCTGCATTAACATTGTACTCATTAATATGCGTTTTTCAGTCGGGACCATTATCACGAGTCATTCGTCATACAAATCACATTCTTCATCATCACAGACAGTCACAAATCACGATTTACAATCACGTCACGAATCACAACATTAATCTTTTTTAATAGCTATTTGGATGTACTGTAACCCTGTTTTGTAGTATCTCTCCATGCTTCACCACTCCTCCATTGTACTCATTAATGAGTGTTTTTAAGTCGGGGAGTTTTGTGTCACACCTCATCGGGGGGAGGCCCGGGGAAGTACAGCCATAGGCATTCGCATTTCATCATCATCACGGTCACAAATGCAGTCACAAATCATGATTTATGATTGCGTCACGAATCACAACATTAATTTTTTGTAATAGTTACTTGGATGTATTTTAAACCTGGAAGAAAAATAAAATTTACAGAAAGAGCAAATTAAGTGAAAAAGAGTACAGAAAAGACAAAAAAATGTAGCTTTTAAAAAAGCTGTTGGGTCTAAATCAAAGTTTAAATCTCCTCCTCTCTGATCTCAAAGTATCAGCAGTCACAAAACACACTACTCTCTCTCCAGCTACACAGGAGAAAGTAAAAGTATCTGCTTGTATGACTCACTTTCTTCTTGCCTAGCTAAAGAGCATGTGACTTACAGTACTGTAAGCCATGTGATGTGTGGGGGGACTGCCAAATCTGAATCACCAAGTGGGTCACTTAGAATCATAATGAGGAATGCGAAGTCCATTAAAAACAATGACTTCGCCTTACTTCGTGTTGCCATTCTGCCTTAATGCAAAGTGGTAATGACAAGGAGGAGTGAGCACTTTGCATTGCCCACTCCGCGTCAGGGAGTGGCAACGCGAGGTGCCCACTTCGCGTTCACTTTGCCGGCGGAATTTTAATTAGCTGCATCTCTGTTTATGAGTCAGTACATTGGTTGTCCCTAGAGGACAGGATCACTTGGAAGGCTTCCACATTTCTCTACAAAATCCTCCAAAGCCACCTTCCCCTCAGCATCTCCTCTCTGTTCAAGAAGGCTTGCCCCAGTCAGCTCACTAGAAGCGCTTCCACATTCCCTTTCTTGGTACCTTCCTGCAACACCTCTTTGGGACAGAGATTGCTTACCTACAGCGGTCCCAAGCTTTTTAATACCCTTCCTCCTAACCTTGCATGCAGCCCCTCTCTCAGTACTTTTAAGGACAAACTTAAGGAACACCTGCTCAAGTAAACCCACCTGCAACTGTCCTATGTAGTATTCCTCAGTTTTTTACCTCTGCCAGGGTTACTCTAATGGACACCTGCAAATTGTCTTATTAAATCACTACTAACCTTTCCATTTTTCTATAAATTCCTGGCCACTTGATTGTTTTCCCTGACTCCTGTCCCTCCTAAGCGCTGTCTGGATTATTTCTCCTTACCTCCCTCACAAGGCCCACCTTAGTAAAATTTGTACATATGGTATAGCCTTGCTGTAAATATTATGTTTGCTGTACATAATCCAGTTTGAAATTTTTCCTGCTTGTATGAAATTGTGTTTGTCATTGTATATGTTTCACCCAGTGCTTGTAACAAATTGTCCTGCTTCGTAAATTTGTCTCTAACTGTATATAGATATATAACTATGCGTTTGTTATGAGTTGTATCTATACATCTCAGTTATAACATGGACAACTGGATACTTGTGTAAATGGGCAATTTGCCCACATGCCTTTCCAGTATAAAATAAAAATGAATTAATGAATACTGTATATTGAAATGTTGCAGTTCCATGTTGTTTTCCACAGAACATATTTCCACAACAATTGTACAGTATGTGAATTTGTTTGAAACAAGTGCTTGAATAAAATGTCATTAGAAATGCTCCCACTAAGCCAGCCCAGTGGCAAGGAGGGCTGAGGCACTTTGCACCTTACCTCCTACCACTCCGGCAATATGTGTTCAGGAATGAGCTCATGTCACTGGGGGTCATCCAGTGGGGGGAGGATCAAGAGTCCACTGGACAGCTCTCCTCTGCTGGGGTGGGGAAGAATGCTCTCTCGGTCCTTAGCTGCCACCTGGTGAATGTGGGATGACAGTGACAGAATTATGAGTATTATTGAGGCGAGAAGCCATGTTCTATAACGTTTGCACCTCCACGCACACACACACACACACACACACACACACACACACACACACACACTTATGTGTTGACACGGGGAACATGGGGGAAAAATACAGAAAAGGGTTGGTGCCAGGTTAATGAAGCCCTGCTTCCCTGCCTCAATCCACACATCGCCATGTAGACCACCGACCTTAGCACTGGATAAGAGAAACCGGGTGCAGGAAGGATGGCCCTCCCCTTCCTGGTTCCACCTTGGGGAGCAATCCATGGAGGAAAAATGGGCAAAGTGAGTCTGGATGAGACAGATGCCAGGTGAGGGAGGTGAGGACAGGATTAAGTAGCTCTCAAGCATCAATATGTGGAAGAAAATGCTTTAAGGCAAAAAAAAAATAGAAATGCACCCACTTCCTTCCTAATGACCACTGGACACCTGCCTGTGGTTCTGTTTGATGGTCAGTTGTTTCAAAACTGTGCTCAAATTCTGCAGTTTACATAGACTCAGTGTAGACTTCTCAACACTCTTTCTCCATTAAAAAATGAAGACAAATACATGATTTACATAAAAAAAAACTGCAGTACACTTTTGTATATCTATGGAATTTCCTCAGAACTTTCAAAAAGCATTTCAGAAGTGTAAATGCTATTCCACTGGTATTCTACCAACAAAATACAGTATTCAGCACAGCTCTAGAGCCTGCATACTATATAATTGCATTGTTTTCCTTTATCCCTGCTGACACTTTTGACAGCATTGTTAGCATTCTGCTCTTTGGGGACTTTAATAGTACAGTATGAAGCAGGTTAGGAGCAATAGAATAAAAATTATAGAAGCACATTTTTCTGAACAGCTCTTAAAAAGTATTATATCAAATGTCAATAGGCGCATTTATTAGCAGCTGCAAACAAGAGAGATCTGACCTGTGATGACAATCTGCCTCAAGCGTTTTTTTGCCCTATGCTGTCATTGTCTGGCACTGCTGTATTCTGTCATATTATTTCCATCCCACTGGCTAAGTTAATAGGTAAAGGACAGAAGGGCAATCATTTTAATCTGTTTACAGCCTCTCCTACCCAAGCTACTGTATGGTAGTGTAGCTTTAGAATTTAAGGAGATAGTGGTCTGGATTGGATTCACCCAGGGATGCTGAAAGTGACTAGTCAGGCTCTTGTGGTACCCCTGGCTGAACTGTTTAAAGGCACACTGTTAACCATTTTTGCATCATATAATGTCTAGTTGAAAAAAAAAGCACGTTTTAGGATTTCTTACCTTCTCTAAAATTCGTTTATGTTGCTAGCTGTTTTATCTGATACTTTTCTTAGTAGAACTGAAATGCATGCATATTGTCTAATTGTACCCAATCTTGTTTTGTTTCAAACCCATGATCTACTCATATTGCACACTTTCTGAACATTAGGATCAGCCCCAAATAGTGCAGCCTCTCATGATGCAATTGTTTCCTCTCCTCTCACCTCATTGCATTATGAGCGACTTGGCTGTGTGTGGGTGATTCCAAGTATAGGAAAGATGCAGTGAGAGTTGATCAGGGCTGTAAACAAATATGTTCTGTGTGGTAACACCTGTATGCTAGGCCATGTATTTTTTTCCTTTAAATAATAAAAAAGAAATAAGAATAAAACTACTGTCTGCATAAGCAATCTTTACAGAATTCAATGAATAATAACATTGTTTTGAAATTAGAGATAGTTTGAGGACAAAGGTGGTTGACAGTGTCTCTTTAACAGCTCCTTAGAAACCAGTGAGGTACTAATAGATTGGTGGTAGCAGATATGGTACCAGTCCATAATGGAGATGATGAGGCAGATCTAGGGAACTACAGACCAGTGAGTCTAACTTCTGTAGTGGGAAGGTTTTTCAAAAACTACTGTTAAGGAACATATAGTGAACTTCCGAGGAATATATGGGCTAGCAAGACAAGAAGCAGCATGGGTTTGTGAAAGGCAGGTCATGTCAAATTAATTTGATTGTTTTTTTCTAGTTCAGTAGCACAGGCAGTTGACCAGGTCCAGGTGGAGGATATGTAAGCAATAATACCCGACAGGGTGGGCAGTATTTTGCTATACCAGACAGCCCAGGAGTGTAATGAGGCCCAACGCCGCAGGAAAATGAGCGCTGACACAGTGAAAGGTGGACTGAGGAGTATCGGGGCTGCTCATGGTCACATATATAAACCATGCAAAGAACTGAACTTTCATTTTTTCCCCTTGCTATATATATACTTTGTTTGCTTTTGTTCAGAAATGTCCAGGAAGAAATTAAGCCAGTCAAATACAGATGGCTGTTTATGGTCAGGCTGTGCAGTGTTGACAAGGGGCACTAGCAGGGATATTTTTTTTTATATTTGAACAATTGAAACAATTGGCCTGTGTAGAGGTGGCAGTAGTTTCGGGTGTGCTAGCAGCAGAAAAATGAAATTAAGTCTGTTGTTGGAGCTGCTGAGGAGTTATGGAGTCGGAGGGTCATGTACATGGTGGCAGAAAAAGTAAAGTAATTCTGAAAAAAAAAACACACAGGCTTCTTACAGTGGGTTTTTATTTTTTGGGGGGATTAGGTGTTCTGTTTTGAAGTGGGGTATTACACAGGGCTATTACTTCAAAGTCTAAGGGTCATCAGAACTGGGCCAAGGAGTGTTTATGAGGCTTTCACAGATTTTGCTCCCATCGATGGAAACATGCTGCCCACACCCAGTGCGCAATTTATCAGTCAGATTCATGGAAGCATGGGCCAAGAGAGGCTGTCTGTACTTTTAAATGGTTTTCTGTCAGTAAATATGTTTAATTCTTTATGATATGTGTGGTTTTGCTTGTGTTGGGATGCTTTTTGTATTGGGGGCGGGAACTGTGCAGTGTCACTTATTAGGTAAATCTCCACTGCCGGAGGGAAAAAAATTGTGAGTGTGCCATTTGAAAATTCATGAACACATTAATTTCAATAATTAGGTCCTTGATTCCCGCACTTTTCAAATCCGGGCTCTGTTGTCTCATAGACGCCCACCTTGCCAGGGCTCTCAGCCAGTCAGAGCCTGGGAATTTTTTAGCCCATTTTCTAAGCAAACAATAATACCCTTCAGGGTGGGTGCTATTAGGCTACACTAGACTGCTCGGGGTCTTATAGCCCATGGAAGGTCTGGTATAGCCCAATACCACCTAACTTTAAAGGTCTAATTGCACATAGAAAATGGGATTTGGGATGCATTCTAGAAAAAAAATTAAGTATTCAAAAAATAGGTAATATAAATTAATAAAACCATTTCTTGAAAAGTAGTCCCTTCTACTGCAGGCATTTGCAGTAGAGGGCACTGTGTTGTACCAGTCTTTTTAATATGGAATGTGCCATCCTCTTTCATATATCTAATGTGCAGTTTGTTCCCGTTCCTGTTTAATAGCCTCCTGTCACTGACCGTGAAGTGAATAATGTAGCATATCTATAAGACCAGTGGTACTTTTGTGATTGCTGCTCCCACAGATGGAGATTCGCTGCTTGGTTGAAGCAGCACAGAAAGTTGGTGGGTGACCGAGTACAGTGGTAGTGTCAGGAACAGCAAAGGAAGTGCAGTCTGGCTGTAGTGATCTATGTAAGAAACAGTAGGCAGTTTCTATTTTATTTCAAATTTAATGAAACAAAACAGCAGCTAGAGAGGGGAAGACAATCTACCAGCTGGGAGGCTTGCTCAGTAAGTTAAAAAAAATGGCGACCAGCCAGCATTTAAAATAGCTACTGCTGGAGCCCGGGATATGACTATGGCCAGGTAAACAGGCAGCTGGCAGTGGGTCATGTTTTTAAGTGGGCATTGTTGTCTCATAAATGCCCTCCTTGGCAAGGCACTTAGCCAATCTGAATGTAGGAACTGTTCAATAATTTTTCTAAACCTTACCTTGATTTCTGTAAGGCCTTTGATTTTGTTTTATCCCAAAGGCTGGAAAATAAGGTGAGAGATTTGGAGATGGGGTTAAAACAAACCAGATGTATATGAAACTGATTGGAGGACTGAACCCAGAAAGGCATTCAATGGTAAATTCTCAGTGGTAAGGGAAGCTCCTAGTTGTATCTCAAAGGGGTCTGTTCTGGGACCACACTCTTCATGTACTGTATAACAATGACATGGGTAAAGGTTTGGAGGGCAAGGTGTTTCTCTTTGGGGATGATACAAAACCCTGTAGGATGGTGGATCACATTGAGGATAGAACACATATGAAAGGGGATGTAGAAAAATTGAAAAAATGGTCCAGTATATAGAGAATACTGCTTGAGCAACCATGCACAGCCAGCCTGTGCTGCCACAGAGGGGTTCTGTTTACATCAGACCTCGAGGGCAAAGCTCGAGAACTGTGATGTAATCAGAAGCCCAAGGTGATGGCACAGACAGGTTGGGCATGTGGTTGCCCAACCAATATTTTTTTTTTTTTTTGTATAATTTTTTTCTTTTAATGAAAGTGTTTTCACAGTGCTCTGTGGCAGCAGTGAATGTGCTGGTGGTTTCAATTCAGAATGTGAACTGATTGCTGTGCACATGGCAGGGCTATGGAAAATACCAGCTGCCTTGAGGATTTCTGATCAGCTGGAAACTGATTGTATCACAGAAAGGTACAACTCCATTCCATAACCTTTGAATTGTGGTAAAACAAGATTTCTGCTTGCATGGAAATCCATGCAGAACAAACCCTCACTATACACTATATGAAGAATAATGCATGGGTGGGTGTAACCAGAATTTTCCACAAATGCGATGTGTGGGATGCTACATAAACCCTGAAAGTAAAGCTCAAGAGGTTTATAATAGCAACCCACACTGAACGTGTGTGCAAAATTGTGGCTTACACACACACACACATTTTTTTTTATAATTACTAGTGAACAAATTTAATTAATGTGGGGTCCAGTGATGTACTTATTACTTTGATTGTAGGACAACAGAAGGCTGAGGCCCATAAGTGTTGTCCCCACTACTCAGTGGAGGTACTGGTGTCACTGTCACTGATATAACAGTTCAATCTGGTCTTGAAAATAGACAGACTTGGTGCCTGTATCAAGTCCTTGGGTAATTGATTCCATAGTTTTATCAATCTAGTGAGGTATGCAATCCTCTGCATTTCAGTTTTTGATAGCCCATCCTCTGTTTGATGCTGTGATCCCTTAAGTTGTATTTTGGGTCCTTATGTACCAGTCCTAATACCTGCATTAGGAATTTATCCTCCAGGATTTTATACATGGACAACATGTCCCCCCTTTTACATCTCTGCATAAGGGGCCATAATCCTAATACCTCAAGTCTAGCCATAAATGGTTTGTCCCTACAATGTAGAATGAGTTTAGTAAATGTTCTCTGGGATCTTTCCACTATATTAATATCCTCCTTTAGATAAGGGCTCCAGTGTGGCATGGGGTCATGTTGTCACAAACAAAAACAGCACAGCACTATACTGTGCTGTCGAAACAGCGAATAGAAATAAAAACAGTAAAATACTTATTTTCTGCATGGGGGCTATGCCCCCCTGAACCCCCCTTATTAAAGTAACCTTCTCCGGGGTGGGCAAGCCAGGGACAAGGTGAAACTTGGGTGGGGGAAGAAAAATAAAATAGACTAACCATATCTGGGACCGGGAATAGAATCCCAGTCCACAGACACTCCATTGTCCTCCAGCTTCGATGGGTCTACTTCCTGAGCGATGGAAGCTGCTTGGAGGCCCCCTTCCAGCAGAGATCTTATCCTCTGCAGCAGAGCTTTCCAGGAAACAGCTACAGGGCCACCACTACCACTACCACTACCACTACCACTACCACTCCACACTATTTGTGTCATGCAGCATTGTGTACCCTGTAGCTGTTCTTCCACATGCTGCTACTGTTGCGTGATTTTGCCTGCGGCATTATATATACAACATATTGACCTGGCACACTCCAGTGCTGGGAGCAGTAATCAAGGTGTGGTCCAATATAAGATTTGTATAAGGGTAGAAGCACACTTTCAGTCCTAGAAAAGAATGATCTATGGACACAATTTATAATCTGTACTGTTTTGTTTGCAATGTTTGCAGTGGGTATGGTTTTTCATGTCAGTACTAACATAAATTCCTAGATGCCTTTCACAGGTAGATGATTTCAGTTTGTTACCCTGAATAAAATAGTCTTGCTTTGTATTATTTCTGTAAAAGTGTAAGACTGTACATTTATCCAAGCTAAGCTGCATCTTTTTGACATTTACCCACTCATTAATAGCCTCGAGGTCCTGCTTGAACCTGCTTATATTTACTTCCGTATCCACTATATGACCCAGCTTAACATTATCTGTGAATTTAATTAGCCTATTGTTGCTCAGTATTCTAAGGTCGCTAATGAAAATGTTAAACAGGAGTGGGCTCAGCACTGACCCCCTGGGACACTCCACTAGTGATCCTGATGACTGATGACATATATCCATTAATTCTCACTGCCTGGGATCTATTTGATAGCCAATTCTTTATCCATATGCAGAGATAAGTCAGTTTCTGGTTTGTTTAATTTAGATATTAGTAAATTATGCAGCATGGTGTCAGATGCATTTCTGAAGTCCAACATAAGAACATCCACTGCCCTACCCTGGTTGATATTACGCCCCACAAAGTCATAGAAACTGATCAGATTAGTGGTGCAGGACTTATTGCTAGTGAATCCATGTTGTGTTTTATCATCATGGCCCTAAGCAATCAGATGTCTAAGTAACTCATCTTTAATTATGCCCTCGAACAGTTTACCTACAATAGATGTTAATCTGATTGGCTGATAATTCACTGGATTGGCCTTGCTACCCTTTTTATGTTGATTGCGTGCATGCACAAGAAACATATTGCAACAGCTTTCTCAAGAAGCAGGTTGTGGAGGCGCGGCACTGTTGTGGCCAATGCCCCCACATCTTTTAAAGGCTTGGCCCGCTTCACCCAAATGCTGTGGCATGCTGCTGCTGACACTAGTTCAGCCAGCATGCCACAACCTTCTAAAAAAGTAGCCGCTGCAATCAGGGGCCGCCTCATCATTGCAGCATCAGCCATTCACTGCAATGAGGGAGCGACCCATCATTGCAGGGCGGGATCTTGCAATACTGGTATTGTTTGTGAACATGGCAGTGGCTTGCTGCCTTGTTCACAAACAGCATTAACCCACCCCACCGAGGGGGTGCCCAATTCCCCTGGCAGCATGTGCCCCCCACATGCTTGTTTGCAGAGGGGGGGCCCCAATCCCCGTCGGCTGTGCCCTGAGATTTATTTTGCCTATGGGGAGCCCACTCCCATCGGCATTATGTGACACCTCCGCTTTTGTTGTGTGCCGACAGAGTGCCCAATCCCCATCGGCATAAGCTCCTCCCCCTTTTGTTGTGTGCCGACAGGGGTGCCCAATCCCCTGTCAGCTACAGCTGGCCCTCCAAAAAAGACTCCCTTGGCACACTGGGGTGCCCCTGTAAAATGAAAAACAGTCCTGCAATGTCTTTTTTTTTTTCAAACCTGTAAAGAAGGAAATGGTCCCTTGGCGGTCTCCCTGCCCCACCCCACAACCCTCTCCCACCCACTGCGTACCCTGCCTCCCCACACACACCCTCACCCCATACTTACCTTATGGCGATTTTCAGTGGACCGAACTCTTCAAAGCCGACCGTGAACTGAGGAAATGCCGGTAAGCTGTATAATAGAATAAATAGGGTTTTTTTTCAAATTTGATGCATATCTCAGGCATTTTTTGGAATTTTGGCACCAAATTTTCAACATGGAGTTATTGGGACCCCTCCTCATGAATTCTGTCACTGTTGTGGCGTTAATTGGCTCTGAAAGGTGATTTCGCGGTCACTGCGCGAAATCACCTTTTGGGACCGCTTAGCAAAATGACAGTGTCAGTATTCATGACGTGGACTCTCAAAAAGCCTATGTTGAAAATTTGGTGGAAAAAATCCAAAAAGTTACTGTTTTACGAGCATATGTTGCGCAGTTGCTACACATGCTCATAACTTGGTGAATTTGCAATATTTTCACCCCAGATTTTCAACGTCAGCATTTTTTCAGACCTCCTTGTGAACAGTATAGCTGTCATTTTTCACACCCTGGCCTAAATGTGTTTTCACACTTCCCACACAGAATAGCCGGTCACTGTGGGAAATCAGTGTTCGGGACAGATTATGAAAATGACAGTGACACTGTTCATGAGCAGAGGACCTAAAATGCCTATGTAGAAAATCTGGAGACAAAAGTCCTTGAAATGACTGTGTTGTGAGCTTACATTGTGTAGTTTCCACGCACACTCAAAACTTCACAACTTTGCAATATTTTCACTCCAGATTTTCAGCATTGCCATTTTTCCACACCTCCTTATGAACAGTGCAGCTGTCATTTTTCACATCCTGGCCAAAATGTGTTTTCACTATTTTGGCACACAATAGCGCGGTCACTGTGGAAAATCAGTGTTCAGGACATATTAATAAAATCACACTGACACTGTTCATTAGCAGAGGTCCAAAAATGCCTATGTTGAAAATTGCGTGATGAACCTACAGAAAATGACTGTGCTACAAGCGAGTGTTGTGTAGGTTCCACGCACCCTTCTAAGTTTGCAAATTAGTAATATTTTCATGCCAGATTTTCAACACTGGCATTTGTTCACATCTCCTTATGAACAGTACAGATGTCATTTTTCACATCCTGGCCGAAATGTGTTTTCGCTCTTCTGGCGCACGATAGTGCTGTGGAATAGTCACTGTGGAAAATCAGTGTTCAGGACATATTAATAAAATCACACTGACACTATTCATTAGCAGAGGTCCTAAAATGCCTATGTTGAAAAGTGCGTGATGAAACTACATAAAATGACTGTGTTACAAGCATGTGTTGTGTAGGTTCCACGCACCCTTCTAAGTTTGCAAATTAGTAATATTTTCCCACCAGATTTTAAATACTGGCATTTGTTCACATCTCCTTATGAACAGTACAGATGTCATTTTTCATATCCTTGCCGAAATGTGTTTCCATGCTTCCGGTGCAGAATACCACAGTCGCTGTCAGAAATCAGTGTTTGGGACAGATTAGGAGCGAGTGACGGGGGGTGGACTGACCGAGCTCAACTGAGCTCTTTCGGGACTGCTGCAGAATTCTTTGTGGGCAGGAAAAGGCGACAATGCAGGCAGGAGCCCAGTACAGAAGGGCAGCTTGCAGCACCAGAAGACACAGAATGAGCAAGTGGGGGGGGGGTGACTGAGCTCAAAGGAGCTCTGTTGGGACTGCTGTGGATTCTTTGTGGGCAGGAAAAGGCAGCAATGTATGTAGGGACTGAGTACAAAAGGGCAGCCTGCAGTGGTGGGAGAAACAGAATGAGCGCGTGAGAGAGGGGGGAGTGAAAGAGATCAACGGAGCTCTATTGTGCTGCTGCGGATTTCTTTGTGGGCAGAAAAGGGTGGCAATGCAGGCAGGAGCCCAATACAGAAGGGCAGCCTGCAGTGCCAACAGAAACAGATTGAGCGAGTGAGACACGGGGAGTGAGTGAGGCCAGCGGAGCTCTGTCAGGACTGCTGCAGATTTCTTTATAGGCAGAAAAGGATGCTGACAGAGGCAAGAGCCCAGTATGAAAGGGCAGCCTGTAGTGCCAGGAGAAACAGAATGAGTGAGTGAGTGAGTGAGACAGGGGGAGTGAGTGACCTCAACGGAACTCTGTCAGGACAGCTGCAGATTTCTTTGTGGGCAGGAAAAGGTGCCAACACACGCAGGAGCCCAGTACAAAACAGCAGCCTGCAGCACCGGGAGAAACAGAATGAGTGAGTGAGAGAGGGGGAGTGAATGAGCTCAATGGAGGTGTATCGTGACTGCTGTGGATTTCTTTGTGCTCAGAAAATGGCGGCAATGCATGCAGAAGCCCAGTACAAAAGGCCAGCCTGCAGCACCGGCAGAAACGGAATGAGCAAGTGAGGTAGGGGGAGTGAGCAAGTGCAACAGAGCTGTGTTGGGACTGCTGAAGATGTCTTTGTGGGCAGAAAAAGCCACCAACACAGGCAGGAACCCAGTACAAAAGGGCAGCCTGCAGCAGCGGTAGACACAGAATGAGCGACTGAGGGAGGGGGGAGTGAGTGAGCTCAACAGAGCTGTGTTGGGACTGCTGCAGATTTCTTTGTGGGCAGAAAAAGGCAGCAATGCATGCAGGGGCCCAGTACAAAAGGGCAGCCTGCAGCGGTGGGAGAAACACATTGAACGAGTGAGAGAGAGGGAGTGAGTGAGCGAGCTCAATGGAGCTCTATCGTGACTGCGCCTGATTTCTTTGTGGGCAGAAAAAAGTGTCAATGCAGGCAAGAGCCCAGTACAAAAGGGAAGCCTGCAGCTCTGACAGAAACGAAATGAGCTAGTGAGACAGGGGGAGTGAGTGAGGCCAACAGAGCTCTCTTGGGACTGCTACAGATTTCTTTGTGGGCAGAAAAATATACCAACAGAGGCAGAAGCCCAGCACAAAAGGGCATCCAGCAGCTCCAGGAGAAACAGAATGAGCGAGTGAGACAGGGGGAGTGAGCAACCTCAGTGGAGCTCTATCAGGACAGCTGTGGATTTCTTTGTGGGCAGCAAAAGGTGCCAACGCAGGCAGGAGCTCAGCACAAAAGGGCAGCCTGCAGCGCTGGGAGAAACAGAATGAATGAGTGAGAGAGCGGGAGTGAGCGAGCTCAACAGTGGTCTATCATGACTGCTGCGGATTTCTTTGTGGGCAGGAAAAGGTGGCAACGTAGGCAGGAGCCCATTACAAAAGGCCAGCCTGCAGCCCTGGCAGAAATGGAATGAGCGAGTGAAAGAGGGGGAGTGAGCGACCTCAATGGAGCTGTGTCAGGGCTGTTGCACATGTCTTTGTGGGCAGACAAAGCCGGCAACGCAGGCAGGAACCAAGTACAAAAGGGCAGCCTGCAGCAGCGGGAGACACAGAATGAGCGAGTGAGTGAAGGTGAGTGAGTGAGCTCAACGGAGTTCTGTTGGGTCTACTGCAGATTTCTTTGTGGGTAGAAAAAAGCAGCAATGCATGCAGGGGCCCAGTACAAAAGGGTAGCCTGCAGCAGCGGGAGAAATAGAATGAATGAGTGAGAGAGGGGGAGGGAGTGAGTGAGCGAGCTCAGTGGATCTCTATCGTGACTGCTGCAGATTTCTTTATGGCCAGAAGAAGG
This sequence comes from Neoceratodus forsteri, assembly GCA_016271365.2. Classification (NCBI taxonomy): domain Eukaryota; kingdom Metazoa; phylum Chordata; order Ceratodontiformes; family Ceratodontidae; genus Neoceratodus; species Neoceratodus forsteri. Next base: position 959,148,095 of record CM028135.1, on the reverse strand, counting down.
CAGCAATACAGGTAGGAGCCCAGTACAAAAGGGCAGCCTGCAGTGCTGACAGAAATGGAATGAGCGAGTGAAAGAGGGGGAGTGAGTGAACTCAACGGAGCTCTGTCAGGACTATCGCAGATTTCTTTGTGGGCAGAAAAAGGCGCCAACAGAAGCAGGAGACCACTACAAAATGGCAGCCTGCACCACCAGGAGAAACAGAATGAGTGAGTGAGACAGGTGGAGTGAGTGACCTCAACAGAGCTCTGTCGGGACAGCTGCGGACTTCTTTGTGAGCAGAAAAAGGTGTCAATGCAGGCAGAAGCCCAGTACACAAGGGCAGACTGCAGCTCCGGGAGAAACACAACGAGCGAGTGAGAGAGGAGGAGTGAGCGAGCTCAACGGAGCTCTATCGTGACTGCTGTGGATTCTTTTTTGGGTAGAAAAATGTGGCAATGCAGGCAGGAGCCCAGTAAAAAAGGGCAGCCTGCAGCACCAACAGAAACGGAATGAGCGAGTGAGATGGGGGAGTGAGTGAGGGCAATGGAGCTCTGTTGGGACTGCTGCAGATTTCTTTGCAAGCAGAAAAAAGTACCAACAAAGGCAGAAACCCAGTACAAAAGGGAAGCCGGCAGCACCAGGAGAAACAGAATGAGCAATTGAGACAGGGGGAGTGAGCAACCTCAATGGAGCTCTGTCAGAACAGCTGCAGATTTCTTTGTGGGCAGAAGAAGGTGCCAATGCAGGCAGGAGCCCAGTAAAAAAGGGCAGCCTGCAGCGCTGGGAGAAATAGAATAAGTGAGTGAGAGAGGGGGAGTGAGCAAGCTCAACAGAGGTCTATCGTGACTGCTGCAGATTTCTTCATGGGCAGGAAAAGGTGGCAATGCAGGCAAAAGCCCAGTACAAAAGGCCAGCCTACAGCCCCAACAGAAACGGAATGAGAGAGTGAGAGAGAGGGAGTGAGCAAGTTAAACGGAGCTGTGTCAGGACTGCTGCAGATGTCTTTGTGGGCAGACAAAGCCGGCAACACAGGCAGGAGCCCAGTACAAAAGGGCAGCCTGCAGCAGCGGGAGACACAGAATGAGCAAGTGAGGAGGGGGAGTGAGTGAGCTCAACGGAGCTGTGTTGGGACTGCTGCAGATTTCTTTATGGGCAGAAAAAAGCAGCATTGCATTCAGGGGCCCAGTACAAAGGGGCAGCCTGCAGCAGTGGGAGAAACAGAATGAACGAGTGAGAGAGCGAGTGAGTGAGCGAGCTCAACAGAGCTCTATCGTGACTGCTGCAGATTTCTTTATGGCCAGAAGAAGGCGGCAATGCAGGCAGGAGTCCAGTACAAAAAGGCAGCCTGCAGCACCAGGAGAAACTGAATGAGGGAGTGAGCCAGGTGGAGTGAATGACCTCAACAGAGCTCTGTGGGGACAGCTGCAGATTTCTTTGTGGGCAGAAAAAGGTGCCAACACAGGCAGAAGCCCACCACCAAAGGGCAGCCTGCAGTGCCGGAAGAAACACAATGCTGAGAGAAGAGGAGTGAGCGAGCCCAACAGAGCTCTATCATGACTGCTGTGGATTCCTTTGTGGGCAGAAAAAGGTGGCAACGCAGGCAGGAGCCCAGTACAAAAGGCCAGCCTGCAGCCCTGGCAGAAACAGAATGAGCCAGTGAGAGAGGGGGAGTGAGCTACCTTAATGGACCTGTGTCTGGACTGCTGCAGATTTCTTTGTGGGCAGAAAAAGCCGCCAGCAGAGACAGGAGCCCAGTACAAAAGGGCAGCCTGCAGCGCCAGCAGAAACAGATTGAGCAAGCGAGAGCAGGGGAGTGACGCACCTCAACAGAGCTCTGTTGGGACAGCTGCAGATTTCTTTGTGGCAGCAAAACGTGCTAATGCAGGCAGAAGCCCAGTACAAAAGAGCAGCCTGCAGCACCATGAGAAACAGAATGATCAAGTGAGACAGGCGGAGTGAACAACCTCAATAGAGCTCTATGGGGACAGCTGCAGATTTCTTTGTGGACAGAAAAAGGTGCCAACACAGGCAGAAGCCCACCACCAAAAGGTAGCCTGCAGCACTGGAGGAAACACAATGAGCGGCTGAGAGAAGGGGAGTGAGCGAGCTCAACAGAGCTCTATCATGACTGCTGTGGATTCCTTTGTGGGCAGAAAAAGGTGGCAATGCAGGCAGGAGCCCAGTACAAAAGGCCAGTTTGCAGCACCAGCAGAAACAGAATGAGCCTGCAGCGCCAGCAGAAACAGATTGAGCAAGTGAGAGCAGGGGAATGACCCACCTCAACGGAGCTCTGTTGGGACAGCTGCAGATTTATTTGTGGCAGCAAAATGTGCTAACGCAGGCAGAAGCCCAGTACAAAAGAGCAGCCTGCAGCACCAGGAGAAACAGAACAAGTGAGTGAGACCTCAACGGAGCTCTGTCAGGACAGCTGTAGATTTCTTTGTGGGCAGAAAAAGGTGCCAATGCAGGCAGAAGCCCAGTACAAAAGGGCAGCCAGCAGCGCCAGGAGAAACACAATGAGCGAGTGAGAGAGGGGGATTGAGCAAGCTCAACAGACCTCTATCGTGACTGCTGTGGATTGCTTTGTGGGCAGAAAAAATCTGCAACACAGGCAGGAGCCCAGTACAAAAGGCCAGCCTGCAGCACCGGTAGAAACGGAATGAGCGAGAGAGGGGGAGTTCCACATTTTAAGGGAAATTATGGAAGCATTCAACTATCTTATTGAAAAGGGCACTCTATCAGCGGGCCCATTCATGAAGACAATTTCTTTATGAAGATGGGTAGCCATAATCCAGTGATAGAGTTGTTTTAGGGACATCGGTATCAACTTTTGTGTTGAGATTTTCCAAGCCTGTATCTTTACTAAATGTGCCTTCAGGTAATTGGGGGCTAATACAGAATGCTTTACCACTTTCAGTTTGTCTACTCCCCATGCTTTTAGCTAACTTAAGTATTCTGTAACAAGCCAAGAAGTTCAGGATTTGAAGTCAGACATTATAAATGTCTGATGTTCCGACTCAAAATGGGAAAAAAGCCAATGTAATTCACAGTATGCAGCCCACCTTTCTATAAAGAAAATGTTATCAATCAACAGGGTATAACTAAAATCCTAGACTTTAATAAAGCAGATTTCCAGAAATTAAAAGACATTATGGTCAAATGGAATTGGGGTTTGGATTTTCAAAATAAAACTCTCCAAGAAAAATGGAATGCTTTATGTAATAAGTTAGATCTATAAATAAGTAAATGCATTCCTATGAGAGCTAAATATAGAAATCAGTGGAAAACATCATATTGGATGACACCAAAAATCCAAAGACTAATTAAGGAAAAATTAGGATGTTCAAAATGAATAAAAGTAAAAGGGATGCAAATCAACATATGGTTTATAGATAGCTGAATAGAAAGATAAAAAAAGGAAATAAAATTAGCAAAGTCAGCCTTTGAAATTAAATTAGCTACAAAGCCAGAGATAATTATAAAGCATTTTATGCACATATCAATAAAATTAGAAACATAAATAATAAGGTTGGCTTCCTAAAAAATAAAGATGATGAAATAAAAAGTGACTTACATCAAATGGCCGATTTGCAAAATAAATATTTTGCCTCAATATTTAGCCCTAAGGATCCAGTCTGTGTCAAAGAGGATACTGACAAATCATCCATCCCCACACATATACAGGTGGAGGATGTCCAGAAAAGGCTTCATCAAATAAACCCAAACAAATCATTAGGCCCAGATAGTATACATCCAAAGATTTTAAAAATACTGCATATTGAACTAGCCCCACCTTAAACACATATATTTCAAGAATCAGTGTAAAAAGGGGTTGTGATAGGGGCTTGGAGATTAGCCACAATCATTCCACTATATAAGAAGGGATTAAGGGCTGAGCCGTCCAATTACCAACCAGTCAGCTTGATATCTGTAATATCAAAAATACTGAACGGTATTATAAAGTATTATATCATAAATCATTTAACGGTAAATAACGTACTAGATAAAACTCAGCAAGGCTTTACTGAAGGGAGATCTTGCCAAATATTTTACAGTTTTATGACAGGGTAAATGTAGCTTTGGATAAAGGGAAAACAGTGGATGTGGTCTTTTTGGACTACGCAAAAGCCTTTGACAAGCTGCCTCATGCAGAGTTGATAACTTCACTTCAAAAACATGGTCTTCATAAAAACTTGGTTTTATGGGTAGCTTTGTGGCTGTCTGAAAGAAAACAGAGAGTTTGTATAAAGGTGGCATTCTTAAAATGGAAGGAAGTGACAAGTAGGGTGCCTCAGGGCTCAGTATTGGGCTCTTGCCTCTTTAATCTATATGTCTCTTCGATCCAATACTTTCACAAAAAAATCTGGTTATCAAAATTTGCAAATGACTGCAGACTAGGAGCAATAATAGAAAACCAGGGTGATGTAGTGGCAATTCAGAGCTTCATATTACATACAGGATTGGACAATGAATCACAAATTATCCCTAAACCAAGAAAAATGCACGATTATGCATATGGTGAAGGGCAATAAGCAATACAATTATGCATTGAATGGGACAACCCTATCTATAACTAGAGAAGAAAGGGACCTATGAATTATAGTGACACAGGATCACTCTTTCAAAACCCACTGTACCAATATTATGCGGAAAGGTAACAAAATCTTAAATTGTATACCAAGACATATTCAAAGTAAGAGATGAGAGGTTATAGTTCCCTTGTATTCCTCCTTGGTGAGACCCATACTTGAACATGGAGCACAGGTCTGGTCCCCATATAAGAAAGGAGAGGTACAGTTGATTGAGAGGGTACAGAAACGGGCCACTAAAACCATTGAAGGATTGAAAGATATGTCTTATCAGGAAAGACTTCAAGAGCTGGATATGTATGCGTTGGAGTACAGAAGACACAGGGGAGATATGTGTTTAACATATAGGGATTAGGAAAAATAAGATTTGTGGGAGCTCCTGAGATTGCAAACAAAGGACAAGTATCATGAGACTAGATCGCACCCCCTACAGTTTGAAAGTGACAACTGCAGATCTAAAAATAGAGCTAGATGGTTTAAACAGAGAGTAGTTTCAGTATGGAATGCTCTTCCGATAGAAGTTGTAGGGAGTAGTACAATGCACCAATTTAAGGAAAATCTAGATAGACACTGGAGACAGGTTATATATGAATCAAAAACATAGCACTTACCTAGGTTAATGAAATACAGACTTGGCGATCTCCACAGATGAAAGTCTTTATTATGCTCAGTTATACTTATGATGCCTATGATTTGCCGTATATTAAAACATCATGGTCTACAAAGAAAAAAATAGTCTGCACACCAAGAATCAGCTACAAAATTCCAAAAAGCGTAACTATAAGAACAAGTAAAAACAGATGTGTTCCATTGTTTCCTGTTGAGCTACACAACCTGCCCTAGAACACAATCTTTCTTCAAATTTCTTATGTTTTTGATTAGCGTTTACATTAAGCCTCTCATGGCAACATAACCATAAAACATCTTTATATTTTGGAGGAATTATTTTCTATACCAGTAGTGTTTGCAGTGAAGAAACACACTCCAATGGGCATTACGGAAAAATTACCTATTCTGTAAACTTTGTATCTATAACATACTTATATATTTGCTTTTTTGTTTTAGAAAAAAGTAGGGCACTAGAAATATACCATATTTTCATTTTAACAAAAACCTCTCTTATATATACTGGTGTCATAAGATCAGCGTGAATAACTCAAAGTTCCAGTGTCCCATGCCTTATACCATCTTGAAATAGAAGATGAAAAATTAAGGAGCCCAAAATTTACCTGAATTATCCAAAATGGGCAGAATTCACAAAACAGATGTGCCAAGCGCAACCCAGATGCACCGGCGTAAGTCAGAAATGTGCCGTAAGCCGATTCAGGAGCAGGGAGGAAGAGCCGGCCCAAACAAGATGCCCTGCACTGAAAAACATGAGCCAAAGGCACAATGTAATGACATGTGGCGCATATACAGGGAGCATACACAGCGCAACCCAAACCACAAAGCACAACCAGGGTGCATCTATGGGGCAAAGCCAGTGCAAAGCCAAGATGCGCCGTAGAAAGATAAGTACAAAAGAAGGAGACTTATGTCTAGCACAACAGCAGGCTGTGAATGGAATGACCACAGCAGCACAAAGCCACAGCCAGAGTGGAAATGGAACCAGAGAGAGGTAGAGGCAAAGCCAGCCAGCCTGACAGCAACAACGCCAGGCATCAAACCACACCAGAGGGCCTCAGTGACAGAGGGGATGAACCTGGCAGTGGCTGCCATAGCTGGTGCCCTAATGAGGAGGAGGAAGCAGGCCGCAGGAAGGCACCCTATGTGGCAAGCCCCACGGCAGTACCGTGCCTGGCTGTCCTTCGAGCAGCTCACAGAGGTGGAGACAATCGGGTGATACCGCATCAACAGGGCCATGCTGAGGCAGCTATGTGAGCTGTGCCATGATGAGATGCAGGCACCCACTGCACGAGGTCATGTCACCTTGGTGGAGACCAAGGTGACAACGGTCATGTGCCTGCTCACCACGGGAACCTTCCAGAGGCCTACTGGGGACACCACTGGCATATCACAGGCCTCAACATCCTGCCTCCTCACACAATTCCTCACTGCACTTTTACTGCATGCTTCAGAATACATTAAGTTCCCCAGCACGCAGGCAGAGCGGACAGAAGCCAGACAGGGGTTCCACAGGGTGGCACACATGCCAGGTGTCAAAGGGTCCATCTGCTGTACCCATGTGGCAATCCGCACACCACCTGGTGTGGAGAGCAGCACATACATGAACCGGAAGGGGTACCATTCAGTGAATTGCCAGGTGGTGTGCGATGCCACAGGGCACATCACCACTGTCTGCGCCACACACCCTGGGAGGTCACACAATGCATACATATGGCACCAGTCGGCACTCTGCACAAGGTTTGAGGCTGGGGACATCCAAAGTGGCCATCTGTTAGGTACATGTGACTGTGTACCAATAGCACAAGGTGGCACCATGCCCAGGACACCTGGGGTTGGCTGTGGGTGGCCAGAAGCAGGCACAAGGGCATTGGGACAGCAGGGGTGCAACAGGGTGCATAGGTGGATGCAGGGTGGCACGCAAGCGCTGTGCACCACATGACAGATGGGAGCAGGCAGGAACAGCAGAGGTAGGGAAGCAGGACTGCCAGATATGTGGCTACATGGGTGGGGGAGCAGGACTGGGGCACACACACACAGAGGATGGGACAGGGACAGGGCACAGGCCACAGTGTATCACAATGTACTAATGGAGACATGTCTGCCCCCACAGGTGATGCTGCATACCTATTGAGGTCCTGGCTTCTCACTCCCATCCGACGACCCGGAACAATGGCACACATCTCGGCACACGCCATCATCGAGCGTGTCTTTGGCATGCTGAAGATGCGGTTCCAGTGCCTGTCTCCGTCAGGCGGTGCCCTACAGTAAAGCCCTGAGAAGGCCTGTGGCATATTCCTGGCATGTTGTATGCTACACAACATGGCCCATGACCATGGGATACCTGTCAAGGCCAGTGAGGCAACAGTTCTGGGGAGGAGGAGGGGGTGGGGGAGGGTGCAGACAGGGCACCCCCTGAGGAGCATGGGGGCCAAGCTGGGCAGGGACACAGGGATCCCAGGCTGGCAGCAAGGAAATGGGAATACTGCACATGAGTGGTGGAGGAACACTTCGGGCCCTGCAGGTGAGTAAGCAGGTATGTACATGTGCAGGTGTGGGCACTGCAGTGTAAGGACAGCATGTCATTGGAACAGCGGGCACTGTACACCACACAGGGGTGCACACGCAGGTGCATGCACATGGTGGGGGACATACACGCATACAGACACCATGCACACAGCATTCCAGAACCACACAGGCCATGCCCAAGCTGTCACAGGTCAATGCGCACTGTGGCCAGCACACAGGCACCACAGGCACCATAACGCACTCATCATTCCCATGACACATGGTACACCAGCAGAACACACATACACAATGGACAGCCTGCACAGGTAGCACAGGGTGGTGCTAGGGCAACCGGGGGCTGGTGACTGCCACACACACCACCACTGGCACCACCCGCAGGGCAGCTGGTATGCAGGGACGTGCCACCCACCACCACAGACCTGTAAACCTGGGCATCACAGGGCAGCCCCATTACCACCATGGACATGTGGATGGCCTCTGCCATGGCTGCAGGTGATGAGGGTGCCACCACCGGCCAGAGGGGGCATCCTCAGGAACCCTGGAGGGTTGCTGCACTGAGACCATGAATGGGTGCCCAGTGGGGTGGCCGTCCGATGCCCACCAGATGAGCCATGGATGGTGGGTATGGATGCCAGTGGTGATGGGGTCAGCAGCAGGGGTTTCACCTGGCCCTGCCACCGGGGTGTCCTGGATGTGCTCCTGAGCATCTGACTGGATGCACAATGTCCACGGCATGTTGTGGATGGAGCCACTGCCTCCACAGCAGCTGCAATCTGCTCCATGGCTGCGGGCATGCCCACCCACATGATGAGTGTCTCAGCCAGCATCTGAGCATGCCACACCACCACAGACTCATGCTTCTGGGCCATGACTGCCCTGTGGCTCCAGAACTCTGCCCAGAGGGCCTCCTGACTCTCTACAGTCTCCCACAGCAGGTCAATGTAGGCCCCTATGTCATTGGCAGGTGATGTGGCATGGTGGCATTGCCAATAAACAAGGGATGGATCAGCCTCACTAGGGTCATCCACGGGTGGTGGATGCACCCTGTCAGACTGCGATGTGGGCAGGGCATGGCTGGGCACTGCTGCTGGCTGTCCATGTGTGGTGTCCCCTAGGCCCACTGTAGTGGGTGCGTGCACACTGGTGCCCTGCCTGGGTGGGACAGACATCGCCAGCACTGCACTGGGCAGTGGTGCAGGGGGCATGGTGCCCACAGCCATGGGCAGCTGTGCCACCACTGCACCAGTGTCTAGCACAGTGGGAATGTCGGTGGCACCCAGGGTCATGTGCACAGGCATCCCCATGATGTGTGCACCACTGTCAGCCATGGCAGTGGCACTGGTGATGGTGGAACATGCGGCGGTGCCACTGCCCTCACCCTGCATGCTACTGGTAAGCACAATGAGGGTGTCTGCTATGTCCACCACCTCATCTGGGTCAGCATCAGACAACCCAGACAGGCTCCCCAACCATGCAATGTACCCGCTGGCAGTTCTGCCATCGCTGGTGGAGAGGTCCGCAGGGCCCTCCACCACATGGACCATGACTGGTGGTGCACAGGGCATGGATGTTGCAGGTGTGGATTCACCCACATCAGTGTCAATGGCCCCATGGAGTGGGCCTGCATCATCACCCATGAGGGCCATACTGTCAGCCATTGCCATAGTTGCGCCCTGGAGCCGCAATGGTGCTGCAGAAAGAGGAAGGGAGAACATAGTTAATGCACAGAACACACATTTCACAGTGGCAAGGTCAACCACAGCACGGCCGACCACACAATGCCATGTCCGCACGCCTGTCAATGGCAGGGCCCGGCCATGGCGCACAGCTATTCACCATGCTGCGATGGTCTTCCCCCCATCTGGAAGCCACCTCCTGGGACACCTTGCACAGCCATCCTCGACACACTGGTCGCCAGGAGGGCCTCATTGGAGCTGAGCCATTCCGCTGAGCTGGGGCCCCCCATCTGCTGCAGGGATGCCTGGATGATGGACACCTTCTCCTTGGCCCTCCATTGGCCATCGGTCCACTGCTTGCAGCACTCCTGTACTGTGCAGCTGTACGGTGCCACCATGTTCACCTGCTGGGCCAGGTCCTCCCAGCCCCCCACACGTGCCATCCAGCTGCCTCCCCTGCCTGCGGGTACATCCAGGCATAGGTGGCATGCCTCGATAAGTGCCCTCTCCTCATCCTTCATGAAGTTGGGTTGCCGCCTAGTGGTGGCACCTGATCCCGCGGACATTATGACTACTGTGGGGAAAAGCATCCAGGTGTCAGTCAAGCCTGTGGGTACACGTGGTCCCACACCCATCACCCGCAGTCTATTGCCTCACCATGGTCCATGTTGTCGTTGGTCTGGGCCGTGGTCCACAGGTGAGCATCCGAGCACAGGTGGCCATGCCCCATGGACTGTGGTCTGTGTGGGACGCCGTACGTGCCACACATGTCACCATGTCCACATTGGGGAACAGTGTATGCACCCCAGAGGATGCCACACTGTACTGGCTGCCATGGGCATGTCCCAGTACCCCTGCAGTGCATGTGCCACCACCATGGTGACACATCCATCCTGGGTGCCCCCCATGCGACGGCTGCAGGGTGGAGGGGGACTGACATGTGCAACAGCCATGGTACAGCTGGCAGTGGTATGCGGCCTGACTTTGGTGCCATTGTGCCTGCACTTGCACCACTCTGTGCGTCGGACCTATCCATTGCACGGTTCTATGCCCACCTCACATTGCAGGTGACACCCAGCCATACGTATCCTCCATGTGTACAGTGGGTGGCCTCCTGTACATGTCACATCCCCTAACAGTCCTACATTGCAATGCCTCGGCACACTGCCATCTGCCACATCGTTTGGCAACACTGTTTCGTACATGCTGGATTGTGTGGGTCTGTTGTGCACACTCAGAGGCAGGCATACCAATGTATTCTGTAGCCCTGTAAACATTGCCATATACTCAACCTCTAGGCACTGACTCCTCTCAGTGTCCTGGACTCGGCATGCTGAATTGGGAGCATTTATGGCTCAGGGCATGCAAATAAGGCCTGAGCCACTGTTAATGAGATGCTAATCGGCTGAGTTGCCCACGCATGGTTGATGAGGCTGTTTAGGGCACATTCTCTATGAATTGCACAATTGCTCCCAGCTAATTTCAATTTGCATGGAGTGCCTGTGGGATGTGCCAAAGACCGTACAGGCATCTCTGGCTCATGCATGACCAGATGGTGCATATTCATGAATTGGGGGCATTGTGGACGGCGCATCCGGAGTGCATGCACAGTGACCATATCCGGTGGTGGATCTCTCATGATGCGCCACACCACCGCTGTCCTGTTGCACTGTTGCAGGACTGCTGACGTTGATGCCGTGTGCCATATCATGCAGTGTGTCCCATGATGCACCATCCATGCTGCACTGAGCCAACTCTGCCCATGGATCATGCACGGTGTGTGGTACAGGTTCAGGGTGCATGCTGTGCACAACATGGTGCCCTCATGCATAGCACGCATGCATGCATGACTGTGCCCTTGCTGTGCAATGCTATTGCATGGTGCATTGCACATGCATGGTCTCATCGCCATTGACCATTCACACTTCATGTTCAGTGTGCGCTGTGCTGCACTTGCCTTACTGGTTCACGTGGCGAAAAACGAATGCTCAACTGCTTTGCCAGTTTGCTCCTTACCACTGTCTGTTAACTGTTTGGGATGCCTAGGGCTGGGCAACCGGTGTCATGAACTGGTCGTGGGTGGAGTTGCTACATCTCATGGCACTGGTTATGACTGTGGAAGGGTGCCTGTTTGGCCAGGAAGACCTCAATGTGCCCAGGGCCCAAGTGTGGGCTTCCATTGCATCCAGGCTTGTGCAACATACAGGGATGCCATGCACAGGGGAGCAGTGCAGGCATTGCTATGGTGAACTCCAGAGGTGGGACCCATGGTGGCTTACGCAGCTGCAGTGCCATGCATGCAGGGGTGCACTGCCAAGAGCAGGTAGGTGTCATTCAGCTGTCTCCTTTAATGGCACGTGCCGGGTGTGTGTGTGTGTGTGCGTGTCACTGTCCTCCTGGGACACCCTCATGGGTCTCACAGCATCCTGCACACACGGCAGCTGCTGCACGTCTCCTGTGCTGCATTGCCAAGGTGCCAGGGGGGCTAGGCATGGCTATGTCAGCCTGCTGTCCCTCAGGTGCTTCCTGGACAGTCATCACTGTCTGCTGAATGGCCACGGGCTGGCGGGGGGGGGTTCTGTGGCACTGCATTCTGCATGGTTGCTGTGTTTGTTCATGGTGCTGTCTGTTGTATTTTGCAGGACCAGAGGCCAGGCAGCAGGCCATGGACACAGCTGAGGTGCAGCATCAGAGGATCATGGGTGCCAGGCATGGTGCCCTACTAGGAGCAGGTGAGTGCTGCATTCCACAATTGCTGTATTTCAGGTTCTGTGTGGTCACTGGTGGGTGGGAGTGTGTTCCATGTACTGGCCTTCAGTGTGTGTTCTTTATTTTGTTTCCTGTAGGTGTCCTGGCTCACCATGCTGTTGTGGGTGGTGGTGGTGGAGGTGCACCTGTTAATGTGGACTGTAGGATCCATGTGGCCATCCAGGCAGCTCTGCGTCCTCACTCACAGACTGTTCAGCGCCTGTCAGCTGCCCCGCGGGCATCCTGCTGCATCTCCCGTCCGCAGGGCACTGCTGGCAGGCACGGCAACGCTTAGTGTCCCCCTGCCTCATCCTGGGGACTTTCCATGTATATAGTTGCCATTCCCTGTCCCCTGTTTCTGTCCCTCTCCTGCCCTCCTTCCCATTCCTGCTCCCCCATTCCCCATTTGTTGTTGTTGTTGTTGTGCCTTGTTTTACTTTCGAGTTGTAAAGACTTTTATGCACCTTCCCTTTTATAAATGTGTTTTACTCTACACTTGTGTCTGTGGGTGTGTTTTTTCCAGCTCTGTGGTTGCTCCTCATGCCCTGCTGTTTTGCCCCAGTTGTTCTGCCTGGTTCCCCTGTTTGGCTGCAAGGCATCCAGCTTGCCCTGGCACATCGCTGTTTGCGCAGGCGCATCTACAGTTGTGCCATCATGTCCTGCAGTGATTCACAGTGGTGTTGTGCTCAGCGCCACCCACGGTGCATGCCACTGTGAATGGTTATGCTTGGGCTTGGTGCATCTGATTTGCGCCAGCGCATTTGAGTTGCGCCAGGTGCATCCTCTTTGTGAATTCTGCCCAATAGGTTTAATATTGGAAAAAATAAACTGACAATATAAAAATAAAATAGGCTGCATCATATTCAGCCCCTGCCCTATCTATTTAAAGGTAGGTATAATATGGTTCTCTTTATGGGGTTTAGTCTGTTTCCCTAAACGGCTTGAAAAAAGACACTTAAAATTGCAGTTTCTCTAGTTTTTTTTGGGGGGGATATTACTTAAAAAGAGAAATAATGGTAAAAGATACATTTTAATGAAGTAAATCCTTTTTGCATTACTCATTGTCCAATTATTCAATTTTTTATCCGTTGTAATGCCCTTCTGATCCCAGTTGAAAATGTCCGATTGTGTAGATCCAAATTCTATACCTAAAATAGAAATTGGTTCCTTTGTTAACACTATTCCTGCTACTTGATTCTTGTAATTTTGTTTCTTGCCTAGTTCTCTGCCTTTACTTTTATTAGTATTCAAAGTGGCCCCTGAGATTGCTTCATACCTGGAACAGATTTCTATAGCCTTTTCTGCAGAAGGGGGATCATTTAAAAATAGGCAGATATCATCCGCATAGGCCATGGCTGCAAAAGGGACCCTATGCTGAATAATCTGGGTAGGAACTATCTCCTGTGCTTCATTCAAGTGCCTTAGCAGTGGATCAACTCCAAATACATATAAAAGAGGACTGATCAGGCAGCCCTGCCTTACCCCTTTCCCCACCGATATCATAGGACCTCAAAATCCATTAACTTGTGCAATGACTACAGCATTTTTATATAATGTTTTCAGCCAAGTGATAAAGGCATCCAGAATACCATACTGTTGTAGTGTAAAAAATTAAAAATCATGACTGAGACAGTCAAAGGCTCTCTATTGGTCTAAAGACAGGATGTAACCATCCAGACCTATAAAATTATCTGTTTCTATTACTTCTCTTAAAATAATAAGCTGGTCCTGTATAGATCTATTACATACTGTTCAAGATTGGGCCGGTGTAATTAAATAAAATGCTACCGTCAATAACCGTTTGTTTAAAATTTTGGTCAGTATTTTAATATCCACAATAGGAAGTCTGATTTGTCAAAATATTTTTGTCTCCTTTTTTATGAAGAAAGGTAAGAATCCTTGTTGTCATTCCCAACTGCAAGCTAGCATTCTCAAGTATATAGTTAAAAACCTGTGCAAGCTCTGAGGAGATCTCAAACCCTACAAATGTATACAATTCTGCCATGAATCCATCTTTCCCAGGTGCTTTTCCATTATTTAAAGTTTTAATAGCCTCCTCAATTTCACTAGATAGTATTGGATTGACCAGACTTTATAATATATTAACTGGGCAATCTGGGAGCTGAAAAGTTTGAAAGAATAAGGGTGCTTCTGTTATGTCAGTGTGTCCTTTTTGAAACAGAAGTTTCGTATAAGCCGTAACTGCATCTAAAATACCTTTAGCTGTGGTTTGTAGATGATCCCCATTATCATATACAGCTTCCATAGTTTTTTTTTATTAACCCTTTCTCTGCAACTTAAGAAAGGACAAAAAATTTCTGATTTTGCTTGAGTACCATATGATTGTTGCATTCTAGGGAGGTTGTTTGTCTAGTGTGGTATCCATGCATTTTCTGTTTTATATCCTGTATTTGTTTTGCATAGTCATGTTTGGTGGTGTGTGCCAAAGTCATCAAAGACTGTAATTGTTGTTTATTGTTTTGATAGAGGAGATATTCTTCATTCCTATTAGATTTACTTATAGAACGTAATAAATTCCTTAAATCTATTTTTGTATCCTCCCACCATAGGAATGGATTATCATAGATATAAAATAGAGTTTTCCTGCTCTTAATAAAATATAAAAGGTCAGCCCAGTGGCGCAGAGGATTGAGGCACTGGACACCACACCTCGCGCCACACCGGTGACCCGGGTTCGGGAAAGAGACCGGGCCACTGAGGGTCGACAGGGGGGAAAGAGATTGATTGTCTGTCAGGACTGCTTTCTCTTCCCAGGGAGGGTTTGGGATGCGATCGTTCTCGGAGAGGTCTCTTGTGTCCGTCGAAGGTGCCCAAGGTAGCGACACTGTGAACACTGGGAGGCAGAGTTGTGGCATTACATTGCCTTGATAATCCGCACTCCGCAGGGGTCAGGAAACATGGAAAAAAGAGATAAAAACCCCATTCCTGGGGATAGATGAAGGCACCTCAACCTTCCATAGCCCACACTTCCATTTTCAAGCTATCTCCTCTCCGCAGGCCGACTCGTGTGCCGGGCACTTTGTCCTATAGATAGAGTGCCCTGGTCAGATAGGGCGGCCCTACCTCTGGATGGTTCAGACCCACAGGTGGTGCTTGGTGGTACAAGGGGAGAGGACTAGTCATGGAGGAGGAAAGAGGCTGGGAGCCCTGAGGCAGCTAGAAGGAGTTCTCCAGGAGTGGAGATAAATAGAGTTAAAAAAAATATATATATAAAGTTCGGTGTTGTGTAACTTGCTTCTGAAGAAGTGAAGATTTGAATTTAATAATAATAATAATAATTTTATTTATATAGCGCCTTTTGAATTATCAAAGCGCTGAACAGGTTAATAACAGAAATACAAATAACCATACAAACATAGGCTTATAAAAACACATCATAAATACATCATAAAAACTTGATAAATTACAATAAAATCCAATCACATTCTAACTAACTTAATCCTCCAAAAAGGCCTTTTTCCATAAAAAGGTTTTTAATTCTTTCTTAAATATCTCCACGGAGGTGCACTCCCGTAATCGGCGTGGTAGAGAATTCCAAAGAGTGGGGCAGCATGAGAGAAAGCTCTGCTGCCAGAGGTTTTTAAACTCACTCTTGGAATCTCCAGCAACCCCATGTCGGCCGAGCGGAGCGATTGGCCAGGGCAATAATGAACTAGGAGGTCTTTCAGATAGGACAGACCCTGATCGCGAAGGGCTTTGAAAGTCAATAAAATGACTTTTAAGGTGATCCGCCACCGAACAGGCAGCCAGTGCAGTTCGCACAGCACCAGGGTAATGTGACAGGACCTACTTGTCCCAGTCAAAACCCGGGCTGCAGCATTCTGCACCAACTGCAGGTGGTGGATTTCAACCCCAGAAAGCCCAAAGTAAAGGGCGTTGCAGTAGTCCAGGCACGAGGACACAAAGGCATGGACCAACGTTGTCAAGGAGTCAGATGGAACAAGGTGCCTAACCCTGGCAATATTCCTAAATGGTAAAAGGAAGTGCTGATGACAGCTGACACCTGAGATTGTAAAGTCAGCTTGTCGTCCAAAATCACCCCAAGGTTACGCACCTGTTCAGATGTCGGCAATGACACGCCGCCAAGAAAAATTCCAGAAGGATCGCCAGTACACGACCTCTCAATCTGACCACCTGGGTCCACCACCAACACCTCAGTCTTCTCTGAGTTCAATTTTAACCAACTAGAATCCATCCAGTCTTGGATTTCCCCCAGACAGTTGTTAAACATCGAGAAAGCGCCATCCTGGTCGGGTGCAAAAGACAGGTATAGCTGGGTATCATCTGCATAACAGTGAAACCTCAGCCCATACCATCTTATAATGTTTCCGAGGGGCAGCATATACACTGCAAATAACATGGGTGACAGCACAGAACCCTGAGGCACTCCACACAACAAAGAGACTGGGCCAGAGGAAAAAATCCCCGACACAACTCTTTGTGATCTCCCAGTAAGGAATGAAGTGAACTATTGCAAAACGGTTCCTGACATTCCGCAGATTTGCCTCAGGTGTGCTAACAACACCACGTGATCCACAGTGTCAAATGCTGAGGAGAGATCAAGGATAACCAGAATGGAACGTCCTTTTTGATCCCTCGCCCTCAGAAGATCATTAAGCACCCAAACCAACGCAGTCTCTGTACTATGTCTTTTACGGAAACCAGACTGGAAGGACTCGTAGATACTATGGATGGTTAAATGGTCATCCAATTGAGCAGCTACAACCTTTTCAATAACCTTCCCAATAAAGGGAAGGTTGCAGATAGGTCTGTAGCTTGAAAAACAGTCTGGGTCTATGGAAGCTTTCTTCAAGAGAGGTGCCACCACCGCCTCTTTCAGGGAGCTAGGGAACTCACCTGACTCCAAGGAGCACCAGACTATTTGCACCAAAACTAGACTGATGATATTGATACAACCCAAAATTAGGGTAGTCGGTCCAGGATCCAAGCTGCAGCCAGTAGGGCGCACACTATGGATAAGCCTCATAATATCCACAAACTCAGGTCGATAGAAAGAACTCCAAGAGAAACAAGGCACTGTGTTCTTGCACGTCCCCACAACATCACCCTTAGAGGTTGTCAAACACAGATCAGCCCTGATGTCAGCCACCTTAGTTGCAAGTAGCAGGCGAGCTCATCGCACTCTACTTGCGAAAGGCTTTCCGAACTTGCAGACTGGCTGGGTTGCAAGTCCATCTCACAGTTCAAACAGCTGAGCCGTCAATTCTGAGCAACTGCAATCTCCCTGGACAGGAACTCTGCCTTCTTATGGGTGATTGCAGATTGGTAGCAGGCTATATGTTCTATCAATCTAAGGTGGTCGGCATCAAGGACTGATCTACGCTAACAACGCTCTAACCTTCGCCCTTTTCTCCGCATCTCCCTCAGAGTCCCATCAAACCAAGGGGCCCTGGGGTGCAGTGAAAAAGGGCATTCATGAACAGGAGCAATAAAATCCAGGGCAACCGTGATGGCCTTATTATAGGCCAACACCAGTGCCTCTGGATTACTGCTCACCAACACGGCGGATGAGAGGTCAAGGACCGCCGCTAGGCCTTGTGAAGTAACATTCCGTAATGGGCGGTACCTGACCATCTCTACAGGGGATGGCCTCCTAAGGGGGGTGCAAAAATTGAACCTCACGGTGTAGTGGTCAGACCAAGCGACTGGTTCCACCCCCACATCAGATGCATCAATCCCTGGAAGGAAAACTAAGTCCAGAGAGTGCCCAGATTTATGCGTAGCAGCGGAAACTACCTGTGTAAGGCCCAAAGAAGACATTAATTGGAGGAAGTGACTACCACAATTTAGAGAGTTCATCATCACCCAGGAGCGTTGAAGTCACCCAGCATCATCAATCTGGGCGACTCAAGCGACATGTCGACGAGGAAGTCTGCTACTTCCTGTAAGAAGCGTTTCCCATCACCGGGTGGATGGTAAATGAGAACGATTTGAACGCCTACACCTGCTTCAACTGAACATTCAAAGGACTCATCTTCCCCTACTACCACACTCGTGAGACCCAATTCAGTCTTAAAACAGACTGCAACTCCCCCTCCCCTGCAGTCCAATCTCGGGCGGTGTATTACCGAGTACCCGGCTGGAGTCATGGCCTCTACTATAGGGCCAGAATTTTCATCCAGCCAGGTCTCGTAATGCAAGCCAGATCGCTGAACCAACAAGGTCGGCAATAATAGCAGTCTTATTCCTAACAGACCTGGCATTGCATAACACCACCGAGTTGGACAAACCTCGGAGGTTGTCAGGCCTATCTGCCTACTGAGATCAGTAGTGCCCTTGGGTATGTATACCAGACAGGGTGAACCCCGATCAGGATTCCATTTCTCTCCAGGGCGCCTTCTGGACTTAATAACCCCGATATGATGGCCCCGCTCGTTCATCCTCCCCTGTTCTCGCACCCCTGCCCCCCTCACTCTCCTGCAAGCAATCCCCAATGCTCTAGACTGCCAATAAACATCAAATTGCAGGGGAGGAGTACAAAAGGGGTGGAGGGCGTGAAGAGAGGAGGATGAATAGCGCACCGCCGTGTGAGATAAAGTCCAGCACATGATGCTGCTTAACTAAAATAAAACACAAAATAAACCAAAAATTCAAGCTAAGTTAACTATACAATTTCAGTAAACATATAAATAAAACAAAACAAATAATAAATTTCTGTATAATCCCTCCTCCCGGTCCTCTCACTACCGGGGAAAGAGAATACAATGGCACTCTCACTGCCAGAACAACATAAAAATATACAATACTAAACAAAAGAAAAAAAAAAAGTAAACGCCCTCAATTCTCTCACAACTGGGGAAAATAATATCAGTCTTTCTCCCTGTTAGGAGAAAAACCCAAGCTGTAAAATAAGCAAAAAGAATTAAAACAAACAAATAAAAGTTTTGGACCCAGGGTCCTCTCACCACCCGGAAGTCCAAACAAAATCCGAAAGATGATAGCGATCCACAGTCTCTTGCAGCAGATCCAATAAATCCACTTAAGTTCAAAAATCCAAATCTAGAAAGAACAGCCACATAACTCCAGGAGGGAAACAATCCGAGGGGGAGGTCCACAGAAACTCTATATAGCAGAATCAAGAGGTCCAAGAGAGGAGTTAATCCAAAGCACAGTTTCAACCCCACAATTTCCTATCAGGTGCACACCAGGGCAATTTATGTCACTCACACCAAAGGGCCTTATAAAGAAGCCACCATAGTAGCAATTCCCAAGGTCCAAAGGAGCGGGGTACTCCACTCAGTTCCCTAATTAGAAAATACCCCAACCCCCTGTGGAGCGGCAAAACCCTGGAAAACACCAGCTGGAGCAGAGGAGTTTCTAAAAAGTTCAAAAATAATCATACGGGGACATCTATAATACTCCAATTGAGTCTTGCCAGCTTTCACAGTGTCCAAGCTGACTCTAAGTTCCTCCGACTATACCCTCCATGCAGTCATTGGAGGGAACAGAGTCCAACACACAAGGTCCCCACCACAATCCGTTCAGAAGCAAAACTCCACTGGCGTCTCTTCTTCAAAACTCATCCATTGAGGAAACAAAAACCCCTCCGGCAGCTCTTCCGCAAACTCAGCCGTTATAGAAGCAAAACCCCTCTGGCGTCGCCTCTCCAAAAGATCACATCGATCCACAAAAGAATGCCAGAAGAGACCAGCAACTCTCTCCAGCTCCACAGGCAAAATGCAAAACCCTCCGGTGTCAATAACCCCCGCCGACTAAAAAGGCAAAAACAGAGGAAAGTCGGCCAGAGACCAGCACAGTTCTCCGGAACTCATCCAAAACTCATCAAGGACACTACTCGGCGTCTCGGCATCTCTCGACTCTCGTAATCCAAAACAGACCTGCTAACGCTCCACTTGGTGGCAACGAAGCACCAAAGCCTGGATCGACACTAAATAAATAAAACTAAAACTAAACAAATATAAACAAATTTCCATACTCCTGGCCCATGCACACTTTGCCATGGCCCCAGGGTTATGGACAGAGTATTCTACAGAAGTGACTTTTGTCACCTGGACCAATAATGCTGTAGATAAAAAGAAAAAGTCTACTTGTGTAGCTAAATTATCCCTTTGAAAAGTGGGTTCTGCATGCGCTGTTTTTGAAAAATATGCATCTTTTAATCCTGCCATCTGTATGGTAGTTTGTAAAAAAGACATGTCACAAAACATTTTTTGGGTGGTGGTATTCTGGCCTCTCTCATGGTTTGATAGACCACAATTAAAGTCTTCCCCCCCCAAACAACATTTTGGGAGGAAAAAAGATACGGTTGAACTTGACTGAAAACTTCAATTCTGTCCGCTTTTTTTTGTGTAGCGTATATATTCAGTAACCTAAAATAAGTGTTATCTAGTTTAATATCTAAGATCAGAATTCATCCAGGTATTAAATCTATAATTTTCACCACCTGTACTTCTGTCTGGTGAAAGAGATACCCACTCCTGAACAAGCCTCAATCCCAATAGACCAACATGAAACTCCTGTATACGATTCTTTCATGGGCATTGAAATTTCAGTAACAGCATGAAGCTGGGTATCCTGCAAAAATAAAATCATCGTTATTTGCCCTCAGGTGTGAGTAGACACCCTTTTGTTTAACATTATTTTAATACTGTTAACATTAACAGTAACCAGATTTAAATGTTGCTGCTGAGAGAAAAGCGAAAATAGTTCAGAAAGGTTATTCACCCTTAACCTATGGAGGTTTTGTCTTTTTTTTCTTAGCTTCCATCTCTGATTTCTTTTTTACATTATTTTGCTTCCCTTTTTGTTTAGTTCTGAATTGATTTTCTGACTCACTGCTGTCAGGTTCAGAAAGGACCTCAGGCTGTCCTGTGCACATTGAGGAGCTGTCTGACTCATTACCTGATCCCTCAATGCCTTCTGTTAAAGGCTGGTGCCTGCTTGAAATTGGTGTGCCATTCCTGACTCCTTCTGGTATTAAATCTTTTGGGTTCTATTTCTTGTGGAGTTAGGGTTGGGGGGGGGCATAATAACAGTGCCCTCCACTTCTCCTGGTCTGGGAACAGTACTCTCCATTTCTTCTACCGGAGCTTCAATTTCTGATGTAGTATTAACCTGGATCTCATCCTCTACACCTTGTACCTGGGAGATGGTGTGGCCTAGGCTTGGAAGTTGTGGGATGGGATATGGGGGCTGAACCTCGGGGACATAATTTTGGTTTTTAGAGTGAGTTCTGTGCGCTAAAGTAACCAATAGCCTTTGTTCCTCAGTATCTGCTGATTCTGATGCGTTATGAGTAGCTTTGGGACATTTGGTGATTGCATGTCCTCTCTTACCACACAGATTGCAGATTGCCTTACCTCTAAATTGGCTGCTTGTATAGAAACATAGAAACATAGACTCTGATGATAGATAAGGACTGCTTGGCCCACCTAGTCTGCACATTTCCCTACCTACAGGATAAGCTGCAGATCCTAGTTAACCAACAGCCTATTTCTTCTTACCCCCCACAAGAATTGCCTTTGGTTGTCCCATGTATTCTTGAATTCTCCCACAGTTTTAGACCCCACAACCTCCTCAGGAAGGCTGTTCCATGCATCCACCACCCTCTCTGTGAAAAAATACTTCCTCACATTGCCCCTGAACCACCCCCCCTCTATTTTAAAATTGTGCCCCCTTGTTCTTGCACATCTCTTTTTCTGAAAGATGCTACCCTCTTGGACATTTTTGATTCACTGAGGTACTTAAAAGTTTCTATTATGTCCCACCTCTAACTCCTTTCCTCAAGGGTATACATATTAAGCTCCTTTAGTCTCTCCTCATATGGCTTCTCTTGCAGACCCTGCACCATTTTAGTTGCCCTCCTCTGGACTGCCTCTATCCTGTCTATGTCCTTGCAGAAATGGAGTCTCCAGAATTGGACACAGTACTCCATATGGGGTCTCACCCACTGTCTGTACAGAGGGATAACAACTTCCTGTTTTTTGCTGGTGATGCCTCTTCCATTACATCCCAGTATACCCCCAGTACTCCCTGCTGCCTTCTCACATTGCTTGCTAACCTTAAGGTCATCTGATATGATTACCCCCAGGTCCCTTTCTATTTTTGTTATTGTTACAACCTCCCTCCCCCATTGTGTAATCTTCCCCTGGGTTTTTGTTTTCCAGGTGCATTATTTTGCACTTCTTTGCATTGAATCCAAGCTGCTATACTTCTGACCATTCCTCCAACCTTGCCAAGTTCCTTCTCATCCTTTCCACACCTCCTTGTGTATCAACCCTGTTGCAGATCTTTGTGTCATCTGCAAAGAGGCATCCTTTTCCTTCCAGTCCCTCTGGAATGTCACTTATAAAGACATTAAAAAGGACTGGACCCAGTACTGAATCCTGCAGTACCCCACTAGTAACCCCTCTTTCTTCAGAGTGGACTCCATTTACAATTACCTTCTGTGTCCTGTTGTCCAACCAATGTTTTACCCAGGCTACCACCCTGGGACCCACTCCCAAGCTGGTTAATTTGACTATTTATCTTTTGTGTGGGACTGTGTCAAATGCTTTGCTAAAGTCTAGGTAGGCCATGTCTGCAGTCCCTTCCTGGTCTACTACTTTAGTCACCCAGTCAAATAAATCAATTAGATTCGTCTGACATGACCTTCCCGCTGTGAACCCATGCTGCCTTAGGTCCTGTGCCTCACTGGCCTCTAGGTACTCAACAATTTTTTCCTTCAGAAGTGATTCCATCACTTTCCCTACCACAGAGGTCAAACTGACATATCTGTAGTTTCCTGCCTCTGTCTTGCTCCCACTTTGTGAAGGAGAATCACATCTGCATTCCTCCAGTCCTCAGGTACCACACCATCCTCCCATGATTTGTTAAAAAGGGTAGTCAGTGGTTTTACTAGCTCTCCCTTTAATTCTTTTAGAATTCTGGGGTGAATTCCATCAGGCCCTTTTGCTTTGTCCACCTTCAGTTTTAGGAGTTCTTTCAGAATCCTTTCTTCTGTGAAAGGACTGGGATCGACCCCCCTATCAAAAGTGCTTCTGTTAATTGGATTAGGCACCTCCCCCTCCCCCTCTTTTGTGAATACTGAGCAGAAATATTCATTCAGTATCCCTGCTTTTTCACTATCCCTCTCTGCCCACCCACCGTCCATTCTATTCAGCTCACTATCCCTCCCTTTGTCTTTCTAAGCTCCCTGATGTACCTATAAAAGGTGTTATCCCCCTTCTTAACTGAGTTGGCTATTTTTTCCTCAGTTTGGGCCTTTGCTATTCTGACTTCCCTCCCTGTTTCCTTCTGTCTGAACTGGTACAGCTCTCTGTCCTGCTTCTTCTGTGTTTCCTTATACTCCCTGAATGCTGTCTTTTTTTTCCTGACTTTCCCCGCCACCTCTTTTGAGAACCATAGTGACTTTTACTTTCATTTTGATTTGTTTATTTGCTTCACACAAAGGCTTGTTGCCTCTGTGATGGCAGTTTTGATGTTTTCCCATTGTTGCTCCACCCCTCCTTCTAGCCTGTTTGCTAGTGCTTTTCTAAGGCACTCTCCCATCTTGCCAAAGTCAGCCCTCCTGAAATCCAGTACCCTTACTTTTGTATGGCTTGACTCTGTAGCTGAGTTTATCATGAACCACACTGTTTAATGGTCACTTGTTCCCAGATGGCAACCCACTTCTAGATCTGAGATCCTCTCACTGTCTCCATTTGAGAGTATGAGGTCTAAGATTGCTCCCTCATGAGTGGGTTCTGAAAATAGCCTTCTGAGGCATGCCACCTGTAGGGCATCAAGAATGACCCTGCTCTTGGATATGGCTGCAGCAAATGTGCTCCAGTTTACATCTGGCATATTCAGGTCTCCCATCAACAGTATCTCCCCCTTTTCTCTGCCATCCTAAGAATGCCTTCTATCATATCCTTGTCCATTCCCTTCCCCTGACATGGGGGTCTGTATACAACCCCTGTACGGATTGTGGTGCCATTTTCAGTCTCTATGGTGACCCACAGTGCCTCCTCTCCTCCCTGTTTACTCTTTTGTTCAGTTGCTTTTATCTCTTCCTTTACATAAAGAGCTACTCCTCCCCCTCTTATCCCCTCCCTATCTCTCCTGTAGGTTATGTACCCTGGTATGTTAACATCCCAGTCATGGTTCTCTGTGTACCATGTTTCTGTGACTGCTATGATATCCAGGCATCCTTCTTCCATCAAGGCCACCAGTTCAGGGAGCTTGTTGCCCAGACTATGGGCATTGGTACTCATTACCCTCCATTTCCTGATGGCCTTACTCCTTTTTGCCCCATCCCTGTCTTTGTTGCCTTTGTCACTTTCTCCATTTACCCCTGCCCTTCTCCCTATTGACATCTCTATCTTGGTGTTTACCTCACTTACTACCCTGACTTTTTTGGGGGGGCTAGGATTTACCTGCTCCTTTCCAGTGCCTCCCCCCTTGGCTAGTTTAAATGCTTGCCAATGAAGCATTTAAACCTATCACCTAGGATCCTGGTTCCCCTCCTGGACAGATCTAGCCCATCATGCCAGTATAGGCCTGCATCACTCCATGTGGATCCCCAGTCCCCAAGGAAGCCAAATCCCTGAGCACTGCACCTGTTTTTCAACCACTGATTGAATCCCATGGTGTGGAGCACCCTAGCCTCACCTACGCCATAGACAGGCAGCACCTCCGAGAAGGTTACCGTGTGTACTACTTGTCTAAGGCCCCTTCCCAACTCCACAAACTCTGCCTGCACTGCTCTGATCCCTTTCTTAGCCAGGTAATTTGTCCCTAGGTGGACAATGACATCCAGCTCCCTCCCCTGTGCAGCTGCTCCAGCGATCCTGAGGATTCGCTCCCTGTCCCTCCAAGCCATGGCACCAGGCAGGCACCTTACCTCCTTCTCCCCTTCCTCCCCCAGTTCTACATTCCTAACAATGGATTCCCCCACCAGGAGTTGTTTCCTTCCCCTGTGGGGTCCCATGCCACCCTCCTGTAGGACTCCCTTGTGGAGGTTCCCAGCATCCTCCTTGGTCTCCAATGTGGGTGCTTCCATAGAGGAACCACACTTTGCAAGAATGGCATAGGAATTCTGGAGATGTACAACTGGAGTGATGCACCTCTGTTCCACCACCCTCACCATCCCTGAGCCCACTGTGGTCCAATTGCTCCTCTTTCTTGGCAACCTCTGAGGCAACGGCAGTGGCCCTGGTGGTCCCTGGATGGAAGAGGAGGTCCCACAAATCCTGGCTAACTCAGCTTGGAGATGAGCAACCTCCTCCCTCAGCCCAGAGAAGTGTCTGCAGATGGGACAACACTGCACCCTCCAGAACATCTCCCGGAAGACTGCTGCTCCACAGCCACTGCACTGCACCACTCCCATCATGTCTTATTTCTGGCATCTTCACTGTTGTTTGGAATCCTTACTCTTTCCTCTGTTTTTTTTTGTTGTCTCTCCCTACTTACTTACTGCCTCTGTGCCCTTTAAGCTCCTGATTGTCCTGTTCTGATACAAGAAGATCATATATTTCTCAGTAGACCCCTTACTTGCTCAGAGGCAGACCTCCAGCAGCTAGGGGGGTCCAGAAAGCTACTCTTGCCCTTCTAGGATGGTGAGTCTTTGGTGGCTCTGTGATCACTCACTTCCTGCTCCCAAACAGGAAGTTCCTGTTGTCAATCAAATCCTGTGCCTATAAAAGTAGAACTAGCTTTGGGTGGAGGGGAGGGAAGGAGGGCAATATAGTCCCAGTAGAGAAGTCCAGTCACACAGCACTCCTTTCTCCTGGTGTTCTCTGCCAAGCCTCTGGCAGAATCTGTATAGGGCAGTGTTTAATCTAGATCTCTTCTAGCTAAGCCATTCCCCCTACTTAATAGATCTTTCTACATGTAATTAAATTGCACAGATAACAATCCCCTTCAGGCACCTGAGATTTACACCTAGATAACTGCTCAGATAACCATTCACTTCAGCTAACTCAGACAAACATACTAACTTTTTTTGTGTGTGTGTTTTTTCACCCTAAATTGAAGATTCCAGTAGAGGAGTTCTACTTCTTTAGCCCCAGTAGAGAAGTCCAGTCACACAGCACTCCTTCCTCCTGGTGTTCTATGCCAAGCCTCTGGCCTGCTTCATTGCACAAAGAACATCTTAGGCAGTCACATGTACTACTAATATGGCCTGGGGAACTGCATTTATAACAGGTCTTGGGTTGCCCCTGATAAAAAGTACTTCTCTCTCCCCCCCCAAAAAAATACAATTTGGAAGGTGGTGCAGTCCCTGTTCTGTGGATTTTAGTACTATTCTAATCTTCCACCCACCTGTTCAGATGCTCTCTGAATCAAAGATGGCCTCTGGATGACCCAGTAATGTGCAACGCTGCTTAAGCCAAAATATAAAGTTGGTAACACTTACACACTCTCATTTCAGAATAGAACAGTAATGGTTCTATGTGCTGGCTAGGTTAATGGGATTACCTCAAATGGTGCCCATAAAGGTCTATTCTTAACCTTTTGGTACCTATCCCAAAACATCTCCAAACTGCCATTCAATTTAAAACTTACATTGAAGGAGGCCTTTTCTGACACATGGATCAATACATACAATTCTGTGGCATGAAAATGCAGATTTCCCTTTAATAGAGTCTTCCCTTCAAAAACCCTATCTGGAAACAACTCTAATCCACTTTTATACAGAATACGAACATCATTGTGTCTTTTGGCCGGATAGGCTGTTTCTGAAAAATAGAAGCATAAGATCTTGATTGCTGTCTGTTTTCAGATCTCAGAGGGGGTTGATTAGTTACATAGATACATAGACAGTGTCGGCAGATAAGGGCCTATGGCCCACCCAGTCTGCCCATTTGAGCTTGTAAGTTCAGTTTATGCTTTCCTAGAAGTCTGTTGCCCCTTACCCCTGACCTCCAGAATTCCTTTATGTCTATCCCATGCATTCTTAAATCCCGTGATTGTTTCAGCCCCCACCACTTCCTCTGGCAGGGTGTTCCACTTTTTGTTTCTGGGCCATTACTTGACTGCTCTTGATCTATATTTATGACCTCAGGTGCCTCTGGAGGGTTACTTGAGGTACCTTTTGTTCCTGATTATGTTTTTTCATTATCCCCCCGGTATTTTTATCAGCAATGTCAATTTGATCAGGCAGTAGATTCAAAACTGGGTTCTGAGTGAGCTGCGGCTTCCTCAGTATCATAAGAGGATCTTTATTTGCCAGGGTTTTCGTGGCCTGCCCCAGATTTTCTGTCTCCATACTGTCTGAATCTGTCGAGGAAGTAACATCAGTAATAGACTGTTTGTAATCATTAAATTGCTGTACAGTAGTGTTTACCCCTTTAGAAGCATAGAAACATAGAATTTGATGGCAGATAAGGACCGCTTGGCCCACCTAGTCTACCCATTTTCCTACCTGATGGATAAGCTGCAGATCCTAGTTAACCAACAGCCTACTTTCTCCTACCCCTCACTAGAACTGCCTTATGTCTGTTCCATGCATTCTTGAAGTCCCCCACTGTTCTTGACTCCATGATCTCCTCAGGAAGGCTGTTCCATGCATTCATAATCCACTCCATGAAAAAATACTTCCTCACATTACCTCTGAGTCATCCCCCCTCTATCTTAAAATTGTGCCCCCTTATTCTTGCACATCTCTTTTTCTAAAAGATACTACCCTCTTGGGCTTTGCCGATTCCCTTGAGGTACTTCAAAGTTTCTATCATGTCCCCCCTCTCCATTCTTTCCTCAAGGGTATACATATTAAGCTCCTTTAGTCTCTCTTCGTATGTCTTCTGGTGCAGACCCTGCACCATTTCGGTTGCCCTCCTCTGGACAGCCTCCACTCTGTGTATGGCTTTGCAGAAATGGGGTTTCCAGAACTTCACACAGTACTCTAGATGGTGTCTCACCAGCTGTCTGTACAGAGGGATAACAACTTCCTGTTTTCTACTGTTGATGCCTCTCCTTATGCATCCTAGTATCCCCCCAGCCCTCCTTACTGCCTTCTCACATTGCTTGCCCACCTTTAGGTCATCTGATATAATTACCCCCAGGTCCCTTCCCATTTTTGTTGTTGTCAGTATCTCACCCCCCATTGTGTACTCTTCCCCTGGGTTTTTGTTTCCCAGACTAAGAAACCGAGCTGGTTGAGCAAGGAGGTCATGGAAAAGATAAGGAGGAAAAGACCTTCCTTTAGGAGGTACAAGAAAACAGGGAGGGGGGAGGACAGGGAGGAGTACCTGATGAAATCGAAGGAGGTGACATGGGCAGTAAGGGGAGCCAAGGCATCTACGGAGCTCAGGTTGGCACAAGGCATTAAGAAGGGGGAGAACGACTTCTTTAGGTACATCAGGGAGAAAAGGAGCTGTAAGGACCACATAGTAAGGATTAGGAAGGAGGAGGGATGGGTGGAAGCAAAATGTGATAAGTCAGAAGCGCTAAATGATTACTATTTGGTACTTACTAAGGAGAAGAGGGGGGTGATACCCAAGGGGGGAGGAATGGTGGAAACAGGGGGAGGGGGTGACAGATGGGGAAATCATGGAGGGCAGAGTTCAGGAGAGTTTGAAGGCACTGAGGGTGGACAAGGTGCCAGGCCCAGATGGCGTCCACCCCAGGGTACTGGAGGAGCTAGCAGAGATCATTGTAGGACCTTTGGCAGACCTATTTAATGCCTTACTACACTCAGGGTGTGTACCTCAGGATTGGAGGATGGCTCATGTGCTGCCGCTCCACAAGAGTGGCCCCAAGGATGAACTGTGAAACTACACATCCATCGTGAGTAAGCTGATGAAGACTATCCTGAAGGAGAAGCTGGTGGCTCTCCTAGAGGCCAAAGGACTACATGACAGCAGGCAGCACAGCTTCATACTTGGCAGATCCTGCCAAACCAACCTGGTGGAATTCTATGACTGGGTAACTAGGCAACTGGACAGAGGCCATGCAGTGGTTGTCCTGTATCTGGACTTTAGTAAGGCATTCAACTCCATGCTGCATGGGAGGCTGAGAAGTAAGTTAGAAGGCACAGGGGTGGGTGCAAAGCTGGTGAGATGGGTAGTGAACTGGCTTCAGGGAAGGCAACAGAGGGTGTTGGTGGGTGGGGAGCTCTCACACCCAAGGGTAGTGACAAGCGGTGTTCCACAGGGCTCGGTGTTGGGACCAGTGTTGTTTGGGACATTCATTGCAGACATATCATTGGACATCAAGAGCAAGGTCAGTCTGTTTGCTGATGATACCAAGATGGGAGCAGTGGTGGACGACCTAGTGGGATGGCAGGGGTTGCAGGATGATCTGGCAAAGCCTGAAACCTGGTCAGACACCTGGCAACTGGGGTTTAATGCCAAAAAGTGCAAGGTGCTGCATTTTGGGGTGAAGAACCCAAGGAGGAGTTACCAGCTTGAGGGAGTGCAGCTAGCCCAGGCAGAGGAGGAGGAGACTGATCTGGGGGTGCTCATTACAGGGTCAATGAACAACTCAACACAATGTAGGAAGACAGCTGCAAAGGTCAAAAAAATGCTGGGTTGCATTGCAAGGGGTATATCCTTGAGGAGGGAGGAGGTGATTCTGCCACTGTGTAGGTCATTAGTTAGATCGCACCTGGAGTACTGCGTGCAGTACTGGTGCCTGTATCTGAAGAGGGACATTAAGTTACTGGAGGGGGTGCAGCGCAAGGCAATAAAGATGGTCAAGAGGCTGGGGGACTTATCATATAATAGGAGGCTGAGGGATTTGAACATGTACTCACCTGAGGAGAGGAGGAATGTGGGGACATGATTGAAACCTTTAAGTACATGAAAGGAATAAACAAGACAGGTACAGAGGGGCTGTTCAAAGTAAGGGAGGGGAGGGACACCAGGGGCCATAATATGAGACTGGAGGGAAGAAGGTTCAGGAGGGAGATGAGGAGACACTTTTTTACAGAGAGGGTGGTAGCTGGGTAGAATGCGTTACCTGCAGAAATGGTATCCAGTAGAACAGTGGACTGCTTCAAAAGGAGATGGAACAGGACAAGGGGAGGGTTAATGGAGGGGAAGGGTGGAAGGGAGGGGCAGCTGCAGAATAAGGGGTGCTAGCTGCACATTCGAGCAGACTTACTAGACCTCTAGGCCTTTATCTGCTGGCAAATTTTGTTTGTTCGTAGGTGCATTACCTTGCACTTCTTTACATTGAATCTAACCTGCCATACATTTGACCATTCCTCCAACCTTGCCAAGTCCCTTCTCATCCTTTCCACTCCATCTTGTGTATCAACCCTGTTGCAGATATTTGTTTCATCTGCAAAGAGACTTACTTTTCCTTCCAGTTCCTCTTCACCCAAATGGGAGTGAAACCCAGATGTCCAGTCTCCAGAATTGGATGACCGCACCCATCCTGCCGCTTTTAGCGATTTTTCTACAGAGCAAGGTTCTGTGTCCGCATCCACCAAATCTGCCCATGTTTTCTTTGCCAGTACTGATTTTCTAAGTATTTGGGGTGCAGATTTTTCAGGGCCAGCCAAAAAGGAGAACACCATATCCTTTCCCTGGCTGTCCTTTGTAGCGAACACATTGTTTTCCATAATTAGAGTTTGAACGGTCTCCAAGTTACGGCTTGTAGTGTCCTTCAGTGCTAGGCAGCTGCTAGCAGGTGTGGTCTGGTTGTCACTACAAGCCTCCTTGGGAGCTAGGGATTTGCATTCTGCAAGCGCTGCACATAGCTCTGTCTTCCTTCTGATAAAATATTCCTCTTCGCTTTTGAGCAAATCCTCCAAATCTTCTACTGTGCGAGAATCAAGGCTGCATACCTCCTCTGCCTGTAGAAGCTTCATGCTCTGATCCAGTATGTCCTCCTCTGTAGTATTTATCGCAACTTCCATTGCAATCTGTTGCTTATTCTCCAGTACTGCTGTTGCATCAAAGAAAACTTTGATCTCTTTCTCCATCACAGTCAGGAAGGAGATCAGCTCCCCAACTGCCCGCATGTCCTCCATCTCGATTGCACATCCAGAGAATGAGCTTTCTGATCTCTGGCGGCCAAAGGTTCCCCCTACCATTCAGTGGGGGGATTTCCCCGGTGTCCTGGCAAAATTTCCTCCATTCACTAGAAATACCACCAACAGCTTAATCTGGTTCAGTTTCAGTTGGTTACCATCCGTATGCCCACCCCCCGGGTCCCCCCTGAAAAAGGGACTTCTTGACTCAGTGGGCTCACTCAGTCAACAAAATTCAATAAGTAAATAAAAAAAAATAAGTTTCCATATTGGTGGGTGATCAGCACTTAGGAGGCTCACAAAACTGTTGTGCCATCCTTCTATGGCATTGTTTGTCCTTGGGATGCTAACGCAGCACTGATCTCAAAGTCTGTCATTATTGATTGTGGACTAAGGTCTGGTTGCAGCTTCTTCAGCTCTTGCAGCAATCGCAAGTATGTTTACTTGGTCTTATTATGCAGTAGTGCATATACAGCAGGAAGTACTTTGCTGTGATGAACCCCATGAATGGTATACAGCTGCCCAAAGAGTGGTGGGGAAGCCTTGAAAGTTCTGTCAGCATACCAGTGGAGCGACATTCTTAGGAAGTGTAGATTGGCACTTGTGCTAAATAACAGGATTCTGCCATTTTCTGGTCCATTGTCAAACAAGAGGAAGGCATCATCTGCACTTGTCGCATGGTATGTAGTAGGGATTTCCTTCTTCTGCAGACTTGCTGGATTATGTGGTGCTATGGCTGCTCTGTGTCTCTGTACAGTACTTTTCATCCTCTGCTCCTCAGACAGCCATGCTAGAACTGTATTTGAAAGTCCTGAGTGGCTCCAGAAATGATGGTATGTGTCATCTCATGTGTTGTGGCCACAGTGAACTTTATTTTGTCAATAACACAACTGACAACATTGCCAGCAGCATCAGGTGTGTGGTTAAGGTCGGTACTGAACTTACATATGGGCTAAATTGACATAGGGACTGAATTGACATAGGGGCTGAATTGACGTGGGGCTGAATTGACATAGGAGCTGAACTTGACATAGGAACTGAATTGACTCAGGCTGAACTGACTTGGGCTGAATTGACCTAGGAGCTGAATTGACATGGAGCTGAATTGACATAGGAGCTGAATTGACTCGGGCTGAATTGCCATGGGGCTGAATTCACAGGGCTAAATTGACTCGGGCTGAATTGACAGGTGATCATTTCACCCCCTATTCATTTAGGATGGGGGTGGCAACCAGTCTGCAAGGGAGGGTCAGAAGAGGAGATCAAGAGGATCAGCAGATGGTGTTCTGGTTGCTACAAGAGATATGTAAGAACCTAAAGTGATCTGTTTTTTGTCTTTAAATCTTCATAGGTTTTCGCAGGAAAAAGAGTATGTGAATTGTGGGACACTCATTCGTCTACTTGGCAGAAAGATAAGCTGTGGCCACATCAGGAGGGAGACAATTGCAATGGGGACTCAACACACAGCCAGTTAGCTGGAAAGGGGTTTTTGGCATACAATTTCCACAGCTGATCCCATTGTTGGAGGAGTTGAAATTAACATGGAGCAGGCACCTTGGGGGGAATGACATGTGGGAAACACCCTGGGGAGCACTATTCCAGGCCATTAAGGTGGGCTTAGAAACTATAAAAGGGTGGTGGCTATGGGTGGAGATAGTTTGGTCCGAGATCATATCTAGACCAGTCTGGAAGCACACGAGGGATATAAAAGCAATACAGAAGGCCAGAAAAAGTCTGAACAAGAGGGTGGCAGGACTGCTTGTTGCGATGAGGGGGCATATGTTGCAAACAAGGACATAACATTTGACAGGCCTGGGGTATATAGAGGACATGGAGTCCACCTGTCAGAAGTAGGGTTGGCTTTTTTCATTCTTCCACTCGGGGAGCTGGATAAAAAAAGGGTGAAAGGTGGCTGAAGGAACCTGCAAGGCGGGGAGCCCACCTTCCAATGCAAACTGGAGGTGGGCTAGTGGAAAGGGAGAAATAAATTAAGGGGGAGGGTGTAAAGGGGGAAATGGGGGGAAGTTTGGTGGGAAATACGTGAAGTGGTGTAAATGAATTTGTGTGCCATTTGTGCAATCAAAAACATGTCTGGACACTGAGTAATTTTCCAAGGGGTTGGTCAGATAACAAATGGGGTTGCCATTAAAAGGCAACCTGAGTGGTCAGATGGCATCCTTGTGGAAATGGAGGGTAGAAGGGTAAGAGGGGGGATGGGGTAAAGAGAACAGGTGGGGAGGGGGAGGAGCTATATGGGGTCATGAGTGACAACAGGTAGGGAGGGGGAGGAGCTAGATGAGGTGATGGGTGACAGCAGGTAGTGAGAGGGAGAAGCTAGGTGAGGTCATGAGTGACAGGTTCAAGGTGAATGATGCATACACCACAGGTAAGGCAGGATTGGTTAAAGGGAAGAGCCAGTTGGGGTCCTTGCAGGAGTCCTTGGTGGGTTTATAGGCCCCTGCTCCAAGGTGCTCTCTCTCTTTTCTGCTGGGATCTTTCTTTTGCCCACTGACCCTTTGCTGAGAAGTGTAGGGGAACTGGAAAAAGGTTAAGGGGAGATGTAAGGAGTGCTGCAGCCCTGAGAGGAAAATTGGACTGAAGGTCCAGAGCAGGTGAATAGTACCTGTGGAGGAGAGTGGTTGCTGAAAGAGCAAGAGATAAAATGGGCTAGGATAGGAAGAAAGAAATTAAGGGGGGAGGACATAGAGGGAAAAAGGGGAGCAGTTTGAGGGCAAGGGTAGACCAACACATGCCAGGGTCATTAGCACCCAAACATGAGTAGACGTGGGGTGGGGACGGGGGTCGTAGAAGTACTAGGAGTTGGGTCTCTGCATCCGGGCCTAGAAAATTAAGAAAAGCAGAAGGAAGCTTTGGTATGGAATGGGGGGGGGTCAGATTTTGAACCCAGACCCCGAGAAGGAAAGAAGAACAAAGGATGGAAGACTTGGACCATAACAGAAGGAATTCAATACAAGATTGAATTATGGACAATAACTATATATCTCATAAAGACTATTGAAGGAGTTTGAAAATTGTAATATGTGAAGTGGGGTAAATAAATTTATTTGCCATTCGTGCAACCAAAAACATGTCTGGACATTGAGTCATTTCTGAGGGGTGGATCAGATGACAATAAATATACCTACTTGTTTAAAAATAAACATATAAATTTGACAATGAATTACATCACCAAATTAACCTATAACTTTTAAAATTTACCCCAAAACATAGCTATAACACAGCATAGCAATTATAAAATGTAGCATATACTTTTACAATACTAAAAGTACATTATCATAGTAATTTCCCAGAGCAAAACAAAAAAATTACTACAGTAAAAAAATATATAAACCAATTAAAATATCATCAAATTAAACATTTTAGCTATTTTTGTACAAAGTAAGCGCCATAAAAACTATGACCAAAACTACCACCGAACTATAAATACTGTACATGTATATTTTTAATTTAACAGTAGCATACCACAGAATACACATATAGATGTATGTAATTCAAAATACATTATGCAAATAAAAGACACCAGATCTAAATAACATTGACTCATTTCAAAAAATAATTAAATCCCTTAAATATGTATAAAATAACATCACTATATCTAACTTCAATATAAACTTAAGATTTCTTAATTGCATACCAGCCTAATACACAGCTCAGTTCTTCCATACCACAAAACTGACATTATTCTTAATTATATCATAGTGATTGAAATGTATTCAGCAAGACAAAACACCACATCAATATAAGATCCAGTCATTTCAGCACACCAAGTCCTTTAAAATGTAAGTAGAATAACAGTACTGTATATAACTGCAACAGAACATATAATTTCTATACTACATACTGCAGAAGCCTAAAACAGCACTCAACCATACCACAGCATTTCAATTTTAAAACAGTAATAATTCATTATAACTAATCCAGCTGTATAATACTATCAACTAATAAAACCAAAAAGCACACTTCTATATCATTCTAATACTTATCACATAAGCTATCAATCACATTTCAATACTATAAATAAACAAAATCTAGCAAGAGCTAATAGGGCTGCAAAATAATGGTATTGTGTAGAGTGATAAATGTATAAACTAGCGATTTTTGCACTAACCACTGAGCCATCTTACTGCACTTTCTAATTGTTGTGATACAGACATACACACTAACATTTATCCCTACAGATATGATAAGACATTCATAACAACTTGTTGCTTTGTCATCCTGAATTTAAGGTCGTACCTCTCACTGGTGGTGATGCATGTGTCATTCTACTTCTATCTTCCACCACTGTGACATGTAAGAAATAAGATTGGGACCAGCCAAGTGATAATGAGGGTTGAGGTGCTGGAAACCACACCTTGCACCACATCCATCACCCAAGTTCGGTAATGAGCCTGGGTTGTTGAGGGTCAGCAGGGAGAGAGGGCAAGCAGCAGGGTTGAGCTGCTGCGAGGTGGCTCTCCTCTCCCCAGGAGGGATGAGGGGTTTCCAAGGCCCTTGTGTGCAACCCAGTGGAGGATGGATGGTGGTGTTAGGCTATAGGGAGCCTGGCGACAGCCATGTGAGGGCTGAAGGAGATGGAACAAGACACAGAGCGTGTATGTGCCTCCACACACAGGAACTGCCATGTGCTGGGATCCTGGGATAATAGGGAGGAAAAATAGAAAAAATATTGAAAAAAGAAATAAGGTTGGGGTGTCCGATTAATAATCCTGGGTACTTTCTGCATTTGGTCCTAATATGTGCTCAAAGCACAAGAGAGTAATTTAAAGTTTGCTTTAATTGATTTCCACGTATAATCTTTGCCTAACTAGTTTTCCACAGGAGTACCACAAAGTTTCATGATGTGGAAGTTGCAGTTTAGGAGGAAGAACCAGTGCACATTTTCTGCACAATGCTGGTGACACTATTGAATTGACATATTTCAGCAGAATTCCATTATCTGCAAGAATCTGTATAGTCCATGAATTGCAAAGAAATTGAATAGCCATGTGTATCCCATTACCAGCTACACTACCCAGCTATAAAATTATCTTAAAGCAGCAATACAATTAAATTTGTGAGGGGAAAAAGACCCTGCCTTTTTTTTCTTCACTACATACAAGATAATGTATGGTCCTCTATCGTTAACAGGTGTGTTAACTGTCGAGAGGTTGCCAGAGTGACAATGTAAACCTCGAGGGCAAAGCTCAAGATGTTTACCTCACCATGGCAACCTCCAGACGTTACACAAATAGAATAATAGATGCATTCTGGTGTATTACAAGACAGTAATTCATCGAGAGGATCTGGGGGCACAGTAAACCTTGAGAGCGAAGCTCGAGAGGTTTTAAGTGCCCCCAGATCCTCGAGATGAATTACTGCCTTGTTACACCAGAATGGATTTGTTATTTTTTGTAATATATGGAAAATAAAAAAGTAGTTTCTTACCTTTGCAATAGTCAGAATGGTGGGTCCAGTTGGTGGTGAAGTAATTCACAGCCAATGATTGCGGCAACTTGGATAACTTTTGAACAGTTTAACAAAGAAAAGCAAGCAGTGTTAATGAAACTGCAAACAAAGCAGTAGTAATTTTTCCTTTTTTGTTGTGGAACCAGTGACACCTAGTACAGAGTGTTACTCGGAGTCGGAGTACATCACGTAGTGTCTTTGAAGCAGCCCTAGGTCGAAAGCTGTTTTTTTTGCAGTGTTTATGTTTTCTTGCTCTTTTATAAAAGTTTTCCTTTCTTCTGACAGGTTTTGTTCTTTTGCCACAGACATTTTTAGTCAGGCGCTTACACGATGTGAATCTGTGAGTCGGCTTTACTGTGTCCGACAGTTACAGTAAAGCCGGCTCCCGATCGAGGAAAGCTGCTCGAGTTGTCGGTGGGCGCTTGCGCTGTTGTGAGTTTGCAATAATACTATCGTTGAGATCTTCAATCGATAGTTACGGATCTCAACGAAGTATTATTGAGTTCCATCGATGGTATTATCATGCTTTAAGTGGGTGTATTACAGGGGAATTTTTGTATGTATTTTGGGGGTATTATTTTTATTTTCCATATATTACAAACCAGTTAATGATAGAGGGACCATACATTATATTTTATAGTGTATGATCCCCATAAACTGGCAAAACAAATGAATGTGGCTTACTTTTGGCACCACCGCGGACGTTCTGGGTCATTTTCTCACTGCTGCGCTACTTTCGGGAAGGCTGTCGGTGTGCAAGATAAAAGGTACACACATGAAGAGATGGGCTCCATTTGTAATCCCATTGCTATGACATACTCAAGAGAGGTTTATAACCACTTACGTCATAGTGATGGGATTATCAAGATATCATTTTGCCAGTTTTCAGCGGTAATAATGGCTCACCATACATTATAAAAGATTCTACACCTCTTGCAGTTTTATCTGGCTGTAATGTTTTCTAATTTCACCAACATCTGAGTATTTTATAAATGGTTAAATTTGAAGACAAAAGGATGGTGATTACATTAGTCTGAGAAGTAACATTGTAGACCAGGATTGAGTAATACAACAAAAACTCATGGTTTGTAGGGTAGCAGATACCTATAAAAGTGGATTTGACAAGTACGCTAACATGTTTTTGTAGCTAAAACTAGCTCTTTTAAAAAAACAACCTTTCAATGTTCTATTTCTTTAACAACAACAAAATAATAATAATAAATCAACCAACCAATCAATCAATGAATAAATCAATATTTTGAGAAGTCGAGCTAGGATGACAGAACAACTCAGTAATCTGTATGTGCTAGACTCTCCCTCAACCTGTTTTATCAGGATGTTTATCTTATCTACTCCTGAGAAAAAACTTGCTTACTTCTTGCCAAGCCAGAGAAGTCTTCTCCCTTGTAGATCAGTATCAGATAGCCTTTGATTTTCCTACACACATACACACACACACCCTCCTATACCTGGCAGGTTCCCTTTTCCTGTTAATATTTACTTCTGCTAAGCCTTGGGAATAGCTGCTACTACTTTAGAGGTCTAGGTTCATGGTTAGGTCACACCTGGAGTATGGTGTACAGTTCTGGAGACCTCACCTGCAAGGGGACAAAGATAGAGTGGAGCGGGTCCAGAGAAGGGCTACCAAAATGGTGCAGGACCTATATAAAAGATCATATGAGGAACGAATGGTGGAGCTTGATCTATACACACTGGAAATGAGAAGGGGGGGGGACATGACAGAAACTTTTAAACATTTGAAGAGAATAAAAAGGGTAAGGAAAGTGAGCATTTTCAAAATGAGCGATGACACAGCAACAAGGGGGCATAGCTTAAAACTGGAGGGATGCTGTTTCAGAGGGAATGTGCGTGGACAATACTTCACTGAGAGGGTGGTGGGTCCCTGGAATAGGCTACTGAAGTGGGTGGTAGGAGTGAAATCAGTTGGGGAATTCAAGAGGGCATGGGACACCAGTATGGGACTGAACTTGAGAGGCAAGGGTACAAGATCATGATGGCAAAAAAGCCATGGGCAAAGTGGTCCTTTTCTACCGATGGATTTCTATGTTTCTATGTTTCTGCTTCCTTCTACTGTATACATTGCAGCGCCAGTTTACAAAATGGGCTGGAGATCTCCTTGCCCTATAAAGATAGGCTCTAATGAACTCATTCAGCACAAATAAATTACCATTAACACGTGTCTAAATATTCTTATATTAGATACATAATTCATAATAAAGCTTATCCAAAACAGGTACTCTCTGCATAGAATTTGTTATTCTAAAGAAGAGGGAACCCGAGTTTTATTAAATATTAATGCACTCTTCAGTTATTTTGATATTCTTCCTGCATCAGTCCAGGCTCTGGTTTTTAATCAAAACCATATTCAGAATATAATTTCAAAAGATTATACTTTTGGGAGATCTTCCCTGCGTGACTTATTGCAGGGAGTTTTGTTCTGGCTGGATAATTTAAATCATGTCATTTCACCTTTAATAAAAGAAGGGCTGAAAAATCCTAAAAGATAAGAGGCACATCATCTTAATTTAGTCGCCTGCTGTCTTAAAGAAGAATGGAAATTATTGTTCATTTGTTTTCGTCTATAATAAAACCTTACACTCTAGAGCAATGTGTATGTTTTTTTTGTCTGATCAGAAACTTTTACACAGTGTTTCTTATGCATTTGACATTACCATACACTGAAAGAGTCTGTGAACAGAGAGCCATTTATTTTTCTCATGTCTGTGTCTGGCACAAGCTCAGCTCTCCAGCATGAGGTAAGAGATTCCCTTGAGACATTCAAGTGCACAGCGGTTTCAGCTGTGAAGAATTTTAGACTTCCTGAATCTGATACGTTTCAATGTTCTGTCTTTATACCCAAGATACAAAGAGTGGCAGTGTCATCTCTGATACACAGTTAGTTTCTTTGTTAGAAATATAGTCACTTTTGTAACATGTCACTTACTTGAAGTGACAGTTGCGATTTGCAGTACTGCTGTCTGAGAACCCACTCGATTGTCAGACTTATGCTCAGTACTAGTGTTGTCTGTTCTTTGAAAACAATACTTCATGTGGTAATTAAAAATACTGTTTTGGCTGGCCCGTCAGTGCAGCAGTTGGATTTCCGCTTGTGCCGCTGGCAACCTGGTTCAGAAACGGACTCGGGTCATCGGAGGGTCGGCTGGGGGAGAAAGTTGGAGTGTCCGCAGACAGCTCACCTTCTCCGGGGAGAGGGTGGGGATGCAAGCCAGGCACCTGCTGGCCCTGGCGGAGGCCAGGAGCATAGCAGGGCATCAGGGCTCTAATTGCAGGGGGAATGATGGATGTTGGCATTCGCCTTGACGTCAGGTGGCACGTCACTGTCCAAGGGAGAAAACCAAGGAAAAAGCTCCCTGGCCAAGCCAGATGATGATCTCCAGTCCCCCACTGCCACCAGGCTTCATGACTGCCCACCTCAGCAACATCTACAGCCGAATGCCACAGTGCGCTGGACGGCCCCCACCGGTGCCTTCCCTCTTGGAGGAGGGGGACCCACCCGGTGAAGGGAAATGCCAGGCTACCTCCAGGGGGTAGTGATATGAGGTAGGGTCAGCGTCGGAGATGGCAGGCAGATGGAAGGACCTCAAGGAGCCTGAAGGAGGAGCTGGCCAGGGGAGCAGAGGAGGGAAAAAAAAATACTGTTTTTTTAATAATGTTTTTGAGTACTGTTATAATCTGCAGTATGTATTTTGAGGAAAAAAATGAAATTATGTTTGTACTGTATATGTGGCACACACAGCTATTTGATTGTTTTCCTAGCAGTTTGAAATGCAATATCTATTTGGGTTACTTTTATTTCAAACAGTTAAATTTTTCTGAACTGACATTTTGTAAGGATAAGCTTTGTCTTGCATGTAAAATTAGTATTTGTCATCATGTTTTTGCCCCAGACGTTGCTCAAGATTGGTGACAGATTGATACAGATCTATATGAACCACATCTCAATGCACACATACTGCACATATATTTAAATATAGCATTTCAAACTGCTAGAAACACAAATAGCTGTGTGTGCCACATATACAGTGCAAGCATATTTTGCTTCCTCCTAAAACGTACTGCAAATTATCAATAATCAATCAACTCTTTATTTTTAAAAAGTGCCTTTCCAAGACCAAAGCAATTTTACAATAAATAAATCAAATACATATAATTAAAACAATATCATAAAATCAATCACACAAAATTATACTTAAAAATCAGAGTACACCACGCTAAATAGGTACATTTTTAATGCTGATTTAAAACTTTGGACAGTCAGGCAATCATACACCTGATGAGGTAGAGAATTCCACAGGGTCAGGGCCATAAAACTAAATTATCTGACCCCAGATGTCTTCAAGAGGACCCTGGAAATATCTAGCAATCCCTCATTGGTGGATCAGAGAAGATGGAGAGGCAGCAGGGATAAAGAATATCTTGCAGGTAACTAGGTCCCTGGTCATGTAGGGCCTTATAGGTCAGCAAACAGACCTTGAAGGTGATCCGCCACTGTACTGGCAGCCAGTGCAGTCTGAGAAGGACAGGCATTATATGACTGGTCCTAGACGTAACAGTCAAATGCCTGGCTGCTGCATTCTGCACTAACTGCAAGCAGTGAATATCAACCCCCGGTAGCCCTAGGTAAAGGACATTGCAGTAGTCAAAGCAGGAGGTAACGAAGGCATGGATGAATGTTGAACGGTCATCAGCAGGAACCAGGTGCTTCACCCTGGCTATATTCCTCAGATGGCAGAAAAAGGTTTTGACAACAGTTGACACCTGTTGTTTAAGGGTCAGGCAGTCATCAAATATAATGCCCAGGTTCTGCACCCGGTCTGAGGTAGCTAACTGGGCCCCCCCAAACCAAAAACCCGAAGATGATCCTGACAGCAAACCCGCA
Source organism: Neoceratodus forsteri (assembly GCA_016271365.2). NCBI lineage: Eukaryota > Metazoa > Chordata > Ceratodontiformes > Ceratodontidae > Neoceratodus > Neoceratodus forsteri. The sequence goes on along the minus strand of CM028135.1, from coordinate 959,106,596 downwards.
TCCCAATGACCTGGGTCCACAACCAACACCTACATTTTTTCAGGGTTTAACAGCAAGCAACTCACAGTCAATCAGTCCTGGATCTTGTTGAGACAGTTGTTAAAGACTGAGACAGCATCACCCTGGTCAGTCACAAAGGACATGTCCAGCTGAGTATCATTTGCATAGCAGTGAAAACTCAAGCCATACCATCTAATAATCACTCCCAAAGGCAGCTGATATATGCTGCAAACAACATGGGTGCCAAAATGGAGTCCTGCGGCACCCCAGAGAATAGGGGGAGTGATGCCAAGGAAAAAATCCCAGGCACCACCTTCTGAGTCCTACCCTCAAGGAACGATCAAAACCAACTGAGGACCGGGCCAGATAGTCCACAGATAAACTTCAGGCATTCCAAAAGCACTCCATGGTCAACGGTATCAAATGCCGCAGACAGATCAAGATGTACCAAGATGGAACGGGTCTTTCGATCTCTTGCTATTAGGAGGTCATTTAGTACCCAAACAAGGGCCATCTCAGTACTATGTCTCTTCCTAAATCTGGACTGGAGAGAATCATAGACATTAAGGCTGGTAAAATGACCATCCAACTGTGACGCAACCACTTTCTCAATAACCTTACCCACAGAAGGGGAAGGGTGGAAGGGAAGGGCAGCTGCAGAATAAGGGGTGCTAGCTGCACATTTGAGCAGACTGGATAGACCTCTAGGCCTTTATCTGCTGGCAAATTTCATATGTTTGTATGTTCGTAAAAGGCAGGTTAGAGACAGGCCTGTAGTTGGCCAGACAGTTTGGGTCCAAGGAAGGCTTTTTAAGAAGGGGTCAAATTACTTAAAGGGATCAGGAAAGATTCTCTTCTCCAAAGACAACCAGACTATTTTGGCAAGGACTGGACTGATTTTATCTACACATCCTACTAAAAGACGAGTGGGGCCGGGTCCAAATTACAGTTGGTCGGTCGCAGTGACTGGACGATCATCACTATGTCATTGATTGTGGGCAGGTCGAAGTCAGATCACACAAACTGGGTGTCTGACATCTCCTGCTGACCACCAAAACTCCTATTTGAAAGAGTTAGGAGCAGATCAGACCTGATTGCGGCAACCTAATCTGCAAAGAATCGAGCAAACTTCTCACAACATTCCTGTAAAAATGCTCTCTCAGGCTGAAGACAGATTGGATTTCACAATCTGTCCACAGTCTGGAAGAGCCAGGCTGGTCTATTCTGCACAGCAGCAATTTCCCTGGACAGGAATTCTGCCTTCACAATGGTAATTGCTGATTGATAGACCCGATAATGGTCCATCAAACTAAGCCTGTCGCACTCCAGACCTGACTTCTGCCAACATCTCTCAAGCCTTCTTCCCACTCTCCTCAACTCCCTCAAAGAGACTTGAGGTGAAGGGTGAGGGGATGAACACAAACAGGAGCAATGGAATCCAGAGCCCCTACTACTGCCTTATTATAGGCAAGAACCAGGTCCCCAGGATCCATGCATTCACTCAGCAGACTCGATAGGTCCAGCACTGCCATCTGGCCCTCCAGGGCAACACCCCTCTAAGGGTGGTACTGGACCATCTCCATAGGGGCCAACCTACCAGGGGGGCCAAGAAACTGAACCCAATGGTGTGATGGTCAGACCATCCAACTGGCTCCACCACCAAGTCAGATATCTCCATCCTCAGGAGGAACACCAAGTCCAATGAATAACCATGTATATGGGTCGAGGAGGAAATAACCTGTGTGAAGCCCAGTGAATTCATTAGCTGGAGGAAGTCCTGACCAAACTGTGAGAATTCTTCGTCGACCCAGGCGTTGAAATCTCCCAGGATCAGCCATCTGGAGGATCCCAATGTCATGTCGACAAGAAAGTCTGCAACTTCCCACAGGAAAACATTCCTATTACCTGGTGGATGATAAATTAGAAGAATCCTGCACCCCACACCCTCACCCACAATACATTCAAAGGAGTTTGTGATTCCTACTGATACCTCCATCAGGATCAGTTCTGTTCTAAAACAGATTGCCACTCTCCTGCCCCTACGATCTAACCTTGGACAGTGCATCACCGAGTACCCAGTTGGTATAGCTGAGGCCAAAATAGGGCCAGTGTTGTCATCCAGCCAGGTCTCGGTGATGCACACCAGGTTCGATGATCCAACAAGATCGGCTATTATAGCAGTCTTGTTCTTAATGGACCTGGCGTTACATAACACCGTCCATGTAGGATGAGTCACCGGTGAAGACTGAGCTACCTGTCTGCCACAAGCAGAGCCCTTGGGTATGGGAATCAGGCAGGGAGGACCCCTCTCCTGAACCTATTTTGCCCCAGGGCATCCTCTTGTTCCCACTATCCCAATCTGTCCACTCCTTTCCATTCCCCCTCCAGGCCCTGCCCCCGCCTTACTCCTCCTCACAACTCCCAGAGCCCTACAACATCTATATACCCACGGAGATAGTGGGGGACACTTAAAAGGGTGGAGGTCTTTAAGCCTGGAGGGGAATAATGCCTGACCATCCCAGCAACTCCACAACACATCTTCACACACTCAGAGCACCCACAATAAATTCACACCAAACACACCACACTACACACCCAATCATTCAACTTTCAATCATACACCACACACCATTCAACAATGATCCAGTCAGCAGAATCAGAACAGCTCCATCAACCACTGAAGCTCCATAAGAAGCCCAACAGCCCAGTCCCAACACAGTACCTCCACTCTGTCTCCAGACCATGGCTCCACTTCAATCCAGCAGCCAAAAAGCAGCAGGAAATGACCACAGCTCTTCCTCTCCACTCCTGAAGGACACAGGACCACAGCTCCACTCCAATCCAGCAGTCAAAAAGCAGCAGAAAACAACTGCAGCTCCTCTTCTCCAGTCCTGAAGGACACCACACCTCCAATCACACAGGCAGACTCCCCCATGATCTCCCCGTCCTTGAGCCTGGTTCAAATGGAAATCACAGGTAATATGAGCCAAATAAATCAAAATGAATGATGAAGCAGAAAATGGCATAAAATAAGGAGGACTCATTTGTACAGTCCTCACAATACGCAGCAACAGGATTTACCGCATTTACAACTGCTAAATAGAAACAATGCCAAGACAGATTCCCAAAATGAAAAAAGATGATAAATCAGGAAAAACAAACAAAAAATGAACCTAGCACTAAAAACTTCACTTCTTTACCCCTAACTAACTGCTCTGATAAACAAAAATGTGCACTCTAAAAATATGCAGAGACAGCTTAGCCCAGCGTGGACGCCATCTTCTTTTATATAATGTGTAATGTTTGTTTTATACAAGTACTCAGTTGCTAGTGTAGTTTTCACTTGTGAATTTGACTGCTTCCTTCTGTGGCAGTGCTGTTTCGGCAGAGGGTTATGGGGATGGTAGGGTGGGGAGCACATGAAAAAAATGAAGATTATGGAAAGGGAGACTGCTGTCAAATAGATGAGCATTTCATAACATAAAACCAGTATTTGATGTATGTTTTGTGTGAGCTTCGATAATCATGCAATTGTCTACATGTCTTTATATGTGTGTTCATTTTGATATGACTGAAATAAATAGTTTTGTGTCAGTCTGTCATTAATTGCAAAATGCAAAATGTGAGCCACATGTATAATAAAGAGGACACCAAAGTCAAACTTGATGAGGCAGCATGAGATTATGATAGCTATGGACAGTCTAAAAAGTGATTCTCATAGGGTTGATTATATACAGTTATGGTGTAGACATTTTGACTGCTAGTAACATATTAAAATAATTAAATGTGTTGCAGATATATTACACAGAAAACTGATGTTTTTCTAGTCATCTGTGAACTGGAACATGCTGCAAGTGGTAACAAGTTTATTTTCTTGTTGTGATAGACTTGTGAGGTAGAGGGGGTGAAGTAATGAGAAGATAAACAAATAGCTGTTGTTTATAAAAAACAGTATTTTGAATGATCACACACCTATTATTTTCAGAGGACAGACAACACTAGTGTCGAATGTAAGTCTGACAACTTGAGTGGGTTCTCAGACAGCAGTACTGCAAATCGCAACTGTCATGTCAGCTATAGAGCTGTGTGGAATATAAAATTCTGCCTATGGAAAGCCTGCGGAATGACCATTCCAATGCCATGGAATTCCGTAGAATGTTCATGAAAATTCAGTGGAATTTTGCAAAATATTAAATTTCAGTTATTTCACTATACTTTTAAAAGTATGCTTCCAAATAACACCAAATTTGGAACATAAACAGACCCAATGGCTTGCAAGAGTGTATCAACTTTAAGAGCAGTAGATTGAAAGGGGGTGGAGTTTAGGGTAGCCAAATATTGAATCAACATTTAATTTTCAGTTATTTTGAGATAATTTTAAAATTGCATATTAAAATTTCTCCACAATATCAGAATTTAGAGAGGCACGTTGAATACACGTATGCACCATGTTTTAATTCTCAAGCTTCGATGGGAGCCGAGTTATAGGTAGGTAAATATTTTGTCAATATTTTGATTTCTGTAATTTTAACATACTGTAATTTTGATAGTATTTATTGAAATGTTACAAAAATAACAGGTATACAGCTTATCACTACATTTGCATATGTACATAATTTCAGATTTCTAGCCTTAAATGGGACTGAGTTATAGCCTGCCAAACATGTTGCCATAATTTAAATTTCAGTTCCCTCTAATTTTAAAACTACATATCCAAATTTAACCAGAGTCGAAACATTTAAACTACTATACCACATGGTCATTTATGAAAAAAGTTCATATTTTCAGCTTTAAATGGAGTTGAATTAAAAGTAGTCAAACTTTCACAATATTTAAACATTTAATTTTGCAAGAATGTAAACTACAAATGTATAAACCCCTGAAACTTTAACACTACAATAACAATACAATAACATTAAATTTTGCAGGTTCTTAGGCCTTACAAGGAGACTGTGTATGCCAATTTTATTAATTGCTTTCTGTGAGAAATTGCAAAATAACATGTGTCCTTAATGTAAAATCCCATGAGTCTGAGAAAAATGTAGAATTTAGTGAAAAATTCCATACAACTGGAATTTTCTAATTTCACTCAGCCTTATCTGGAGATTGTACTTAAGGGATAGGGGATAAGTGGCAGGTAGTTCACGGGGTCACCAGGTCCTGGAGTTAGATGCACAGTTTCACCAAGAAATGGACAGCTGAGCTGGGTAGTACACCAGTTGTAGACCCCCAGGTTAGAACAAGAAAGCACAGAGTGTCAACAATTCTAACCTGAATACAAGCTATTTAAGGATCACATCCAGTAAATTTATATTTCGGGGAGCTTGGTGTACATGCAAGTCTAGGATTTAGAGGTACTCAAAAAGATGTAGCGGGGGAAGACAATGTCTTGGGCAACAGGAAGAAGGAATTCTGGCTATTCCAACAGGGTAGGTCGATTAGAAAAGGAGTAGGTGACTCACATTTTAAAGACTCCTTTACTTCGTAAAGAACAAAGAGGATATTAATGGGATCAGTAGTTCTACTGAGTCAAATCTGGCTATGCCAAAAGTGAAGGGGGGAATAGTCACCCAGAGAGGAGCAGTAGGACTACAAAAAGCTCAGCCCAGCTTATCAAATGAAGTAATGCTATGTGCATTGTTAATGTTAAATTCCACACACAAAAAAATTCTGGATGTTTCATCTACAGTATATGCTATGATAAATATGTGAGTAAATGTTACTAATCATTTTTTCTTCTGCAAAATTAAAACTGCTTTACCAATTTATCCAGTTGTGTTAGACACCAGGATACACTGACTATGGATATGCATATCAAATGTTCATTCTATGCATGCAAGAGCAGAGAAGTTACAAACATTCAAATTTTTAATAGTTTTCACAAAGTTTTGTAAATATTTACATAGTAAAGATTTGAACCCCTGTAACTTAAAAAATTTCTTATCTAATTCTGTCCACATTTAGGTCAATCTATAAGCATTACAAAGTAGTTATCTGTGCTAATTTACACATGCCCAGCTCCAAAGGTGCCGGAGTTATATGTAGATGAAATTTGTTCGTGAAATTTCCTGAAAAAAATAAAATGACAGATTTTGAGCACATATAATTTTGAGATGGTGCATCATATTGTCATGAAATCTGGCACATTGTTAGAATATCTATCATCAAGAAAACATTCCAAATTTAAATTCCCTGACCCAATAGACAGTTGAGGTATATGCAGATAAAAATGTTCATGAAATTTCACACAAACAATAAAATGACAACATTTGAGCACCTATCATTTTGAAACTATCCATCCACATTTCATGATAATTAGTGAGTTAGTGGCCACTGACCAGCAATGTCTATATTCCACATTTCAGAGCTCTAGCTTGAATGGTGGCAAATATACAACCAAATCATAACATTTTAAAACTTCTGCAAAATTTCAACAAAATTCTACAAAATTTCACTAACTTTTGTGAAATGTTGTCAAAATGCCACAGATTTGGAATTTTCCCATAATGTATAGCTCTTGTCAGTTACAATAAGTGGCATGTTACTGAAAAGTGACTATATGTCTAAGAAATGGACAGTTAGGGTGGGATATTCAAAAGGGTTGCGCCATGCGCAATAGGGTTGCACCTGCACAAGTCCGAAATTGTGCCATTCTGTGATATTCAGCAGGAGGCAGTTGTGCCACTGAAAACATGCTGAGCAACAGTGCAATGCAAATGAATGCATGCTGAACTGGAGTGGGAGGAACCATGCATAAACTGCACAGCCCGATATTCAGCCGGGCTGTGCAGAGTTGTGCAAGCACAACCCCCAACCTGCGCCTGCACAACTTTGAGCAAAAAAAAAAAGGAGTAAGTCTAGGGCCACCCACAGGTGAGCTGCTGCATTGCAGGGCACAACACAGCAGCTGCCACCTGTGACTGGCCCTCAACCTACTCCCCGTGCCCCCTCTGCAGCCCGATCGCAGGCAAAAGTGTAAAAAATCCCCCCACCCCACCCCGACTGGCCCGATCGTGGGCAAAAGCTTAAATAACCCCCCCACCAGCCCGATCATAGGCAGCAAAGTGTTCCCTCCTGAACAAATCTCTGGTGGTCCAGTGGACCGCTAAGCCCGATCTCAGGCTGATACTGTTTAAACACCCCCCCAGAACGTATCTCTGGTGGTCCAGTGGACCGCTAAGCCCGATCACGGGCTGATACTGTTTATACACCCCCCCAGAACATATCCCTGGTGGTCCAGTGGACCGCTAAGCCCTAATGGGGCTGCATTATGTTGCGACACCCCCACCCCAAGACCATATCCCTGGTGATCTAGTGTCCCCCCACCCACCCACGAAGCCCCACCACCCGCTCCCCTCCCGGCAGCCAGCGGGTGGCAGCATCCACCCGCCTGCCACCCACACCTGCCGACCGACTGCCAGTAGGCTGCACACCATTGGTGCAGAGCAGAGACAATGGGCATGCGGCCCATACCGTACAAGGCAACTGAGATGTGTGAATGAATTCATTCATTCACGCATCTGAACTGCCTTATGCGGTATGAGCTGCATGATATTGCTCCTACCGTGCAGTCAGTAGCAGTGGGCAGCGGGCGGCAGGCGGGGGATGCTGCCGCCTGCCAGCTGCCGGGGAGCGGGGTGGTGGGCTCATGAGTGGGTGGGGTGGGGGACACTAGATCAACAGGGATATGGTCTTGGGGTGGGGGTGTCGAACATAATGCAGCCAGCGATCGGGCTTAGCGTCCACAGGACAACCAGGGATACGTTCTGGGGGTGTTTAAACAGTATCAGCCCGCGATCAGGCTTAGTGGTCCACTGGACTACCAGGGATATGTTCGGGGGGGACACTTTGCTGCCCACGATTGGGCTGGTGAGGGGGGTTATTTCAGCTTTTGCCCACGATCAGGCCAGTGGGGGTGTTGGTCCTCGATGGCTGCTGCCTGGCAGGGTGCCAGGCGCAAGTCCTCGGGGATCAGTGCACCTGCATGCTAATGGCATGCAAATGGGGCCATAAATAGATGCAAATGGCTCCCCCTGTGCCTTGCATGAATTATGGCCCCATTTGCATGTTATCTTTTGAATATTGGAAATTTGCACATGGCACAATAGTACTTGTGCCACTGCAACTTGACTGCTCCATTCTGACCACTTGCGGTGGTGCAAGTTCCACTGCGCCATGCACAGTGGCTGTGGCCGGGGGGTGATATTAGCGCAACTCCTTTGAATATCGCTCCGGCCACACCCAAGTGCAACTATTTTGAGCAGCACAAGGGCCTGCGCCACAAAATAGCGCAGTTTGAATATCCGGCCCTAAGTGCATAACAGAGATGACACTGCCAGTCTTTGAATCTTGAGTATACAGACTGAACATTAAAATGTATCAGATTTAGGAAATCAGAAACACTAAACTGAAATGCTGCACACTGACTATCTCCAGCTTAAAAAGGGAGTCTCGTACATCATTCTTGAGAACAAAACCCATGCTCTACACAAACATGAGGGGAAAGAAAAGCAATGATCACTTACTGCCTTAAAGGGATCACAGACATAATACTGGTGACTTTTAGCAAGTTACTAGTCTCCCATTAGCTCTCCATGAGAAGTAAGAAATTTTCCATCTCAGTTGTTGAATAACTATTCTGCAAAATAACACTAATATAGTACTGTATGGAGAGCTCAGGTATGCTAACATGCATCAGTTTTCCTTCCATAGTGTATTATTCATAAACTCTGAGCATGTAGAAACACAGTGCGTCCGGAGCCCTACATTCCAGCAATAGCTGTCTTCCCTTTGATTTCCTGAGTATGTCTTGTCTTTTCATTTTGATGGGACAACCGTACCACTCTGTGACACATAAATATTCTCCCTGTCCTCCGTTATTGTGCTGCTGGCCTTGTGTATTTAAGGTTTACAGGGTGAGCTTTTCTTGCCTGATATCTAGAAAGACAGGTTGAACTTGAGGGAGGTTCACAAAACAATCTGAAGGTGCAAACCCTTCCTTAATTCCCCAAAAGTTCTGTAGCTGTGCAAAAAAAGGGGAAATTGCTCAGAGTGCTATACACAAAACGTCTGCAGCTGTGGAAAAAATATGGTACAGACTGTGGAAAAAAGTGCAGCTGCAGAAGTTCCTGAAGGAAAAAAGTCATTGATAAGTATGGCACATCCCCTTAAAGGCTATTCTCAGCAAGTGTTTTTCCGCAGATGTGGAAAAAATGTTGCATACATGAGAGTGAGGTGTAACACTCCCTGAACAAAATGCAGTGCCCCAACAATTGAAATACAATTACAGTGGAGGTCAGACACAAGTAATAGCAAACCTTGGGTGTATAGCAGTGGAAGTTGTTACATCAACACTAGCACACATGGTCATTGAAAGACAACAAACAACAACCACCAGACCCAGTGCAGCCCATGAAGGAGCCCCACAGGCAGTAGAGGCTGTACAGCCTGCAGTGAGTGCTACTGCAGCAGGCAACAGACACACTCCAGGGAGTGACACAACCATCAGTTACAGACATCCACTGTGGTGCATGGTTTTGCTGGTACCAGTGGTGCTGCACTGGTTCCAGTTGAGGGAATTGTTGCTGGTCTTTCTGTGTGTACTTTCAGCTACATCTATTTTTTTTTATTTTTTTTTAATTTTTTTATTTAGTTTTTGTTGACCGGGTAACTGCACTAGACAAATCCTGCCTATTTTCAGGCACGACTCGGGGGAGGGGGATACAGATGAATGCCAACTGACCTTGAACCAGATTAAGCTGTTGGTGGTATTGTTAGTGAATGAGGGAAATTTGGCCAGGACACCGGGGAAATTCCCCTACTTCCTGCTTCCTGTGAGCAGGGGGGACCCATTTTCTGGTGGGACCAAGATGGCGGAGGAGGAGGACAGAGGAGGAGGACATGCTGTGGCTGGTGAGTTAGCAAGGCTCAGCGGGAAACATGGTATGGCTGGAATGCACTCTCAGGGTGGCCAGCATATCGTACCTCAGCCCTCGCTGCTTGCTGTGATAGCAATGGGTGGAGGATCCACCGAAAATGGAGTTTTGCTACACTCCTCTATGATAGTGACACTAGGTGTTACAGGAAGTCCTGGAGCAGGCCCCATACCTGTGGAGGGCAATGAAGATATAGACGCAGTGGTCTGTGTGAAACAGGACCTCTTATTACAGGCTGAGGCTGATTACAGAGCAGCTAAACTGCATGCTGAAGAAAAAAAAAGGAAATGTTCAATTCAAGGTTCACCATCGCCTTCTACGGCATCTACAGCAAAAGTTTTTGCAGTTGGCTCTCTAATAGAGGATACTACATCAGGCAAAGACACAGGATTGGAAAATCACTCACAGCATGATTTGGCATGGTCTCCGGAACGGGCACTGGAACGAGCTGGTTGGATCCAAACAGAAACAGGTCAGTGGGTTGCGGATCCCGATATTCCGCTTCCGGGTTTAGGGAGTGTCACGGGGGTACTGGGGGGAGCTGTGGATGGCCTCCTACACAATATGCACAGGCCTGATACAGTCCTGTTTACTAAACCATATGTGCTAGCCTTAGACCCTGTTTCCGGGCACACTTTATCTGCTAATATAGATGCAGAGATGGTTATGATGGACTTGCCCATTTCACAAGCAGATTCCATTTCCTTCTCCCCTATACAGTCTCCAGCACAGCAGGGACCTATGGAAAACATTATTGTGGCTAGTGATTCCCACCATTTGGAAGAAGCACTGGGATCTATTCCTATAGTACCTCCTGACAATAAGTCAGTAACCCCAGCCCTGACAGCTTCCACTTTTGCTAGTTTATTTCAAAAACCTGTTTCTTTAGCTAAATGCAGGAATGCAGTTCGGCTGCAGTTTTTAAGACCAGCGGATATGATGCTAGACCGCTTTTATGTGGGGAAAGTCCTATTGAAGCAGATGCTGGGGTTTACTCCCTCAGAAGTGTATGCTTTGATACATACTCCGGGAGAATCTACATATGACATAAGTTTTCATTCCCCTGACATCCTGAATCGTTTCTGGATGAAGTATGCCCTGTTTAAAATGAACCCAGCTTGGACCCACTTTCAAGCTATACCTTTAACAAAACAAACTTTTAAAGTGATCACTGTCTTATTCAGAAATGAAGGGGTGAATATTATGGACATTTCATACTGGCTGGAGAAATGTTGTCAAATACAAGGGAATCCGGAACCAGTTTTAGATTCTGAAGGTTTTTGGAATGGAGGGTGGAGGTATAAGGTGACTTTACCACAAATGGAGGATGGACTTCAACATCTACCAAGTTGTTTTTACCTGGGTCGTGACAAGGGTTTCATTTTTTATCCTGGACAGCCACGCCATTGTTATAAATGTGGTTCCAGTAGACATTTGAGTCGAACCTGTGATACAATGAAATGTGCTCAATGTAGGGAAGTGGGGCATATTATGACTGACTGTCATCATCCTCCCAAGTGTAGTCTTTGTGAGGAACAGCATTCTTTTATGGATTGTCCTTGGGTAGCCCATAATACTGCAGACAAGGATTATACCACTCAGGATTTTTATTTGAATATTGCATTAAAATCGGCTTTGAAACAATATGCCCCCCCCCCACCTAAGAGGGCACCTCCTGAAAGGCCTATTAATCCCCCTTCAGAGGCCTTATCCACTTCTGTTTTGGTTTCTCACATGCCTCCATCTGAGGCAGAATTGTTAGTACTAGAGGTGTCTGGTGATGCAGGTTCTATGCCTCCCCCCCTTCCACCAGAAGGTACCTTCACTGTAGTTAATAATCGAAGAAGGAGTTTACGGAAGAAAACTGCAGCATCTGTTTCAGAAGTCTTCCATCTCCCAGTGCAAAACACCTTTTCCACCTTAAGTAAGTAAAAGTAAGCAAAAGTTTATTTTTAAGCGCTTTTCGAAATCAAAGCGCTGTACAATAAAACAGTTTAAATATATATAAAAACATACATACAACATAACAAACAACAATAAATTATAATTACAATACAGTGCAATAAACTACTCCCCATACGCCTTTTGAAATAAATAGGTTTTCAGTTCTGACTTAAAGCTTTCAACGGTCAGGCAGCTTCGTATCCGACGAGGTAGAGAATTCCACAGGGTAGGGGCAGCATAAGAAAACGCTCGTGCCCCGGATGTTTTTAAATGAACCCTGGGAACTTCTAGCAATCCCTCGCCGGTGGAGCGGGGTGAGCGAGAGGGACAGTAGGGAACAAGCAGATCTTGAAGATATCACAGTCCCTGTTCGTGTAGGGCTTTATAGGTCAGTAAACCGACCTTAAAGGTGATCTGCCACTGAACCGGCAGCCAGTGCAGCTCACGCAGCACAGGCGTAATATGATTCCTCATAGATGTCCCCATCAAAAGCCTGGCTGCTGCGTTCTGCACCAGCTGCAAGCGGCGGATATCAACCCCCGGCAGCCCTAGGTACAGGGCATTGCAGTAATCGAGGTGAGAAGTAACAAAGGCATGGACTAATGTCGGGAGGTCAGCCGGAGGAACAAGGTGTTTCACCCGAGCAATATTCCTCAGATGGTAAAAGGAGGATTTGACAGCAGATGACACCTGGAATTTCAGCGTCAAACTGTCGTCAATAATAACGCCAGATTGCACCGGTCTGAAGTAGAGCTGGGCACCATCGATCCATATGCCCAAAGGAAGACCAGCCCTACAATCCGCCTCACGATGACCTGGGTCCACCACCAACACCTCAGTCTTATCCGGGTTTAACCTTAGCCAGCTGGCACTCATCCAATCACTGATCTCGGATAGACAGTTGTTAAGTATAGAGACTGCATCTTCTTGCCCGGGACTAAAGGACAAATATATAGCTGGGTATCATCTGCATAGCAGTGAAAACCCAAGCCATATTGCCTAATAATGTCTCCCAATGGCAGCATATAGACAGCGAACAACATGGGTGCCAGAATGGAACCCTGCGGAACCCCACAAGGCAAAGAGACGGCATCAGAGGAATAAATTCCAGTGATAATCCTATGTCTCCGCCCTGTGAGAAAAGATTGAAACCATTGTAGAACCGTACCAGACAGTCCACAATAGAACCGCAGGCATTCCAAAAGCACACCATGGTCCACAGTGTCAAAAGCTGCAGAGAGATCAAGAAGGACTAGAATAGTACGAGCCTTTCGATCCCTCGCTATCAGGAGATCATTTAGAACCCGGACAAGAGCAGTTTCAGTACTATGTCTTTTCCTAAATCCCGATTGAAGAGTATCATAGACATTATGATTTGTAAGATGGTTGTCCAGTTGTAGTGCAACCACCTTTTCAATAACCTTACCCAAAAAGGGTAGGTTAGAGATAGGTCTGTAGTTAGTTGGACAGTCCGGATTCAATGAAGGTTTTTTTAGGAGTGGTCGAACGACCGCCTCCTTTAAGGGTTCAGGAAAGATCCCCTGCTCCAAGGATTTCCAGACGATTTCAGCAATGGTCAGACAGATAATATCTACGCAACCCAATAAAAGTGGCGTAGGGCCCGGATCCAAACTACAACTGGTTGGACGTACAGTCTGGACAATCCTCATAATGTCCATGAATTCCGGCCTACCAAAGTCAGACCAGGTGACACAGGTGTTTGCTTCCCCTGCGATCACTGCAAACCTTTGTAGAGTGAGCTTGGCTGAGATCACCCTAATGCGGCAATCTTATCAGCGAAATCGAGCAAGCTCATCACACTTTATTTTTGAAAATCTCTTCCAGACTGTAGACAGAGTGGATTGCACAATCTGTCAACAGTCTGAAAGAATTGAGCCAGTCGGTTTCTCGCAGCAGCAATCTCCTGGACAGGAATTCTGACTTCTTAGGGATATTGCTGATTGATAGATAACATAATGATCCATCAATCTAAGTTTGTCGGCATCCAGGCAAGATTTCCGCCATGCTCTCTCTAGCCTTCGCCCCACTCTCCTCAGCTCCTTCAAAGACTCATCAAACCAGGGAGTCTTTGGGCGCTGAGTGAGTGGGCGAACACGAACAGGAGCAATTCGATCCAGGGCCCCGGTCACCGCCTTGTTATAGGCAATAACCAGGTCCCCTGGACCCATGCTCTCATCCGAAACACCCGATAGGTCCAGTACCGCCAATAGGCCCTCTGGGTTTACTCCCCTTAAAGGGCGATACTGGACCATCTCTGTAGGGACAGACCTATTAGGGGGTGCCCCAAAACTGAATCTTATGGTGTGATGGTCTGTCCACCTTGCAGGTGAAGAACCTGATGTAGGTACAGAATCAGACTCAGTTTCGGTTCACTCTTCTCAAGCGGATGGAGGATCAGACACTGAGCGTTCTACAGAAGATTTGACTATCCCTTCAAAAAATAAATCTAGGATGGGTTCCCGTAAATGGGTCAGGAAAGAAATCTAATGTTTTTCAATTTTTTTTAGGATTAATTAGTTCTCCTTTAGTTAAACACTTAATGGGTTTTGTTTTGTTTTTATATCAATGGATATGTTATTTAGTATTACTGTGGCCTCTTTAAATACTAACAGTATTCAGTCAGATAGAAACAACTTTTGGTATATGCTTTATTTGATTCCTTTTTTATGATGTGGTATTCTTTCAAGACACTCGATTACATAGCAGACAAGAGATGGATAGAGCCTCTGTGGGATGGAAATGGGGAGTGACTTATTGGTCTATTGGAGGATCTTTGTTGGGGGTTGGAATTTGTTTAAATTCCCTTTGGCTAATCCATACAGGTAACGGACATAGCCCCGGGCCGTGCTTTGTTATTAGATGTCACGTTAAATAAATTGCACTTTCTGTTTATTAATGTATATGCCCCACAAACAAAGACAGCTAGAATTAAGCTTTTTAACACTATACAGCCTTATTTGTTTAAATCTCGTTATGTTTTCTTGGGAGGAGATTTCAATTGTGGGTTGTATTTAAAGGATAGGGGTCCTCAAACCCAAAAATTATATTGTGATACCAATTGCCTGGCTGCTTTGATTTCACAAACTGGTTTGGTTGATGGTTGTGATTTTTTTGTATGGCCAGATAAGACCTATTTCAGAGGTAACCTAGCTACTAGGATCGATTTCTGGTTTATATATCCTGCCTTGGAGATTAAAAATACCAGGACCCATCCTGTTGCTCCATCTGACCGTGCCATCATAGAACTGACGGTCTCTAATTATGATGGTATGCAACAAGGGCCTGGGTATTGGAGGTTGAACTTGGAACTGTTGTCTCTTCCAACTGTTAAGGATGGTTTTATTTCCTTATTAGAAGCACGTAAATCGGTTAAAATATTATATGATACTTCACAGGAATGGTGGAAGGATACAAAGCTAGATATTAAAAGATACTTTCAACACATAGGAAGATTAAATGAGAAATTTAAGAGGGACCAATATTGTATTTACAAAACACAGTTTCAGAATTTAGTGTTTCAAGCTTCCCAAGGAGATAAAACGATTCTTGCAGAATTAGCAGAAACCAGGCGAAAAATGAATGATCTACAATATAATAGACTTATATCTTTAGAACAGGAATGGAAATTTGGAACCCAGGGTTCACAGGATTTTATGAATCCATTTCAATTCTGTGCTCAACTACAATATCAAAAGTGGATGTCTTTAATTCAGGATGCTAAGGGGTGTCTTTGTTCCAAAAGGTATGAAATTATGATAGCCATAGAGGAGCATGTGCAGTCGTTATTTAGTCATCAGGAATCCTCCCAGGATGGTCATAAGGTTTGGTTGGAAAAATGTATTTTACCACAAGTTTTGTCATCCGATCAACAGGTACTGGTGTCACCACTTACTCAATCTGAAATAATGACCTCTTTTGCAATGGTTAAAAAGAATTCTGCACCTGGAACAGATGGAATTCCATATGAATTGTACAGTGTGATTCTGCAAGTTTTGTTACCTGAAATCCTAGAGTTATTTCAGGATATGATGGTTTCAGAGAATTTGCCTGATTCAATGGGTAATGGGTTGGTGGTTTTTATGTATAAATCTGGGGACAGGACTGAACTTTCAAACTGGCGCCCCATCACATTATTAAATACTGATTTTAAATTGTATACCAAATTGTTGAATAACAGGTTGTTGCTTTGTGCATCTACTCTGATACATTCTTCTCAGACTTGTACTATTCCTGACTGGAGTATAACGGTTGGGTTAATTTTATTAAGAGAAATTTTGTCCTGGGGGGAGACTGGAGAATTAACTGGTTTCATTCTTAGTTTAGATCAGGAAAAGGCCTTCGACAGGGTAAACCATGAATATCTTTGAGACTGTTTGGCTAGTTATGGGATTCCAGGTACTTTTATTTTTTGGATAAAATCTTGTTATTCTAATGCTAAAGCTTTAGCATACTGTAATGGATGGATGGGCAAGGCATGCTTGGTTACCCGGGGAGTTAGACAGGGATGTCTCCTGTGTCCCCTTCTCTATCTTTTTACACTGGACCCCTTAATTTGTCGCATTAATGATAATATTGCTATTCAGGGGGTTTCTTTTTCTAGTACCTCAGAAGAAATTAAAAATATTGCATATGCAGATGACATCTGCTTTCTTGTGGGGGATTTACCTTCGACCTGTTTAGTGGGACAAATACTTTGGGAATTTTCTGAATTCACGGGAGCCAGAGTTAACTATAGGAAAGTAAATGCCTTCCCTTTGGATTAGAATGTTTTTTAGAATCTACGGTAATTGGGATCCATGTTGTGACAGGGACCTGTACAATTCTTGGACTTCCTTTTGGTACCGGGGATTTGGCCTTCTTAAATTGGTCCTCCAAATTGGACACTGCATATGGGAAAATTTTACTGTGGAATAAGTGGAGATTGTCCAAATTAAAAAGGGTATATAGGATTAAGACCTTCTTACTCCCAATTTTTTTGTATTTAGCTGCAGTTTTTAGTCTACCCCCTAATCTGGAGACCCGGATGTATGGTTGTTTTTTTTTTCAGGCATTTGGGGTAGTAGACTGAATCCTATTAAACAGTGTTTACTGTTTAGAGAGAAAAAAATGGGGGGTATTAAAATGATTAATCCCATTGTTTTCTTTTTTACAATTTTTGCTAATGTAAACTTGAGATCATTATTATTGAAATCTGAGGGTATTTGGATCCCATGGGTTTTGGATTCCTTGGCAGGGATACTCCCCTTCTGGCTTCCTCATTCATGCATCCCAAAACAGCGTTCTTTGTATAATATTCCAGAAACTTTAAGGCTATGTTTTGGGAAAATAAAACTTTGGTGTTTAGTACCAGAACACTTTTCATAACATGACCGGAAAACACTATATGCACACCTTCTATCTACTTTTTTTCACGATGCAGCCTGTTTTGACTTTAAACCTATTTAGATAAAATATTGATTGGGAAAATGTTGACATCTACCCGTATACCAGTTTATATGTGGGATGTTATGTGGCTTTCCCTACATGGGAAACTCAATGTCAAAGGAAACCTAAAACATAAAAGTGTAGAACATTGTTACTGCCCTAGGGAGACTTGTGTTGATGTGGTGGAATCCATGGACCATTTGTTCTTTCTGTGTCCTTTTGTAAAACGGTTTTGGATTTTTTTTACGGGGTACATGGTCTACATCACCCTTTTGTGATTTAACCCCTGAGATTTTATACTTGGGTATTCTTCCATTCAAATGGACTAAACATGATAGGGTTACACTTTGGTTATTTTTGGTGTGTTTTAAATTCTATATATAGCATGTGCGGTGTAGGCTGACACTGCAACAATTAGAATATACAGAGGAGCAATTATTTCATATGATTACTACTACAATTCTTAGTCATAGAAACACTGAAAGGAAGTCAGTGCCATTTGAAATCTTCCAGTCTTGGTGGTACAGTATAGATTGGCTATGAGTTGGTAGGGTATATTTTGAGATACATTTCAGTCATTGCATAATTCCACTTTTGCTTATGACTAGTAATATGTGGTACTGAATGTTTTTCTTCGTAATTTCACTGTTACTTTCTTCTGGTCTTAATTAATGAGAAGTGGCAGTTTCTGGTAGAAATGAATTATTTTCTGGTGAGGAGTATTCTTGATTTTGAGTATGGTTTAATTTAAAATATATATATATATATATATATATACACACACACACATACACACATATATATATGGAACATGAAGAATCCATATATTATGGAAGTGTATGTTGTGGATACCAGTTAATTTTATAAGAGGTGCTTTGAGTTGGGAAAACATACTGCCATATAGTGGTATGCATGTGAAGGGGTTATTTTAGCTTACTATGTATGGGTTAATGTTGTGTTTTTGTTTTTCATCTTATTTTCACAATTTTTTTTTTCTCCTTTAGGTTTACAAGGGACAAAAAGTATGCTGTATACTTATTTTCTTTTGTTTTTATATTTTGTATGTTGTCATACAATTTTGGTATTTTGGTTCTCTCATAGAATCCTGGCTTCTTTAAGTAAGGGGGAGGACTTTCAGCATTTACTACTTGGGTTTTAGGACTCTAATGACAGAGTTTTTGTTTTTCCATTGCATGTATGATGAAATACATATTTCTGTTTATTATTTGTATTATAATTTAGTATGTAGTAATACTTTTGTATATATAATGTTCTCATATTTTTGTTTTAGGGGAGTTTTGTTTAGCTTTGGTTATTTCTTCTTCCTTTTTTTTGTACTTTAAAAATGTTGATATTTGTTTTTGTTCATTTGGATACTGTATTACCTTTTATATTACTTGTTTAATTTTGTATTATGATTTGGTGTGCTGTAACACCTTGTGTATTTAGTTTGCTTTTCAGTCTTAATAAAAAATTCCCCTACTCTTTTTTGATAAGTGCCATGGGATCTTTAACATCCACCTGAACTACCACCAATGCAGGCAGATGGGACCTCAGTTTAACATCTTATCAGAAAGACGGCACCTCAGAAGTGCAGCACCCCTCTCATGTTGCACTGCAGTGTCAGTACTGGGATATTAACCCAAGTGCCAGATGCGGGAACTGAACCCACAACCCTCTGATCTCCTGGCCTCAGAGGTGAGTGTGCTACCTACTGAGCCACTGACATGGCAAGACTGTCAAAGTCTGCTGCTCCAGCTAATATGGCTCATTTGTTGTTCTGCTTCCTAAGCCTTTTCCGCAGCTGCAGATCCACACCTGTGGATTTTCAGCACTTGTGGAAATTCTGCAACTGCTATTTTTTTATGGATTTCAACACCTGCACAATTTTTCTTTAAGAATATCCTGTGCCAGCATTTACACAGTGGTACAGGCCTTTTTTTATCTTTGTTTTACCAGGAGAGACACATTAAGCTGAAAGCTTGTTTACAGGTGCGATCTGGGAACACAAGGAAGTTAAGTGACTTGTTTATGATCACACAGTATACAAGTGGGGGCTTTTTCCCACAGCTGTGTGAATTTTTGGTCTTTGTGAATTCTGCCCCAGGTGTGGTGCCTTGGGCAGACACTGAAATGTTTTGATTCAGTTGAGCCCTTTCACTGTTCAGATTAGCTGTTTAAAGAGTGGAGCTGCTCCTCTGATGATGGGAGGAATTTCAAACAACCCAACAGAGCTTTGAACTGACAGCCCTTCTTGATATCTCCTTTATTGCAATACAGAGTTTGTAACACACAAGGGCTGATAGGAGGTGTCGTTTTCCCTTGAGACTACCACATTTTATTTAATTTGTGATTTATTTATTTGCTGTACCAGGAAGTGAGCTATGCCATGCATCTGATTTTCAACAAAATAGGGAATACAGGAGACAATAACTTTGTCTCATAAACTGTATTATGGGGGTAATGATGCAACAATATCATCTCTTTATTGCAACCAGACCCTCAGATTCAATTGATGGAATGGTACCAAATTTTGAAGTGCAAGTGACTGTCAACAGATATACAATATGGTGCTTTTGGTTGATGAACTGTGTGTGTGTGTGTGTGTGTGTGTGTGTGTGTATGCGTGCGTGCGTGCACGTGCTCTGATGTGTGTAAATAATAATACAACCGTAACAGTATGCTGGCTATTACTGGTCCTTACATTAAGGTTCACTACATAAAAGTGGTTTTATTGTTCTTCTCAACAATTTGGATAAATACATTATAACAAAACACTTCAAAAAGGTTGAACAACGTTATTTAAATTTACAGAAAGAAAGCATTTAAGAAGAAACTGTTCTTGCTTAATGGGCTGGGATAAAGTTGGCTCTTCTTGGATGTCTTCACTCATTTTTTATTTTGCCCTCACAACTAAAACTTTTAAAATATCATTGGATGCATAATAACAATCATTTGAAAAAATGCTCAAAAGAAATCACCCAAATGAAGAGAACATGTGTAGTAATAATTAAAATAAACAAAAAAACACTGTGCATGTGTGGTAGTGGAGGGAAGGGATTTCCTGATTGGGACACTGGGGGATTGGGCACCCTCAGTGTCACTATTATGTTTCTGGGGGGTGTGAGGTGGTGGATGCTGAGAGGGAGGGTCAGGTGGGGGGTTATGTATTTCAGCAGAACCTATCAGAGGGTTCAATATATTAGATATTGATTTGCGTACTGAACATGTAAACATAGAAAACCTTTTACATTGGTCTTCCACTGAGCCGAGTGATCACAGTTCAGCACAGTTTCAGTCTTCTTCAGATCACCACCAAAATCAAGGGGTAACCGAAATCTTTCTTTATAATAAAGCAAACCTGACTAAATAAACACAGAATTAGATAAGATTAAGAATTTAAGAATAAATGCATCTCCCCACCCTGACAGTGTGTCAGGTCACATGATTAAAATGATGGCAGAGTATCTGCTATATCTCCTAAAGAAACCATTCAAACAGTTGATAAAAATGCTAACATCAATAGTAAGTTAATTAACTGGATATGGAACTGGCTTGAGAATAGATCTCAGAGGGGGTGGTTAAGGGTCATTATTTGAACAGGTGCGAAATAACTAGTAGCATTCCCCAGGGTTCATTGCTCAGTCCCCTTTTTTTCAGATTTTTATACTAGACTCTATTAAACACCTGAATTGCTGATCTGCAGACTATGCTGGTGATTCAGTAATTAGGGGCCCCAGTTAAACTACAGCACAAATATCTAGCTTACAAGCAGCTCTCAACCCTATTTTAAACTGGTCATCAGTTTGGGAGATGCATTTAAATCTTGACAAATGCAAAGTGATGCACTTAGGAGTAAAAAAAATGTATTTCCTGGGTGGAGAAAAACTATCTGTTACTATCACTCAATGACCTAAACTGCACTAAGCAGACTAATGAATCACTTGCAAAAGCCAATTAAATCATGTAGGCAATACAATATTCAATCAAAAGAACAAACTGCGGTAGCCCTGTTATATACAGCATATGTCCAGCAGCACTTAAATTATGCCTCCCAGCTAGAGACGCAGTGAAGTTTTACTACCTTAGCAAAGTAGAGGTGAAGTCACCCACTTCGCATTCATTTGGGGCTACATGAAGTCCCCATTGAAATGGGCTACTTCACCCATAATTGACTTCACGTTAGTGACTTCACATTCACTTCACCTTATTTTCAGAAAGGCAAAGTGTGTGAGAATTGAAACAGCCCACAGATCACATGTCTCATAGTCTGCACGTCACATGCTGTAGGTAATCAAGCAAGACAGTGAACTGGTTTTACTTTCACCTTGCCAAGCGCTGGAGAAAGAGTTGCTTTTGTGACTATGAGAGAGATTTAGATTGCCATAGAATTTGCTGATTTTTATTGCAGTTTACTTGCATATTTCTTGTTTTGAGTTGTGCCCCTTACAAGTTCCTATTCCTAATTCCTTATTTTATCTGTCTTTATTTTTGTTTTAGTAGTTGTTCTTAATAGTTTAATTTGTTTCTTTTTTGGATAAAATGGAGAGAGATGGTTTTGTTTCGGAGGCACATAGAGGAGATTGTGTCGGGCCAAGGATGTGCAGTGGCACTGTATGCATAAATCATGGGACTTTGTTCCCTCTTAGTGCTCCCCTCTCTGGAAGTGGAGATAGTGGTGCCATGCAAGCACCCCCACTTTTGGCACATAGCACTGCCCCCCTCCACCATTTGCCGTGGCCACAGTCGATCATCATCATCATCAGCAGCAGCAGCAGAAAGACTTACAGCAGCCACAACAGCAGGAAGAACAGCAGCAGGTTGTCCCCCCCCCAGTTGTCCATCAGCAGCCTGTAACATCTGAGACCACCCTCCCGCCTGTGCCAGGTCTGCCATGCAGCTCTGTTGTGTGGCATTTTTTTACATCATTGCATGGTGGTGACCCCAGTGTGGTGAAGTGCAACATCTGTGGTGTGCTGGTGAGTTGTGAGCCCAGAGGTAGTCATCTTAAGACAGGTGGGCAGTGCTCTCACCTTACAAACCACCACCTTGCAAAGTGGGAGGCCAAGGCAGTGGAACTTGCAGGCATTGCACCTGTTGTGCAACAGGTGGAAGCACAGTCTCCGCCTGAATGGGACGAGAAACATAGAAGGACAAGGGACCAAGTGGCTGCTCCCTCACCTGCATGGGAGGGAAACCCAGCAATAATTCCTGCCACACAGGCTGATCTGGGGCTGTTGTTGAGTGAGGTAGACCACCTTAGTAATGTGGTGGAGAACCTGCAGCAGTGGTTAGAGTGAATGGAGGGTAATGAGCTCCAAATTATGGCAATGCTTCAACTGCTGCTGAGTCACCATAACCTGGCCCAATAGGGTTTTTGTTTTTAGTATAACTTTCATTTTGTTTTCTGCCTTTTTTTTATTTATAACCTTGTTTCTCCCCCAAAAATTGTAAAAACACACCCTAAAAAAAGGTTAAAGAAAAGAACATAAAAAGTGCTGTCCTTCCCTTCCTTCCTTCTTTCCCTACTTAATAATCTTTTTAAAAGCAGGAAAATTATTTTATTTTTGTTTCACAGTAATGTTTTCTTCCTGTCATATTGCGTTAAAGGAGCAGTGCAATATAATGCTAAAGAGCAGATGTGCACTGTCAGAATCCCAGACCCCTGCAAACATATATGATAGCTAACTTGGCCCAGTGTTGAGGGGTATTAATAATACCATGTGGTCCCATCTATTAAAGTAGGATGGCTCTCAGTCCCTATCCACAGCTTAATAATCCACAGCAATTGCAATAGGGTAAATTTCCCAAAAATGTATTTTACCAGTACACTGATAGAGGTGTCCCTCCCCACATAGCAATCCCAATGCTGTTGCATGGAACCCACTCTTTGTCAAGGCTGAGGTGATAATTGGCATTACACCCTATGTAAGAAGTTTAATTAAAGTGTTAGTGCTAAAAAGTGCAGATATAAAGTACAAAAAGTTGGTGCAAACATGATCTGTTTTTTAGACACCTTTTGCTAGATCTTACATTAAATTCCATCATATGTCACACAGTTTATAGATCTGCCTTTGGTTGCACAATACATACACATAGATCAATTACTATTACTTAATAGCATACCCCCTTATCATTATCCTTTGCACAAACTTTTTGCAGTTTATGTCTGCGTTGTTTTGCACTGTCACTCTAATTAAACTTCTTAAATTGTGCCCGGGTGTAATGCCACTTATCATCTCAACCTTGACAAAGCACCGGTACCATACAAAAACATTCGGCTTGCTATGTGGGGAGGGGTACCTGTATCTGTATGCTGGTAAAATAACATTTTGTGGAATTTATCCTACTGCAATATCTGTGGATCATTAAGCTGTGGACAGTGACTGAGAGCTGTACTGACTGGTCTTCCTCTTTCAGTAAAAAAGTCATAGCACCCCAAATGTGTACCCACAGAAAAAACAGAGGCATTTCCTGAACCTGCTAACAAGACCTCATGCGGGCACCCCATGTTAATTTTGTGACATTAGAAAATTAATGCTGCATGTGTACTCCATTGACCTGTATGGACGCAATCTTTCTTTAGCTGTTAGTGCTATTTACAGCTGGAATCTAGAAAAATGAAAGTGGCTACTGTAGTAAGAGTGGCTGTTACTTCACTCCAGCAGTCACTTCGATTTCTGTAACTTGCAACAGTAAGTAGCATGAAAAACTGTAGAAAAAGCATGCCCATACATGTCAATGGAGTGCACACTCTGGACCAGATATTCAAAAGGGTTGCACATGGCGCAACAGTGTTGCACCATGCGCAACACACTGATGCACCCTGGCGTGATATTCAAAAGGGAAAAGTGCACGGCACAAATCCCGATGTGCAAGAGCACATCAGTAATGTATGCAGGCGCAGGTGGGAGGGGCGTGCCCATACATACTCTGCACAGCCCGATATTCAGCCCAGGATGTGCAGAGCCATGCACTGCCAACCCCTACCTGAGCCAGCACAAAGATTGATCCCCAAAAAGGAACAATGGATGGCCACCCACGGTGAGCTGCCGCATTGCGGTGCAACACGGCAGCTTCCACCTGTGGGTGGCCACCCAAGCTTCGGATGCACCTGCCGGTGCCCCCCCATGCCCGATCGCAGGCATTTGTTAAAAAAATGAAGAATTCCATCCAATATCCCTGGTTGTCCAGTGGACCGTTGTCTGCCTGATCATGGGCATTTGTCAAAAGAGAAGAAATATGTCCAATATCCCTGCTGGTCCAGTGGACCGCTGAGTGCCCGATCGCAGACATTTGTAAGAAAATAAATAAATATTTCCAATATTCCTGGTGGTCCAGTGGACCCACTGTGTGCCCGATCGTGGGCATTTGTAAGAAAATAAATAAATATTTCCAATATCCCTGGTGGTCCAGTGGACCTGCAAACCCGATCGCAGGCTGCATAAATAAATACACCCCAGCAATATCCCTGGTGGTCCAGTGGACCCCACCCCACCCGCCACTGAATCCCACCGCCCGCTCCCCCAATCAGCCGGTGGATGGCAGCACCACCGCCTGCCACCTGGCGCATGAGCGTGAGCCAATGGGCATGCAGCCCATGCCGTGCACTACATTTCAGACATGTAAATGGATCCCATTCACATATCTGGAATGTAGCAGTATAAACTCACATCAGTGGCTCATACTGGACAATGGAGCATATAGCCTGGCACTGTCTGATGGGGCGGGGCGGGGTGGCAGGTGGGTGAGGTGCTGCCACCGCCACTGATGGGGGACGGGGAGGTGGGATTCAGTGGGCGGGTGGGATGGGAGGTCCACTGGACCACCAGGGATATTGCTGGGGTGTATTTATGTATGTAGCCTGCGATCAGGCTTGCAGGTCCACTTGACCACCAGGGATATTGGCAATATTTGTTTATTTTCTTACAAATGTCCGTGATTGGGCACACAGTAGTCCACTGGACCACCGGGGTTAGTGGCTCTATTTATTTATTTTCTTACAAATGCCCATGATCGGGCACTCAGCAGTCCACTGGACCACCAGGGATATTGGAAATATTTATTTATTTTTTGACAAATGCCTGCGATCAGGCAGACAGTGGTCCACTGGACCACCAGGGATATTGGACGGAATTCTTATTTTTTTAACAACTGCCCGCGATCGGACTGTGGAGCACATTAGCGGCTGCAGGGGCATTGGTACTGATGAGCTGCTGCCTGGCAGGGCGCCAGGCACAAGTCATCGGGGATCGGTGCACCTGCATGCAAATGGGGCCATAATGACATGGAAATGGCCCCATTTGCACCTTGCATACATTATGGCCCCATTTGCATGTCAAGTTTTGAATATCGCGGTTGCTGTGCATGGCGCAATGGAACTTGCGCTAACACATCCCCATGCTCCACTCTGGCCACTTGCACTGGCACAGTGCCACTGCACCATGCACACTGCTGGTGGCCAGGGTGCGATATTCAATGCTGCTGAGCCATGGCGCAGCTCCATTGAATATCGTCCAGTCCACACCCCTTTGCAGCCAAGTTGAGCTATGCCCAAGCTTGTGCCACAGCCTGGTGCAGTTTGAATATCTCAACCTCTGAATTCATTTACTGATGTCACAAAAGGTGGCCGTGGGTACCTGCCTGGGGGTGTGTCAGCCAGTTTCAGACACTGCTCTGTTTTTCTGTGGGTACTCATTTCTGGTGCTATTACTGTTTTACTGGACCTGACCACATTATATTATTAATACCCCTCAAAACTGGAGCATGTCAGCTATCATTCATGTTTGAGGGGTGCTGGGTAACCACCGGACAATGCACACCTGCTCTTTAAAAATGTTGACCTATACAGTTTAATTCTATTTTCACTTGTCCCTTATTTACTGAATTGTATGTATGATACCATTCCTTCCACAATTAATGTTCTTCTGCACCATTAAAAGGTCATTAATGAAAGTTCAAATGTGATGACTTGTCATTTGGCATGAAGTGTTACCTGGTCATTCAGTAATGTCCCGCTTAACCAACAGTTGACATGCTTATTGTAAAAAGTTTTCATTTTTTGCTTTTTACAATTAACTAGACCATTTTATAAGTACAATAACCCTCTCCAGCCCATGGGTGTATCAGGGCATTAATGCACTTCCCAGCTGGTGTAAGTCATTCTGGCAAGTTTTTGTGCCTTGCATCGCACCCAGGATATGCATTAATGCCCTCGTACACCCATGTTCTGTCATGGGTTCTTTCTAGCATGCTTACTCCCTATTTTCAGATATGAAATAACAGTAGTGCTCCTTTTAATCTTGCTCTGTACTGTTGTTTTCATCAGTATACACAGCTGTTTTTGAACACCTACTGCTCCATAATGTAATGGCAGTGTTACATGTCCTGCTGGATTGCATGCTACTTTGTCTGAGTCACAACAGATATGATTTGGAAATGACAGATGTACAAAAACAGGTATGAATACTGATGTAAACCTGCCGCAAGCAAAATTAAAAGTAGCGCTGTGTTTATTATGTCATATGTGAAAAAACATAGTCCAGCAGTTGTAAATTGTGGAAATAAGGGTATCATAGAAACAAGTCAGTAGATAACTACCAATCAAAAATCACATGGAAAAGTATAGGTAAAAATTGTTAACAGATTATTGCACTGCTGCTGTAGTTTTCATGCAATATACGTTTTGGGTACTCTTGACTGTGTTCAATTTTCTTAGCACACCCACAATGACCAAAATAAAAATACCCTACCATCACCCAACATAATTACTGTAGAATCCCCCCTGAAAAAAATTACTATGTTATGTGAATCTAGCATGCTTATACTGCTATCTTGCCACATCAATCAGCATGCAGTATTAGTGTCCTGACTCCTGATGAAGAATAATCACATGAGAAAATGTTCAGAAAAGTCACAATTATTTCAGGAGGCACTGATTAAAGCATGCACCAACAGCAACAACTCTCCATAAGTGTCCCAAGTGAGAAAATGATGTGCTGGCCCCTGTTGCTGCTGTTGTCCTTCTGTTTTTTGCTGCTGCTGACTGAGCTGATGTACAGTGTGTTGTCAAATGATAATAGCCACAGATGACCATGCGGTGAACCATAATTTGATGTTCTGGACCATTGATCTGCTGTCCTGACTGAAACATGTTGCTTTATGTGTGTGTATTCATACCACCATTGGTAAGCTACTGTACGCATCATGCTCATGTTTTTACAGAGACCTAGACATTTACTTTCTATATAGTATATGTAATATTTTTTTTTCTGTCACAGGAGAAGAAGCCAGAAGGGGAAGGAAGGAAACATATTCAATTCAGTGCTTTAGAGTAACTGGTAATTGCTATTTTTCTTTTAAACTTAGATTGTGGGCTTTTAGTGACACTGTACTTTCTTTGTTGTCTTTACTTAGAATTGTTTTTGGGCTGTTGAAAATTTAAAACATAGTGGTGGTGTAATTCTGTGCTGTCTTTAATTGCTGCAAATTTTATCTTGGCTTTACTTAGAATTGTTTTTGGGCTGTTGAAAATTTAAAATGTAGTGGTGGTGTAATTCTGTGCTGTCTTTAATTGCCCCCTCCCTCCCCTTCCCCCAACTCTTAATTATATGCCCTGTTAAATCTGATTGACAGGAGCTAAACACATGGTATAGTAAGGGGTGTGAAGTAGGAGGGGCATAAGGGGGAAGAAGCCCACCCTCAGCATGACAAGTGTTTTGACTCATTTATTTACAGTATTTATTGGTTTCTTTTCTTTTTTTTTTAAAGAAAATTATCTAAGGATCAGTGGCAGGATTTTTAGGACAGTAAATTAATAGAAAGGGAACTAGGAGAGCTTCAGTAGCAGACAAGTAGTGGAATAGCAGTATAATTGCAGTATAATGTGGGGAGTGGTGCAATGCAGTGGCTATGGGGCAGCCATATTCAGGCAGACCTTCTGGACACTGAGGTGCTGCCCTATCTGCATGCATCTCTCTGGACTGCGGGATGAGGTAGCCAGACTCAGAGCGGAAGTAAACTGGGTCAGGAGTACCATCACCCCTATCCAGAGACCACCAAGTCCAAAGCAACTGCCTCAAAGGATGCCGAGAACGAGGAGCACTTGGATGACAGTGGGCTCAGGGAGGATTAGAGCGGTCAGGCAGAGGCACATCCCAGATCCTATTCCACTCAAGAACTCATATGCCACACTGGCAAACGAGGACAACCAAATTGAGGTACCCAGAGAAGTGGAAGGAAAGGATGTGGAGGTTAGCCAAGGAGGTGACCTCAGCGGGAAAGCAGTGAACCCAGAGGAGGAAGAGAGTGAATCCTGGTGGGGACTCCATCATAAGAGGGATCAGCTAGGAACACAGGAGGGGAGGACAGGAGGTGAGGTGCCTACCAGGTGCCACGGCATGGAGGGATGGAAGCAAGATCCTGGGGATCAATGGGAAGGCAAGATGGGAGGGTGAGCTGGATGTCATTATCCACCTAGGTACTAATGACCTGGCAAATGGGGAGCCAAAGGAAGTTCAGGAAGAGTTTAGGAAATTGGAGGGGTCTCAAGCAAGTAGCTACTTCTGTCACTTTCTCAGAAGTACTTCCTGCGAGAGGCAAGGGAGATCATAGGAGTGCATGCACCAGGAACTTTAACTCATGGTTGAAGAACTGGTGCTGTGAGGAAGGGTTTGGATTCATTGGTAACTGGGGACCCACCTGGAGGGATGGAGGTTTGTTCAAGCCTGACAACCTGCATCCATCCTGGAGGGGAATCCAAGCACTCAATGATAAGTTTAAATGCTACATTGTCAAGCATTTAAACTAGCAAAGGGGGGTGGCAGGCCAGCAAGGATGGTATCTAAGTGCTCACCCCCCACAGCTAGCAGTGGAACCAGTGAATCAGAAGAGTGGATATCTCTGCAAAGCAGTGTGCAAAAGATGGAGATTAGTGCCCAAGAGGTGGATAGGCAGAAAAGGGGCAAAATTCAGCAGAAGGGCAGACAGCAAGGAGAACCAGGGATAAAGGACAACCAAGGAAGGGGCTGGAGTAGAACAGTGAAACAGTCTAGGAGGTCAAATCATGGAAAACCTTGTGAATGCCAATGCCAGGAGCCTTAGCAACAAGATGGAAGATCTGGAGGCTGTCATGGTGCAGTCAGACCTGGACATTGTGCCATCACTGAAACCTGGTGTAATGATAACCACGACTGGGAGATGGCCATACCTGGCTACAACATATTCAGAAGAGACAGAGCAGGCAGGAAGGGAGGAGGAGTGGCACTGTATGTGAAAAATGACATAAGGGCCACAAAGATCCAGGAGGAACAAAATGGGGGAGAGATACTGTGGGTTAAGCTGGAAAGGAAAATGGGGACAGCCATCTGCACAGGTGTGGTCTATAGACCACCAGCCCAGGAGGAAGAAACAGATAGGGAGCTGATGCTAGCCATCCAAAGGATGGCAGACAAAAGTGAGTAGTACTGGTTGGAGACTTCAATATTCCAGAGGTGGACTGGAGCATCCCAGCAGCAGCATCAACAAGGAGCAGATTTATCCTGGACTCCTTCAGGGTGCCTTCCTCAAGCAACTGGTCATGGAACCAACTCAGCAGAAGGCAATACTGGACCTTGTGCTCACAAACAGGGACAGTGTGATGGGGGTAACAGTGGGGAGCACCTGGGGAACAGTGACCACCAGTCATTGTGGTTTGAAATCACAGAAAGAGCAGAACCAAACCACACAAAACACGTATCCTGGATTTTAGGGGGCAGACTTTGGGAAAATGGGGAGATACTTGAAAGAGGCATTAGGGAATGGGACAGGAATCAGGGGTTGAGGAACAGTGAGCAGTATTTAAAATGGGGATTACAAGAACAACAGAATTATGCATTAAGCAGGTTAGCAAGAGGAAAAGGAAGAGGAGACCATTATGGTTTTCAAAGAGGTAGCAAAGAAAGTGAAAGCCAAAAGATTGCATTCAGGCAAAACAAAAGACACAGGCAGAAGGGATAGGGAAAAGTACCAGGAGTAGCAAAGGAGGCAGGAGGTCAGTAAGGAAGCCAAAGCTCAGACAGAAGAACACATTGCAAAATCAGTGGGTAGAGGGACAAAACCTTTACAGGTACATAAGTGAAAAAAGAAAGACAAAGGAGGGATAGTGAGACTGAAGGGGAGGATGGGGGCAGCGTGGAGGATGACAACAGTAAAGCTGACATATTGAACAGGTATTTCTGCTCAGTCTTTACTGAGGAAGAGGAAGGTAATGGGTCTGAAGGGAGTACAAGGGGTGAGAATGGTGCAGAAATGGACACAAGTCCCTTTACACGAGAAAGGGTCCTGAAGGAACTGGAAGTAATAAGAGTTGATAAAGCAATGAGGCCTGATGGGGTACACCCCAGGGTCCTTAAAGAACTAAGAGAGGTGGTGGCTGAAACTCTGGCTATCCTGTTTAGCCGATCACTGGAAACAGGGGAGGTACTCAAAGACTGGAGGACAGCAGATGTAGTCCCCTTATACAAAAGTGGGAACAAAGAGGAAGCAGGGAACTACAGACCAGTCAGCCTCACCTCGGTAGTGGGGAAAATCATGGAAGCACTACTGAAGGAGATTGGTGGAACATCTGGTTGTCAGTGGACTACAGGACCCAAGGCAGCATGGTTTCACCAGGGGAGGTCATGCCAGACCAACCTCATTGAATTTTTGACTGGGTGACTAGGGAGGTGGATCAGGGAGGGCAGTGGACATGGCCTATCTGGACTTCAGCAAGGCCTTGACACTGTGCCACATAGAAGACTATTACACAAACTGGGGAATATGGGTGTGGGCAGGACAGTAGTGTGGTGGGTAGGTAACTGGCTGGGTGGCAGGACACAGAGGGTGGTGGTAAATGGCTGTCACTCCACAGAGGGAAGAGTGACCAGTGGGGTACCACAGGGATCAGTGCTGGGACTGGTCCTATTTAATATCTTCATCAGTGACATTGCCCAGGACCTAGAAGGCAGAATTTCACTGTTCGCTGATGACACAAAGCTCTGTAACAGAGTAGACACACCAGAGGGTGTAGACAGAATGAGAAGGGACCTGCAGAAACTTGAAGAATGGTCAGGGGTTTGGCAGTTGAACTTCATTGCAAGGAAGTGCAAGATAATGCATATGAGGCACAAAAACTCTGGCACAGTATATCAGTTGGGGGGTGAGGATATAGCATGCACCAAGCTGGAAAAGGATCTTGGGGTTATCATCTCTGATGACTTCAAGGTAGGGAAACAGTGTGACAAGGCAGCAGGTAAAGCAAATAGGATGCTGGGATGTATAGGCAGGGCATCACCAGCAGGAAAAGGGAGGTCATAATTCCGCTATACAAGACACTAGTGAGGCCCCACCTGGAGTACAGTGTACAGTTCTGGAGACCTTACCTACGAAGGACATAGACAGGGTAGAGAAGGTTCAGAGGAGGGCAACAAAGATGGTGCATGGATTGAATCACAAGTCCCATGAAGACAGGTTGAAGGAACTGAACATGTACTCCTGGAGGAGAGGAGGAGAGAGGGGTTATAGAGAGACATACAAGTATCTTACAGGGAGGAACAGGGTGCAGGAATACACTATTTTTAAGCAAAAAGATGTTCCAGAACTAGAGGGCATGGGATGAAGTTGGAGGAGGACAATTCAGAGAAAACATGAGGAAGAATTTCTTCATAGAACGAATTGGCGGACAAGTGGAACACCCTGCCAGAGGAAGTGGTGGGGGCTGAAACAATCACAGGATTTAAGAATGCATGGGATAGACATAAAGGAATTCTGGAGGTCAGGGGTAAGGGGTAACAGACTTCTAGGAAAACATAAACTGAACTTACAAGCTCAAATGGGCAGACTGGGTGGGCCATAGGCCCTTATCTGCTGACACTGTCTATGTATCTACAGTATGTATCTATGTAGTTCATAGAGTTCTACTTTGATTGCACACATTTTGGCTTGCTGATAACTTTGGCTGTACAAAACTGTCAAGCCATGAAAGGTAAGTAGTAGTTTTTTTTTGGGGGGGAGGGGGGCTGGGTTTGGGGTATCATTTGAAAACAAGTTTCATTAATGTTTTTGTCTTCTTTACAGATTTTCTGTGTATCCTCCAGATTCATATCAGTTGCACATCTTCAAATTTGAATAAACCACCGCAGCACGCATCACCTAAATGTTACCTGCAAACAGACGAAGAAGAAATAATTTGGACTTCATTGCACTTCCACGTTCTGTTCCAAGTGTGGCTGTTCCTGTCTGTTATATCCAGCTTAAAATATAAAGTTTTTAGTAAGCCAGTCCAGGACCAACTAACACGTTTAGTGCATGTGACATGCACTGGCCAACTGTTTTAAGTTACATTACTTGATGTGTTATTATGACCAGGATAAAACACTGTACAACCATGGTGTGCTCAAGTACGCCAGTGACAGATGTGCATGAAAAATATGTTATCTGGCCTGTATGTCACCTCCGCTGCATGCTTTACACCGGCTGGAAAAAAATGAAAGACAAAAAGGACAGATGAAATAAAATTGATAATTACATGAAAATTGTATCCTTTAGGTGGTCATAGTACTACAGTAGTCCTGTCCCATTACGCTGTTTGTAACTAGAACCTATGAAAATAAAATGAAAATGAGCTCCCAGTATTTGGTAACAAAGGCATCTATAAAAAGGTTAAGGAAGCATTCACACCACAGTTCAAGGACAAACTGTAGTATGTGAAATTAGTACATACTCACTGTAAATTACTGATAAGAAGCATCGTGGCCATGACTGGCTGATGGTTCCTACACTGGGCATGGGTACAGGTACACATTCTCTGTTTCTTACTGTCATGAAGATGGGTGGCTGTGGCTGGCTGTGGTTTCATACATTGGGCATGGGTACAATATCACTGCCTCTCACTGTCATGAAGATGGGTGGCTGGATATGGTGTGTTACAGTCTTTCAGTGTCAGGAGGAGGATATCTGTCATTTAATCAGCTGGATTTAAGTGGCTACATCAAGTTAACATTTGTGTTTATGAGGCTGACAGTGTTTGCTAATGACAGTATACATTCTGTTAACTATACTCACAAAATCTACAAAGTGGAAAGTAAAATAGAATGACAGATCATTATTTGTACATATCTGTCATATGAAATGAGAGTCAAGGACATTATTTTTCTTTGATGAAATGCAAATGTTACCATTGCAGAACTGTGACAGTCTTTAAACCTTGTTACGCACTACCACCAACATCCTCCTCATCCTGATCAAGGAGGAAGCTGCCCACGCAGTCATCAAGTTTGGAGTTGTGCCCATTAGCAAATTATTTTTCCATGACTGCATCATCAACCTCAATGGTACACCATTTGACGCTGCCACCAGGATGGTCTGCTTCACCCACATAACCATCATCATAACGGGATACAAACAGAGATGGCATTGTGTGACTTGGTATGTGACCGTCATTCATTTTTATGAATGTTAGCATAGGTTAGTACGATGGTCATGCACTATTGCCCCTGCAGAACTGAATACCCTCTCCCCACTTACACTGGAGGATGGGCTTCTCAGGTACTTCAGTGCTACTGAAGTCAGCTCTGGCCATTCATTCATGTTGCCACTCCAGTACACCAGAGAATCATTAAGTACTGACAGATGCCTGTTTTCTGCCAAATAGGCATCAACCAAGCTCTGTGATGCTTGCAGTCCTGATGAGTCATCCACCTGTTCACAGGATTCATCAAGGTCACAGATTCCTACTTGAGACAAGGCACCCTAAAGTGGGTTAATGGCAACCTGTTTTGCTGACATCCCCCTTGCTCCTCAGCCACCTTACTGGATGTGCTTACTCCACAGTGACCTTCTGCCTTGTTACGCTGTGGTTTGCAGAACTTTGCAAGTGACTTCTGTGGCCCATAAACCAATTGGACCAGTTGTTCAGTCAGATTTTGAACCTGATCAGGCTCTCCATCGAGTAAGGATGCAATGCCATGTTTGTAGTCTGGGTCCAGCACTGTTGCTATTCCAAATTCTGCACTTGACTGAATAGTGGTGATGTGTAGATTGTTGTCCAATATTGTAAGTATGTGTTTCAGTAAGGCACTGCTTGACCTATCTACGGACACATCAAGGCTAGGTTGCAGATTCAACAAAGTCTTCCGAAGCACCCACAGCAGAGAAATAGATTAACTAATGGATGCCGTGTCACCACTCACTGCTTGTGTGACATGTTATGTTGGAATATGTTACAAACTCAGGGAAAACTGAGCAGAAAAGGGACTGCACAGGGTTGGGGGGAATGGAGAGAGGGGAAAAGTCAGGGTGGAGGACAGTCCTGACCAATGCCAGGAGTATGAGCAATAAAATGCCTGAGCTCCAGGCTATGTTGGCTGAGGGAACAGTGGATGTGGCAGCAATTACAGAAACATGGGCCACTCAGAGAAATGATTGGGACCTAAACTTAGAGGGCTATAAGATATTCAGGAAAGATAGGGAAGTGGGAAGGGGGGGGTGGGCTGCTAGTCAGAAATGACATAATGGTTTGTGGAGTTGAGGAGGCTGGAGGGAGTGTGGAGGTGATTTGGGTAACCTTACAAATGAGGGGAAGGAAGAAATTGAAGATGGGGTGGTATATATGCCCCCTGCAATAGATGAATATCTGGAAGATAATTTGGTTGAAAACATCAAGGGTCACTGTGACCTTGGAAACGGTAGGGTGGTGGTTATGGGTGATCTTAATATGTCGAGGGCGGACTGGGACACCATGACATCCTCTGTAACCAGGGAACAGAGACTGATGGATGTCTTTCAGGATGCCTTCCTGGTCCAACAGGTGGGGGAACCTAGAGAGGGGCAGATATTCGATGTTGTTTTAGCAGGTAGTGAACAGATAAGGGGCCTGGAGGTGTGCAGTCCACTGGCAGGGGGTGACCACAGCATGGTTTGGTTCCTGCTGTATCTAGGGGAGGAAGAGAACCGCATTCATACAGTAGTGGTTGATTTCTGGAGAGTGGACTTTGTGGGTATGGATAAGATACTAAGGGAGACGCTGGACATGATTTAGCCGGATATGGATGCTAAAAGCTTTGTGGGAGACCATTAAACAAGGGTTGCATGAGGCTACTAGGTCCTGTACTAAAGTAAGGTGTAAGCATGGTGGAACTAGCAGGCTTTGTTGGTGGACCAGGGAGGTGCAGGAGGCGGAAAGGGATAAAAAGGCTGCCTATGTACATTTCAAACATTCTAGGGGGGGATAAAGAGCGAGGGAAGTATGAATTACTGGCCAGGAAGGTCACCAGAGTGGTGAGGGGTGCCAAGGCAGGGATGGAGAAAAACCTGGCTAGGGATATCCGGGGGGGTTCTACAGATACATAAGAGAGAAAAGAAAAGTGAGGACACAGATCAATAGGATTAAGATTCTGAGGGGATGGGCTCAGGAAGCAGGCGATCAGGCAGAGGTGCTAAATGAGTACTTTGCCTCAATCTTTGCAGAGGGTGATAAGGGATCCAAACAGCCTGATGGGAGAGATGATGAGCCAGGAAAAAAAGAGAGAGATCAGTCTCAGTCTGAGACCAGAGGATGGAAAGAGGCTAGGGTACATGCTGGGCCAGATCAAGATGGAATAGGAAGGTTACATAAGGGAGTGGACTGCGGGGAGAAATCACAGTGGATAGGGTGAGGAATGCCCTTTGGAAACTAAAAACTGATAAGGCACTGGGGCCGGATGGATTACATCCGAGGGTTATGAAGGAATTGGAGGAGGTACTGGCAGTCCCACTGGCTGCACTCTTTAACACCTCTCTGCAGATGGGATGGGTGCCACAGGACTGGAGGGTGGCTTATGTAGTGTCTATATATAAAGGAGGGTCTCGGGAGGAGATAGGGAATTATAGTCCTGTCAGTCTGACGCCTGTGGTAGGCAAAGTAACGGAGGGCTTTATCCAGGAGAGACTTAGGAGGCAGTTGGAAAGCTTAGGACACTAGGATGATAAACAATATGGCTTTATCCCAGGGAGATCATGTCAGACCAACCTCATAGAGTTTTATGACTGGGTGATGGGGACCTTGGATAGACATAGGCCGGTGGATGTCCTATACCTAGATTTCAGCAAGGCATTTGATTCAGTGCCTCATAATGACTGACAGCAAAAATGGGGGAGATGGGAGTGGAAGGACAGAAGCTCAATTGGGTTGAAAATTGACTTTCAGGGCATTTACAGAGGGTAATGGTGGGTGGGATACTCTCCTCCCCCAGGAAGGTAATCAATGGGGTCCCTCAAGATTCAGTTTTGGGGCCACTCTTGTTCAATGAATACGTCTCAGATATGGGGGGGGTCAAAAATAGGTTGAGTCTCTTTGCGGATGATTCAAAACTGGGAGCACTGGTGGATTGTGTAGAAGCGAGGGAGACAGTCCAGGGGGATCTGGATACCCTAGAGGGGTGGTCAAGGAGGTGGGGACTGAAATTTATTGCCAGGAAATGTAAGGTACTTCATTTGGGGGTATAAAACCCAGGTCATGTATACACCCTGCGGGGGTCACACTGCAAGTCACATTGGGAGAAAGGGAATTAAGGGTGGTGGTAGACGTCAAAATGAGTAACTCTGAAAGTTGTAGAAGAACAGCAGCCAAAGCAAACAGGATACTGGGCTGTATGGTCAGGGGTATTATGTCCAGAAGAAGGGAGGTGATCCTCCCTCTGTATAATGCCTTGGTCAGGCTGCAGCTTGAGTACTGTGTACAGTTTTGGAGACCTCATCTGAAGAAGGATATAGTACTGTTGGAGAGGGTTCAGTGGAGAGTAACCAGGATGATTCAGGGCATGAAGGGGAGGTCTTATGATGAGTGACTGAATGAGCTTGGACTTTACTCACTGGAGGAGAGGAGGGATAGGGGAGACATGATATAGGTTTTTAAGTATGTAAAAGGAATAACCAGGAGTGGAACCAAGGAGCTGTTTAGGTTAAAGAAAGGGGGAACAAGCAGGGGCCATGAGTGGAAGCTGGAGGGGGGAAATTACGGGGGGAGCATAGGAAGCATTTTTTCACTGAGATGGTAGTGGAGCGTGGAATGCACTGCCTGGAAGGCTGGTGGAAGAGAGTGCAGTGGAGGGCTTCAAGAAGGGGTGGGACAGGTACAAGGGGAAACTGAAACAAATGAAGATCCTCTTGGGGGCTGGGGGGGGATGGTAAGGTGAGCAGCCATTAGGTTGTTGGCTTTCGAGCAGACAAGACAGACTATTTGGCCTATTCTGCTGGCTTTTATTATGTTAGTATGTTCAAAAGGTCTCAAAATTGATATCACTGAGTCCATCAGTCACCATTGTTCAGTTGTCATAGACATTGAGGCCCCTGAAGTGTCACGGCTAGTGTGCATTACTAGGTACTGTATATGAAGATGGCTTTGTACTGCTCATACAACCGCTCTGCCATGCAAAGTGTTGAATTCTGGCCCATGACAACTTCAAGCTTGAGGCAGTGCTGCAGAAGACTGTTTTGAATCTGCAGCTGCCTAAGTTGGTCATGAGCCTTTCCAGCGCTTGCAAAGTGTGCATAGATGTGGTATCCAATAGTCAGTATTTGCTTGATGTCAGGGTGCTGCAGAAACTCCTGTACCTCAAGATTTAAAATAGTGTGCCATGCAGGGAACCCTCACAAAGCCACGATTGCCAATACATTTAATGATGTTTGATCCATTGTCACTAGCTATAAAGCCAGCTTTTAGGGCAGGGGGTTCAGCCACTGATCAATTTCTGTCAGTAGCAAGTATAGCATGTTTTCACCTGTATGCGATCCTGCTACACTGCACTATGCATTGCAAGCGTTGCATGCTGTCTAATTCCATGAAGGTTGCTACCATTACAGTCTGACTTATTAAATTGTTTTCCAATCCTGCCATCACAGACAACCCTTGGTACTTGTGCCCAATGTGCAGTAATACACAGATAGGAACTACCTGCTGTTTTGCCACTTGTCCACATATCCATACTTAAGTGAATGTATGGTGATGAGGAATGCTGAAGATCATGTCTTACAGACTCTGTCACAGTCCAATATAACTACAGGGCAGCATGGGTGGAAAAGTATGTCCTGGACTGGATTTTCTATTTCAGACAGGCGCATGCCGTGAAATGCCAGAATCTGGAATTCTCCACAAAGAAGAAGAAGAAGGGCAAAAGGTCAGTTGCCAGCATTTCTGCTACTGCAGCATTCAGTTCATGTGACACTGCATGATTTGGTGGGTATTTCATGTTCCATGTGAAAAGGCTGTACAACATGGGCTGCATTGTTACCAGTTTTGCACTTGGCATGCCAAATGGCTCTGCTCTGCGAACTGCTATGAGTTGGGTGCTTTTGCCATGTGATGGGGGTGCACAGGTGACAAGTCAAAAAATGATGTTATTTTCCCCATTTTAAGCACAGGGGTTGATGTACTAGAAATACTGCTTAGACCACCACTGCTACTCTGACCACTACTTGACAATTCAAAATCCTCCTCCTCCTCATGCCTGTAGTAATCCTCTGGTGTTATTGCACCAATACTACACACATGGCTACTTTGGCTACTTTCAGTCAAGGAGGGGGAGACCATGTTCAATAAGGTGGATGAGGGTGAATGCCCCACTATGACATTAGCTCCCCTCTGATACCGAGTCCACAGTGCCATGTGCCTGCTCTTCAGATGTGTATTCTGGCCCCTGGTGCCAAGACGGCTATCCTTTTTAACACATCTCACATGCTGGCAAAGCTGGCAGATTGCCACTGTTTCACCACTTGCATCTTGCATGAAAAAATCCCAAACTAAGGATTTTGATGCCCTACTTTTCACTTGTCCCCGATGCTGCATTCTGGACTCAAGTTTTTGTGGCACTGAAATGGGTGGTGTACTGCATGATTTCTGTTGTTGAGCACACTTGTATTCTGCCTGAACATCACAATTTGTGACTATTACTGGGTCATCATCGTCAACAGACACAGCTACATCAGAACTTTGAGGAGGGGGGTGATTTAATAACAGGCTGTTTACACACAGCCACCTTCAGTTTCTTTTTCTGTGGTTCCCAATTGGGGCCACTAGCTTTATCATCAAAATCATCATCCGCATCCACAAATTCAGTTTGGATGCTGTACTCTGGCAAACATAGTCCAACCACAGATGCAGTATGATTATCCATAATTGTTTTGTCAACATTTGAATATTTGGATGGCCTAGGAATAACCTCAACACTTCTGGAAACATAAGTTTGTCAGTAATCTTCATGATTAGAATCATGTTCCTCTAATGTGGGGATGGGGAGTGTGACATCAACTACACTCTGAATCACATCTTTAGACTCCACAACATTTTGGCACCCAGATAAGTTTGCATGGTTTGAACTTGGAGCAATACTCTTGCCGGGCCTGTCATTAACTTCACTACCACCACTACCAGCAGGGACTACAGCATCTCCAACCATCATTGAAACAACTGATTGCACTGTGAAAAACATAGTCGGAGAAGTCCCTTTACTTGCATCAACTATTCCCTTCTGCTGCATATTACCACACACACAGAGCCACTCTTGGCACTGGCAGCAGTGCCATGGCCAGAAACATCTTTGCATGCAGGTCTCTTTGCAGGCATTTTTTGGAATTACACATACAATTAACAACAAATTTAGATTTAGGCACTTTTGGGAGAATGGGAAGCAAAAAAAAAAAAAAACAAGAAGTGTGACTTACAGATGGAGATTGGGCCCTAAAGAGATGCAACAGCACTGACAGATGGAGGTTGCGCACTAAAGAGATGCAGCTACACAGGCGCAACATCACCTTAACCAATGGTCAACAATCCAAAACTGGAAAAATAATATCTTCTTTTGCCGGGGGGGGGGGCATACAGCAGTGCCTAGATAGAAGCAGTAAAAAATAATGCAGATGGGCAAAGAAATTAAGAGTACTGCAATTATGGTGCCACAATAATATACTTTTGACTTGATGGCACGCAGACACACTAAAAAGATTCAAAGATACATGTATCCAGTTTAAAGAACTTGAGACCGACTGAGTTGAAAAAAAAAACTCCCCATACTATGCTTCTGGAAAAATCATTTGTATTGGGGACAGTTAACATTTATTGGATGCACTGAGACAGCCAGGCAGACATACATTGTGTGTGTGTGGGGGGGTTGCTGGCATTCAGTAATCAGGGTCAGAAGTCACCAAGTGATTGACCTATGTTCCCATGCAGCAATATCAGAACACAGAAAGTTATTTTTAGTTGGTGGTTTCCATATAGTTGCTACAGTTCGCTCTAAGAATATCACTTTTTGTCCCCTTTCCAGAACATACAGATTATCCCTATGTGTATAATCCCTGATGGCATTGGGTAGTGGTGGGCGAAGTGGGCTCAATCCGCTCCATGAAGTGTTTTGTGGAGCAAAGGAGGATTCACGGAGTGCTCCACAACGTCAAGTGGAGTACTCCGCGTTATAATGAGGAATGTGGAGTCCATTACAAACACTAACTTTGCGTTACTCCACCTTCCCTGGGCACTACTTTTCCAATTTTAAGGTGAAGTGCATTGGTGGCAGTCCACTTCACCTCTCTTCGCCTTGTTTTTTAGCTCCGAAGGTGGATTTTGCAGTGATTCATGGGAGATCAGGTCACATGGGCTCTATATTGATCTGTACAGCCTCAGTTCGGGGTAGTATGAGTAGGAAGGAGTAGGAGACAATGTGCTCTGATAGCTGTCAGTAGGAATCTTGTAAATGGTGTTCAAAAAGCATTTTTGCTTTTTTTGGGGGGGATCCAACTTTAGTTCATCGATAGTAGGAAACCCTCCTGTGCTCATATCATCGAGTGTTTATATTTGTGTGTGGATTTTGAATGTTAATTTACAACATTGAGTGTTTGTGGCGAAAGACAGTGAAAGTGTGCTGTGGGGGAAGGGCGTATCTGTGGTGTAGGTAGATTTAAGTTTGAGAACTAGTGATTTCTTTGTTTTTTGGTTATATTTTTGTTATATAACTGACTGTGTTAACGTACACATAGTAATATTGTCAGTAATAGCACAAATTTTCTTGCTGTTTGTTGTGTGTATGTGGTGCAACGTTTCATAAGGTCAGGTTCTTTAAATTAGAAATTTACATTACGTGGCAGTACACTGATCTTTTGCATTTGCTTCACATTCCTCATTCAGCATTGTACACAAACTGTTCTGTGTTGTGTGTGCAGTGTTGCGTGAATCAAATATAATACACCTTTTATTGTGACACAGACTAGTGTAAGTGCAACTAAGCGCAGCAGTGTGAACCTGCTATCCACTGCAGCTGCCTAATTTTGTACTGCGAGCGTGTTCTCTGTTCTTAGTTTTGCTGCTTGTATTGTAGTACCATAAAAATCAGCACTGTCTGTAT
Organism: Neoceratodus forsteri; assembly: GCA_016271365.2. Lineage (NCBI taxonomy): Eukaryota > Metazoa > Chordata > Ceratodontiformes > Ceratodontidae > Neoceratodus > Neoceratodus forsteri. Next base: position 959,064,883 of record CM028135.1, on the reverse strand, counting down.
TCAGTGCTCCCCCCCAACCCCATGTTCAAAAGGTATTTTTTACCAGAATAGATTGTTTTTGTTACCCCATCAGCATCACTGGTTACCAAAGTTCTTTTAATTCCATGACAGTCTCAGAGTAGTCTCTTATCTGTTGCTGAAGCCACAGTTGTTTATTCTGCTTCACATCCAGTCAGCATCCCTCCAGTCAGAAAGTGAATGTATCAAAATCTGAATTTGGTAATAATATTTGTGGTTGATCCCCCAAAATGCCTGCAAAGAGACATAAAGGCAAAGCTGTTTCTGGCCATGGCAATGTTGGCAGTAAGATGGTCTGTGGGCGTGGTAGTAGTACATGGATGCAGAAGTGCATTGTTGATGTGAGGAAAGGTATTTCTCCTGCAATGTTTTTTACAGCCCAATCAGTAGCTTCACTGATAGTTGGAGGAGATGATGTTTTCCCAGGCGGTGGTGTTAGTGTTACTGATGTTAGTGGTGGTGGAGGTAGTATTAGCATTGTTGCGTCAAGTTCTAATTCTGACCAGTGTACCGTATCCAAACATATTGAGTGTGAAGCAGTGCAATTGAGTGGCAGCATAGATGATGTCTTACTTCCCAGTAACATCCCAGTAACTGAACCTGAGGATTCTGATGATCATGTCAACGATAGCATGCAATGTGATATTCCGTCCACGGTGGCACTTAACGTCATGCATTTTCCATGCAGTGATTCACAGAGTGGTGAAAAAATATCAGGTGATGGTGGTGTGGATGCTGATGATGAATGTGATGATGATGATGATGTTGCTGTTGTTGCAACATGCAGTCCACATGCTAGCATCCAAGCAGAACATGTGGATGTGTGTGAGAGTGACGTTGAGGAATATGATGATGATGTCATTGACCCCAGTTGGGGACCGGAGAAAAAGAAATTAAAAGTGGCTGTGTCTGAGCCTGTATGCAGGAATCCCCCCCCCCGGTAAAAACTTGTGATCTACCGGTTTTAGTTGATGATGATGATGATGACCCAGTAATCAATATGATAGGTAGTCTTGGTGGTCAGTTGCAGTCCAGGTGTGCAGTTCCCGAATCATCACATGTCCCCCCACTTTAGTGCTTAAAATAACAGACTTAAATAAGCCACATCATCATGGACATGTTAAAAGCAGAGCATCACACTCCCTTATTCGGGATTTTTTTGTTCAAGATGCAAATGATGATTCAGTTGCAATCTGCCAGATTTGCCATGTGCGTGTGAGTCAAGTTAAAAGGGGAGCCATCTTGGGACAGGTGGACAGCATATGCATCTTAAGAATATGCACTTGGCTCTGTGGACCCAGCACAAGCTGGCAGCTAATACCACAGTGGGGCATTCACCCGTGTCACCGGCAACCATAGCCCAGCATGTTATCCCCTTCCATGACTGTTAAGCCCAGTAGGAAATTAAACGTGTGCAGTAGTGTGGTAATAAGAGCACAGGATTACTACAGGCATGATGAGGTGGAGGACCATAATGACTTTGAAATGTTGTCCAGTGCTGGTGAGAGTAGCAGTTTTGGTTGTGGTAGTGGTGAATGCAGTATGTCTAGTGCAAGTGGTACATCAACCCCGGTTGGCAAATCCGGAAAAATAACATCATTTCTGGGTTTGTCATCATCACCTGTGCAACCATCTTCATCAAATGTCCACACTCCACCCCCTGCCAATGCCATTCATCACAGAGTACAACCATTTGTGACCAACAACACACCATGTGTAAAACATTTGTCAGCCCACGTTACAGAGTGTTTTTGCGCATAAGCTGAAGTACCCCCCCAATCATACAGTGTCACGTGAACTTAATGCTGCTGTAGCAGAAATGCTGGCAATTGATCTTTTGCCCTTCTCCATTGTGGAGAATTCTGGGTTCCGGTGGCTTGCTGCACGTGCCTGTCCAAAATAGAAAGTCCCATCCAGGAGATACTTTTCTACCTGTGCTGTTCCGGAGTTGTTCCGCACTGTGTCCGACTCAGTAAGACATGCCATTGAACATTCCTCCTATCCATTCATCCATTTAAGTATGGATATGTGGACAAGTGGCAAAGCAGCAGGGAGTTCATATCTGTGTATAACTACACACTGGGCGCAGGTGCCGGGGGTTGCTTGTGATGTTGGTAGTGTGAATAATCAGTGCAGTAAGGTGGATTGTCATGGTAGCAATCTTCCTGGAATTTGCCAGCATGCAATGATTGCTATGCGCAGTGTGACCTTTTCACACACTGGTGAGAACATGTTGGAAATGGTACTGACTGAAATTGACAGATGGCTAAACCCTCTGTCCCTGAGAGCTGGGTTCATAGCAAGTGACAATGGGTCAAATGTGGTGAAATGCATCATGAATGGTGTTTTTTTTCGTGTTCCATGCATGGCCCACTGTTTAAATCTTGTGGTTCAGGAGTTTCTGTAGCACCCTGACATAAAGGAAATGCTGACCGTTGCATGATGTATCTGCTCTCACTTTTCAAGATCTGGAAAGGCCCGTGACCAACTGCGGCAGTTGCAAATACAAAACAGCCTGCCTCAATACCGCTTGAAGCTGGAACTTGTCACCCGATGGAACTCCACGTTATACATGGCAGAGAGGATGTATGAACAATGCAAAGCCATCTCAGAATATCTTGTTATGCACACTAGCCATGACAGTTCTGGGGCCTCCACGTCTATGATGACTGAACAGTGGCGCCTCATGGACTCTGTAATAACAATTTTGTGGCCTTTTGAACATGCCACACAGGCAGTGAGTGATGAGTCTGCCTCCCTTTTGTGGCTTGGAGACCAGATGGCCAAAATCTGATGATCAAGGATTACTCGCGAATGGGTATTTTGACAGCTCACGAATGGGGAATGATATCGCAAATGTGGATTTTGACACCTCGCGAACTAGGATTTTAAAAACTTTGGCACTGCACTGTAAATAAATGGTTTGGTCTTTTAGCTTGAAATTTGCAGGGTATAAAGGGGATGTCCAAGAGTTGTGAATTATGCTGTTAAGGTGTAAAAATGGTGCATGGTCCCATAGCTATGCCATCACGAAGTTGAGATTTTTCTCATAGAATAACATTGTGGGGCCCCCAGTGACTTTCAGTCCCCATATCTCAGAAAAAATGCAAGATATGGATTTTTCGTTACCCGAAGCTTAGTTCACCTCTAGGTGAACTAAGCACATGTGGAGGTTTCAAAGTTATGATTACAACTGCAGTGGATGTTTTTTCATAGCTGCTACGGTTACTGAGATATTGGCAAATTAGTATTACACAGGTTCCTTTTCAGGCCTATAGGGCTACTGTACGGCTCCATTGTTATGTGTCAGTGGGAGCACAGGGCCTGGAGGGCCCACAATCCCATGGATGCATATGATTATGCACAAATTGGTAGCTTTTTGGGAGCATGGGGCCCAAAAGGCCCAGTTCTCCCACCAACACATTCCATTCACCAGTTATATTACACTTTTTCAAAAAGTAAGGAAAGTCATTGCAAAAAAACTTCATTAATGCATCAGTTAGGGATACAGCAACAAAAGTGGAGAAATGAGATGTTAGGGTTCATGCTCCTAACTCCCCACCCCCACCCCCCCATCCTCCATGCACTGACAGAGGTTGGGTTATGCCATGGGGTCCTGAGGCTAACTCTCACCCCATTGTCCTTTACTGTAGCATGTCAACCTGTTTACACATGGAATTTCCCCACTTTTGTCACTTTAACCCTAGCTGATGCATTAACAAAGTTTTTGAGATATATCTATCTATCTATATATATATATATATATATATATGTCTATATATTTATTTTATACTAGCACGGTAAGGCTGATATAGTTAGGGTTGCATGGCCACGTCAATGTTAAACCCCAAATTTTGCACTTTAATAACTTTGCCACCATACAACAGATTTGCTTGATATTTTGCATACACGGTCTGGTACCATAGATCTCTGGATCTGGTAAGATATGTTACGGTTGGATAAGCAATTGTGGAACTCTGGAGCAGCCAAAAACACAAGAAAGCGGGTTTTGCTTGTTTCTTTGGTCATGGCTATAGCCTGCAGAATATGTCTGTTTGGTCTGAAATCTTCAGGGAAGATGCAGTCTGGGTCACGGATGTGCCTTTCCAAGATTTGCTGAAAAAATAATAAACCATTCAAAAGTTATTCAAAAAACAAATTTCCCATTACAGTCAATGGGAAAAAAATCTGTGTCTCTCGAAAGCTGCCGCCACTACATTTTACTGTCGCAAATGGCCCTTTTGCTGTCATGCAGCAGCCATCTGTTTTCAGTTAGCGAGAGAGAAAAACGCCTGGTGTTTAAATCTGGTACCCCCTAGGTAAACAAAATCCAAAAAGCAGCTCAACTCTGGAACTGTGCAAGCCTCAGTCACAATACATCAAATCCAAAAAAGGCAGCACCAGCATCCGTCTCATTTATAAAACAATATTTATTGTATTACATGCCTGTGAAATGAGCAGTGGCAATTAGAAGCAAACTCACAAGCCCCGACCGGTTTCGTGCATGCGCACTTCCTCAGGGAGGCTGACACAAGTATGATACCTTACTTAAATACCCCGACACCACATGAGTTAGTAATTATACAAGTCAATCAATCATTACACACTCAAATGGTACAAAAACTTTAAAAACACTTTAAACTATTATCATCTTCTAACATTATAAACTTCAACTATTAAATTATCTGAAATCCCTTATGCATCACTCAGAATCATACTTGGATATATCTATCTATCTCATAAATAGATATATGTTAGTAATTAATTCCCTATTATTAAAAATATTTCTAGAAATTTTTTAAAAAAGGGTTTTTTTTACTCAGTTGACCCAGTGGCATGTTCAGAATCACAAAACACACCCTATCGTCAACACTAATCCAAGCTCAAATGTCATTGCTCCATAATTCCTAATTTTTCATAGGAGGTCAACAAGGTCAACATAACATGCTCATCTTCACTAAACAGCGTGTATAATTTTTTCCATAATTATTTCTAGAAACTCAAAAAATCCCTCTTTCTAGTGTCATATAAATTAGAAAATTGAAAAACTAAATAGCAACCCGAAGGTCACTAAGGTCAATTACTAATATGCTCAATGAAAACATTTTTATCATTTTTTTTGTCATTAATTCATTATTTATATCATTTTTAACATATCCATTTTGGTAATGCATATTTAACTATAAGGGATAACATACATACATACTATACAAAAGATGTAACAAAACAAGATGGGGGGGGAGAGGGAAGGTTAAAAAAACCAGAAAAGATATACATTGGAAAATCCATGTACCAAGCATATTATCTTTTCTTTAGAACGGTAAAACAGAGATATCATCATTTAATCCTGGTGCATCAAGACCTTTAAGCGTAAAGATACAAAAAGCTTCCCTTTCTAATAGAGAATTACCCAAATCTCCCCCTCTTTCACCCTCAGTCACTTTCTCTATTCCCAAAAACTGAAAGACGTTCTCCTTTTTCAGATTGTAACATTACATGTTTAGCTAGTGCATTTTTCGAATCTAGATTTCTTATTGCTCCCAAATGCTCACCAATTCGAACTTTAAAGGGTCGACTAGTCTTACCCACATAAAATGCACCGCAACTACATGTTGCCAGATACACAATACCCCCCCATTGAACAGTTTATTAACTGTTCAATTTTATAATCTTTTGAGGATTTAGGTGAACAAAACCTATCGGTTTTCTTAACCACATTGCAAAATTTGCAGCGTCCACACTTGAATGTACCTTTAGGTAAAGGAGGTGGAAAACTTATTTCTACTTTCGGGGTAGGTTATAAACTATTCACTAATCTGTCCCCAAGATTACCAAGTCATCTATACACCATACGCGGGGTCGTCTGCACCCATGATGTCAAAAGTAATTCAGTTTGCAATATGCTCCAATGCTTTTGTATAATGTCTTTCACCTGTCCTGATTTCTTAGTATATGTACTTACAAAATTCAAGATATTATCATCATTTACTTGCTTTCTTGATTTGTATCTCATAAGTTCTTCTCTGTCCCTTTCAAAAGCCATTTTGTTTGCCTGCTGGATTTTTTCAACCTTATAACCCCTTTCATAGAATCGTGCCTCCATTTCAGATGCCCTAATTTTGTAATCTTCTGTATCAGAGCAATTTCTCCTAATCCTGAGAAATTGTGCATCTGGTATATTATCCACAATATGTCTAGGGTGACAGCTAGAGGGTAATAATATCTTATTCCTGTCACTTTCTTTTCTAAATAAATCCATTCTAAGTGTACCATCTGACATCATACTTATATTCAGATCTAAAAAGTGTACATTCACCATACTGCTATCCATTTTAAATTTCAAATTAGAATTTGTTAGTTCTAAAAATATAATGAACTCTGTAAGTTCTTCTAAAGTACCAGACCAAAACAACAAGATGTTGTCAATAAAATGCTTCCATAGGACAATCTTCTCAAAAAAAGGGTTCACATACTGAGACAGCACTACATCTCGTTCCCAAGTTCCCAGATAAATATTCGCATAGTTAGGGGCCAAAGTAGCCTCCATTGCCATACCCTTAATTTGCCGATAAAATGTATGTTGGAATAAGAACACATTACATTTGAGTACTATCTTCACACAGGTAATTATAAATTCTCTCAGTTCCATATTCAATTCATTATTACTTCCTAAACATTGCCTTAATGCATCTAATCCTTCAACATGTGGAATGTTTGTATACAAGGAGTCAATATCCATAGTGAATAAAATCCAATCCTTTTCCATTTTCACATTTTTTAAAATGTTCAACACATCAGTGATATCTTTAATATATGAAGGTATACACGTCACAGGCTCCTTTATAAACATATCCACATATTGGGACAGAGGCTCTATTACTGACCCTATACCGGAGACTATCGGTCTCCCGGGTGGGTCCACCATTGTTTTATGTATTTTAGGCAATATATATATAGTACCACAAATGGGAAATTTAACTTTCAAAAAATTAGCAGTTTTAACATCTATAATATTCCTACTATTAGCGTTATCAACAACATCCACAATATCTTTCTGTATGGTAAATGTAGGGTCCTTATTTAATCTCACATAAAAATTATTATTAGAAAGTTGATGACGGACTTCCTGCACATATTTTACAGTGTCCATCACAACAACAGATCCTCCTTTATCTGCTGGTTTTATAGTAATTAAATCATTACTCACCAGCTCATTCAATGCCGTATGTTCATCCCTAGACATATTAATAAATAAATTGTCATTTTTTGTATGGAGAATATCCAAGTCCTTCAGACATGTTCTTTCAAAAACCTGGACAGTATGATTACTCAGGGGGAGAAATGTAGATGGCAATTTAAGTCCAGACATAGGTTGCTGTAATGTAGAATCAATACTATTATCCCTAGTCAATATTAATTCTCCACTTTGTGCAAAAAAAGCCTTCAGATTTAATTTCCTTGTTAACTTCTTAATATCCACATGTACTTCAAATGGTCTCTGTATTACCGTAGGTACAAATGTCAATCATTTATTTAATACCTGAATCTATATCTGTGTCAAATCCACACTAGATAGATTTATTACATTCATTTCTGATCCCAATCTCAACTCCTGCTCCGACCTCTCCCTCTGTTCCTCCTCATTCCTCATTGCTGGAATCTGGACCCCTGTGGATCTATACTTCTTCCGCCACCTATTGCCATTGGGAGCAATAAGAAATCTAGATTCGAAAAATGCACTAGCTAAACATGTAATGTTACAATCTGAAAAAGGAGAACATGTCTTTCAGTTTTTGGGAATAGAGAAAGTGACTGAGGGTGAAAGAGGGGGAGATTTGGATAATTCTCTATTAGAAAGGGAAGCTTTTTGGATCTTAACGCTTAAAGGTCTTGATGCACCAGGATTAAATGATGATATCTCTGTTTTACCGTTTCTAAAGAAAAGATAATATGCTTGGTACATGGATTTTCCAATGTATATCTTTTCTGGTTTTTTTAACCTTCCCTCTCCCCCCCCATCTTGTTTTGTTACATCTTTTGTATAGTATGTATGTATGTTATCCCTTATAGTTAAATATGCATTACCAAAATGGATATGTTAAAAATGATATAAATAACGAATTAATGACAAAAAAAATGATAAAAATGTTTTAATTGAGCATAATAGTAATTGACCTTAGTGACCTTCAGGTTGCTATTTAGTTTTTCAATTTTCTAATTTATATGAAGCTAGAAAGAGGGAATTTTTGAGTTTCTAGAAATAATTATGGAAAAAAGTTATACATGCTGTTTAGTGAAGATGAGCATGTTATGTTGACCTTGTTGACCTCCTATGAAAAATTAGGAATTATGGAGCAATGACATTTGAGCTCCGATTAGTGTTGACAATAGGGTGTGTTTTGTGATTCTGAACATGCCATTGGGTCGATTGAGTAAAAAAAGACTTTTTAAAAAAATTTCTAGAAATGTTTTTAATAATAGGGAATTAATTACTAACATATATCTATTTATGAGATAGATATATATATCCAGGTATGATTCTGAGTGATGCATAAGGGATTTCAGATAATTTAATAGTTGAAGTTTATAATGTTAGAAGATGATAATAGTTTAAAGTGTTTTTTAAGTTTTTGTACCATTTGAGGGTGTAATGATTGATTGAATTGTATAATTACTAACACATGTGGTGTGGGGGTATTTAAGTAAGGTATTATACTTGTGTCAGCCTCCCTGAGGAAGTGCACATGCACGAAACCGGTCGGGGCTTGTGAGTTTGCTTCTAATTGCCACTGCTCATTTCACAGGCATGTAATACAATAAATATTGTTTTTTAAATGAGATGGATGCTGGTGCTGTCTTTTTTGGATTTGACCCCCTAGGTAAACACTGATTGTTGTGTTTACATAGTTGGGTCCTGAGGATGACAGCCCTATCTTTTTTGGGGGAAACTCCCCCAGAAATGCCATTTTTAAAATCGGCACCCAATACTGTTGCAAACTACAAGAGAAACAGCTGCGACACTTTTGCAAACCACAAGTGTTGTACTATTTTTGTGAAACTGTCGCAGTTTGCGACAGCGCTTAGACGAAAAACTGCAAATCTTTGCCATCACCGTGCAGCAAAATGGTTGTGGCTTTTGCACTGAACTTTACAGGGCAGCAAGCCCTGGTCCCTCAGATGTGCCTTTTCATAGTTTGGTCCCAAAACATTCAGTGGGCCCATAGTTACAGTGTTCTGAAGTTGAGAAATTTCCCATAGGATAACATTGCGGTGCCCGTATCTCGAAAACAAAGCAAGATACAACATTTTCGCTATCCACTGCTTAGATCACCTTTAGGTGAACTAAGCCTAAAAAAACAAGTTTGGAATTTATAGATCACACCAGCAGTGGAATTTGTTTCCTACTTGCTAGGATTATGGAGATATTGGCAAAAATGTGTTACAGGGGTTCCTTTGGAGTACTATGCAGCTGATGTATGGCTCTGTTCTTATGTGTAAGTGGAAGTGCAGGGCTGTAGGGCCCATGCTCCCACATACACATACTATTACGCTACAAATGGGCAATGTGATGGGAGCATAGGGCCTGGAGGGCCCTGCTCTCTCACTACCACATACCAGTTACCAGTTACATTAAACTTTCTCAAAAAGAAGGGAAATTCATGGCAAAAAAATCTATTCATGTATCAGTTAGGATTGATAGCATGGTGACAAAAGTTTGGAAATGTGGTGATAGGGTTACACCCCTGCCACCCCTACCCTTTACACACCAACAGGCATTGGGGTATGCGTTGGGGTCATCGGGCCTAACTCTCACCCAATTCTGCTATACTGCACCACCTCAGCTTGTTTACACATGGAATGGGGTGAGAGTTAGGCTGAATACCACAATGCACTGATGCCTGTTGGTGTGTGGAGGGTTGGGGGTGGTAGGCTTGTAACCCTAACACTACATTTCCAAACTTTGTCACTGTGCTGTCAACTCTAACTGATGCATTAACTAGTTTTGCAATGTGTGTGTGTATATATATATATATATATATATATATATATATATATATATCGTGATAACATGGTAGTGCTACAGTTAGGGTTGAGTACCCCTTTTAAGGTTAAATGGTGAAATTTTGCACCTTAATAACTTTGCCACCGTTTAATGGATTTGCCTGAAATTTGGCAGGCATGGGGAGTAGTCACAGATCCTAGGATCTGGCAACTTTCGTGTCAGTTAGATGTATGGCTGCAGAGTTATTAAGTGACATTCATGTGTGCAATTACGTTTTTTTTTTGTGCATTCTTTGCTCGCACCTACAGGTTGCACAGTTTATGTGACTGGTCTGAAAACTTCAGGGAACGTGTGGCCAGGGTCCCCGATGTGCCTTTTGAAGATTTCGTGAAAAAATATTAAACAGTGCAAAAGTTATTCAAAAAACAATTTCCCATTATAAGTCAAAGGGAAAAGTTAACAAAAAGTTTGACAGTGTCGAAAATGTACTTTTTAGTGCCGCAAATAACCCTAGTAGTATCGCAAATCCGCCATTTTGTTTTCAGTTACTGATCACAGAAATGCTTGACATTTAAAATTGGGACCATTTAGGGACATAATTCTTTTTTGTGTTTACCTAGTCGAGCCCTGAGGATGCTAGCCATCTCTTTATGTTTTTCAAATTTGTGAGAAAGTAGTGTCGCAAAGTAGTGTTGCATTTGTAACACTTTCACAAATTTTTGTGAAAGGTGTTGCAAATCAAGACACTACTTTTCTAGACTATGGCACTATGACAGGAATTCTTTGCCACCCTGTTGCAAAAGAACAGTTTGGTCTTTTGGCCTGAAATTTGGAGGGAAGGCAGCCAACATCTCATGATGTGCCTTTTTGTGATTTGGTGACAAAATATTGCACAGACGCAAAGTTACGGTACTCCGAAGTTGACTTTTTTTCTCATATACTAACATGATGGTGGTGTCCACCGTGCCTTTCGGGGCTCATATCTTGGAAATGATGCGAGGTACGGAATTTTCATTGCAAAAATGCACAGCCTTATAGGCTATGTGTGCAGTGAAAACCTAGCCAGGAAACTAATGAATCATGTGAAATTTAAATTTTTTTTCTACGTTGTATGGTTACTGAGATATTAGCAATTTAGTATTACAACTGCTCATTTTCTCCTCCGAGGTACATTATAATGCATGTAAAAGAGAAAAAATTTGTGACCACACCAGAAGTAGTGCTTGGCTACAACTGCATAAATGTTCAAAAGAAAAATGCCAGCACTTACTAAAAAGTAACACTTATTCAAGTGTATGCTCCCAGGTCCACTAAGAAACTTAGTAGGCTCAATATTCCTTTCTATATTTCTTTTATTCAAAAAAAGGACATAAAAGACATTCCTGTCACTTCTGCCACTGATATATACAAAGTCATATGGATCAGTATAAGTTCATTTTCATTTTAAAAGATGTTCACCATCCGTAATGAGTCCATAGTCTGCAATTAATTGGAAGGAAAGAGCCAGGACCAAATCCAACCAGCAGTTGCTTCTGCTTCTGTTGCTGCAGCAGCTGAGGGTCATACCACGTCACATCCACATCACATCAACGTCACCTGACACGTTTCGCAATTAGCTTTCTCAAAGTAGTACTATATAAAGGACATAAAAGACATTCCTGTCACTTCTGCCACCGATATATACAAAGTCATATGGATCAGTATAAGTTAATTTTCATTTTAATTTGAAATTTAAAATGGATAGCAGTATGGTGACTGTACACTTTTTAGATTTGAATATAAGTATGATGTCAGATGGTACACTTAGAACAGATTTATTTAGAAAAGAAAGTGACAGGAATAAGATATTATTACCCTCTAGCGGTCACCCTAGACATATTGTGGATAATATACCAGATGCACAATTTCTTAGGATTAGGAGAAATTGCTCTGATACAGAAGATTACAAAATTAGGGCGTCTGAAATAGAGGCACGATTCTATGAAAGGGGTTATAAGGTTGAAAAAATCCAGCAGGCAAACAAAATGGCTTTTGAAAGGGACAGAGAAGAACTTATGAGATACAAATCAAGAAAGCAAATAAATGATGATAATATCTTGAATTTTGTAAGTACATATACTAAGAAATCAGGACAGGTGAAAGACATTATACAAAAGCATTGGAGCATATTGCAAACTGAATCACTTTTGACACCATGGGTGCAGACAACCCCGCGTATGGTGTATAGACAAGCTGGTAATCTTGGGGACAGATTAGTGAATAGTTTACAATCTACCCCGAAAGTAGAAATAGGTTTTCCACCTCCTTTACCTAAAGGTACATTTAAGTGTGGACGCTGCAAATTTTGCAATGTTTTTAAGAAAACCGATAGGTTTTGTTCACCTAAATCCTCAAAAGATTATAAAATTGAACAGTTTATAAACTGTTCAGCAGGGGGTATTGTGTATCTGGCAACATGTAATTGTGGTGCGTTTTATGTGGGTAAGACTAGTCGACCCTTTAAAGTTCAAATTGGTGAGCATTTGGGAGCATTTTTGAATAAAAGAAATATAGAAAGGAATATTGAGCCTACTAAGTTTCTTAGTGGACCTGGGAGCATACACTTGAATAAGTGTTACTTTTTAGTAAGTGCTGGCATTTTTCTTTTGAACATTATAATGCATACATTCATTGTTTTCACTGTGTTTCTCAATGGAGCTTTTTGGGAAAAATAGGGTGTGTGCTCCAGTTACTGTTACATATAGGCTTTACACTTGTGTTTCCGTGCCCATTTGCGTTTCCGTTCCCGTGTACGCCACCGTGTGCTTTACCCTTTCCATTTCCATTTGCGCTTGCATTTAGGTTACTGCTACCATTTCTGTCTCCACTACTGTTTGTGTTTTGCTTAGCATCACCATGCTCATTACTATTTCTGTTGGTGGCCGCCCTTCCATTTCCATTTGTGTTTGTCTTTCATTTTGCGTCATCGTTGTTCTTACCATTACCATTTGCAATTCCAATTGAGTTCCCATGCCCGTGCGCTTTACAGTTTGCGTTTCCATATGCCCTTCCATTTGCATTTGTGTTTCTGTTTTCTTTGTCATTATTGTTGCTATTACCATTATCATTTGCATTTACAATTGCAGTACTGTGACCGTGCGTGTTACGGGTTGCGTTTCCATATGTGCATGTGCTTGCGTTTGTGTTTCTGTTTCTCTTTCCTTTGGCATCATTGTTGCTGTTACAGTTATCATTTGCATTTACAATAGCAGTATCATCACATCGCATTACCAGTTGCATTTTCGTATGCGCTTGCGTCTCCGTTTGCGTCACTGTTCAGTTTGGCATCACTTTGCGCCTGCGTTTCTATTAACTTTTGCTTTACAATTTACGTTTGCATCACCATGTGTGTAACCATTAATGTTTGTGTTTGCATTGCACTCACCATTATTATGTCACAAAAAAACACGTGGTGGGAGCGCAGGACCCAAAGGTCCCCGTGCTCCCACCACCACATTCCTTTCACTATTTATAGTCTTCATTCTCAAAAAGAAGGGAAATTAGAGGCACAAAACTCTGTTTAATGCATCAATTAGGGTTGTTCACAGCGACAAAGTGAGGAATTCAGTGTTGGGATTGAAACCCCTCTTGCACCCCTCAATACGCCCCCAACTGGCATCGAGGATTATGCGTTGGAGCTTCAGTCTAACTCTCATCCTATTCTCCTATGCCTCAGCTTGTTCATGCATGTGATGGGGTGAGAGTTAGGGCTGACGACCCCAACGCACACCTGCTGGTTGGGGCGGCTGAGGGGGCAAGGGGGTTTTCAATCCCAACACCGAATTTCTCATTTTTGTCACTACTGTGGAACAACACAACTGATGCATTAAATGGAGTGTTTTGCCTCTAATACATATATATATATATATATATATATATATATATATATATATACATATATATATATATATATATTTTATAGAGGCACACTAGCCCCTCTATAGTTAGGGTTGAGTAAGCAGTTTAATGTTAAACCCCAAATTTTGTACCTTAATAACTCTGCAACCGCTTAACAGATTTGTATGAAATTTGGCATGAGCTGTCCCATGGAGTAGATCTCTTGACTTACCAAGTTTTGTTTCGATTGGATGTGCAGATTTTGTGCAACACTTTTCACTTTTTTCACCAATTTTTCCTGAATTTTCCTCATCACCCTGCAACCGCACCATTTTGAACTTTAGTCTGAAATTTTCCGAGTAGAAAGAGCTTACCCTGTGGAACAATCCAGCATTAGTTTGGTGAAAAAATACTATTCTGTTCCAAAGTTATTCAATTTTGAAAATTCAGGTTCTAAGCATGCTCAGTTCAGTCTTTTGGATAGATGTGCAGCTGTGAAAAAGAATTTCAGCTCATGAACAAGGATTTTGACAACTCACAAATTGGGATTCATTAAATGCCTGTTTGTGAGAAAAAAATCCCTGTTTGTGAGCCGCTATCTTGTTTTCATTTTTAGCCCAAAACAAAATTGTTACTTGCCCCAAGGATGCATTTTTTTAAAACAAATGCATGGGTTTTGCTCGGTGTGATGTCTTCTACAAAACCATGTATTTGATTTCCATCAGATAAGTAAAAAAAAATGGCCATTTTCTTATTTTAAAATCCCCATTTGTGACTCACTTCCAATCCCCATTTGTGAGCTGTCAAAATCCCCATTCATGAGTCAGTTCCTGTTCATGAGCTGTCAAAATCCCGTTCGTGAGATAAGGACCAGATGGCCATATATCTCGAACAGGGATCAGCTCATGAATGGGGATTTTGACACCTCACGAATGGGGATCATAAAAAAAAAAATCCTTGTTTGTGAGCTGTCAAAATCCCTGTTTGTGAGCCGAATCCCCATTCATGAACTGTCAAAATCCCTGTTCATGAGCTAGCAAAATCCCCGTTCATGAAATGAAGACAAGATGGCCCTATTTCACGAACATGGATCACCTCTCAAATGGGTATTTTGTCACCTCATGAATGGGGAGTTGGCTCATGAACAGGAATTTTTGACAACTCACGAACAAGGATTTGTAAAACTTTGCCAGTTCACGGCTAAGAAACGATAAGGACTTTTGGCTTGAAATGTGCATGGTGCAGAGGGCGTGTCCCAAAGTTGTGATGCATGCTGGTGTGGTGTAAATAATTGCATTGGTTACATACTTATGACATTCCAAAGTAGAGAAATTTGCTATAGGATAACACTGCGGTGCTCATGACACCTTTCGGCACCCGTATCTCGAAAACAAAGTGAGATATGGATTTTTCACTACCGAGGTGATCTAAGCTGTGGAAACAAGCTTGGAAATCATAGATTACACCAGCAGTGGAATTATTTTCATACTTGCTACAGTTACAGAGATATTGGCAAATTGGTGTCACTAGGGTTCTAATGGGGCATTTTGAGCACTTTTCAGTGCCTGTATCTTGTAAAAGATGCAAGATATATATTTCAGTGACTTACCTTGTGTGGAGGTCTTGCTGTTATGATTACAATGACACTTGAATTTTTTTCATAGCTGTTATGGTGGCTGAGATATTGGCAAATTAGTGTTACATCTGTTCCTTGCCCTATAGGGCTACTGTATGGCTACGTAGTTATGTGTAAGTAGGAGCACAGGGCCTGGAGGGCCCACACTTCCACAGATGCATATCATTATGCACAAATTGGCAGTTTGGTGGGAGCACAGATCCCACCAACACATACCATTTACAGGTTACATTACACTTTTTCAAAAATGAAGGAAATGCTTCACAAAAAAATGTTGTTAATGCATCAGTTAGGACTGATGTCACAGTGACAAAAGTTTGGAAATTTGATGTTAGGGTTACCCCCACCACCACCGCACCTCCATCCCCCATCCTCCACACACCAGCAGACATTGAGGTGTGCCATGGGGTCATCAGTCCTAACTCTCACCCATTCTCCTATACTGTAGAATGTCAGCTTGCTTACACATGGAATGGGGTGAGAGTTGGTACCCCAAGGCACAGCCCAATGTCTGTTGGTGTGTGGAGGATGGGGGTGAAGTGGTGGTGGGGTAACCTTAACATCAAACTTTCAAACTTTTGTCGCTGTGACATCAACCCTAACTAATGCATTAACAAAGTTTTTTGTAAAGAATATACATATATATATTTATACAACATATGTTTGGGAATAAATTCATGGATAAAAAGTAATATCTGAGACAGGTCATGGAGATATCACTATGCCCATGAAGATATCATTGATATCTCCATGTTCCTATACGTCATAGTGATATCTCCACACTCCTATACATCATTGAATTGAAAGTGAAAGTCTGCCACTTTACATTGCCATGTCTCTTCTGTTTAAAACCTGTCCCCCCCCAAACCACACACATGCACACACACACACACACACACACACACTCACACACACACACCTCTATTTGGTTGATCCTGCCAATTATTTTTAGCTAAAAGTTTAATTTAAGCACTTATCTGGTTGATCCTGCCACTGTGATAGTCAGCCGAGCATTTAACTTTCACTTTCCCCCTTCAAAGTAGCGTGACCGAGTGGTATGAAGATTGACCCGTTAGGACAGTACAGCAGTTATTAATAAAGAGGTCTGCACCCATTTAGGTAAAAACTTTGCAATTCTGTATTAGTTTTTGTAAATTGCCGACTATATTCACAAGACAGAGAGAGTGCGAGTCGGCAGCGTCATAGAAGCAGGAGGCGCGGTATGTGTTGCTATAGCGAACGCCGGCGGCTTCCTCCTGCTTCTATAACTGGCGACTTCGCACTGTCTTGTGAGTATAGTGCTGTTCACAAAAACTAATACGAAAATACAAGTTTACCTAAATAGGTGCAGAACTCTGTAACTGCTATGCTAATGAGTCAATCTTCACCCCCGATCACTCTGAAAAGAGAGAGAATATGCTGAAGCTGACTATCTGACCATTGAGATCAACGAATAGTGCTGATATTACAGCTAAAATAATAACATATCAACTCAGATAACGTATTGTATTTTGAAACTGGCAGAATATACCATATATATGTTTTTATTTTTGACATGTTATCCCTTGTGTTCTGGGTTGTGGGTGTGTTTTGATTTGTGTTCAGGGAGGGGTTCCATTACAATTCAGCCCAAACATATGTTTGTATGAACAGAATATGACATGGCCTGAGTGAAGATATCATATTTATCTTCACTCAAGGCCAATGTCATCAAGATATCTCACTCGTGGCTTCGCCACTCGTGAGATATCATATCATTGGCCTCTTGTGAAGATAAATATGATATCTTCAGTCAGGCCATGTCATATCCATATATATATATATATATATATATATATATATATATATATATATATATATATATATATATATATATGATACCTTCCTAGTAGGGCAAATATAGTTAGGTTACACGGTCACTTCTACGTTAAACCTCAAAGTTTGCACTTTAATAACTTCGCAACCATTTGTCTGATTCGTCTGACATTCTGCATGCATAACCACCAACCATGTATTTCTGGATCTGGAATGTTTTGTTCTAGTCAGATGTATGGTTATTGAACCATAGGGCACTCAAAATTTGAAAAATCACCAACTTTTGCGCATTTTTTGGTAAGCCATTATGGACTGAAGAATGCATTTGAGTGGCTTCAAATTTGTTTGTCTACATGTGGTCTGTGTTGAACTGGTGCATTTTGATTTGATGAAAATATTGCTCCATTCAAAAGTTATTAAATTTTTTCATGTCCCATTATAGTCAATGGGAAAATTTATATGTGCATTGTAAAAACTTTCGCAATCACATTTTTGTTATAGAGCTCCCTGAATTTGTTTTCGTGCTACCACCATCTTGTTTTCAGTGACAAAAAATGTTGTAACTAAAAAAATAATGCCCTTTGCTAAGCAGCAGTTGTGTTTACTTAATCAGGCCCTGAGGAACATGACCCTGGCATTAGTTTTTCATTAGCTGGTTCGCAAATATGTTTTTTAAACTTGTTGCATCATTTTGCAATTTTCTGATCACTGCAACATTTTTTGTTGCCATGAAAACAATTGTGATAAAAAAAAAGTAACCTCGACAACTTTCTTCTGTGCATGACATTTCCATTATAGAGATAGGAGTGCCATGAAAACATTAAAGTAATCACAATAACTGCATGAACACATTTTATGTGTTGTTTTCTTTGTCACTTCATTGTGCCAAGGTGGATTGTGCTTTTGGCATGACATTTTCAGGGTGGCAGGCCTGGTCCCATAAATGGGCCTTTTGGTGGCTTGGTCAAAAAAGTCAATGGGTCCATAGTTGCAGTGTTCCAAAGTTGAGAAATGTTCCCATAGGATAACATTGCGGTGCCCGTGATGCCTTTTGGTGCCTGTATCTCAAAAACAGTTGGAGATACAGATTTTTCATCACAAAAATTCTTAGTCCCCCTACAGGGGGACTGAGTGCAGAAGTAGGTAGGAAAGCCAGGAATAACATGAATTTTGAAATTTTTTTCGACCTTGTATGGTTACTGAGATATTTGGATATTAGTATTCCAATGGTTCATTTTCATGTCTGTAGGCCAGTATTACACCCTCAAAGTTAGCACCAACAGTGCTTTTTGGTGCCCGTATCTTGGAAAAATAGTGAGATATGGATTTGAATTGAGCTTGTATCTCATGTGGCGGTCTTGCTATCATGATTACAACAGCACTGGAATTTTTTCATAGCTGCTATTGTTGCTGATATATTGACAAATTACTGTTACAAGGGTTCCTTGCCCTATAGGACTTCTTTATCACTCCATAGTTATGTGTAAGTGGGAGTGCAGGGCCCAGAGGGCCCACGCTCCCACAGAAACATATAATTATGCACAAATGGGCAGCTTGGTGGGAGTGTGGGTCTCCCCATTGACACATACCATTTACTATTTGTATTGCACTTTTTCCAAAAATAATGATGGAAATGAGAAAAGAAAAGTGTGACCCACTGGGAATTGAACCTCATACCCCTGGTATGCCATTGCAGTGCTCTAACCATTAAGCTATAGGCTCACATAGTTAGAAGACCTCAGGCTTTCCTTAAATCCACACATATTCCTTTCTCAGTGTTGCGTAATCCTGCAACATAGAAACATATCAGAAATAGAAACACACCACTCCTCTGTGCAGTTCAGCCCCTGCCAAGCATATTTTAAATCAAGGATGGAAATGAGAAAGGAAATGTGTGCCCACTGGGAATTGAACCTCAGACCAGTGGTATGCCATTCCAGTGCTCTAACCATTAAGCTATAGGCTCACATAATTAGACCTCAGGCTTTTCTTAAATCCACACAAATTCCTTTCTCAGTGTTACGTAATCCTGCAAAGAAGGAACATATCAGAAATACAAACAGACAACTTTGGGCCAGATATTCAAAAGGGTTGCGCCATGTGCAACAGGATTGCGCATGCTCAAGTCCTAAATTGCGCCATTCTGCGATATTCAGCAGGAGGCAGTTGTGCCACTGAAAACAGGCTGAGCAACAGCGCAATGCAAATGAATGCATGCTCAACAGGAGGGGGAGGAACCATGCATAAACTGCACAGCCCGATATTCAGCTGGGCTGTGCAGGAGTTGTGCAGGCGCAACCCCAACCTGAGCCTGCAGGACCTTGAGCCAAAAAAGGCTTAAGTCGAGGCCACCCACAGGTGAGCTGCTGTATTACAGGGTGCAACACAGCAGCTGCCATCTGTGGCTGGCCCCAACTCAATCCCTGTGCCCCCAGCCCGATCGCGGGCATAGTGTACTCCCCACCAGCCCGATCCACGGGCATCAATGTAACTCCCCGTTCCATCCCTGGTGGTCCAGTGGACACGAAATGCCCGATCGCGGGCAGAAAGTAAGTGAAACCCCTCCCTTGTCACGATCATGGGCGGTAAGTAAAGTGACCCCCACCCGAACATCTCCTGGTGGTCCAGTGGACCGTAATGCCCGATCGCGGGCAGAATGTAAAGTGAAACCCTCCCTTGTGCCTGATCGTGGGCAGAATGTAAATTGAACCCCCAAACATCTCCTGGTGGCTTAGTGTCCCCCACCCACCCACCCACCCAGCCCCACCACCGCTCCCCGGCAGCCAGCGGGTGGCAGCATCCCCTGCCTGCCGCCCTACCGCCCGCCCGACTGACTGCCCAGTAGGGCTGCATGCCCAGTGGTGCAGGCAAGAGCCAATGGACGTGCAGCCCATACTGTACATGACAGTCAGATTTAGACAAATCTGGACTGTCATCATATGATATAGACTGCACTCATTGGCTCTTGCTCTGCACCGAGTAGGCGTGCAACCCTACGGGGCAGTCAGTCGGCGTGACGGGAATAACGAGTGGGTGGGATGCTGCCGCACGCCAGCTGCCGGGGTGGTGGTGGGCTGTGGGTAGGTGAGGGGCACTAGCCACCAAGGAGATGATTTGGGGGTTCAATTCATTCTGCCCACGATCAGCTGGTCCACTGGACCACCAGGGAGATGTTCAGGTGGGGGTCACTTTACTTACTGCCCGCGATCGGGCACAAGGGACATGTTGGGGGTTCAATTTACTTTCTGCCCACGATGGGCACAAGGGAGGGTTTCACTTTACTTAGTGCCCACGATCGGCATTTTGGTCCACTGGACCACCAGGGATGTGAACAGGAGGGGGTTTAAACATACCACCCGCGATCGGGCATTTCAGTCCACTGGACCACCAGGGAGATGTATGGGAGGTGGGGAGCCTCATTGCTGCCAGCGATCAGGCTGCAGGGTGCGTCGGTCCCGGCGGCTGCTGCCTGGCAGGGCGCCAGGTGCAAGTCCTCGGGGATCGGCGCACCTACATGCTAATGGCATGCAAATGGGGCCATAATCAGATGAAATAGCCCCCTGCGCCTTGCATGAATTATGGCCCATTTGCATGTCCTACCCTAATATCGTGATTTTGCGCATGGCGCAATGGTATAGCCACCACAAGTTGAATGCTCCACTCTGACAACTTGCGGTGGCGCAAGTTCCCTGCGCCATGCACAGTGGCTGTGGCTGTGGGGTAATATTCAAA
The DNA here is from genome assembly GCA_016271365.2 of Neoceratodus forsteri. Taxonomy (NCBI): domain Eukaryota; kingdom Metazoa; phylum Chordata; order Ceratodontiformes; family Ceratodontidae; genus Neoceratodus; species Neoceratodus forsteri. Next base: position 959,043,803 of record CM028135.1, on the reverse strand, counting down.
GGAGTTGCTCAATAGCGCAACTCCTTTGAATATCGCCCCGGCCACACCCCAGCGCAACTATTTTGCGCAGCGCAAGGCCTTGCACCTCAGAATGGCGCAGTTTGAATATCCAGCCCTTTTTCTTTATCATTTCCATCCTTGATTTAAAATATGCCTGGCAGGTGCTTAACTGCACTGAGAAGTGGTCTGTTTGTATTTCAAAAAGTAAGGAAATTCTTTGAAAAACAAATGTGTTACTGCATCGGTTACAGTTGTTGAGATATTGGAGAATTACTGATACAAGGGTTACTTGCCCTATTGGGCTATTGTTTGGCTCCATAGTTATCTATGAGTGGAGCACAGGGCCCAGAAGGCCTGCGCTCCCACAGACTAATGTTATTATGCACAGCAGAAGCTTGCATGGGGCCTGAGCCGCCCCATGTCCCAGCAACACATACCATTTACTATTTTTATTACACTTTTTCAAAAAGTAAGAAAATTCTTTTAAAAGAATTTTGTTACTGCAACAGTTACAGTTGTTGTGATATTGGCAAATTACTATTGCTAGGGTTCCTTGCCCTATGGGGCTACTGTATGGCTCCATAGTTATGTTTGAATGGGAGCATGGGGCCTGGAGGGCCCCTGATCTCACAGATGCAACTTATTATGCATAAATGGACAGATTGGTGCGAAGGGCCCCACGCTACCACCTACACATACCATTTACTATTTGTATTACACTTTTTCAAAAAGTAAGGAAATTATTTGAAAAATGTTTGTTACTGCATCACTTGCAGTTGTTGATATATTGGAGAATTACTGTTACAAGGGTTCCTTGCCTATAGGGATATTGTTTTGACTCTGTAGTTATCTGTAAGTGGAGTGCAGGGCCCAGAGGACCTGTGCTCCACAGACACATGTTATTATACACAAAAGGGCAGTTTTGGGGAGCTCCAGCAACACATACCATTTACTATTTGTATTACACTTTTTCAAAAGTAAGAAAATTCTTTGAAAGAAAATTTGTTACTACATCAGTTATGGTTGCTGAGACATTGGCAAATCACTGGTACAAGGATTCCTTGCCCTATAGGCTATTGTATGGCTCCATAGTTATGTGTAAGTGGGAGTGCAGGGCCTTGAGGGCCTGAGCTCCCACAGACTCATGTCATCAAATGGGCAACTTGGTGGGAACGTGAGGCCCAAAGGGCTCTGCGCACCCACCAACACATACCATTTAGTATTTATATTACGCTTTTTCAAAATGTAAGGAAATTGTTTTAAAAAAGTTTGTTACTGTATCAGTTAGGGTTGTTTGCATAGCATAAAGTGTCAAAATTCATCATTAGAGTTACCAACCTAACATCCCCTGCCCTATCCCCACAACCTCAGATAACAGCAGGCATGCACAACTTCAGCTAATGTTCCTGTCCTCCCTCCACACTCTTTCCATAATGAACTCCTCTCCCTGATCCCCCCGTGCATTAACATAGTTGATAAGTATTTTCATACATGCATACCTTTCAACCTCTCAGCATTAAAAATCATAGCACTGACCTTCAAAAATCATAGCAAAGGGCCAGAATGTGTAGCACTTTCTTATTTTAAACAATATTGCATCTATAGATAGTGGGCCCCATATAGTTAGTGATAAGAAATATTTCTATCAACTTAGTTCAATGATTTAATAGTTTGTGTGTCCAGAAATAGCACTAACATTATGAGGAACATCAGTAAACCTGTGCAGAGCAAGGATAAATTTGAGTGTGAAAATCATAGCGCATGCAGAATTCATAGCAGTTGAGAGGTATGCATACATGTTATGTGAAATATTTGAGGATAAGAAAGGACATAATCATATTAAGAAATAAACAATTTTATTCAGTTAACATCAAAACAAAAACTTCTGTTTTTTATTATTTATTCTTCAAAAATGGAATGAAAAATCTGCAAAAAATATATTTATTGATTTTAGTTTACAAAAAAAAAACAGTTTAAACACAGCTATTAAGCAGCCACCTCTGCTGCTGGAAACTGTGAGGAGTCTTGGAAGAGGGTGGCCATGTAGGAGGGTGCAGGAGGAAATGGAAGCTACTTCTTGGTGGTGGAAGGTGCAGAAGAGTGACAGAAGAGGGGACAGAAGATTTGTCTACTGGAGACCCGGGCCTTGTTCTTCTTCTGGTGTGATGTCTTCTGTTGTGTCTGTTTTGTCCGTGAGCTTGTTGATGGTGTTTGTGAGCACTTGGACAGTCTGATTCAGGTGTTGAATTTGTGTTGTATTTGATTTAATTTGATTTTCTGTTAGGCCTAATTTTAACTGTGTATTTAGTTGATTGCTGTTGTTTGTTTTCAATAATTCTATCATGACTTTCATAGTCTCATTAGATTGTTGCTGGGCCTGAATCAGACTAGCTTGGTACTCACAAACTGCTCTAGTATGGCTTGAGTGTGGTTCTGTTGGAAAAAAAAGAAAGGATCACATGCTGAGTTCTACATCTGTGAAATACAACCATTAGAGATGTGTTTTGTGTATTGTTAGGTACAGTATTTCTATGTTGTCATACAACGCAATTGCTTAGGATTATTCTTGTCATTCTACTACTGCCCTCCTTTCAAACACAACAGTTCATAGACATAAGAACATATGAAGATGCAAGTTTGCCAGCAGATAAAGGCATAATGGTCTATCGAGTCTGCTCGAGTGTGCAACTAGCAACACTTATACTGCAACTGACCCTTCCTCCCCTCCTCTAACTGTTTGTCTCACCCTGTCCCATCCTCTTTAGAAGTAGTACAGTATTCTACAGGATACTACTTCCACTGGCAATGAGTTCTGCCCAGGCACCAATGTCTTCTTAAAAAAGTGCTCTAATTTCTGTCCTGAACCTTCCCCCCTACAATGTAACATTGTGACCTTAACTGTCCCTACCCCCCTCTTTAACATGAATAGTTACTCCGTGCCTGCCTTTTTTATTCTCTCCATGTACTTGAAGATTTCGATCATATCACTCCCTGTCTCTCCTCTCTTCTAGTGAGTACATGATGAAGTCCTGCTGTCTGCTCATGGAGGGTATGTTCTGTAGTCCCTGAATTATATGCGTTGCCTTGTGCTGCATCCCCTACAGCAACTTGATGTCTCTTTTAATTTATGGTCATCAGTACTGCACACAGTAGTTCAGGTGTGGACTAACCAGTTACCTATTCAACAAGACTATCATCTTCCTTCTCCTTGAAGGTATACTTTGGAAATACAACTTAGCATTTTGTTGGACTTTGCACCTGCTTTCCTGCATTGCGCTGTCATGTTCATTGAGTCTGTTATAATCACCCCAGATCCTTCTTGTCCTTTGTCATGGGTAGCTGAACAGCTACTCCCTTCCCTCCAGCTGATAGCTTCTTCTTTTTTTTGCCCTAAATGTAGTGCCTTGCACTTTTTGGACACTGAACAACAACTGCCAGGTATCTGAGCAGGTCTCCAGTTTTTGGCAGATCATTCTGCAACTCATGCCACCCTCTTAGGTCATCCACTACTGTTCTCATTTTGGTGTCATCTGCAAACAAACTTGCCTTTCTCTTTATGTACATTGAGATGTCTGAGATGAGCAACCCAAACAACACTGGTCCCAGCATTGAGCCAAGCAGTACTCCGCTTATCACTGTCTTGAGGATGAGAGGACCCCTCCTACCACTACGTTCTGCTGCCTTCACTGTAATCAGTTTAGTATACATCTCACCATTTTCTCCCCTGCAACTGTATATGCCAGCTTACTACTCAGTTTCACTTATGTCAGTAAGTTGATTGCTCTACTGAGGTTCAGAAAAAGGGCATCCACTGTGTGGGCCTTGTACAACTGCGTGGTAACCCAGTCATAGTAATCTACCAGGTTGGCCTGACAGGATGTATACTTGACAAACCTATGATGACTGATGTACTGTGGCTCATTGGCCTCCAGAAGGGAGACCAGCCTGTTCTGCAGGATTGTATTCATCAGTTTTCACATGATGGATGTGATGCTTGCCAGCCTGTAGTTTCCTGGTTCAGCTTTGGGAATGTTCTTCTGGAGGGGTATCACATGAACCACTCTGTAGCTCTGAGGTACACTTCATGAGATCCGGAAGGCATTGAACAGGTTTGCCAGTGGCCCCACCAGGATTTCTGCTATCTGTCTTATTACTCTGGGCTGAATGGTATACGACCCTGACACCTTGTCCACCCTCAGTGCTCTCAAGCTCTCCAATGCCATGCCCTCTGTGTTTCCCACATCTGTCACTTCCTCCCCCCTGAGCCTGAACTGCTATCCACCCTTAGCAGTACCTTTCCATTCTAATTAGCAAACACTGAGCAGAAGCATTCATTAAGCACTTCTTCCCTCTCTGCTCCTATTTACAACCACACCATCCCTCTTAATGCTTACTATTGTGTCACTAAAACAATTTCATGTACTTGATATTCCTGAAGAATTCCTTCTCCCCCTTCTTGATGCATTGTGCCAGAGTGAGCTCTTTAGATGCCTTTGTTGCCCTTACTGCCTTTGTCATCTCCTGTGATTCCGTGAGGTTATGCTGTCTGTTCTGCACTTTCCTTGTTTTTGTGAACCTCCTAAAAGCAGTTTTTTTCTTCTGTTATTTTCATCATGATCTCCTTGCTGAACCAGCTAGGTTTCTTGGCCCTAGTCTTTTACTCTGGACCCTGATGCAGGTTTTGGTTGCCTTGTCAATCCCCGGCTTGATGACCTCCCAACTCTGGTTAGTGTCCATAATACTTTGGATTCTGGCTAGATGTGCTCCAACTACCTTCACCATCCTTCTTTGCACCTGCTTTCCTGCATTGTGCTGCCATGTTCATTGAGTCTGTTATAATCACCCCCAGATCCTTCTTGTCCTGTGTCATGGGTAGCTGAACAGCTACCCCCCCCTTACAATACCAAGCATGCTGCTGGGCATACTTCTGGGGAGCGGCTATATCTTTCTTACATTATACATGGACCACCTAATGTTAAACTCTGAGGTGAATTATAGTCTGCCACCTGGCCTCATACTAACTCATTATCCCTGTGTCTATCCTCAATTAAGCCACTACCCTAGCCTGCTTATTCTGAACAGTATCAGGAATAATGGTCATTGCTACACCTTCGCAACACTCCTCAAATTAAACACCTATCTTTACAACGCCCATCCAAGGCGTTCCGGAAGGTATGGTTTCTCCTAAAGCTCCTGCTAGCAGGGGATATTGAAACAAACCCAGGTCTGCCCTGCACAAATATCCCAGATGTAACTCCCTCTCTGCCCTGCTGGACCAACACTAAAGGGCTGAAACTGGTGCATATCAATATTAATAGTCTCAGATCTAAACTGCTAGAACTTGAAGCCTGGATGGACCTACACTCCCCCCTGATGTATTAGCCATCTCTGAAACATGGCTCAAACCCATGATCTTAGCATACGAGATTATGATCCCTGGATTCAAAACCTTTTGACAGGACAGAATAGGAGAAAAAGGTGCAGTGGTTATCATACATACTAAGGAATTACTAACGGTGTCTTTAGTAGAGATCCCAGCAAAGGTGGATGAGGGCAGCGAAACACTATTTGTTAAAGTACTACTTGGGGGTACAAAGCCTCTACTAATAGGATGTGTTTTACCACCCTCCTAAGATTGCGACTGAAGCACTAAAGGCCCTTACTAAGCTTATCCCTGACCTGCCTCCCCATGAGAAAATAATCATGGGTGACTTTAATCTCCACTGGGGCCCCTCAACTAAGACTGACATTAAGTCCAGCTTGCTAGAGGCCAAGCTTACCCAACTGATCCATGAACCAACAAGACTGAATTCAAAATCCGGAAACCACACCACCCTTGATTGGCTACTGGTGTCTAACCCCAATAGATTCAAGCTGGCTGGTACTTTTGCCGACTCCTTAAGTGACCATGCCCCCATCTTTGGTATATGGAAAAATGATTATCCATCTCCTCCTCCTCCTCCTCCCTGTACCTTTCTGGCACACGACTACTCCCATTTCAATGTTACGTATTTCCGGGATACCCTGTTGGGAATTAACTGGGCTCAAATTAATCTTACCCCCAGCCTGGACTCTGCTCTGGCCTTTTTCACCAAGAATTTCCTCTCAGACGCCAACAAACACGCCCTCTAAAACAAATGAGAGTCAAAGGACAACAGTCCAGGTGGCTGACACGTGATCTAAAAAGACTCATGAGGGAAAGGGACAGAGCCTGGGGCAGGTACAAATCCACTAATTTAACCAATGACTGGGTCCATTACCGAATGCTCAGAAACTTATGTAAAAAAGATTTAAAACAGGCCAAGCGACAGTACCTCAAGAACCTACAAACAAAAATCTCTCTAACCCCAAGAATTTCTTGTCCCAAATAAACGCACTCCTGAAAGGCCACCACACACAAACTGCCTGTGACATTGTTGTGGGAGATGTACACCACACGAACCCACAAGATGCTGCAAATGCTTTTAATGAATTCCTCACTGACCTTGGCAAGTACAGGGTTCATCCCTGCAGCCCAAAACAGCCATCTTCAGATGATTCTTTGAAGCTTCCCTCATCACCTAATTTTCACCTTAGGTTAACATGAAAAACTGAGGTCCCAAAACTCATTAGGAGCATTAAGACAAATGGTTCTCCAGGCTATGACATGGTTGAACCCAGGTTACTCAGACTGGCTGACCAAGAAATTGCCGTGCCAGTCATGTGGTTGTTCAATAGGTCGCTGGTGGAAGGCAAAGTCCCCTCAGCTTGGAAAACAGCTTTGGTTACCCCTATCCCTAAGGGAGAACCCAGTGAGCTAGTAGAAAACTATAGACCGCTTTCATTCTCTGCACAGTAAATAAAATGCTTGAGAGAAGTGCATACCCACAAGTCCAGGCATATGCTGAACAACATAGCCTCCTCTACCCATGACAACATGGATTCAGAAAACAACATGGTACTGATACTGCCTTGGTGAGTCTAACATCCGACATCCTTGCTGCTCAAGACAAAGGCCAGCTTACTGGTGCGGTCTTCATAGACCTTACCAAGGCCTTTGATCTAGTAGACCATAAATTACTCATCCAGCAGCTTAGCGCTCATGGACTGGACAACCACTCAGCACAGTGGTTTAAAGATTACTTGCAAGACAGATCTCTGATAATCAGATGGCAGTGGGTGAAGTCAGGCAAGCGCTCCATTGCTGAGGGTGTCTCCCAAGGTTCAATACTGGGCCCTTCTATTCTCCCTGTTTATCAATAACCTACCAAGCACTGCGGCGGAGCCAAAGTGACCCTCTATGCTGATGATGCAGTACTATACAGATCTGCTTCAAATGCTGCACAGCTAAACCAACTCCTGAACCATGATCTCCTACTGGAAACCTGGTTCTGACAAATAGGCTAGTCCTAAGCAAGAAAAAACCAAAGTCATCCTATTTGAACCCAGTAAACTGGGCCCCAACAGAACATGTTTACTATCCCTTATCTGTCCAGTGGCCATCCTATTGAGGTGGTGGATTGCATCAAATACCTGGGAGTATATATCGATCAAGACTGCTCTTTCAAGGTTCATGTTGAACAATTAACCAAGACGCTTAATCAAAAGCTTGGGCTCATGTACCGTCTAGCCCCTTTTCTCACTCAGGCATCCAGGCTAAAGATAGCCACAGGCATGCTCCTGCCCACCATATTTTTTGGTGCCCCAGTGCTACATTCAATGCAAAACATGGAGATGTGAAAGCTAGGAAAATTGTACCACAGAGTCGGACGCTTCACCCTGGGAGCCCAGCCCAGAGAACACCATTGTAATATACTCCACTCACTAAATTGGCCCTTCCTGGAGCGCAGACTGGCTTACACGTCCCTATTCTTGGCTTTCAAGCTTCTACAAATGAATGCTCCTCCCAGTCTGAGTCATACCTTAGTACTCAAGCAGCCTAAAAGAACACTTAGATCCTCCTGTCATCGACTCCTCCACGTCCCTAAAGTCCGAACATGCCAAGGTCTTCGGTCGTTCGAAAATTACATCCCGTCCCTATGGAATGGCCTACCTAGCAATCTTCCAGACTGCAGCTCCTTTGGGGGTTTAAAAAGGCCTCACAGATGCACCTTCTAGAGCTAAGCCTCTGTGCATGCCACCGCTGAGGACCGATAATAGCACTCCTACCTAACATGTTGGTATCCTATTTCAGTTGAATCTTATCACTTTTGAAACACTTGAAATTGTAACCTGTAAACTGACCTGACAAAAGAACCTTATGTAACTGCCACTTTTGTGAAACTAGTGTTTACCCCTATCTTATTCTCAACGTTACCAAACCTGCCTGTGATTGTACTATATGTACTGATTGTAATGTCTATATTTACAAACTTTCCCTTGTATTGTTCCCACTTCTTATTGTACTGTTGACTGTAATTAACCCCAGGTCAACCCTGAAAAAGGGACCACTACAGTCTCAGTGGGCCTACCCGGTCATCAAAATTTAAATAAATAAATAAATAAATCCTCCTGAAGTTGGTCCTCCTGAAGTACAAGACTCTTGTACTTGTTTCTACTTCCCTCTTACACATTTTCAGTGAGAACCATACTGATTTATTGTTATTGTTATTTAGTTTGCTCTATTTAGTTGTGAAACCTTAACATTATGCGGAACTTTTATATATAGGCCCAGATATTCAAAAGAGTTGAGCCATGCACAATAGGGTTGCGCCTGCGCAAGTCCGAAAATGCGCCATTCTGCGATATTCAGCAGGAGACAGTTGCGCCCCCCAAATCACGCTGAGCAACAGTGCAATGATAATGAATGCATGCGCAACTGAAGGGGGAGGAACCATGCATAAATGGCGCAGTACGATATTTAACAACTTGCGCCATGCGCAATAGGGGAGCAAGCTGAAGTTGCACCATAGCAGAAATGAGCCAAAATAAAAGGGAGCAAGGGAGAGGTGCAAGAACGCTACAGGGAAGCCACATGACAGCCAAAGCTAGCAGGGAAAACTGGGCAGCAGGGACACACAGGGCCAGGCAGGAAAGGGTACCTGGAAGCGACAGGCACAGGGGAAGGTGTGGGGAGACAGTGCAGAAGGGGGAAGTACACCACACAGCAGTGAGGCAAGCACAGGCAGGTGTTCCCAGTGCAGGGGAAGTAGCAGCCAGGACAGCGGGGGGGGAATAGAGTAACAGCTGCCGGGGGAGTGAACACAAGCCAGGGACATGGCCAGTGCCACCTTCCAGATGAAGGCCGTAATGAGGGGTGTGAGAAGGTGGGCAGCAGGGGGGCATGGCCGTAGAAGGGCCCATCAGCGGTATGCCCCCAACAGGCAGTACTGAGCCCACACCAGCTTCGAGCTGTACAGTGATACCAAGATTGTGGGATGGTACTGCCTGAATTGGGCAATTCTGAGGCGGCTCTGTGAGCTGTGCAGTGATGTGATGCAGGCACCCACACGACGGAGCCATGCCCTGTCAGTGGAGACGAAAGTGACAACTTGCATGTGCTTGCTCACCACGGGTACCTTCCAGAGACCAACTGGGGACACCACAGGCATAACCCAGTTGGTCACGTCACGCCACCTAACCCAATTCCACAGCACACTGCTGCCACATGCTGCGGAGTACATCCATTTCCCCAGCACACCGGCGGAGCGCGCAGCAAACATACAGGAGTTCCACAGGGTAGCACGTATGCCTGGCGTGCTAGGGGCAATAGACTGCACCCATGTGGCCATCTGCACACCACCTGGCCCCGAGGGGGCCGCATACATCAATCACAAGGGCTATGCCAGCATCAACTGCCAGGTGGTGTGCAATGCCAGGGGCGATAATCAACGCCTGTGCCACGCATCCTGGGGAGCACATGATGCCTTTCATCTGGCACCAGCCAGCACTGTGCCACAGATCTGCAGGGGATATCCCCACTGGCCACCTAGTGGGTGAGTATGCAAACCACATGGACAATCATAGGGCCTGGGGGGGCATGGTCAGAGGTGACATGGGTAGTGGCCTACATGGCCCGGGGCAGGGCGATGCTGATCACCAAACTAACCTCCACTCTCTACACACAGGTGACAGTGGATACCCACTCCATCCCTGGCTGCTCACACCCTACTGGTGACCCGTGACCCCATCACAGCAATGCTACAATGAGGCACATGCCACCACACGTAATGTCATCGAGCGGGTGTTCAGGATGCTGAAGGCATGTTTCCATTGCCTGGACACCTCTGGTGGTGTCCTACAGAACAGCCCCTCAAAGGCCTGTGGGCTATTCTGGCCTGTTGCATCCTGCACAACATGGCCAATGAATGTGGGATAGGATGTACAGGTCAAGAGGGGACAGCAATGGGACGGCGAGGTCGCCGTGATGATGGTGATGGGCAGCCCCCTTGGGCGTACGGGACTTGACTGCTCCGGCTGGCACAACTGCACCGGGACACCATCACAGATGAGCACTTCAGCCAACCCAGGTAAGTCATGGGCCATGCAACTAACAGTGGCTAAGGCACAACCCACAAACACACATGGACACACACACCGGGGTGCATGCTGTCAAGGGAAGTGGCAGGGCATGGAACCACACACAACCAGGGATGGGTGAGGTTTAACATGCCACGTGGATGGACACACACACACACAACACACCAAACATGCACAAAGGGTAGGAGGCACACCAACCCAGAATGCCACCCAGCCACACACATGTCCACAGACCACCGCCCACTGCCTGTCCAATGCGTGTTGATGCTGAGCACCATTGCACATTGGTGTACAGCGTAATGCAGGCATCATTATGCACATGCAACTGCGGACAGCAGCTGGGAGGTGTGCAGATGGACTGTGTCCTCATGCAGGCCGGTACCCACCTGTGCAATGCCCGCTGAAAGACACAATGCGTACAGGGCAGCATCAGACAGTAGCCACATTGGGAGACAGGTCAGTCACGGACACAGTGCCCCGCCACCACGGATGGCTGGCAGCCCCACTGAGACCCGCCAGCACTGGACAGGCTGACCACTGGCCTCATGGGGTGGCAACCGATGTCCTCCCCAGGGGTTCCAATGCATGAACGTGAGCATGCCCGTGCAGGGGTCTGCAGCACACCAAACATGCCTGCGCCAGGCGTGCTTGGGATGCCCACAGCTGAACCCGTTGTTGACAGGGAGGGTGTAGCATGACGCTGGGAACAGGGGGTGGACAGTGCACTGCGTGGTGTCTGCGACGCATGAGCACATGACTGTGTGTCCATTGTGGCCATGACAGCAGTGAATGTCTGTGTCTGCCTGTCAATGGCAGCGGTCACATCCTCCCGCAACTGGTCCATCCCTGCCAGGATCAGAGCAGTGTCTCTGCTGGCGTGCTCTCTGCCCACTCCAGAGCTGCACACAGTGCAACCACCGACGCCGCGTCGCATCTGCTGCTGGACTGATGATTGCAGTAGGCAGCTGTGCTATCCAAGAGGTCGCCCTGCCCCTCGGCATTCTGTCCTTCAGGGTGTGCGTGGCCCTGATGCTCAGCACTCTTGAGGGTGGGCGCTGCACACCAGGACCAGGTCTGGGCATGTCCACAGGTGGTGACATTTGCCGCCTTGACCCTGTACCCCAAGCCCATTGGCTAATTGCTGATGCTGACCCTCGCGCCACTCCCCAGGGCTCACTGGTGCTGCCGCAGTGGCTGCAACAGTCCCACTGTCCTGTACACACACCAGTGCTGCCCCACTGGTGCTGACAGGCACAGGCTGGGACTGTGTTGACATGCAGGCCTCCACAGCAGCACCACCCACAGCCATGGCCGCAATGTTACTGTTGTGTGGCCATCCCATGGCACACACATGTCACTGCCCATGCTGTTAGTGACATCATCACCGTGACGGACTGGCACCGCCCGAGTCACAGCATGCTGGCATCCATGGATGCTGGCATGCTGGGACATGGGCAGGACCTCCTCCGCATCTGTTCCAACAACATCAGTGTGACAGCCAGGCGGGTCCACTGTTGCACTGAGCCATGTATACCTGTGGAGGTGGATGGGCTTCCACCATCTCCAGCTGACTGTCCTCAGTGGACAGGCCCACCACCACTGACCCATGCAGATGCTCAGGATCTGTAAGGGAAAACAAAGTCGTTACATTGCATGTGGCCCACCTCCCACTTCCATAGACAGACTGCATGACCATCATGCAGTGATGGGCTACCACCCATCTGGAAGCCACCACCCAGAACACCTCTCATGGCACAACGTTGCATTCTTCCAGCAACCTCTCCTCCTATGGGGTCAGGTGTGCGACCTCCAGCTGTCCCCCCATGTCGAGCTCATGCTGCCCTGATGGCAGCCACCTTCCTTTATCCTCCTCCTGTCTGTGCCAATCTTCTTCTTGCAGTCCTGCACGGAACGCTGGTGGCTGCCATGCAGGTTCACTGCACGAGCCACCTCCTCATGCAGCAGCACGGGCTGAGGTGTTCCCTGCCATCCGTTGAGAAGCAGCTCCTGATCCAGATAGGCCTCAAACAGGGCATCGGTCTTGGCCTTGGTGAAATTAGGCCTAGTAGAGGACATAGATGCCTTTCACAATGCAAAGCATCATGGGCTGCATATGCAAGTCACCACAGAATGTTATGCTGGTCCAACTTTAGCAGAATTGCATGGTGCTGAAGGCGCCTCCTCACAGTTTATGGTAAAGGGTGCTAACAGAAGATATATAGAACACGTGTTTCCATCCTAATCAGGACCTTATCAGTATGCCTTGGCTGTTTGACACCCCAGTGGAATGGACCAGCTACCCCTAAGGCAGTGTGCCTGGGATATATCGTGGTGATATGCCCATGATGCTTTGCATTGTGGGGGCATGTGTGATTTTGTATTTTCTTGAAACTTGGCTTCCCAGCCAAATGCCCTTTGGGGTAACCCTTGCCTCAGTGTTTACGCACAGTGGTTCTTTGTCTTTTAAATGTTTTTTTTATTTTAATGGGTTCACCACGATATATCCCAGGCACACTGCCTTAGGGTAGCTGGTCCATTCCACTGGGGTGTCAAACAGATGAGGGATTACTGATGAGTCCTGGTAGGATGAAACACATGTCTATGTCTTCTGTTAGCACCCTGCTAAACTGTGTGAGAGGCCTTTTGGCACCATGCAATTCTGCTTAAAGTTGGACCAGCATAACATTCTGTGGTGATTTGCATATGCAGCCCATGATGCTTGTATTGTGGGGCATTGTGATTTTGTATTTTCTGAAACTTGGCTTCCCAGCCAAATGCCCTTTGGGGTAACCCTTGCCTCAGTGTTTATGCACAGAGGTTCTTTGTCTATATATATATATATATATATATATATATATATATATGTGTGTGTATATATATATATATATATATATATATATATATATTTATATGCACATATATAATATCTAACCTCTATTTTAAAAATTGGGCCAAGATTAGACTAGATCCAGGAAGCAAGCTATCAGAACCAATTATTATTATTAATAAGGGTGTGAAGCAGGAGTGCACATTGGCCCCAGTGCTATTTGCACTCTATAATGATCAGATGATGCGAGAAATAAATCAAATAGAATCTGACTCACCAAAAATAAAACAAAATACTGTAGATGTGCCATATTGGCATATGCAGATGAACTGGTGCTTTTATCACTGACTCAAAGGGGACTGCAAAAGAAAATAAACTTTTTGCAAAGTAAATCAGAGATATTAAAATTAAAAATAAATCTAACAAAAACTAAAATTGTGATTTTGGGGTAAAATAATCTAAATAAATAAAAGAGGAGTGTATGGATGTTAAATAAAGAAAGAACAGAGGTAGTTAAATCAGATACTTATTTGGGCATGGCACAAAGCACTAATGCCAAATGGAATAATCACTATTTAAATTTTAATGAGTACGTTGAAGAAAACAGCTATTGGTTTAAATAGGTTTAATTATAAGTATGGAGGTTTAAGTATCAGATCATTGGTACAAGTGGTCAATGCCGAATATGATGCTCAGCTTCTTTACGGGGCAGATATTTGGGAGATAAACAAAGAACAATTAAACATTCCTTTAAATGAAATATTAAGGAATATTTTAGGACTTGGCTCAGGGTGCCCTGCTCAAAATTTATAAGCAAAATTTGGATTAGTCAATATGCATGCAAAAATAGAAACAAGGAAGGTATTATTTTGGTTACATGTCACAAAACAAGATTCAGATAGAATATCAAACTTATGTTTAAAAGAAAAACAAGAGTGGCAACAAAGGGGTATTGGTAATGGATTGTGGTATAAAAATGTACTGAAACTCATAAAAAAACATAAGTTGGGTATGCTAATCAAATATTTCCATAAGGGAATAGTAATTAGTGATAACTTTAAAAAATACATTACAAAAAAGATAACATATTTTTGTGATCAAAAGGATTTAGTATACATTAGTCATACAGCATGCTCAAAATGGTATGCAGAACATAATTTCTACTTAGGGATAAAACCTCGTCTGGACATATTAATGGAACATAAGGCAAGGAAAATATTTAATGCCTATAAATTTGAAAGATTTCCTAGTAATGTGCTAAAATTCAGACAGGATAAGGCCTATAAAGGCTCAGAAAATTGTTCATGTTCAGAGGGAGGAGTGGAAGATTTAAATCATGTTTTGTGGAAATGTAAGTGGTATATGAAGGAAAGGACATATTGGCTTAAGTCTTTCTTAATTGAGTCATCTGGCACAAGTCTAGAAATACTGACAACTATTTTAATTCATACTGCTGATACCTGGACTATTGAAAGACTGGCTAAATATTTTATGGTTGTGAATGAAAAGAAAAATAAAATTGATAAATGTGCAATAGAGTAAACTCATAGAAGATGTAATACCTAATGAAGCTTTGAAAATGGGGTTGACTAATACTGTATATGTGTCTCACATGGGAGAAACTGCTGCTAATAATTTTAACATTGCTGTAAAATTCCTTTTAACCAAAATGCTTTGATTTTGTTGTATATATATATATGTGTTTTTCTATTTTTGTATGTATGTAATGTATTGTATTGTTGATGACTATAATAGTCAAACAATAAACACTTTTGATTGATCAACCTCTAGGCTATACTGCCAGCCCCATAAATAGTGAACAATTTAGACTTGGCTGTTAATATATCAAAGGAGAACTGCCTTGAATCAGCAGACATGCACTTTTGTAGAAGTGGATGTTATTTTTTAAAATACCACAGAGAGGGTTGTGGATGCATGGAATGGCCTTCCGGAGGAGGTTGTGGAGTCAAATCAGTGGTGGAATTCAAGCATGCATGGGATAGTCATAAGGCAATTCTGGGGGGTGGGGGTAGGAAGAAGTAGGCTGCTGGTTAACTAGGATCTGCAGCTTATCCAGTAGGTAGGGAAATAGGCAGACTGGGTGGGCCAAGCGGTCCTTATCTGCCGTCACATTCTATGTTTCTATGTTTCTATGTATGTTTCTATACCAGTTCTCATTTTGTTACTGCTTAATCTGAACTGGCCTTTTGGTAAATTCAGTGAGTGTTTCTGATTCACACACTGTTGGCATTGACCATTTTAGAACAGTATGACCTTGTCAAGAGCTTACATTGTTGGTACAATGCATCTGTGTTCTAATTTAGAATACTTGGGTTCATGGGAACATAAACAACATTATACAATTCTCAGATGGCACTTTGAAACAATATGTAACCCATAAATATCCAATGGGTTAACTAAAAGGCCAGTAAAAGTGGGGCAGAAACAGAAGAGTACCCACTATATGAAAAAAAAGCTTCTACAGGAAACACTACGGACAGGTTCAGTGCAGTTCTCCTTTAATTAAGCTTGTAGGGAATGTCAGATATTTTATCTAAATGGTAAGGAACTCTGTTTACAGGGATTTGGAGCCATCTGCAGGGAAATTCCTCCCATAAACTTGCATTAGTTATATGGGAAAACAGAGGAATTTGGTTTCCATTGGAAATAATGTAATCTACAGGAAAACATAGGAAAATTGTCCTGCAGTTACAGGAAAAAGGCAAACTTAATCTGGGAGCAGTCACACATGCACGCACGCACGCACGCACTACACACACACACACACACACACACACACACCTGTAGCATTTACTCTGACTAAATAAATTCAAGAGGCCTGATTTAGCAGCATGGCAGTTTTTGACGATTGTAACTAAACAGCACTGTATGACACCAACAAGAACATAGCTCTGGTCATTTGACAGCTTTTCACAGCCCTATTGGCTCAGGCTAGAATTTGTTTTTCTTGTGGTAGTCTTTATGTTCCCCTAAGCTGATGCAGTTCCTTCTTCCTAAGTCCTGAAGCAATCTGTGTGTGTCATCCTGAGATGGGCTACTGCAGTATAATCTGGGCAGTAGGCAGCAAGTGTGTTCCAGATGGCAGCGAGTCAGTGCCTGGCCACTGGTAGTCCTTGGTGGCATCCAATAAAAAAATAAATAAATAAAAATAAAGCAAATAAGTAGCTATGTCCTGTAGTAGGCATTTGGAAATGGAGCAACACAGAGGGCAAGGAAATGGTGGCATTAGAGCATCCAGTCACATCAAAGAAAAACTAAAGTGGATTGGGCTTGATCACAGACCCTCTGTTTCAGTGGGGACTACAAGTGTAGAGGAAGATAAAAGTATTCAAACAGTCCATACATCTTCACATATTGCAGGAACCACTCGCAGTGGCATTGCAAGGGGTGCAAAATGAGCAATCATTGTAGAAAAAAGAAAAAGTGTGACAGGCAGTGACGCAGGCAGAGGAGGAGGAAGAGAAATGTGATTTGACAGAGCTTATGAACAGAGATACAGATCATGTTTACATATCCAATAAAACTGATAGCAGCAGCAGTTCTGGGAAGGAGGAGGTGAAACAAGTGGGAGCTTGATTTGGGGAAGGTTCACGTAATCAAAAAAAGACCAAAAGTGGTGGTAAAGAAAAAACATCACAAAATGACAAGGTGAAACACAACAACAAAAAGAGGCATCTGAAATGACAGCAGATAAAGATGTAGGTGGGACTGGTAGCCCAGGACACATGGTAGAGGAAAAAGAACCATTTCCTGGCCCTAAAGAACTGATGGAGGAAGAGGAGGAGGGTGAGATGGAAGCAGGTCACAGTAGCCCACTCATTAGGCAACAAGGCAAAAGAAAACCAGGCTACAGGTACCAGAAACTGCACATACCAACAATGTTTGGTGTGTTGAAGTATACTTTATTTATATTTCAAAAACTATTACCGTGGTAGCACCCCACTCATCTGTCAACATTTCATGCACACACACACCAGTGCAGTTTGTCAAGGCTTTGCAGGTGGGAGGGTGCTACGATGGTAATAGTTTTTGTAAGACAAATAAACCATACTTCAACATACCAAATATTGTTGGCATGTATGGTTTATAGTTCCTGTAGCCTGACTTGCTTTGTACCTTTTTTTCAACTTTTATACCTGGAGCACAACACTACATGAGCCTGCAGTGGACTTCCTGCTTCTTTGCATTTCAATTAGGCAACAGCAGAAAATGCCATGAGGAAAGACCAAACTAATGAAGTCAGTGGTGCGAGATTTCTTGCAAGTGGACAAAGAATCTTAGACACATGTAGTGTGTCTTTTATGTAAAGACAGGCTGAGTCAGTGTAAGAATGGATCAAGGAGCGGGCCCAGTGTCACAGAGGGCTGAGGCACTGGACACCACACCTCACGTCTCACCGGCGACCCAGGTTCGGGAGTGGACCTGGGTGGCCGGGGGTCAGTGGGGGGATAGAGATTGAGCATCAGGAGGACTGCACTCTCTTCCCCGGGGAGGGTTGGGGCAGCTAACGCTCAATGAGCGACCTCTGGCGGAGGCTGGAGGGTAGCCAAATGAGCATCATGGCATTAGCCATGGGGGTGGAGCTACAGTGTGAGTTGCCTTGCTGGGCAGGGCTCCACAGGGACGAACAACAAGAAGGGGGAAAAAATCCCCTCATCGCCAGTAGGCGAAGGTGCCTCCCTCCACTGACCACACTCCCGCTTGCGGACTAGGCTCTCAGGCTTCCCCCATCCTCTCTGGCCAGTGTCTCAATACTAAAAGAAAGAGCACCATGGGTGGGGGCGGCCCTTCCCTAGAGGGTAGACCCGGGGGATGCCCAGTACCGGAGAGGAGCCCGAGTCGACCGAGCCACGTTGAGAGGTAGAGACTGTGGATTAGGAGATTGCTAGAGACAGTTCAGAGGTAAGGGGTGAAAAATTGAGTAAAAAAAAAAAGAATGGAACAAGGCTGGGAACATCTGCCATGAAAGGCACTTTCTGAAATACCACAGATCTCAGTATGAGAAGGCACGCCAATGCACAGCATCAGCACCAGCCACTGACACTGTTGATAATGATGACAGGCAGGGGTGGAGAATGTAAGGGAGACTGGGAAGAGGGGAAGAGAGGAAGAGGAAGAAAGTCATTTTGGTGGTAACCAATGAACAATTCCAACATCTTCCATTTATTAGTTCTCCAGCCCATTGACTGCCACACATCTGAAGGGCCACAAATTCCCAGCCTCTTCCTCTCCCAGGGCAGTTAAAATAGGAGCCAACAGTCACACTCAGTGAAAAAAAAGCACTCAACGCCTTCTGGTTCAGTCCCAGAAAATGGGCTACAAATATAAAGCCAATAGACCAGAGGCAAAAAAGTTAAAAAAAGTAATTGAGAAAATGCTAGCCATCAGCTTGTTGCCATTCCCCTTGTGAACAACGCAGATTTTCTATTGTTAATGCAAGTTGAATTACCAAGGTATCAGGTGCACAGCCACACCTAATTTCTACAGTGGCTCTTCCCGATTTGTATCAGAGTGTCTACAAGATTATGTTGCATGTTCTGAAAGCATCATTAGTTCCAGTGGTTCACAAGGGTTTGGATTGGTAGAAGGATGGGGTAGGACATGAGATAACACAGAATTATATGCTCCAGACAGATTACACTTCAGCAGAGTTGGCACAATGGTCCTGAGTGAAAAATGATATTACTTTGTAAGGGAAGAATAACATTTAAACTGATTAGTGGGGGAGCAGCATGGAATAGCCAAGCTAGTAATATTAATAATTAGTAGTTAGTAATAATGCCCTTGTAATATTGTAGATAAGTTAATAGGCTATAGTAATAAAGTAGGATTGTCAGGGTGGAGAGGGCTGTATGTGGATGCCAGAAGTCTAGGAAATAAAATGGTGGATTTACTGTACAGACAATAATGGTGGATGAATGCCTTGATACTGTGGCTGTAACAGAGACCTGGTGGTTGGAGCATCACTCCTGGGAAGTTAGTGTTCTGGGATAGAGGCTGTTCAGAAGGGACAGGGTGGGTAGAAAGGGAGGAGGGGTGGCATTATATGTCAAGAGACCATTAAAGCAACTGAAGGACAGGATGGAGTACAGTGAGATAGAATTACTGTGTGTCACATTAGAAAAAAAACTGGAACCATAGTAAGAATAAGAGTGATATATAGGCCTCCAAATCAAGGGGAGGAGTTAGACAGGAAAATGACGCAGGTGATTCAAAGGGTGTTAAACAAAGGGGAGTTCGTACTACTGGGGGACCTTAATATGCCAGACGTAGAATGAGGAATCCCAAAGGCAACATCAGCTAGGAGCAGGGAGACACTTGAAGCATTGCAGGGATCATTTCTACATCAGCTAGTTAAGGAGCCCACAAGGGAGGAAAATATTTTGGTTGTGGTGCTCACAAATGAGGATAGTGTTGAAGAGGTTATTGTGGGAGACTGTCTAGGTACAAGTGATCACAACACAGTCAGTTTCAAGATAGAAAATGGGAAGATAACAAGTCAGACCAGTACAAAGGTTCTGGACTTCAGGGGAATGAACTTTAATAGAATGAGGGAGATTTTCAGGGAGGGGGTGAAATGTGGTAACCGTGTAGAGGATGCAGAGAAACTGTGGAACTGTATTAAGGTATTTAAAGCAACTGAACTATGCATAATGAGGGTAGGAAAAAACAAGAAAAGAAGGCCTCTTTGGTTTAATAAGAAGGTTGTAAGGGCAATAAGAGATAGAAGGATAGCTTTCAGAAGATATCAGAAAACTCAGTGTGATAGAGTAAATTATAAGGAGAAACTGAGACAGGCAGGGAAATTGATTAGGAGAGCAAAAGCAGAAACTGAAGAGAGAATTGCTAAACATGTCAAATAAGGAGATAAAACTTTTTTTTAGATATATGGGGAAAGAGGAAGACAAGACGGGATTGTGAGTTTGAGAGGGAGGAAGGAACTAAGGTTAAAGGGACTTTGAGAAAGCTGAGGTTTTAAATAGTTATTTTTGCCTGTTTTCACAGTGGAACGGGATGGAAAGGAAACTGAGTTAAAGAAAAAGGAAGGAGATGAAGGTGGGGTGGATCAAAGCCCATTAAGTGAGGAAAGAGTTAAGGAAGAACTTGAAAAATTAAAGGTAGACAAAGCAATGGAACTGGATGCTTTGCATCCAAAGGTGCTTAGGGAGATGACAAATGAGTTGGCAACACATTTAGCGATGTTATTTAACTTGTCCCTAGATACAGGGTGTGTTCTGAGTGTCTGGAGGATGGCAGATGTAGTACTACTGCACATGGGATGCTGCAAGGAGGAGGCAGAGAATTAAAGACCTGTCAGCCTCACATCAGTGGTGGGCAAGGTGGTGGAGGTGCAAATAAAGGAAAGAATGGTAAAATACTTAATGGACAAACTATTAAATGAAAAGCAGCATGGATTCACCAGTGGTAGAGCTTGTCAAACAAATCGGATTAAATTTTTGGATGGGGTAACGAAGATGGTTGATCAAGGGGGGTAGTTAATGATGCCTACCTGGACTTCAGTAAGGTGTTTGACTCTGTCCCTCACTGCAGGCTGGTAAATAAGACAGAGAGCATTTGGTGTGACAGAAAATAACTAGATGGGTGGAAAACTGTCTGAAGGATTAAAGTCAGAGGGTGGTGATAAATGGTGTACTGTACATTCTGGGGTAAGGAAGGTTACGAGTGGGGTTCCTCAAGGGTCTGTACTAGAACCAATCCTTTTTAACATATATATATATATTTATATAACAACATGCTCCTTCTATGCCTTACACTTGTGACCATGCTCCTACCACTGGTAACTCTCCCTCCCCAAATTCTCACAACAAAACAAGCCCCAGATGTCAGATGGACTGGCAGCCTTCCTCTCCAGTGCCTCCCACTAGTCATCCAGTATCTCCAGTGTGGTACAGATATACATATATATTAGAGATATATTAGAGGGAATTGAGGGGAAAATGTGTCTCTTTGCAGATGATGCAAAGTTATGGAACAGGGTCAACACTGAAGGAACGGTTGAGGCCATGAGGAGGGATTTGAGTATACTAGAGAAATGGTCAGAAACATGGCAGCTGAAGTTCAATACAAAGAAGTGTGCAGTGATACATATAGGGTTCAAAAATTGACTGGCCAAGTACTCACTGGGGGGAGAGCAGATAAAACAAATAGAACAGGAAAGGGATCTGGGGATTATAAAAGTGACCAATGTAGTAAGGCATTTGGCAAAGCTAATAGAATGATGGTGTGCATAGGAAGGGACATAACTAGTAGGAAGAGGGAGGTGCTGATGCCATTATAGAAGATCATGGTTAGACAGCACCTGGAGTACAGGGTACAGTTCTGGAGGTATCATTTAAGAAAGGACATAGAGTATTATTTTGGAAGAGACTTTGGGGTTTTGCAGGACCAGGAGCAGAGAACTGGAGAGTGGTCACTGAGTGTGTTAGGTAGCACTGTGGTGCTGGTGATTTTGTGAGGATGGTTGGTGAACATCAAATTCAGGAGGGAGGAGGACCCTGAGCAGTGGTTCAGCTTTGTGGGGGTTGGGACAACTTGAGTTAGGTCTTGGGCTGTGACAGCATCGATGTACAAGGCGGCAGTGTTAGCAAGCCAAAGTTGATGTTGAAATTGTCAAGCACAATTGTTTCACACTGTGGCGGGAGGGTGGACAGGTAGGACAGTATTGATCGGGAGGCCGCTTTCTGACCTCTGGGGGGAATGCATACTGCCATGATGAGTTGGGGTGTATGGGAGCACCCCAGGGTAAGTTTAAGAGTGAAGGCCTCAGGACCAGGTTCCAGCTGGGGGGTAGCAGCTGTCCTTTTAAGGTGTCTTTAATGTAGATTGCACAGCCACCCCCTCGCTTGCCTCTCTGATCTGTGCGATAAATGTTATAACCAGCGAGGGCTACCGACGAGTCAGAAGTATGGGGGGAGAGCCAGGCTTCACCTAAGGCAATGACATCAGGCTGGTATTGGTGGATCCATCCCTGATAAGAGTCCCATTTCTTTAGCAAGCTGCATATGTTCAGGGTAGCAATGCAAAGTCCGCTTGTGGGGGTGAGTTTGGGTGCACTGGTCGTGGGGGGGCCAGGGTTAGGGTGGATGTTGCCAGTCATTAGGACAAGGAGGAGCAGGAGGGACCTTAGTATCATGTACCATACTAGCTTACAGAGATGGGGGGCCTTGCTGGACCTGGGAACATTAGAGAAAATGGGTATAGGGAGGGAGAGAAAGTAAGGAGCAGCCAGGAGGAGGAGGAGGCACCAAGGGAGATGGGGTGAGCATTCAGAGGATTCAAAGTGGGGTGGCTGGGAGGGGTGGCCAGCAGCAGGTGGTGTGCCTGGGGTGGTAGTCATTAACGCAGGGGTTGGAGGGTGTAAGCGTATCATCATGTCCCACATACCACGCTGGAGATGCTGGATGACTAGTGGGAGGGATGGGAGAGGAAGGCTGCCAGTCCATTTACATCCGGGGCTTGTTTTGTTGTCAGAATTTGGGGAGGGAGAGTTACCAGTGGTAGGAGCATGGTCGCAAGCATAAGGTGTAGTAGGAGCATTTTGCTAGCACGGTGGGAGGGTGGCTTGTGGGAAGAGCCAGTAGCTAAGGTGTAGAGAAGCTGGGCTGCCTCTAGTGGTGAGCTGTTATAAGCTGCAGATGGCAAAGTGGGCTGATTGGTTCACGTGCAGCCAAATGACCCTATTTAAGGGCATGTTCACTAAGGGTGGTGGCAGGGGCAGTGGGGAGCCAATGTGGAGCTTCGGCGGGGCCAATTTGGTTTCAGAAAAGGTGCCAAGTTCAAATTTACTCAGAGCACAGTACAGTTCACAATAGTTGAGCTCCTCCCGCTATCATCTAGCGTGGCACCAAAACGCCGTACCTGGAGATAGTTCCTGGGTGTGGGGGAGGGCACACTTCTCTGCGGCCCTCATGACCTGGGACCCTCGCGTGGATCCGACTGTTAGCCAGTCTGATGTCCAACATGTTAGTAATTCTTCAAACTCAATCTGGCTAAATTTTTTTATACTGGCCCAGCATGGAACCAAATCAAAAGCTTTTTTAAAATTCAGGTAGATAACACCTACTGGATAATTTTCATCTAGTTCCCTACTTACTCTTTCATAAATTGTCAAGTTTGTGGTACAAGACCTGACTCTACAGAAACTATGTTGTTTCCCATCCAGGATGGCTTCCCTCTCATTATGTGCCTGAATCTCATCTTTTATTAAAGACTCCAGTATCTTCCTAGGTACAGATGTGAAGCTTATTGGCCTCGTACTCCCTCAGATCCCTGGGCCCTGCTGTTCTTAGGATTCCTGCCACTCGCACTCAAATGGGGTACAGAGATTTTGCCTCATGCGCCCCAGACTATGGAACTCCCATCCTGCCCAGGTCCGCTCCTCCCCCTCCCATACATGCCTTCGAACCTCTCTGTGGAATCATTTGAAGCTCTCCTCAGTGTGTGGTTGTCACAAACCTCCATAATCTCACCTGGTACCCTGCACTGAACATCTTTCCTAAGGTATAGCCTTCCTGCATGTTTTTTGTCCTGCACACAATGTATACATCCTATGTATTAGGTATTGCTCTGACTGTGCTCCCACTTTTTTGGGGTCCTATGCAGTATAATAATTTGTATATAATGTGCTGCTTGCAGCCTTGGTGACTTGATGTACAGTATATGCTCAGACCATCTGTGTGTACCTACTGACTATGTGATGCTTCTGTTTTGCCTGACTCTGTGTAACTGACTAAAGTGTATCATGTTGTCCTATGTTGTATTTCCTTGTACTCTCCCAGGTCGTACCTGAAAATAGGCAAATGTCTTCTCTAGTGTACTTACCTGATTAACAAAAGCTAAATAAATAATAATAATTGGAAGTATCAGATTTAGGGCCTTTTTATGTTTGCTTGCATGCATGTTCAAGAAACATAATGCCATTATCCGAGTTTTCAGAAGTGTGTCACCCGTCTTCCAATTCAGTCCGTGTGTTTGCAGGCGCAGTTGCAGTTCTCCAATCAATGCTGCAGCTGTCTATGACAGCAGTTGAAAATGCAGTGCTGTACAGTTGAAAGGGAGAGCTCCACTTCAGTGAACAGAGCTCCCCCCTACACACGCACACACGGATGCATAATGCATGCTCATGCACTCCCCCCCATGCACACACTGTATGGCCATGAGGGATGCCCAATCCCCCATCACCTCCAGGCCCCCTCCAACAGTCTTCCAGCTGCCACGCTGGTAGCCCACCCCAGCATGGAAAACATCCAACGTCATTAGCTTTCCAGGTGCCACACTGGAAGCCCACCCCAGCATGGCAAAAATGGTTATGGCCGACAGGGGTGCCCAATCTCCTGTTGGCTCCAGGCCCCCCCAAACAGCCTTCCAGCTGCCACACTGGGAGCCCACCCAGCATGGTAAACATCCCACGTTGTCCAATAAAAAAAAAACTGTAAAAAGTTCCCTCGACGGTCGCTTCTTCCCAATTCGCGCTCACCCTCTGTGCACCATACCCCCACACCCCCCATATTTACCTCCGAGCTTGGCATGATGATCTTCGTGGACCGGGAACATGTCTTCACTCTTCAAAGCCGACAACGAACTGAGGAAATGCTGGTAAGCTGTATAATGCAATAAACAGGGTTTTTCCAACTTTAATGCATATCTCGGCCATTTCTTGGAATTTTTGCACCAAATTTTCAACATGGGGTTTTTGGGATGTCTCCTCATGAATTCTTTCACTGTCATGGCATTAATCAGGCCAGAAGGGTGATTTCGCAGTCACTGCATGAAATCATCTTTTGGGACCAATTAATGAAATCACAGTGCCAGTATTCATAAGGTGGGCTCTGAAAAAGCCTATGTTGCAAATTTGATGAAAAAATTCCTAAAAATTACTGTTTTATGAGTGTGTGTTGCGCAGTTCCTACGCACACTCGTAAGTTCGCAAATTTCTATTATTTGCACTCCAAATTTTCAACATTACCATTTTACCACACCTCCTTATGAGCAGTACATTTGTCATTTTTCATGTCACCCAAAATGTGTTTCTGCACATGTAGCGCATAATGGCGCAGTCGGTGCGCAAAAGCAATGTTTGGGACAGATTAAGAAAATCACAGTGACACTGTTCATGAGCAGCAGACTTAAAATGGCTATGTTGAAAATTTGGTGACAAAAGTCCATAAAATGACTGTGTTACAATTGAGCATTGCACAGTTTCCACACACCCTCGTAAGTTCATGAATTTGAGATGCTTGCAGTCCAGATTTTCACCCATGGCATTTTCCACACTTCCTTATGAGCAGTACAGCTGTCATTTGTCACAACATGACCAAAATATGTTTTCACACTTTCAGCGCAGAAATGCATGGTCGCTCTGGTAAATCATTGCTCGGGACAGATGAAGAAAATCACAGTGACACTGTTCATGATTGGAGGTCGCAAAATGCCTGTGTTGACAATCTGCTGTAAAAAATCCCTGAACTAATTACATTACGGGTGTGCGTTGCACAATTTCTACGCACACTCGTGACTTCACCAGTTTTTTTAATATTTTCACTGCAGATTTTCAACATTGTCATTTTTTACACCTCCCCGTGAACAGTACAGCTGTCATTTTTCAATTCCTGTTCGGAAAGTGTTTTTGCACCTGTGGTGCTAAATGCCATAGTCACTGTGCAAAAGCAGCTTTCAGCTAACAAACTGATATTGCCACTGTTTATAAGGTGGGGGTCACAAAAAAAAATGTTGAAAATTTGGAGTGAAAATACCAACGAATGCCTGAGGCATTAGGGTTTCCGACCATAACACCCCACCCTGTAGAGAATGACAGGCATCACGGGTGTGACTTGGGATTCTTGCCTGTAATGCTCATACCATTCCATACCCTGCAGACAGTGAGAGGCATCGAGGCATGCCTTGGACTCTTCAGCCCCAAAGTTCACCCCATTCTCCTATACCGCACCCATCTCACCATGTTTTCTAATGAAATAGGGTGCGCATAAGGGCTAAAGATTCCAAGGCACACCGTGACACTTGTCGGTGTCTGCAGGGTAGGGTGTGGTGAAATGGTGTGGCCGTTATGCCTGATGACCCAAAGGCACACCTCAATGCCTGTCAGTCTCTTCAGGGTGGTGGTGGGGTTGGCTTCAGTTCAATACTTCACAGCCATTCCTATTATGCAGCTCTGTAACTCCTACACTATCGATGCCAATGCCAGCAAACAAACATTCGGCATTGACAAATGCTTGTTATACATGGTGTGATATGTGCACACTTCCAGTCCTCCAGGATGGCCCCCTTTTTTAAAGGATTTGCAGAATATGATTTGTAGAGGAATTGCAACACTTTTATCCAGCAAGTTAGCAAATTTCATGTTATACCATCTGGACTTAGTGTTATGTTTTTGCCATGTTTTATTTCATCTAAAATTCTTTCCCTTGCTATCTAGTCAGTGTCTATTTGATTTCTTAATTGTTGATGTTTATGTACAATTGTTTGCTTATCCTTCTTGGTGTATACTGAGCTGAAAATTATATTAAATTCTTCTACCATTTCTCGGGGGCCGGGGGTACTGATTGTGGAGTCCTGTTTTCTGGGAAGTCCCACTGTTGTGGTCTTTTTTAAAGAGTTTATATACCTGTAAAAGCCATTCTCATTACAACAATTTGCAGTTATGGCTAGTTTTAACTCAGTACTCCTCTTTTCTTTTCTGAGTTTTATACTTTTGAACCAAACTGTCATACTTAGTTTTGTTCAGTGTTGTATTTGCAGATTTCAGTATTTAAAAATTCCCTAGGTTTGGCCATCCTCTTTATTCGCCTTGTTAGCTATTTTGGCTTTACATCTTTGCCATTATATTTCCTGACACTTGGAATGTTTTGATGACATACTCTAGTTCCATTATAGTATCCCTGAGTAATGTCTAAACTCTATCCATCTTATTATCTTGTACATTTTTCACAGTTTATTTTATCCATATCCATTTTGATTACTATTTTATTTGTCGTCTCATAGAGTAAATTTTCAGTACATCCTGTAATCTTGTGCTTTGGGAGGGCTATGTTAAACTGAACTATAGTGCATTCACTATTTACTAGTGGCTGTTTTATCAGGCATTTCTCTATTTTAGTGTCAGTAGAGGCTATTACAAAATCTATGATACTATCTCCCTCGAGGGTTTTTCAATACATTGAGTTAGTGAACATAGTTGTAATGTCTCTAAGAAGGCCTCAGAATACCCTGTCTTGCATGTTTTCCTATTCCAACCAATATCACATAGGTGTAAGCGTTCTGTTAGGACTAGATCCCCCATCTCATGTGCTGCATAGATTTCTCCTAAAATAGCAGAAGTATGAGTTTCATCTAAATTTGGGGATTTGTACTATACCACAAGCCCACAATTATACTTTTCCTGTTTTATGGATTTACTTGTATCCATAATGTTTCTGTATTATCTGACTGTTTAATATTTCCAGAAATATCTTATTTGTTTATTTATTGAAATGTTTCACCAGGAGGGCATACTGAACAAGTTGCTCATCTCACGGTGCAACCTGGGGGGAAGGGGTTATATAGGGTTGTGAAGGATGATCAGTTACAATAGTATGTGGGTGGTATAAACAATACAACATTGTAAGATTATGCAACAGTTGAAACACAAGGTATTGTAGAATAAACAGTAGTGGAACATTGGGTAAATTATAATACATGTCCAAAATCATACAAAAGAACATATAAATGTACAAAAGAGTAACAATGCAACAGAACCATTATAGTGCATGAGTGTATGAGAAGCAGGCTCGAGGTAGTGCGCAAGTGCTGTTGGAGTAAAAAGGATGGGGTAGGTTGTGCACATGTGTGACCCAGAAGGGCAGATGGAGAAGAGAGGGGAGAGGAGTAGGGGTAGCCATTTCCTGATTCCTCCATATCAATGACTTCAATGGATTTTTTTCACATAGTGAGCAAGACCCCTCATTTTTGTAACCCTATCCAGTCAGAACAAGGAGTAATCCGGAATGTCCATATCCCAATCTGTGTGTAACCCCTAGGTGGCAGTATCCTATGGGCTACTACTGCTGCCTGCTTGACTAGGCACAGGTTGAGGGTCCTGAGCTTGGTGTGTGTGTGTGTAGGCTACTGATGCCCCATAAAAACCTCATGGACACAGAAGCCCTCCCCATCCACCCAATCATCCTCTGTCCTTAGCCCAGTTGGAAGTTTAGGAGATTCATTATCCATAAAATGTGTCAAAAAGGGCTTTAAAAAAGGGGCAGATGCATCTTTTAAAAAAGTGAGAATCTCTACGTTTTGCATTGAAAGGCATGTTCTACTGCTGGCAACAGTATTGCCTGCAACACTGACAATTCTGCTTGAGTATGCACTTGCAGATGGGCAGCTGAGGTATTCAGTCACTACCTGTGTTAAAGAGGGACAAATTATCTTTTTTTTTTTGCACCAATACTGTACAATAGAGGTTCATCTTCTGCTAGTGGCCCGTTCTTATCCAGATAATCCTGCATTATTTTGGTTGTTGGCACTGCAGGCACCACTGCGTTAAAAAGTGACTTGCCATGCTATTTCATCAAGCCATAGTCAGACACTAGCTACCAGAGGGGGTTGTCTTCAATTGCTGTAATTTGGGGGGCTACCACAGCATCATTAGGTGTTAGTTGACTTGGAGACAGGAATGAGTGACTCCAGTGATGTTCAGTAGTAGTAGTAGTGGAAACGCACTGGGATTCTCATTCTTCCCTCTCTTCCACCTGGTCTGTCAGTGCAATTGCAAGGGATGATGGTGAATGTTCTTGTGCTCTGCTTGTGTTCCTGATGTTGTTTGTGCCATACATGCAGAGATCAGAAGGATACTTCAGGCTTCAAAGACTGCTGATCCTTCCCACATTCTTGTGCATCAAAGAATGTCTCAAATGTGTCTGTGAAATGAGTGTCCAAGAGAGTGGCCAGGATGTGGAACTCAGTTCAATGCATTTCTGAAATGCCCCTTTCATTCCAGAAACACATTGTTATCCTTTGTACTAGATTGGTATCTTCCTTGTCCTAATATTGGGCTCTGTGCACTAAAAAAAAAAGACTGCCTATGCAATGCATATCTGCAGCACTTAGGCAACCCTAAGTGGAAATATTTCACCAGGCCACCAGGAAGAATGGTTTTCAGATACCGTAGCTGCTGTTGCTATAGCCCTCGCAGATGCTATAACCACCCAACAACTCTACTAATGCATGTTTCATTAGGTATATCACAAAGAAAAGAAGACTGATGCATCAGTAAAGCAAATGGCATAAAGCATTATTATAATAAAACTTTTCTGCAATGATACAGTTTCTGTACTGTTGTCATACAATAATTTAAACAGATAACCACATCACTCTGACCATTCAAGTCTGTAATATTTCCTGTACTTTAAGCAACATGGCTGGGAGTCTATCCCTATCAGCTACTTCAGGGCTGCATGGGGCATGAGAACCAGGATTTGAGGGCTTGACTAGTAACTTGGAAGTAGCAGAATTTGAGAAGAGATTACCATTGAGGCTGGCAGTTTGACCTCTGGGGGCAGACTTTGCGAGCCCAATTATCAAGGAAGCCTGCAGGAAAGATTTTATAAGTCCGATGAGTTGAGTTCTCACTTTGTCAGCATCGTCAGGGAACTGACACCTATGTTGCGTAAGGCCATCCCTCCCACAGTGATAACAAAGTACCATGTCTGGAGGTGTTGGTCTTTTTTCGGTGCTACTGCAGAGCTGTTGTGTCACCTTACACGTAGCCATGACTATGTCACACAGGCGATCAAAATGCTCCTTCAGCTTACAAAATTCCTCCTCTCACACAGGGGCCACTGCATCCTCTTCTGACAGCTGGGATCCTGGGTCAGGGCACTCATTTGGGACTCTGCCTTCAACCTCACTCAAGGTCACTATGGGATCCCTCACACCTTCTCTTCCAGCCTTGTGTTCAGCCCTCTTCACAGGATGGGGTGCCTTCTGCACAATGCTGAGTGTGTAGTCTAAGCATGAGAAAACTGGGATCCTCCACAGAGGGTAAGACATGATCCATCTGGACTCTATTTAAATCTCTGGGAGCTACTCTTCCCCGCTGAAACATTTTTATCAGAACATGCTCGATCCGGAACAGGTAGTCTGAGAGTAACTCTCCCTTCTGTTGCCTCATGACCTTGAACTCCCACAAATTAGATTTGGACAGGTACTCACCTGAGTGGCTACTCCATCTCTCCCTGTCAGCCTAATGGACTGGGGCAACATGGAAGGTTGTTTCCCGGTCATGCCATGGCCGGAAGGTGAAGTCTGTGGGAGCACACACCGGGTTACAGCAGGTTACCAGCTGCTGTAACCTGAGCCCAATGTGCTTGGCACTATGCACCTTAATGAATGGCACATAGTGCAGGCACGGCCCTGATACCCCCCCCACCCTCAACTGCCCCCGGTGCATTGCTGACCAATGGATCTTCCATGCTACAGGCTTGTGCACTGTCTGTGAAGACCATGGGGGTTACGCAAGTCCCCTATTGTGCAATATTTCCACTTAGGGTTGCCTAAGTGCTGCAGGTATGCATTGCATAGGCAGTCTTTTTTTTTTAGTGCACAGAGCCCAATATTAGGACAAGGAAGATACCAATCTAGTACAAAGGATAACAATGTGTTTCTGGAATGAAAGGGGCATTTCAGAAATGCATTGAACTGAGTTCCACATCCTGGCCACTCTCTTGGACACTCATTTCACAGACACATTTGAGACATTCTTTGATGCACAAGAATGTGGGAAGGATCAGCAGTCTTTGAAGCCTGACGTATCCTTCTGATCTCTGCATGTATGGCACAAACAACAGCAGGAACACAAGCAGAGCACAAGAACATTCACCATCATCCCTTGCAATTGCACTGACAGACCAGGTGGAAGAGAGGGAAGAATGAGAATCCCAGTGCGTTTCCACTACTACTACTACTGAACATCACTGGAGTCACTCATTCCTGTCTCCAAGTCAACTAACACCTAATGATGCTGTGGTAACCCCCCAAATTACAGCAATTGAAGACAACCCCCTCTGGTAACTAGTGTCTGACTATGGCTTGATGAAATAGCATGGCAAGTCACTTTTTAACGCAGTGGTGCCTGCAGTGCCAACAACCAAAATAATGCAGGATTATCTGGATAAGAACGGGCCACTAGCAGAAGATGAACCTCTATTGTACAGTATTGGTGCAAAAAAGGAAAGATAATTTGTCCCTCTTTAACACAGGTAGTGACTGAATACCTCAGCTGCCCATCTGCAAGTGTATACTCAAACAGAATTGTCAGTGTTGCAGGCAATACTGTCAACAGCAGTAGAACATGCCTTTCAATGCAAAATGTAGAGATTCTCACTTTTTTAAAAGATGCATCTGCCCCTTTTTTAAAGCCCTTTTTGACACATTTTATGGATAATGAATCTCCTAAACTTCCAACTGGGCTAAGGACAGAGGATGATTGGGTGGATGGGGAAGGCTTCTGTGTCCATGAGGTTTTTATGGGGCATCAGTAGCCTACACACACACACACACACACACACACACACACACACACACACACACACACACAAGTGCTCGCATGCATGCGCAAGCACACAGTGAGATGATGCACTGTTGTCTTCACTGTCTTCTTCAGATTAATCTTTTGTGAGTTTATGGCAGGCCTACACAGGTGAAAAAAAATTTTTTTTGAAGCAATGTTGCACAGGAAACCAGTGTGTACAACACTTATCCATGGCTTACTGGAAAGTCTTGTCCATGTGTGGCACTGTATGGTATCTTTTCAGGTTTTATTTTCACAGCTACACCATGAGTCCATGCCATGGGCTGCCAACAGAGGAGAGAAACCATAATTTCAGTCTTGTCCGGTCATAGACTATGGCGATGTATTCTATAGTGCTGCCTCCAAGTCCACCCTGGTCAGACTGGACTTTCTCTTCCATGCCTTTTGTCACTTTGCCCTCAACTGTCCCTACTTTACCGATCATTGCATCCTATACCACTCACTGGGTTTCTCCTCACTGCAGGACTGCCCCCCAAAATGCTGTGCCCATCTCACTGCCAAGTTTTGGTCACAGACCCTACCCCCTATCTCCACTCTGCACTTTCAGCCAGCCCCCTGCCAGCCTACTCACTCAGGAACAGTGACACCAGACTCCTGTCTATCCCGCACTGGTCCACAAATGCTGGACAGGCCGCCTTCTCATATCGCATGCCTAAGTTGTGGAATTCCCTTCCAGTGGACATCAGGCTGGCCCCTTCAGACTGCTACCTTCAGACCGTCTGGGCAACAAGCTCCCTGAGCTGGTGGCCTTAATGGAAGAGGGATGCCTGGATATCGTAGCAGTCACAGAAACATGGTACACAGAGAACCATGACTGGGATGTTAACATACCAGGGTACATAACTTACAGGAGAGACAGGCAGGGGAGAAGAGGGGGAGGAGTAGCTCTCTATGTGAAGGAAGGGATAAAAGCAACAGAACAAAAGAGTAAACAGGGAGGAGAGGAGAGGAGGCACTGTGGGTCACCTTGGAGACTGGAAAGGGCACCACAATCCACACAGGGGTTGTGTACAGACCACCATGTCAGGGAGAAGGAATGGACAAGGACATGATGGAAGGCATTCTTAGAATGGCAGAGAAAGGGGAGATACTGTTGATGGGAGACCTGAATATGCCAGATGTTAACTGGAGCACATTTGCTGCAGCCACATCCAAGAGCAGGGCCATTCTTGACGCCCTACAGGTGGCAGGCATTAGACAGCTAGTTTCGGAACCCACTCGTGAGGGAGCAATCTTAGACCTCATACTCTCAAATGGGGGCAGTGAGAGGATCTCAAATCTAGAAGTGGGTTGCCATCTGGGGACAAGTGACCATCAAACAGTGTGGTTCACGTTAAACTCAGCTACTGAGTCAAGCCATACAAAAGTGAGAGTACTGGACTTTAGGAGGGCTGACTTTGGCAGAGATGGGAGAGTGCCTCAGAAAAGCACTAACAAACAGGCTAGAAGGAGGTGTGGAGCAACAATGGGGAATTATCAAAACTGCCATCACAGAGGCAACAAGCCTTTGTGTGAAGCAAATAAACAAATCAAAGCGAAAGAAAAAGCCACTATGGTTCTCAAGAGAGGTGGCTGTGAAAGTCAGGAAGAAAGAGATAGCATTCCCGGAAGTATAAGGAAACACAGAAGAAGCAGGACAGAGAGCTGTACCAGTTAAGGCAGAAAGAAGCAGGGAGGAAAGTCAGAATAGCAAAGGCCCAAACTGAGGAAAAGCTAGCCAACTCAGTTAAGAAGGAGGATAAAACCTTTTATAGGTACATCAGCGAGCGTAGAAAGACAAAGGGAGGGATAGTGAGGCTGAATAGAATGAACGGTGGGTGGGCAGAGGGGGACAGTGAAAAAAGCAGGAATACTGAACGAATATTTCTGCTCAGTATTCACAAAAGAGGAGGGGGAAGTGCCTAATCCAATTAACAGAAGCACTCTTGATAGGGGGGTCGATCCCAGTCCTTTCACAGAAGAAAGGGTTCTGCAAGAACTCCTAAAACTGAAGGTGGACAAAGCAATGGGTCCTGATGGAATTCACCCTAGAATTCTAAAAGAATTAAGGAAGGAACTAGTGAAACCACTGGCTACTCTTTTTAATAAATCATGGGAGGATGGTGTGGTACCCGAGGACTGGAGGAAGGCGGATGTGATTCCCCTTCACAAAAGTGGGACCAAGACAGAGGCAGGAAACTACAGACCTGTCAGTCTGACCTCTGTGGTAGGAAAAGTGATGGAGTCACTTGAAGGAAAGAATAGTTGAGTACCTAGAGGTCAGTGGAGCACAGGATCCAAGGCAGCATGGGTGCACAGCGGGAAGGTCATGTCAGACGAATCTAATAGATTTCTTTGACTGGGTGACCAAAGTAGTAGACATGGGAGGGGCTGTGGACATGGCCTACCTAGACTTTAGCAAGGCATTTGACACAGTCCCACACAAAAGATTATTAGTCAAATTAACCAGCCTGGGAGTGGGTCCCAGGGTGGTAGCCTGGGTAAAACATTGAATGGACAACAGGACACAGAAGGTAATTGTAAATGGAGTCCACTCTGAAGAAAGGGCGGTTACCAGTGGGGTACCTCAGGGTTCAGTATTGGGTCCAGTCCTTTTTAATGTCTTCATCAGTGACATTGCAGAGGGACTGGAAGGAAAAGTATGCCTTTTTGCAGATGACACAAAGATCTGCAACAGGGTTGATATACAAGGAGGCGTGGAAAGGATGAAAAGGGACTTGGCAAGGTTGGAGGAATGGTCAGACGTATGGCAGCTAGGATTCAATGCAAAAAAGTGCAAAATAATGCACCTGGTAAACAAGAACCCAGGGGAAGAATACACAATGGGTGGGGAGGTAGTAACAACAACAAAACAGGAGAGGGACCGGGGGGTAATCATATCAGATGACCTTAAGGTTAGCAAGCAATGTGAGAAGGCAGTAGAGAGGGCTGGGGGTATACTGGGATGTATAGGGAGAGACATCAGCAGCAGAAAACAGGAAGTTGTTATCCCTCTGTACAGACAGTTGGTGAGACCCCATCTGGAATACTGTGTCCAGTTCTGGAGACCCCATCTCCGCAAGGACATAGACAGGATAGAGGCAGGCCAGAGGAGGGCAACTAAAATGGTGCAGGGTCTGCAAGAGAAGCCATATGAGGAGAGACTAAAGGAGCTTAATATGTATACCCTTGAGGAAAGAAGGGAGAGGGGGGACATGATAGAAACTTTCAAGTACCTCAAGGGAATCAACAAAGTCCAAGAGGGTAGCATCTTTCAGAAAAAGAGACTTGCAAGAACAAGGGGACACAATTTAAAGATAGAAGGAGGGCGGTTCAGGGCAATGTGAGGAAGTATTATTTCACAGAGAGGGTAGTGGATGCATGGAACAGCCTTCCTGAGGAAGTTGTTGGGTCTAAAACTGTGGGAGAATTCAAGAATGCATGGGGCAGACATAAGGCAATTCTTGTGGGGGGCAGGAAGATATAGGCTGTTGGTTAACTAGGATCTGCGGCCTATCCTGTAGGTAGGGAAATGGGCAGACTAGATGGGCCTAGCGGTCCTTATCTGCCGTCAAAGTCTATGTTTCTATGTTTCTATGTACCTCTGCTCCTACCTCAATTATCATTTTGCCTCCACTTGCACATGTATCTAACCAATTCCACCACCCCTCCTCCAGTTGGAACACTAGGGTTATATTTTATGTTGCACTGTATTAGTTGTTCTGTGAGTACCCTGATGCACCCTGATGCCATAATCTCATCCTAGTCTTGTTAGCTGCATCTAACATTTACTGTCTGTTAGCATTGTAATTCTGTATTGTGTTCTCCCCTCCCCTCTCCCCCAGGACGCAACTAGAATCAAGCAGTACCCTGCTCAGTGTGCCCTTCTGGTGAATCTCTTAAATAAATAAATACAAGTGACAGTGGTGGCAGTAAGACTATAAGACTGACAATGGATATACTGTGAGGCCAGTGCGCATGCATTTACATTTGTAGTAAAACAGGGATGAAACTGACAGCATGTCTCTTCCACCTTAACATTAGCAGAAGCAGAATGTTTGGATTCAGGATGTTCTTCCTCCTCAGCCTCCGTCTCAAGTACACTCTGATCCAGCTCCTTCTCCTCTGCCAGGACACCTTAACATCATCCTTTCTGCTACTGACTGCCACTAAATGCACACCCTGGTTGCTCCTAGACTAGCAGCTCCCGAGTCAACTCCTGACACTCCTGTGACTGTTCCTCCTCATAAGACTCCTGGGACTCGCACAGTAGTGCAGCGGCACCCATGGCAGATTTTCTTGTCACTTTTGCATGCTGAGCAACAGCTGCTGTGGGAGTGGGACTACTATGCTGCAACCCAAAGAAACTGGAAGCTTTGAGACCAACTCCAGCTCACACTGGCACAGCATGAGGCACTGCCAGCACTGAACTGCCACTGGAAGTCTGAGTGCCACTGACTGTGCTGCGCCCGCAGTACCTTCCCCAGCACCCTCTGCACCTCTTTGTGACACCATTTTCACAGACCCACTAACAACAGGACTTTTTCTGTGTTCTCTACACTTTCCCTTGCCCACCATGGTGTTAACGATGTGTGTTTTCTCACTAAATCCCACAATCAAAACTAACCAACACAGTATCAGTACAGAACAGAACAGAGACTTTCAGACTATCATACAATAGTCACAGAAAATTCAACAAACTGCTGAAATTTCTTTGCCTCGGCACATAAAGCACAGATAGAAGCATTTTATTTATGTTGTACTGATCAAGAAAACTGCAGATTATCAGTCAAAAAGTCTGTTCTGTGGATCAGAACAAACAGAGCTCTTTCCTCCCAGGCAGAGATGTGTTGGGACCATGGCCCGGTGTGAATTACCTACACTGCCTCTCTGCTTCATGACCTCTGCCCCTTCATTGACCTCCCAGTTTCATCCACCACTGCCAGGCATAGTAGGGAGGTCAGGATTACAAAGTGGTGGGTAAGTTGACAATGGCGGAAGGTAGCTGAGGAGGGAGTGATGAAAAGCATTGAGGTTGTCAGGTGTAGGAGACACCCTCGGTTTAAATGGAGTCTAGGGACAGGCCAAATGTGATTGGTCCCCATACCCAGGGATCCCACCAGACTGAGTGGGCAAGCAGGTAGAGGGCTGGCCATGCCGTCTAATCCTCTTCAAGCAGTGCTTTGCAATGCCAGGTCGATAAGGAACAAGACTGCTATTTTTGTGGACTTGATTTCCTCTGTCAACCAGGCTTGCATCATGGAGACATGGTTGGGTGACAATGCAGGCCCAGGTCTAGATGCTTCTGCCTCCGCTGGGTACTCCATAGTGCACTGCCCACAGAAGGATTGCAGGAGTGGGGGAGTGACCATCTTTTTTAAATCCAGCCTGTGCTTCACGGTGCATCTGGTTGGTAATGCCAGACATTTTGAGTGCATTGCCGTGCATCGGGTCCAGGTGCTGGTTGATGGATTCTCCTTGTTTTGATTCCTTGATCCTTGATTCTGTCCTCTTAGGTTGGGAGGAGAATTGCTGCAGGAGGTAGTGGACTTTGTCATCGACCAGGTGTTGCAGTCCCAGGTGTTTAATCCTGGGAGATTTCAATGCCTGGATCAATGAAGAATCCTCACGTTTTGGTTACAACCTCCTCCAGTTGATGTCATTACTGGGCCTGGCACAAGTGGTTGCTTCTGCGACCCATCAGGATGGCCACACACTTGATCTTGTGTTCCAGCTGGGTCTTGGGGTTGACAGCTTCAAGACTGATCAGGTCTGTTGGTCTGATCACTACATTATGGCATTCACATTTGGGCCCCCCCCCAAAAGTCCTTCCCCTGCTGAGATGGTCAGCAGCTGCCCTTAAGGGGATTGCACCCAGAGGAACTATTGACATTAGCTGATGTATCTAGAATACACATGGCATCTGTGATTAGCATCAGTGAGGTGGTGGTCACTTATAATAAGGTGGTATCTGAAGCACTGGATGTCATTGCTTCAGTTTGTATATGACCCAGATCCTCTCACTTGAGATCCCCTCCTGGTTTGATGAGGATCTCAAGGCGATGAAGCTCAATGGTCAGAAGTTGGATCGCTGCTGGTGGAAGACCCAGCTGGAGGCCGACAAACTGGCCTTGCATGCTCACTACAGTGAGTACCAGTAGCAATTTCCTGTAAGAAGGCAGAATTCCTGTACAGGGAAATTGCTGCAGGGAGAGAGAGACCTCCTCAGCTTTTTCAGACTGTGGGTAGGCTTCTCCATCCTGCCTGTCTACAGTTGAAAAATACTTTTCCATACACTTTATGGCAGAATGTAAACCAATCTGATGTGAATCCAAGATGGAAAATATTTAGACTGTGGTATACTCTATAATGGGTTGCAGTACATCTGAATGGAAACCAACATTAAAAGAAAAAAAATGACTTTGTCAAATGATACCTACCGTCACATTATAATGGCACAGACTTTAAATGGACTGAAGTTCCCCAGGTGGAGGAGGACGAGAAGTCCCACTGTCCCAATGGGAACACACTTTTGGAAGCAGTAGCCCACTGTGTGGGATGATTCACTGTTTTCTTCCCTTAGTCTGCTCTTCTTATAAATCTTTTATAAATTATTAGCAGGCTTACACAGGCCGAATAAATAGTTTTGGGGCAATGTTGCCCAGGAAATCAGTATGTAGAATGCTTGTCCTTGACATAATGGGAAATCTTGTCCATGTGTGGCACTGTCCCAATTGGCACACAGTTGCTGGAACCATTAACTCATAGTGTGAGATGCTGCATTGTTGCTTTACTCAATCTTCTTCAGATTAAACTTTTGTAAGTGCTTGGGATGCCTCCTGCACACAGGTCAAATAAATAATTTTTAAGGAAATGTTGCCCAGGAAGCCACTGTGTACAACACTTATCCATGACTTAATATGAAGCTTTATCCATCTGTGGCTCTGTCCCAACAGGCACTACATTTTTGGA
The DNA here is from genome assembly GCA_016271365.2 of Neoceratodus forsteri. NCBI lineage: Eukaryota > Metazoa > Chordata > Ceratodontiformes > Ceratodontidae > Neoceratodus > Neoceratodus forsteri. The sequence goes on along the minus strand of CM028135.1, from coordinate 959,004,939 downwards.
ACCAGTAGTCAACAGTGTGGGATTCTGCATCCCTGTTTTCACTCAGTCTTCTTCAGATTTATCTTCCGTGAATTTTTAGCAGTCTTACACAGTCCAAATAAATAATTTTTGGTTCAGTGTTGCCCATGAAACCTGTGTACACAGCACTTATCAATGGAACATTGGAAAGCCTTGTCCATGTGTGGTAATGTCCCAGTGGGCACACAATGTTTGGAACCAGTAGCCCACATTGTGGGATAATGAACTGTTTTCTTCACTCAGTCTTACTCAGACTAATGTTCTGTGAATTTTTGACAGACCTACCCAGACTGAATACATAACTTTTGGGGCAATGTTGCCCATGAAACCAGTGTGGTTAAGGCATAATGGGAAGCCTTGTCCATTTGTGGCACTGTTCCAGTGGACACACTTTTTGGAAATAGTAGCCTATGCACAAATAGGCCTGACAAACCATTTTATTTTGAGGACTGTTAGCCATGTACTCTTGTTTACTAGCATTGTTCATGTTTGGCACTGACTGACTGGACACAATTTTTGGAACCAGTAGCCCTCAGTGTTGACTGCTGTTTTGGGGTGCTTCATCAGCCCAGTGCATTAGGTTATTTAATTTTTATCTCATTTCCTAATGCTTTTTAATGGCCAAACTACTGCAAACTAGTCTGCTAGTAAGAGAACTTTGGCAAACTTTATCTGGTTCAACAGACACATTTCAAATGGTCAAACTTTGGAAGGTTCGCACAACCTTTGTTACAGCACTAGAAGTATGTACCATACAGTATGTAACTGATAAACATTAAAGCTACAAAATTCCCTTTTAAACATAATTTAACAAAAATAATTGGTTATATTGATACATAATTGCTGTGTTTTTACCTGTAGTTTTTGTTGCAGTGAAATGGTGGTTTACTCAACTGGTACAGGCGATTATACAAACCCCCTTTATAGTACTCTGGAAATCTTACTCTTTTAGATGTTCCATCCACCTGGTTGGCTGGATGCCTGCTCCAATGAAATTGAAGTGAATGTCCAGCTTCTCCCATGCTCTGGCCCAGCTTCTTCATTTAGAGTATTCCAAAGCTGCTTTTTTTCCACATGCTTTTTATTCTCCTACACCCAGGGGAATGGTTGCTTCAACCCAGTCCCCAGGTGCCCTGAGCCATCTCTCCAGCTTCTCTCATTAACATGTACCTGGTTTGAAGTTCCTCCATGAGTTCCCCCCCTTGTGGCAGAGCTGGAGAGAGAGAGAGAGAGAGAGAGAGAGAGGGCCATCCTCCCCACTCAGTACAACAAATACAAGGTAGACCAGGTCATGGACCAAGTGGTGGTGCGAGCTTGGAGACAGCTGGACTGAGGTTATTTAAGCTCACTGATGCTCTATTTTCCATTTTTCTTCCTGCCCTGCTGCAAACCATCAAACATGTGCATGGAGGCACACCCAGCCAACATTCCCACAGTCCTTGCCCTTATGTCGTTGCTCTGACACTACTCTGCCACCAGACCTAAATCTGGGGGCAGCCTAGGCTGGGCTAAGCCTCCCCACCCTGACAGAGGACAAGCAGTCCCTTGGACAGTCAATACTCTACCACCATGGCTGACCTGCAATGACCTCAGGCGGCTCCCAAACCCAGGTTGGCAGTGCAGGAAAAGATAAGGCACGCATGGTGCCTCATTCATCTTTGTCAATGGGCCAGCTATCCAAAACTGCTTTTGAAAACAATTGGTCAGCAAGCTGATATATGCTTAGATTGTGAAGGACAGCAGTGAAAACAATCTTTGCAGTAGGTCCATGTCGTAGCAACTATTGACTGTATTCAGTTTTAAATAACTCAACTATTCTAGGCTAAGAATGCTGAATGGTATGATTCAGCACTGTATCTACTGTTGTAGACTGTAATATGATAGAGACTTTAGTGTACATTGGTATAGAAGATAGAGTGATGGACGATCACACTAAGGGCCATGGAATTCTATAAAGGATGCTTATAAAATCATCCTTACCAGGTGAGTAAACAATAATTTTTCCTTGCACCTTTTATAGTTATCTGGAAATCCTAACCATTGGGATCTTCTTAACAGTGCATCAGATGACTTCTGGGGGGATCAGTTTTTTCTCTTCCGGCTTGGAGCACCATGTGCCCAAATAATGCTTCTAGAGTGCCCAAAATATCTAGTCTTTAATGACTTGTGAAAGTGTGTACCAAGGACCATGTCACTGCTGTGGAGATTTCTGCTCCTGATGCCTGCCCACTTTCAGCCCACGAGGCTGACACTGCCTTTGTTGGATGTGCTTTGAAATGGGGAGGTATGCCATGTCCAGTGGACTGGCGTGCCTCCCTAATTAGTGCTTTGAGCCTCTGGGTGATGGTGTCCTTGGAGGTGGCTTATCCTACTCTGTTGCCTCCTGTGAGTATGAACAGTTAATCTGACTGCCTTTTATTCTGGGTTCTTTGTGGGGAGCACAATAGTTGTCTCCTGGTGTTCAATGCGAGTAATGCAGGGTCCTGAGACATGGAATCATCTGAAAGCTATGCCAGAAGGTTTATTTCATGCTCCTGATGGAAGGAGGATGCAATTTTCGGGGTGCATGCAGGTATTATCTTCAGTGTTCCCCTGTCATTGTAGAATGCTGTGTATTGTTCTTTGCAGAGAAGTGTCTGGATTTTTAGTACCCTTCTCACTAAACAGATGGCTACCAGGAGCACTGTCTTGGTGGTGATGGAAAACAGTGAATCTGACTGTGCTGGTTCTAATGGATACCTTGTGAAGGAGTCCTGGACTGAGTTCAGCTTCCAAGCAGGGGGAAACTAGTGACCTTGTCACAGGTTAGGAGGCCTTTAGAGCACTGCTTTAGTAATTAAAGTGTGGTAAGGCTGCAAGTTTGCAGAGATTTTGCAAGACAACCACCTAGATGAACTGTAGCATTCACCATTTGAGGCAGCCAAGATCTTGTCATGAGTGATAGTTCCATTTAAGCTTTGTAAAATGACTGCCTAATGTAAAGATAATGAAAGTGTGCCTGGGAGAAGACCAAAGCAGAGATCATACTGTAGATGAAATCAGGTAATGTGTGGCTGACATGAGATGATGCAAAGTTTAAATTCACCAAATTTGCCTTTGTGGAACAATTCTCAAATTTTTCCTATGTACATGAAAATTCACCTTTGACAACTTTGCCTATAACTTTGCCTCTGACTTCATCTTTGTGGTGCATTTGATGAATTTTTCTCAGATCAAGGCTTTTGATAAACAAGTGCCTATAGGTTACATGGAAACTGCTACCGCATGTCACATGCTACCGCTCTGTGTACAAAGGGATCCTTACTTCCATTTTGCAGTCTAAGTGAGTTAGCTGAAGAGGACAGATCTGCTGCTTTTAGAGCCTTCAAACCCCCAAAAAATACCTTTTAGAGCTTTTTAGTTTTGTCATCTTTTCTTTACTTAGCAGTATGTGAGAATTTATTTAGTTGTTGTTTAGGAGTATTTTTCTATTCCCCACTTTTATTTGTTCTGTTCTTCTTTCTTTTATTAATTTTTTACCCTTTTTCTTTCTACTTAAAATGCATGGGACCAGTGAGGAGGACACTGGGAGGACTGGGACTGGGAGCAGTCCATGCAAGCACAGGGGGATGGAGTCAACAGATGGGACATGCCATCCCATCCCTCTGAAGAGGCCATTATTTGTACCAGCAGCACTAGGCTTTGGAACCCAATGCCCCACACAGCGTAGCACCAGCAGCAGTATGCAATGGAAGTACAACCACCAGCAGTTGACCCTGCTCCTGTAGGTCCTTTGCCTGTTGCAGCACCTTCCCCTGTACCCCCCCCACTTGTGCCACCACCTGAGCCCTGTGAGAAGGAGGAGGAGTCCCGAGAAGGAGGAGTCCCACCCTGGATCATCTGGCCCCTCAACTTAGCAACAGCCAAAGAAAGAGTCCCTTGTTTGGGACCTTTTTCTAATTGATCCCCCTGACAACAGCATGACAATATGCAAATGATGTGACAGGGTTGCTTGGCGAGGGAAACAGGGCAGCCATTTGGGCACAGGTGATCAGCACACCCACCTTAAGGTGACACTCTGCAAGGAGTGGGAGGAACATCTGAGTACTCAAAGAAACAGTGCGAGAGCTGCAAGTGATGGAGTGGTGGCACCCCTACTACTCCTTCCATGCCACATCGTCATCAGGAAAAGAGGCATTGTGGCAGGTCATCTTGTGGTGGACAGATTCCAGAGAGGGACACAGAGGGCATGGAGGGGAGTAGGAGAGAAAGAGCTGCAGGTGGACTCATGTGCTGCAGGGAACACCCAAGAGACCAGCCTCAGTTCCTTCTACATCCATCCGTATGGAAGTGGCACAGCTGTGTGGAGAAATAGGGGAGCTTTCCCTTGAAGCTGATACATAAAAGTAGGCATTGAGGTGTTGCTCCAAAACCAATGGAGAATTCATGAGGGTCTTGTGGATTTTCATGATGGCACTGTTCCCAGGCCATATACTAATTATATCAATCTTTATTCTATCTTATTCCAGCTATATTATCTGTCCTACTGTCTCATTATTTCTACCACTTTTAATAAAAAGAAACAAATAACAAAAAATTGCATATCTTAATTTCTCTCTGCCCAGATTTCTGCTACAGCTTCCTTCCTTCTATATACTGTATTTAAAATCTTCTGTCATCTATCTTATTCCTCCTGCTGCTTAACAAAAGAAAGTTCTTGTTTCCTCTCTATCTTGTTCTGTTTTTCTTGAGCAACTGTGCACTCCTTACACTATCACTGTCTTCTCTCAGAATTGTTCTAAACTACTTGAATAAATATCTCATGCTGTTGCTTCCTGCCACAAGGCTGAGTGCTAAAACTCTGTCCCCCGTTACAGTTCTTGTTACACACTTGGGGAGAAATTGTGAGAAAAGCACAGCACTGGTGACAATTGTGAGAAAAGCACAATGTACATAAATTTTGTGCTTCCAGAAGTTTTCTCAACTACCAGAATAAATATCTCATCTCATGCTGCTGCCTCCTGCTGGAAGGTTAAGCACTATGATTCTGTCTCCCCTTCCATAGTTATCGTTGTGTACTTGTGGGGAAATTGTGAGAAATGCACAACACCTTTGGGGAAAGTGTGAGAAAAGCACAACATACACAAATGATGCGCTCCCAGAAAAAGCACTACATACATAAATGATGTGCTCCCAGAAGTTTTCTCAACTACCACAATAAATATCGTGTCCTGTGCTGCTGCCTCCTGCTGCAAGGATGAGCACTATGATTTTGTTCCCCGCTGCCATAGTTCTTATTAACCCCCTTGTGGGGAAATTGTGAGAAAAGCACATCACCTTTGGGAAAAGTGTGAGAAAAGCACAACATACACAAATTATGTGCACCCAGAAGTTTTCTCGCTTCCCCAATAAATGTCTCAGGCTGATACTGTTACTACTTACGGTACTGCACTGTGTTTTTTTACTGCCCTCAACACTGTTGTTGTGACTCACTTAGTCATAACTGCATAAATCACAATTTACATACATTATCTTGTCACAGAGTTTTTCTTGAGGGACAGGTTGCTACTTGCTGTGCAATGGTACATGAGACGTGCTCCCATAAATCTTATGTGCTTTTGCTGCTGCTAGCTGGTGCTGCTGGGTTGTGTGAGTCTCCACATTAACTATCAAGATGCACATTAGTGCCTGGAAAATAAAAGTGAACTATAATGACTGGAAAAATACTCAAGACACCCAGAAATGAGATGTGCACCCAGAAATCTTATATGCTGCTGCTGTTAACTGGTGCTGCTGTGTGAGTCTCCACAGCAACTGTTAAGGTGCACATTAGCGCCCAGAAATTAAAAGTGAAATCTTGTGGCTGGGAAAATTCTCAGGATGCCCAAAAATTAAATGTGCTCCAAGAAATTGTATATGTGCTGCTGCTTCTGCTGCTAGTTGGTGTTGCTGTGCTGTGCAGGTCCCCACAGCAACTGTCAAGATGCACGTTACCACCCAAAAAAGTACAAATGAATTCTCATAGCTGGAAAAATCCTCAAGGCACCCAGAAATTAGATGTGCTTCCAGACAAGTTATATGCTGCTGCTGTGCCTTGAAAATGTAGCCTACAACAACTGGATCTGGATGATGATCTTCAACTTGAGTATCAGTTTGCAGCAACCTACCAGCAATGGTAAGTATTTTTGAGGTCTTTTTTTGATTGTGGGGGGGGGTATTCAAAACCACTGTATTTTTAACCATCATTTGCTACTCTTTCTCTCTTTACAGGTATTTATCAATAGGGTAACTGAATACTGTTGCTGCATGGGTCTTGCCCAGACATAGTTATTTAATATATGGGTGTTTCCCACCATGGAAGGGAAGTATTTTTGTCTCTCCTTTTTTCTTAAATGTTATCTGTATCCTTCCACATGTCACTGTGAAACTGTTGTCTGCTCCCATTTCTCTTGTTTCAGGTATTTTATTTATTTATTTATGTATTTATTTATTTAGTTTTTGCTAGCCAGGTAGGTACACTAGACAGACACTGTCTTTTTTCAGGAATGATCCAGGAGATTACAACACAGGAAGAGCATACATAGCACAATATATCAAGTGATACAGCATTTACAAAGTTACAAGGGTAAGGCTTACAAAACATTTCAACATGAATGCCATCAATCAGAGGGAGAAGCAGACATGTCACAACATTCAAGAGATCAAGTGAATTCATAGGTAATAAATAAATACATCAGTTGAGGCAATAATATCATCAAACAATGGCTCAGTGATGGATGACACATATGGAGATACAATGTTTACAAGGTTACAAGCGTCAAGGGTTATAACAATTAAGGCAAAAAAACCACAGCCTGGCACAACAAATAAAGAGATACAGTGATTACAAGAGTAACAAATACTGCTGTTGCGAACAGTAGCATCGACAATCAGCAGTACAGCAATTGAGCCACAGATGAGACAGAGGAGAACACAGATTGCCATTTTCATCTTTCTGATGCATTTACACATAGAAGTACTCAAAAAGTGCTTATGATAAGCATGGCAGAAACCCTCAGGTGTAGCACAAGCACATATCACAGGGAGAATGTTATTCCACAGCCTGGGGGCAAAATTCTGAAATGCTGCTTTCTCAAGATTAACCCTTAATTTAAGGACAGCAAGCAGGTCAAGGTCCAAGGATCTAGTAGGTTTTTCTGGTGAGTGACACATTTTACAATAAGGCAGCAGGATCAGTTTGAGGGCTGTTGTATACGCTTGATACAGAGGACATGTTGAATTTAATGACACCACATACAGTGACAGAGATGTTGAAGGAGGAGGTCCGAGCATTAGTTGGCAAGGTTGACCACATCAATGATCTGGTGGAGATTAGAAGATGGCGATGACTGGTTTGCTGCTGAAGTTTGAGGAATTCATCTAGATGACAGAAGGTAAACCGATCTGATGTGAATACAAGAAGGAAAATATTTAGACTGTAGTGTGCTCTATACTGAGTTGCAGTACACCTCAATGAAAACCAACATTAAAAGAAAAAATAACTTTTTCAAAGGATACCTACCATCACATTGTGATGGCACAGACTTCAAATGGACCGAAGGTGCCCCAGGTGGAGGAGGAAAAGCCTTGCTTCTGGGTTGAGAAGAGAGCAAGACAGGAGTACACCTGTGAACACAAGGGAAAATGATGTAGATCTTACTAAAGTAGCCACTGTGGATGAATAACCACACAGACAGTATATAGGTTATCCACTCTAAGTCTTACCATAGGTGTCACCTGTTGATAAAAAATTAATTTAGCTTGACTTTACCCCCATTGTGGCTGCAAAATAGATCCATACTCAGATCCTACTCTAACTGTTCCTGGGACCTATGAAGAACTAAAAAGATGCTTAGCCTGACTTTGCCACCATGGAGGCAGCACTATATATTCATTGTGCATTCACAGTTGTAATTTCAGAAGACAAGAGGTGAGTTATTTTTCCTCACTTGGCCAGTATGGTATCTTTTCAGGTTTTATTTTCACAGCTACACCGTGAGTCCATGCCATGGGCTGCCAACTGAGGAGAGAAACCATAATTTCAGTTTTGTCTTCACAGATGACAGTGGTGGCAGTAAGAATATAAGACTGACAATGGATATACTGTGTGGTCAGTGCGCATGCATTTACATTTGTAGTAAAACAGGGATGAAACTGACAGCATGTCTCTTCCACCTTAACATTAGCAGAAGCAGAATGTTTGGACTCAGGATGTTCTTCCTCATCAGCCTCCATCTCAAGTACACTCTGATCCAGCTCCTTCTCCTCTGCCAGGACACCTTAACATCATCCTTTCTGCTACTGACTGCCACTAAATGCACACCCTGGTTGCTCCTAGACTAGCAGCTCCTGAGTCAACTCCTGACACTCCTGTAACTGCTCCTCCTCATAAGACTCCTGGGACTCGCACAGTAGTGCAGCAGCACCCATGGCAGTTTTTCTTGTCACTTTTGCATGCTGAGCAACAGCTGCTGTGGGAGTGGGACTACTATGCTGCAACCCAAAGAAACTGGAAGCTTTGAGACCAACTCCAGCTCACACTGGCACAGCATGAGGCACTGCCAGCACTGAACTGCCACTGGAAGTCTGAGTGCCACTGACTGTGCTGCGCCCGCAAGTACCTTCCCCAGCACCCTCTGCACCTCTTTGTGACACCATTTTCACAGACCCACTAACAACAGGACTTTTTCTGTGTTCTCTACACTTTGCCTTGCCCACCATGGTGTTAGCAATGTGTGTTTTCTCACTAAATCCCACAATCAAAATTAGCCAACACAGTATCAGTACAGAACAGAACAGAGACTTTCAGACTATCATACAATAGTCACAAAAAATTTAACAAACTGCTGAAATTTCTTTGCCTCAGCACATAAAACACAGATAGAGGCACTTTATTTATGTTGTACTGATCAAGGAAACTGCAGATTATCGGTCAAAAAGTATTTTCTGTGGATCAGAACAAACAGAGCTCTTTTCTCCCAGGCAGAGATGTATTGGGACCATGGCCCAGTGCAAATTACCTATGCCGCCTCTCTGCTTCATGACCTCTGCCCCTTCATTGGCCTCCCTGTTTCATCCACCACTGCCAGGCATAGCAGGGAGGTCAGGATTATGAGGTGGTGGGTGGGTCGATGATGGTTGAAGGCAGCTGAGGAGGGGGTGATGAGTAGCATTGAGGTTGTCAGGTATAGGAGACACCCTGGGTTTAAACAGAGCCTAGGGAGAGGCCAAACGTGTTTGGTGTACCCAAGGATCCCACTGGACTGAGTGGGCAAGCAGGTAGAGGGCTGGCCATGCCCTCTAATCCTCTTCAAGCAGTGCTTTTCAATGCCAGGTCGATAAGGAATAAGACCACTATTTTTACGGACTTGATTTCCTCTGTCAACCTGGCTTGCATCATGGAGACCTGGTTGAGTGACAATGCAGGCCCAGGTCTAGATGCTTCTGCCTCCGCTGGGTACTCCATAGTGCACTGCCCACAGAAGGATTGCAGGAGTGGGGGAGTGACCATCTTTTTTAAATCCAGCCTGTGCTTCACGGTGCATCTGGTTGGTAATACCAGATTTTTTGAGTGCATTGCCGTGCATGGAGGTCCAGGTGCTGGTTGATGGATTCTCCTTGTTTACTGTCCTCCGAGGTTGTGAGGAGAATTCCTGCAGAAGTTGGCAGACTTTGTCATCGACCAGGTGTTGGAGTCCCCCAGGTGATTAATCATGGGGGATTTCAATGCCTAGGTTGATAACGAATCCTCATATTTTGGTTACAACCTCCTCCAATTGTATGTCATCACTGGGCCTGGCACAAGCATTTGCTTCTGCTACCAACCTGCATGGCCACCACACACTTGATCTGTTGTTCCAGCTGGGTCTTGGGGTTGACAGCCTCAAGACTGATCAGGGTCTTGGTCTGATCACCACATCGTGGCATTCACGTTTGGGCCCCCCCCCCCCAAAAGTCCTTTCCCTGCAGAGATGTTCAGCTACCACCCTTTAAGGGGATTGCACCCAGAGGGACTATTGGCATTAGCTGACCTATCTAGAGTAGACGTGGCATGTGTGATTGGCACCAGTGAGGTGGTGGTCACTTGTAATAGGGTGGTATCTGAAGCACTGGATGTCATTGCTGCAGTTTGTATATGACCCAGATCCTCTCACTTGAGATCCCCCTGGTTTGATGTGGATCTCAAAGTGATGAAGATCAATGGTCAGAAGTTGGAGCGCTGCTGGTGGAAGACCCAGCTGGAGGCTGACAAATGGGCCATGCGTGCTCACTACAGTGAGTACCAATAGCAATTTCCTGTAAAAAAGGCAGAATTCCTGTACAGGGAAATTGCTGCAGGGAGAAACAGACCTTCTCAGCTTTTTCAGACTGTGGGTAGACTTCTCCATCCTTCCTGTCTACAGCTGAAAAAGACTTTTCCATACACTTTATGGCAGAATGTAAACCGATCTGATGTGAATACAAGATGGAAAATATTTAGACTGTGGTATACTCTATAATTGGTTGCAGTACACCTGAATGGAAACCAAAATTAAAAGAAAAAAGTAGCTTTTTCAAAGGATACCTACCGTCACATTGTGATGGCACAGACTTCAAATGGACCGAAGTTCCCCAGGTGGAGGAGCAGAAGTCCTGCTTCTTGGATGAGAAGAAAGCAAGACAGGAGTACACCTGGGAACACAAGGGAAAATTATATAGATCTTAGTAAAGTAGCCACAGTGGGTGACTGACCACACAGACAGTATATAGGTTATTCACTCTAAGTCTTACTATACATGTCACCTGTGAATAACAAAAATTCATTTAGCTTGAGTTTACCACCACTGTGGCTGCAAAATAGATCCATACTCAGATCCTACTCTTTCCGTACCTGTGACACCATTCTCACAGATCCACTAGCAGCAGGACTTTTTCTATGTTCTCTACACTTTCTCTTGCCCACCATGGTGTGAATGTTGTGTTTTTTCTCACTAAATCCCACAATCAAAACCAGCCAACACAGTATTAGTACAGAACACAGACTATCAGACTATTATACAATACTAAAAAAAAATCAAAAAACTGCTGACATTTCTTTGCCTCAGCGCATAAAGCACAGATAGAAGCATTTTATTTATGTTGTACTGAACAAGAAAACTACAGCTTATCAGTCAAATAGCCTGTTCTGTGGATCAGAACAAACAGAGCTCTTTCCTCTTGCCAGGCAGAGATGTGTTGGGACCATGGTCTGGTGTGAATTACCTCTGCAGCCTCTCTGCTTACCAACCTCCGCCCTTTCACTGACCTCCCAGTTTCATCCACTGCAGCCAGGCATTGCAGGGACGTTGGGATTACGATGGGGCGGGTGGGTCAATGATGGTGTAAGGCAGCTGAGGAGGGGGTGGTGAGTGGCACTCAGGTTGTCAGGTACAGAAGACACCCTGGGTTTACACAGAGCCTAGGGAGAGGCCAGACATGTTTGGTCCCCGTACCCAAAGATCCCACCAGACTGAGTGGGCAGACAGCTAGAGGGCCAGCTGTGCCTTCTAATCCTCTTCGAGCAGTGCTTTACAATGCCAGGTCGATAAGGAACAAGACCGCTATTTTTGTGGACTTGATTTCCTCTTTTGACCTGGCTTGCATCACGAAGACCTGACTGGGTGACGATGCTGGCCCAGTTCTAGAGGCTGCCATCCCTGCTGGGTACTCCATAGTGCACTGCCTGAGGAAGGCTCATGGGGGGTGGGGGGGGGAGTGGCCATCATTTTTAGATCCAGCCTTGGCTTCACTGTGCATCTAGTTGGTAATACCACATCTTTTGAGTGCATTGCCATTCGTGGGGGTCCAGGTGCAGGTTGCAGGAGTCTCCTTGTTTACCATCCTCCGGGGATCAGGAGGAGAATTCCTGCAGGAGGTAGCGGACTTCATCGTCGACCAGGTGCTGGAATCCTCTAGGTGTTTAATCCTGGGGATTTTAATGCCTGGGTTGATGACGAATCCTCACTTTTCAGTTCTGACCTCCTTCAGTTGATGTCATCACTGGGCATGGCACAAGTGGATACTTCTGTGACCCACCAGCATGGCCACACAATCAATCTAGTGTTCCAGTTGGGTGTTGGGGTTGACAGCCTTAAGATTGATCAGGTCTCTAGGTCTGATCACTGCACCATGGGGTTCATGTTTGGGCCCCCCCTGAAAGTCCTTCCTCTGTGGAGATGTTCAGATACCACCCTTTAAGGGGTTTGTACCTAGAGGGACTATTGGCGTTAGCTGACCTATCTAGAGTAGACGCGGAATGTGCGATTGCCACCAATGAGGCAGTGGCACCTTAAAATAGGGTCGTATCTGAAGCACTGGATGTCATCACTCCAGTTTGAATATGACCCAGATCCTCTCACTTGAGATCCCCCTGGTTTTATGGGGATCTCAAGGTGATGAAGATCAAGGATCAGAAATTGGAGCATTGCTGGTGGAAGACCCAACTAGAGGCCAGCAAATTGGCCCTGCTTGCTCACTATGGTGAGTACCAGGGGGCAATTTCCTGTAAAAAGGCAGAATTCCTGTCCAGGGAAATTGCTGCAGGAAGAAATAGACCATCTCAGCTTTTTCAGACTGTGGATAGGCTTCTCCATTCTGCCTGTCTACAGCCAAAAAAGACTTTTCCATCCACTTTATGTAAAGAGTTTGCTCTGTTTTTCTCTGACAGAGTGTCATCTATCCAGTCAGGGATCCCGTCAGGGAGGCAATTGCCTCTCAGTAGCCAGACTGGGAGGAACAGAGGCACTCTTCCTGTATGGGAGGAGTTTAGGTCAGTGGAGGTGTCTGAAGTGACTGGGGTGATCTTAGAGCTGAAGCACACATATTGCAAACTGGACCCTGCCCCAACGTGTTTCTTAAAGGGATGCGCTGAGGTTGTTGGCCCGGTGTTCACCCAGATTGCCAGTTGCTCGATGGTGGAGGGAGAGTTCCCAGTGGCTTTGAAAGAAACACTGGTGAGACCCCTCCCAAAGAAACCTTCCCTTGACTCAGACATCCTGGTAAATTGCTGTCCAATCTCCAACCTGCCATTTTTGATCAAGGTTGTTGAGAAACTGGTGACACAGCTGCTCGAAGATCGCCTCATGTCCTTTGACATCTATGAACCATTTCAGTCATATTTTTGGGCTAGACATAGTACAGAAACAACTCTAGTTAGCGTGTATAATGATTTACTTAGGACTAGAGATGAGGGAGACAGGTCAGTTCTTGTACTCCTGATCTCTCATCAGTGTTTGACACTCTGGACCACATTGTGCTTCTCAATTGGCTCTGTGAGTTTTCTGGACCTGCTGGTGCTGTCATCAGATAGTCTGAGTCCTATCTCTCAGATAGGGTGCAGCGGGTGGTGATGGGGAAGTTCTCCTCCTCCCCAATGTCCCTGCCATGTAGAGTACCATAGGGCTTGATCTTGTCACCAATGCTGTTCGCAGTGTACATGTTGCCCCTGGGTGAGATCATTCAGCAATTAAGCGTGGCGTTTCACTGCTATGCAGATGACACCCAGCTGTATTTGTCATTTGCACCTGTAACATTTGGTACTGTTGATGTGCTAAACAGCTGTCTGGCTAATATCAATGCCTGGATGGCTTCCAGCTGGCTGAGGCTACACCCGTATAAGACAGAGGTTCTAGTGATTGAGTCAGGTTGCGGGCATGATGAGTTGTCACCTGGAGCTAACACAGGTATTTTCCTGGGGTCTCCTCCATTGGTGGCTTCCCCAGGGGTGCGTAATCTCAGTGTGATACTGGACGGAAGGCTAACTTTTGAAGATCAGGTATCATCAGTAGTTAAACGTGTTTTTTACCACTTGTGGAACATCGCCAGGATCAAGCCCCTCATTCCACCTGAGGATATGCCAACTTTGGTACATGCCTTTGTTACCGCTAGGCTCGACAACTGCATCTCTCTATACTTTGGGGTCATGGGTGGGATCCTCCGCAGACTGCAGTTGGTGCATAACACGGCTGCCTTGTTACTGATGAGCCTGTCTAGATCCAGTCATGTAACCCCTGTCCTGCATGCTCTGCACTGGCTGCCTGTCAGGAGGAGGAGGATCCTTTTCAAGGTGGGCTTGCTCACCTATAAGGCCCTATACAGACTGGGTCCTGGCTACCTGTCAGAGCTCCTGACACCTGTGACCTCTGCTCACTTCCTCTGCTCCTCTTTGAGGGGCCTCCTGGACATTCCCAAGGTTCAGCTCAAGACATCAGGTGACTGTGCTTTTACTGTCTCTGGGCTGACCCTGTGGAAATCACTTCCAACTGCAGACCGGGAGGCTCCCTCGATTGGGGTTTTCAAATTGGGGCTGAAGGCCCACCTCTTTAGCCTGTCTTTTATGGACTGATTTTCCAGCCCAACTGTTCTAGTTATTTGAAGCTGATCTTAAAGTTGCTATTTTTAATCTTATTTATTTTGAAAAATGTTATTGTGTTTTTATCTGTTGTTTTACCTTTGATATGTTTTGTTAGGCGCCCAGAGCCTCAGGGAATAGACGCCCTAAAAATAAAATTTGCCTTGCCTTGCCTCTTCAGAAATTGTTTCAGAAGTGAGTAGTTACACAGTGAGAAATGTGTGCTGTCACCAGATACCTCCCTGTGAACTACATGCGACTGCAGAGCTACAACCCATGTGATTCCAGCTAAAAGCAGAGTAATTTGAACTTTCCACAGAATTACTGTGCTGAATCATGGAATTTAGCATCTATGGTGGAATGAAAAAGGAAGGCAAATTAGGCAATCCTTGGCTTCTGTTGAATTCAAAAGAAGAAATGTGAAATAAAACCAGAAATGGCAGAAAAAAATGAAAAAAATTAAAACCCCAAAAAAGGTTGATTGCTGACAGCACAATTTGGGTGCTCTACAGGTTGGGTGCTTAGATTCACTATGTGATTTTAAAATTTATAATACCACCTGTAGAAAAACAGCTATGGCCACACATTGCTTGCAGAACCCCCCTCCACCCCCCCACACACATACAGAATTATATTGAAAATTGTGGATAAATAAATGATCTGGTGGCACAAATGTCAAGGAACTTTAATTCCACAGTTCATGGCTAGAGTACTGCAGTTAGTGAATATATACTGCAGTACAATGCAAAAATTCCCAGTACATTTTCAGAAGTTCACAATTTCGCTGCAGGAGAAAGGGCAGAAAATTCCACAAAAGTTTTGAAATTTCGCAAAACCTCAGCGGAAGCAGAATTCGCAACTTTCACCCAGCATTAAACCAAACGGAAAAGCCCACTCTCGTGGTGTAAAGAGTGTAGCCATGATGAGTCATCACCAGATCTCATAGTCATGTGCTCAGACTCAAACTGGGGACTCTACCTCAACTGCTATGTCTTTTGAATAGAGCTATGTATTTTACACTTAAATTTACTCTTGTTCTGCAATGATTTATTGATGTTCCTCATAATATTCAAGCTATTTCTCAACACACGTGCTAATAACAAAATTAACTAACTTGATTGAAACATCCCTTAACACTAAACCGTCAGACTTTAAGTGTGAGTTTCAATGTAACAGTGGGGTAGGTGATCATTAATTACATGCAGCAGGGGTAAATATACTGTAGTTGTACGTTTGTTGCAGTAATTGCATTGCAATTGCAGTGCAGTTACAGTGTAATTAAGGAAACGTAAAGTGTCACCATATCCTCATTGATGCAGGCCACTTTGGGACCTGTGCAGATCAGAATACATAAAATATTTGACATTTTGTGACATAATAGAAACATAGAAACATAGACTTTGATGGCAGATAAGGACCGCTAGGCCCATCTAGTCTGCCCATTTCCCTACCTACAGGATAGGCCGCAGATCCTAGTTAACCAACAGCCTATTTCTTCCTATCCCCCACAAGAATTGCCTTATGTCTGTCCCATGCATTCTTGAATTCTCCCACAGTTTTAGACCCCACAACCTCCTCAGGAAGGCTGTTCCATGCATCCACTATCCTCTCTGTGAAATAATACTTCCTCACATTGCCCCTGAACTGCCCTCCTTCTATCTTTAAATTGTGTCCCCTTGTTCTTGCAAGTCTCTTTTTCTGAAAAATGCTACCCTCTTGGACTTTGTTGATTTCACTGAGGTACTTAAAAGTTTCTATCATGTCCCCCCTCTCCCTTCTTTCCTCAAGGGTATACATATTATTAGTATTAGTGGGAAATGGAATAAATAGAATCGTGCAGATATTTCAAGCCCCATTTTTCTTGCTAACCCTCTTCTCCAGATGGAGTACATGGCCCTGTCTGGCCTTGACACGTATGTCAACCTCTTGTGAGGGAAAACTCCCTGGCTTGCCACATGATGTCACCTGCACAGCAGAACACTGCACAATCCCTTCTCAGGCTAGGAGCGTGGTACATGACAGGCCAGCCACTATCATCATGCTGCTCAGTCAGCTCCCCATGTTCTTCCCCGAGCTCGAGTCATCATCACGTAAACACAACATGCTATCCACTGGGCCAATGGCCGGACCTGTACACAACATACTGGGCCAATGGCAAGCCCTACACACATTTCATAGGTTTCATAGGTAGTTCAGAGCAGAAAAGACTGATAGCCCATATTGCTCACCATTTATTAATATCCCATTATTTTGTTAAGAATTAGGTTTCCATCCAACCTGTGCTTAAATTCCTCACTAGATTTTCTGGCTACTACCTCTGTAGGGAGGCTATTCCAAATATTTGATACCCTTACACAGAACCAGTATTTCCTTTTGTCATTACGATATATTTTACCTTTAATCTGCAGGGGATGTGCTCTTGTGTTGTCGCTTTGATCCCTAATATCCAGATCCAACATATCCCACAAGTCTGAGTTTGAAAAGGCTTTATGCACCATACACATATCCCCTCTGAGCCTGCAATACTCTAGACTATGCACACCCAATTTCTGCAATCTTTCACTATATTCCAAATGTTGTACCCCTCAGATAAAGTTGGTCGCCCTTCTCTGTATCCTCTCCAGTGCTCCAATTTCAGTTATACCTCCTGGTGCCCACAACTGTTTGCAATATTCCATATGTGGTCTAACCAGTGAGGTATAGAATGGAATGAGGACTTCTTTGTTTCTACTCTTTATATGCTGCCTAATGCAATTCAAAATACTGCTTGCCTTTTTTAATTACCTTATTGCCGTGTGCCTTACTACCAAGGTCATTTGAAATTCTAACTCCAAGGTCCCTTTCATCTGTAACTTCTCTTAATATAGATCCATTTAATCTATAGTTGTGTTTAAGATTTTTGGAGCCCAGGTGCATCACAGTGCATTTGTCAGCATTAAATGTAAGTTTGTAGATTCTTACCCACTCCTCCAGTTCTCCCAAGGCTTCTTGTAATATCTCTGCATCCTTCTTATTATTTACTGGAAGACCCAACCTTGTGCCATCAGCAAATTTGGACATCCAAGTCTCACCCTTAGTTTTCATAAAAGATATGTAAACACTAAACAGGGCTGGCCCCAAGACAGAACCCTGGGGGACCCCACTAGTGACACTGGACCAGTCAAAATAGGTACCCCAATGCAGACTGTTTGCTTCCTGCCATTTATCCAGGAGGCAATCCATTTGGTAATGTTGCCTGGAATATCGTGCTCCATTAAAGAGTCAATTAGTTGACCATGTGGTACTTTGTTAAACACTTTTGATAAGTCCAAAAAGATAATATCTACTGAATCTTCCTCATCCAGTACTTGACTAACCTTTCCATAGAATTCCAGAAGGCTTGTCTGGCAGGAGCATCCCTTGACAAAGCCATGCTGGGTATGGTCAATATCCCCCCTTTCCTGCATATATTGTACCATAAAGTCTTTAATAATCCCTTCCATGACCTTCCCCAAAACCGCTGTCAGGCTTATGGGCCGATAGTTACTTGCTACATGTTCAGACCCCTTTTATGTAAGGGAACCATGTCAGCCAGTCTCCACACATCTAACACTTCTCCCAAAGCCAAGGAAGTCTGGAATATAGTTGTAATAGAGCCAGTCAGTTCATTTACCATCTCCTTAATAAGTCTAGTGTGCAACCCATCTGGTCCCTGAGCCATTTTAAGATCTATTTTTAGCAGTCTTTCCCTGACTTTGCTAAAATCAATTATTAAACTAGGTTCACCCCTTCCTGGTAGATGATTTTTTGTATTGCATGATTTGTTATTATAAACTGAAGTAAAGACTCTATTGAAATTATTGGCCATCTGGCTATTGTCTGTAATAGTTGTACCATCATCTTCCTTTGGTGGGCCAATAATATTAACTCATCCCCTTTTTTATTTATGTAAGAATAAAAGGTTTTGTGGTTATCCTTTACTTTATTAGTTAAATTTATCTCATACTTCTTTCTGGCTTGTACAATCACTTTCTTTGTGTGTTTAAGTGATTTTTGATATGAATTCCAGCAGGATGTTTGACCGCTTTGTTTTTTTTTTACCTTTATGTATACCTTATTTTTCTGTTTAATACATCTTTTAACTTTGGCTGTCATCCACACAGGAACTATTTTGGTGCTACTATATTTTTTGTTTTGAGGTATATATTTCTTAATAACTTTTTACATTTTGACCCCAAATTTTCAACATAGACTTTTAATGACCACCCTTCTTAACATAACAAGTGTCATCTCTAAAATACCGGCTGAAACATCATTTTGGGCCATAAATGCGAAAACACATTTTGGTTAGGAGTTGGAAAATGACAGCTGTCACATTCATGAGGTGAGGTTTAAAATAATTCTAGTACATTAAAAAATTTTGGGTCAAAATAGTGAATATTGCCAAAGTTATAAGCTATCAATGAAACAGCGTCTTTAAGGGAATTTGTAAAGGGGGATCACCGCAAGCAAAACATAGACTTAGCCCTTATTTCTGAGTCTGGAATCTGGAAGCCTAGTCTCCCAAAGATCTTCTACCAAGTTCCCAAACTCTCCACTGGGATTCTTTGTCCTGTAAAACTCAATGCATGTACCTTTTGTTGATGCAAAATAAGTCTATCCACACAAACAGTGCTAAGTCACTTTCACAACTGTATCTCATCAGGCCCTCCTGACTATCCTCAAGAAGGGAAAGAACACCAGTGCAGATCGGCACAGAATCCCTCTGAAATTCTCAGCATTCTGAACTTGTGAAAAAACTAGGATTCTCTCTGTTAGGAAGTCCCACACACTGCTTTCCATTTGACCAACAGCCAATCTCCGAGGACAAGCCATAGCCAGTCTCTCAAAAGTAAGGTTTGGGTTAGTCTGTCAATATGTTACAACTGCACAGCAGTTGGCCACTAAGTTGCCACCTACATATGGTGAAACTAGCCACACTTTGAGGCAGTAGGGAGCAAATACCGATGCTTTTAAGCTAATTCAAATGACACTGACCAAGTAGCCAGAGCATTCAGTTATTTAAAATACTAAAGCTCAGAAAGCTTTTCAAACATATCCAAATTCCAAAACCAAGCATAATAGTTGCCCTTTACACCTGTTTGACTTTTCAGTCACTATATGTAGTCCACAGTTAAACGAGATTCCTGAGTGAACGGCACTCTAAATCAATAGTCAGTTAAAAAGTTTGCCTCTTAAACTTTTTATTTAAGTGCTCCAGCAGCAGCGCAAGTAAAATAATTGTATCAAAGCAAATTGCAAAAAATGCCAGAGTAAACGCACAAGGAGTGAAGCAGCATTGTGGCCATCTTGCTGCTCTGCCCCCTCACACTCCAATTATATCAATAAATAAACATGTGGTTTGCAAGAAGATCAGTGTGCAGGGTGGTTAAAAAAGAGGGAGATGGAGAACAAATTAATGGTTCAGAACATGCCAGGAAAGGTATAGCATGAGCAACACTCGATCATGCTTCCATCTGGTCCTCTGCAGCCACGGAGTCACTCGCTCTCCTCCCCCCTCTACACTCCAAGGCATCTCTCTCTCTAAAAACTCAGGACAGTCACCTTAAACCACAGAGCTGACAGCATTTTTATCCTCTTGCTATACCTTTCTTGGCACATTCTTCACCAGACCAAACACCACTCGGTCACGCTACTGAGACACAAAAGTAAAAGTAATTTACTCAGTAAATGTCCAGGGGAATAAAAAAAGAGCAGAATTAACCAGATAGCTTTGTTAGCAAAATTATGGCAAGCTCAACCAGATCACCTGAATAAAATTAATTTCTGCCACAAATTCTTTACCGGGCAGAATATCACTCAGTCACGCTACACTGACACACAGAAGTGAAAGTAATTTACATTGTAAATGTCTGAAAAAATGGTAGGATCAACCAGATAGCATTTTTTTTACTTTTTTTGCAAAATTATGGAAGGATCAACCAGAGCACCTGAAAAATAAATTTCTGCCATAGAAGGACTACTTTTTTGCCCCCCAAACAATTCTAGCCATTTTATAAGACAGATAACCCACTCTAGGGTGTGCAGTCGTGTACTGCTATATACACAATCATGTGATGTGTTTCATCCAACCAGCAGAGATAATTTTTTCTACCCATTTTATAAATATATTTGTAAAATGGGTTAGGACAAAGAAGAACTGCAAGTGGTGAAAGACCAGCAGGTGACAGTGTGTATATCAGAGCATGACCGCACACCTGCACTTTTAACCCCTCCAAAACAATTTTGCCAATTTATAAGATAGATAATCCACTCTAGAGTGTGCTGTCACACTCTGATATATGCACGCCTTAGGTGGTTGATGCGCTCGGCCGTAACACGCATGCCAATAAGTGCGTATATCAAAGCGTGACCACACACCTAAGAGTGGGTTATCTATTACATATATAACAGGAGTGGGGTAAAAATGACAAGATAAAAAAGATTACATGATCACATGATTAGCTGTTTTACTGTGCAAGCAAGCATGGGAGTGCTTCCATTCAGAAGAAGTGGCTGGCCTTGGAGGAGGGAGGGTTGTGCCAGTCATCTTTGCCATGTCTGGGGGAAGGGGGCTTCATATTATGAAATTTGTGTGCCTTGGGGAGGGTGGGAGTTGGGGGCTGCTGCAGGGTTGGGCAGTGGGGGGATGATTTGTTTTACAACAATAAAAGCATGAAGAGATAGTTGTTGGCTGTGATGGTGGGCAGTTTTTGCCATTCGCCCATTGTGTGAATCAATTTCTTTTATCAAACCACATAAACATTAAATTGTGGGTGTTGGGGGGAGGGTGGGACTGGGCTTTGTTGCAGAGAGTGAGAGGGTGGGTGTTGTAGTTTAAGATGATTGGATTTGGGAGGAGGGTGGGGGACTGTTTTTTTTTTTTTTTTACTACCCACTCCAGGTACACAGGTATTAGATGCAAATACTGAATTACTGAATATTTGTGGCCCCAAATGCACATATTCAGCCAAATATTCATAATAAGTTAATGTCTCCACCCCTATCAGAGAACAGCTTTCACAATGCTAATGACATAAAAACATAGAAACATAGGAACTGTTGCAGAAAAGGACCATTTGTCCCTCCATGTCTGCCCAGATTTTCCCTGCCTGTCTTCACTCTCCACAGACCCTATGTGATCTCTTTGATCCTCCCCCCTGCCTGTTTACCAATATTCCCTTATTACTACCCCATGCATGCTTAAAGCCCCCCTCCCCACTATTTTCACTTCCATCACCTCTGCTGTCAGACTGTTCCAGGAGTCAACCACTCTTTTGTGAAGTAGTACTTCCTCATATCCCTCTTAAACTTCCCTCTTCCAGCTTCATTGCATGCCATCTTGTCCTGGTGCTCTTCCTCATTTGAAATAGACTCCCCTCCCCTTCTGTACCCTGTTCATCCCTGTGAAGTACTTATAGATCCCTAACATGAACCCCTCTCACTCCTTTTTTCTAGGTTGTATATGTTGCGTCATGCAATCCGTCATGTTTTTTCTTGTAGGGCTCATGATTTAACATCTGTACCATTTTAGTTGCCCTCCTCTGGACTGCCTGCACCCTGTCTATATCCTTTCTGAGATGCAGCCTCCAGAACTGGACACAGTACTCCAGGCAGGGTCTCACCAGTGACCCATACAGTGCTAACACCACCTCCCTCCTGCTGCCAATGATGCCTCTCCCTGTGCATCTTAGCATCCCACTGCCCCTGCCCACTGCCCTGTCACACTGCCCCATCACTTTAAGATCATCAGATATGATAACCCAAGGTCTCGTTCCTGCTTAGTGACCATCAGTACCCCCCCCCATTTCATGCTCAGAGCCTGGGTTTCTATGCCCTAGGTGCATGATTTTGTACTTTTTGGCATTGAACCACATTAGAAGGGTTATTGCTAAGGAGAGCACATTTTCAGTCATATCATGGCACCTGAAGGTCTCTTGCAGCAAAGAGGAAATGGTATGTGGTCAGTGCAGGTAGGAGTTTAGGGGATTTTGTGGTTTGGGAGGGTATTGTGTGTCTTTTTCAAGTTATTTTGCAGTGTGTCAATTGGTATGGTTAGCTTCCTAGAGGTACTGGAAAATCACGGGCACGATTTTAGTACTATTTCCACAATTTTGGGCCCTCCGCATGATCCCAGCATGATAATTCATTCAGTGGCCATAATTGGTGTAAAATGACACTTTGTTTTGTCTAGTGCCGTGTGGTTTTGGTGTTTATTAGATTCTACCCTGCTGGTGAGCCTGTTCCACCCTGTATTTTCCACAAGGATAGTAGAGGTCACAAAAGGGGTGGAATGGCTCCAAACTCCAGCTGCAGGCTAAAGAAACAGTTTCCTTCTGTCTGCATATACTGTATGTGGCCGGCTGTCTTCCCCCACTCCCACGCACTCAGTCCCGCCCGTGAGATCGTTCGACAGGCCCCAAAAATGAAATCTTCCATTGTTCTTCACTACATGGTTGTGGCATTCTAGTGCTCCCCCTCCTAGTAAACAGTCCTTTGTAGTGCTCTCCCTCCATTCCGCATCAGCCACTGACATCACTAGAGGCATGGAATGGTTAGTGTCCTCAGGGGGAAAAAAATGTAAAAGTTTGTGCCCTTTCTTTGCTCTCTGTCCCCCCTCAGGCCCACCTAACTGTTTTAAATGCAGTGGCTTTGAGGGGGGGCAGGTGTAATCACCTGGAGTGGAGGAGATGGAGACCAGAGAGATTAGTCGAACAGAGGAGTGAAGAGAAGGAGGAGCCCTTCCATGAGCAGCAAGAACAGAAGCCGCATTTTGTAGCACCAGTGAGGAGGGAGGGAGGATGAGTCCTGGACCCCTCCAAAAAAACACATTCACAAAAGAGCCTAATTCACTTGGTTCCATTTCTTTGCTGGTGGACTTGCTTCAGGGGGCTGCACAAATCTGTTCTCCCTGTTTGCCCACCCTGCTAAGTGTTCTGTCTGTTTTCCTTTTCTGCTTGCTGCCCTATGCCTGCTTGATCTTGCCATCTCTGCCACCTGAAGACAATGTGAGACCAGCCCAGATTTCCTGCCTGACTCTGCTAAGGTAAGTCTGTTTTGTGTTGGGATGGAAAAGTGAGGTTGGACTTGAAAGAAGGGGTGGAGGAAGGGCACTAGCTGGGGTGGTAGGAAAAAAGGATACTGTAGAATTGATAAATCTCACGTTCACTTAATTTAGCACATTACCGGTCCTGCAATAGTTGGCGTTTAAAAAAATTTGTGGACCTCTGAACCACTCTGCCATCATTATTCATTCAGATCTGGCAAAGGATTACTGCAAGCTGTCAAAGAGTTGTCAGAGGGTTACTGTCAGGCACTTGCCAGGAGTTGATTGCCTAGCATCAGCAGCTAATTGTCAATAATTATGTCAGTGTCAGTGGCTCGGTAGGTAGCACACTCGCCTCTGAGGCCAGGAGGTCAGAGGGCTGTGGGTTCAGTTCCCACATCTGGCACTTGGGTTAATATCCCAGTATTGACACTGTAGTGCAGCATGAGAGGGGTGTTGCACTTCTGAGGTGCCGTCTTTCGGATGAGACATTAAACCGAGGTCTCATCTGCCTGGACTGGTGGTAGTTCAGGTGGATGTTAAAGATCCCATGGTGCTTATCAAAAAGGGTAGGGGAATTTCCTGGTGTCCTGGCCAAATTTCCCTCTTTCACTAAAAATACCACCAACAGCTTAATCTGGTTCAAGGTCAGTTGGCATTCATCTGTATCCCCCTCCCCCGGGTTGTGCCTGAAAATAGGCAGGATATGTCTAGTGCACTTACCCAGTCAACAAAAACTAAATAAAAAAAGAAATAATTACTAATTACAGTACTTACTAGTACAGGTATCTGTGCTGCTACCATTCACTGAAGATCTGCTGTGCCTTGCTGTTCTGTGCTGGAAGTTTGTTTCTCTTGCATTTCTCCATCGCTTATAATGTCTTTGGTGAACTGGCTGCAAAAGAGTCAGGGAATTAAGAGGAAGCATAATATTACAGTTACTGAGGACATTATACCAGAGGCTTTGAGTGACACTGCAGGAGTTACAGTGAAAACGGCAAACTTTGTCATTCAGGAGCTTAAGCTTGCCTCCCCTTCCCCCAAGAGAAGATGAACTGATTATGCTCACTACAGTCTTGAACTACGATATGAACTCAGACACTATTCGGCCACAAACGGTGTTATGAACACAGTCAGGTACTATCAAAAGAGTACAGTAAAATCATTAATGAAAGCACACTGAGAAAGTTTAAGTCTGACTACCTTGACAAGGTTCGTGTTAATGGTGACCCTGCATTAGTTGCTCCCAGTCCACCACATAAGCCCTGGGGTCGACCTACATTGATTATGGAGGATATAGAAGCTGAAATGCGCAAAATCATAAGAAGTCTTCGCTCCAAAGGTGCGGTGGTGAATGCGAGGGTGGTTGCAGCCGGAGTTTTGGGTGTGATAAAAGCCAACAACCCAAAGATGCTTGCAGAAAATGGGGGCAATTTGATAATAATGAAGCAGTGGGCATGGCATTTCCTAAATCGCATGGGGTTTGTAAAACGGAAAGGCACCAAAGCTGGCAGAAAAACCTCAAATGATTTCCTACAGTTGAAGGCAACTTTTCTAGCTAGGTTTAGCAGAGCTGTCAGTCAGGAACTTATACTGCCTGAGTTGGTGTTTAATATGGATGAGACTTGGGTGCAACTGGTGCCATGTAGCCAGTGGACTATGGCTGAATCTGGGGCTAGACAAGTTGAAGTAACTGGGCTTGCCGACAAGCGTCAAGTCTCTTTAGTTACAGGGTGTATGCTGTCCAGACAATTCTTAGCCCCCAGGTGATCTATCAGAGGAAAACTACAGCCTGACTCCCTAGGTTTTCCTTTCCATATGATTGGAACATCACATTCAGTGAAAATCACTGGGCTAACATAGTCACAATGATTTCATACATTGACAGTACCCTCAAGCCATATATTGCCAGTGTAATTGAAAAGCAAGGTCTACCTAAGGAACAGCACAGCATTCTGATTTTAGACTTGTATAGAGCCCACAGTACCCCTGATGTGATTAAAAAGCTGGAGTCTGAAGCTATAGTGCCGATATTTGTACCAGCATCATGCACAGATCTATTGCAATCTCTCAATGTTTCCATAAACAAATTGTTTACGGACTACCTGAAAATATCTTTCACTGAGTGGTACGCCGGGATGATTACTGATCAAATCAACTCCGGTTCCAAGTCCACAGATATTAAAGTAGATTTAAGAATGACAGCCCTGAAATCAAAGTATTCAGAGTGGTTGGTGAAGGCCTTTAACTCGCTGTGTGAGCACAGGGAGGACTGTATCCGTAGCTTTGAGATTGCAGGACTTGCCGCTGCACATGCCAACTGCTTAAACCAGGTAAGAATAAAGTTTTTTAAAATGCTCTACAACACCACTACATGTTACTGTAGTACAGCATAGTGACTAAGAGTACCATCTATTTTTCAGGTGCCAGATGAACCAGAGGAGCTAGAGGAGGCGCCAGATGAACTGCTAGACTGTTGAATCTTTGGCAGCTTTTTGCAATGTTTATGGATTGTCTTCCTTTTGTTTAAATGTTTAAACATTTAGTATTGTACTGCACTGTACCAGTGCAGTATTTTTTTTGAGTATTTTTAAGTTTGCGGTGTAATAAAATTTGCTTTACTATATGTGTGCTATTCGATTAATTTAGCAGTCCAGCAGGGGGCGAGAACATAGCAAGATTTTTTAAACTGCTAAAATGTTCAATTCTACAGTATGTGGTGCCTTTGCTGAGCTTACACTTCCAGTTGAATTTTTTTGGTTCTGCATGCCATGCATGCTCCTGTGCCACCTGCATTGTTGATGGTCGGCTGAGGAGCAGGGTGGCAAAGAGCAATTTGTTTTCTGCATGCATACCAGCCTGCCAGGCCCATGCCATGTTCATGTGGTTTGTCGCTTGATGGTCAGCTTAGATTCGGGCCTAGCAGACTGGTACACATGCAGGAAAAAAATTTTCTGGCCTCGGGTGATGGTGGGCAGAGGGGCGGATGAGTAGGCTGGCTAAGAACAATTTTTTTCTGCATGTATACCAGCTTGCCAGGTCCGTGCCATCTTCATGTGGTTTGTCGTTCAATGTTTTGCTTAGGTTCAGGCCTGGCAGACTGGTTCACATGCAGAAAAAATAGTTCTGGCCTCAGGTGATTGTGGGTAGATGAGCAGATAAGCAGGCTGGCAAAGAACAATTTTTTTCTGCATGTATATCAGCCTGCCAGGTCTGTGTCATGTTCATGTGGTTTGTCACTCGATGTTTGGCTTAGGTTTGGGCCTGGCAGACTGGTACACATGCAGGACAAAATTGTTCTGGCCTCAGGTGTTGGTGGGCAGAGGGGCGGATGAGCAGGTTGGCAAAGAACATTTTTTTCTGCATGTATACCAGCCTGCCAGGTCCATGCCATGTTCATGTGGTTTGTCACTTGGTGATCGGCCTAGGCTCAGGTCTGGCAGACTGGTCCATATGCAGAAAAAGTAGTTCTGGCCTCAGATGATGATGGGCAGAGGGTTGGACGAGCAGGCTGGCAAAGAACTATTTTTTTCTGCATGTATACCAGCTTTCCAGGTCCGTGCCATGCTCGTGTGGTTTGTCAATAGTGGAGGGATGGGTCTAACAGATGGGCACATATCTTGAAAACAGTTGCTCTGACCTCTGATGGAATACGGAGGGCTGTCCAAGCTGGCAGACACAGAACAATTAGTTTTCAACCTGTGTACCAGCCCGCTTGGTCTGTCCCTTGCTCCTGTGCTTTGTCGATGATGGAGGGATGGGGTCTGACAGACTGGCACACATGCTGAAAACAATTGCTCTGGCTTCTGATGGAATATGGTGGGCACAGAACAACTATTTTTAACCTGTATACCAGCCTGCTTGGTCCATCCCACAGTCTTATCATTACCAGTACCTGAAAATACTACAGCGGTTTAAAAAAAAAAAAATTGGGCTGTGAATTTTTTTTTGGTTTATTAAACAATAAAACTTTTTATTTGATTTGGAATTCAACTGCATTGTGCTCACTTTAGTGGGTAATTTAAACATTTCTGTACCACCATCAAAGCATCCCTGCATTTCCCGCAACGAAGACAAGAATTGTCACCTCTCCAGTACCATTTGTTCCATCGAGAGGGTGTATATTTGCCCAGCAGATCTTTATGAGGATGGGGGGAAGCTGTTCTGCTGTGTTTGCTGCCACACACTAGATTTTGTTCAGAAGCATACCATCAATGTTCGCCTGAAGTCGTGGAAGCATCTGGAATGAAAAGAAGCACAAAAAAGAATACAACAAAGTACAGTGGTAGTTTGCTTAAAGTTTATATAATGGAGCTGGCCCACTGCTGCAGACAGTTGAGGCACTGAACGCCATACTTCACATCATGCCAGTGACCTGGGTGTAGGCTCAGACCACCAGGGGTTGCTGGGGGGGAGCTGACTGAGCTGGCTTTGTAGTTCCCCTCAGTGCATGGTTGCCACCCAATGGAGGCTGGGTGGCAGTGTCATGCCAAGGAGTCCTGGCACTAGGCTGAGAGATGGTGGAAGAGGCAGTCACTGGAGCTGTTGTGCATGTGTGCTCCACCACGCACACACAACCATGTTCCGGGGCCTTGGGTAATGCGGGTAGAAAATGTGCAAATGTGGGAACAAGCAAGGATGACACCTCTGGGCCAACTCCAGGGATATGTTAAATGCCCAAAAGACCCTGGAGTTGGTGAAGGCAGACCAACATAAGCTGCAGCCTGCTGCAGAGCATAAAAAACATGGAAAAAATGTTTATGTAATTGATGCTTGATGCTGTTATATAATTGATAGTTACATTTAAATCTGTACCCTCATCATTTGCTCTTTTTTTTTTTTTTTTTTGTCCTGTAGTTGCTAAGCGACAGCAAACACTGAAGACATGTTTTGCAAAAGCCACCTCCTCATCCCTGGAGCGGAAATAATTTGTCATGGACTTTCTATGTGTCTTGACGCGGGCAGACATCCCTTTGGAAAAAGCTACATCTTTCCAGGATTTTCTGTGCAAGTACATGAAGCAAGGTGGGAGTCTTCCTGGGCCTGCACATTTTAGAAGTACCTACCTGACCCCACAGTTCTTTATAATCTTAAGATAATGCCACAAGATAACTGCTGGAAATGCCAATCCTCTCCTGCCCATCTATTTCACATACTATGGACATGCCCAACCATTCGCACTTTTTGGGCCCAAATTTTGAATGGCTGCTCTGCCATAATAGGCATGCCAATATCCCCTCAGCACTATCTCCTTGTGTTGGGGGACACCTCCACACTGAGCCCTCTCCCCTCTCCCAGTAAGGCGTGGGTTCTTCTGGCAATTATGGAAGTGAAAAGAGCTATCCTGGCGAAGTGGCGGCAGGTCACCCCCCCACACCTCCGCAATGGTGGGTAGCTATGGCCAGACTGGCCGTTTTTGAGTAGCTTACTGCAGTAGTCAAAGGTAAGCTTGCTGACTACTACCTGAAATGGAATGCCTATCTGAATTCTCACATTTGTAGGGTAGCTCCTCCTCCACTGCAGAACCCTCCCCCCTTTTGCTGGCCTGATTTATGTCTGAATTAGTAGAGATGATGTTCTCTCCATTGTAGCCTTTGACTTGCTCTCCACCACCCTAGTCTATGTCTCATACTTTCCTTATTTCATCTTCTCTGTCACTATGGTAATCTAAATACCAATACAATAGGCTACCTGGCACACATTACCTAAGAGATCCTGATTGATCCTCCCTAATATAGAGTTGAGCCAGCTCACCTTTCTGAGCTTTCCTAAATGTATTGGAATTGGTGTAACTAAAGAATAAGACTTGTTTTGGTGTAACTGAATGTTTTCTGTGGTGTTGTCACTGTTATATGCCTGGGCTGAACCAACCAACAGGTTTGTTGCTCTGTACCTCATAAGTAGTTTGTCAAAACTGAAAATTTAATAAAATATTACATGGTAAAAAAAGAAGTACTTACCTGCAAGAACCTCATCCTCAGCATGAAGACTTCCTGAAGACACAGCTCAAGGATGATCAAGTCTTCATCTTTCTCTTTGAAACCATGGACCCCTGTGGACACAATGTTTTGGCTGTTTTGGCACAGCCATTAAGAAATGTGAAGGAGCAGCCTCTCCTAATTGGCATGGAATTCCTACAGCATGTCAACAACACAACAGTAGCCCATTCTCTTCTCCGAGTCCTAAACAGCAACGGGGTGGAATTTGACAAAGTTCTCGCTATAGTTAGTGACAGTGCGAAGCTACATGCACAAGGCATTTGGCACTATTCTGAGTGGCCGTTGGAAAATCCTGTGCATGTGACCTGCATAGCCCATCTGCTTAATCTTGTGCTGGAGATATGGTCTGACACCTTACGAGATTTAAATCTTGTGGTTGCTCTGGTAAAGAAAGTTTTCTGTCAGAGTCCAATGAGGCGACATCAGTTTTTAGAGTTCATGGAGTCTAAGGAGGGCATTGTGCCAAAGATGCCAGTCTATGCAGTGCAGACCCAGTGGTGTTCTTGGATCAGTGCTGTGGAATATCGGGTGGACTACTTGCCTGTAATCACAGAATTCCTTGAGAAAAGCACTACATCTGATGCTGCAACTTTAAAACATCTCAAGGGCTGCCTTAAA
The DNA here is from genome assembly GCA_016271365.2 of Neoceratodus forsteri. Lineage (NCBI taxonomy): Eukaryota > Metazoa > Chordata > Ceratodontiformes > Ceratodontidae > Neoceratodus > Neoceratodus forsteri. Next base: position 958,974,854 of record CM028135.1, on the reverse strand, counting down.
AACAAACAAACAGAGTTGCTGACACAAGCAACTTTTGTGGCTGACAGTTCTCCAGAGCTTGTCAAACTCATTGAAGAGTTGCAGACAAGTTCTAAGCCTCAGGGTCACGCTATATTTGGACATTTACAGAATGAACACGAAACAAACTTGTTGCACTCTCACCAATAAATTGTCGAAAAAATGTAGAAAATGAGCAGAATAATCCAAAGGAAATCTTTTATTCTAGTTCAATGCATCCAGTTGCATGCCAACTGACCACCCAGTGCTTCGACTCCTTGTGAGTCTTTCTCAGGGTTGTGGTCAGAGGACAGGAAAACACACTTAAATACATGTCATAGCTTATTTACATAGTGACATCACTTTCTCAGTTATTAAAGGCGCATACGCAATATAAACTTAATGACAGTATATAAACACAAAACATTTTTTATCTTCATTCAATAAATTTATACAAAATTAAATTAAATGTAAATCTTAAAACAGAAGCAAGAAATAATTTTGCTTTAATTTTATCTTTTGCTTTGCCTTTGCAGGTGCTGCTTTATTTATTTTTATTTTATTTAGTTTTTGTTGACCGGGTAAGTGCACTAGACAAATCCTGCCTATTTTCAGGCACGACCCGGGGGAGGGGGATACAGATGAATGCCAACTGACCTTGAACCAGATTAAGCTGTTGGTGGTATTTTTTAGTGAATGAGGGAAATTTGGCCAGGACACCGGGGAAATTCCCCTACTCTGCTGGCGCTCGGTGGCCAGTAGGTGAGCTGAACGTGGTAGCAGGATGGCCACTTTGGTGAGGAGTTCAAGGGGAGAGATTGTGTCTGCCGAGGCAGTGAAGTAATGCAGGATTTGGATAAGGATTTTGAGACCAATGTTGGATTGGAGGTGGAAATCGCAGATGTCTTTCAAGATGCAGTGGCTTCAATTGATGTTTTGCCTGAGGTGCAGTCAAATGTCAGGAGTTCCTTTCAAGCTATTTCAGAGGAGGCTCCAAGTGAAGTAGAAACTTATTTTGTTGACTCTATGGCTTTAAAACTGGCTTCTACGGCGTCCCTAGAGCCTAGGAATGCAAAAGTGGTTGTTCGATGTGGTAGAGTGGTGACATCTACGGCTCAACTTCGGGAGACGGAGCTGAGTGAGGAGAATATTTGTCAAACGACTATGTCTACAGTGCATGGATTGTCTGGTGGAACAGTAGAGGAAATTGTTTCCGGGGACGGTTCGATGCAACACGGGCAAGTGAATCATGACGACGCAGAGGTGGATTTCAAAAAGGGTTTGCGAACTGCTGCAGAGGTTGTGAGTAACAGTCAGCCGAAGTTGGCTTTTGCCACAATAACTTTGCAAAAAGAGACTGGGTTTGTGTTTAACCCGAAGAAAGGAGGGGTAACGGGGGCGATTGTGAAGTCCCTGTAATTTACCAATCGGTAACTAACGTTCAAACAAGGGTGACTGAATTTAGTTTTAGTGCTTTAAAAAAAATGTCTGATGTCAAAAACTGAACTAGCCCCTAGTTTTCAAAAGGAGGTTTGTAGAGCTAGCCCTGTGCCTCCTGAAGGGGAGCTTTCTACTGCAAACTCGATATTAACTCATGTTGTAAATTGGTCACCTCAGGGAGCTTTGGAGGCGGCTGGGTGGAGACAAGCAGGTACAGGGGTTTGGACTCCTGATCCGGTATGGGATAATTCGTTGGACTTGAATAAACATTCTCCTACGTGGATACCAGGAGTAGGACAGGGACTGGGCTGTCATTTAGATAAAACTGAACAACTGGATGAGAGTAAAGGGGTTGTTACCAATCCTTTGCCTGTAAGTTCAGGGCCTTCATTATCACAATTAGGCCCTGAGGGAACTAAGCCTGGGGAAGAACCTACAGTGGCTAAACCATTAATGTCTGCGTTATTTGCACAGAGTAAATGAGAAGTAGCACCTAGACGTAATGCGGTCCGTATAAGATACAAAGGGGGGCTACCAGAGAGACCGGACAGGCATTATGTGGGAAAATCCCTGATAAAAGAGTCATTGTCCTTTTTCCCACGAGATGTTTTTGCTTTTATTAACATCTCGGGAGAGGATAATTTTGATATTAGCTTTCGTTCTCCCTCCTTATTAAAGTTATTTTGGGACAGATATAATCAGGTTAAGTTTTCCCCATTGTGCACCCCCTTTTTTGTAATCCCCCTCACAAAGCCATTAATTAAATATGTCACTGTGGTGTTTTGAAATGAGTGTGTGCATGTGGAGGATATTACCTTCTGGCTGTCTCAGAAGTGTGAGGTTCAGAGTGACCCGGACCCTATTTTAGATTCTGAGCATTTCTGGACAGGTGGTTGGAAATATAGAGTGAAATTAAGGCAGTCTCATTTGGGGGAGGAACATATCCCGAATTCCTTCTTGTTGGGAAGGGATAGGGGGTATGTTTTTACAGCAGCCAGCCCAGGACTTGTTATAAATGTGGTTCAAGAACTCACCTGTCGAGTATATGTGATCAGCCTAGATGTGACAATTGTAGTGAAGTTGGTCACCTTACAATGTTTTGTAATAATGCTACTAAATGTGATCCGTGTGAAGAACGTAATCATGTTTTTCGAGATTGTCCATGGGCAACTCAAAGTAAGGCTGTTTGTGATGATTTGGACATGATTATTACCAAAGCCCAAGATATTAAAGAAAGGCAGCAAGGGGATGGTGGTACCTTAAAACCCCCTTCTTTACCTCAGAGCACTGTAGATAATTATGTAGTGAACACTCCGACTAAACCTAAGGCCCCAGTTAAAATGGCTATTGAGGAGGGGGGGTTGGTGAGTGTTTATGAACTGTTACAGCCAGTCTGTTATAAAAACTCGGAGGTAGATTCAGTAGCTGAGATGACTCCCCTCCTCCCTGTACCTCCCAGAAGATCTGGTAGAAATATAAAAACCATCCCACCCTCTGATTCGGAGCCTTTGGAAACAAAAAATTCTTATTCTGCATTATTTTGGGGAGATTCTGAAATGGATCAGGGAGATACAGACTCCCAGAAATCATTATATGATTCATTGGCGCCACCTAGGGATGATTATAAAGAAAAGAAAAAGAAAAGGAGGAAAAAATAAGTTTCTTTGGATCAATTTTTTTTGTTTAAATGGGTTTTTTATAGGCCTCGGTTAATATACATAGTATTCTGAGTCCACAAAAGAGACAGGCTGTGTTTCAGTTTTTTCATGATGCTCAAATTGCAATAATATTTTTACAGGAAATTTGGATGTTTTCCACAGATCAAATTGTTTCTTTTCAAAAGGATTGGCCGTTGGGCCCATCTTATTGGTCCTTTGGGGTAGATAGAGCTGACGGAGTTGGGATTCTTTTTAATGCATATAAATTTATTTTGTATAAATTAATTGATTTATTTCCAGGAAGGGTATTAATTATAGATGGAAATGGGAAGCTGAGAATTTTCGGTTTATTAATATTTATAATCCCCAAACAAAAGCTGCTAGGGTGCTCTGTTTGAAAGGGATTCAACCTTTTTTAGTTACGTCCTTAACCATACTTTGGGGTGGAGACTTTAATTGTAGTATGGGGGAAAACAAGAGGGGGTTTAATAGCAAAACCTATTGTGATTCCAATTGTTTAAAAGATATTATAATGAAAGCAAATTTAGTGTCTTGTGAAAAATTCGGTTCTGATGATTTAGGAGGTACCTTTTTAAGGGGAAAAAGGGGTTTATAATAGACTACCTTTTCATCCCTAATACAATTCCTGCAAAACATTTTCTTACAGTACCAGTGGAATTTTCTGACCATGTCCTATTGCAGGTTGAGATAGGAGGGGTCACAAATCAAGGAAAGCAGCATACAAGATGGAAGCTTAATACTTCTGTATTGTAAGACCAGATGGTGCTAAATTCAATTAGATTCATTCTAAAAACTAGACTATCTGTAGCTTTTTTGTACACCGACATCGGAGTTTGGTGGCAAGAAACAAAAAGGGATTGTGTTGTATGGTTTAAAAAATATGGAATTCGTCGTAGGAATTCGGAGTTTTTTGCCTCATCTAAAACTGAGATCTCAGTTACAATATTTACTTACATTAGCAAATTCCTCCAGACAGGATTTTTCTGAGCAAATTGAGGAGATTAAGTTGCAAATGAGGGGTTATCAATATGATAGGGCTAAAACTTTGCAGGCGGTGATAACCAATCATATGAGGAAATCGGTAGTAGGAGACCCATTTGAATTATGCAAATCAATCAAGGACCATTCCTCTTTAGAATTTTTAATTCACAAAGGGTGTAGAGTGGACAGAGTGGATTCTATAGTAGATGTTATAACCACCCATTTTCAGGATTTACAATCCACTCATTCTTATTCTGAGCAACAAACTAACCAATTTTTAGCCCCCAGTCAGATTTACTTAAAGATGTGACGGAGGCTATGATGGAGCCCTTTTCTAGTTTTGAGATAGAAGCGGTAATAAATAATTTAAAATCTGATGTTTCACCAGGGCTGGATGGTCTTTCCAATTCTTTTTATAATACATTCTGTTCAGAATTGGTTCCTGGTTTGGGTTTAGCATTTAATAATTTTTTAAAGGGGGATTTGATTCCAAGTTTTTTTTTTCAGAAGGGTTACAGACTTATATTCTTAAGACTGGAGATAAGGGGGAATTTGGAAATTGAAGACCAATCACAGTGCTTAATTCAGATTAAAAGATTTTGGCAACCTTAATAAATAACAGGTTGAAAACGTTGACTAGCATGGTAATTTCTCCTGCACAGTTTTTTGGTCTTCACAACAGAAGAATTCAGTCAGTCCTGTTTACTATAAGGGATGTTATTGAATATTTGAAGGATGTAGGAGTGACGGGGTGTTTATTAACTGTAGATCTGGAAAAAGCCTTTGACAGAGTTGGTCACCCCTTTTTGTTTACAACTTTGAAATTTTTGGAGTACCAGAGCAATTGCTTTATTTAATAAAAGGGCTGTACTCCTCTGCATTGGTGTATCCTGCAATTAGAGGTCAATTGGGGAAAGGTTTTGTTATGAGAAGTGGGGTAAGGCAGGGTTGCCCCTTGAGCCCTCTCCTTTATATTTTTTCCCTAGAACCCCTTATAAGAGCAGTTAGCTTTACCCCAAGGTGCAAAGGGGTGGATTTCCCTTTAAAAAAGTCTTCCTTAACTATACTGGCATATGCAGATGATGTTTGTCTTTTTTTCAGAGACGCACAAATCGGCATATTTTTTCAAATTTTCAATCATATTCTTATGTATCTAATGCTAAAGTTAACCTATCTAAGACCAAAGGTTATTGATGGAGGAACTGTCAGACCCCCTTTCAATATAATTCTATAAAGGTGTCTACAGATCCCCTTACAATCTTAGGAGTGGTTTTTGGAGCTAATAACCTCCCGGAGGAAAATTGGATGGCTGTTTGGATAAAATGGCTTTAAAAGTAGATAGATGGAAGAAGTTTAGATTTTCTAAACTTAAATGAATCCAGGTGTTAAAACAATTTATTTTGCCATGCTTACAATATATAGCAATTATTTACCCCCTACCGGCCCAATTTGAGACAAGACTGTATAGCATTTGTTTTCAATTATTGTGGGGGAATAGGTTAAATCCGGTAAAGAGGTGTTTTACTTACCTAGGGAAAGATAAAGGTGGCTTAGGAATGGTGGATCCAGTAATTTTTTGTTTTTCATTATTTTTTTCAGGCTCATTAAAACAAGGTTTAGACCCACTATGTAATCAAGAGTGTGGTTTTTTTAGGGCTCAGTTGAGACGGTTTTTCATTGTTTGGGTACAGAGTACTCCTAAATTATCCCCTCATTTGTGCTTGCCGGAATATTTTAAATCAGCAGCACGAAAACTGCATAAGTGGAAGGTTACCAAAGACCTGATTAAAGGGAGTTCATTTAGGAAGATTTATAACGCATTAATGACAGTTATTCATCCCTGTCAACCTAGCTTTAAAAACTGCCCTTCTGGGCTGATTCCTAATATTTTAGATCAGTTGAATAATCCCAGGTTACCAATCCTTATGTGGGAAGTCCAATGGCTTATAATGTATGGAAGGTTAAATGTCAGAGGAACAGCTAAATATAAAGCCAAGGAAGAGAGGAATTGTTCTTATGAAGAATGTATTAATAAGGAAGAAACCATGGAATATTTTTTTCTCCAGTGCTCTTTTCTGTTAAAATTATGGCCCTTTTTGGCAAAAAAATGGGATCTGAATTGGTTGGCTTGTTTAAATTATGACATATTGGTAATCAGTAATTTTCCCCCTAATTTAAGGAGGTATGAAAAGGGTACTTTAAGAGTACTACTGGCGTGTTTACGGTACTGCCTTTGGCAAGTAAGGTGTCAATGGGTATTGTATCAAAAAGGACCTCATTAGAGGGGTTCCATATATATGTAGTAACTGAACTAAGGAAGATTTTTCTTTCCGATAATAATTTATATACGGTAGAGAAAGTTAGGAAATGGTGGAAAAGTTTTTCACATATCATAAAATATAAATAGCAGGTTAAAGTTTGCTATTACACTGTGTTCCTTTCCTTTTTTTTTTGTTTGTTTGTTGTTGGAATTTTGTTTTCTTGTCAAGATAAGTTAAGGTAGTTTTTTTTAGCTGGGGTTCTTTAAAATAATTTAATGATCTAGGAGTTATTGTTATGTTGTGTTATTAATGTTTGATCCTTTTTTGTATTTGAATGGTTTGTACCTATGTTTCTATTTTCAATAAAATCACCCCTACTCTTTCTCGATAAGTGCCATGGGATCTTTAACATCCACCTGAACTATCACCAATCCAGGCAGATGGGACCTCGGTTTAACGTCTCATCTGAAAGACGGCACCTCAGAAGTGCAGCGCCCCGCTCATGCTGCACTACAGTGTCAGTACTGGGATATTAACCCAAGTGCCAGATGTGGGAACTGAACCCACAGCTCTCTGATCTCCTGGCCTCAGAGGTGAGTGTGCTTCCTACTGAGCCACTGACACTGCCACTTAACAGCACTCACTGTACAAATTTATGCTGCATATTTCAAAACAATACGAAAAATAGAAAATGACCAAAAGGTCTTCAAATCTCATTAAAGAGACTGTTACTTAACTTCTAAAGAAAGGGATTCAGGGCAGGATTCACAAAGTGAAATGGGACTAAGTCACACTCCACAACCCCAGTTGCACAACGAAATTGCCGCAACTGCGGAGTGCCCGATCCACAGCCACAGCAGTTGCGGAGGGTGCTACGGCAGGTCCCAATGCCCGTAGCAGCCTCCTGCAGCTGTGGTGCTGTCCCTGGCAACAGCACCTGCAAGCTGCTATATTCCGTGGAGCCGGTCATACTCTGGCTCCACCTTAGTGAATACCCGCAGCTGTGGGCAACCTGCGGCTTCGCAAGTGGAAACCCACTAGTGCTGAGGTTTTCCTGCAGCTGCAGGACCTTCCCCCATGTTAGTGAATCATGCTCTCAGTCTCTGGAAAGGACTCTGTTCCTTACTCAAAATGATGGCTCCATTTTGTGGTTCCATATCATATTTAATTTCCAGCCATACAGCCTGGATCCAGAGATCAGAATTTCCCAATTGAAATGACCTACAGAAGAAGGAGAAAAGACAAGAAACAGTGTTAGACTAAGAGAAGTATTATTATTGTATCTATATTCTGTATTGGAAATCAGTTATTAAAATTCATAACTTCTAGCTGGCCCATCGGCGCAGCGGTTGGATTTCCGCATGCAACGCCGGTGACCCGGGTTCGGGAATGGACCAGGGTTGCTGGAGGGCCAGCCGGTGGGAGAAGGATGCAGCATCCTAGGGACTGCTCTCCTTCTCTGGGGGGAGGGTGGGGAATGTGCCCGGAGCATGGATGACCCCTGGCGGAGGCCAGGAGTCACACTGCTACTAGCACTGGCTCGTATAGGAGGTGGAGCAGACACAGGCATCATTGCACGACCCCGCCTCCCGGAAAAACGGGGAAAAAAGTCAGTTGCCAGCCGCCGCTAATGAAGCTTGCCACGGCTTCAATGTGCTCCCCAAGCCAGCCCTCCAACCTAGCTCCAAGTCTGCGGCATGCAAGGGGAGTGCCGCAGCCCCATCGTGGGGGGTAAGCCATGGGTATTGAAGGGCCTGAGGCTGATTTGGGGCAGCAGAAGCCCGTGACCCATGACTGGGTTGAATACATCAGGCAGCAGGCAGGGCTGAATAATAATAAAGAATAAATAGAAAAAAAAAATTCATAACTTCTTCTAGTTCTTAAATTAATTTTTTTATTTTTCAGGAAGGGTTTAAGATCCCACCTCTCATTTAAGCCACCAGGTTTAACACTTTTCAATATATAGATCCATTTGCTCTCTCTTTCTAACAACAAATTTGGTCTGTCCCCACCAAATTCAAGCAGTGGTATCCATTCAATTCCCATAAACTTCATGCAGTCTGATTTTGAATCATGTACCTGGCTAAAATGGATCCCTACAGGTGTGTCTTGTCTGTAAGTAAGTGTGGAATGTACATGCTCTTGGATCCTTTGTTTCAAAGGTCTTACAGTTTTTTCAACATACAGTAGCTTACAGCTACACCACAGAATATACACCACATAGCTTGTGTTGCATGTAATGAGTTCCTTGATCTCAGCTTGAATGTTATAATATTGAGGATGTTGACATTCTTTGTCTGTTATGCAATATTTACAGATGTTACACCTGGCACATTTAAAACATCCATTGGCTCTTTTTGGTAGTCAGGTAGTTTTAGAACTCTTTGGGGTTATGAATCTACTATGCACCAAAATGTCTTTAAAATTCTTGGCTCTACTGAAAGACACTCTGGGCTGTCCTCCAACTGCTTTTGCCACTGTTTGGTCACTCAGAAGAATTGGACAATTACTGTAAACTACATTGCCAATTTTACCTGCCTTATGGTTAAACTGAGTGATGAAAGTACAGGGCTCTGTGCTAGGTGTGACATCTGTGTATTGAGCAATGTTTCTCTTTCCATACCTTTAGCTCTTTCTTTTTGTTCTTGTAAGAGGCTGGGTGCATACCCTCTGTCAGAGAGGTGTTGAATCAGTTCATCAGCTTGTTTATCAAACAAGACATCTGTACTGCAGTTCCTGTGTATCCTAACCAGTTGATTATATGGGATGGAATTTTTAGATGTTGGGAATGTGCATGTGCTGCATGTAAAACTGAATTTGTAGCAGTTGCTTTATGATAACACCGGGTCTCTATTATATCATGATTCTCATTTACACTGAGGCTCAAATCTAAGAAACTCAGACTTTTCTTATTTACTTCATAGGTGAATTTTAAATTGAGAGTGTTTTCATTTAACCATCGTACAAAATCCTGCACCATCGATATGTCCCCTTCCCAAATACAGATAACATCATCTATAAAATGAAACAAATGTTTAATGTGAGCTCTGTATGGGTTGCTATTATCATTAAGAACAATGGTGTTTTCCCAGAAGCCTAGAAACAGGTTAGCATAACTAGGGGCCATTGCTGCCCCCATTGCTGTACCACATTTCTGCAGATAGAATTGCTCATCAAACTTAAAATAATTATGTTTAAGAATAAACCTAAGGAACTGTAAAATGAATTGTTTTTGAATATGCTCAGGATCTTATATTTCTTCCAAAAGTATTTTATAGCAGAAATCCCTTGGTCATGCTTTATAGATGTGTACAGTGATTCAATGTCAATCCCTAGCCAACAAAAATCACTTTCCCATTTGATGTTATCAATTTTTTTCAAGAGGTGTTTAGAGTCTTTGATGTAAGAGCTGAGGTTTGGCACATCATGTTGAAGAAAGAAATCTATAAATTTACCTACATTTTGTGTTATGCTGCCTACCCTGGAGACAATTGGTCTACTTGGTGGCTCTGTTTTGTTTTTATGTATTTTAGGCAGTGTGTAAAACCCTGGTGTGATGGGAAATTCCTTCCAGATATATTGAAACTCTGACTCTAAAATACTGCCTGCCTGTAATGCTTGTGAGAGTAAACTATACAACTCCTTCTTATATGCTGTTGTAGGATCAAAGCTTAACTTTTGATTGTTATTTCCATCATTTAACAGTGTCATTGTCATGGTCTTATAATGTTCTTTGTCTAAAATAACAATATTACCCCCTTTATTGGCTGGTTTGATAACAATTGAATTTTCCATGGATAAATCTTAAATTGCTTGATTTTCTGCTTTTGTTAAATTAAATCTGGGGTTAGAATTATCATTCAAAACTGCTTCCACTTGTTGGCAAACCACTTTTTCATATGTGTTAATAACATTATTAAACACAGTAGGATAGAAGGTAGAGATATATTTAAATTTACTTTGCCGTAATTTCAATAACTTCCCCCTGCAGTTCAAATTCCAGTTCCCCTGTCAGTATTGGAATTCAAAAATTCACTACCTGTTGCATTCTCTTGTAATAGCATTTCTAAAGCATCCATATCCAATGAAAGGGTGTCTGTTACCAAGATCTCTGTGTCACTTGTTGAATTTCCTAGTTCACTTTCATCAGGAGAAACTTGGCCTGTGAATTGTTCTAACTCTTCTAGTTCACTTGGCAAGGATGTAAAGCGTTCTCACTCCTATGGTTCACTTGGCAAGGCCATAATTGATTCTAACCAAACGTCATTGTCTTCATTAGGTGCAGTACTGATATCCAAACCTCCCATGTTGCAATCCTCGGGATTATTTTCTTCAGAGTGAAAGAACAACCTTAATCTTAATTTTCTGAAAAATTTAAACAGGTCCACAAAAATGTGAAAGTCGTTAATGGGGGGTTGGGGTGGGGATGAAACTCAATCCTTGGCTTAATGTTTCACTTTGTATTTTAGTGAGCACTAATTTAGATAGGTTCACTAGTTGTAGCTCTTCTTGTTTTTGCCCCTTAGGTTCCGCTCTGTTGTTGCCCCCCCCATGCTTCCCCTGCCTTGTCTTCCTTCTTCTGCCCTATTTTTTGAAGCACTACTTGCAATTCTTTCCACTCTTTCTGCTCCTGTGCTTTGTTTAGCACTTACCTCCTGGTCCTGGGAGTCATTTATCCTACTGCTGCTATGTTTTTTATTTCTGTTTGCAAAATGAACCTTTGAGCAACCATGGCTCTGAGATCTATTTGTTTTAGATTTAGGCCAGCTCACAGTATTACCTTTTTCATAGTCAGTCAGATTTCGTAGTAATTTGTTGGCTTTCCTTTCTATTGTGGTTGCTTCACGTTTAACTAATTTCTCCTGTAGCGCTGCATTCAACTCACTATATCGTATGTCTGTTTTGAGGTTCATGACATTTACAGAATGTTCATTTGTTTTTGGATTTTTGTGCTACAGCAGGTGAAAGTGAATACAGGCCTAAGACAGTAGAAGTGCTTTCCAGGTGCTCGGTAGATGAGAGACAAACTTGTGTAGATCTGTTCCAGATGGTGATACTGCAAAGCTGTGCCAAGTTGGAAAACATTTTATGTGCAAATCCTTCACTGGCTACTTTTAAAGCAGCCTGTACTCTGGATCTGCAGCAACTACCACTGCTAGATCCAGATAAAGAAATGTATGTCAATGAACTCCAAGGCCTGGCAAATGTAGTCAGTTTTGAATGGCATGCATACAGAACTGCTGCACAGTCCATCCCAAATGAATTGAACATTGACAAAAGGTGGGAAGATCAGCATGACGCATTGCCAAACCTTAGTTCTGTGGCAAAAAGGTACATTTGGCTCCCAGTTTCCACAGCAGATGTGGAACGGACATTCTCTGTCTATTTGGACCTTCTGAAAGACAACAGAAGAAATATGACAGAAGAAAATGTGAAACTGTTGCTTATGTTAAAATATAATAAAAAGTTCTAGATGTGTGGATTGCTAGCTGCTAGTATTTTTTTTCAGTACTGCATGATTTATTCAAGTATTGCTGATGTTACTGCATTTGGTTTATGTATATTGTATTTCTGTGGAAATGTGTATTATGGACTGCATTGTGTTTTTTATTTATTTATTTGTTTTGCTATTTTGCTTTCACTTAATGTTATTGCTAGAAATCTGAATAGCACCACAGACCACCCTGGGTATATTGTATTGTGTATATTGTGTTTAGAATGTGTAAATACATATTCATGGACTATATTTTTGTTTCAATTTATTTTGGTTTGAATTTACTGTAAGTAGTTTATTTTGTTGATAAAAGAGTAATAACATGCAAATCCTTTCATTATTTGTCTGTTACTCATATATTAGAAGCATATAAAGCGCTCCACAAAACCCCCGCAATTTTTTGCAATTTCTTAACAATTTCTCTGCAATTTTCACAATAATTTTCCTCAATTTTCCAGTGACCCTGTGTTATTAGTATTGTCCCATTAATTCTCTGATTAGTGTGGGTATATAGTTTTAATTAGTGTATGCATATAGCTGTAATTCTTTGCTTAGTGCAGGTACATACTTTTAATTGATAGATTAGCCACAGGTATACATGGAAATAAATTATGGCCTTTTCTACATGGACAAGTTCCCATCATGTATTTTATATAGTTGTGGTACTAGTAGTAACTAATGGACACCCTCACCAACACCTTGAGTTTTTATTTTAAGTTGTCCTGTACAAATTGCAAAACTCCAAGTCTAACTCACGGACACTTTTTTTTTAAAGTAGGCAACCAAGAAAGCACCCAGACCAAGGGCTAGCATAAATATTCACTTCACTGGTTACCAAAAAACTGCCAAAGTGCATACAGTGCAAGTAATGCTGCTATAGATCTACAAGGTTAAGTTACTAAAAACTTTTATGTTTCACCTGGCTATATACCAGGCTTCATCAGAGATACTGGCTAACCAAAATCAATCCTTGCAAATGTGTAACAAAGTGCATGTGAACTCAATTTATCTTAGTTAACGGAGACATGTTAAAAATGAGTACAAACTGCATCAGCAATTCAAATATATAATTGAATCACTATATGTTTGTAGTTTTACTATTGGTGTTTACTTCTGATTGGTTCAGGGAGGTAAACAGCATTAATTTCATCCCTAACCACCCAAGCATATTAGAACCAGTCATTACTATAAATGTTATCAGTAATCCATGTATATAACTGAATTACTATATATTTGAAGTTTTATTATTGGTACTTAACTCTGATATAGAGATTTTTTTTTTTAACTAGAAAGACTAACAAATGTTGACTGGTCTTCAACACCATAAAGTAAGTCTACAATAGGTTATTCCAGCTATAAATTGTGGAAGATGTTTAATGATAACATAAACTGTGTTTTTTTTCTACACTTTTAGTATAGGAAACAGATAGAGGGCTATGGTACCCAATCAGGGTGCTGAAGCATGAGCAGACTTGATAAACTAATAGGCCTACTCTGCTGGCGTCTACTATGTTAGTATATTGGTATAACTGGAACTGTGGGTGTGTCTGGAGACTGTTTATACCGATATGTTTTCATTATTTAGGATTTCCTGTTAATACCATCCTTTGTAGCCAAACAGTATATACCTTTTTAGTTACTTATGAGTTCAGGAGCTTGGTGACATTAGTTCAGCAGAAGCCCTGAATGGAAAGCTTTATTCTAGTCATCTACTCAACTGATGTCACTAGTTTCAGTAATTAACAAGCATTTGTCAATGCCGAATGTTGCTTGCTTCTATGTGCTGTTTAGGTATTTGGAAGTCATTGGAGTGCAAATATTGAAAATTTGCGAACTTACGAGCGTCGCGTAAGAACTGAGCAATGCACGCTAAAACAAAACAGTCATTTTTAGAATTTTTCACCAAATTTTCAACATAGCCATTTTAAGACCTCTGCTCATGAACAGTGTCACTTTGATTTTGTTAATGTGTGCCATACATTGAGTTTGCACACCGACTGCGCCATTGTGTGCTACATGGGCGGAAACACATTTTGGGCAGGATGAAAATGACAGCTATACCACTCATAAGGAGGTGTGGTAAAATGGCAATGTTGAAAATCTGGAGTGGAAATACTGAAAATTGCAAACGTAAGCGTGCGTAGGAACTGTGCAACGCATGCTCGTAAAACGGTCATTTTTAGAATTTTCACCAAATTTTCAACATAGCCATTTTAAGACCTCTGCTCATGAACAGTGTCACTGTGATTTTCTTAATTTGTCCCATACATTGATTTCGCACACCGACCATGCCATTCTGCGCTACATGGTTGGAAACACATTTTGGGTGAGACGTAAAAAATGACAGCTGTACTACTCATAAGAAGGTGTGATAAAATGGCAATGTTGAAAATCTGGAGTGAAAATATTGAAATTTTGTGAACTTACGAGCCTGCGTAGGAACTGGGCAACACACGTTCGTAAAACAGTCATTTTTTGGAAGTTTGGCACCAAATTTTAATTCTCATGAATGATGTCACTGTCATGGTGGTATTCAGGCCCAAAGGGTGATTTCACAGTCACTGCGCAGTCACTGTGCAAAATCACCCTTCGGGCCCGAATAATGCCATGACAGTGACATCATTCATGAGAAGGGGTCCCAAAAACCCCATGTTGAAAATTTGGTGCAAAAATTCCCAAAAATGCCTGAGATATGCAACAAAGTTGAAACCCCCCTATCTAGCCCATTATACAACTTACCGGCATTTCCTCAATTCACGGTCGGCTTTGAAGAGTGCAGACGTGTTCCCGGTCCACCGAAGATCATCGCGCCAGAGTCTGGAGGTAAGTATGGGGTGAGGGGTTGTGGAGAGGCTGGGTGCGCAGTGGGTGGGTGCGGGTTGTGGAGGGGGGTTTGGAGACGTGCCACGGGACCGTTTTTGTTTTTTATGTTTAAAAAAAAAAAGACATCATGGAGCCGTTTGCCACACTAGGGTGGGCTCCCAGCGTGGCACAAGAATGTTGGGTGGGGCACTCAGCCGACAGGGGTTTGGGCACCCCCATCAGCCATGGAATATATTGCCATGCTGGGGTGGGCTCCCAATGTGGCAAAAGGACAGGGGGTGTTCAGCCAACGGAGGATTGGGCACCCCGTCAGCAAGTTGCTTGCCCGCGCTGGGTGGGCTCCCAGCGTGGCAGCTACTGAGGGGATGCAGCTCAGCCCGTGAGGATTGGGTACCCGTCGGCTATACAATCGTGTGAGGCGTGCATGCCTGCGGGTGGGTGGGAGCTGTGCATGAGCAGCCAATATCTTATCGGTGCTCATTCAAGCGTAGCCCTCTTTCAATCAGAGCGTTACTGCATTTTGAGCGTCACATAGACAGCTCCAAATGCATTGGCTTAGGGCTGCGCCCCCTGTCAGCACACTGACTGAATTGGAGGAGGAGGTGACACACCTCCGAAATCTCCGATGATGGCAATATGTTTCTTGTACATGCGTGCAAGCAACATAAAAAATGAATATTGGGCAGAAAAAGGCAGTATGAATATGAGACCTTAAATAAGGAAAACAGAGAACTTAAAAAGAAACATACACTGGGGTACAAAGCAGGCTTCATACATGCCCTGATCTCCAATCATTTTTAAAAATGTAAAAAAATAAGTTTTATGCTCCCTTTAATAATCTTTGCTGGCCAGTTGCTTATCACTTATGGACTACTGGGTGTACTCTTCATCACCACCCTTTTAGATCATTACAAACATTAATTGTTTTGGCAAGTCTGGCCAAAAACTCTGTGTCCAGTATTTATTCTGTATTTAACTTGTAGCCTTGTGCAAGATTGTCAGCAATGAGCAGACATAATTTTTGGAATCAGTATTTTTTACTCACTATGGGTTGCTGCACTCTTGTCTTCTGGGCTACATAAGCCTTATTTGTAGCAAACGTGGCCAACTCACTCTGCACTGAACATTTATCACATCACATTGTCCATCCTCAGACTTACCCAAAGCCTTGTCCTGAAGGTGTGTTCCAGGAGTAGCAAACACAGTTGTTAGAACTGTAGTCTTCAAGCACCATGGGGTTTGACACTACTGCCATCTTCAGTTGTTTATTTTTAGTGCTGTGCAGAATGCAGAATTATGCTGGTGAAATTAACATGGAATGACCATTCCACCAGTGGAATTTACTTCAGAATTTTGCTGGTCATTCTGTGGAATTCTGCCTGCTGTGATCCATAGAATAATATTCCATGGAACAACATTTTCTCATGGAAAATCATTCTGCTAACATTTCTGTGGAACACATTGTGGTTTGCAGAATTTAATTGCATGTAAAATTAGTGTAAAACCCTTCCACATTATTCCGCTGTGGAATTCAGGCATTCCAGTTCTGAAAAACTTTGGCAGAATTCTGTTCTACCAGATTTTAAAAATTCCACACATAACTTTTTGTTTTTGTAGTTTTGAGCAACATAAATCTTATTAAAAACATGTATTCTAGTGCAAAGTTGAGTGACTACTCTTTGTGTACAACACTTCTGCCATTGGGCCCAATTTTAAAATGAGATGCAGATGCCGCAAGTCCAGGGTGCGCTGAACATATGGCATAGGGGACTTGTAGCATTCCAATGGCACTGATCACGAATTTTTGTTGGGTGCACCAAACATTGGCACAAGCTGCCATAAAGTGTGGAAAATGTTGCAAATGCACCAAACATACCAAAATTGGTGCAAGTTGTGGCAGTGTGTTTGGCACAGTTGTGTCAAATATCAGGATTGACTTAGGGTTTAACGCAAGCCCTGTGTCAACCTTATAAAATCAGGCCCATAGTCTTTTGTAAGATATTTTTGTGATGAACAGACATATTTCTGGAGCTGGTAGCCTTCACTTTGGGCTACTGTACATTCTGCTATTTTCTGTGCTTAGTGTGGTTAGGCAGAAACAACACACTCCTTTAATCATGTCATAATCATGAAACAATGGTTTTCAACTGTTGAATCAACTAGTATGAATTGAATTGGACTTTGACAAACTTTCCATTGTTTGACAGTTCGTGTTTGCAAGATCGAACTTTAAGAGCTTTGAACAGCTCTGTCACAATTAACATCTTGAAGGGTTGGCACAGTACATCACAGTAGAATACTAAACTAATAAGAAAGAGCCTTTAACACTGCTGATAACAACACAGTAGCACTGTGTGGTACTGAAGTCAGTAGTTAAAAACCATAAAAAAGTTACATTTACACATAGATGGCAGATTTACAAGTTATGAATTTTAAAATGGTAATGTATACATCAAATACACAATGGCCTGACTTAAAATAAAGTTTATCAGCTGTTGTGATGGGCAGGGGTCCTGTCCCTTACATTTGAAGATAAATAGATTGATTGCATAATTTATGTCAGGCGATTGCATATTTATTTATTTATTTATATATGTCCTTGATAACCGCGTGGGTGGGTGCACTAATCTAAAGGACCATTTGGAGGCATGACCCAGGCCACTAACATGGCACAATGAGTAAGGCATATACAGAAAGCAATACAGTACAACAGGCATCACAGTTTTGTGAATGAGGCAAGGTACATAGAGACAATACATATATTGAATTACAGTAAGATTCAAGGTACAGTAAAAACGTTGGTAACCAGGTAAAAGCACGGTGTACAATCAGGTAATACATAGTTACAATATAGCAATCAGCAGAAGGTAAGTGCTATGTCATAGACAGGAGGGAGGAGAGTACAGAGTCAGATGGGGAAGAGAGCAGAGCAAGGTAAGGAGATGGTGCGGCTATCGTATTGACCCCTTCCCCCATTAGTTGGACTTATCTTTTAGCCTCACAGAGTCAAACAGCTTTGGTGCCCACACCCAGTGCTTCCCTTCAGTTATCTTAAGAAACATAGAATTTGATGGCAGATAAGGACCACTTGGCCCACCTGATCTGCCCATTTTCCCTACCTGTTTCATATACCACAGATCATAAATGATCTGCAGCTTACTGCAGTGGGGACCAGAGCAAGGGAACAGGAGGACCCTGCATCTTTTGTGAGTCTGGCATCTTGCTGAAAGTGGCTGAGATGCTGCACCACACATTGTCACCAATGAGGCCCAATCACAGTACTCCAATGTGGATTCCCATGATTACCACCCTGACTAACCAGACACTAGTGTAAAATGTGCAAACACACCGGGGGTATAGACATATTGTTTAAAGGCAGGAGCCCTTTTAAACTGGGAACAATTGAGGCCATACTTTCAGTTGTCTCTTTCCCTGTTAGTATGTCAATGGGGTCGGAGGGTAGCATCACCAACCAATCAGCTTCCTAGAATGATCCTCATTAATAGAGAAGGGGAAACAGGGAGAAGGGGTGGACATTAGACCTTTTTCAGAGGACAGAGTAAAAAGAGCACTAGAAAGGCTTAGAGTGGATAAAGCTATGGGTCTGGATGGGATACACTTAAGGATCCTAAAGAAGCTCTTGGAGGAACTAGCTAAACCTCTGGCTAAGCTGTTCAGTGGATCGCTGGAAACAGGCATGGTTCTAGAGGAGTGGAGGAGGGAACAAGTGATACTGCTGCACAAAAATGGTAGCAAGGAGGAGGCAGGAAACTACCACCCTGTCAGTTTGACCTAGATAGTAGGAAAAATGATGGAAACAGGTCCAGAAGCATGCTACGCTAACACTGGGGAAGGGTGCTGACAGGGAGCAGCTAGCTCCAAAAGTACTCTGCAGAACAAAAAAAAACAGCACTCTGGACAAATAAAATGCCAACAGAAAATATTTACTGCTAGTGCAATTTTTTATTTATTTATTTTGCTGTTACTTTTTGACTCCTTGGCCAGCAGACATCCAAAGGGGGCCCCCAGCCCCATCCCCTGGCATCCACCACCCAGCTCTGACCCGAACTCCTAGGGCTTACCCCCCCCAGTGGGGCCGGTGGTGTTCCCCAACCGCCAATGAGGACCAGATCCAGTGGGCCAGTGCTGTGGCTGGCTGGGAGCGGAGCCTGCGAGGTGCCCTCCACCATAGTGCCACAGCTCTTACTTTTTCCTGGTGTTTACACCCCAGGAGTTGTGGTGTGCAATGACACTCATGGAGGAGATCTTGCATGCATCTGCATGCACTCCCTCCTGGTGTCTGCCCCAACTTTCTCCCTTGCTACAGTGCAGTGCCCTGCTCCCCAGCCTCTGCTAGGGAGCAGGCAAGCACCAACTACTGAGGACCCCCCCCCCAGAGAAGGAGAGCAGTCAATCGGATGCTCAATCCTTCTCCGACCCTGCTGTGTCTGAACATGGGTCACCGGCGTAGTTTGAGGTAAGGCAACCAGCACCTCAGCGCCACTGGGCCGGCCCCTGCTAGTGCAATTTTAATGATGGCAGAACAAGACATGCAGAAGACCCCTGCACTTCAGTGGTTAGGCCTTTATTAGGGGGCTGCTGGTTTTTTGGTTCTGTAAAATGATTGAAACTCTGCTTAAGGAAAGGCTGGTGGACTACCTAGAGACAAAGGGGCTGCTGGATCCAAGGCAACATGGATTCAAGACAGGGAGGACATGCCAGACCAACCTGATTGATTTCTTTGAGTGGGTAATGAAGGAAATTGACCAGGGCATAGTGGTAGATGCAGCCTATCTGGATTTCAGGAAGGCCTTCAACACAGTCCCACATGGGAGACTAATCCACAGGCTGGAAAATCTGGGGGTGTGGACGGAGATAGTAACTTGGGTTAGAAACTGGTTGAGTAACAGAACACAAAGAGTGGTGATAAATGGGGTTAGCTCTCAAGAGTGACGGGTAACAAGTGGCGTATACTAGGGATCAGTGCTGAGACCAGTGCTCTTCAATGTCTTCATAAGCGATGTTGCAGAGGGTCTAGAAGGGAGGGTTAGCCTGTTCAAGGATGATACAAAGCTATGCAACAGGGCAGATATACAAAAAGATATATAAAAAATGAGGCGAGATAGGAAAAGGCTAGAAAACTGGTCCAAGGAATTGCAGCTTGGTTTCAGTGCAAAAAAGTGCAAAATTATGCACCCGAGGAGAAGGAATCCTAGGGTTGAATATGAACTAGACAGGGTAAAACTGGAGACCACCAAAGATGTAAGGGATCTAGGGGTAGTCATAGAAGACAACCTCAAAGTGGTTAAACAGTGCGACAAAGCACTCAGAAAGGCTAACAGAATACTAGGATGCACAAGGAAGGGTATAATAAGTAGAAGGAGGGAAGTGGTGGTACCATTGTACAACTCCCTAGCAAGGCCTCGTCTGTAGTACTGTGTTCAGGTCCGGAGGCCCAGTCTCCAAAAAGACATAGACAGGATGGAAACAATACAGAGAAGGGTGACAAAAAGGGTATCCGGGATGCAGCATAAGTCATATGAGGAGAGTTCTCAGAGCTCTCAATATGTACTCCCTGGAGGAAAGGAGAGAAAGGAGGACATAATACAGACCTTCCAGTATCTGAAGGGGTCAACAGGGTACCAGAGGGGAGCATCTTTCACATGAAGTGAAATAGCAGAACAAGGGGGCACAGCATGAGACTAAAAGTGGGAAAACTCAGGGGGAACTTGAGGAAGTTCTACTTCACTGAAAGGATGGTGGCGGGATGTAACAGTCTCCCCCAGGAACTGGTGGGGGCAGACACAGTTCAAGGATTCAAGAATGCGTGGGACAGGCACATGGAAAATATCAAGCTAGGGCAAAAGGGGGCGGAACTTGTCATAGCGTCTAGGGTACCTTAAGCATTAAAAAGAAGGATAGGGCAGACTGGATGGCCACAAGGCCCTTATCTGCCAACAACATCTATGTATGTATGTATGTATCTAGAAGCTTTCAGCAGAGCTATGAAGGTTCATAGGTGTAATATTTGTTTACTACTGACACCATCTAATAATTGTCTTTTTATAAGTAAAAAATAAAACAGGCCAGAGAGACTTGCAGCTGCTACCAGGCACCATTTATTGTACACAGCTCTCACATATGCAAAACTCGTTCAGATGGAGGAGCAATACAGTAGCGATACTACAGTTATGTAATCTTTTATTATATCTCCCTTTTTCAGACAGAAGTATTTTTAGGAGTACATAACTATCAACCAGACTCTGTTAAGTCCATATTAGTCCACTGAAATCTGCTTTAGTTTCTGTATTTTTCGGACTTTTTCATGACTCTGACTTTAAAAATGTGAGCTGTTGGGTGAAAAGAACTTTCAAAATCAGATTCAGTTGCTGCGTCAAAATCTTTATCTGAATCGCAATCATTTGCAGAGTATGCTGTTGTAGGTTATGCTTCAGTATTTGAATGTTCTAAGTTGTTAGCTAATTGAGTCTCTAGAAATGTTACTTGTCTTTCCACTGGCAATGAAATGCTTCTCTAAGAAGAAATGGAGGTCCTGAAATCATCACCATCATCACATATAGTAGATAATGATATTTTCTTTCTGTGCAGGTGAAGCAGGTTCCTTCAATAAGTTTGTATAATAATGTAAGATCTTAACTTATTGGGAGGGCTTTAAGCCAGAGGTGCAATGAGCGGAGCAACAACGTCACTCCCCCATCGAGCTTAAAAGGTCCCAACATCCTGAGCATCCCCAGGATTCTTTTTCGTTACAGCCAGAAGTGCTGCTCCTCCTCCCTCTCCCTGGGGTACTTCCCCCTCTCTACTATGTCCTTGCTTTGCTGTACCTCTGGCCTCTAGCTCACTCTCTTCTTTCATTCTTCAGCAGCTCCCCCTTCAGCTCCCCTCCCATCCACATTCAGGATCAAATACTGTGCTTCCCCAAACGCTGTGTGCCTTTGCACTCCTCGCTGCTCCTTCCCTCAGTCAGCATTCTGTGCTCACTACCTGGTCTCCTTCATACTCTAGCACTTGCCTGCTCTGTCCATTGGGGTGGTGCAGCACTTTGCTGCTTACCTGCTTTGTGTCTACTCTGCTTATTCAAGTTTTGGATCTCAGCCTTGTGCTTTACGCCTGCCTAGCCGCTCTCCTGGACCTGCTGTCCCTGCCTTTGGCATGCTGGACATTCCTTCTCTCATTCTGGCCCTTCCATAGAAACATAGAAACATAGAATTTGATGGCAGATAAGGACCGCTTGGTCCACCCAGTCTGCCCATTTGCCTGCCTACTGGATAAGCTGCAGATCCTAGTTAACCAGCAGCCTACTTCTTTCTACTCCCACCCCCTAGAATTGCCTTATGACTGTCCCATGCATGCTTGAATTCCACCACTGTTTTTGACTCCATGACCTCCTCCGAAGGCGGTTCCGTGCATCCACAACCTCTCTGTAGAAAAATACTTCTTAAATTACCTCTGAGCTGCCCTCATCTTCAAATTGTGCCCCCTGGTTCTTGCACACCTCTTTTTGAAAGATGCTACCCTCTTGGACTTTGTTGATTCCCTTGAGGTACTTGAAAGTTTCTATCATGTCACCCTCTCCCTCCTTTCCTCGAGGCTATACATACTAAGCTCATTAAGTTTCTATTCATATGTCTTCCAGTGCAGACCCTGCACCATTTTAGTTGCCCTCCTCTGGACAGCTTCCATCCTGTCTATGTCTTTGCAAAGACTGGGTCTCCAGAACTGCACACAGTACTCCAGATGGGGTCTGACCAGCTGTCTGTACAGAAGGATAATAACTTCCTGTTTTCTACTGGTGATGCCTCTCCCTATGCATCCCAGTATCCCCCAGCCCTCCTTGCTGCCCTCTCACATTGCTTGCCCACCTTTAGTCATCTGATAGACTCCCCAGGTCCCTTTCCATTTGTTGTTGTTAGTATCTCACCCCCATTGTGTACTCTTCCCTGGTTTTGTTTCCCAAGTGCATTACATTGCACTTCTTAGCATTGAATCTAAGCTGCCATACATTTGACCATTCCTCTAACCTTGCCAAGTCCCTTTTCATCCTTTCCACCCCACCTTGTGCATCAATTCTGTTGCAGATCTTTGTGTCATCTGCAAAGAGACATACTTTTCCTTCCAGTCCCTCTGCAATGTTGCTTATAAAGACATTGAAGAGGACCGGTCCTAATACTGAACCCTGTGGTACCCCACTAGTAACCTCCCTTTCTTCAGAGTGGACTTCAATTACTATTACTCTCTGTGTCCTATTCTCCAGCCAATTTTTTAACCAGGCTGTCATCTTGGGACCCACTCCCAGGCTAGCTAACTTGTATATTAATCTTTTGTGTGGGACTGTGTCAAATGCCTTGCTAAAGTCTAGGTAGGCCATGTCCACAGCCCTCCCTGATCTACAACTTTGGTCACCCAGTCAAAGAAATCTATCAGATTTGTCTGGCATGACCTTCCTGCTGTGAATCCATGCTGCCTTGGGTCCTGTGCCCCTCTGGCCTCTAGATACTCAACTATTCTTTCCTTCAGAAGTGATTCCATCATTTTCCCTACCACTGACGTTAAACTAACAGGTCTGTAGTTTTCTGCTTCTGCCTTGCTCCCGCTTTTGTGAAGGGGAATCACATCTGCCCTCCTCCAGTCTTCGGGTACCACCCCATCCTCCCATGATTTGTTAAACAGGGTAGTCAGTGGTGTCACTAATTCTACCCTTAGTTATTTTAGAATTCTGGGATGAATCCCATCAGGCCCCATTGCTTTGTCCACCTTCAGTTTTAAGAGTTCTTTCAGAACCCTTTCTTCTGTAAATGGGCTGGTATCAACTTCTGTATCCATCTTCCCATCGGTGCCACGCTTCATTTGGCCTGTCGGCACAGCAGGTTTCAGCACTGCTACCATTGCATTGGGCCTTCTCCCTCCTCATGACCATTGCTTTCTAGGGCATTGCTTGCTGGCATTTTTCCTCAGCGCTTATGTCCCGCATCAAAGCACTGTTTAGCACTATATGCTGCACTGCTGCACTGCATCATTTCCTGATGCAGATGTCATGCTGTTTGCTATGTGTGTTTTGTGTTGGACGGGAATGTACTGCTGTCTCTCCAGCACCAGTTCTGCACCCTCTCAGTCACGATTGATGGGGGAGTCATGGGAATCAACCTTGGTCTGTTGCATGTGCCGACTTCTTTCATGATTCATTGTTCTGGCCTGCTGGCTCTCATTGTAGAGTTTGCCTAGTGGACCCCCATTCTAGTCTACCCTGCTGTTTACCCACAGCTCTCTTGTATTCCCATACATTATTTCTGTTGTAATGACCTCTTCTAGCCTCTAGCTGGCACTGTTTCATCAATGATTCCATATCCCCCACCGTGTTCTTGTGGTTCGCTGCCCTGCCCTGTCTGCAATATTCCCTTGCTTGCCTACTGGTTAATTTCCAATGTTCCTGTTTGGCTACTTTCACCTTTTGGGGTTTTATCCCTATTGTGCCATCAGCCTCGACTGATTTAGTCTGGCTTGCACTCAATATTTCTTTTTGGGCATGCCTATCATTACTCATATGCCCACCTCATTGATCCACCCCCATGCAGTTCTCATCCCATACTGGTTGGGTCCTATGCTATCCTATTGACCTCCCTACCATACTTCATCCTTTCATACCTCACTTTCCAGTACCTGCCTTCATGGTGTCAATCCCTCATCGTACCTCATCCGTTTCTGTTATCTTCCTCAGCCTAGCCTTTATTCTTGTCCTGATCGTCGTGGATTCTTTCCACTCATGTCTTCCACTTTTCATCGTACATCATCCAGTTGACTCCCCTTGATCCCTCTGGTTCCTGATATGCCTTCTTGGCCTCGGAGTCTGCCTCCTTCCGAGGAGCATTGTTGTTCATATCACTCCATAGAGCAAGATATTTTCGCTCAAGTTCTTTTCAAGTTCATTCCTGTCTCCTCTTCTTCCAGTTCTGTACCAGCTCTTCAGGGTTTACTCCACTCATGGCCTACTATCGATAAATTTTTGGGGGCGTACCTACCATAACTCTTATGCCACCTATCAACCGCGGCCATCTTGCCGCATGTATCGAGTTCATAACTCCAGTCGTATCAAGTTCATAAATCCAGTCATCATTCACTCAGCATTACCACAAGGTTTATTTATTTACATCGCTGACTCAAACATTCCTATCATTGAATTTCATACTACCTCATCGACTATAACCTCAGGGTCTAATTGTTTACATTGCATAATCAAGCATGCCTCTTCAAACTCAGTGTCTGCTCACTTGCATCACTCAATCAAGCACATTGCTCAATCAAGTCAGCCTGCATTATCATCTCTCTCCTCATCAGCACATCTGGAATCTCCTCATGAGCACATCTGGATAACCCTTGCTCCTCTCACTCATACATGGATTCACTCCCTCCCATCCTTGCTCCTCTGATCTACTATCTCTCATTGACTACTCGAGCATACCCCCCTTGGATCCCTGCTACTTCATGTTCTTTATTTAATCTGTGCTTCTTTGGAGTTCTTCCCTATCCCATCACCATCCTCCCTGCTTATATCCCTCATCTATGAACCATTCTCTTTACCAACATATGTCTTCAAATCAAACATCGTCAGCCTGGAGGGAAGGAGACCTAGGCCTTGGATCCCCAGAGGTTTCCTCCTCAAAGGGGAATTTTTCCTCTCCTCCATGCCAATGGTCATAATATTAGTTACAGTTAGTGCTTTCTTCTTGTTAGTTAGGTTCTGCTGTTGGATGGAGGAGGATAGTGGACCAGCTTTCCCCTCTCTCCTTAGGAAGTTAGCCCTTCACAGAATTCATTCATCATCCTCACCTCTTTGAAACTTGACATCTTTGGGTATTCTTTTTGGGCTTCTTCCTAACCTACCTTTAGCCGATGCATTAATTCCTGGCACCTGTAGGGGGGGAACCCTCCTCTAGAGTTCCTTGGGTTGTAGCCCTACAGGGTGGTATATCCAATGGATAGAGAGGTGGAAAGCCACAAAGCAAATCAAGTTACATAGGCATCATCTCATATCTTATCCAGTTGCATAAGTGCATTGAATGGGAGGGCTTTAGGCCCGAGGTTCAATGGGCAGAGCAACAACGTCACTCCCCCATCGAGCTTAAAAGGTTCCAACATCCTGGGCATCCCCAGGATTCTTTTTTGTTGCCCACCATCCACCCCTCCTCCTCCAGCAGCTCATCTCTCTTACCCATGGGCTTCTTCCTAAAATACCTTTAGCCAATGCATTCATTCCCAGCACCTGTAGGAGGGAACCCTCCTCTAGGGTTTCTTGTGTTGTACCCCTACAGGGTGGTATATCCCATGGATAGAGAGGCAGAATGCCACAAAGAAAATCAAGTTACGCATGCATCATCTCATATCTTATCCAGTTGCATAAGCACATTGAACTAGTATTATAGATTGAGGGAGCACTCCCGACCAATCAGAGTGCTCGTTTCTCTTGTGCATGGGACACTCTTATTCTGTGAAGAGCATCTCAGGCGCAGATGTCCTTGAAACAGGCATGTTCTGGGAACAGTTTTTTTTTAAGTATATTATTGATCACTCTCAATCAATAATATAGTAATACATTCCCTGTAGCCACTCATTCCTGTATCAGAGTGGTTTCACTTCCCTTCAGCTTGAGCCAGAACAAATCAGCTTTGCTTTGCTGTTCTCGCTCCAGCCGAAGGCATGTGAAACCACTCTGATACAGCAACGAGTGGCTCCAGACGATGTATTAACATATACACTAGAAGCAACTGCAGATTGCCAACCTTTTTGAGTGTTCAACATGACACTTTTTCCAGGATTCAGTGTCGGCACTGGCTTAGCATATTGATAGTTGTAAACGTCTTTTAGTGTGTAACTGCAGTTTAACAACTTTTGGGTCAATAATACTGGATGCTAATAAACAATATGCTAAATGCATCAATGTTTTTGTTCTACTGCCCATTAGTCTCTGAACTGGTAAACTAAGTATAGCACATTGTCTTGTGATATGTTGTGGTAATCTAGCAAGGCTAACAGTGTTGCTTGGATAGTGATTTTGTGGATCCGACTATCCTCCGTTGGATAGTGTTGGTATGTGACCTAGGACCCAGCCAATGGATCCAAGGTTTTATCCCTCAGATCAAACCTTGGATAGATCTGACCATCGGATAGCTAGATCCAACTTTCAGATCCATCGGATACAACCTTTGGATCCATTGACCCATTGGATACTTACAGTGGATCACAGCAGATCGGATCCTTGGTTGAATGTCTATGGCATCCGAACCTCTCCAATAGCCAACCAAAATGATGGTATCTGACCTAGTAGGATATTATCCAAGGGTATGCTGTTAGTATAGTCACAATTTTACCATGACCAACACTACAGCAACAACAGCGCCAGGTTACTGTAGTGTCAGCGTGGGACCCCGGTACTGCTTTCTGGAGGGGTCTTGCACCCCCTCACCAAATCAACTCCAACTTGGAGTTGAATACTTTAGTTATAGGGAATGCGGGAGGCAGAGCCCCCCCACATGGGGGGTTCAGGGGCAAAGCCCTCAGAAGAAAACCCAGTCTGAAGTGACTGCCTTTATGCTGACCACAAATGCAGTCGACATACAGGTGACACTGTAACATAGGTTGAAAATGAATTTGTTGACTGACTGTCATGGATCCCTATCCTAGTAAGACTAAAGGCTATGTATGGGCCTCTGCCATCTGCTTTTGCTTCTCTTAGGAGGTTCATTATAATGTAAACAGATTTTTCTGCCAGTCCATTAGACTGGGGTTGGTTAAGATTAAAAGTATAATGCTTGAAATAATAACATGCTGCAAGTTTCTTAGATAAGGCACTAAAAAAATGTGATCAGCTGCCCATCATACATTTGTCTGGTATGTCATGTCAAGCAAACATAAGACTTGTGCAATATAATAAGAGTTTTACTTTTGGTATGAGCCAATTCAATGGGAGTATGCAACTCAGTGAGGAGGTATGCTTATGCAACACTGTCGATAGTCCAAAGGTACTGTAGTTGAATGAATGTGTTGTTTGACTGTTACACATGGATACTTTGGCCATTCATACTCTCTTTCCCATGTGGACTACTACCCTGTAGGGGTACCGTGAAGGCAAAGGAACCCTGTTGAGGAGGGTTCCCCCCTAGATGTGCCATGGGATCATAATTCCCTTAGGTTAAAAGTACCTTATAAGGAGCCTCAAGGACGGAGGTGCTCCACTGAGGAGATGGGGAGGATGGTAGGGCTAAGACAGTGCTTCCAAATGAGTCTGGAGAAACTGGCTTAAATAGTACAGGAATGGGGGTGGTAGCTGATAGCGCCCACCCATTAAACTGCAGGCATAGCCTTTATGTTCAATGGGTGTACGCAGCTTAGTGAGGAGTTATGCTTGTGCAACATTGTTGATATCCTGAAGGTAGTTGCATGAATGTGCTATTTGACTGTTGTGCATGGATACTTTTGCCATTAGCATTTTCTGTCCTGAGGGGGACTGCCATCTTCTTGGGTACTGTGAAGGTAAAGGATTCCTCTTAAGAAGGGTTCCATCCCTAGTGGTGCCACAGAAATATATTTTCTTTAGGCTCAAGGTATTTTAAGAATGAGCCCAAAAGCACTGTGCAGCATGTGGTGAACACAAAGACTGATTGGAGTAATGACTGAGAGCAACTGGTGACTGATAGTGGACAGAATCATGTCTTCCATAAGGAGAGGACTGAAGGATAAGGTCGCCACCATCCAATTCCAACCACAGCAGCAACCTACTACTGGGGTAAACACTATACTTTGAAATACATATACAACATCCTGGCCTTCAGCACTCATGAGAAAAAAAAAACACTGTGGGTGACATCCCTGGAGATCCATGGCCTTGGCCACCATCTTAACTGGCATGGTAACATATTATTGTGACACCTAAGAATGCTAATGTGGAGTCTGGGAAATTCAGTAGACATTTTGGATGGATAACTCTCACTCTCATTATGGAATAATGCTGCATGGTGCCGCAAGTTAATCTCTGCAGCCAAAAGAAGTTCCTCACAAAGAAGGCCCACTCAACAAAGTGTGCAGTGAGGCCATAAGGAGGCCTATCACTGAATGGAAACTAAAGGAAAAGAATATGAAATGAGACTGAGTGGATCTCTAAGACAGACACAGAGAGAACAGCTTTCAGAAGTGCTGCAGACATGGTCTACACAGCTAAAGAAACCTCTGTGTGTTTAGAATCTCACCCACTGGCAGCTGAAATCTTAAATGCTAAACATTGAGGTGCCTTCAATTGAAGGGTTGCATGACTAAAGCTTCCCCTGAAACGTTGGACCTTACTACCCATTAGGACTGTAGGAGGTGGTGCAGGAGACAAGCAGCCTACAGAGAAGGGCCCCTGCCTGAGACAAGGGACTCTTTCTCAAGATGCAGCATTCATGGATAGAAGAACTGTCTATCCATGGGTGAACTCTGAGGGCAAGAATCTAACTGAATAATGATTGCTGAATGGAATGACTGATACTGATGAAAAACACAATGACTGAAAAGGTACTGAAATATGAACATACATCAATAGTCAAAATGCGAGGTAAACTGATAAACTGGTCACCCATACAGCATGCTCCTGACATAGCTACTGCTCTCATCTTCTTCTCACAGACTTTCAACAAAGCCTGTGACCTCTACGCACCCCTTACCAGAACACGTACCAAAAAGCTCAGTGTGCCCTGGGTTACCCCTGCCCTACGTCAACTGCTCAAGCACAGGGATAACCTATGGTACCTTGCCACTAAAACAGGCCGGGTAGCTGACAGACAGGCTTATAATGCAGCACAGAACAAGTGCACCTGGGCTATCTGTAAAGCAAAGGACGACCATTACCAGGCCACGCTCACCTCCTCCTGAGGGTGTGTGCAAACCTTCTGGGACAACATTAAACAACTGACTGGGAGTGCCCACACCCCCCCAGCCCAGATCACCATGGACGGCTTTTCCTTGACTGACCCAGCCTGCATAGCCAAATTCCTAAACACTACCTTCATGGACCTTAGCTCGGTCCTCCCCAGTAATTTCTTTGACCCTCCCGCATCCCGACCGGCCCCTGTCATCCAACGCCCTTGTTTCCACCTATGCAGGGTAACTGAACAGGAAGCCAGACCGCACCTACTCAAAGCTTTAAAGAGCAATAGTCCCGGCAGCGACTCCCTGGACCCCAGCATTCTCCGAAGGGTGCTGGACCAGGTACTTGCTCCACTCACCACCCTACTCAACAAATCCCTCTGCCTGGGGCAATTCCCAACTGTATGGAAAATGGCCATAGTTACGCCCGTCCACAAAGGTGGTGACAGGTCTAATGGAGGGAACTACAGGCCTATCTCCATCCTCCCACCCCTCTCCAAAGCCCTTGAAAAGCTGGTGGCCTCTCAAATCACTGAGTACCTAACCAAGTACAATATCCTCTGCCCAGAACAGCATGGCTTCTGGGCAGGGCACAGTACTGGAATGGCTCTAATTGAGTTTTCAAACTTCATACACTCCTCCCTGGATGCCAGTGCCCTAGCCGGTGCAGTGTTTTTAGATCTCTCAAAGGCTTTTGACACTGTCTCCCATCCCCTCCTGCTGGAAGCCCTCTCCCATACCGGCCTATCTACTGGGCCGATCTCATGGTACACTAGCTACCTATCTGACCGCCTTCAACATGTCAAAATCAATGGGACACTTTCCACATCCTGTCCCATTTGCTCAGGTGTCCCCCAGGGCTCCATCCTGGGACCGCTACTCTTCTCAATCTACCTAAACACTCTACCCAGGGCATGCACTGGTAGAATTCTGCTGTATGCAGATGATGCTGTCCTCTTTGCCACCCACCGTAACCCCAACACCCTCCAAGACACCCTACAACTTGCATTTAATGATGCAGAAACCTGGTTCAAAGAGCACAGACTTGTCATTAATCTCAAAAAAAACAAATCAATGCTCTTTGCCCACCCTCAAAACAAAGTCAGTAACTTCCCACTACACATCCTCCCCAGCTCCAAGCAACCCCTTGAACTAGTCCGCTCGTACAAGTACCTTGGGATCAGCTTCGACTCAGCACTCTCCTTCCACACCCATATTGATGCGCTTGCCTCCGCTACTAATGTGCGGCTAGGTATCCTCTACCGCTATAAACACTGTCTCCCCCCCGTTGCCCTCTGACTAGCAGTTACATCCTCGATACTGTCCCTGATGGACTACGGCCTACCTGTATACGGTGCGGCTGACTCGACCGCCCTCAATAAAATCCGCATTGTCCTGAATAAGGCGTGTAGGCTTTTTGCAGGTGCCCCCAGGTTCACTCACACGTGTCAGCTATATGACATGGCAAGGCTGCTAAATCTGGATGAACGACTTCAATACCAAACCAGCCTCATTACAAAAAAAAAAACCTTCTCGGGCTATCCCTCCCTGGGCTGACAGACTCCATCCGTCAAGCCCAACCCTTGGTTAATACCCGAACCTCATGCAAGATCACCCTTCTGATCCCTAGAACCAAGACAAGCCATGGACAGAGATCTTTCTGTTATAGAGCCCCAGCCTGGTTAAACGCACTCTTACCAGCCATCTCTGACACCACTACTATCTCCACCTTCAAAACTGCACTGCGGAACCAGCTATTTAATGCACGTAATTGCACCTGTCGCTAGTTGTGACTTAGTCCACCACAGTCTGACAAAGCTCACATGAGCTGCACCACTGTAACGAGAATGGTTCCTTCACTCTACAAATATTTGTTAGTATACATGGTTGTTACAATGCGCCTGTAATGTAATGTATTTGTCCCAATGTGATGTAACAATGAGCCTGTATGTAATGTATTTGTCCTCAATGTGACGAGGTACCTTCGGAAATGAGCCTCTGGCTCAAAGGTTATAAACTGATGTTCAAATAAATAAATAAATAAATCCCAGCCTCAACAGGAAAGGCTTGAAGCTGTATACACACTATAAGAGTAAGGTGATAAATGCTGAAGTAGACTAAGTAAACTAACTAAAATGACAGAAAAGGAATGGGAGTAGCTGTCTTGCTAGGAAGCCAGATGAAAGCAACGGAGGAGGAATACAGTGGAACTGAGAGGTTTTCAAATGGCCTTGTATGAACAGCAAAATGGAAAAGCCTGACATAGCACAAGTCAAAACAGCAGAATGACATAAGAAGGACATACTGTGGAAACTAGTAAGCACAACAAGAACCAAAAAAGAAAGAAACACAGGTGTTACACAAGGAAAGGAGTGTTGCAGCAGCAGCTGACCAAGAGAAAAAAGGGAGCAAAAGCTGCAGCCAGGAAAGTTAGAAAAACCAAAGACTGACCTAGAAAGCCGGTGAAGGCACAAACTGAACTTAGAGCCCAGAAATCACAAGAGAAAGCAGCAGACAAACACGGGGGAGGGGAGAGCCCCAGCAGAGCCTCCAGCTACAGCAAAGAAGCAATGCTTCTGAATGAGGCTGTAGGGAGCTGGCTTAAATAGCTTAGGAAAATGGGTGAGCTGGCAGCTCCCACCCAGTGAACTTCAGGCATAGCCTTTGCATTACATGATTTCAAAATAGTTGGAATTGCTTACTTGGAGTAAGAAATTAGTACAATTAATCCAGGGGGACTTCAATGCCTGGATCGATGATGAACCCTCTCATTTCAGTTACGACCTCCTCCAGTTGATGTACTCACTGGGTCTGTCACAAGCAGTTGCTTCTGTGACCCACCAATATACCCACACACTCTATCGATCTGGTGTTCCAGCTGGGTCTTGAGGTTGATAACCTCAAGACTGGTCAGGTCATTTGGTCTGACCACTGTACCATGGAGCTCACATTTGGGCCCCTTCGTGGAGATGGTCAGCTTCTGCCATTTAAAGGGCATGTGAAACCAGCCCGGTGGTGCTGAGGGTTGAGGCGCTGGATGCCACACCTCGTACCATGTCGGTGACCCAGGTTCAGGAACAAACTCAGGTTGACAGAGGTTAGCCGGGAGGGAGAAGGATTGAGTGCCCAACAGCAGCTCTCCTTCTCCGGGGAAAGGGAAGCATACTGTCTGCTGCAATACCACCACCTGTTGGGGGAACCTCAGGGTGGTCGGTGCAGCTGGAGAGATGCTCTATGCAAGGGTAGATGTTGGCAGGGAATCAGCTTCAATGTGCATCTATACGCATGCCGGCAGCCTTGTTCCCATTGCATGCCAACGTTAGGGGAAGGGATCCACCAGAACACCAGGAAATACCCTGCCCTGGTCTAGGCAATGAGCCTCAGCATTGGTTCAGAGGCAGCACCTGAGAAGCAGACTCTGCTGTGCATGCTCTCAAACAATGCTCTGGGGGAGATATGGGAGATCTCTGCCACCCTGCCCAGAGGGTAATCCGAGGCCCTAAAGGTATGTGGGTAGTGTTAGCACTCTAGGGGCAGACTCCTTGGGAGGGGCTGCAGATTGGGACCTACGAGGGGAGCTCTGAAAGAGTGATCAGTGACAGCAGTAGGAGGATAAAGAAAGAGTAAAAAAAGGGCATGTGCACTGAGGGATGGTTGACACTAGCTGACCTATTTCTGGTTGACACGGCATCTGCGATGGGTGCCGGAGAGGCGGTGGCCACTTATAACAGGGTGGTTTCTGAAGTTCTGGTTGCTCTCACACTGGTTCATATATGATCCAGATTGTCTCACTCAAGGTCCCCATGGTTTGATGGGGACTTCAAGGAGATGAAGATCGAAGGTCGGAGGTTGGAGCGTTGCAGGTGGAAGACCCAGCTGGAGGCAGTTAGACTGGCCCTACATGCCCACTACATGGAGTACCAAGGGACAACTTCCTGTAAGAAGGCAGAATTCCTGTCCAGGGAAATTGCTGCAGGGAGAAACAGACCATCTCAGCTATTTTAAACTATAGACAAGCATCTGCACCCTGCCTGTCTGCAACCGAGAAAAGCATTGCCATCCACCTTGTGCGTGGAGTTTGCTCTGTTTTTCTCTGACAGAGTGTCAGCTATCCAGTCGGGGATTCTGCCAGGGAGGAATTTGCCTTGCAGTGGTTGGGCTGAGGGTCTCAGAGACATGCCACCTATTTGAGAAGAGTTTAGGTCAGTTGAGGTGTCTGAAGTGACTAGAGTGATCTTAGAGCTGAGGCATACTTCTTGTGAACTGGTCCCAGCCCCAATGCGTTTCATAATGGGAAGTGTTGAGGCTGTTGGTCTGGTGTTTGGCAGGATTGCCAGGTGCTCAATGGCAGAGGATCTCCATCCTGCAGCTTTGAAAGAAGGACTGGTTAGGCCCCTCCTTAAGAAATGTCCCCTTGACCCTGACATCCTTGCGAATTACCGTCTTATCTCCAACCTGTTCTTTTTGGGCAAGGTTGTTGAGAAGTTAGTGGCACATCAGCTCGAGGATTGCTTGGTGTCCTCGGACATCTCAGAGCCATTTCAGTCAGGTTTTTGGGCTAGACACAGCACAGAAACAGCTCTAGTGAGGGTGCATAATGATCTGCTCAGGGCTAGAGATAGAGGAGACAAGTCAGTTCTTGTTTTCATTGATCTCTCCTCTGCATTTGACACTGTGGACCACGTTGTGCTTCTTGATCAGCTTTGTGAGTTTTGTGGACTCACCAATACAGTCATCAGGTGGTTTGAGTCCTGTCTTTCAAACAGGGTGCAGCGGGTGGTGATGGGGAATTTCTCCTTCTCCCCAATGCCCCTGTCTTGTGGAGTGCCGCAGAGCTCAATCTTGTCGCTGATGCTGTTCGCATTGTACATGCTGCCCCTGAGTGAGATCATTCAACAGTACAGCGTGGAGTTTCACTGTTATGCAGATGATACCCAGCTGTACTTGTTTTTTGCCCTCTGAACATCAGGAGCAGTTGATGTGTTTAACAACTGTCCGGCTAAAATCAATGACTCGATGGCTTCCAGCTGGCTGAAATTTAACCCGGCTAAGACAGAGGTACTGGTGATCGAGCCCAGTCATGGATGTGATGGACTGCCACCCGGGGCTGACTCAGGTCTTTTACTGGGTTCCGCTCCATTGGTGGCTGCCCCGAGAGTGCGAATTCTGGGCGTGATCCTTGATAACAGATTGACTTTTGAAGATCAGGGCCTAGATATTCAAAAGAGTTGAGCTATGCGCAATAGGGTTGTGCCTGCGCAAGTCTGAAATTGCGCCATTCTGCGATATTCAGCAGGAGGCAGTTGCGCCTCCGAAATCATGCTAAGCAACAGTGCAATGATAATGAAGGCATAAGCAACTGAAGGGAAAGGAACCATGCATAAATGGCACGATATTCAATGATTTGCGCCATGTGCAATAGGGGAGCAAGCGGAAGTTGCGCCATAGAGGAAATTAGCCAAAATTAAAAGGAGCAAGGGAGAGGTGCAAGAATGCTATAGGGAAGCCACATGAGGCAGAAGCATAGGCAGACAGACAGGGCAGGCCAGGGAAAGGGCACTCTGAACAGCTAGGCACAGGGAAGGTGTGGGGAGCCACACAGCACAGAGGCCAGCACAGGCAGGTGTACCCGGTACAGGGGAAGTAGCAGCCAGGACAGCGGGGAACACAGCAGCAGCTGCCAGGGGGTGAACACAAGCCAGGGACATGGCCAGTGCCATGTTCCAAATGGAAGCCGTTATGAGGGGTGAGAAGGCGGGCGGCAGGGCGGGTGGCGTGGAAGGCCCGTCGGCGGTATGCCCCCAACAGGCAGTACCGAGACTGCACCAGCTTTGAGCTGTACACTGATACTGAGATTGTGGGCTGGTACCGCCTGAATAGGGAAATTCTGAGGCAGCTCTGTGAGCTGTGCAGTGATGTGATGCAGGCACCCACACGACGGAGCCATGCCCTGTCAGTGGAGACTAAGGTAACAGCCTGCATGTGCTTGCTCGCCACGGGTACCTTCCAGAGACCAACTGGGGACACCACAGGCATAACCAGTTGGCCCACATCCACCCTCACCCAATTCCTCAGCACACCTGCCACATGCTGTGGAGTACATCCATTTCCCAGCACAGCGGCGGAGCACACAGCAAATATACAGGAGTTCCACAGGGTAGCACATATGCCTGGTGTGCTAGGGGCAATAGACTGCACCCATGTGGCCATACGCACACCACCTGGCCCCAAGGAGGTCGCATACATCAATCGCAAGGGCTATGCCAGCATCAACTGCCAGGTGGTGTGCGATGCCAGGGGGTGCATAATCTATGTCTGTGCCACGCACCCTGGGGGAGCACTCGATTTTTTCATCTGGAACCAGTCGGCACTGTGCCACAGATTCGAGAGTGGGGACATCCCCACTGGACACCTAATGGATGAGTATGCAAACCACATGGACAATCATAGGGCCTGGGGGGTCATGGCCAGAGGTGGCATGGGTAGTGGCCTGCATGGCCTGGGGCACGGCGATGATGATCACAAAGCTAACCTCCGCCCTCTACACACAGGTGACAGTGGATACCCACTCTGTCCCTGGCTGCTCACACCCTACCGGTGGCCCGTGATCCCATCGCAGCAACGCTACAATGAGGCACACGCCACCACACTTAATGTCATCGATCGGGTGTTTGGGATGCTTAAGGCATGTTTCCATTGCCTGGACACCTCTGGCAGTGCCCTACAGTACAGCCCCTCAAAGGCCTTCAGGCTATTCCTGGCCTGTTGCATCCTGCACAACATGGCCAATGAATGTGGGATAGCTGTACAGGTTGAAGAGGGGGACAGCGATGGGGACGATGGGGACGCCGGTGACGATGGTGATGGGCAGCCCCCCCCCTGGCCGACGGGACCCCCAACTGCTCCAGCTGGCACAGCTGCACTGGGACACCAACATGGAGGAGCACTTCAGCCAACCCAGGTAAGTCATTGGGCCATGTGCAACCACCAGTGGCTAAGGCACAACCCACAAACATGCATGGACACACACCAGGAGTGCATGCCATCAAGGGAAGTGGCAGGGCACAGAAGCACACACACAACCAGGGATGGGTGAGGATTAACATGCCACGCAGATGGACACACACACACGCACACACACAACGCACAAATGTGCACAGAGGGCAGGAGGCACACTGACCCAGAACACCAACCCTAGCAACACACATGTCCACAGGCCACCACGCCCACTGCCTGTCCATGTGCGTGTGTCAGATGCTGAGCACCATTGCACATTGGTATACAGTGCAATGCAGGCATCATCATGCACACACAACTGTGGACAGCAGCTGGGAGGGTGTGCAGGAGGACTGTGTGTCTGCATGCAGGGCCGGGTACCCACCCGTGCACTGCCCACTGAAACACACAATGCACACAGGGCAGCACCAGACAGTAGCCACACTGGGAGAGAGGTCAGTCATGCGACACAGTGCCATGGCCACCACAGATGCGTGGGTGGCCCCACCAAGACCCGCCAGCACTGACAGGCTGACCACTGGCCTCATGGGGTGGCACCGATGGTCCCCCAAGGGTTCCACTATGTGAACACGACCATGTTCACGCAGGGGTCTGCAGCACATCAAAAATGCCTGCGCCAGGAGTGCTCGGGATGCCCACAGCTGAACCTGGTGTTGACAGGGTGGGAGTGCACAACACTGGGAACGGGGAGTGGATAGTGCACTGCGTGGTGTCTGCTATGCATGGGCACCAGACTGTGTGCCCATTGTGGCCATGACAGCAGTGAATGCCTGTGCATGCCTGTCAATGGCAGCGGTCACATCCTCCCGAAAACGGTCCATCCCTGCTAGGATCAGTGCAGTGTCCCTGCTGCGATGCTCCTCTGCCCACTCCAGAGCCACATACAGTGCATCCACGGATGTCACAAGCTGCATCTGCTGCTGGACCGATGCTTGCAGTAGGTGGGTGTGCTCATCCAAGAGGTCATCAGCCTCCTCGGCATCCTGTCCCTCAGGGTGTGCACGGCCCCAATGATCAGCACCCCTTGAGGGTGGGTGCTGCGCACCAGGACCAGGTCTGGGCATGTCCACAGGTGGTGCACAGATGCTGCCGCTGAACTCTGTACCCCCAAGCCCATTGGGTGACTGCTGATGCTGCCCCTCTGGCTGCCACTCCCCAGGGTTCAGTGGTGCCACCGCAGTGGACGCAACAGTCCCACTGTCCTGAACAGACACCAGTGCTGCCCCACTGGTGCTGACAGGTACAGGATGGGACTGTGCTGACATGCAGGCCTCCACGGCAGCACCACCCACAGCCATGGGTGCGAATTGCCCTGCTGTGTGGCCATCCTGTGGACACACGTGTCACTGCCCATGATGGTAGTGTCATCGCTGGTGATGGACTCTGCACTGGCCACAGTCACAGCATGCTGACATCTGTGGATGCCAGCACATTGGGACACAGGCAGGGCTTCCTCCACACCTGTTACAACGACATCAGTGTGGACAGCCAGGCGGCCCCACTGTTGCAATGCTCCACGTATACCTGTGAAGGTGGATGAGCCCTCCTCCAACTCCACCTGACTGTCCACAGTAGACAGGCCCACAACCGCTGACCCCTGCCGATGCTCAGGATCTGTAAGGGAAAGCAAAGTCACGTTACTGCGTGTGACCTACCCTGCCCCCCCATAGACAAACCATGACTTACCATGCAGTGATGGGCCACCACCCATCTGAAAGCCACCACCCAGAACACCCTCAATGTCACTGTGCTGCATGCTTCCAGCAAGCCTCTTCTCCTGTGGGGTCAGCTGTACCAGCTCTGGCTGTCCCCCACCTGTTGCAGCACGTACTGCCCTGATGGCAGCCACCTTCTCTTTTATCCTCCTCCTGTCCATGCCCATCTTTTTCTTATACTCCTGCACAGAGCTCTGGTGGCTGCCATGCAGGTTCACAGCACGTGCCACCTCCTCCCATACAGCAGCATGGGCTTGAGGTGTTCCCTGATGTCCACTGAGAAGTGGCTCCTGATCCAGGTAGGCCTCAAACAGGGCCTCGGTTTCGGACTTTGTAAAGTTAGGCCTCCTCCTCCTCCCACCACTGTGTTCCTCCTCTCCAACAACCTGCTCAGTCATTATGTAGCCTGTAAGAATGGCAGTTGTTACCTGTGACTGTGCAGTCCCATGCATGTCCCTAAATCCACAGTCCACACTCCCAAACAGCATGCAACTCACCAATAGACTGCAGTAACCGACTATGGCCACTGCAGCACAAGGTCGCACTTTTATAGCACAACCCATGCAAATGAGGTGAGGAGCAACTTTAAGTAGATGCAAATTGCAGTGCTGCACCATTGAATAGCTGATTAGATGATTTGCATATGATGGCTGAATATCGCGCTGTTGCACTTTGCCCAATTGTGTTGAACATGCTGAGCCAATGGCGCAGTTCTGTGACATGCATAGTACACACCTCACTGCGCATGCCCGCGTCTGCCGCGCTGATGACGTGCTGTGCACGGTAGGCAATGCAGGGCATGGCCACCATTGTGCCAGTGGCGCTATAGCGATGGTCACTACATGGCGCTGTGGCACTGGGCCATCATAGGCGCAATGGGCCAACTGTGCGGTAGGCTGCTATGGCACTGGCACACAGGCAGCCAATCGCGCTACATGCATTGTGTTCCAATGGCGCTGTGCGTGGCCATGCGCCAGGACCCTTGACCCCTGTGCCAACCTTTGCCCCTGGTTGCCATCCGTCAGGCATGGGTGCACCTCTATCGCGCTGTTTGGTAACAGTGCGATAGGGAATGGCAGCGCTGTACCGCGCAGTGTCTGCACGTGGGGAGCCACACTGTAGAGTGCCATATTGCCAACTAGTAGTGAGAGAATGGCATGCAGAAGGGCAGCCCAGTGGTCTGCAATTGAACTTGCCAATCTAGTGGCAATTGTGGAGCCACACCATGGGCCTCTCTTCGGGGAGGTGCCCCATGACAGGGCCAGGACCCAGGTGTGGCGGGAGGTGGCCACTGCCTTGGAGGAGGCCACTGGATGGGGGAGGAGTGTGGAGCAGTGCAGGCACTGATACGGGGACCTGCAGAGGAGGGAGCCGGAGCTACTAGCATGACTGTGGGCACGTGCCAGGAGGGGCACGGTGCCACGGCCAGGTAGGGGTTCCGACAACACACTTTTATCATCCATATGGGTAACAGTGTTGAATGTGTCTAGCACATAGGGGAGGGACCGTCTGGGGTTGGCTGTGGTGGTGTTCTACAGGGTTGGGTGGGTGGGTCTGGCTGGGTGGGAGGCACACACCTGGAGGCAGGGGACTTTGCTTCGGATTGTACTGATGTTCCTCTCTCCTTGTTTGCCCCACAGGCCCAGAAGAACGCCGCCGGGTGAGGGAGGAGCGGTGGAGGGAGGAAGATGGTGCAGCCAGGTGGGGCGAGGGCCATCACCGCCCACCTGACTGGCCTGATGAGGGTGAATGCCATACATCCATGATTACTACTGCATGCTGTGCGACAGGGTGGGCAGCGAGGCATGGCCACAATACATCGACACCACTGCCATGCACGCAACTTGTTACAGTCAACACTGTCCAGTGGCAATGCATGTCTGGGAGTGCATCAATGGTGGTCCATGCATGCACCAGGTACATGGTTGTGCCACTGCCTTTGCACCACATAGCCATGTCACTAAACGGCCACGGTGGTGCTGTGCATGACTTGGTCGGTGGCTGTGTGCAGCGTTCCGCATGGCTGTATGCATCTGGGTGGGCAGATCCTGTGGACATGATCACTGCGCGTGGTCACACACCATCACAGTGGTATGTCCCACGGTCGTATGCCATGCACAGTGGGCGGGCTGTATGGGGTTGTACATTCACATCTATTGACTGTGCTCCCTTATCCTAGGTACCCACCATCTTCGTGAGATATGGGAGGCAGTGTGGGAGATCGTGGTGGTCGCGCGGGCGTCGCTGGACATCCTGCGATGATTGGATGAGACCGGGGTTCTGAGGAAGCACAGGGCCCAGAGGAGCCAGAGCAGGGAGTTGCACTCCCGCTTGGGATGGATGGCTCGCAATATTCCCCTACCCCCATGGACCCACCCCCACCCTCCTTCCCCATCCCATTTGTCCACCCTGCCCTCTACCCACCTCCACCTTGTTTGTGGCCCCCAACCCTTGTATATAGTTCCAATGTTTTATTGTATATAGTTTGTATTATTGTAAATAGTTGATGGTTATATATTTTTCAATAGATTTAATTTTGATATGAATACTGTTGTGGTCTCTGATTTGCAGTGGGCTATAGGTGCTCAGCTGTAGTGGTGTGCATGGCGTCAGGGGTGGTGCGGTCAGTGTGTGTGTGTGTGTGTTCAGTGTGGAGGTGACTATGGTGTGGGGGTAGCTATCAGTCAGTGTCTGTGGTGTGTGTGTGTGTGTTGTTCCCTGTGCACTGGCTGACTGTGCAGTGGGCCATGGTGCGTGCTCTGTGTCCATGGTGCACCCATCGGCCCATCCATGGCCTGTGCAGCTGACACACATGCATGTCTGTGACCTGCACAGTCCGCTGGCATGTCAGTGGTGGCAGTCCCTGCAAGGAAGCCACTGTACCCATCACTTTGCTGGGTTGCCTCCTGTCACTGGTGTGGTGCATGCCCGGCTCGGGTGGCACTGTGGGCACCACAGTCATTGTCCCACCTCCATGCTGTGCCTTGTGTGTGTTGCAGGGGATGTGCCCCACTGTCTGTGACTTGTGCTCCGGGTGACTGCTGGTGGTGTACGGGTCCACAGTGCCTGAGTAGGGTGGCTGGCACTCCAGTGCCATGGAGTACTGTGGGTTGTGTGTACACAGTTTACATGGGCCCACAATGGGGGCTTGGTTGCCCCACTACTGCGTTCCTGTGTTGTTGTGCCCTTGGGTATGGGTGGGTGTCTGTCCATACACTGTGTGGCATCCGGTGTGGTGCATGCTTCCACGCACCACTGTGGGTGGCTGTGCTGGCTGTTGTGGCCAGTGGTGGGTTGGGGTGTGTCACTGGACTACTGTGCAGGGTGCTGTACCACTGGTGGTGGTGTCAAGGGCACGCCCTGTCCCGTGTGGGGTACCTCTTGTGCCAATGCATGGTTGGTCTCTCAGCAGTACCTCGGGGTGACTGTGCATGGTGGCACTGTGTCTGCCGTTGTTGCATTGCTGTGTACTGCCACCTGCTGATGGGTGTTCGTGGTGGGGCTGGCTTGCATGGTTCTGTGGTGCGCAAGGTTGCAGTGTCACAGTGGGGGTGGTGGCATGCATGGGGTTTCCTGCAGTGGTGGTCACTGGTCATGGGGGAGGTGTCTGGGGGTCACAGTGCAGGGTGTGCTCTGCATTGGGGGGATGGTGTGGCATGGGGTGGTCAGCCCTCCTTGTGTGCCAGTCACAGCTTGCCGGTAGGTGTGATGGGGCACCGTGGCCTGGCTGTGGGTTGTTTGCTTGTCTCCATGGGCCAGTGGTTTTTCCGGCCCTCCCCCCATTGTGCAATGCATGAGGTGTGGGGGGACAATGTCTGTTCTGCTGTGTGTTCCTGTGCCCATCTGTGGCATGGGTGGTGGGCCACTACCTCCCTGGTTATGCAGTTACAGTGCTCTGCTTCTGAGGGGCATCCCTGGTTGCACTATGGTGCCTCTGGACTGCTCAGCTGCACATCCCTTGTTGGGCTATGGCACATCAGATCTGCTCAGCCTCCCCTCCCTAGTTGCGCTATGGTGCAGGTGGTGCGATATTCAGTCGTCGGCTGTAGGTGCAGTTTGGCCTGCTCTGTTTTTGAATATCGCATACTCTTGCACATGGGTGCAATAGACTTGCACTTGCTTCTGCTATTGAGCACGTTTTGGGTGCAGTTTGAATATCTGGGCCCAGGTGTCATCTGTTGTCAGTAGCGGTTTCTATCATCTGCAGAACATTGCTCAGATTAAGCCACTTGTTCCTTCTGAGGACCTGCCTATTCTAGTGCATGCTTTTGTTACCTCCAGACTTGACTACTGTAACTCTCTACACTTTGGGATCATGGGCAGGACCCTCCGCAAACTTCAGCTAGTGCAGAACTCAGTCGCCCAGTTGCTGATGGGCCTTTTGAGGTTCAGTCATGTGACTCTGGTCCTGCAAGCTCTACACTGGCTGCTGGTCAGGTGGAGGGTCCTTTTCAAGGTGGGTCTTCTCACCTTCAGGGGCCTATATGGACTGGGTCTGGGTTACCTGTCAGAAGTCCTGACACCGGTGAACTCTTCTCACTCCCTCCATTCCTCTTTGAGGGGCCTCCTGGATGTTCCAAGGGTTCAGCTCAAGACCTCAGGAAATCATGCAGTTAGTTTCTCTAGGCCGACCCTGTGACTTCGTTACCACCTTCTGTCCAGGAGGATCCCTCAGTTGAGGTGTTTAAGTAGAGGCTGAAGGCCAACCTCTTTTCCTGGCTTTTCCAGTTT
The DNA here is from genome assembly GCA_016271365.2 of Neoceratodus forsteri. NCBI lineage: Eukaryota > Metazoa > Chordata > Ceratodontiformes > Ceratodontidae > Neoceratodus > Neoceratodus forsteri. The sequence continues at coordinate 958,931,803 of CM028135.1, read as the reverse complement.
CTTGAGCACACCCTGTACTAGTCTCTGCTGTGATAGTTTGAAACCCTTTTTAATCCATTTTAAACCATAATATGTTTATTTAAGTACTGCTGCTGTATTATTCATCTATGTAGTCTCTTATTATGTCTTGTTTTAAATATTGTTAGGCACCCAGAGCCTCTAGGATTGGGTGCCCTATAAATAAAATTGCTTTGCCCTGCATTGCCACAAGATTAGCTCCTACCTTGGACCATGGATGGTCAGGTACCTCAAGGAGCTAGAGTGGATCTTTGGTGTCCTGTACCTGATTCTATTACACATATCACATTTGGAGACCATGGGCTCAATTTGCAAAGCCCGTGAATGCCACAAGCCCCTGATGTGAAGATTGTTTGGCGCACAGGGCTTGCGGCATTCTCCCGGACGGCAATCGGGATTTTCAATCATGAGCACCAAATGGCATAAGTTAGACCAGCTTTTCCCTGGTCTAACTTGTAGCACTTTGAGGACCTTTTTTACAGAGCTTGTGCCAAATTTTTGGCACCAGCTGCCGTAAATTGAGGAAACTGTCACAACAGCACCCAATGTACTAAAATCAGGTGCTGTTGTGTCAATGAATTTGCCGTAGCAGTGCCAAAAAACAGGTGTGCACAGAGCTTGACACAAGCCCTGCATCACCCTTTGAGCCCCATGTCTTTGATTTAAGCTTTTATTCTAGGCCAAACAATCTCTAGCATCCTGCTTACACGTTTCAATGCCTTAGGGAGCACATGTAACATTCAAGATTTCATTCAGAAAAGAGTTCTATCACTCTTAAACAAAATGTTATCATATGTGGATATCTCATCATGATAACACCAAAATGGTTTAGGCCCAGAGAGTGTTTTCAAGTATTTCATGGGCTGATCTTGTAAGACAGCTTGTTTAAGCTCTTGTAAAGTTGTATCTACAGCTGAGCCAGCCAATATGCAACACAGTACCTTGGCATGGTGCTGCAGTATGCTGCAGGGAATAATGTAATTCAATTGCAATTAGAGTAAGTCCTTTTTGTCACGCAGTATTTTGTGACATGTCATGTACTGCAAGGTACTGCATTGCATCCTTGCTGGCTGCGCTGTATGAGGGTCACTTTTGAAACTCAACAATTTTGATGTCAGGCAATGGTAAAATCTGTATCACGTAAAAATCAAAATCACAGTCAGTATCCACTAATGCAAAAATGCATATTGGCTTTTTGGCTGTGGATAGGGTATCTGCTATAATAAGTTGCTTTCATGGTCTGTATTTAACATTAAGTAAGTACAGTACTTTTGCAATCTCGTGTATTTGTTGCAATTTTGTATAGGTTCCAGGTGAAGTGACTTTTTAAGAGTTGCCTCTAAGGGCTTGTGGTCTCAACTTTCACATGTGTAAGGCCAAATATGAATTCATGACATTTCTCACAACCATGCAAAGTAGATCTTTTTCAATCTGAACATAGTTTTGCTGAGATTTTGTTAAATCTTTGGAAGCATTGGCAAAAGGATGGTCCTCCTGTAAAATCACAGATTCAAGGGGGGGGGTTAAGTCCCGGGACCCATAGACGGTCTCTGTAACCCCTGGGCAGACTTGATGGATCTATGGTCTCCTTTTGCCATCATTTTCTATGTTTGCATATTAAAACCATATGAACTGTTATCAAATTTGAGTTTTATAGGCAAAGCAACTTTAAAGTATTTCAGCATTGGTGATTGGTTCACATTTCTTTAATTTGTTAAAGCATTGGTCTTGTGACTTCCTCTGTACCAGTTTCAGTGTTCCTCTCAAGAAGAACTTTAAATGGTGCAGTAATATAAAACAGATGTGGAATAAACTTCCTCAGGTAAGTAATCATGGCAAGAAATTTCTGGAGAACGTTTTTGAACTGTGTGGATTCCATCGTAAAACAGCCTAATTTGTTTTATTAGGATTAAGGACCATGTTCAATTAAAATGCACAGCTCCTTACTTAAAAAAATGCTCCCTCCCTACCACTATCATTTCTACATACTACTGAATATGACTTTTCTTCCTTTTTTCCTATAAAAAATAATAAGTTTGAGTACCTGACTTTTGCAAACTTTTTGTTGTTAAAATTTGTTAGAAATCAAATGGTTACCTCTTATTAATAAGAATTAAATATATTGTATCTAGAGGTTTAGTACAGTTATGTTTTGATTTGTTTATACATAAAATATGTGTATGTTTTTGTAAAACCTTTCCTTTACACTAAATGTATTTCATGTGCCTTTAATTAATCACTTGGAAATTGAGCGTTGTTCACTGTTCCTCAGACCCACCCCCTGAGGAAGGCCCTATGTTGGGCTGAATTGTTGGGGATGTAGGGTGCTGTCCTGGGCACATTTGGTGCAATATCATTTGTATACTTGAATCTTAGACTTTGTGCTTTTGTGATATGAGTGCAGAGCATTATTTTGCTGTATGTTGTGACTGGGCTGGCAGGCCTTGCCCTTGCACTGGGAATTTCTCTTGCGCACACCAAATTCCTGCATATTTCACTTAAAATATAACCTACAAAGCCGAATCCAGTTAGCTCAGTTTGGTACCTAGCTCTGTTTAGCTTAGTATTTTTGCCCTGAACCTGTTGTAAAATTTTGCTGATATGTTCATTATGCTAACAATCATTTTCTCCCCATTAGTAGGTTATCTGGATCAACTCACTATAGTCATATTTCACCTGTGCTGTGCAATCTGCACTGGCTGCCAGTTCAGTGGCAGATCACCTTCAAAGTTGGCTTGCTGACTTACAAAGCCCTACACAGGCAAGGTCTGAGTTATCTGCAAGATCTTCTGAATCCCTATTGTCCCCTCCAGTCACTCTGCTCAGCCAACGAGGGATTGCTGGAGATTCCCAGGGTACGACTAAAAACCTCTGGAGCTCGGGCATTTGCATTTGCTGTCCCTACCCTGTGGAATTCTCTACCTCATCGGATACAAGAGTGCCTGACAGTGGAAAGCTTTAATACAGCTTTAAAAACACATCTTTTTAGACTTGCCTTTCCCTGAAATATTTCAACAGATGAGGAGTAAGAATCTTAAACCCCAAGTATTCTAATAGGTCTTAATTTAAGTTGAGGGGAGGTGAGTTTTTATACGCTTGATTTTATATTGATTTTAAATAGTTATCTTATTTTTGTACAGTGCTGTTTCAGTAAGTTGGGGTGGGAGTATTTTGTTTGACTGAAAGCCAGTTTCATGAGTTTCAGTATCCTGAAACCATTTGCCCGAAATTCGGCTGCCTGACAGGCGAAGGTTGCCTATGGCAGAGTTGGTCATATGAAACTCGGGGAACTGACTTTCAGTATTTTGTAGTATATCCACTGGGGCAAGCCACCTGAAAGCCATTTTCCCATATTTAGAAGCAACTATTGGTGTTTCTAGTAAAATACAGTTGCATGCTGTAAGGTTGTAAATGCTATAGACTATACAGAGCATGTCCAAGATATACCAGGTATCTCATGCCTAAAGGGATTTGAAGGTCCACAGATAAAGGTTTTTGAGGTGCCTGGTGGAGAGGGAAGGCCAGCCAACAGTTGCATAGAGGGTGCAATGATGAGTTCTGTTGGCAGCCCTGTAATGAATTTAAGGGCCCTATGATACAGGACATCAACTTTGGCAAGTTGGCCAGTAGAAGCACCCCGTATATAAAATAATCATAGTCAAGCAGGGGTAGGAATGTAATACTGACTAGGGTTCTACAAGGATCTAAGGATAAATTGAATTTATTTCTGTAGTAGAAATCCAGCCTAGGCAGAAAGTACCCCAGTCTAGTTAGAATTCCTTTTACCCTTAAGGAGAATAAGCAACCTGTCATAGTCTATCCAATCTGTGTTTCTCAAGGACTCTACCAATCTTTTAAGATCATTGTCTGTTATAAAAGTGACACATTAAAGCAGCAGTGCAATAAAACTGGGTAAAATATTTAACCACACCTTTCTCTCTATAAAATATTTCAGTTATCTTCAAGAAAAAAAAAAAAGATGTCTGCCACATTTGGCTTAGAAATACCATTGTAAGCCTGGTAAGGGTTAGGACTGAGAACATAAAACAAACTAATGGTGCACAGCATAGGAGGTACATAGAAAGGTAGATTTGACAGGCATGCTGATATTTGTATTAACTGTAGCTAAAATGAGCTTTTTGGAAAATAATTTTTCGTTACACTGATGCTTTAAGACTATGTCCACTGAATCCTCCACAAGATTATATCCACAATTTCAAAAGTCCAAAATGTCTTTATATTTGTCCCTGTTGTGTATTTTTCCATTAGCTTACTAGGAAACATTCCAATGTGAAATTTGATTGAAATCACTCTGAATTTCAGATCAGCAACAATAATCCAGTAACTTTCTACAAAACATTCTTTGAAAAGGCGGACCAAAATAATATGAAACGTGTTACTATTTAATTTAGCTACAGCATCTGATCTATCTGTGTCTAATAATCTAGCCTTTAACATAGGGTTATATGAGGATGCAGTTACTATATTCTGTTCTGCCCAGTTCCAAAGGTAGCCCTTACTTATACTGTTAAGTGTGTGCCTAATACATCTGAACCAAGGTATATTACACTTTCTGTTCAATAGAATAATCATTTTTCATCTAAGCATGCGTTAAATAAACTACAGTATTTACAGTTTGCACATATAGCAGTAGTTCACTAATCTCAATAGTGATAGTATCTTTACTGTTGGCTGTACCAGTTCTAATTTAAAGTTTATCCTGGTATAGTTATTGGTAGATAAAAGAGAAATAATTATTAAAGACAAGATCAAATTAAGTATACTCACTAAATACTTCTCAGTTAAAAATGTATATTCTAAAGCTAGGTAATTTCTTCTTAGATTCCTTTTTTTTTACAAATGACCAAAATGTTGTCCTTTTTCAATACAAATTTTTAAATCCTGTTCTTTACAGTAATGTATCCAGTTGCACTTGTTAAGAGAGCTAAAGTAATAGTATTCATTGCAAACCTCAAGGCATAGATCCCCCCCATCTCTACTTTATCTCCGTGCTAGTTACTATATTCTTTCAGGTTTGATTTTTAAATTACATAAACGTATCTCACAACTGTGCGTTAGGGGTATGAGTTGACTTAAGAGTGTTGACCTTTATGAGTGTGTGTAACATAAGCTGTGGTAAGTGTTACGGTTAAAGTTCTGTATGTTAGCCATGTCTGTAACTGTGTTTTGAGTCTGGGTGTGCTATTATGATTCGACACCCTAACATGAAATTTCCATACTATCAAGGGCATGACAGAAACCCTAACTGGTGCATGAATGAAGTTTTTTGCATTTAATCACCTCACTTTTTACGAACTGAACTATGTTTCTCACAGCTGAAAGAGAGGGCTGAAAATTAGGATAGGATTGTCTCCATATGCCAAGTTCCTTATCATCTTTCCCTTGTTTTGACACCTTTAGGTGATCAGAAAAGAGAACTCCTAGGTCTGTTTCTTCTTTGTTGATCATCAGCACCTTCTGCACCCATCCCATAGCACTTCCCAGGGTTTCCTCTTCCCAGGCACATTCCTTTATTCTTCTTTGCATAGAACTTCAGTTGCCATGTGATTTTTTTAACCAAATTTTCAACATGGGCTTTTTGGGACCTCCTCTCATGAACAGTGGCACTGTGATTTTGTTAATCCATCCCAAAATTTGAAATCGCATAGTGATAACATTCTGTGGCACAGGTTTGAAAACACATTTTAGGCAGGATGTTAAAAATAACAGTTGCACAGTTCATGAGGAGGTGTACAACATTGTCCATACATCACAGTGGGAGTGCAGGATTGTTCGGACCTTGCGCTTCCATCCCATGATTCAGGTAGTACAACAGTGTCCATATGTCATGGTGATGAGCACAGGGTCCCTCCATTGAAACAGTACAACAGTATCCATATGTCATGGTGGGAGTGCAGTGTCCAAGGAGCGCAGGGTCCTTCGACCCTGAGCTCCCATTCCTCCATTGAGATAGTACAACAGTATCCATATGTTACAGTGGGAGCCAGGGTCCTTCAGACCCTGTGCTCCCATCCCTCTACCCATATAGTACAACAGTGTTAAAAATTGGAAACCACTGCAAAGTTACAAGCGTGCGTAGAAATTGCACAATGCACGCTTGTAACATGCTAATTTTTTGGAATTTCTTTACCAAATTTTCAACATTGGCATTATGGAACCTCCCCTCATGAACACTGCAACTGTGATTTTGTAAATCCATCGCAAAAGTTGATTTCGCACAGCGAACACGCCATTCTGTGCCACAGGTGTGAAATCACATTCCAAACAGAATGTGCAAAGTGGCAGCTATTCTGTTCATTGGGTAATGTGAAAAAATGGCAATGTTGAAAATCTGGAGTGAAAAGATGAAAAAGTGGCAAAGTTACAAGTGTACATAGAAAGTGCGCAACGCACACTCGTAAGCAGTCATTTTTGGGAATGGTTCATCAAGTTTTCAACATGGGCTTTATACAGTAGGTCTTCCCCTCATGAACAGTGGCACTATCATGTTGTTAATCCATCCCAAAAGTTGATTTTGCTCAGTGACAATGTCATTCTGCATCACAGGTGCGAAAACATATTTTGGGCAAGATATGGAAAATGAAAGCCGTACTGTTCATAAGCAGGTGTTAAAAGTGGCAATGTTGAAAATCTGAAGTGAAAATATTAAAAATTGGCAATGTTACAAGTGTGCATAGAAACTGCGCAATGCATGCTTGTAACGCAGTCATTTTTAAGAATTTTCTCACCAAAATTGCAGCATGGGCTTTTTGGGATGCCACCTCATGAACAGTGGCACTGTCATTTCATGAATTGGTCCCAAAAGGTGATTCCATGCAGCAAATGTGAAATCACATTTTTGGAACAAGAAATGAAATGTCAGTGACAGTGTTCATGATGAGGGGTCCCAAGAACCCCAGGTTGAAAATTTTGGGCCAAAAGTCCTACAATTGGCTGAGATATCAACCTAAGTTGAAACAAGGATGTATACTCATCAAGAGGGCTAATTAGGGCTATAAGGCCACAAGCCCAAAAGGTAAGTGGCTTTATTGACCTAAGCAGCACCTGAGATGGGTATACTTCTGCATGTGCCACACTTACCAATTGTTTGTTGAATATAATACACTAGGATGGTTATTATGCTGTAGATTGCATTAACAAGCATTTCCAGGTCTGCACTTTTGTTTTTGGCCATAATGCTTTTCCATAGTGTAGTGGCATTTTTGGCCTTGGTTATATTTTGGCCTAAGTAGTTATTTTCCATAGCGCAGGGTCCTCCTATATAAGGAGGTGTTGCTGGGCTGGTCCATTCCTTAGTTTTCACAGCTGTGGGTGAAGCCTGCAGATGGTTTGCATGTACAAAAGTAGTGATGTCATGTTTTCTGTCTGTGGAACTGACTGAAGGTGTAAATAGCCTCTTACACCTTACCCTCATCCGAGCTATGTTTTCCGCCCTCAAATAGATACATTTTCATGTTAGTCAATGGTTGCAGGGTACTATTTTCTTTCTTAAATGGGTGGTACAAGAACTGGAACCTGAGAAGTGGAAGGCAGCATTAGGGTTTTTTTTGGAGTCAGATCCACCTCCGTCTCCACCCCAACATTTTTCTGATTCATGTGGGAGGGGCATGAGATAGCGCTATCATGCTGTAACAAGATACACTAGTTTGGGGCCTTATCAACCAACAGACATGCCTGTGCAGTGGAGAACAGAACAGAAGCTATTTAATGCCTTCAAATTGACTTAAAAATCCTTTGGAACAAAAGATTATCAGAACCACCTGGGGCCTCAGAAGGAGACCTAGACACACATTCTAATTTACAGTAAGAGCCACATGTTTTTCTTAAACATTTTATATATGTATAGTTTATAAATAATTTGTCTTTAGTAGTTTCAAAACTTTGAAAGCATTGGTGTTAGTAATGCATTAAGAAATACAATGTTTAATTGTCTTTACAGTTAAACATGCAGTTTCATGTCAGGGCACATTTTTGGGGGAGTTAAAATAATTTTAAACATGGGCACAGTACTTGGTAAATACAGACTATGATGATACAGTATATTTTTTCTTTCAAGTTTGAGAAGTATGTATTATATATAAGTGTAACTGTGTTGTAAATGGTTAAGTAGGCAGTGGTTTAAGGCTCTGAGCTACAAACCTGTAGACCTAGGTTTGACTCCCATAGCCCCCATTTGCATACTGTGTGACCCTACACAAATCACTTAACTTCCCTGTGCTCCCAGGTCACACCTGTAAACAAGCTTTCAGCTTAGTGTGTCTCTCCTGGTAAAAAAAAAGTGCCTAGAATTATTTTTTTAATATAGTTGAGTTTATATCTTGTAACTAAGTAGGGTATGATGTCTTGAATGTGGCAGTAGGATTTAGCATGTGCACTGCTTTAAAATAATTTCACAGTATTTTACACTTTCTCAAAAAGATACTCCACATTTGTGTGGGGGCTGTGGGATTCAAACCTAGATCTCCAGATTTGCAGAGAAGAGACTTAAACCACTGTGCTATACTGCATCCCTAGTTATGGCAGTCATCTGTTTTATGGTTTATGATGTTGGTGTAGTAAGCATACTAACACACAAAAATGGCAGCAGAATAGGCCTAGCAGGCTTTCGTATCTGCTCTTTTGGTCAGTCCCCACCCTGGGAACTTACCTTGCTGCTCCCCGCCCTCTCAGGCTTCTTTCTTCCCAGTCCAGGGGAGAGCTAGCTAACTGAGGTATTCTGTAAGACAAGAAAAAATGACTCACCATAGTAATCTTGTTTCTTCAAAGGGATCGCTCATTATGATTGAACTTAATGCAGTCAGCCTCCTGTGTTGAACTGCCCAGAGAAATGGAACTTTATGCAAATTCTGGAATTCTCAAGTGGCTCATGTCACTTTCAAACTGCTGCCCTAGCAACTGCTGCACTCTGAGTGCTTCAGATTCTTATGGCACCTAACTGGGTAAAAGACCCACTAGCTAAAAATTAACAACATTAAAATAACATTTTTGCCCTTTCAGGTCAAAACATCATTAACCAACAAACCTAAGAAACTTTAAGACCACTTGGACACCAACTGGTTAAACAAAGTGAGTCTCTACCTTAACCAATATATGTGAAAAGAAAATACTCCAATGCAGGGATGCAGAGTGACTTCTTTAGGTTCTAGTAGGAGAGGTAGGGAGGGTCTTTAATCATAATGAGTGATCCATTTGAAGAAACAAGATTACTATGGTAATTTTTTCTTCTAACCCTAGGAATCACTCATTATGATTAAACTTAATGCAGACTACCAAGCAGTACCTTTGGAGGTTGGTCAGAGAACCTATTTTGGAAACAGGGTCTGCAGTATTGCTGTACCAAACTTAGCATCACCTCTGAATTGCAAGTCCAGGCTGTAATGCTTTGTGAAGGTGTGTACTGTTTTCCATGCAGCTGCCTTAAATATTTCCAGTAGTGGAATTTCTCTTGAAGCTGCCACTGAAGCAGCTGTGCCCCTGGTGGAGTGTGCTGTCAGGCCCAGAGGTACCTGTTTACCCACCTTACTATAACAAAACTGTATACATGCCACTATCCAGCAAGCAATTGCACATTTTGTTGCAGCTCTGCCTTTACCAACTTCATCATATGTGAGAAAGAGCTGTGATTGACTTGTCCTGTAGGACTTGGTTCTGTCAATGTAGTGGCTAAGTGCCCTTTTGACATCAAGGGAATGGAGTCTCATTTCTGGAGAACGGTAGTTGTCTGTAAAGAAGACAGGTAGAGTGATAGGCTGAGTCAAGTGAAAATCAGATACCACCTTTGGAAGGAATTTTCTATTAGTCCGAAGGACCACCTTGTCTCTGTGGAATGAGATGTAGTCCACATCTGTGCACAGGGCTTGTAATTCACTGATCCTTCTGGCTGAAGTAATGGCAACCAGGAAAACAGTTTTCCAAGTGACATATTTCAAATCTGAGGTTGCCATAGGTTCGAATGGTGCATCCATGAGCTTAGCAATGCAAACATTTAGATTCCAGGCTAGAACAGGTTAACTTAGGGGAGGGTGTAGAAGATTAAGGCCTTTAAAATATTTTCTAAATACTGGATGAGAGGCCACAGACCTTTCTTTACCAACTGACTGGTAAGCAGAGACTGAAGCTAAGTGGACCTTGAGGGTGGAATGCTTAAGACCTAAGGAATGTAAATGTGTAAGGTAATCTAGAAGAATAGTCAAATCAGCCCTGAAAGGGCTCACACCCTTACCTGTACACCACATAGTAAATCTTTTCCACTTAGAGGAATATGATTTCTTAGTAGAAGGCTTCCTGGAACCCCTAAGCACTGTCAGCACCTGCTCTGATAGGTTTAGGTTAGCAAATTCTAAGTCCTCAGGAGCCACACCTTGAGCCTCGGTGATTTGAGATTGGAGTACAGGATCCTGCCCTGAGAGGAGGTTAACAGGTTATGCCTCCTGGGCAGATGGATTGGGGAAACCACTGACAGAGACAGTAGGAGATAGTACCAGTGTTGTCTCGCCCAATCAGGAGCCACCAGTATCATTTGTGTTGGTTGGGTCCTCAATTTCGGTAAGGTCCTGAAGATCAAAGAAAAGGGAGGGAATGCATACAGGAACTTCCCTGTCCAATCCAGGACCATGGCATCCAGGGGAATTGTGCCCCTTAGAGGAGGCCTGCAACAGTACATTGGAAGTTGATGCTTTTCTGCAGAGGCAAAGAGATCCACCTCTGGAATGCCCCATTTCCTGAAAATTGCACTGAGTACCTGGGTATTCAAGCACCACTCGTGGTGGTCTATACTTATGCTGCTTAGAGAGTCTGCCAGCACATTGTCTTTCCCTGGAAGGTGTATGGCTGACAGGGATACTCCCATGGAATATACCAGGGACCACAGTCTCATTGCTTCTGTGCACAGCAGATCTGACCTGGTACCTCCTTGCTTGTTGATGTAATACATGGTTGTGGTATTGTCTGTTCTGACTTGCACCACCTTGTTTTGTAGGTAAGGAGCAAATGTTTTTAGAACCTGGTAAAGAGCCCTGAGCTCCAAGAGATTTATGTGCAGCAGAGACTCTTAGGGGAACCATGTGCCACATGCTGTGTGTTCTAACATATGTGCCCCCCAACCTAGCAGAGAGGCATATGTTGTGAGGATTACTGAGGGTTGTTCCCATATAAAAGGTACACCCACCCTGAGGTTGTGCTCATCCAGCCACCATTGTAAAGCCCAGACTAAGCTTTTGTGACTGGAACCAGTTTGGACATAAGATCCATCCATTGAGACAAATACTGTCTGAGATGGAACTGAATATCTCTCATTTGAAACCTGGAGCCCATTACCACTGCAGTGGCAGATGCCATGTGGCCCAGTAGCCTGAGAAATTCTCTGGCTGGTTTGGGTCTCCCAGACACCAAGGATTTTGCAATCTGCAGAATGCTTGCCACCCTGTCTTGTGGCAGGATGGCTCTGCCCTGTCTGGTGTTTAGTTCTGCTTCAATAAACTCCAGCACCTGAACTGGTGCCTGCTGAGATTTCTCTTCATTTATCAGAAATCCCAGGGACTCCAGAGTAGATTTTGCTAGTGCCAGTGACTGCACTGCATGCTGCATAGACTGTCCAACTATTAACCAGTTGTCCAGGTAGGGGAAAGACTGTTATATCTTGTTTTCTCAGAAACTCTACCACCACTGATAGGCACTTTGTAACAACCCTTGGTGCCGAAGTTAGTCCAAAAGGGGGAGCTGCAAACTGGTAGTGGCCTGAAGCCAGTCTGAATCTCAAGAATTTTCTGTGAGATGGTCTGATGGGAATGTGAAAATAAGCATCCCTTAGATCTAGGGAGGCTACCCAGTCTCCCTTTTGCAATGAGGGAATGATTATTGCAAGAGTGACCATTTTGAACCTTGGTTTCAAGATGTCCTTGTTCAGACGTCTTAGATCCAAAATAGTTTGCCAATCCCCATTTTTCTTCCTTATGAAGAAGTACCTGGAATAAAAACCTTTGCCCCTGCTTGTTAGAGGCACTACCTCTACTGCTTTGATTGCTAGCAGATGATTTACCTCTGCCTGCAACAGAATTCTGTCTGCAGCTGTTGTTGGAGCAAAGGTTCTTGTGCTCAGCTTTGGAAATAATTTGAAACTGAGTGCCAGGCCCTGGCTCACTACCTCCAACACTCACTTGTCTGTGGTGATGGAATGCCAAGCGTGAAGGTAATGAGCCAGTCTGCCACCTACTAGTGGTCCTGCAATAGGGGTTGCGACCTCCACTAGCCCATCAGGGGTTCTGTGGGGGTTGTGCCTGAACCTGTGGTGCAGGAGCCACTCTTCTCATGGCTCTCCTGCCCCTTCCTCTAAAATAACCTTTTGCCTGCTGCTGAGGCTGAGAGGCCTGAGCCTGAAAAAGGATTTGGGTTAAAAACCCCTACCTCTACCTCCCTTACTCTTATAAGAGGTGGAGGGCCTATCCTTGGAATTTCTCCAATAGGTGGATTTGTATTCCTCCACCTTCTTCATGTATGCCTCTGTTTTTCCCCCAAACAATGAATTGTTCTCCAGGGGGAAATCCATTGCTTTGGTCTGGGTGGCTCTAAGCCATGCAAACCTCCTGAGTGAAACAGAAAAAGCCATTAACCTGGATGCAGCATCATTAGCATCCACTGCCATATGAAATTGGTACTTGGTAGCATCAAGTGCATCTCTTGCAGTATCCTGTAAGTCTACAGCCACTTCACATGGGACCTTATCAGCCAAAGCTAGAACAGTGTTCCATAGAGCTTTTTGGTACTGCACTGAATATGCCATGTAACTGGCTTGCCTAACTAATAGAGAGGTAGCCATGTACCCTTTCTTTCCCATAGCATCCATTTTTCTTGAATCTTTGTCTGGTGGATGGGTAGCCAAGGGGATTCTGGCCTTGTCAAAGGCAGCAGCTTGTACTACTCTATCAGGATCAGGATGAGTAAACAGAAAATCAGCTGTAGTTCTGTCCAGCTGATATGTCTTGTCAGCTTTCTTACCCACACCAGGGTTAGAGGTTGGATTTTTTAAAAATCTGCACTGCAGCCTTTTTTAAAGATTTATGCATGGGCAGAAGCAGACGTTTTGTTGGGGTTAACCCCATCATCCCAGAAGATCTGTCTCCTCCATATCGTCTCCTGATTCCTGAAGAGGAAGGTTCAGAGTTTCCACCATGCTCTTAACAAAAGCATAGTGGGAGGAGTATTCCTCAGGAACCCTAGGAGGGGACCCAATTCTTGCTCAGGGGAGACCTCTGGATCTATAGGTTCCCCTTGCAAGTCATCCTCCTCCTCCTCCCCAAACACTTGTAGCAGTTCTTGCTGTGCTGGGACTATAGGAGGGACCGGTACAGTCAGTGTAGGAACTGGGATTGCACCCTGTAGGGCTTGTAGCATTTGAAGTGCCTTAGCAATGTCCTCAGCCGACGGCATAATATGCTTGCCTGCTGGGAGCTCCTTAGCCTTCTCTGCCAGAGGCACAGCAACATGTTTTTCTTTACACTTTTTCTTTAATGGAACAGGTTCAGGGCCTGTTTCCAAAGCCCTTTTTGTTTTACCTTGTTCAGATTTATCTGAATACTTGTCAGGATCCTTGGCTTTACCGCCATCCTTTTTATGGGAAGAGGAAGAAGCAGAATTATCCATACCAGCAGCAGAAGCAGAAGCCATATCTTCTAAAATGTTTGACCTTTTCTTTAAAGTTTTAGGGCAAAAGGTCTTACAGATATCACAATTGGCAAATATATGGCTTGTACCCAAACAAGAAATACACAGAGAGTGTCTATCTGCTTTTGTTATAAGCTGCCCACAAGACTCACAACATTTAAAACCCGTGGGTCCTGTATGTTTTTTAAGTTTATCTAAATGGACCTCTGACATTGATAGACAAAAATATTACTTACAATAAACCATCATTTAAAGCACCTCAGAACCAGAGGATCTTTAAAATAACAACCGCTAGCAGTTCCTGGAACCAATCGCTATTCGGTTCTTGAATGAAAGGGAACTGATAAGTACAGTAATTTAACAAAAAATAAAGCGGTTCAAGGAACCGATCGCTAAATGTATAATATAAAAAAAACTGAGATAAAAACCTCCCAAACAGACACAGAACCCTCGGTTCCAAGGAACCATGAGGGAACCGCGAATAAAGACAAAAAACTACTATAATAATACTAAACTATACTAAACAATGTTTCTAAGGCAGCAATTTTAATTTTAAACTAAAATGAGTACTTATCCACAGAAAACTTTATTCTGAAGACAGTTCAAGGAGAGCTCTCCGGGATGTCCTTACTAGGCAGGCGAAGTAAAGAATCTGAAGCACTCAGAGTGCAGCAGTTGCTAGGGCAGCAGTTTGAAATTGGCATGAGCCACTTGAGAATTCCATAATTTGCATAAAATTCAATTTCTCCAGGCAGTTCAACACAGGAGGCTGACTGCATTAAATTTAATCATAATGAGTGATTCCTGGGGTTAGAACAGCTACTAAATAGCTCTAATTCACTATTTTTATTTTCTGTGCGTGTCAGGTCTAGCTAGCAGGAGTGTTTCAATTTTAAAAGTTTTAATTTTATCAAACTATACACAAGCATAAAAGCACAGAAACTGCCCAGATCATCAATGCTATAATTAATACAAACTCTAGCTGTTTTCTTACAGAAACCCCACTCAGTTAGATTTCAAGTATTTGTTAAGCTGTAAATGTAGGTATCAGTATTCAATAAGCAATTAGTGCTAATTAGCTCTATAAGAAAATTTTCAATTTTTTTTGTGGGAGCTGTGGGATTCAAACTCAGCTCTAACTGCCCAGATCATCAATGCTATAAAATGCTATAATTAACAGACTTTAGCTGTTTTCTTATAGGAACCCCACTCAGTTAGATTTCAAGTATTTGCTAAATTGTAAATGTAGGTATCAGCATTCTGTTAGTAGTTAGTGCTGATCGTGGTCTGTGACAAGATAATTTTTTTTTACAAATTAAGTGTATGGTAGGAAGCTGAAAACAGACTTTGATGATAAAGTGTGTTTTTTCTTTTAAGTTTGAGATGTATTAGAAAACATTAAACAAGAAAACAATTGGTGATTTTAAAAGCTATTCTGATCAGAGCGGACATAAAAAAAATCTTAACTATTTTTTATTTTATCGTGGTCACTAGAAATAAGATGTCAGTATTCACTCCATTAAACCTGTTTTTCAGTTTTTTTTATATCATCTTGCCAAGGCAATCTTGCCAGAATGCAATCTGTCATGGGGGGAGGGGTTGAAATTGTTTTAATCATGAAGCATTGGTGTTAGTAATGCATTTAGAAATACAATGTTTTATTGTCTTTACAGTTAAACATGCAGTTTCATGTCAGGGCACATTTTTTGGGGGGGTTCAAATTATTTTAAACATGGGCACAGTACTTGGTAAATATAGACTTTGATGATAATGTGTATTTTTTCTTTCAAGTTTGAGAAATATGTATTATATACAAGTGTAACCGTGTTGTAAATGGTTAACTAGGCAGTGGTTTAAGGCTCTGAGCTACAAACCTAGAGACCTCGGGCTTCTCCCTTCCCAGTTCAGGGGAGAGCTAGCTAGCTAACTGGGGTTTCTGTAAGACAACAGCTACTAAATAGCTCTAATTCACTATTTTTATTTTCTGTGTGTGTCAGGTCTAGCTAGCAGGAGTGTTTCAATTTTGAAACTTAATTTTATCAAACTATACACAAGCATAAAAGCACAGAAACTGCCCAGATCATCAATGCTATAATTAATACAAACTCTAGCTGTTTTCTTACAGAAACCCCACTCAGTTAGATTTCAAGTACTTGCTAAGCTGTAAATGTAGGTATCAGCATTCTATAAGCACCTAGTGCTAACTAGCTGTGTAAGAAAATTTTCATATTTTTTTTTTGTGGGGGCTGTGGGATTTAAACCCAGATCTCCAGATTTGCAATTAAAGGAGTAGTCCACCCAGAATTTGCAAAAAACATATGTTATGCAGAATGTTTTGATATGTATGTTAAGTCCTAGTGTGTTCTTCCCCTTGTCTGCTATTAGGAGTTTTTCCTAAATTAGCCTGCTAGCTGTGTGGTAGTTTTACGACCCCATGGGATCTCCATCACAAACAGATTTATTGGCTTTCTTTCTCTTACGATGCACCCTGTCTCATGTGACAATGATGTAGTCAGGCCCTTAGATTTAGCATGTGTGCTACTTTAAAATAGTTTAAAATCAGTTCACAACAGCAGAGCTTTGTGTTCTTATCCAGGGAGCAAGCTAACTGAGGTTTCTGTAAAACAGCTACTAAATAGTTCTAATTCACTGTTTTTGTTTTCTATATGCATCAGGTCTAGCTAGCAGGAGTACTTTAATTTTAACATTTTTAATTTTATCAAACTATACACAACCATAAAAGCACAGAAACTGCCCAGATCATCAATACTATAAAATGCTATAATTTATTTATTTATTTAAAAGTTTTACCAGGAAGGCATACTGAGCAGAATACCGCTCGATTCCAGATGTGTCCTGGGGGAAGGGGGCAGTGGAGAGTACAGTATACAATAGAGATTTATACAGATCATATACAGGTACAGCAGCTAAGCACATCCAAACAGTAGGATTAGGATTTACTACATATTAACAGCTGAGGGTAGAGGACAGTGAACGCTTGGAGTGGAGCCTGTGTGCAACTAACAGGTGGTCAGGGTTTTGTAGAAATGCAAGATGTATAGCTCTTAGTGGTGCTAGGTGCAAGTGCAAGAGGTGGAAAAATGCTTCTTGAGAAGATAGTGGAGGTGCTGGGTGTTGGCGGTGTGTAGAATGTCCACAGGCAAGGAGTTCCATAGTTTAAGCATGCGGTATTTGAAGGCAGTCTGGCCAGAATTGGTGGACATATGTGGGACATAGAAAAGCCGAGAGTTGGTGTTCTTGAGTGAGTATGCTGGTGGGGGTTGAGTTGATAGGGCTGCTGTGAGGTAAGGGGGAAGGGACTGGTTCCAGAATTTTGCTGTTGTCCTAGCACAGTGGACCAGTCTTCTGTCATGAAGCGATGGGAGGTCCAAAGACCTGTAGAGGATGCAGTGATGGGTTGAGGGGGTGCATTCCAGGGTGAACTGGTAGAAGGAATGGAAGAGAAGATCCAGTCTGGCTCAGGAGGACTTAGGAGCAACACTGTAGACGACGTCCCTGTAATCAAATATTGGGAGGATCATTTTCTGTACAATTGCCTTGCAGGTTGGCAGAGGTATGCAGCCCTTGTTCCAATATATGATGCCCAGCTTGGGGTGCAGTTTCTTGTGGATTGTGTCTATATGAGCAGAAAAGTCAAGGTGCTGGTTGAGCCAGACCCCCAGGTACCTGAATGAAGTACAAGCCTCTAAGGGAATCCCTTCAGTGGTGTGGCAGGTGGGGATGGTGGGAAGATGGGAGAGTCTCTGCCTTGAGCCAAAGGTTAGGGAGACTCTTTTCTTGGGAATAAGAAAAAGTTGATTTGGCCTAAACCAGAGCTGGGCATTATTGAAGTCCTGCTGTAGTCTAAAAGTCACTTCAGAGGAGTTGGGACCTGATGCATAGAGTACTGTGTTGTCTGCATACATGTGAATGGATGTGTATGGACAGGCTGAGGGCAGATCTTTTAGAAGATGGAGAACAGAATCGGGACAAGGACTGAGCCTTGTGGGACCCCTGTGGTGACCTGGAGGGGGACCGACCTATGAGAGTCAATTCTTACTGCCTGTGACCTGCCCACCAGGTAGGAATAGAACCAGCTGATGGCAGCTCCTGAAAGTCTGGCAAGGGACAGTTTGGATAATAGGGCATGGGAGACAGTGTCGAAGGCTTTTGCAAGGTCAATAAAGATAGCTGAAGTGGTGTGCCCACTATCCATACTGATGAAGATGGCATCGGTGAGTCGATTAATTAACAGACTCTAGCTGTTTTCTCACAGAAACCCCACTCAGTTAGATTTCAAGTATTTGCTAAATTGTAAAGGTAGGTATCAGCATTCTGTTAGTAGGTAGTGCTGATTGTGGTCTGTGACAAGATCATTTTTTTTTTTTTACAAATGAAGTATATGATAGGAAGCTGCAGCCTAGAAACAGCAAAATACTTTAAAGTCAGCTTTTCTCCTGCCTGTGGTATGGCATGAAAGCAATAAGATGACAGTGACTATTCCAGCTACACATTTTATTCCATTTTACAATGGTTCACTGCACTACACATTTAGTGTATCAAACTTTTTCAAATAATAAAACAAATATTCTCCAAATGAAATAACTCACACATACATGTTTTTATACTTTATTAAAAAGACACTTCACATTTGTAACAAAAAAAACCCAAAAAAATAAATGAAAGTCATGTCACAGAGCAAAATTAGCCCTAACTCCCAGTTCCTTCTAGCAGAATGATGATACCTACATTTACGGTTTAGCAAATACTTGAGAGCTGAGTAGATGTTCTGTAAGAAAACAGCTACAGTCTTTACTAATTACTGCATTGATAAGCTGGGGCAATTTCTATGCTTTTTATTGTTGTGTGTAGTTTGACAAAATAACATTTTAAAATGAAAACACTTACTACTGCTAGCTAGATTTGACACACACTGAAAACACGAATAATGAATTAAAGCTATTTAGCAGCTGTTTTCTGTGCACATACTAAATATAAGGGCCTGGCCACATCACTGTCACATGAGACAGGGTGCACTGTAGGAAAAAGAAAGCCAATAAACCTGATTGTGATGGAGATCCCCTGGGGTCATAAAACTACCATACAGCTAGCAGGCTAATTTAGCAAAAACTTCTAATAGCAGACAGAGTGAAGGACACACTAGGATTTAACATACATATCAAAACACTCTGCATAACATATGTTTTTTTGCAAATTCTGGGTGGACTACTCCTTTAATTGCCTTAAACCACTGTACTATACCGCCTCCCTAGTTACAGCAGTCATCTGTTTTATGGTTCGTGATGTTGGTGCAGTAAGCATACCAACATACTAACATACAAAAACACCAGCAGAATAGGAATAGTGGGCTTTCGTGTCTGCTCGTTTGGTCAGTCCCCACCATGGGAGCTGACCTTACTGCACCCCCCCACCATTTCGAGCTTCTCCATTCCCAGTCTAGGGTATCCCTGCTTCACTGGACTTTGCTTCCACAACCTTTCCCCTGTACCTGTCCCAACCCCTCTTGAACCCCTCCACAGTCTCTGCCTCCACCAGTCCCCCGGGCCGCGCATTCTATGGTTCTACCACCCTCTCACTGAAGTAGCATCTCCTCTTTTCTCCCGAGTATCCCCCCTCCAGCTTCCACCCATGCACTCTAGTTGCCCCTTCTTCCTTCAGAGCACCATGACTTTGCCACCCCATTTACCCCCTTCGTGTACTTGAAGACCTCAATCATTCTCTCCATTCCTTCTCTCCTCCAACATGTATATATTCAGCTCTTCAAGCCTCTCCCCTTAGGTCCTTTCCCCCAAGCCCCAGATAATTTTGGTTGCCTTTCTCTGGACCCTCTCCAGGAGCTCAATGTCCCTGTTTAAGTGTGGCCTCCAAAACTGCATACAGTACTCAAGGTGTGGCCTCACCAAGCAGTTATACATAAGGAGTATCACTTCCCTCCTTCTGGAGTGATCTCCTAGTGATGCATCCTAGCATCATGGCATTAGCCGCTGCCCTCCTACAAGTCTCTGAGTTGTTCATCTTGACATCCACCACCACCCCATGTCCCTCTCAGCCATACAACCATAGCAGCAGTATATTGCATAGCAGATATAAAAAGTCAGTAAGCAGGTCATGCAACAGATTTGCCGAGCAGTTACTGAAGCAAGAAATGTAAAGCTGTCATTTTTTCCATCCTGTTCAAAATGTGTTTTTGCACCTGTGGTGCCAAATGGCACAGTTGCTGTGCAAAATCTCCTTTCAGCTAATGAACTGATAGTGTCACTGTTCATGTGGTGGGGTCACAAAAAGCCCATGCTGAAAACTTGGAGTGAAAATACCAAGAAACACCCAGGGCATTAGGGTTTCTGACTATAACACCCTGCACTGTAGGGACTGACAGGCATCAGGGTGTGACTTGGGATTGTCAACAGTAATGCTCATGCCTTTCCACTCCCACCCCCACCCTGCAGTCAGTGACAGGTATCGAGGTGTGCCTTTGACTCTTCAGCTCCAAAGTTAACTCCATTCTCTTATGCTGTACCCATTTCAACATATTTCTGTATGGAATGGGGTGAGTGTAAAGTTTAAGAACCCCAAGGCACACCTCGATGCTTATCTGTGTCTGCAGGGTAGGGTGAGGTGAAATGGCATGAGTGTTATGGCCAATGACCCAAAGGCACACCCTAATGCTTGTCCATGTTTGCAGGGTGAGGGGTGGGGTTGGTGTCACTTCAATACTTCACTGTTATTCGTATTCTGCTTGTCTGTCTGTGTCTCTCGCTCTTTGTCTATATGTCTATGTAATTATCTATCTTTCTATTAATTGTATGTATCGCTATTTTTACCTATTTCTAAAACAAACCTGCATATCATATCTGCCTGCACTTTGAGCACATACTTATGAAACTGTGCATATTTGTACTTCACTTCTGCGTAGACCTCATACTTTCCTAATATTCCCATTATCACATGCATAACTACCTTGCCCTTATCAAAAGCGGCCCCCCTCTGAAAGTTAATATCACATTTTCTCTAACAGTCCATCATCATTATACCTGACTTCCTGACATCAACACATTGCTTAAATATAACTTACATCACCTCATGGACAAAAACCCTGTTTCTCTTAAAAAAAAAAAAATGTGTAAAGAAACCCAAGGCTGAATATATGCCAGCCATTACTTTTTCATGTACTTCCACCTTCTGTACCATCATGGGGATTTGCATATATTTCCCTTGATGCTTTGCATTATTGGGATATGTGCAATTGTGTTTTCTTTAAAATGTGTCTGTCTGGCCAATATCATCTGGGATAACACATACATCAGTGGCATTTGCTCTTGGGTTCTTTTGTAAACTTTCGATTCCTTCCATTAAAATGTACACCTCCATATATTTTCCTAATAATGTGTATGCCTTCCTTAGAGCAGAAACTAAAACAAATCTTACTACTTACAAATCATTGTGTTGTTTTTCCATACCTCCTTAACAATTTCACACAGATTCACTAACTTCATTATGCAGCCGTGGTGGATCTGACCAGAATTTGTTTAATGTGATTGGGAGTTGCATGCATTTGCAGTCAGAGTGGTATGGAGTTTTGTTTCAGATGAGTGAGCAGGAGATGCTTTTGTGTGCTTTGGGTGCAGCATTTAAGGAAGCTCGGTGGCAACAACATGGAGGGCATGGTGTCTTAGGAGAGAGACAGCTTCATCTTTGAGGGACATGACTGACTGGTGAGGAATGGGGGAAACTATAAAGTGGTTCATTAATGTGTTAATTAGTTGTAGTCAGTGTGGTCCCATAGGGTTGTATGTAAGACAAGGCAAGGCAAATTTTATTTAAGAAAACACCCATCCCGGAGGCTCTGGGCGCCAAACATATTAAAATGTCATACCTCAAATAATAATAAATACATAAACAACATGCTACTGAACATAAATATACAATATTCCAGCAATTAAAACAAGGTTTAATATAAATACTACCCTCAACAGCAGCAGTTAAACTCAAAATAGCCAAGGCTAACTTGAGCATAAAATTCTGAAAACAGGTAAGGACTATAAAACACAATCCGGGAAGGCCTGATTATACAGGAAGGCCTTGAGGCAGGCTTTAAATACCTCCACAGAAGAGGCCTCCCTAACAGCTGAAGAAAGCGAATTCAACAGGATGGGGGTGGCGACACTAAACCTCGTCCTGGTAATCGTGAGGAGGCCCCTAGAGGAGGAGTGGAGAGAGCAGACCGAGACAGCAGGTGTAAGAAGGACCTTCAGGTAACCAGGGCCCAGGCCATGTAGGATCTTAAAGGTGAGCAAACCCACCTTGAAGAGGACCCTCCACCTAGACAGCAGCAAGTGCAGTTGACAGAGCACCAGAGTGATGTGACAATACTTAGATTGTCCTGTCAACAGCCTCACTGCCACATTCTGCACCAACTGCAGTCAGCGTAGTGTACCCCCAGAGACCCCGAGATACAACACATTACAGTAGTCAAGCCTGGATGTCATGAAGGCATACATCAAGGTGGGGAGGTCCAGCGGCGGAACTAGGGGCTTTATCTTGGCAATATTCCTCTGATGATAAAAACTGGTACAGACAACAGATGCCACCTGAAACTCAAGTGTCAACCTGCTGTCAAGAATAGCACCCAGATCATGCACCCTAGAGAAGGCCTTCAATGGTACAGAACTATGAAAAAGCCCTGTCTCTGCATTAGAGGCCAACCTATCACACTCTCTGTTTGACTCCACCTCCAGTACCTCCGTCTTATCGGGGTTCAGTCGCAATCAGCTGGAGGCCATCCAGTCATTGATCTCAGCAAGGCAGCTGTTAAGCACTTCCACTGTGCAAGATTTTCCGGGGCAAAGGATAGATACAGTTGGGTATCATCAGCATACTGTAGCAATGAAAACCCAGACTGTACTTCCTAATGAGCTCTCCTAGAGGCAGCATATACATGGCAAACAACATGGACAGGCAGAGAAGGAGGAGAAATTCCCCATCACTACCTTCTGCCTCTTGTTAGATAAAAAAAGACTCAAACCAGCAAATGACAGTGCTGGCGAGTCCGCAGAATTCCCTTAGGCGGTCAAGTAACACTCAATGGTCCACCATGTCAAACGCTGAAGAGAGATCGAGAAGAACAAGAATTGTCCCCCCCTCGATCCCTAGCCCTAAGGAGGTCATTATGCACTCGAACTAGTGAAGTAACTGTGCTATGCCTCACACAAAACCCAAACTGGAGCAGCTCATATAGATCATGAGCTATGAGATGCTCCTCAGGCTGAATCACTACCACCTTCTCCACAATCTTACCCAAAAATGGAAGATTGGAGATGGGACAGTAATTTGCTTTGACATCTGGGTCCAAAGATAGATTTTTCAGAAGGGGTCTCACCAAGGCCTACTTCAAGACATTGGAAAAGACCCCCTCCTACAAGGAACATTGGACAATCAAGGCAAACACCAGGCCAAAGGAGTCAACACATCTCATTAGGAAATGAGCTGGCACTGGGTCCAGTTCACAAAAGACGTGCCGAAGCTTGGAAGCAATCTCGGTGACCTCAGCCACCTCCATCAGTCTAAACTCACCCCAACCAGGTGGAGTGCTCTCCAGTTGCCCATGGTGACCACTGTTGGACAAACTCTGGCCCATTGGCGGAACCCCTGCCTGATGGCAGACACCCTGTCTGAGAAGAACTGAACAAACTCCTCACAAAATGCATTCGAAAAGGCTACCTTCAGCTGTAGACAGGAAGGATGGAGAAGCCTGTCCACAGTCCAAAAGAGCACAGTTGGTCAGTTCCTCCTAGCAGCAATCTCCCTGGACAGGAATTCTGCCTTCTTATGGTTCATTGCCTCCTGGTATGCACCATGGTGCACACGTAGTGTCAGTTTGTCTACCTCCAGGCCAGACTTCCAACAGCAGCACTCTAATCTCTGACCCAAAGTCTTCATCGCCTGGAACTCCCCATCATACCAAGGGGACCTCAAGTGAGAAGACCTGGGTATTGCACGGACTGGTGCAAGGGAGTTGAGCGCACTAGACAGTGCCTTATTATAGGCATAAACCCCAATGCATGCACTGTCCACACTAGATAGGTCAGCCACCGCCAAGAAACCCTTAGGGGTCAACCCCCTCAAAGGGCGATAGCTGACCAACTCTGCACGGGGGGAAGGATGTCAAGGGGGCCCCGAACAAGAACTTCACCATGCAATGATCAGACCCGATCAATCCTGAGACTATTGCTTTCAAACCCCAGTGAGAACGCCAGGTGCAACATGTGGCCACCCTGATGGCTCATGGAAGAAACTCCTTGTGGAAGGCCTAGAGATTACATAATTTGGAGGAAGTTGTAACCAAGCCGAGAAGATTCGTCATTGGCCCAAACATTGAAGTCCACCAGCACTAAACATCTGGAGGCCTTCAATGTTCCCCCAAAGATGAAATCAGCCACCTCCTGCAGGAAATCTCCCACCGCCCCAGAAGGGTGGTAAATCAGGAGAATCAGGCAACCATTGCCCAGACCCCCACAGATGGCCGTCACATTCAAATGAATGCAGTGCTCTCATTGGGTGCAGTGTGAAGCCTAGCTTGGATCTAAAGCAGATGGCTACCCCTCCGCCCTTGCGTTCCGCTTTGGAGCAGTGCACTACGGTATACCCGGGCTGGACGGCGGCCTCTAAAACCAGGCAAGCATCATCACTGATCCAGGTCTCCATGATGCAAGCCAGATCAGCCAAAGAAACCAAGTCTGCTATAATTGTAGTCTTGTTTCTGACCGATCTGGCATTGCAAAGCACCACCCTCAGGTGATTGGTGGACAGTGAAGTTCCTCTGGTTACCTGCCTACTCAGTCTGGTGGTTACCCTGATGATGGGAACTAAACGAGGCTGGCCTCTCCCAAGGACCCGTCTAATCCCAGAGTGCCGTTGGCACCCCACTACCTTGATCCTATCACCAGCCGCAGTGCATGGGGTACCCCGACCCAATCAAATCATGTGGTTCTTCCCTATTCCAACCTCCCTACAGTGCCTTGCTGCAGTAACAGACACTGGGAGGCTAAAAAAAATGCCATAGATAGAGCAGCTGTGATGCCCTATACACCATCCTAGCCCACCCCAGACCCTCATACCTTCCCAGACACACCCCTCCTAACTACGTAATCCCTAACTCAAAATACACAACCCACAAACACACTCTACAAAGAACTCAGTACCACACACTGCACACACACACACATACAAAATAACTAAAACCCAAAACTACCCCTCCCAAATAACCCAACCAAATGCACTAGATTTTTAAAGTGCCAAAGCACACTCCACTCACACTTTAGAATAACTGAAATAAAAAATAAATAAAAAGGGAGAATCTCAATAAAGTGCAATGTGCTGTGAAAAAGTGCTCTCGCCAAAAAGAGAAACAGTCAAAACATATAAGATGCAAAACAGTACATGAACCACATCAGCTGAGTTAGACTAGCAGATAGTCCAGGTAAGCGAGATGGAGATAACAGCCCAGTGTCTCAGAATAGAAAAGAGAAGGCACTCAGACTGCTAGCTTCCAGCAGAGATCTTAATAATCACAAAGTCCAAATCGTAGTTTATTCACAAAGCACAGGTTCAGCCAAAAGGTATCCCACTCCTTTCATGAAGGGAAACCAGGTTGAAATTTGTAAACAAGTCTTACAGTCACCAAGTCAATGCTCTCACCAGGCTTGCAAATGGAGATATACTGCTGGGTCAGAATGGACAACAAGCCAGTGCACCAGTCCAGGCTAGAGGGCTGAGAAGAAAATCTACTTCGATAGAGACAGTCTCAATAATCCCTGGAAGAAACCTCAACAAGTGTAGGTTTATTCTTTTGTTTTCTTAGTGTAGGTATATACTTTCTATTGATACTTTAGTTACAGGTATACAGGGAAGTAAATGATTACATTTTGTATGGTATACTTAATGGTCTGCAGTGGAATAAATAGAATAATAGATAGGAGAGTGTGTATTGCAAGAGAGTAATACCATCAAGAGGTTATGAGGACATCAGACCCTCAAGAGTGAAGCTCAAGAGGTTCCCTTGTTCCCAGAACCTCATCATGGTAATACACCCTTGTGACACACACTCCTATTTATTTTTATTTGTATTATATGGATCCGATCTGAAATTGCACAGCTGTGAATTCTTTTTGACATACTGTGACAGCAGGTGGCCAACCACCACACTGAAGACTTAATTGCTCCATGGACCCCACCTGTCTCTGTGAAATTGTACTCATTTCACAGTGCCTCAGCTCATGAGGTTTAGTAGGCAGTCTTACCTTTTAGTTGTTTTCATGGCTGAGTGAATGCAGAACCAACCAGATAATTCTTTAAATGTAAAAAAAAAAAAAAACAATCGGTGAAAGAATGAAGGGTACAAATTACTCACGCCAAGCAAGAGATGGCCACCATTTTTTTGAAATTGTTCTGCTTGCCCACAAAGGAAAAGTAGCCAACAGTATAGCACACTTTGAAAGTGTCACGTTGTGACTCTAGCAAACACATTTGACAACATAGCAACAAACTGCATAGTGTAAAACAGTTGTGCGGTTGCGCTGTTCTCTTCAGTTGATAATTCTATCACTCAGAGCTCCCATCAATAGTATTACAGGATCTGAATGATAGTATTACAGTTCACCATCGATAGTATCATCACTTTCAGTCAGTAGTACTACAGGGAATTTTTAGTATGGTTTGCTGACATATTAAAATGGCATATGCATATATTTCAATACATATTGCCGTAACTTGGAATAGCAGGTTTTGGAGGTGCAGTCCTGTAGTGGCCAGTGGCACCACTGTTTTTTCGGGCTGGGCTCAGAGGCACGAATTAGATTGCATGCTGTCTATGACAGCAGTGCAAAAGCATGCCACCACCTTGAAAGGATTTAGCCACTGCAATGAGGGAGTGCCCGCTCATTGCAGGGCGTCCCTTCTGTGGTATAACATTTTAATAAACATGGCAAGTAGTCCCGACCGCGGATGTTCTCTCCCTTTTCTTAAAAGGACTGCCTCTCCCAAACCTCAATGAGTCAGATCGGGCTGGGCTGATTCAGGAGATTACACAGGAGGAGGTGGAGGCGGCTATTAAAGAATTAGCACTGGATAAAACTCCTGGTCCAGATGGTTTCTCTCCTAATTTCTACAAAACATTCGCCACTCAGCTTTCCCCTATTCTCCTTGATCTGTTCAAATATATCCTAGCTTGCAAGAAAATAGACTCTTCATTAACGGAAGCCCTTATAGTATTACTACCCAAACCTAATAAACCACCGGAAAATCCAGCCAATTATAGGCCAATTTCTTTGCTGAATTATGATATTAAAATATTGGCTAAGATACTGGCTGTCCGTATTAATCGGGTAATATCAAAATTGATTGGTCCAGAACAAGTGGGTTTTATGAGGGGTAGATCTTCTTCTGATCATTTTAGAACTCTGGCACATGTTCTTTCGGTTTCTGAGGAGACTACGATACCAATGGCTTTGGTCTCCTTAGATGCTGAAAAAGCATTTGATAGAGTCCATTGGAACTATCTTTTCGAAACTATGCACAAATTTGGCTTTCCGAAAAAATTTGTGGAATGGATTCAAGTATTTGTATACGGACCCATCAGCTAAGGTTATGTAGAGCTATTTCGTCTGTCTTTAATTTGCAAGCTGGTACAAGGCAAGGATGTATTCTATCGCCACTGCTATTTAATCTTTATATGGAACCCCTAATAAGGAGTATAGTATTATAGCGGAGATTGAAGGTATCAATCTGAGGGCTGTATAATTAAGGTTACGGTTTATGCCGATGATTTACTAATTTATGTTTCCAATCCAGATTCCTCCATCCCTAAATTATTAGAGATTATACAAGGGTTCAGCAGATTATCTAATTATAAACTTAACCAAGACAAAACTATTGTATATCCCTTAAATAACAGAGTATTTAAAGCGGCTATAGCTTCACTTGGTTTAAGATGGGAACCTAAATCTTTTAGATATTTAGGTCTCGCCGTAACGAATACCCAGGCTAATTCCCTCAAAATTAATCTTGAACTTTTACTTCAAAATATTAGATTTGATCTCAAGAGATGGGCACAATTATCACTATCCTTATGGGGAGGATTAGTATTGTAAAGATGAACATATTTCAGGACTTTTTACCCCTTATCTATATTAAACATTTGGATTCCCTCTCCTGGTTTAGGAAACTTCATGGAGAATTGGCTGATTTTGTATGGGGCCACAGGAAGGCTAGAATGTCATATTCAAAACTGGCAGCTCCTAAGAATTCTGGTGGGCTAAGAATGCCTCACTTCATTTATATTTCTGGGCAGCACATTTGAATAAATATGGAAGATGGATGTATCAAGACAGTGCTACTAAGAGCATGGGATACACTCCATTATGGGTTCAATTAGAGTTGAACTTTATTAAAGGTCTAGACATTAACCCTAAGGCTTTGTTTTCATCCCACCTCGTATGCTCCACCATTACTGAAAAACTCGCCGGTGGAACTTCGCTTAGAATACACAACCAGCTTTGTAATTTTTAAAATATGACCATATATGGGATTGGGATCAGCCTATTTGGGTAACCCGCACTGGAAAATAGGATTTCAATCTATTAAAAGGAATTGGGTACCTAATTTAGCGACTGCTCCATGAGAGATTTTATAAATATGGATGGTAAGGTGTTATCATCCGAGCAGATATTAGGAAAGCTTAATTTACTCCATAAAGATATTTTTAAAATATACCAGTTGCAACATGCCCTGATTCAAAGAATTGATACCAAAAGGGTTCATTCACCCTGTATTTCCTTTTGGGAGGATCTTAACTCATATATTGGTGCCCCCAAAGCTATTTCTAAGATTTATTCAACACTGTTCAGTTGGGCCTTTAAGGATAATCTGGCTCCAACCTTATATTGGGCCAAAACTTTCCCGAACATGCAGTGGAACTGGACACATATTTGGCAGAATTGTCATAAATGGATACAACAAGATCACCTTAGATTAATGCAGTTTAAAATATTGCACAATATTTATTATACTCCTCAGAAATTAAAAGACTTAAAACTAGTAGAAGAATCCTTGTGTTATAGATGTGGTAAGGAAGGGGGTGATCTTCTTCATATTTTTTGGACATGCCCTAACATAGCTCCTCTGTGGAATGAAATCAAAAGTAAATCTGACCCATTGCTGGGTCTAAAGGATCTGTTTACTCCAGAAGTTTGTCTACTGGGTGACATGTCAGGTTGCAGGGTTAAACAGAGGAAATTCCATATATCCATAATTGCTAGTGCAGTTAAAAAATTGGTATTGAGATATTGGAAGAATCCTCGCCCTATCTCATACTCTGAATGGTTGACTGAGTTCCTTTCCCTCCTTAGAACTGAGAGGATGATTGCTATATTGCATAATGTGCTGCCCCGCTTTGAAAAAATCTGGTCTCCTCTGGAAACAGGTTATATATAGATAATCTTGTTCTGAAATGCCCTTTCTTTCTTCGTTTGCCTGTGTTTTAACAATCATTTGCAGTGCCTTTTTATTTTTTTTAGGGTGTGGGTAGGGGGTGGGGTGATAGGGGGGATTGCGGGAATTATGTGTCTTCCCGTTTTGTATAAATAATTACGAATGTTGGTTTTGTGTACTGAATTGTATGTTATGGACTGTTTTGATACTGTTCCCGCAATTGTATGTTTTAAAATGTTTAATAAAATATTAATTGCAAAAAAAAAAAAATAAACATGGCAGAGCCATCTGCCTCTCACAGTCCCCATTACAGCCGATGTCGGGGGCACCCAATCCACCTGTTGGCATTTTCCCTCACCAGTTCATTTGCCAATGGAGTAGCCCAATCCCCATCAGCATAATGTCCCCCCCCAAAAGTTGTTGTGAGCCAAGGGGAGTGCCCAATACCACTCAGCTCTTGCTCCCACCCAAAAGCACACTGTGCAGCTGACAGAGGGGCTCAATCCCCATCAGCTCCAACTCCCCCCAAACAAGAGCCAGGTGGCACGGTGGGAGCCCACCCCAGTGTGCTCATGCCCCCCTCCCCCAGCACACTATATGGCCGATGGGGTGCCCAATCCCCGACAGCTCCAGCCCCCCCAAAGAAACATCCAGGTATGCCGGCACACTGGGAGCCCACCCCAGCGTACCCAAAACGTCCCATGTTACCATTTTTCCCCCTGTAAAAACAGAAAATGGTCCCTTGCAGTCTCTCGTGCCCCCAACCTGCACCCACCTACCCACACACCCCCCACCCCATACTTACCTCCGGAGGCTGGTGCGACAATCTTTGGTGGACCAGGAACATGTCTGTACTCTTCAAAGCTGACCGCAAACTGAAGAAATGCCGGTAAGCTGTATAATGGCATAAATAGGGTTTTTTAAACTTTGGTGGATATCTCAGCCATTTTTGGCAATTTTTTCAACAAATTTTAAACATAGGGTTCTTGGGACCCCACCTCATGAACTCAGTCACTGTCATTTTGTTATTCAGTCCCAAAAGGTGATTTTGTGGTCACAGTGCGGAACCACCTTTTGGGACTGATTAATGAAATGACAGTGTCACACACAGTTCATGAGGTAGGCTCCCAAAAACCTTATGTTACAAATTTGGTGGAAAAATTCCCAGAAATGACTGTCACTAGCGTGTGTTGTGCAATTCCTACGCACGTTCATAACTTTGAGAATTTTTAACATTTTCACTCCAGATTTTCAACATTGCCATTTTACCACACCTCCTATGAATGGTACAGCTGTCATTTTTCACATCTTGCCCAAAATGTGTTTTTGCATGTGTGGTGCACAATGGCACAGTCGGTGTGCGAAATCAATGTTCTGGACAGATTAAGAAAATCACAGTGACACTGTCCATGAGCAGAGGTCCCAAAATGCATATGTTGAAAATTTGGTGACAAAATTCCACAAAATGCCTATTTTATGAGCGTGCGTTGCGCAGTTTCCAGGCACGCTCGTAAGTCTGGGAATTGTTAACATTTTCACTCCAGATTTTCAACATTGCCATTTTTGCACACCTCCTTAAGAACAGTACAATTGCTATTTTTCACATGCTGTGCCAAATGTGTTTTTCACATGCAGCGCACAATTGCACGGTCGCTGTAGGAAATCAATGTTCAGGACAGATTAAGAAAATCACTGTGACAGTGTTCATGAGTGGACTTCTCAAAATACCAATGTTGAAAATTTGGTGAGAAAATTCCACAGAATGACTGTGTTACGAGTATGCATTGCACAGTTTCCATGTACACTCATAACTTGGAGAATTTTTAATATTTTCACTCCAGATTTTCTGCATTGCCATTTTTGCACACCTCCTTAAGAACAGTACAGTTGTAATTTCTCACATCCTGCCCAAAATGTGGTTTTGAGCTACTGGCACAGAATGGCACAATCACTGTGGGACATCAACTTTCAGGACAGAGTAACAAAATCACAGTGCCACTGTTCATGAGCAGAGGTCCCAATTACTTTCATTAGATGGGGTGAGAAAAAGCCTATGTTGAAAATTTGGAGTGCAAATACCAACAAATGCCTGGGATGTTAGGGTTTCTAACCATAATGTCCCACCCTGTGGAGACTAACCGGCATCAGGGGTGTGACTTTAGATTGTTGGTTCTAATGCTCATGCCATTCCACCCCCACCCCCCCCCGACCACCACCACCCTGCAGCCTCTGAGAGACATTGAACTGTGCCTTGCACTCTTCGGCCCCAAAGTTCACCACATTCTCCTATACTGCACCCATCTCAATGTATTTCCATATGGAATGGGTTGAGCATAAAGCCCAAGGACCCAAGGCAGAACACGATACTTGTCAGACTCTGCAGGGTAGGATGAGGTGAAATCACATAAGCATTATGGCCGATACGCAAAGGCACACCTCAGTGCCTGTCAGTCACTTCAGGGTGGTGTGGGGTTGGCGTCACTTCCATAATTCACTGCCATTCCTTTTATGCATCTGTCTAACTCATGCATTACCAATGCCAATGTCAGCAAGACAACATTCAGCATTGACAAATGCTTGTCTCCAGTTGTGGGTGGTAAAACGTATAACTCACAAGTGGCAATGCCAGGAGTTAATTACAAAGGTCTTCCCACTCATTTGTGGAGATAAATACATTATTCAACCGGGTATACCACGCTGATGGTGACACTAACACAGTGACATACCATGCTGTCAGCAAAATCGACACTTTGCTGACAGGTCGCTGTGTTGGTGCACCCGAGACAGAGGCACACTGTCTTCCAGTCCTGTACCCCCTTCCTGAATCAACTCCAACTGGAGTTTATAATCCAAAGTAGGGGGTGCAGGGTGCAGAGACCCCCACATGGGGGGGTTAGAGGTGAAGACCCCAATAGAAAAACAGCACCGATAGACATACAGGATTTATGTCTACCTCAACTTGCAGTCAACATAAATCCCATTGCTGAGATGCCGGTGGACAAAAGTGTTGTTCAACTGGCATTGTAGAACCGTTCTACTGCAATCCATTATGTACTGAGTATTCTATGGATTGGAATATGAAAATCAGTACACAGACCATTGATGTAACAAGGAAGGCGACAATGTACACTCAGTGTATAAAAGGTAAACCATATGACGTGATAAGTGATAACACCATTGTATGCAATAGGTGCATTTACAGCTCTGAATTAAAGAAATAAATTGCCAGACTGAAAGAAAAACTTGCAATTCATAAAGACATCAGGGTACTCAAGGTCTACGTTGACACAGCCCACAAAATTCTCAGTGAGCTAGAAGGTAATATTAACATCCAGAATATTTCAGGGGGAAATAAAAAAAGACAGAGAGAAAGATTAGACTCTGAAGAAGACAGAGACTGGACACAGGTAAATTATAAAAGGAGAAGCAAAAGAGGGAGGAAAACAGAGCACCTTAAGATCCAAGAAATTATAACAATGAATTGGTTTGAGGCCTTAAAGAATATCCCATAAAATCTAAATATAATCTTTGAGATAGATGAGCTATTGCATAAGATGCAAAGGAACTGGCTCCCCACAGTGGAACAGGAAACTGACATGAGAAAAAAAATGTAAAGTGATAATCCTTGGGCTTCTATAATAAGATACACCAATAGGAAGATATGTAAACTAGGTAAAAAAAACACTGCTGTTAGCTGATTCATGTGGGGGAGGGGGGACATAAAAATGTGCCCAGATTTTACCAGAAACATGTGAAACCCCAAATGTTCTAGTTCATGTTGGCACCAAGACCTGGGGAAAAAACTGATATTACCATTAAAATGGACTTTACTGCACTAGCCTCAGAACTAAAATCAAGGAGCAGAAATGTAGTCATTTTAGAATATCTATAAATGTCAAGATGCTCCACGGGGAGATAGAGTGCTTCACTAAACAGGTGGCTAGGAAATATGGTTGAAAAGGAAATTTGGGCTTTGTCAGGCATTGGGAATAGTATTAGAACAGACCTGATATGTATGCAATAGATGGGCTCCGCCTAAGTAGAAAAGATACAGCCATGTTGGAGGAGTGGCTAAAAGAAGCTATTGAAAATACTTTTAACTAGAAAGTAAGGGGAAACGGGGGAGAACACTCATAACTAGGTCATTATAACTGATAATATTGGAATAATCGCAAATAAACCAGATGAGGTAAAGAAAAATAAATCAAAAGAAACTAAACACAAATGTATGAGAATACTGAAAAACACCAGAAGCCTATAAAACAAAATGGTGGAATTGAAACTGCTAGCATATGAGGATAAACTGGATTTGGTATCAGTAACAGAAACATGGTAGGGGAAGCATGATCAGTAGAATAAGGAATTTCTGGGGTTCAAACTACATAGAAGAGACAGACACAATAGAAGGACTGAGGTCTTGCATTGTGTGTAATAGAGTCAGTGATAGGGTGGTATATCACAGAACTCAGCAAGGATATTGGAGATGAACTTGGATAATTGGAAAGGCTATGCCTGGAGTTTGATGGCCAAGCAGCCAGCCACTCCCACTTCCTAAGCTATATAAGCAGTTCCTCTCAGCTTAATTGTGAAGCACTTTTTCTTTGCAGCCGAAGGCTCTGTCCGTCTGTCCTCTGAGCTGGTTGGAGCCTGCAGGGCTGGCTGAGGTCCCCCCTCTTGCTGCTCCTACTTGTCTTTGCTGGAGTTTCCTGTTTATTTTCCTGATTCTGGTTTCTATTTTCCCTTCGGCTGCATGTGGGCTTCTTCTTTCTTTGTTTCCTGATCTGTGTTTGTGTGTCTTTGGTTTTTTTTTGTTTTTTTTTGGGGGCTTTGTTTCTAAACTCCTAGCATATTGTTCCAGAGATCCTACTATTTGCTTTCAGTCACTCAACTCTCAAACTACCGCAATGCAACTGCAATCATTATTTGTGTGTTTTAGCTCAACCATAGCTGCTCCATAATGAATACTCAATTGATTTCACCTGACTAAGGCTTACACTGAACCTAGCTATGCAGCTCAGTCATGCTCTCGCAGTCTACTTACCTCATTATAACACTCATTGCACTGCCTGGCTACACCTGCTTTCAGAGCATTGTGTCTCCTTATTTATGTTTATTGCAGTTACAACTCAATGTACTCCATACGGATGTTGCTTTTATATTTATTCACACTATTATCAGGGCCCCGATTTTTCTGAGGCACATCCGGAGCAAAGTTCTGGCAGGGTTCTCATTGCCACAGAACTTCTGTGCACTCAACACCAATTCTCATGGCAATTCTCGCGCACATTTTTACCCTTAATTTTTTTCCTTTTTTTGGTTTTTTTGCCATATCTGACACAATGCATGCTCGTAACACAGTCATTTTATGGGTGTTTGTCACCAAATTTTCAGCATAGCTATTTCAAGACCTCTGTTCATGAACAGTGTCACTGTGATTTTCTTAATTTGTCCTGTACATTGATTTCGCACACCGACTGCGCCATTCTGCGCTACAAGGGTGGAAACACATTTTGGGTGAGATGTGAGAAATGACAGCTGTACTACTCATAAGACAGTGTGGTGAAATGGCAATGTTGAAACTCTGGAGTGAAAATATTGAAATTTTGCGAACTTACGAGCCTGCTGTAGGAACTGCATAACCGCAGCGCTAGATTAAACAGTCATTTTTGAATTTTGGCACCAAATTGTCAACATGGGGTTTTGGGCCCTTCTCATGAATGATGTCACTGTCATGGTGGTATTCAGTCCCGAAGGGTCATTTCAAGTCACTGCGCAGTCACTGCGAAATCACCTTCGAGGCCGAATAACTCCATGACAGTGACATCATTCATGAAAGGGTTCAAAAACCCCATGTTGAAAATTGGTACAAAATTCCAAAAATGCCTGAGATATGCACAAAGTTGAACCCTCCTATCTAGCCCATTATACATCTTACGGCATTTCCTCAGTTAATGTGGCCTTTGAAGAGTGCAGGCGTGTTCCGGTCCACTGAAGATCGTTGTGCCAGAGTCAGAGGTAAGTATGGGGTGGGGGGTGTGGGGGGCTGGGTGCGCAGTGGGTGGAGTGCGGGATGTGGGAGGGGCTCGGGAGACACGTCGTGAGGACAGTTTTTGTTTTACAGGAAAAAAAAAAGACGTTGCGGGACCGCTTGCCATGCTGGGGTGGGCTCCAGCGTGCTGCTAACATTTGGGGCGTTCAGCCAATGGGGGATTGGGCACCCCGTCGGCAAAAAAAAAAACTATTAGACGTTTGCCACGCTGGGGTGAGCTCCCAGCGTGGCACAAGGATTCTGTGGGAGGTGTTCAGCCGACGAGGATTGGGCATCCCGTCGGCAAAAAAAAACTATTGGCACGTTTGCCACGCTGGGTGGGCTCAGCGTGGCTGGGACAGGCGTTCAGCCGATGGGGATTGGACCCCCCATCGGCAAATGAAGCGACGTTTGTTCCGCGGGCGGCCGCGAATTCCACGGGTGATGGAAAATTCCGCGGATATTTCCACGGTTTGCCGCATCTGCGGAGTCGCGGAAAACTCAGGGCCCTGACTATTATACTCTGAGGTCAGCTAAGAAAGCTCCTGCGGAGGCTGTTAAATTAGCTTTATGTCTGCATGTGGTTCTCGGCCCTTCTATCATTTTCTTGTTTATCCTATGGCAGGAACTGGGAAGTGTTTGGGGAGTCATGGCCCCATGTGGTTCATTATTTCTGTTCTAAATCCTGCCTTCACCTCTGAAAATCCTCAGACTATTTGTCACTTTGATTTGGCTTTTAACTGTCTGGTTGGCTTGCCACACTATTCAGTGCTGTTTCATTGCGACTACGTTATGCAGACCTATGTGCAGGTCCACTTACTACACTGTTTACTGAACTACATACAGGACCACGCTTGCTTATGCAATTGATTGCTCATGCCTACTGCATCCTCTCGACTTCAGCCTCTGGGATGTTTGCTGCACTCAATCTGCTTTCTACCTTGCAAGATCTCAGCACTCACTGCTCATTACAATCAGCACACCGTGCTCAATCGGCTCACCAGCTTCTCAGATCTCAGTCTAATTCTGAGGCATGTCAGCCATTCTATTCTGGTGCAGGGTCCCTGCAGCTGACCGTCTCGCTCTGCATTGAGTCTGCATCTTGAGCGTGTCCAACTTGGGGTGGGATCCTTCTCACCTGGCCCATAACTGGGAATGTCCTTGCCCCGGGCTTGGCTTTAGCTGCCTGCTAAGCAACAGCAGCTCCTGGTGTAGAATTTAAGACTAGCGGTGAAGAGTGGTTATGACGACCTCCTTTGGCTCTAGTGTTCCACTATAATGGTTATCCATTGACTTTAGTGGTTTCTCTAGCAAGGCACTTTCACCTCATTCTCCCTATGACTGCCTCTGGTAGGTCAGGTGAGTGCCTCAGCAGTCGTTGGTCTCCTCATCCACCTTGGTTGCACATATTGTTGCAGAGTTTTCTCACAGCCTTCCACAGCATTCCCGCTAGATGGTTTGAGTGACAGCCTTCCTCTAAATTGGAATATTTTCCACCTCCCTTTAATTGGGTTTTCAAATTGCAGCTGCACAGCCGTCACTAACTAAACTATCCCAAACCTGGAGGGAAGGTGAACTAGGCCTTGGATCCCCAGAGATTTCCTCCTCATAGGGTTTTTTTCTCTCCTCTGTTGCCTCAGGTCATAACTGTTAGTTAGCATAGTAGTGTCCCCTAGTTTCTTTAGATAGGTTCTGCTGGTGGATGGAGGTGGAGGATGTCCTGCCATTCCCTCTCTCCTTAGTGGATCCCCTCATTCTCAATGCAAACCATTAGTATCCTGGTACGCAAACCTGGGCATTTCATTATGTTATCCAACTGAGCATCTCATTACATTATCAAACTGTCTATGCTTCTTTACTACTATGTTACAGTTATTGCTCATACGTCACAGTTACTGCTTGCTCATAAGCTTTGTGTCACCTCATTCTTTGGGATTTTCTTTTGGGGATTCCTAAGATATCTTTAGCCACAGGAATCATCCCGTGGCACCTCTAGGGGTGGAACCCTCTCTGAGTGTTCTTTGCCTTTTGTACCCCTACAGGGTGATAATTCCTCTGGAACAGAGAGTGCGAACGGCCAAAACCAAACTAACACAGTTGCACAAGCATAACACTATACAGACTGTGCAGGACACTTACTTATGGATTAGTACCAAGGTTAAAACAAATCAAGAATGTACCATGGGAGCATGCTATAGACCACCAGATAGTGGTGAAACTCTGTATAAGACCCTGGAGAAAGAAATACATTTAGTAACAGAGAAAAAAGAGTGATCATACTTGAAATTTTAACTTCCCTGGAATAAATTGGGTTGGAATGACAGGAAGTAACACATTGGGAAAAAGATTTATAGGCATAGTGGAAAGAAATGGATTAACCCAGTCTTAGAGGTGGTTGTATGTACTGAGGAAACAATGACAGGGATCTGTAAAATAGGAATGGATTTTGCGTGCAGTGATCACAAGAAAATCACTTTCCTGGTAGACATCAAGAAAACTAGAAATATTGGGCAAGCAATGCATCATGATTACATAGAAACATAGAAGTTGACAGCAGATAAGGACCGCAAGGCCCATCCAGTCTGCCCATTTCTTTTTCTGCCTTATTAATGTGCCATCGGCCTTTGCTCTGTCAATGGCCTATCTATTCATACTCATCTGTATTGCTCCTTTATGCCTATTCCATGCCTGTTTGAAGCCCTGCACTGTATTCATATCCACCACTTCCTGAGGTAGGCTGTTCCATGCATCCACCACCCTTTCTGTGAAAAAAAAACTTCCTCACATTACCCCTTAATCGGCCTCCTTCTAATCTCATGCTGTGTCCTCTTGTCCTGCTATTTTTCTTATATTGAAACACTCTTTCACCTTGTTAATGCCCTTAAGGTGTTTGAATGTTTCGATCATATCACCTCTCTCCCTCCTTTGCTCTAGGGTATACATATTGAGCTCTGTTAATCTGTCCTCATATGTTTCCTGATGCAGTCCCTGCACCATTTTGGTTGCCCTTGTCTGGACTGCCTCAATTTGGTTAATGTCCTTGTGAAGGTGTGGCCTCCAGTACTGCACACAGTGCTCCAGATGGGGCCTTTCCAGTGTCTTGTAAAGAGAGATTATTACCTCCCTCCCTCTTCCAACTTGTGATACCCCTACTAATACACCCTAACATCCCTCTAGCCTTACCTACTACTTTAGTGGCCTGCTTAGATGATTTCAGGTCATCAGTAATGATGATGCTCAAGTCTCTTTCTTCCCTTGTGACTGCCAGCAACTCCCCTCCCAGCCTATAGGTGGCTTCAGGGTTTCTCTTCCCTATATGCATGATCTTGCACGTCTTTGCATTAAACCCCAGTTGCCACTCTTCTGACCATTTTGCTAGTTTATCCAGATCTCTTCTCATTCTGCCCACCCCATCTGGATCATCTGCTCTGTTGCAGATCTTGGTGTCAACTGCAAACAGACAAACCTTACCCTCCCGTCCATCTGCAATGTCACTGATAAAGATATTGAAGCAGACTGGCCCCAGGACTGATCCCTGAGGTACCCTACTTGTGACTTGCATCTCTTCTGACTGTATACCATTTACCACCACTCTCTGTTTTCTGCCTGTCAACCAGTTTGCCACCCAGCTGACCAACCTCTGACCCATCCTGAGCCAACCCAGCTTATTAATCAATCTTCTATGTGGAACAGTATTGAAAGCTTTGCTGAAGTCAAGGTAGGCGACATCAACTTCTCCCCCTTGGTCCACTACTGTGGTTACCCAGTCAAAGAAATTTATGAGATTAGTTTGACAGGACCTTCCTTTTGTAAACCCATGCTGTCTTGGATCCTGTGCTCCTATGTATTCCAGGTGTTGCACTATCCTTTCCTTAAGGAGTGCCTCCATGATTTTGCCCACTACTGAGGTAAGACTGACTGGTCTGTAGTTCCCTACCTCCTCCCTGCTACCGCTCTTGTGGAGCGGGATCACATGAGCCCTACTCCAGTCTTCTGGGACCTCTCCTGTGCTTAGAGACTCACTAAACAGTTCTGCTAATGGCTCTGCTAGTTCCACCCTTAGTTCCTTTAGTACCCTGGGATGTATGCCATCATGTTCCATTGCCTTGACCACCCTAAGCTTATCAAACTCTTGTAGGACCATTTCTTTTGTGAAGGGACTAGTGCTCACCTCCCTCCCCCCTTGTGTCCATGGTGCTGAGCTGTGGGCCCTGCCCTACCTTCTCTTCAGTAAATATTGAGCAAAAGTATCTATTTAGGATAGATGCTTTTACATGGTCCTCCTCCTCACACGCCCCCTTATCTCCTTTGATCTTAGCAATACCCCTTCTGGACTTTCTGCTTTTACTAATGTATCTATAGAAAGTCTTGTCACCTTCTTTTTACTGTTTGTGCTAGTGTTTCCTCGGTTTGGGCCTTTGCCTGCCTTACTGCCTTCTCTGCTTCCCTTAGTGAAGTTTGGTATGCCTTCCAATAAAGTACTTACAAAAAGTTCATAACATAGAACTGACAGAGAGAAAAAGTAGGAAAAGATGTAGACATGGCACTGGACAGCCTAGAAACAAAATACTTCAGGTCCAGCAAAAAAATGGTTCCACAGTGCCAGTGATACAACAGGAAAGGGGAAAAAAAAAACTTTGGTTACTAGGAAAATAAGCAAACTGATCAACAAGAAAATGGGCATGCTATTTGTTTATTAGGAATAACTCAGTAACTGCAAAAATAAAATATGAAGTGGCATTGAATGGTGCAAAATTGTTAAACGGACAGAAAAAAAGGAAAACTGAAAAGAAACTTGCAGAAAATAAAGATGAACCAAAGGAATTTTCAGTATTCAAAATGTTATTTGTTCAACCATAGGTCATTACAATAAATAGAAATCCAATGCGTACATACATATAAAACACTTGGATAAATATAAATAATAAATAAATAATACGTACAACTAGTAAATATTTGTTACTGTATGTCTTTAGGAGTAGCAGAATACTTTTTTGCTAAGTCTTAAGACAGCTTAGATATACTTTGCCAATAGCCTAGCGTCATTTTCAAACCATGGAGTTAACTAGTATTTTATATAATCAACCAGAGAATAACTGTAAATACTGATAATATTAGACATACTGGGCTGGATATTCAGAAATACACCACTGGCCGGTGCAAGCCCAGTGCAGCGCAAGTCAGGTGTGCCACAGCAAACTGGGTGACATTCAGAAATAGAGGCAGACGAACTGCACCGGTGCAAGTCAGCTGAATATGGTACAGTTGCACTATGGCACAACCAGAGATGCACCAGGGTGTAACCAGAGATGTGCTAGAGCAACCAGAGAAGTGTGGAGCACAGACAAGAAGCCAAGGAACAAAGCCGGGGAAGCCTAGTGACAATGGGCACAGGACCCCACCAGCAGGGCTCACCAGTGCACACACATGCACAGTGCAGGAAGGATGAATACCCAACACGAGATGGGCACAGCCAACAACAGGGATCCCATGCACCACAGCAACCAGAGTCAGGACACGGGCAGTGGACAAGTGCATGCCCATGAACTGTACCCCAGACCACAATGGCAGCACGGGCAGCTGGGGACTGGAGGGGACACTGGCAATGCAGGTCCGCCAATGGTGTCCCCCAAGCCCACCAGCCAGCCAGCTGTGGTCACTGCCACACTGCAATGGGTGTCCACCCCCATGTCCCCAGTGCCATACACACCCATGCCCCACATGCACACAGGCAGCCCACACACCGGGCAGGAACTGAGCCAGGGCCCAGGCAAAGGGCCAGACCTCACAGGACTGGTTGCCCAACAGGGGATGCAGACACCCCACTCCAGCATGCAAACATGTCCAGCAAGAGGATCCCGGCTGTGTGCCACCCCCACACACACCTGCTGCCCACCCCTGACCACATCCCCACAGTAACCCTGCAGGCACAGAGCACACCCACCAAACCGGGAGATGGCCCCCACCACAACGTGGCATGCAACTGTACACAGCCGTGAACCACAGGAGCACCGCATGGCCACCCCCCCTGTACAGACACCAATGACCAACACCTGACCACTGCAGCATGGCTCCACACGCCACCTACAAAGCAGACACGGAGACAGGCATGTAGCTGTAAAATGCTTTATAAAGTTTAAAACCTCAACAACAAATCAAGGTATCAGGGGCAGGGACAGGGGAGGGATAATAAAGGGTGGGGAGAGGTTACAGGGGCTGTATAATGGGAAGGGTAACTGTGGGGGAACAGGACCAGCAAGAGAAAGGGGGGATAGGAACGGGGCCCCTCAATGGCGGCCATGGCCTGCCACCATGCTATGTCTCCATCTCCTCCAGTCTACCACTAACATCCCCTGCAGGGAGACAACAGCCGCCAGCACCATCCTCACAACCACTAGTATCTGTCGCAGGAGCCTGGTGTGTGTCCGCCGAGCATGTTGAGCAGGATGCCGTCCGAGACCTATGGCATGGGACAAGATAGGCAATCAGTGCAATGGCCCAGTGACATATGCCCACCTACAACGTGTAATGGATGGCAGTACCACACACCCCTGGAGAGCCTAGAATGGATGCCTGTGGGAGGGGCAATGCCAGACAACAGCACGGCACACCGTGGTGGTGCAGAGAGGTAGATGTAGCTGTGCAGTGGCCACAGGACCACACCATGACAGGCACATGGCACACAGCAACAGCAGCACCACAGCACAACTGGTGGCATCTGTGCGCACACCAACCCCACCAACAGCTGGTACACTGTGGCCAAGGTATGGCATGCAGTGGCATGCACAATGGATCATGCGACACTCACACAGCTGTCAGAGCACATGGCAGAGGTGGCCATGGCTGTACCCGATCCCCACCACTACCCCACTGTGAAACTGAGAAGGAATGTGGAAATGCATACCTGC
Source organism: Neoceratodus forsteri (assembly GCA_016271365.2). Taxonomy (NCBI): domain Eukaryota; kingdom Metazoa; phylum Chordata; order Ceratodontiformes; family Ceratodontidae; genus Neoceratodus; species Neoceratodus forsteri. The sequence goes on along the minus strand of CM028135.1, from coordinate 958,889,665 downwards.
CCCATGCTGTGCAGCTGGAGCCACCTGTTGCCCACCTGGCTGTGCCACCCATGCCACCTCTGCTGCTGCCCTGGCCATCTACTGTATTCCTGCCCTGTGAAGGGAATGAAGAGAGGTGGATATCAGTTCACAGACATGCATAAGGAGCCCCCCCACCATACAGCATGCCATGCACTGGGCGTGTCCCTGTCTGTCCGTAGGCCCACACACCAGCAAGGCTGCCACCGGCGCAGCAGCCATGCCTGATGTGTGGTACCCCAGGCCAATGATGTACCCCTCTACGGGACATGTTGCACAGCCCTGACAACACAATAGTATGACACCAGGCCATAACAGCAACATGAGCACACCTACCTGGCTGTGGCACTGAACCATGCAGGATGCATGCCTACAGACGCCGCAGGTGGACTGGTGGCCTCCTCCGCAGGTCCCCATAGTGGTGCCTGCACTGATCTGCCAAGCGACCAACACCAGTCTGCCATTCTAGGGCCTCCCCCACATGGTGCCATACATCCACCCTAGCCTGCTGCAGTGGGACCTGGCCATACAGCTGGCCTTCATATGGCTGAACTACAGCCACCAGGTTGATCAGCTTAACCTCAGACCAGTTGGCTGCCCTCGTACTCTGCCTCTGCACCATGTTGAACTGCTGGATTACACAGGAGCATGGCTGTCTATCAGTGCACGTGCCTGCCACATGTGCAGGATGTGTGATAGAGTACACAGGGCTGCAATCACGCAGCACATGGCTGCGCGGTCACTGTGTAGTTCAGGGCAATAGCGCAGTCCTGGGCATGCACAGTATGCCGGGGTCTAGTGGGGTCATGGGGTCACACCAGGACCTGTGGGTCAGAGGTCAGCACCCCCCATGTGCAGTGCGCAGGTGCACAATAGAGGCGGTGCACACATGCACGATGGCATACTGTTGTGGCATGCGTCATGCCTTGGCATCACGCAAGGTGTGCAGGATGCGTGTTAGTGGTGTGGTCAATGCCATGCACATGCACACTGTGGGCATGTGCTCCATGCATGTGCAGATATTGTGCCACAGACTTGCTCTGGTGCAGCACTATTGCGAATGGCTCAATCACTCGATATTCGAACGCCGCATGCAAATCACCTCATGAGCCAATGCATGGCACAGTGGGGTGCATTAGCATATCATTACAATTGCACACAGGTGAATTTACATGCCGTGTGCCTTAAAAGTGCTGCAGAACAGCACAGGCCACAGATTGGTATTGCAACTGCTCAGGTACATGACCAGCAACATGGGGGTCCAAGGCCTCTTCACACACTGCTACTGGGTGCTGCAATGCAACAGGCTGGCACTGACCCTCACTTCTTGTCATGTCCACAGGTGGAAGAATGTCGGGAGCTGAAGGAGCGGAGAGCAAGGGGCCTGCTCACAAGCGCAGGCCTAACTTTTCTGCTGCTGAGACCACTGCCCTCTTTGAGGCCTATATGGATCGGGAGGGCCTACTCAGTGGTTCAATGGGCACACCACAGGAGCATGTGGCGGCCTGGGGGGAGATAGCTCAGTACATGAACACCCACGGACTCCACCACTGCACTACCCAGGAGTGCAAGAAGTTTGACACAGACAGGAGGCGTATCACGGACAAGGTTGTGGCCATCCAGGCATCCTGCAAGGCAACCAGTGGTGGGCCATTGATCCTGCCACCTCTGACTGCCACAGAGGAGCTTGTGGCATCCACCATCAGCCACACGGTGGTGAAGGGAATGCCTGGTGGTGGGTTCCAGATAGGTGGCAGCCCCACATTGCAAGGTGAGTATGTCCAGCTGCAGGTGTGCCTGTCATGGGTGTGTCATGTAGGTGTGTCTGAGGCCATGCCCACTGCCCTGTGCGGGTGTGGATGCGGACACACAGTGCAGCATGGTGGCAGGTGGAAACAGTGACATAGGTGGGGCTGGATGGGGGTGGGTCTCAGGGTGGGATGAGGGGGATAGGTTATGGAGGTGTGTGGGGGAGGCCATGGGGTTTGCTGTTCCACTGACACACTGTTCTTGTTTTGCAGCACCAGCACACCTCCATGAAGGGGAGTGGGTGGAGGTGGCCGCGGACATGGATGCCAGACCCTTGACCTCAACGGGCATCCAGAGCTGGGACAGGCCATGTCTCAGCAGTGTTGGGCATGTGGCCATACCTGACATGGGGTTGGATGACCCCCTGGCTGGGTTCCTGCATGATGACAGCCTGAAGGTGCTGTGTGCAGAGACCCAGCTCGGAGTGGCATCCGACACTGATGATGACCTCACACTGGTACTGGAGAGCATAGGGGCCATGGAGCTTGACACACCCCTACCTGACACACAGGCACCAACAGGTCCCAGTGCTGTGCCCTTAGCCTTACAGCCATCCCCCATCCCCACCGGTGTGGCTGTGTGTGGTGCCACAGCCGAGTCTGGTGTGGGTGGTGGTGGTGGTGCTGTGGGTGTAGCGGAGGTGTGGGGCCCTGCCTAGCAGACAGTCAGGTGGCAGCAGCAGGATGCAGGTGATGTTGGGCAGAGTGCCACAGTGCCCACCGCCATTGCGCCAGGCAACACTGTGGCCCATGTACAGCCCACTGTGCAGCATCCACCTAAGTGGGAGGCTGTGCAACGTCGTGCTGAGACCCCTTCCCCAGCACAGTGGTCAGACCAGGAGGACTGGGAGGCTGAGAGGCTGTGGGAGCAACCCTGGTTACTGCAGGCCTCCATGGAGAACCAGGCGTTGCTTGCTAGTGAGGTACATACACTGCAGGCAGCAGTGTGCCAGATGGCTTAGTAGCGTGACGGGGCAATGCACAGCTAATAGACAGGCTCACCCAGATGCAGAAGGCCACGACTGCAGCATTGGACTGCATGACCAGTGTCACTGCGGCGTCAATGGACCATATGGCTGGTGCCATTGGAGCTGGGCCAGCAGTGGCGGCCCCTGGGCTTGGCTACCTGCAGAAGACCCCCCGCAGTGCACTGTCCACCCCATGGTCCCAGCCTCTGGTGACACCGGCATGGTGGACACTGGGATCAGACTTCAGCATCCCAGACACCCCCGGGGCAGGCCTGTTTAGCTGCCAGAACACCCCTGTGTGGACTCGGTCATGGTTCCGCACATCAACCCCTGGGGGGGGGCCTCTGACACACACCCCATGGCCGATGTGCAGCAGGCATCTGCCGGTTAGCCCTGGCACAGCTGCTCACATGGCTGTGGTGGTCCTGGAATTGTGCAGTCGGTGTGATGTGTCCGCTGCTCTGCCCTGCCATCCACTGCTGCCGCCATACACACCAGTGAGGTGGTGGTGCAGCTTGCATATGGTGGCACACATGTGTGTCGTGCTGCATGCCCCCTGTGTGTGTGTGTGTGTGTGTGTGTGTGTGGACCACTGCTGGGGCATGTGGTATGGATATGATGATGGCAGCTAAGCACCGGTGCTGCCTGTGCACCGGTGTCATGTGTCTGATCCATGCCATGTCCCTCACCCTGTGCATGTGCAGGGGTGTGTGTGTGTGTGTGTGTGTGTGTGTGTGTGACCACCTGTGCACATTCCACTGCTGCATGTGTCTGTGTGTGCATGCCCGTGTGTTCATGGCCCTATCCTGTCTGATGTATGCCCCCATCCCAGCATGCCTACTACTACTGTGCCCATCCTGTCCCCTGTGGTGTGTGCTGGACTGAGTGAGCTATGCCTGTGTGTCAGTGTACTCACCTCTGTTGTCCATAATGCTCTTTTGTGATCATGTCATGGTGACGTCATGCCTCCTGCACCATTCTGGGATCCCTCCTGCCAAGGAGTGTCTGCCCACCGCCCTATGGCCCAGCACCACCATCGTCCCACTACTGTCGCCCTCATCAGCTTTGACTACTATTCTACGGTCAATGGCCATGTTGTGCCGGATGCAATAGGCCAGGAATATGCCACAGGCTTTCTCGAAGTGCTATATTGTAGGGCACCACCTGATCTGTCTAGGCAATGGAATCGCATCTTCAGCATGCCAAAGACACGCTCGATGATGTTGCATGTGCTGGCATGTGCCTCGTTGTAGCGTTCCTCTGTGGGGGATGATGGTTGCCGGTAGAGGGTGAGCAGCCATGGTCTTAGTGGGTATGCATTGTCACCTGTGTGGGTGACAACATGTTTATCCCTGTGCTGTGCTGTGCTGCCACCCACTCCCTCCTAGCCGCCACACACACATCACCCACCATCCCATCCTCCCTCACCCGCCCCTGGGGCCGTGTCTCTTGGCCACCCTGGCTCACACCCTATTCACCTACAAGGTGGCCCATGGGGATGTCTCCCCACTCAAACCTATGACACAGTGAAGAACTGTGCCATATGAAGGCATCGTGTGCACTCCCGGGGTGTGTGGCACAGACATTGATGATGTGTCCCATGGCATTGCACACCACCTGGCAGTTGATGGATGGGTATCCCTTTCAGTTAATGTACACTGCACCCTTTGGTCTGGGTGGTGTGTGGATGCCAACATGGGTGCAGTCTAGTACCCTAATCACGCCTGGCATGCCTGCCACCTGGTGGAACTTCTGCACGTTTGCTGTGTGCTCTGCCAGTGTGCTGGGAAAATGCATATACTCCACAGCATGTGGCAGCAGAGCTTTGAGGAACTGGGTGAGGAGGCGGGACATGGCCAACTGGGTGATGCCCATGGTATCACCCATTGGTCTGTGGAAGGTGCCCCTGGTGAGCAGGCATATCATGGCAGTCACCTTCATCTCCACTGTCATAGCATGGCTACGTCTGGTGGGTGCCTGCATCTCATCACTGCACAGCTCACAGAGCTGCCTCAGAACTGTCCTGTTCAAGTGGTACCAGCCCATGATATCTGTATCTGTAGTTCTCATACGTGATCCTGGCACGGTACCACCTGTGTTGGGCATACTGCCACAGGGCTCTTTGTTGGCCATGCCACTGTTCCTCCTGCCTGCCCACACCCCTCATGATGGCATCCATCAGGAATGGACCACTGTCCATTGTTCAGCCACTGGGTGTCTCCCTGGGTGCCACTCACGCTCTCTCCATCCATCCATCAGTCTGTGTCATGCTCCCTCCCTCTCTGTCTCTCTCACCCTCTCTGGTTCTCTCTCTCTCTCTCTCTCTTTCTGGCACTCCTCACTCTCTCTCTCACTCACTATGCTCAGTGCTGCACATGTGCTGTCTGTGTGTTTGAGCCTCTATTCATTTGCTCAAATCTACGCAGCACAACCTGGGGGTTTGTTCCACACTTGCGCCATGCTCTGAGGTTGAATATGCCATTGCGCCACTTGTGCGTGATGCGCCCCTCACGCGGCTGCTGCATATATTTTGGTTGCATTGGCGCATTGATTTTTCACTCGCGCCATGGCTCCCTTTGACTATCGCTCAGTGGATCATCTTCAGACTTGGGCTGGGGCATCTCGGATGCGCCATGCGAAAGTGCTCTGAATATCCCGGCTACTGTATAAACATCTCTCTCTATAAAGCATAAACTGAACAGACAAATAGTGTATGAAATAAATTCTCTTCGTAAACCTCGTTACAAAGACAACTCAAACTTACAGTTTCCCTTATTATTTGCATATCATAATTCAATATTTTTAAGGGGGATAGACTCAAACCTGCATTGGGTAATTAATCTCCTCTCCATTGGAGAAATATGGAGAGATAAGGTTCACACCCATGGAGCAGCTTATTTTTCACATACTAAGGGGTATGACAGAATAGCCTAGAGGTTAAAGTAATGAGCTGTGAATGAGCTTGGTACATCCAGAAGATGTGGGTTTGAGTCCCTGAACCTCCACTTGCATACTGTGTGACTTTGAACAAGTCACTTAACCACCCCATTGTTCCCAGGCCACACCTGAAAACAGGCAGGTGGGCCTTACCCAGTTACCAAAAAGAATAAAATAAAAAAAAAGATGAAATTACAGCAAGATCCTTTTTTCTACATTTAGAAACATAGAAACATAGAATTTGATGGCAGATAAGGACCGTTTGGCCCACCTAGTCTGCCCATTTTCTTACCTAACAGATACGCTGCAGATCCTAGTTAACCAACAGCTTACTTCCTCCTACCCCCCACTAGGACTGCCTTATGTCTGTCCCATGCATTCTTGAATTCCTCCACTGTTCTTGACTCCACAACCTCCTCAGGGAGACTGTTCCATGCATCCACAACCCTCTCTGTGAAAAAATACTTCCTCACATTACCTCTGAGCCGTCTTGCCTCTATCTTCAAATAGTGCCCCCTTGTTCTTGCACATCTCTTTTTCTGAAAGATGCTACCTTCTTGGACTTTGTTGATTCCCTTGAGGTACTTGAAAGTTTCTATCATGTCCCTTCTCTCCCTTCTTTCCTCAAGGGTATACATATTAAGCTCCTTTAGTTTTTCTTCGTATGTCTTCTGGTGCAGACCCTGCACCATTTGGTTGTCCTCCTCTGGACAGCCTCCACTCTGTCTATGTCTTTGAGGAGATGGGGTCTCCAGAACTGCACACAGTACTCCAGATGGGGTCTCACCAACTGTCTGTACAGAGGGATAACAACTTCCTGTTTTCTACTATTGATGCCTCTTCCTATGCATCCCAGTGTCCACACAGCCTTCCTTACTGCCGTCTCACATTGCTTGCCCACCTTTAGGTCATCTGATATAATTACCCCCAGGTCTGTTTCCATTTTTACTGTTGTCAGTCTCTCACTCCCCATTGTGTACTCTTCCTCTGGGTTTTTGTTTCCCATGTGCATTACCTTGCACTTCTTTGCATTGAATCTGAGCTGCCATACATTTGACCATTCCTCCAACCTCGCCAAGTCCCTTCTCATCCTTTCCACTCCATCTTGTGTATCAACCCTGTTGCAGATCTTTGTGTCATCTGCAAAGAGACATACTTTTCCTTCCAGTTCCTCTGCAATGTCACTTTATAAAGACAATAAAAAGGACCAGTCCCAGTACTGAACCCTGCGGTACCCCGCTAGTGACCCTCCTTTCTTCACTGTGTACTCCATTTACTACTACAACCCTTTGAGTTCTGTTGTCTAGCCAATTTGTTATCCAGGCTACCACCTTGGGACCCACTCCAAGGCTGGCTAACGTGTGTATTAATCTTTTTGTGTGGGACTGTATCAAATGCATTGTTAAAATCTAGGTAGGCCATGTCCACAGCCCCTCTCTGGTCTACTACTTTGGTCACTCAGTCAAATAAATCTATTAGATTCATCTGACATGACCTTCCCATCATGAATCCATGCTGCCTTGGGTCCTGTGCCCCACTGGCCTCTAGGTACTCAACAATTCTTTCCTTCAGAAGTGATTCCATCATTTTCCCTACCACTGAGGTCAAACTAACTGGTCTGTAGTGTCTGCCTCTTTCCTGCTCCCACTTTTGTGAAGAGGAATCACATCTGCCCTCCTCCAGTCCTCAGGTACCACCCCATCCTCCCACGATTTGTTAAAGAGAGTAGTCAGCGGTGTCACTAGTTCTATCCTTAGTTCCTTTAGAATTCTTGGGTGAATCCCATCAGGCCCCATTGCTTTGTCCACCTTCAATTTTATTAGTTCTTTCAGAACTCTTTCTTCTGTAAATGGATTGGTATCAACCCCCATCTTCAGAGTGTGTCTCTTGTTTGGTTTAGGTACCTCCTCCTCCTCTTCCTTCGTAAATACTGAGCAGAAATATTCGTTCAGTATCCCTGCTTTTTCACTGTCACCCTCTACCCACATTCCCTTCCCTTTATTAAACCTCAGTATTCCTCCTTTGGTCTTTATTCGCTCCCTAATGTACCAATAAAAGGTCTTATCCCCCTTCTTAACAGAGTTGGCTATCCTTTCCTCAGTTTGGGCCTTTGCTATTCTGACTGCCTTCCCAGCCTGTTTCTGCTTTAACTGATAAAGTTCTCTGTCCTGCTCCTTCTGTGTTTCCTTATATTTCCTGAATGCTAACCTTTTCTCATTAACCTTCCCTGCCACCTCTTTTGAGAACCATAGCGTTTTTTTCCTTCATTGTGTTTTGTTGATTTGCTTTACACAAAGGCTTATTGCCTCTGTGATGGCTGTTTTGATTACTTCCCATTGTTCCTCCACCCCTGCTTCTTGCCTGTTTGCTAGTGCTTTTCTGAGGCACTCTCTCATTTTCCCAAAGTCAGCCCTCCTAAAGTCCAATACTCTTGCTTTTGTATGGCTTGATTGTATGACTGTGTTTATCGTGAACCACACAGTTTGGTGGTTGTTTGTTCCCAGATGGCTACCCACTTCTAAATCTGAGATTCTTTCTCCATCCCCATTTGAGAGTACCAGGTCTAAGGTTGCTCCCTCTCGAGTGGGTTCCAATACTAGCTGTCTGAGGCATGCCCCCTATAGGGCATCAAGAATGACCCTGCTCTTGGATGTGCCTGCAGCAAAGGTGCTCCAGTTATCATCTGGCATATTCAGGACCCCCATCAACAATATCTCCCCTTTTTCTACCATTCTAAGGACGCCTTCTATCATTTCCTTGTCCATTCCCTTCCCCTGAGATGGGGGTCTGTATACAACCCCCATGCGGATTGTGGAGCCATTTTCTGTCTCCAGGGTGACCCAGATTGCCTCATCTGCTCCCTGTTTACTCTTTAGTTCTGTTGCTTTGATCCCTTCCTTTACATAGAGAGCTACTCCTCCTCCTCTTTTACCCTCCCTGTCCCTCCTGTAGATTGTGTATCCTGGTATGGTATGGTATGGTATGGTATGGTATGGTATGGTATGGTATGGTATGGTAACATTTTATTTATACAGTGATACAGCCATTAGGGTTCCAAAAATCACTGTTCAAAAGGCTTACCTTTTTACATTATGCAAAATTATTACAACTGTACATTTATAACAATACAAGTTACAGAAAAGTACAAAACAATACATTAGAGTTTTACAAACTCATCAATAACAGGCATGTTAGCATTTTTAGATTTACATTAATTTCACCTAATACAACAACAACGATGAAAACTAAGTTCCTGATTAAGGCCATTTTTAAAAACATGATCAGTAGTTGTTAGTTCACGTAAAAAAGGAGGAAGACAATTCCAGCTTTTAGCTACTTGCTATTGAAGGGTCATTTCACTAAATCGATTTTTTTAACATTGGTATTATTAAATCTCTAGCACCAGTTTTTCTTAAATTTAAACCATGTTTTGGTTTTTGTAATTTGTTTTTTAAGTTATCTAAAGATTGATTTTTAAATATATTACGAACCTGATTTAACCAGATTCCCTAGCCCGTGAAGTCTAATGGAATCAACCAAATCCATATACATAGTGTAATGATGAGTTTTAAAATCACACCTTAACACAAATCTTGCAAGCTTATTATAAAGTGTATCCAAGTTATTTAAATGTTTTCTTGCTGTATGTCTGTAAATATGACTTCCATAGTCAATAACCGCATTATTAATTGATTGATCATAATCAATCTTGTTTCTCTTATCATACAATTTGATATTTGTCTCATAGCTCCAATCTTAACATGTGTTTTCTTTATTAAATTTGTTATATGATATTGGAAAGTAAGACTTTGATCTATATGTACCCTAAATATTTATATGTTTCAGTTTGTTCTAAAACTTCCCTCTTGTGTCTTTATATTTAATTTTGAAATTCCTTTAAGTCCAATGCAAATGACATAACCTGTGTCTTTTTACTATTAACTAATAAACCCAGAGATGAAAAGTGACCTTGCATGATGCTAAAGTCACTCTGTAAGTTTAGTTCTACTTCACTTGTAGTTTTTCCCTCTGCTACTAAAACCGTATCATTTGCATATAGATGAATTTTTGAATATCCAATTTTCTTTGGTAAGTCATTTAAACAGACTATGAACAGGAGGTGGCCCAGGATAGATCCCTGGGGAACCCCTCTTGTTACATAGTCCATTTTTGACTGGTGTCCGTTTAGGACAACAAATTGTGATCTTTTATTAAGGTATGATATAAACCAATTGCAGGTTTCTTCCTCCACCCCTATTTTCATCAATGAGTTTATCAAAATACTATGGTTTACTAAATCAAATGCTTTAGATAGGTCCATGTATACCGCACCCACGGACTTCGCTTCCCCAAGAGGTGTTGCTATGAGATCCAAAAAGTCAGTGAGTGCCGTAGCCGTGGACCTACCCTGCCTAAAACCATACTGTTGTTGAGTCAATTTATTATATTTTTCCAAGTAGTCCATTAACTGATCATGGACAATTTTTTCAAATAACTTGGATACTGTGGACAACAAGGCTATTGGATGGTAATTTGAAACATCCTTTGGATCCCCTTCCTTATCTATTGGTATCACTTTGGCTAATTTCCAACTAGAGGGGAACTGTCCCTCTCTTAGACTCCAATTAAAAATGTCCGTTAGTATAGGTGACAATTCCATAGCAGCCTCTTTTAATAATTTATTATCTATTCTATCTGGGCCACTTGCTTTATTTATTTTTAATCTAGTTATATTTTTTAGAACTTCTTTGTTTATCACTCTCTTAAACCTGAATTTGGGTTCTTTCTCATCTTGGGGACTCTCACCCTTTACTTCATTCAAGGTATTAGTTTTAGTTATGAGATCTAATTTCAGATCGGGGAGGTTTATGAAATAATCATACAAAATTTCCGCAGCTTTATTCATTTCAAACACTTTTCCATTCTGACTCAAATTTATTTCACTTTGTTTACTATTTGGATTCATAAGACTTTTTATAACAGACCAATATGCACCTGGATTTGTTGATTCTTTAATCCACTGTTAATAATAACGAGCTTTTGATTTCCTGATTTCCTGTATTACTTGATTCCTTAACCTTTTGTATTGTTCCCAAATTTCACTGTTTAATGTTTTATTTGCTTTTTTCCAATAATGATTTCTAATCCTAATCATTTTTTTCTATTTTTACAGTTAAATGTTTTATTCTATGATTTACTTTTTTATGTGGGGCAAATTTATCACAAGCATTAATGAACATTGTTGTAAATTCTAATACAGCCTCATTTAAATCTGGGATAAGAAAAATCCTATACCAAGGGAGTCCCTGAAGATACTTTCTAAATGACTAACTATTAAATTTTAAATAACATCTTTTAGACATTTGTGGTACTGATTTTATGGGAATAGAATTTTTAATCGTAGAGAATACACACTTAACTATATTGTGGTCTCCTAAACTGGGGGCACATACACTTTTCTCCAAGATTGTCAATTCAGGTGAAACAAACATCAAATCCAAAATATTACCTTTACTTAATAAGGAACCTTTCCTTGTAGGTGTATCTATAATTTGTATCAGGTTTAAACAGCTCATTGATTTTTCCAACTTTTGACTCCTGGGACAACCCCAAGCTGCATTGAAATCACCAGCCAGAACTACTTGTAGTTGACCCAGGTGTTCCATTAAAACATGTGAAAATTTGTCAAAATGGATAGGGTTTATTTTAGGTGGAGAGTAAACTACTCCAATAACCAATTTTAATTCTTGTATCTCAATTAACAGACATTCAATGCCCTCAATTGACCCAGAGAGCAAAATTTTGGAGTTACCAATTGAATGATTTATGTACACCAAAACTCCTCCCCCCCCCATGTTCCTCGATCCTTCCTAAAGTGGTAGAAGTCCCTTAATTCTATTTCTTTATATTCAATTCCCTTTTTTAACCAGGTTTCCATTAACATTATTATGTCTGGCTCTTCATGTTCTACCCAGGATCTAAAATAGCCCATTTTATTTATCATAATTCGAGCATTTTCTAAGACCATTTTAATTACAAGACCTGGGTTCAATTCAATATCTCCACACAGAGCCAAGGACAATAACAATGCCTGGTTACTTGAACAGATATACCCTGTTTGGATTACCATGTCCTTAACACAAAGTTCTTCTCTGATGAGGTTGAAAGGGTTTCGTTGTGAGGTCAGCTTAGCTGTTTGTAACTTGAAATTATTACAACAATTTACATGAGCACTTGATCTTTTCATCAAATGTTGACATCCCAGTCATGGTTCTCTATGTACCATGTTTCTGTAACTGCCACAATATCCAGGCAACCCTCTTCCATCAAGGCCACTAGTTCAGGGAGCTTGTTACACAGACTACGGGCATTGGTACTCATCACCCTCCACTTTTTGATTGCCTTACCCATTTTAGCCCCATTCCTGTCCTTACTGCCTTTGCCTTTTTTTACATTTACCTCTGTCCTGCTCCTTAATAACTTCTCTACCTTGGTGTTTACCTCACTAATTACCATGTTTTGTTGGGGGAGGCTGGGCTTTCCCTGCTCCTTTTCAGTGCCTCCCCCCTTGGCTAGTTTAAATGCTTGCCAATGAAGCATTTAAACTTCTCACCTAGGATCCTGGTTCCCCCCCGGACAGATGCAGACCATCGCACCAGTATAGGTCTGCATCCCTCCAGGTAGCTCCCCAGTCCCCAATGAAGCCAAAACCTGGAGTTCCACACCAGTTTTTCAACCACTCATTGAATTCCCTGGTGAGGAGTGCCCTAGCATCACCCTTGCCATAGACAGGCAGCACCTCCAAGAAGGTTACCATATGTGCTACTTGTCTAAGGCCCTCCTAACTCTACAAACTCCTCTTGCACTGCTCTGATCCCATTCCTAGCCAGGTAATTTGTCCCTAGGTGGACAATGACATCCAGCTCCCTCCCTCGTGCAGTTCCTCCCACGATCCTGAGGATTCGCTTCCTGTCCCTCCAAGCTGTGGCGCCAGGAAAGCACCTTACCTCCCTCTCACCTTCCTCCCCCATTTCTAGCCCCCAATGATTGAGTCCCCCACCAGGTGTTGTTTCTTTCCCCTGTGGGGTCCCATGCTACCCTCCTATGGGTCTCCTTTGTAAAGGTTCCCAGCATCCTCCTTGGTCTCCACTGCAGGCGCCTCCATAGAGGAACCACTATCCAGAAAAGAAAATGAATTGTGGAGAAGTACAGCTGGAGGGATGCAACTCTGTTCCTCCACCCTCTCCCTCCCTGAGCCCACCCTAGTCCATCCTCTCCTCTTTCTTGGCAACCTCTGAGGTAGTGGCATTGGCCCTAGTGGTCCCTGGGTGGGGGAGGAGGTTTCAGGAATCCTAGCCAGGTCAGCCTGGAGATGGGCAACCTCCTCTATCAGACCAAAGAGGTGCCTGCAAATAGGGCAGCATTGCAGCCTCCAGAATGTCTCCCAGAACACTGCTGCCCCACAGCCATTGCACTGCACCATTTCTATCATGTCTTATTTTGTAATAATTTCTCAATTATTTAGTTTTTGGAAATATTGTATATAACTTATTAACATTATAATGTTTTAACAGAATCCTCCCAGTGTCAAAAGGTTACAGTCTGATAAGACATTTATTATATGAGCTAGTCACTGGGAAGAAAATGAAATTTTTTGCCATACATTTTTTTCCAACAGGCATAACCTAGGCTAGATATTAACAGTGTTATTTAAATCCATAGTCAATAATTCAGCATTTGCAAGTTAGCTAGAGCTTCAGTGGGAACTCTACCTAATTTTGCTCATGTACAGTATACTGTTCAGGCCAGATTTCCCCATCTTCTGGAGGTTACAATACAATAAGAAAAATGGAATTGCCATGCTGTATGGGCTATTTTTTTATTTAGCTTTTGTTGACTGGGTCTAGTGCAAATCCTGCCTATTTTCAGGCATGACCCAGGGGAAGGGGATACAGATGAATGCCAACTGACCTTGAACCAGATTAAGCTGTTGGTGGTATTTTAGTGAATGAGGGAAATTTGGCCAGGACACCAGGGAAATTCCCCTACTCTTTTCGATAAGTGCCATGGGATCTTTAACATCCACCTGAACTACCACCAATCCAGGCAGATGGGACCTCGGTTTAGCATCTCATCCGAAAGACGGCACCTCAGAAATGCATCACCTCTCTCATGCTGCATTACAGTGTCAGTACTGGGATATTAACCCAAGTGCCAGATGTGGGAACTGAACCCACAGCCCTCTGATCTCCCGGCTTCAGAGGTGAGTGTGCTACCTACTGAGCCACTGACACTGCATTGCACTATAATAGCCCCGTATTTCTGCACCACGTAACATCACAGGGTTTAATTTAGCTTCCAATGCCAAAAGTGCCAGTACTACTGTTAACCCCTCATAAAGGAAACTAAATCTCATAATTGCTTGACAGAGCTATCTTATTTTCTTAGTTTGGAATTTTACATATTTAGACCATTTACCATTAGATGAAAATATAACTCCTAGACATGTGTATTGTTGCGCTGTTTCCAGTAGGATTTTGTCTAAATGGAATGTGTACTGTTTTATTCCCCCCAATCACCATAATTTTTGTTTAAGTTCATGGTTAGCTTATATTATTGCAAACAGTATGAAAATGATTCTATTTACGTTGTTGGCCAATGGGAGATAATGAAAGCAAAATCATATCATTGGCGTATGTTAATGCTGGGCACAGTTTCCCTTTGATATTTGGGGAATTAAATCTACTGTTTGTTCATATTCTCTAATATTTCATTGATATACAAATTGAAGAGTTAACGGGGCAAGTAAGCACCCTTGTTTAACTCTCCTGTTGGATGGTTATGGGCTACCTAGGTTGCCTTTCATATCAAATCTAATGCATGTTTTGTTATTCGAATACAACTTTATAACTGAGAATATTAAGTTATGATCAATACCCAGTGCAAACAGTTTTTCCCATAATATAAATCTGTCAATAGAATCAAATGCTGCTTTAAAGTCTATAAAAGGGCTAAAAAGCATCATAGAACATTAGTTTTTTTAAGCTGTAAATATTTTTCATAATTTGGGAACAAGCAAAAACATGATCTCCAAATCTAGCTTGTAAAAAATAATAGAATTTCATTTTTCTCAGCCCAGGATTGCAGTCTCATTAATATGATTTTAGAATAGATCTTTGAAATTGCATCCAATAAACTTATTGGCCTGAAATGTTGAGGCTCTTTCATGTCTCCTTTTTTTTATATATAGGTATAATAATATTAGTTTTCCAGCTATCTGGTATGAAATGGTTTTTCAAATATTTGTCAAAGAGATTAGTGATAATGATAACTGGTACCCAAATATTAAGATGAAGCTTAAAGACAGAAGGAATTCTATCAATACCTGGGGCCTTGTTGGTTTTATAGGACATAATTACTTCTTCTACCTCACAAAAGGAGAAAACTAGAGTGACAAAATCTATATTACAACCTATAACATACAACACATAATCTTCCTATGCACTTGAGTAAAAAAAAAGTATACTTCTAAAATAAGACATCCATTTTTCAGCTGGAATTAAGGCTGAGGGATCACATTCATAGCTATTGACCCCTTTGAGGCTAGCACTGGGAAATACCGCTCTATCCTCTTTAAGGCTACATGGCCAAAATGGAGAAAGCAAACCCTCACAGTCACAGCAGGGAAGGCAGCCAACACAGTCTTCCAGACTGCTTTCTTGAAATCCATCATGACAGAACTTGAACACTAGGTGGCACCCAGCACTTCGGCCACTCCAACACCATGTCATATGTGTGTGCCTTGCAGGATGTCATTAGGACATAGACAGCTGGAATAATACATCCAGACCGCACTCCATGGACCATATAAAGTTGGGAAAACAATGAGGGACATAATCTAAATGTCTCGTCCATATACCAAGTTTCACATTGCCATAGCAGTACAATGCTTTTCTCAGCAGCATAAATCACAAATTGGTCATTATCTGTCCCACTATCATGAAACAGGAATTGCTCCACAGTCAATGTCAAGGTAAATGGAGCTGGAACGCTTAACTCCCCCACAGTACTTGATGTAACCAGGCAGACATGCTGCAACTGCCTAATCTGTTGAACGATACCCTTTGTCAACCGTACACTCGGTAGAGCCCCTGCCACAGCATCTGAGACACCAGTAGTATACTGCAGCACTACCTGAGCCAATGACTCAACACTGCTCTGTGCTCTCCTTCTCATATCAGACATCACATGCCTGGCTCCCACATCTGAGGCATCCACAACATGATTATGGGATTTAAGCACAGAAACTACATGGATGGTTACAGTGTGAAGCTGAGCAAGACACCGATAGTGGTGATACTTGGCACATCTCCAGTACATCTTTTCTCCCACCTCTTTATCATGGTGTTAGATGTAGCTGCCATACAGCACCAAAGGCATACCATGCTGACTTCTCAGGAACTCCAAGGACATCTCTCAATATAACAGGTACCTCCTCCATGTACTTCACAGATACAGCACCTGGCACAGTCCCCAAGCAGTAGCACCCTCCCTTTTATGCATGGCAACCACATGCACCTGTTGCATTTAACAATGGCAACAGGTGCATCCTATCAACCCTGCATGTCTGTGACCCCTGCACCCCCTTAATTGTAATATTCTAACACTATGCCAGACTTTGTTAGTATCAATCACCAAATATGTGATGTCTCCTAATTTGTGCAGGTGCTGTAGTTTGCCGCTTGCTCATAATGCTGTCACCCAAGTTGATTAACCCAGTTTGATTTGCCCAATTTGACTAGCCCAAATGACATGCTACACTGTGAAATCACCTTTTGGGATGTAAAAAAAACCCCATTTTGACCAGGATTTGAAAAATTACAGCTATCACATTCATGAGGTTATGTAAAGATATGGCTATGTTGAAAATGTGGTGTAAAGGAGACAGTATAGTGCAGTGGTCTAAGGCTCTGAGCTGCAAATCTGGTGACATCCAGCAGACCAGACCTGGGTTTGAATCCCACAGCTTCCACTTACATACTGTGTGACCCTGAGCAAGTCACTTAACCTCCTTGTGTTCCCAGGTCACTCCTGTAAAAAGCTTTCAGCTTAGTGTGCTATACCTGGTTCAACAACTAGGTTAGCACCCTTTGCAAACTGTGTGAGAGGCCTTTTGGCACCATGCAATTCTGCTTAAAGTTGGACCAGTATAGCATTCTGTGGTGATTTGCATATGTAGCCCATGATGCTTTGCATTGTGGGGGCATGTGTGATTTTGCATTTTCTTAAAAAAAAATATTGAAAACTACCAAAGTTACTAGCCTACATTCACAAAATCCAAGGTAGCCTCATAATGTTATTGTTTTCTATTATTTTTACAACAAATTTTCAACCTAGCCTTCTTATTATCCCACCTCATGAACAAGGGCAGAGAAAATTTACAACTCCTGCCCAAAAGGTGATTTTGGGAAGGAACAACAAAATTACCTTACGGGATGAAACAAAATGTTTTGGCCAAGATTTGAAAAATGACAGTTGTTACACTCATGAATGCTGTAAAGATATGGATATGTTGTGAATTTGGGGGGAAAATATTGGAAAATTACCAAAGTTATGAGCCTGGGTTTACAAAATTCAATGTAGGCTCATAATGTTGTTGTTAGTTTAATATTTTTACACCACATTTTCAATATAGTCTTCTTATGACCCCACCTCATGAACAAGGGCAGAGAAAATGTTAATCTCCTGTCTGAAAGGTGATTTCACACAGGAACAGTGAAATCATCTTCCAGGACAGATCTGCCTAATAACAGTTCAATTGTTCATGAGATATGGTCCCAAAGAAGGCAAAACATATGGAAAAATGCCCAAGTTATGCCACTAAGTTCAAAACCCCATTGAAATACATTGAAGCACATACAGTAGCTGTTTCTTCAGTTCATGGTCCAGCTTTAAAGAGTGAAGATGTGTCTGTGAACCAGAGAGGATTGCGGTGTTGGACTCCCAATTGGTAAGCAAGGTCTTGGGGGTGGGTGGGTGGGTGCTGAGTGGGATGGTCAGGAGGGGCAATTATGGCTGCAAAGGATATCGATGGACCATTTTCTTTTACAGGGTTTTACATAAAAATAAAAAGGCACAGAGGATTACTTCAGCACAACACTGGGTGATTGGGCATCTCCAGTGTTGCTGCAGGGTAGTGTAGGGATGCAGTTCAAAAGAAAATTGAGGATTCTTCATCAGGTCACTAGGGGACTGAGCACCCCCAGTGTCACTGTTTTGTTTCTAGGGGGTGGGGTGGTGGGTGCTGAGAAGGAGGGTTGGGTGGGGGGATAGCAATATACTATATGTTTAACAAAAGAAGAAGCCAGCCCAGTGGTGCTGAGGGTTGAGGCACTAGATGCCACACCTTATGCCATGCCAGCAACCCAGGGTCAGGAACAGACTTAGACTGCTCAGAGGCCTGCAGGGAGAGGAAGAATTGAGTGTCCACAGAATGCTCTACTTCCTCGGGGAAGGGAGATGGTTTGGCATGCTGCTTGCCTGACACCCAGTGGCAGCTGAGTGCCAGCACATGCATGCCACTAGAATGGGGAGGGACCCCATGTCCAGAGTGTTAGACAAGCTCTGCAGAAGCAGAGCTCAGTCACTCTGCCCTTTGCACATTTGTGGGCCCAGGGACAAAAGATGGTGGAAAAACAGGAGCTGGCAGGCTGCATGATGGCCCAGATGTGCCCCAGCAACAGCCTCCCCGACTTCTAGATTGTGCTCCAGGGGAGGAAAAAAATTGATGCTCTTCACTCCAGCCCCGCCATGGAGGAGGGGGGTTAATTCATGGGAGAACTACAGGGTAAGGTTGAATCAGGGATAGCTGGACTTGAAGGATGAAAGAAGAAAGTGTAAATAAAAAAAGAAGAAATAACCATGCAAGCGCTGCAGTGGGGGTGGTCGCTGTAAGCAAATAAAAAAACAGAGGATTTCTCATTGGCACACTGGGGATTGGGTACCCCCAGTAACACTGTTATGTTTCTGGGGATGGGGTGGAATGTTGGGTGCTGATAGGGAGGGTCAGGTGAGGGAGGATCATGCAGTGCTACTTTCTTGCTGACAACGAACAAAGTGCTTCATGGTCACTGAGGTGACTGTGTTGACACTCCAACATATTGTTTGGTTACAAAGAATGCAAGGAATGCGGAGTCCTTTTTTGAAAGTGATAGTTCTACAGGGCTCTACTCACTGCAGCCCTTAAAAGAGCTACCACCTTTACTCACTGAAAACCTCAGCTAGGCCTAAAAAAGAACAACTCTCATAAATGCAAAAAATAAATACATTTCACAATTAACTGTTCATCTCCTAATCCCATCCTTACACACAAAAATAAATTAAATCAACATACCAGTGGTATGAAAGGTAACCAAATAAGGTATGTAAAGTGTAAAATAATTATGTATTAAAATACTGTATGTTGTCGGCTTACCTGGATTCAAACTACCAATCCTTGCCTGCTTAGCAAACACACATTTAGTTTGCCACAGAGCTGCAGGTAGGGGAATTGCAGTTCCTGTGGAGTAGTGGTTAAATCACAATCTGGAAAACAGGTAACTGGTGATCTTATCCTAGCAGGCAATTAACCTTCACAAATTGTTGTTCTAAGCTACATTTATATCTCATACAATTTGCTATTCAAATTCTACACCTCCATGAATTGCCACTACAGTGAGTTTCCATCTTACAAAAAAAATTTAAAAATGTGTAAGTCCCTGCCAGGATTTAAACTGTGTTTATCTAGATTTGACCGGCTGCTTCTTTGCTTGTTAAAAACACATTCAGTGTACCACTGAGCTGCAGGTAAGTGAGCTGTAGTTCCTGTGGTGCAGAAGTATGTCACAACCTGTAAAACAGGAGATTTGTGATCTAATCCCAACAGATGATATAGGCCAGTATTTTCAAACTGCACCCAGAATTGGTGGAAGTGCCTGTGCCATGCAATTCTGCTGCACCGGATCACAACATTGCTATATTGCTATATTCAAATGAGATGCATGATTGCGCATCCCGGCTGAATATAGCAAATGATGTAGCCAGTGCAAAGGGGGCCACCGTGCGGTCCGAATACTTGGAATGGTGATGCACAGTGCATCCTCCGGATGTGCCCGGTTCAAATTCCAGATATTTAGACTGTGACATGCAAATTGGCCATTACCCATGCAAGGCACAAATGGGGCAATTTGCATGTAATTATGCCCCCATTTGCATGTCTGGGCAGGGAGGCACCTGGCAGAATGTGCTGGGCACCCAGCAACCTCCATGTCTTGCAAAAATGCTCCACAACTCCCTAATAGTCTAGTGGCCCCCCATCCCTGATCATATAATAAAATAAATCCCCTTCCCTGGTAGTTTAGTGTCCCCCCCACCCATTCCCAATAATAGGTTATAAAAGACATCCATCCTGGTAGTCCAGTGGTCCCCTTGCCATCCCTGATCATATAATAAAATTAATCCTCTTCTCTGGTAGTCCATTGGTATCCCCTCCTTCCTTGAACCCTGTCTGACTGATAATTTATAATCAAAATCCCTGGTAGCTGGAATTCTAAACTACTGGGAAGGGATTTACTATTATATGATCAGAGACGTGAGGGCCACTAGACTACTAGGGAGGAATGACCTTTATTTATTATATATGATTGGGACTGGGGGGTAGCCACCAAGGGGCATGGCTGCTGTGATGCACTGTGCAGTACAGCAGCCTGCCTGTGGGTGGCAATGACTTAGGCATGGTTTTTCCATGCCTAACTTTGAGCGGTACATCTCCAGGATATGTGGGCAGCTGCATCACATGTCTTGGCTGAATATGGAGATGTGCCACATATGCAGGAGAAAGCCCCCTCTGTATGCACCACATACATTATCTTTGCACTGTGGTGCATCTGGAATTGCATGGCACATCACCCCCCCCCCTTTGAATATGGTCTAGGGGTGCATTTTGGAGATGTGCCAGCATAACTCAGTTGCGGTGGGTGCATCTCCTTTGAATATCTGGGACGTAGTTCACACTTGTGGTTCTTAGTTAAATGTACTGCTCCTATAATTTACTATTCCAATTCTACACCACCATGAATTGCCACTCAAGTGAGTTTCCATCTTACAAAAAAATGAGCAAATGTGTAAGTCCCTACCTGGATTTAAACCACTTATCCTTTGCCTGCTAAGCAAACACTCATACATTTTGCCACTGAGCTACAGGTAATTGAGGTGCAGTTCCTGTGGTGTAGAAGTTATGTGACAACTTGCAAAACAGGCAATTAGGAAAGTAATCCCAGTAGGTGATTTAACTTAACAAACTGTTGTTCTTAGCTCAATTTACTTGTCATATAATTTACTAGCCCAACTCCACACCACCATGATTTGCCACTCAAGTGAGTTTCCATCTTACAAAGAAAATTTGAAAGAAAGGATTCTAACTATATCTACCTGTATTTGAACCACTGTTTTTTTTTTTGCCTGCTAAGCTAAACACATATTTAATGTGCCACTGAGCTACAGGTAAGTGAATTGTAGTGAATTGTAGTTCCTATGATGTAGAGGTTATCTCACAGGGAACTACGGATCTAATCCCACCAGGCACTTTACCTTCACAAATAGTTGTGATCAGCTAACTTTACTCATCTATAATTTACTATTCCCACTCCACATCATCATGAATTGCCACTCAAGTGAGCATCCATCTTATAACAAATTTGAAAAAAAAAATATTTATGTCCTGTTAGGATTTCAAATCTTGACCCTTTGCCTCCCAAGCAAACAAGCATTCAGCATGGCACTGAGCAGCAGGTTAGTAAACTGCAGTTCTGATGATGCTGAGGTTATGTGACACCTGCAAAACAGGAGACCGGAGTCTAATCCCAGCAAGTGATTTAAATTCACAAATTATTGTTCTTAGCTAAGTTTACTTCTCATATAATTTACTATCTGTCTCCACACCACCATGAATTGCTACTTAATTCAATTCAATTCAATTTTATTTTTATACTTTAAAGTATGTGAGCAAAAATGCCCATTTTCACCAATGTCAGTGGTACAGAATATTGATGATACAGAGAAAATGGTAAAACAATATTTGCAAAATATTACAGTATTTACAGCAGGAACAGTGTATATGACAGGATCATCTAGATTAGAAAAAAAATACAGAGCACACAAAAATAGAGCCAATATGCAGATGCATATAAACTCTAAGGTAACTTAAGGGTTGGTGGACATTCAGGTGGTTGTCTACTGTGGCAGATACAAGTGGTGGATTGGAGAAGGTGGTCCTTGAGGGTGGAGATGAATGAGCCAATTGAACTATAAGCCTGAAGTTCAGGGGGCAGTTTATTGTAAAACTTAGGGCCCTCATATGTGATGGAGTTCTGCACATGCTTGGTGTGGTAAAAAGGGATGTTGAAGATATGACAAGTGGCCCCTCTTGTACTGAGCTTGGGAACCGATAAGGAGGAAAATAGAGCTAACGCTGATCTGCAGCAGGTTACAGTGAGCTTTGCATAGGAAACACAGCATTTGAAGTTGGAACCTGCCTTCAACAGTGAGACAGTTGAAGCACAGCCTGCAGCCCCAGATCCAGCGAGGGTCCACGGGAGGTCATGAGGACCAGTGAAGTTGCCTCCCCACCCACCCAGAACAAGCAAGCACAGGTACACCAATCAAGCCCACACCAGTCTGAGGAGATCAGCTCCTCCAAACTGCTCCTGAGAGACCCAGATTTTGGCCCCGCCGATGCTCTGCATTGGCTCCCCACCACCCCCGCCACCACCCTTGGTCAGCTCGGCTTATATAGGCGGCTTGGTTGCTGACTGAACCAATCAGCCCTTCTTCATCAGCAGCCTATATTCTATCACCACTAGAGGCAGCCCTGATTTCTCAGCCCTACTGCTAACTACTCCTTAACCTCCTGCCTCCCTCCTCTTCACCATGCTCCTTTTTTATCTTACTCTCTCTTTGACATTGTTCCCTGTGCTGATTCTCCCCCCAATTTTCCCTATGAATCAAGCTCCTGGTGTCACTGACTCCCCTCAGGCTGGCTGGCAGCCTCCCCCTCCGTCCATCCCACCTGGTATCCACAGACCCAAGTGAAGCTCCTTTGAGAGGCCACCCTCTACACTGTGACACCCTCCCTTCCCTCCACCCTCCCCTACTATTTTAATACTATGGCCACTGCCACAGATGGACCATTCTCTGCAGGTCTTTATTCCACTGGGAGCCATATCCCATGAAACCCTTGTATACACTGTCCTCCCTCTCTTCACACCCTCTCCACCTGTCTGCCCCCCCACACACATTATCCATCCATATTCCCTCCCTTTCCAACACACCTGGGTCCTCTGTATGCATAGCATGTCATCTCAAACAATTGGCCTGGAATTCCATCCTCAGGTCCCTCCTTCTCCTCCTTATGTCTGGTAATATTCACCCAAACTCAGGCCCTCTTGCAACCTCTACGCCAAACCACACCCCCATCAGTGAGCTTTGCATTGCCAGCCTCAATGTCTGTAGCTTACTAAAAAAGTGTGACTCGTATCAGGGATGGGTCCTCCAGCATCATTGCCTTGAATGAAACCTGGCTGTCCCAACTCCTGACTCAATGGTAGCTCTGCGCTGGGTTCAACCTCTTCCAAGCTGATCGGGGGGAAACATGGGGGAGGTTGTGCCATGTACATTAAGGACTCATTACATTGTCAGCTACTCCCCCCCCCCAGCTGGAACCTGGACCACAGGCCCTTACACTCAAACTTACCCTGGGTCACTCTGAAATCCTCCTTCTTATCATGCAGTTTACACTCCCCCCAGAGACCAGAAAGTGGCCTTCCACTCGGTCTTGTCCTATCTCGCCACCCTCCCACTACAAAATGAAAAAAATAGTTCTTGGTGACTTCAAAATCAACTGGCTGGATAAGACCACTGCCCGACTCATTGACGCAGCTACAGTCCAAGACCTCACTCAAGTAGTCCCCTCTCCCACTGGTGTAGATCTTCATACTGGATCCTCCTCCCTGCTGGACCTGGTCTTCACCAACTATCCTCAGAAAATCACTAGCACCACTGTGCTCCTAAATGCGCTTAGTGACCACTCCCCAGTTCTCTGCACCTGGTCCTGCAAAGTGTCCAAGACCCCTCCCAAAATAATCTTCCAGCACAAGCTTGGCCCTGGTAAACTTGCTCTGCAAAAATCTCATCTCAGATTACTGGACTGGTCCTCCTTAACTAATACCCTCAACTCTGACTGAGCCCTTGACTTTTTCATTCCACCTTCAACACTATCTGTGACAAGTTTGCCCCACTTACCAAAAGGATAGTCAAAGGCAACCCTGTCCCTTGGATCACTGACCACCTCCTGGCCCTGATGCAAACTTGTGACTCACTATGGCACCTCTCCAATGAGACTGGCCTACCAGCTGATAGGCAGAGGTATAGAGAGACCTGGAGCAAATGCACGTAGGCATTACGCAAAGCCAAAGCTGAGCACTATAAATCCTCCCTAACTGCTGCCTGAGGCACTGGGCAGAAATTCTGGAATAATATCAAGGAAATTGGTGGCAAAGATCCTAACCCCCCCACCAGATAGTTATCGATGGGCACCTAACCTCCGACTCCTCTCGCATAGCCTCGGCTTTCATTTGCACTTTCATGAACCTCAGCCATGTCCTCCCTCCTAACTTCTTTGACCCACCTCTGACCAGTCCCTCCCAAACTGCTCCCTCCTTTCACCTATGGTACATAACACCCCAAACTGCTCGAGCCTTATCTCAAAAAAGCTCAAAGCCACTCCCACTACAGTAGTGACTCTTTAGATCTGAGGCTTCTCTGGCTCACCCTCCATGATGTACTCTACCCCCTCACCCATATCCTCAACCACTCTCTCTGCCAAGGTAAATTCCCCACCCATTGGAAATCTTCTTTCATTACCCTCATATTTAAGAGTGGTGACCGTATTGCCACCAATAACTACCGACCTATCTCTATCCTCCCCCTCATCTAAAGCACTCGAGTGCATTGTCTATGATCAGCTCACCGACCACCTTAAGAAATGTGATCTACTCTGTAAACAGCAACATGGCTTCCACAAAGGGCACAGTACTACTACAGCCCTACTGGAATTCACCGCACACATCTACTCCTCATTAGACAGAGGCCACATCACTGGTGCTGTCTTTGTTGACCTTACTAAGGTGTTTGACACCGTCAACCACTCCCTCTTGCTAGTCACTCTCTACAACATTGGATTCTCCCAGGATGCCCTATGCTGGGTCACACACTACTTGTCAGGCCGGTCTCAACAGGTCAAAATTAGCACTACCCTATCCAATAGACTCCCAGTTCACTCAGGGGTCCCTCAGGGGTCCATTCTTGGTCCCCTACTCTTCAGTCTTTACCTGAACTCCCTCCCTCATCCTGCTCTGGCAACCTACTACTACTATATGTGGATGATGCTGTACTTTATGCATCCAGCCCCGACCCTATTCAACTCCACCAAACCCTCCAGTCCTCCTTCAGTAAAGCCGAACAGTGATTCTCTGCACAACACCTTATACTGAACTACAAGAAGACCAAGTAAATGCTCTTCTCGCACCCTCAGAACTCCAGGAAGGAGTTTTGCCCCCAGGTTCTAACTGTGGATCGAACCCCTCTTGAACAAGTGAATGCCTTTAAATATCTGGACATCACCCTAGACCTGGCACTCAATTTCCACCAGCACATACATCACCTGTCCACTGCCCTTAATGTCCATCTCAGCTTACTCTGTCAGTTTAAACATTGCCTTACTCCTGATGCCCTCCGGCTTGCTGTCTCATCCTCAATCCTCTCCCTTCTCGACTATAGTATACTTATTTATAGCGCTGCCACCACCTCGGCCCTCCATAGGCTCTGTCTCTCCCTCAACAAAAGCTGTCACCTTGTACTGGACTGTGACCATCTCACCCATACCTGCTCACTATATAACTCCACTAACTGGCTTAATTTAGACAATAGGATCAAGTTCCACACCTGCCTTATGGCCAAAAAGATCACCCTTGGTCTTTCCCCCTGGACTTACCTCATTAATCACTCTGACTACCGCTCAAAAAGCAACCCGTAGCTCTAGCAAGAAACTCCTCATGGTTCTCCACTGTCAAACCTCCCAATTTCAAAGATCCTTTAGCTACAAGGCCCCTTCATGGATGAATGGTCTGTCTAGCTCCCTCACAAATGAAAATAGATTCGGCCTCTTCAAAACCTATCTTAGGGGTCATCTCCAGTCCTCTAACATCTGTGACTGCCATTGAACCCATCACTCACTCCTTCTTCTCCTCCCATGATAATGGCCTCTGGCTGGTTTAACCCCTCCCATCTCCTTACTTCCATTTTTTATCATCTCTATATAAGTGTATATATGCTAATCTGTTCAAGCAATTGCCCTAAGTTTGTAAGGAACTGATTGCAAGCCTCTAATTGTATTTTACCGTGTATCAAGCTTGTTCTGTTTCCTGCATTGTATTTACCTTATTGTTGTAATGTTCTATCGTTTGTGTCATGGAACCTTTGTAAATGAGTCTTTGACTCAAAGGTATTTTCTGAATCCTGAATGAATAAATAAAAATAAAATAAAAATAGAGGGTACAATGATAGGTCATCCAGGGGAGGCCAGTCATGAAGCATGTAATATTATTGTATGTAGTCCTTGGTTTGGAGAAAAGGGGGGATGTGTTGGAGCGAGTAGATAATAAAGCCATAATCCAGGAGGGGCAGGAGAAAAGAGTTGGTGAGGTGTAGTCTGGAGATGGGGATAAGGAACTTTCTGATTCAGTATAAGAGACCTAGCCTCATATGGATTTTCTTGATGAGGTTAGTAATATGGATGTTGTAGGTCAGATGAGGGTCTAAGTACAGTCCAAAGTATTTGAATTCATAGGCCATGATTCTAGGAAAGTTATGCCTGGTGTAACAGCACTTGCACCAAGTAGGATGGTGCAAGTAGCAACTTATGCCAGCAGTTGTGACTTGTGCAGTTCTACAAAGTGGCCTGTGATATGTCACAGGCCACTTGTGTCGAACAGCTGTTACGCCGACAGTTGCGCCATAAACCCCCTGTGACATGGCACTAGGGGGTTTACGGCAGCAGTTGCACCCCATTCCAGAAGGGCAGCAACAAAGTCCCCAATGTTGGGATTCTACAAGACCCCCCCCAGAGGAGAACCGGCAACGTAAGTTACACCTGCATTTAGCTGATGTAACTTACATACGTCTTACGAGGGTCCTGTAGAACACGGTCCATGTGCCCTTCCCATGCCCAGATCACTGCTGTTGGTGCCCCAATGGGCACCTCACACCCCCATCCCATCCCCCATACTGTACATGCTCCCGTACCCCCACACAGTAACAGCCCCACAGGGCTGCCCACACCCCCTGCCCCCAAAGCCTCCAGTGAGTGCCTTGTGGGCTGACCACACCAATTGCCCCAAACCACCAGAGGATGCCCTGCAAGGTGGTGCTGTCATCCCCTACCCATGCCCCGACCCTGAGTCACCTGTTGCAAATGCAGCATACACCCTGTCAAGCCCTGGTAGTCTAGTGGCCCCCACCCCATCATCCAGCTATGCCAGCCCACCCAGCACCCCCACATGTCCCCAGCCAGTGACTGGCACAGCCTACCTCTCACCTCTATGGCCAACTGCCAACTGAGTTCCGTAGGAGCGCTACTGGAAAGACATACTCAGATATTAATTGCTGAGTGCATCTTTCCAGTAGCACTACTACGAACTCAGTCAGCAGCTGGCCATGGAGGTGAGAGGTGGACATGCCAATCACTGGCTGGATGTGTGGGAGGTGCTGGGTGCTGTACTAGGCGGGGCTACTAGACTACCACAGCTTGACAGGGTGTGCCACATTTTCAGTGGGTGACTCGAGGTCAGGGCTGGGTGGATGTAGCACTACCCTGGGGCTATGTCTGGTGGTTTTAGGCAGTTGGTGTGACCAGCCCTGTGGGGCTCCACAGATACATTTCAGGGGGCAGTTGGTGTGGCCAGCCCTGCAGGGCTTTCTAAAGACATGTCATGGGGCTGGGGGTGTGGGCAACCCTGTGGGGTGCCAATGTGGCATGCTGGGCATGGGGGAGACTTGCTTTGTGCATTGTGCAAGTTGTGGCTTGCAACATGCTCATCAGGTGTGCCCTCTGTTTGGCGTGCCTGGCCACCTGTCGCAAGTCACAGGACTTAGCTGTAGTGACCCTGCCCCTTCTAGAATACGGCACAGGGCCAATGTCACAGTTGTGGGTGGTGCAAGTTGCGTTTGGTGGCGACTTGCACCACCCTTCTAGAATCGGGCCCATAGACTTGTTCAACGATGTTACCAAGATTGTTTGAGAGGAATTACTGGGACATTTCTTGGGCAAAAAAGATTATAAACTTGGTCTTCTTAGAGTTAAGAACCATGCCTTTGGTAAAGAACCAAGTGTGTGACTTGCTGAAGTCAGCCTGCAAGTTACTGAACATTGTGTCCAGGTTAGTGTTGTTGCAGTAGAGGGCTGCGTCATCAGCATAAAGGACTAGATTGGGTGGTTTGACAGATGGAAGGGTGGTTATTGATGAAGAGTGAGAACATGAGAGGGCCCAGGATGGAGCCCTGGGGTATTCCATATTTAATTGGACATTTAGCAGAAAAATTACCATTGATATTAGTTTTCTGTGGTGTGCTGGAGAGGCAGCTTCTGACCCATTTGATGACATTTTCAGATATGTGTGAGCCCTTGATGGTGTCCAAGAGAAGGCCATGGTCAATCAGGTCAAATGCCTTGATCAGGTCCACAAAGACAGAGCCTGCATACTGGTCCTTATCGCTTGCCTTGAGGATATCACTAGTGAACCTGACCAGGGTGGTTTTGTTGTTATGTCTGGATCTGAAACCATGCTGGGCAACAGAGAGCAAGTTATGTTTATACGGTTTATTTATTTATTTATTTATTTATTCAAACTTTCAAACATACAAAACAGTAGACCGTACATAGAACAATCTGTAATAGGATGGAAATAATGATGATTATACACTGCAGACTGTATAAATTAAGTAAACAAAAAGTATACAATTAGGGTTGCACTGGTACAGTGTAAGACATAAAAAATAATATATAGTATCTATCAGTATGACTGAGCAGTTCTCTATATGGTATAAAATAAGAGATTCCAAAATGTACAATGACGGTTAAAAATAACTGGTATAATAGAAGGAGATAGTGAGGGTTTAAACAAACATATATTTAGACATAGATAGGAAATAACATGTAAGGCCTACACAGTCTTTTCATCAGATATGCTTTAGATAGTCCAAATAATCCTGCTAACAAAGCTTGCACTCATTAAGTCGGCCTAGAACCAAATATGAGATATGCTCTAGGGATGCAGTTTGGGTTAAATTGTTAAGGACATCAGTAATAGCAGGTATATGGGTATTTTCTACTGTATTAAAATAAGACATTTAACTTGCATAAAGAGTATACACAGCCATCTATGTTGATATATAGAAAGTTTATTATATCAGTCTATAATGCCTAAAATAAAATATTTAGGGTCAAAGAGAATATTATGACCAACAATATTAGATGCCAAATGGTAGACAGATCTCCATAGTGAAGATACAGACTTGCAGGACCATACACTATGTAGTAAATCTCCACCTGGAGAGTTACAACGCCAACAGTTATCATTTGGCATAAGTCCAAAATGACACAGAATTGATGGTGTTCTGTACCATAAATGAAGTATTTTAAGTTGAATCAGCATAGTACATGCATCTTTAAAAGTGTTGTGGCAAAACGTCCAGCCTTTATTCCATTGAGAATCATTTATGTTGCATTTTAGAGCTAATCTCCATTTGGTTTTAGATAACAGAGATTGGTCTGGTAGGGTATCTCTGATGACTTTATATATTCTACTAACTAGGGCCGACATGTTTTCAACCCATGAGGTAATATAGGTGTCAAAGAGGGACAGTCTAGTCAATTTTTATAAAAAAGGAGCTAGTGTGTGATGTAATTGTAAAAACTTCCAAAAGTCTTGTCTAGGTATATTCCATCTAACTTGTAGGTTGGCAAAAGAATTTAAAGTAAGAAAATCATTAGATAAGATGTTGCCCAGAAAGCAAATCCCTTTATTTTTCCAAGAACTACAGTACAACGGTTGTCGCTCAAGGATACTGCAATGGTTACTCCAAATGGGAGCATACCGCATTGGGGTAGGGTTAAATTTTAATCTTTTGTGCAGTTTGAACCAATAATAAACTGATGGGGGTATGGTAGGGTGATGCTTTAGTTTGCGTGGAAGGGTATTGAAAATAAATATAGTAAGAGTTGTGCCTGGAGCCAAGGATGCTTCCATGTCAACCCATAAGGGAACTTTGAGATTAGGTTTAGTAAACCATTTAATAGTTTGGGCAGCTTGGAATGCCCATAAATAAGCTAAGAACCAGGGTAGGCCTAGACTACCTCTGGACCAGTAAGCCCACAACTTGATGCAGCTAAGCCTTGGAACTTTCCCTTCCCAAATAAAATTACCTATTAATGTATCTATTTTAGATAGGAACAGAGGTGAAAGAGTTAGTGGAATATTAGAGAACAGGTGGAGTATTTTCAGAGCTATGGCCATTTGGATAGCTGAAATTTTGCCAGAAAATGAAAGATTGAGAGTTCTCTATCTATCTAATAGGATGCTGATTTCAGTAAGTAAAGGGGAGAGGTTTGCTTCCCAAATCTTATTAAGTTCTAATAAGATCTTAATCCCTAAATATGTAATGCCTTGAGGTGCCCAGTGAAATCCAAGGAGAGTATTTATATGTGGTTTACAAGGGTTATTCAATGGCAACATCTGTTTTTTTTTTAATTCACAGCCAGCCCAGAAAATTCAGTAAATATGTTCAGTAATTTAATAAGGGGTTAGGCGGCAGATTCTAAATTTTCTACTAAAATTAATAAGTCATCAGCATATGCCAATGAGGTACAGTATATTGTGAGCTGCCTAATGAAATATCTTTTATTTCGTTGGTTTGTCAAAGAACAGAGAGCAAGTTATGACAGTCAAAGAAGGTAGTGAGCTGGATATGAACAACTTTTTCAATTATTTTTTAGAGGGGAGCAATGAGGGAGATAGGTCAGTAATTCCCTATTTCATTCCTTGACCCAGACCTGAAAAATGATTTGAAGGTGTCAGTTTTCAAGGTGTGAGGGAAATAGCCGGAACAGAGTGAGCAGTTTAGTATGTATGTATGTATGAGTACACAATGGGTGGGGGAGATAGTAACAACAAAATGGAAAGGGACCTGGGGGTAATCATATTAGATGACCTTAAGGTGGGCAAGCAATGTGAGAAGGCAGTAGGGAGGGCTGGGGGGATACTGGGATGTATAGGGAGAGGCATTACCAACAGAAAACAGGAAGTTGTTATCCCTCTGTACAGTTGGTGAGACCCCAACTGGAGTACTGTGTCCAGTTCTGGAGACCCCATCTCCGCAAGGACATAGACAGGATGGAGACAGTCCAGAGGAGGGCAACTAAAATGGTGTAGGGTCTGCAAGAGAAGCCATATGAGGAGAGACTAAAGGAGCTTAATATGTATACCCTTGAGGAAAGGAGGGCGATGGGGGACATGATAGAAACTTTTAAGTGCCTCAGTGGAATCAACAAAGTCCAAGAGGGTAGCATCTTTCAGAAAAAGAGATATGCGAGAACAAGGGGACACAATTTAAATATAGAGGGGCGGTGGCTTAGGGGCAATGTGAGGAAGCATTTGTTTTACAGAGGGTGATGGACGCATTGAAGAGCCTTCATGAGGCGGTTGTGGGGTCTAAAACTGTGGGAGAATTCAAGAATGCATGGGACAGACATAAGGCAATTCTTGCAGGGGGTAGGAAGAAATAGGCTGTTGGTTAACTAGGATCTGCAGCTTATCCAGTAGGTAGGGAATTGGGAAGACTAGGTGGGTCAAGCGGTTCTTATCTGCCATCAAAGTCTATGTTTCTATGTTTCCATGTTGGTGATGGGGACTACTAATGAATTAATTGCCAATTTAAGGATTTTAAAGTCAATTCTGTCTGCCTCTTTGCTGGGTTTAGGGTTGTTACTTTGGATGAGCTTTATGGTGTCCGAGAGGTTTAGGACGCTAAAATAGAATCTGGGTCTGGGCTCAGATATAGTATTGGGGTGGGGGATAGGGGGATGATGAGGGAAATGGGAAGAAGAGGAGGGGGAGGGTTTATATTTTATGAGGTCACCAAAGAATGAGTTGAAAATGTTTGCTACTTCTGAGGGGTCTTTGCTCTGCTTGCTACCATGGATCAGAGTGATAGGTTCGGTATTCTTGTGTTTCCTGAGTAATGAGTTGAGTGTTACCCAAAATTGATGAGGGTTAGATGTTTCCCCAAGTTGTTTATTATGGAAAAAGTCAACTGTGGCTTTTCTGATGACTGAGTTGCACTTGTTTCTGAGTTCTTTGAAGAGGTAAAGCTGAGCAGGGTCTCCTTGCTTGGTGTAACAGGCCCAGGCTTTGTTTCTGGTCCTCATCAATTTAATGATGTCAGACAATATCTACTCATTAACACATCCCCTAACCCTGATTTTTTTGAGAGGGACATATTTGTCACATACACTGTTGAGGATGGTAGAGAATCTGTTAAGGATAGAGTCGAGGTTACCTGGTGCCACGCATAATGACAAGTCTACTAGTCTGAGATTGTGTGTTATATTTTCAATGGAGTTATTTATCCAGTGTCTAGAGAAGATGAACTTGAGGAGGGGGGTTTGGGGTGCTGGGCTGACCAAAGACCAGTAGGTGATGCAGTGATCACTGATGCAGTCCGGCAGTACTCCAGAGTTGGTGATGTGGAAGGGGTTGGAGATGATGACCCATTCGATTAGTGATTGAGTCCATGTCTTTTAATTTGACCTAGTGGGTGTGGAGATAAGCTGGTGAAGGCCGAGGTCAGCGATGCAGGATTTGGCAGTGTCAGCTTGGCTGGAGAACCAATATATGTTGAAGTCCCTCAGAAGAACCCACTCCCTGTTAAGAGGGTGAGAGTGTTTGAGGAATCACAAGGAGGGAGGTGTTCCAGGGGGAGATAGGCGGTAGTGAGGGTGAGGGTTTTATTTTGTCTGAGAAATAAGTTAATGGAATGGGTCTCAAGCAGGATGAACTCAGGGCTAAGATTGTGTTTGGTGAAAGAGAACTTGTTGAAAATGAAGAATATGCATCTGCCCTCTTTTCCCCCCTGTTTAGCCTGACAGAGGTGAATCCTCAAAGTTTGATCTCCCTGTTGGCAATTTTTTGAGAGAGCCAGATTTCTGAAAGCGCAATAACATCAAAGTCATTTACAGCTACCCAGGCCTGGAAAGCATCTGTTTTATCTGGGACACTCTATATGTTCAGGTGGACTATGCTAATGTTTTTCCCTTCATTAGTGTGAGATGGAACAGGAAAGGGGCATGGTTTACTTGGACCAGGATTTGGATGGATGGTTCCAGAGAGGAGTAGAAGGAGGATATGGGTCCTGAAAACCTCGTGATGAGGGGTAGTGACTTTGGTTTGGATTTAAGTGGGATTCCATCTTACAAAACAAGTTGAAAAAAAAAGTTTCAAGCTTTGTCAGGATTTAAACTAGATCTACCTGTATTTAAATCACTGATCCTTTGTTTATTAAGTGAACACACATTCAGTCTGCCACTGAGCTGCAGGTAACTACAAGTGTACAAGTTCAGAGAGCATTGTCACAGAATAAGTGTAACAAGCTTGCTTGCTTCTTTGTGGATAAGGTTGCTGACATCAGATCAGATCAGAGATCAGCTCAGCTAGCTCCAATGGGCGGGGCGGTGATCAGTTGGAGGTTGCAGAGCCACAGTTTTGTTGGTCAGCTTTCATCCAGTCAGCAATTGTGGATGTCATAGAGATTGTCTAGAGTATGCAGCTGACTTACTGTAATTTTCACCCAGGCCCAACTCACAGCATTGTGGGGTGCGTTGAGCTCATTAGCCTGGTCCTGGCTGAGATAGTCCAGAGATCGATTGAGATGGGTGAGTTTCCTGACTCCCTGAAGGAGGTGGTGGTTACACCCCTCCTTAAGAAATCTTCTCTTGACCCAGACTGTCTCGTAAACTACAGACCTGTCTCTAGCCTGCCTTTTGTGGGCAAGGTTATTGAGAAGGTGGTCGTGCTGCAGCTGGACAATCATCTTACCATCCATGACATCTACCATCCTCTCCAGTTGGGATTTAGAAAGCGGCACAGCACTGAGACTGCCCTGGTTCGGGTGCTTAATGATCTCCTGATAATGAGAGATCTGAGGACTCACTACATCTTAGTCCTTCTTGATCTCTCTCTGCAGCATTTGACACTGTGGATCATGACATTTTGCTGAAGCACTTACGGGTGATCTGTGGACTGTCAGGTACAGTCCTCAGATGGTTCCATTCATTTCTCACTGGTAGATCTCAGAGAGTTGTATCAGGAGCTTATTGTTCTGATGCATTCTCTCTACCCTGTGAGGTACCCCAGGGCTCTGTGCTTTCGCCTATGTTATTCATGGTGTACATGCTGTTGTAAGCAGACATTATAAAGTGATGCGGCTTAAGTTTTCACTGCTATGCAGATGATATTCAGCTATACAGGTCCTTTGCTCCTAACTAGAATGATGTGGTCTCGGTGTTTAACAACCGCTTTGCCGAGATTCAGAGCTGGATGAGTGCCAACTGGCTGAGGCTGAATCCTAGCAAAACTGAGGTTTTGGTGCTGGACCCAGGTCACCTAGTAGAGGAGTCCTCGGCAGAGAAGGCTTTTGGGCTTCTGCTTTGGGTTGTCAGCTGATGTCCTCTGAATGGGTGTGGAGTCTGGGTGTTATTTTTGATGAAGAGCTGACCCTGATGTCTCAGGTGTCATCCATCATTAAGACCTCATTCTATCATCTGAGGGATATCACCCGGACTAAGCACCTGGTTCCACCAGGTGATCTTCCAACTCTGGTCCACACCTTTGCGACCTCCCACCTTGATTACTGCAACACCCTGTACCTAGGGCTTCCAGGGGTTGATATCCGCCACTTGCAGCTGGTGCAGAATGCTGCGGCAAGGTTGTTGACTGGGCTCCCTTGACCTAACAATGTCACACCTGTGCTGCGTAGTCTGCACTGGCTGCTGGCTCAGTGGTGGATCACCTTCAAGGTTGGCTTGCTAACCTACAAGGCCCTACATGGACAGGGACCGAGTTATCTGCAAGAACTCCTTTGTCTCTACAGCCCCCTCTGACCACTCCGCTCCACCAAGAAGGGATTGCTAGAGATTCCCAAGGTTCATTTGAAGACCTTGGGAGCCCGTCTGTTTGCTTTTATGGCTCCTACCCTGTGAAATTCTCTATCTCCTCGGATAAGGGGGTGTCTGACTGTGGAAAGCTTTAAATCCACCTTGAAAACATATTTATTCTCTCTTGCCTATCCTGACTATTAATTTATGGACTCTGTCATTTTAAGTGGTTTTTAAATTTTATGGTTTTAGTGTTTTATAAAAGCGCTTTGATATTCTTTGAATTGTGCTTCATACAAATAAAATTATTACTATTATTTATTATTAACTGAATTGCATGTCCTATGGTGTGCAGTCACAACCTGCAAAACAGGCGACTGGGGATCTAATACCAGCAGGTAATTTACGTTCACAAACTGTTGTTCTTAACTAAATGTACTTCTCATATCATTTACTATTCCAACTCCACAGTACCATGAACCTCCACTCAAATGAGTTTCCGTCTTATAAAACAAAGGTTTAAATCCCTGCCAGGATTTGAAGCAATGATACTTCACCTGCTAAGCAAACATATATTTAGTGTGCTGCTGACCAACAGGCAAGTGAGTTGCAGTTCCTATGGTGGAAAAGTTATGTCATAACTTACGAAATAGGTTACTATAATTGTATTCAAACCTAGAAAAGCCTCAGCTGGAACTAATTTAATTCACTACACACACATATACTGTAGAACTGCAGAAAATTATCTGAAGGTTTGCTATTTAGCTCTGCTAAAATCCTTCTCTACATCTGCATTGACATCTAACAATTTCTCTCATACAACAGAAACTGTAGTGAGAAAGAAAAAAAAGTGCAATACAGGGGATCAGACCCAGGCTTGTGTAGGTCTGGAATCGTATGCCAAGACCTAAAGGCCTTATCAATGCAGCCTAAGCACTCACAGTGAATGTAACCTTAAACTTGACTAATACACAAAAGGGTATGCATGGCCACAATAGGTTCTAACAGCTATGCTGTTGGTACCTAAAAATGAAGTACTAGTCATAGTTTTAATTTCTTGTGTTTTTTTTTGTAGACTTAAAAAATCCCCTCCTTAAGATATTAGCTTAGAAGGAAAATCTCCACAGGTTATCCTGAAACAGATACAAATGAAACAAATGCTTCATATCATTATTTTGTATGTGCATGTGTGTTTGTGTGTGTGGGGGGGGGTAAACATACAACCAGTGCAATTAACAGTATTTTCAATGTTTCTATTCTATGGCATCAATGTATTAAGGTGAATGTTTCTTAACAAAATGTTCAAGTTGCAATTTTCTCTGTGGTGTTAGAAGTAAGCAATGACCCAGGACAGGGTATAGACTTATTGGGGATTAATCAATACCCTAGGTGTGTTGTGAGGCATGGGACTGCAGGACAAGTGTCCTCACAGCACCCAGGTGTTGATTAATCCCCAATAACACCATACCCTGGAGTCGGTTATAGTACCTGTAAAATGGGTTCTTCGAAAATTAAAAAATAATGATAACAGAAAGCCTTTTTCTATGCTGGAAAGACAAGACATCTAAATGTATCCTGCCACCTTGACAAGTAGTACCAACAAGTTACTGCATATGTCACTGATGTTATAAACACAGAAATTATACAAATATAGCATGTGGATGATTTCTGACATTTCTATGTTCATAACATACATAACATATGTATGACTTACAGGTACTTTGCAGTTCACTTGACAAACTGTGCTCTTTTTCTGGCTTGCAGCACTTGTGCCTGTCAGTCTATATCGCTCCTTCTCTCTGTCTGCAGTGGATGCCTCAGTGGGAAATGCATTGTTTAATAAATTTGCCTGCAGCTTGGTTTGTCATCTCTCTGTATCCCCGTACTGCGGTTTCTCTTGCTGGTGGTGTGTGTGTCTCGTCTGCCACTACATTGTTGTGGGGGTGGGACTGGGATATCTCACAAGGGATACTAAGGTTCATACTAAGGTAGAGAAGAAGAGCTAGTAGGCGGAGGCCCATAATGCTTGTATACTAGGCCAAATACTAGAATGATAAGTTATACCCAGACATAATCAACATGTCTAGATGATGTTTAAACATATCTTTAGTATTACTTATAACTACAGCTGATGGAAGTTTATTCCAAGGACCAATGGTTCTCAAGGTGAAGAATAACTTGCGATTATTGTGTTTAAAAGTTTTGCCAATCAACTGAAGTTGGTGACCTCTAGTATCATGAATAGATGACCTGAAAGATATATTTAACTCAGACATAACATAAGGCTCATGGACAACATCATATAAAAATAGAAGGTCACCTCTCAGGCATCTAACAGTAACAGGCATAAGTTTTAAAGTATCTAACCTGTGTTCATAGGAAGTGGATTCTAGACCAGATATTTTTTTAGCATACTTCTCTGTACTTTTTTCAAGAATGTTACAATCCAGTATTTTAAATGGACACCATAACTGCGATGCATACTCAAGATGAGGTCTGACATAGGACCTGAACAGAGGCAATAACACTTCACAATCTCTAGATCTAATATTGTGGAGGATAGACCAAATAACCTTATTATATGTGCTAATAACTGAATGCAGATGTTTGGAGTATGTTAAATCATTTGAAATAGTAATTCCCAAATCCCTCTCATCAGTAGTTGCACACAGTTTTAAACCATCCAATAAATTTTAAACATTTTAATTATTAGAACCCAAGTGCATAACTTTACACTATGTAGAGTTCAGTTTCATACTCCAATTGTCAATCCAGTTAGATACGATGTCAAGATCATGCTGGATACAAGATATCTGATCTAGGTTAGAACAAGGTCCCCCAATCTTCACATTGTCTGCATATTTTATTGTAAAGGAAAGACAATTATTGGTTAAATCGGCAATGAAAGCTTGAAAAAGACAGGGGCCGAGAACTGAGCCCTGCGGAAAACCACTCCAGATCTTGCCAGAGTTAGAAATAGCACCATTGATAATCACCCTTTGTGCCGCCCTGTTACAAAGCTAGTTTGTGATCCAGGCAATTATATAAGTATTAATATTAAGTCCCCTAAGTTTATGAATTAAAGTATCAAATGCCTTACTGAAGTCAATAAAGACTACATTGCAGGGTATCCCATAGTCCAAAAGGAAACTAAAGTGTTCATAAAAACAGAGCAAGTTAGTTAAACAACTTCTATCCCTTTTGAAGCCATGTTGTTGATAATCATATGCATCGATGACTGGAGCAATGATGTCTTTAAGGAGACTTTCCAATACCTTACATATAGAAGAGGTTAAACTAATGGGCCAATAGTTTTCCCAAAGATGTTTGGATCCCTTTATGTGAACTGGGACAACTAAGGCCTCCTTCCATTTAACAAGAATGTAATTATTCTCTAAGAAAAGTTCAAACAGAAGTTTGAGTGGATGGGCAATATGGTCAGATAATAGATATAATAAATGGCTTGCTATGTTATCTGGACCAGGAAAAAATTTGGCTTTTAGTGTTTGTAATTTAGTAAGCATAAGCTCCGCAGTAAATAAAATAGGGGAATCGGAGGAAGTGATGATGGACTGGGGAATTTGGACTTCTGATACTGAGAATATTTTATAGAATTCTCTATTAAATACATCAGCCATAATCTTAGGCTCATGAATAATGATGTTGTCAACTGACAAAGGCCCCACCATACATGACATTTTCCTAAGAGAATTTATATAAGAATAAAAATGTTTAGAATCCGATTTGCTAGCAGTCTTAGCCAAATTCAGTTCCCATCTAGATTTAACCTTTCTAATAACTGATTTACATTTCCTATTAGATTTTTTTAAGACTCCCAATTGGATGTGGCCCTATTTCTAAGATATTTATGATATTTTTTGTTTTTATGTCTGATCAATCGTTTAATATTATGATTCATCTATCTGGGAATCTGTTTGCCGTTTGCGTTCTTAATTTTAGAGGGGATGCAAGTATCCCGAAGAGTAGTAATAAGTGACTTAAAAGTGACCCAACTTTGATGTGGTGATTGATGAACAAAGATGGACGACCAATCAAAATCATCAAGATACTGTTTAATGGAGTGAAGATCAGCTTTATCATAGAAGTATATGATAGAAGAATTAGAATTGTAAATAGTATGAATCTGTAAAGTAAATAAAATTGACCGATTGGTGAGGAAATTCTCACATCCTTAACATCTAGCTCAGCACTACACAAGACAAGGTCTAAAATGTTATTACCTCTAGTGGCGGAAGTAACCCATTGATTCAAGTCAAGTTCCAGACAGGTGGACAGGAACATGTTTCCTTTACAACTAGAAGATGAAGAAAGCTGCCAATTAATGTCAGGAAGGTTAACGTCACCTGTGATCAGCACCTTACCCATTAGATTAGCAATATCAAATTTAGATAAAATAGCCTTCAAAATAGGACCAGGTGAATTGGGGGGGAGGTAGCATGTCCCAATGATAATGAAGTCCTGTTTAGAAAGAAAGAGTTTAATCCAAAGGCTCTCAGTCAAAAGATTATGAGTTTTTACAGAACTAGAAATATTCAGAGAGTTAATTTTATTAATAAATAGAGCAACCCCGCCACCCTTCCTATCAATATGGTTGTGTAAGTAGGAAATATAACCTGGAAAATGCTTATCTCAAAGTGGTTTGTCATCTCCCCAAGTTTCACAAATGGAAATAATATCTATGTCATTGTTGAAAGCTATGATATATAGTTCATCAGTTTTCTGATTCAAACTCCTAGCATTGAAACTAAGGAAATGTAAGTATTTACTAGAAAGTGTGCATGAATCAAGAGAAGAGGAAAGTACCCTCGACTCCCCCTAAGATTTAGTTTAAATTATTATTAATTATTGATAGGAATTGTTGGCTCAGCAGAGCATTGCCTCATCTGCTGAGATGCAAACCATCAGAACAATAAAGTTCTGGTCAATCCGAAAACTCCTCCCAATGGGTAATACAATGAATGTTCTGACGCAAACACCATTGCCGAAGCCAGTTATTGATAATTTTAATTTTAAGCGGTATAGGTAAAATCTCAGAAAAAATTATGTCACAACCAAGTTCAATCATTTTGTTAGTTATAGCGATTTATGCTGATTTAATATACTGAACAAAATCCTTGTAAATATTGTTTGCTCCTACATGAATAATACAAAGTGGGTTGATGTCCTGGGAAGCAATAATATTATCAACCACGGCCCGGATATTCAAACTGCGCCATTCTGAGGCGCAAGCCCTTGCGCTGTGCAAAATAGTTGCGCAGGGGTGTGGCCGGGGCGATATTCATGCGCTATTGAGCAACTCCTTTGAATATCACCCCCTAGCCACAGCCACTGTGCATAGCGCAGTGAACTTGCACCACCGCTAAGTTGTCAGAGTGGAGCATTCATCTGCGGTGGCGCAAGTACCATTGCGCCATGTGCAAAATCACGATATTCAAAAGGTGACATGCAAATGGGGCCATAATTCATGCAAGGCACGGGGGGCCATTTGCATCTGATTATGGCCCCATTTGCATGCCATTAGCATGTAGGTGCGCCGATCCCCGAGGACTTGCGCCTGGCCGCCCTGCCAGGCAGCAACCGTCGGGGACCGACGCACCCTGCAGCCCGATCGTGGGCAGAATGTCATAAGAACCCCCCCAACACTTTCCTAGTGCCCGATCGCGGGCAGAATGTCATAAGAACCCCCCCAATGCCCAATCGCGGGCAGAATGTCATAAGAACCCCCATGCCCGATCACGGGCAGAATGTCATAAGAACCCCCAATGCCCGATCGTGGGCAGAATGTCACCAGAACCCCAATGCCCGATCGCAGGCAGAATGTCGCCAGAACCCCCCAATCCCATTCGCAGGCAGAATGTCATAAGAACCCCCTAATGCCCGATCGTGGGCAGAATGTCATAAGAACCCCCAATGCCCGATCGCGGGCAGTAAGTAAAGTGCCCCCCCAGCGAATATCTCCCTGGTGGTCCAGTGGACCGTATTATGCCTGATAAATGGGCAAAATGTATATTGTACCCCCACCCAAACATCTCCTGGTGTCTAGTGTCCTCCCCACCCCACCCACCCACGAGCCCCACCGCTCCCCGGCGGCGGTGGCAGCATCCACCGCCTGCCGCCCGCACCCACCAACTGACTGGCGGTAGGGCTGATGCATACTGATGAGTCCTGGTAGGATGAAACACGTGTCTATGTCTTCTGTTAGCACCCTTTGCAAACTGTGAGAGGCCTTTCAGCACCATGCAATTCTGCTTAAAGTTGGACCAGCATAACATTCTGTGGTGATTTGGTATATGCAGCCCATGATGCTTGCATTGTGGGGGCATGTGTGATTTTGTATTTTCTTGAAACTTGGCTTCCCAGCCAAATGCCCTTTGGGTAACCTCTGCCTCAGTGTTTACGCACAGAGGTTCTTTTGTCTTTTAAATGTTTTTTTATTTTAATGGGTTCACTACGTATATATCCCAGGCACACTGCCTTAGGGGTAGCTGGTCCATTCCACTGGGGTATCAAACAGACGAGGCATACTGATGAGTCCTGGTAGGATGAAACATGTGTCTATGTCTTCTGTTAGCACCCTTTGCAAACTGTGTGAGAGGCCTTTCGGCACCATGCAATTCTGCTTAAAGTTGGACCAGCATAACATTCTGTGGTGATTTGCATATGCAGCCCATGATTCTTTGCATTGTGGGGGCATGTGTGATTTTGTATTTTCTTGAAACTTGGCTTCCCAGCCAAATGCTCCCCTTTAAACTCTCATTTCAGTGTTTACTATTGGTGTCTCTTTTTGTCTAAATGTTTTTTATTTTAATGTCACCACGATATATCCCAGGCACACTGCCTTAGGGGGTAGCTGGTCTATTCCACTGGGGTGTCAAACAGACGAGGCATACTGATGAGTCCTGGTAGGATGAAACACGGTTCATGTCTTCTGTTAGCACCCTTTGCAAACTGGGTGAGAGGCCTTTGGCACCATGCAATTCTGCTTAAAGTTGGACCAGCATAACATTCTGTGGTGATTTGCATATGCAGCCCATGATGCTTTGCATTGTGGGGGCATGTGTGATTTTGTATTTTCTTGAAACTTGGCTTCCCAGCCAAATGTCCTTTGGGGTAACCCTTGCCTCAGTGTTTACGCACAGAGGTTCTTTGTCTTTTAAATGTTTTTTTATTTTAATGGGTTCACCACGATATATCCCAGGCACACTGCCTTAGGGGTAGCTGGTCCATACCACTAGGGTGTCAAACAGACAAGGCATACTGATGAGTTCTGGTAGGACGAAACACATGTCTATGTCTTCTGTTAGCACCCTTTGCAAACTGGGTGAGAGGCCTTTCGGCACCATGCAATTCTGCTTAAAGTTGGACCAGCATAACATTCTGTGGTGATTTGCATATGCAGCCCATGATGCTTTGCATTGTGGGGGCATGTGTGATTTTGTATTTTATATATATATATATATATATATTATGGTAGCACAGTAGTGCTACCATAGTTAGGGGTTGAGGAGCCCTTTTAATGTTAAAGGGTCAAACATTGCGCCTTAATAACTTTGTCACCGTTCAACAGATTTGCCTGAAATTTGGAAGGCATAGGGTGGAACCCTAGATCTTGGAACTGGTCAAATTTTGTACCAGACAGATATACAGCTGCAGAGTTATTAAGCAACATCAGTGTGCGCATTTATGTTTTTTTGCGCATTCTTTGTTAGCACCTACAGATCGCACTGTTTGCATGACCAGTTCAAAAACTTCAGGGAACATGTGGCCAGGGTGCCCAATGTGCCTTTTGAAGATTTCATGAAAAAATATTAAATGGTTTGAAAGTTATTCAAAAAACAAGTTTCCATTATAAGTCAATGGGAAAAGTTAACAAAAAGTTTGAAAATGTCGCAAATGCAGTTTTTACTTTCGCAAATGGCCCTTTTACTTTCACAAATCCACCATTTTGTTTTCAGTTACTGATCAGAAAAATGCTTGGCGTTTAAATTTGGGACCCTCTAGGGACACAATTATTTTTGTGTTCACCTAGTTGGATGCTGAGGATACTAGCCATGTCTTTATTTTGGGGTTAAACACCCCAGAAATATGTTTTCAAATTTCTGGGAAAAGTAGTGTTGCAAAGTAGTGTAGCACTTGTGACACTTTCACAAATTTTTGTGAAGGCTTTCGCAAATCACGACACTACTTTTCCAGACTATGGCAAAATGACAGGAATTCTTTGCCACCCTGCTGCAAAAGAACAGTTTGGTCTTTGGCTGCAATTTGGAGGGAAGGCAGCCAACATGTCACAGATGTGCCTTTTGGTGGTTTGGTGAAAAAATATTGCATGGCTGCCAAGTTATGGTACTCCGAATTTGGCATTTTTTCCCACAGACTAACACTGTGGCTTATGCATCGCATTTTGGGGCTCGCATCCTGAAAACGATTCGGGATACAGATTTTTTGTTGCGAGT
This sequence comes from Neoceratodus forsteri, assembly GCA_016271365.2. Classification (NCBI taxonomy): domain Eukaryota; kingdom Metazoa; phylum Chordata; order Ceratodontiformes; family Ceratodontidae; genus Neoceratodus; species Neoceratodus forsteri. The sequence goes on along the minus strand of CM028135.1, from coordinate 958,846,161 downwards.
TACATAGCCCAATAGGCTATGTAATTGCAAAAACCTAGCCAGGAAAATCATGATTTTTGTGAATTTTAAATTTTTTTTCTACTTTGTGCGGTTGCTGAGATATTAGCAATTAAGTACTTCCAATGCTCGTTTTCAGCTTTGATGCCCATTACAATGCATACATTCTTTGTACACACTGTCTTTCTCTATGAACCTGTTTGGCAAAACCAGGGTGTGCGGTTCTGTTACTGTTACAGTTACTGTTTCCACTTGCGTTTATGTCCCGCTTGCATTACGTTCTAATGCACGCCTAATCGCAAGGCGCATCTTTGCATTGTCATTTGTGCTTACATTTTTGTTACTGTTACCATTTGTATTTCCACTACTGTTTCTGTTTGCGCTTTTGCTTGCATCACCATGCGCATTGCCATTTGCATTTCCAGCAGCCCTTTCATTTGCATTTCTGTTTCTCTTTTGTTTTGCGTCTTTCTTGCTGTTATTGTTACCATTTGCATTTGCAATGCATTACTATGCCTGTGCACATTACGGTTTACGTTTCCATATGCGCTTGTGTTTTGTTTTGCGTTTCTGTTTCCTTTGCTGTTATTGTTGCTATTACCATTACCATTTGCATTTACAATTGCAGTACTGTGCCCATGCGTGTTTTGGTTTGTGTTTCTGTAAGCGCTTCTGTTCCTGTTTCAATTTCTGTTTCCTTTGGCGTTATTTTTCATGTTACCTTTACCATTTGCATATACTGTGCCTGTACGCATTTCGGTTTGCATTTACATGTGCGCTTCAAAGTCCATTTGTGTCACTGTTCTCTTCAGTTTCACTTTATGCTTGTGTTTCTATTAACGTTTCCCTTATTATTTACGCTTGCATTACCATGTGCACCACTGTTGGCGCTTCTGTTTGTGTTGCTGTTCCTGTTACTATGTCACAAGACATCATGTGGCGGGAGCGCTGCCGCATTACATTCACTATTTCTTGTCCTCATTCTCAAAAGGAAGGGAACTTAGAGGCAAAAAACTCTGTTTAATGCATCAGTTAGAGTTGTTCTACAGCGACAAAAGTGAGGACATTCGGTGACAGGGTTGAAAGCCCCCCTTGGACCCTTCCAGTACACCCCCTACTGGCATTAGGTGCATTGGGGTCATCGGTCCTAACTCTACCCCATTCTCCTATTCCTCAGCTTCTTTACACATGTGATGGGGTGAGATTTAGGCCAACGACTCCTAACGCAAACCCAATGCCAGTTGGAGTGGGTGAGGGGTCCAAAGGGCTTTCAACCCTATCACCAAATTTACTCACTTTGTCACTGTGAAACAACCCTAACTGATGCATTAAATTGAGTTTTTGGCCTCTAATATATATATATATATATATATATATGTATATCAAGGATTCAGAAATCCCTTTTTTCAACAGCTTCAACCACAATTGGCTATGATCAATGGAACTGAATGCTGTTGAATAATCTGCAAACAGTGCATATAATTTTTGTTTACATATTTTTACATATTTTTCAGTTAAAAGGTGCAATATGAATACATTGTCCAGAGTTGAAAATTTAGCTCTAAATCCAGCCTGTGCAGAAACCAGTCCACCTTTTTGGTTTATTTGTAAATTTGGTTTTTCCAACAAGATTTTGGAAAATATTTTCAGATTTATATCCAGTAGGCTAATTGGCCTGTACATTGCTGGATTAGTTCTATCACCTTTTTTGTGAATTGGTATTATGATAGCTCCCCTCCATGACTCTGGATACAAAGTTTCTTTTATGCACTTATTGTAGAATGCTGTCAGGGTTCCACACCATTGTCTAGTATTACATAGAAAGACCTCTGCAGGTACGCCATCAGGTCCTGCAGCTTCATGCAGTTTTAATGTTTTTATAGCTCTGTATACTTCCTCTGTATTAATAGTTACTACAGTCCCTTCAGATAGCACTTCCTTGGGGAAACTTTCATTTCCTCTTTGATCAAAAAATATCTGCTCAGAATGATTTACCCATGTGGATTCTGTAATATATGCATCTTCTGTGTCGCTATAATTCTGAGTTCCTCTTGCGACTAAATTCCAAAATTCTTGACTATCTTTTTTATTACTGCGTTTAACATTTTTCACATTGTTTTTTATAATATAATTTATTTTTCTCCTTCATCAATAATTTATACTCCTTTCTTCTGTTTCCTATTTGTTTTAGTAGATTTCTATTATACACCCATGCTTTACTTTGTATAACTTCCTTTTTTTCCTTTTTAAATAACTTACATTCACCATCAAACTATGTATCTCTATTTCCAGATTTTTGAGTGTTAGTTGTTTCAAGCTTTTTCTTGATTTCTTCAAATAGCTCAGTTAGATTTATTACAAAATAACTAAATGTATAATTCTGTAATTGATTATACTCTTCAGATATTATAGACTTAATCATCAATTCTAGAATGTCTGTCTCAATTTTTCCATTCCATTTAAGCCTTTTCTTAGCTAGAATCTCCAAATTCTTGCCACTCTCTTGGGGTCTTCTTAACACATTCCCCACATCTTTTAATATTACTGGAAAATGGTCACTCTTGGCCCTTTAAATAATTTTTTATCCCATCCAATCCTCAATCAAGCCAGTCCATTGGATCAAGTCAATCAATGAAGACCCTCTTGCTGATATATAAGTATACTCCCCTGTTCTATCACCTGACAATCTTCCATTTAATGGGAATAGATTATATTCCCTCATTAACTTAATCAATTTCTGGCCTGAATCATTAACGTTGTCATCTTTTGTTTGTCTTGACAATACTGGATCCTTATTCCTTACTGCTAATAAATAAGAATTATTTATCATTCCATCATAAAGTCCTATTCTAGCATTACAGTCCCCCATCATTAGAATTTCCTGATCAGGATGTTTTAGGGTTAGTTGATCTATTATTGCTTTTAATTCTGCCCACATTTCTGCAGTATAGTACTTGGAATTTTTTGGTGGAATATATCCATTTAATAATAAGATTTGTTGATTGAACGTATGGACAGACACTGCCACACAAAAGGGCAAAATCCAAACACACTCTGTCTTTTGATATATACCTGTTTTTATAAAAGTTGTAATACTTCCAGAACCTCTCCCCAAGTTATGTGTTTTAATACTGGGAGCACTGAAAGCTGCGTGGCCATTTAGTTTTACATCTTCTGTGTTTTCATGCCATGTTTCTTAGAAACAGAGAATGTCAAACTGCAATAAAATTCAGCCAATCCTCATCATGATATGTATTCATCAACCCAGCAATGTTCCAATTATGGAATAGGACTCCATTCAGTCCTTCCCCAAGGAGTGAATACAGCTCTACTCCCTCCCACTGTATTACATCTATTACATGATTTACTTTTAAATTCTTTAACCTTCAGTCCAGATAGTCAGTCAGTAGTACTTGGCTATTACCGTTTTGTGTTTCAATATTAGTCCCTTGATTTCATTCTACTTGTAGTCAGCTAGATCCAAGTTCCTCAGAGTCTACCACATGGAGTCCTAAAAGATACAAAATTCCTGCATTTTGTAATCTCTTATCTGTTAGGTTCCTATTCTTAACTATTATATTAATTTGATTATACGTCCCCACTCTCTGTACTGATTTTAATCCTTCTTTACCTAACTCAATTTTTAAATAGTTCCTTATTACTTTACATAATGTGCCTGTTAACTTATAATTATTTTCTCTCCTTATTACATCCATACAAACCAAACTTAAACTTACCTCACTTTCTGAAAGTGAGTCATCTTTTATCACTTCATTAAATAAATGTCTATTACGAAATGCAATTATTATTCCTTTATGTCCATAGATCCCTATATTCACCCATATATAATTTGCATATCTTGGAGAATAGAAAGCTGCATCTATCATTGCTGCCACTTCAAGTGGAATTGTTTTGATTCTTTCTATTTCAGCTGGATCTAAGTCCAAATCTAAATATAGTTTAACTCTCTTCACCAACAAATTTTCAATGGAACCTTGATGGTCCTGAGGAACTTTTTCCCATTTTCACCAATCAGCAGGGCCCAAAAACCTAATAGTGGGTGAAATATCATTATTTATTTCCTTCTTATCCATCGTCTCATAGTTGTGGTGGTTACTGGTGAATTCTTCACCTATTTTCTGGAGGGTCCTGCTGTCTCTTTCCCTTCCTTTTGGACCCTCATCTTTACTCTCCTTGTCATTCCGTTTACTAATACCCAATTGATAATTTAATTGTACTATCTCAGTTTCTAGTTTATTTAAACAAGTAGAAAGTGATAGGTGACTTGTATATTCAGATTCTACTCCAATCCCTATTTCTTTCATATTTCCTTTTTTCTTGCTTATCGTCTGGTAAAATCTTTAACCATCTTTAATATGGCTTTATTCTGCAGCCCCAAAGATGGAAGATTATCTTTTTTTGTTTTATTCTGTTGCTTCTTTTTTCTCTTTTCTCCTTTCTGCTTATTCTGTCTATTCTGTCTGTCCCCCCCCCCTTCTTAGTTTTGTCCAAGTTGTCATTCAATTCCTCTGGAAACAAAATTGAACTAAAGTCTGGTCTTATTGCATCTAATATGTTCTCATCTTTCTTCTCAGCTACTTACAGCTCTTGTTGCACTGATTGCACTAAGTCACTTTATACATCCTGTACCCCTAATCTATTTATTAGTTGATCTAGTTTCTCTCTAGAAATGGCAACATCAACCTTGATTGATTCCATGATATCCTTATTTATTATTAATTGTTCTAATAGTAGAATATTTGCTGCATGTTGATTCCTTAATGAATTTATCAAATCTTTACTCAGCTTGCAAGGGTTGGTATCCATTGTTCATTCTGCTGAATTCATTCTCCTTACTTGCATCTTCATATTGTCTGTAAGTGTAACAATTGCAATTACCACTTAAATTTGTATTTCTCATTAGAGTTTCACAAGTTTTTAGTCCTGAAATAATACTTTGCAGATCTTCTGTTACCTCAAGTAAAGTTGTCTTTTCTTTACAAATAAGCATAGATTTTTCCCATAGCTTGGAAGTGGCCTCTAAGTCCTGAGTCATCAAACCAGTCTGTATATTAGATGCTAAAGGTAAAAAGGTCAGAATATAGTCCTGTGAGCCTAAAGAATCCAATAGGGACAAAGGATGTTCTTTGTCTACCTTAGTCTCAATTTTCTCACTTATATGAGTAGGACTAATATTAAGTACAGCCTGCTCTTTCTGATTCAAATTTTCTTCAATAAGAATACAACTATTTACACTTAACCCAGGTGTAGAGGTTTTATTAATTACCTCTTTATGGTTTATTAAGTGATCAGTAATTTTTGTTTGTTTTTTGTGTTTATGATCTATGGTAATATCTTTACCCCTCTTCTGGATCTCTACTAAAAGTGGAGAAAGATTATGATCTTTCTGCCTCTGGAGCCTTGTATTTACCATTTTTGTGAACCGGTGTTAACACACCACTAAATTGCAGACATTCCTACAGATGCTTACAAATTAAATAGAGCAAATGTTCTTTAAACATACAATCTACTAGGAACAAAGGTATTAATTATGGCAAAAACGGGGACTAGAGATGCAAACATAGAAATAAGAAGATAACATTTACACAATTTTACTAATATACTTTGGGATCATTTATAAAATGTACCAATTTGATAATTGTTATAACACCTTTAAACAGTTTAATATACTTCTTACTTAGGTGTGTTTCTTACTTAAATTCAGAATCCAGGTTCAAAATCCTTGTTCAAGTTCAGATTCAGGTTCTTATTCAGGTATTTTATTCACAAGTTCATAGTACGGATCCTTAGCCTTCCACAGTTATTTTTTTCCAAAACTCCACTCCATTTCTTCTTCCTTTGATAAAATCTTGTAAATATTTTGTGGATCGTGGTGTCCTGGGCCAATACACAGTAGTTTGAAAAATATGCACTTCCAACAGTTTGTTTATTGTTCTTGATCTTCCTTAATATTGCCACTAAAAACAGGTACCAGAGAACTTATAAGCCCTACGAAATTATAAAAATAATTCACTAATTTGCTGTAAAATTAAAACTTCTACTGGCTAAGATTTACTAAACGGTACCTACATTACCCACATTTAGTTAAATGTGTACTTAAATGAGGGCTATAGTGACGGTATATTAAAAAAAAAAACTTACTTGTGCAATATACGTTTTTAAGGCATGCAGAGTTGAATCAATTAAAGGCTTGGACAGTCTGCAGTGGTGGAACAGTTTCTTTTTTTACTTCTTACAAGCCCACCAAATAATGCAAAATAGGCAGCAAATATAACAAAATGCTTCTCAATATAAATGCTCTCCAAATGCATTCCGAATACATATAGCTACCAGGCAGTCCGAGTCTGCCTCACAGCACCTCAAACATGCGCACATATCACACTGGCCAAATGAGATGAAGGAACCAACCAGACAGTCAGACTGCACTGGCATGAATCTTAAAAAAATAAATAAATAAAACAGTATCTTTACTTCAATTTTAAGCAAATTAAAAAATATATTTTTAAAGCAGATTTTTGCAAAGAGCATATGCAGGACAGCTGTTCCCCCTTTTAAGAAAAACAGCACTCCAAGAAATAAATGGCTTAAGCCTTTAAGTCGCAGAAGCCCTAAACTTATAACACAAAGCACAGAACGTACATACAAAACTGAATAAATATGCACTTAAGACACAATTCCCCACTAGGTTTTGGAAATTGTAGATAATGTTAACAGCTTAAACAGCTTAGATGACCACAGCCAGTGCACTACCACTCCTCAGCATTTTTCTAAGTTTCCCACTCCACACACGATACTCAGCAGCAATGGCCTTCAGCAAACAATGCTCAGCAGAGGATCCTTTGCCCAAAGAATTTCATAAGCTGAAATCACTCACTGAAAACACTCTCTCTCCCCAGTTTGACCTTCATGAAGGGCCTCTCTGTCAGCCCATGATCCACCTGACACCTGCTTCACTGGCTCCACCGGTCTGAGCTTCCTCCTGCGAGGACAGAGCACACCAGAGAGCACAAACACAGGACCAAGGAGACATAAGAAAGACCAGTAAGGTTCACCAAAAATGCAAAACTGGTAGCATACCTTTCCTAAGAAAAGACAGGCTTTTCAGTGAACTCTGCTATCATGGCTCCTCCACAGCTTGTGCAGCATGCCTAGAGGTTAGAGTAATGAGCAATAAGTGAGCTTATTCTCCACATTCTGTGGTGATTTGCATATGCAGCCCATGATGCTTTGCATTGTGTGGGCATGTGTGATTTTGTATTTTCTTGAAACTTGGCTTCCCAGCCAAATGCCCTTTGGGGTAACCCTTGCCTCAGTGTTTGCCCACAGAGGTTCTTTGTCTTTTAAATTTTTTTTATTTTAATGGGTTCACCACAACATATCCAAGACACACTGTCTTAGGGTAGCTAGTCCATTCCACTGGGGTGTCAAACAGATGAAGCATACTGATGAGTCCTGGTAGGATGAAACACATGTCTATGTCTTCTGTTAGCACTCTTTGCAAACTGTGTGAGAGGCCTTTCGGCACCATGCAATTTTGCTTAAAGTTAGACTAGCATAACATTCTGTGGTGATTTGCATATGCAGTCCATGATGCTTTGCATTGTGTGAGCATGTGTGATTTTGTGTTTTCTTGAAACTTGGCTTCCCAGCCAAATGCCCTTTGGGGTAACCCTTGCCTCAGTGTTTGCTCACAGAGGTTCTTTGTCTAATAAGTGAGCTTTGTACATCCAGCATTCAGACATGGGTTTGATTTCCACACCCTCCATTTACATACTGTGTAGCTCTGATTAAGTTACTTAATCTCTCCAGTATTCCTGGGTTGTCCATAGAAACAAGCACCTATGCCTAGTTGGCCTTACCTGGTTACCAAAGGAAAAAAATATATATATAATCACATTATTGTTTTCCTTTTAGTTTACTTTTGAAACTGTCTGGAGGATGGAAACATAACAGTTTTACACTGACCTTCTGCTGTGTGGGAGGGCTCAAACAGTGTAGCTGAGCCTTGGACCATAAATCCTTGATAAGATATGAGCAGTCTGCATCGCATGGCCCATCCCAAAGCAGGGTTGTACACACACACACACACACACTTTTAAAAGCACTTTCTACTTGACACTTCCGACTCCAGAAACAACAAGCAAGCAATTTTCTATGTGTTCCTGGGCAGCTGGACTTAATTAACTCTGTCACACTAGTTTGCTTACTTTTTTTATTTGTTTGTTTAAAAGGCAAAATCCTTCAGGCCAAAAAAAGTGATGGGGTAACAGCCCCCCCTGCCCTGCAGTTCATATGTGTGCTCATAGGAATGAAATAGCTCACAGACCACTGTTTGTAATCTGACACTGTATAGGCACAGTGTTTTTCAGACATCATATATTGAACTAACCCCAATGTTGCTAAAATAAATAGAATACATCTATTAGGCTGAGCTGGACAGATAATAGAAACAGTGGTTTAAAACATTTTTTTTTTGTTAATAGCCTGAGAAGTTCTGAGGCACAATACAGTAGCATCCCCCTCCCTTTGGATGCCTTTAACATACAGCAGCAAATAGCAAAAACCAGAGGGGGAGTACATTACTATGTAGCTGTGGAGGAATACTTCCAAATGTCTAAAAATTGAGTTCCATGAAAAGCCGTTTTAGAGCTATGGTCTTATCGATGACAGAAGAGATGTAGGCTCCACCCACAGCCCTAAAAAGTACTTTACATTTTTTTATGAGATGCCATCACTACCAGTGTCTGGGCACAAGCCCACTGTCAGATGGCACACACTTGCTGCCCACTGCCCAGATCACACTGCAACAGCACAGCTCAGGATCACACAAACACAAACACACACACACATATACACATACACAGACTGCTTCAGGACTCTGGGGGAGGAAGGAACTGCAGCAACTTGGGTGGGAACGTGAAGACTGCCATCAGAAAAAAATGTTAACTTTTTTTATGGGATGCCACCAATGTGTCAACTACCAGCAGCTAGGCACCAGCACATTGCAAGCTGGCATACACTTGTTGCCCCCTGCCAGATCCCACTGCAGCAGCACAGCAGAGGAAGACATACACAGGCTGCTTTGGAACTCAGTATGAGGAAGGAACTGCAGTAACTTGGGGGACTGTGAAGACTACCACAGGAAAAAAAAAACACCTTTATTTTAATTTTTTATGGGATGCCACTAAGCCGCCAAATACCAGTGGCCAGGCACTGGTCTGGCATGCTGCCTGTTGACACACACTTTCTGCCCACTGCAACAACATAGCTCAGGACAACACACACAGGCTGCTTCAACACTCAAGAGGAGGAGGAGGAGGAGGCGGGAACTTCAGTGACTTGGGGGGATATGAAGACTGACATATTAAAAACCAGAAAATTTACTAAAACTTTTTTTATGTGATGCCCCCAAGGTGTCAACTAACAGTGGCCAGGCACTAGTACAACACTCTGCCAGCTGGCACAGACATTATGTCCAATGCCCAAATAACCCTGCAAAAGCACAGTTAGGGATGACACACATCAGGCTGCATCAAGATTCAGGAGGAGGAACATAAGAAAAATGGCCAGCAGAAGAAGACCTCTTGGTCTATCAGATCTGTTCATAATAATAAGGGTTGTTTCTGACTTTCAGTTTACATCTGTGACCCCTTCCCCTGGATTTCTGATCTTTCCCCTTACAAGGCCTACTACCATTATTTTATGCCCACCCCAGGCTCTTTTGAAGGCTCCCAATGACTTTGACTCCACCACCTCCTGTGGCAGCTTGTTCCATGCCATCACCACTCTCTGTAAAAAAGTGCTTCCTTACATCCCTCTTGAATCTACCCCCCAACAGCTTAAAGTTGTGCCCTCTGGTGGTGGTGGTGGTCCTCATATTGAATAGGTTCCCCCAGTCCACTCTGTTAATTCCTCTCAAGTACATGAATGCCTCAATCATATCCCCCTTCCTCCCTTCCTCCAGAGTGTACATCCCCAGGTCCTCCAACCTCTCTGCGTATGATCTGTCCTGCTGTCCCTTTATCATTTTAGTATCTCTCCTCTATACCTTTTCCATCATGTTTATGTCTTTCTTCTGGTGTGGGTGCCAATATCTTACTCCATACTCCAAGTGAGGTCTGACCAAAGACCTGTACAGTGGCAGAATAACCTCACTCCTCCTCCTACTGCTAATTCCCCTAGCAATACACCCTACCATCCTATTAGCCCTTGCTACAGCCTTTTTGCATTGAGTCAAGTGCTTCAGGTCACTAGAAATTATCACTGCCAGATCTTTTTCCTCCTCTGATGGCAGAACCTGGACTTTTCCAATGTAGTACTCTGTTTTCGGTTCTTTGCCCCATGTGCATCACTTTGAAGTTTTTGGTGTTGAACCCAAGCTGCCATATCCCTGCCCATCTCTCTAGTTTGGCTAGGTCCTCTCGCATCTCCTTTATTCCTTCCAGAGTGTCCACCCTCCCACAGAGTTTGGTGTCGTCCATGAACATGCACATTTTTCCCTGAATGCCTTCCCCTATGTCCCTAATATAGATGTTAAACAACATCGGCCCCAACACTGACCCCTTTGAGACCCCACTGGTGACTTCCCTTGTACTGGAGAACTCCCTCCCACTACCACCCTCTGTGTTCTGCTGCTCAACCAGTTATCGACCCATCTAACCAACCTTTCACCTACCACTAAGTCCTTCAGCTTCATGTTCAGCCTTCTGTGTGGCACAGAGTCAAAGGCTTTGCTAAAGTTCAGATATTTAATATCCATTGCCTGGCCTTTGTCCACTGTCCAGGTGACCCAGTCAAAGAACTCAATTAAGTTTGGCTGACAGGACCTGCCTGCCATGAACCCATGCTGTTTGCCATCCTGCAGGCTATTTTCCTCTAAGAATTTGACCAAGCTCTTCTTCAATATTCTCTCCATTAGTTTACACACAATTGAGATCAGGCTGACTGGCCTGTAGTTACCAAGGTCCTCCTTAAGGCCACTGTTATGGATTGGCATGATGTGCTATTCTCCATTCCTCTGGCACTACCCCCGAGTCAAGAGATCTATTAAAAAGTATTGTCAGTGGGCCAGCTAGCTCTTCTGCCATCTTTTTTAGTATCCTGGGGTGTATTCCATCAGGTCACAGAGATTTTTATGCCTTCAAATTCATGAGCCCTTCCCTCAGCTGCTCTGTACTTATGGTCCCACTCCTTGCACTGTGCAGTATTGGGCCATTCTTTCTTTGGTAACAAAAGAGCAGAAGTACTTGTTTAATATCTCCACTTTTGCCCTGTCTTCCATCACTATGCATTCCTCCTTCTTCAGCCTGACTATGCCATCCTTTTTGTCCCTTTTTTCTTTGCTGTATCGAAAGAAGGCCTTATCCCCCCTCTTTTATCCACTCTGTTATCTGGAGCTCCTTTTCTGGTTTTGCCTGTATTATCACTCTTTTTGTTTGTTTAGCCAGCCTTTGGTACTCCTCCTCATCCTTATCCCTTGCTGTCCTTTTACTTTTCTTGCATGCTGCCCTTTTATCTTTCACTGCCTAAGCCACTTCTTTGCTGAACCAGCTAGGTGGTCGAGTTCTGGCCCCGTTACCCCTCATCTATGTGCATCTGATTACGGCATTCTATATGCTCCCTCTGATCATGTCCCACATTTCCTCTACACCCAAGTTTTCCTCTAGGTTCCTGAGATCTTCCTTGATCATTTCCCTCATTCTTTTAAAATTTGCTGTCTTGAAGTCTAGTGCTCTTGTCTTGGTGGGGATGTTCTCCCTACCCATGTTCAGGTTAAACCACACTGTGTTGTGGTCACTTTCACCCATGGGATCCCCAATATCTATATCCTGCACGTGTTCACCATTGGAGAGCACCAGGTCCAGAATGGTGGGACTGGTCACATACTCTGTCATTAAGCCATTTTGGATTGTATCCAGGATTGCCTGGCTTCTGACACAAGAAGTGATTGGACTTGCCCATTCTATTTCTGCAGGTTAAAGGAAGCATGAACTGCTGCAACCTGGCTGAATGTAAATAGTTTCAAGACAGCCACAAGAAGAAAAATGTATTTATTTTATTTTTTTTATCAGATACCATGAGGGTGACATCAGCCAGGCACTAATATGCTGCCAGCTGGCACACCCTTGCTGCCGGTAGAAGTAGCTCTAAAAAAAAAATCACATCTCAGGATTCAGGCAGGGGCTTCAGTCAGTCTGTCTGCGTTCCCTGCTAAAATGCTAACTCTGCAATGAAAATAAAATGATTTGCTGCGTTGCTGATGAGATTATTCAGATAAGGGAGGTGGGCACTGGCATACTGCCACCTCATGCCCCATCTGCCCAGTGCCCAAGCACACTCCTTCAGAGTCCAATCCCTCTCCCTCCCAGTTCCCTCTCAGGTGAGTTTCTGGCCAGAGAGGATGGCTATTTTTCAACTGGAACAAACTGACTTTCAACTGAAAGTCAAAGAACTGTGCAGAAAAATGGATGTGAATTCGAGTGAAACAGTTGTACTGCTCACAGGTAGTAGGTGTATTGTAGTGTGGATAAAAAAGGCACTTTGGATATGTAACAGGTATCCATCATCAAGGGGGCAGAGGCTTGGGTAACAGTTATGCTATTAAATAATGCATTTAAAGACGTATTACAATTTCAAAAAAAAAGTGTAAACAAATGCAGCCCATGCATAATCAGCAGCTATAATACATATAAGTGTAGAAGAAATACAAATAAAATCCAAAACAAAATACAGTATCAAATGCACTCCAGTGTAATTTATAACAACATGGAATGAAGGTTTGGAGAAATATTTAGTAAAAAGCTAATATAACTATGAATAAATAACATCATAGGTCATACCCATAGTATGGTTCAGGTTAATCAGATTTTCATTATAACAAATAAACTGCCTAACTGTGCAAACACTGCTTTACCTGACTTTTTTTACTTTCACATTTTTATTTATTTTTTTCTCCTAAATATCCCCCATTCAGCAGCCCTGCTGTTTGCAGGGGTATAGGTCATACTTTTGATGATGTTTTTGCTTTTTTTATTTTGAAGAATTTCCTAGCTATCTAACTAGAAGTGAATCACAACCCTGCCTGAGCTACCTAATAACACAGCTATGAGTGTGCAGGTTATCTTTCACTCTGACTTACATTGTCATGTCGAGATGAGTCTAGCACCAAATCGAGGCCATGACTCACGTTTTGCCTAGTTAACTGTTTCAGGTGTGAATTGCGGTTCACAGCTCAACTGGTTCACCTGGTCTGCACTGTTTGGACCAGCACAAACCAGTCAAACCAAAGGTCTGCCTAGTTGCCTCAAATGTTTGCCACAGTCTGAAAAATCAGACACCCAAGGTGCTCGAATCTTTTGTAGAACTGAACTTGTAGCCCTAACTGTAACACAACAGGCAACTTCGTTATCTGAGATTTAAGTATGTTATGTTTGCATTTTAAAATATTTCATTGTTCTCCATGTCTCAAAGCAGTTGCATTACTAGACTGGGGCATGAGGTACTGAAGCAAAACCTTAGCATGGGCATTCAACCTGGACCTACACGTTCTGTTTTATTAATAGCATAACCTTATTGCTCTGCAGATGGTACTGCTGCTGTAGACATGTAATTCTAAAATAAGTTATCAAACAGCTTAATTAGACGTGAATGGACTGTAATGGATTCTCAGGGTACAAATATCAGAAAGAGGAGAAAACTAAAGTGGGACCAAAGAATGCTTTGGAATCTAAGTGTTATGATTATAAACCTATTCACATCATAAAGAAAACTTCAGTATCATTAAGAAAATATGTACACAGCTTGGTTGTTTACTGCTAAGCTGCATGCATCTGTTATAACAAGAAACAGCTGCATTGAAGTACTTTAAAAATACTTGGAGGTGATACTTGTAAAGGCTGTCTACATGTCGCAGGATCTGAGTACATGTTCCATTTACAGAGATTTTTATTTGTTTCTATTCATTTATTTTACCGGGAAAGTGAGCTGGATTAAAGATTCATTTTTGTCCATACCTGAGGTGATTGGGTTCACAGTAGGTATAAACAATACATGTAAACAACTCACATCACATATAAGATAAAAGCACTCTGTAAATATCAAATTATACAAAATATACATAATTACATAAAATATAACATGAGTAATTCTACTATTTATTAATTGTTTTATTTTGTTTTTGTTGACAAGGAATACAAATAAATCATATTATACAAAATATACATAATTACATAAAATGTAACATGAGTAATTGTAACATTTTCTCTAATAAAGAGGTTTCAAGTAACACCAAAGCAACTACAGATTGACAGCATTTTCAAATGTTCCTGCAAATTCTTCTTGAAAAGGCAGGCTTTAACATCAAGATCCATTCCCAATTCATGTGCATTCTTTATCAGCACAGGACAATAATAAGAAAATAAATGTTCTGCCAGTTTTGATTTAGTTAAGATTTCATAAAATGGTTTTAAAGATGTTTTTCTCAGAAAGTTAGGATTTTGTGTTTTTACTAATTTATTTTTAACACCAGTGGTAACCCTGTGTTTAAAATTTGATGTTGGTATTGAAGCTATCCAGTCGTTTTTTGGTCTGGTTAAGGGAAATACTGCACTGCTAAAGCTGAGCCTGAAACTCTAAGACAAACAGGTTTCAAGCCGAGACTTGGTTGAAAGTGTCGGTGGGGGGGGGTATGTTCCTGCTGATTTACATGATTAGTCTATTTAACCTGATATGTTATTACAAACAACTGCCTGAATTGCTTGTAAATTGGTCTCAGAGACTTCCCTTTCTAATAAACACTATTATTGTCAAATAAAACCATGCTGCTTGCATCTTAATCCTGACAAATGACGTCGGCTTCCCTTTTGCAAACCCACTACCCTCCCACATATCTTAAATGTAGATGCTCAAAGGCTTTAAGGAAAAAACATAAAACAGTCCACATAAAAGACCACACCTACTTCAAGTAACTACAAAGAAGACATCTGCTCAAACTTCCTGTGCAAAACACTTGCACTACGTGTGTACCCATATGATCAATTGATTGGTATTATCAGTATCAACCTCAAATTATAAAACAATAATTGGAAATCTAGACGTCTAACTGGTTATAAAGATTCTATCTACGTTTCATTAAATGCTAATTAATATACTTCTTCAGCAACAACATGGAAAAAAAAAACCAATAGCCCAAGTCATTTTTTTTTTAAGTTTAATAATTGCAGAATGCCCCACCCAAGGGGTTATATTAACAGTAAGTTAATCACCCACTAGTGTCATGTGGCAGTGGGCTATGCCTTGTATGACATTATTTCCCTAGGGAGTGATTAACAGACTGTTAATATAAACCCATGTCATGCCTTATTGCATCAGTACTTTAAGGTACTAGGGCTAATGCCAAATACTGACACCACAGGGAAGCATGGGAGGGGTTGCACTGCAGAGATGTCATCCTCAAAGAAGACATTAAACCACCATCTTCTCTTCCTATCTCTGGTGCCTATCCAGCTGGAAGTTAAAGTTATCAGGGCACTGTTAGTAAGAGTTGAGTATTTTCCCAGTGTTCTGGTCAACATTTCCTCTGTCAATGAAACAGGTCCATGTTACCCACATTCCAGGACATACCTGGAAATGAGCTGCCACAACTCAGTGTGCTGTGCTTCTCCTGGACAAAAAATACAAATACATAACCTAATTAATCTGATTGAATTCATCTTCTCCTTTGGCAAGCTATGTGAACACCAACAATTCAGTCCCCTTTCAAAACTGAAGGATTCTTATTCTTTACTGACCAGACTGCAACTGAAACAAAAGTAAACATTTATCTAATAACTTGCAGAGCAGGCCTGCCTGGTGTTCAGTGGGTTAGTGGTGACCTCAACCCATCCCCACACCAAACACTATATGTGATGTGCTGCTCCAAGCTTCCTCTAGGCCCCCATTTCATTGCTGTTTCAGGGCAGCAGGGCTGCAGGCTTCTACTCACCATCCCCTTCTCTGCTCACCCCACAAGCAGCCATGGTTATTGAGTGTTTCAGCTCTGGCCTTTGTACCCTGTCACTCTTCCTTCCTGGCATGGCCCCCAACTCTCATCTGCCTATCTTCCTTGTTGCTTTTTGCCAGGCCTCTGCCACAAAGTGGCTGCTGTCTTCCTCCTCATCTCCTACACCACTCCAGGGTCCTTATGCCCCCCCCTTTTTAGGGCTGCAGTGGGTGGAGCCCTGCAGACCTCTTGCTGTGAGAAAAGGAATCATTATTCTTTCCCACTGAGCAACATGTTAGACTTGCCCAACAGTCTAATCCAGACCTGAATAACTGTGCTGTGTGTATTTATTGTAGCAGTGGCACAGCACTATTTTTTCTCATGTGGGAGGGGTAAGAGGGAATGACAGTAAAGAAAGACCAAACTCCATTCCATCCCTCTCTGTCTCTTGCCAACTCTCTCCCTGTCTTGGGAGGAACAAGAAAGAACTCTGTTTCCTCCCTCTCTGTCTCTTGCCCCCTTTCTGTGTTTCTGTCCCTGCCTTGATCTGTGTCTTTAACCCTCCTTCAGTGGACTCTGGCCAACTCCTCAGCGTCTCCAGGGATTGCATCCATACTCCAGTTTCCCATTTTTCCTGCTTACTTGTTTTGGCTAGCCCTACTATATGTTTCAAAGGGAAACCACTTTGATCTACACTTTGTAACATGGCATCACATGCTTGTCAACATCAGATTCAGTTGACTTGTTCAATAGCTACCTAGACAACCAGTCCCAAAGAGTAAAAATAGCTGAAACACTCTCTGATGCCAGACCGGTCCTCTCTGGTGTTCCACAAGGGTCAGTTCTGGGCCCACTTCTCTTTAGCCTATTCCTGAACACATTGCCGGACTTTTGTCCAGAACAAATTATACTCTACGCAGACAATGCAATTATCCTTGCCTCCCATCATGATCAAGAAAAACTGCAAGGAAACCTCCAACAGGGTTTTACATCAGTAGAAAATTGGTTCTTGCAGCACAAACTGATACTAAACCAGAAAAAAACTAAGGCCATGCTTTTCAATAGCTCACAAAACAAAAATAAACAGTATCGCCTCACCGTGAATAACAAACAAGGAGTCACCCTTGATCAAGTTGATACCTTCAAATATCTTGGCATCACCCTTGATTCCAAACTCTCCTGTGCTGCCCATATCAATAATGTTGCAAAGACAGCAAATACCAGGCCTGGCCTACTGTTCTGTCACCGAAAACATCTAACCCCTGAAGCATTGTCTGTTGCCATTCAAAGCTCCACTGTGAGTGTTATTGACTATGGACTCATTGTTTATGGCTCTACCACTGCCTCCATACTCAAACGAGTTGCTACCTCCCTAAATAAAGCATGTCATCTCATCACCGGAGCCCACTGTCTCACCCATACCTGTGACCTCTACTCTCAAACTAGATGGCTGCAACTCAACAACCGACTAAAGTATCAAACCTGCATCACTGCCAATAATAATGGGACATGCCCCCCCCAGGGGTCTGCTCCCTTCTCAAGACCAGAGTTAACAACTGCAACACCAGAAGCTCAAACCCATAACTGCTGCAAATCCCTCATTGTTGTACAACCCAAGGTCAAAGGTCATTCACATACAGGGCACCCCGCTGGTTCAATAATCTTACTAGTGACATCTCTGCCTCACCAACTCTGGGTGCCTTCAAGAAGAAGCTCCGTCACTCCCTCGCTGCATCAAGCACCTGTGATTGCCCTAGCTGAGAAATTCTCTTTTTTGCTGCTGCCCTTAACCTCCGCTGCTCATGTTTACCCCACTACTAGCACTTCTTTATTTTTTCCCATGCCCAACTTATGCACTCACCACTGCTCTGTCTTGACAAGGCCATCTAGGCTGCTATACTCTGTCCCAACCCCATCCTCTTTTTTCCCATCTCCTATATTTTACTACACCTCCTAGTGTATCATGTACTTGTACCCGTAGCCAATTTGTTGTAACCATCATTGTCATGATGATTGCTTACCTTCTCCAAAATTCATTGATGTTGCTGTTTGTTTTGTCTGTCTCCTTGTTTAGTAGAACTGAAATGCATGCTAATATATAATTATGAACAACTTTGTTTTGTTTACAATCCTGGATCTGTCTTTACTGCATATTTCCTGAACATTAAAAACACCCCCAAACAGTGCAGTCACTCATGATGCAATAGCCTCCTAAACTCCGACTGCATCATGAGTGGCTAAACTGTGTTGTGGGTGTTCCCAAGTCCAGGAAAGACACAGTTTGTGATGATCAAGGAATGTGAACAAACTTGTTTTGGTGTGGTAACACCAGTATGGTGGGCACTCTGTTTTTCACTTTTTGAAAGAAAAAAAGAATAACAATCAAACTACCAGCTACATCAGCAGTCTTTACAGAATGTAGGCAGTGTCAGTGGCTCAGCAGGTAGCACACTTACCTCTGAGGCTGGGAGATCAGAAGGCTGTGAGTTCTATCCCCACACCAGGCACTTGGATTAATATCCTAATACTGACACTGCAGTGCAGCATGAGGGGGGTGCTGAACTCTTGAGGTGCCGTCTTTTGGATGAGACTTTAAACCGAGGTCCCATCTGCCTGTTCTGGTGGTAGTTCAGGTGGATGTTAAAGATCCCATGGTACTTCTCGAAAAGGATAGGGGACTTTTCTATTAGTAGAACATCAAAAATAAATCCATGTAACAGTGTTAAATCACACAAAGTAATATACAGAACAAGCAAAATCAGGCAAACTAAAAGGAAAATCAAATAAGTATTACAGGCATACATTGTTCAAATAACTTGTCTATTGTCCTACCTTTACATAAAATTAAATACATTACCTAATGATGTACTCAGAACTCTTAATGGGGAGACACACAAATATAACATAATTCACAATATTATCTCACAGCCCCCCCCCCATACCCTACTCACCCTTCCCTCCCTATGTACAGCATTTATTAGGGGAATTTTTATTAGGGGAATGACTATACATATAACACTACAAAACTGTGTTAAATCACACCATAAACCATATGCATAACGTAAACTGCCGAAATAATGAAACGAAGAGGTACGTATGTTTTTTGTATACACTTCTATAAATTAAACTTTCCCCCTGTAGCCAATAACAATAACTGAAATCTTCACTGTGATTACGACTCTCTTTTCTTTAAGGAGTCTATTTATATTTGATGAAACCTTTCAAGCCCTGCCACCATTTAAGAACAGCCTGTTTAGTTGCGGCTGTTAAATCTCTCTTATATACTTTATTCATTACAGTTTCCACTATGACTTGAAAAATGCCCAGAAGCATCTTTTCTGTTTTAACACCCATTGGCACCTAGCTTGCTATAGATAGTATTTTAAACAGCAAAACAGAACTTCTAGGGTGCTCTGATCCTTCGTCTTCAGGAGCCAGGGGCAATAACCCAATACTAATTCTTCATAAATCAATGATGACAACCAAGGTAGTTTCAATTTACTTGCTAAGAAGATCCAAGGGAACAACTTAACAAAAAATGTTCCATGGTCTCCTCCAGGTTCTGACACTCAGCATGTGGACAATTTCTTTGCTCCAAGATTTTATGTTTAGCATTGCCACTAATCTGAAGCTGATCATAAACCCCTAACCACAAACTCTCCCACATGCGAAACAGAATTATTTTATTGTTAAGTTGATTCACAACCCTTTTGTTTAGTACTTGTGGGCAGTTTTTAAAGACCGGTTCCTTTTGGTGGATAACCCCTATAATATCAGTGTCAGTGGCTCAGTAGGTAGCACCCTCGCCTCTGAGGTCAGGAGATCAGAGGGCTGTGGGTTTATTTCCCACATTTGGCACTTAGGTTAATATCCCAGTACTGACACTGTAGTGCAGCATGAGAGGGGTGCTGTACATCTGAGGTGCCATCTTTCGGATGAGACGTTAAACCGAGGTCCCATCTGCCGGGATTGGTGGTAGTTCAGGTGGATGTTAAAGATCCCATGGCACTTATCGAAAAAAGAGTAGGAGAATTTCCCCAGTGTCCCGGCTAAATTTCCCCTCATTCACTAAAAATACCACCAACAGCTTAATCTGGGTTCAAGATCAGTTGGCATTCTTCGGTATCCCCCTCCCCTGGGTTGTAAGTGAAAATAGGCAGGATTTGTCTAGTGCACTTACCCGGTCAACAAAAATAAATAAAATATGATGGTATAGCTGCTTCCCCATCTATTCCCTAATGATAGTCTTAGTCAAGCCGCAGGGCCTGAAATTTCCTCACATCTGGTTTAATGTATTCTGGGATCAACCATCTAGCGTTGTATTTAGGGGGTACCTTTTCTGTCCAAATCTCATATAACTTCTCCATAGTTCCATAGAACCACCCTTATTGCTGAGTTCTGGGAGGGTTGAGGCCTACTTTAAAGTTCTGCAAGATGAATAGTCCAAGGAACAACGGCACTGGGTCCACCATCCCTAGGCCTCCCTGGTTCTGCGGCAAGTACATATAGCATTGCTTAATAGGGTTCAATCTACTGGCCCATACCATTTGGAAGAAACAGGAATATATTCTTATTTCCATAGCAAAGGGTATTGGGAAAATCATGGCAACATACAACAATGCAGGAATCAGAAATCTAATAATAATTTGCATGCTTTTGATCTTAGAGAGACTCCAGGTTTTCCACCGACTCACTTTTAGTTCCACCCATTTTAAGGATCTATCCCAATTGTCTACTGGAAGATTTCAGGGCCCAAAAAGAATTCATAAACATTTCTGTGGGTCTGAAGATAATTGAATTTTTCCACCCACTTTGACTCCTTGACACCCCCCACCTCAGAAGAAGCCCTTTACACTTCCTGACATTCAATTTTGCATTAGCCATTTTGGCATACTCTTCGAACTGGGATAATGGTCCCTTAATTTGTTCTGGGTTTGTTATGAACAGACATATGTCATCTGCAAATGCTTGAACTCTTATTTTGTCAGTAGCCGTGGGTCCCTGCAGTCCACCCCATATTTGTGAGTTATTCAACTTTCTAATGAGTGGGTCCAAGGAAAAGCTATAGAGTAGGGGACTCAGGGGACACCCTTGTCTGGCCCCCATATGTACTTTTATGCCTCCTAGTACTTTCTTTCATATCACTGGCTGAACTGTTGCCCTTTTATAGAGTAATTTTATTTTGTTAATAAATTCAGTTGGTATGCCATACTGCTGCAATATCCGAAACAGAAAGGGGAGATGTACTCTATCAAAAGCTTAGGAGAGGTCCAATGACACAATGACCCCTGGTTTCAGAGGTCCATTGTGTCCTTCAATTACATCTCGCACCAATATCAAAGCCTGTTGAATTTTTCTGTCTGGCACCCCGCTAAACTGAGCTGGATGAATCAAATCTTGTGCACATTTCTGCAGTCTAGTATTCAGCAACTGAGACAACATTTTAAAATCAGTGTTCAGCAGGGTGATTGGTCTCCAATTACCCATAACCTCCCTTTCTCCCCCGTTGTGCAGAAAAATCAGTAAGCCTGAGGTAAAAGGGCCAGGTGCCATTCCTTCCTCAAAGACGGAGGAGAAAACAGCAAATAAGCAGTTCGCTAATATTGTTGAAAAAGTTTTACAAAACTCAAATGGTATACCATCCGGGCCAGGCAAAGCCCCAGTTTTCAGTGTTTTTATAATCCCTTCAATTTCTGATGATATTATTGGTTCCATTAACCCCTTCCTTCCCTCTGATGGCATCTGAACTTTTGCCCCCTGTAAATAATCATGCATGGCCCTCTCAGTTGGACGGCTGCGCATATTATGGGACTTTAAGAAGCTTTTCACTTCTGCATACAGATCTTCTTCTGTGTCCACCCTCCTACCCTGGTTCATTATTAAATAGTCCATGGCCATTGTGTCCATTATTTTCTTACATGCCTCATATGGGTTACCGTGGGGGGATTTGTGTGTACCATATTGCAGTTCTGCTTCTAATGGTCTTGCTCTATCATATTGGCATGCCTTCATGGCCTCTTTTACCTGCTCAATTTCAAGGCTGTCATTAGAGTGCAACCCAGCATCAGTGGAATATAATGCTTGTAACTTTGCTCTTAATTTTAAATAATGTAAATATTTGATCCTCTCTCTATTTTTCATGAAAGCATGACACCACTCCCTTATGTCTTGCTTTGTGTCTAACCATGATTCCCCCAGGACCTCATATAGGTCACTGACTGAAACCCATGCCCATAATAGATTCTGAATCTTCTCCTGCACCTCTGAATCCTCCAATGTTGAGGTATTCATTCTTCACCATTTATGGCGTCTCCTACCCAATACTGGCTAAAGGTCATTTTTAACAGAAGGTGCTTTAAAATTCCATTGGGCTAATTTGAAGGTTTGGTGAATTGAGGTCCCTAGATACAAAAACATGATCGACCCAAGAGATAGCTTCACCTTTTCTAAATGTATACCGGGGCCAGACATCTGGAATTGTGCACAGCCCACTAAATTACCTTTCTCATACAATTCTTTAGAGCCATTGCATCATAATAGATTTTACCCTCCCTCTCCTACTGGGGTTAGACAATCTACAGTTAAAATCTCCCCAAAAATAATACTCAAGTAGTATATAGGTAAGGCTGTAATGCTGCCAAAAGGGCTACCTCTCCACTTTTGTTTGGGGTCTGTAGACATTCATCAGTCAAAAAGGGTCGTGGTCCCAATACCCATCAACAATAAGGATCTCTCTGGTATCAAATCCATAATTCTAGTCATCCAAAATCAAAGGAACCAAAGACTATCCCTCACCCCATCTGCCCTATCCAGGGCAAAGGACAAGAAGGAGGGCCCCTTCCTCCATTCCGCTTTGAAACTCCTAAGCTGGTCCACTGTACTCATCCACATTTCCTGAAGAAATCCAAAATCAATGCATAAACTCCCCAAGTGCCCAAAGACAGATTGTCTCTTTAGGGGTTCATTAAACTGTGCAATTACAGGAGCTTATTGTAAGTTATTCAATCCTGGAGATATTTTAGGACCTTTTTTCTTCTTTTTCTTTTTTTCTTTGTACTCTTTTACATCGCACTTTCCTCCCTTGTCCACAGCCATAGAGTGATCGGAGTCCTTCACTTCATGTCCCATTCATTCTCCATTGGGGTTAGGACAGCAAAGGGGTTCTAGGCCTCAATCTTTTTTATTCTACTGGAGAATGTAGTTTCGAGTTTCTTGTTACTCACCTTTGCAGCGCTTGGTTCTGACTAACCACGGGCTCTGATACCTTCAGGGTTGGTATAGGGTCTTCATTATAACATACTGGGGAGAGGTCTGCCCACTGCAGAGCCCTGTAGGCAAGGGGTTCTGGTACTGACCCAGTTCATCCTTCTGGATTCACTTTTCACCTACCACAATCTCAGTTACCTTTTGAACCACTGATTGTTCCCTTGACCTAGGAGTTGTGGGTAATAGGGTCTGGGGCACCTGGGTTGGACCTTGGCCTCATTCTTCCCTGCCTCCTGCTGGTGCATTCATAGGTTCCTCCTGAGCCTTCTGAATTAACACCTCTGGGCTAATCACATATGCTTTATTTTTCACTGGTCAAGGACACTCTAGGAAAGTATGGCCAATCTCTTCACAAATGTCACATTTAGTAAAATTCATACATTGCATAGTACCATGACCAATCTCCCCACAATTATCACATTTGACTCTATCACAAAAGCTGGATAGATGCATTCGGGCCATACATCTGTAACATGCCATATACTGACCAGAATAAAAACATACCCCCCCATCTCATCCCAGTGAAAAGGATTTTGGGATATGCTCTATGTTTCCCTCCTCCTGCCGGAGTTTTACTTTGAATTTCCACCTGCCCATCCAAAACTGCTCCAAGTCTAGCACAGCTTCTGGCTCACTGAAGACCTCACATTTCATGGCCAGCCAGTATTAGATGTCATCTACATGTACCCCCTCATTATGAAACATTACAGTTACGTATTTGATCAGGGGTTTGGTTAGAGGGATAACTAAGAATGGGGACCATAAAGAGAAAATTTGACCACATTATATCTATAGCCCAAAACATTTTCAAAGCATAAGCAGTTCTGAAGCTTATATCATAGTTATTTCTCCTGAAATGTTGATAAAAGCAAAGACGTCTTTGGGTGAAAACTTCAAAGATTCATTAAATCAGGGTTCACCCCACATACTGGCGATCTGGCCTTATGTCCATCCATCTTTTATAGCAGATCTGAACCACATTCCTTCTTGGAGCTGCTCCTTCCTGGATTTGGAAAAGAGGTCTGAAAGTAGAGGTTTCTGGGGGGGGGGTTCAAGTCCAGGAAGACTTTCCTGCTGCTCAGCTGTGCCTGGCATACCTTCATTACCAATAGCTATATCAAGTCTGTCGATCATAGGCTTGGCTGCTGGGAGGGGAGGTCTATTTATTTTCCCAACATAATTCTTTACCTCTGAGCTGTTTTCTTGTTTCCACTGGAGGATTGTTGGACCATTTCCTTCAGTTCCAAAGCTCGTTCCTCAACAGCTTGTTCCTGTCCCCTTGAGCACCATTCTGGGGAGGTAGTCACTAAGGGGGCTTGCCAGTCTGGGTCTGGCAACCAATGCCCCAAGGGCATTTTTTGCACCCTTCCTCTGAAAGGGCAGTTTCAGGTGACCATTGTGCAAAATTGTCAAAGGTCTTATTGGGTGGTATTGTAAGGTAAAAGCCTGCTGGATTGCCTCTGATGTAGTGAGGCCCAAGGGAAGTCCTTCTACCTGGGAACTGTCCAAACAGTTTGTATTTGACATTACAGCAGATAGTTTCCTATTTGCGAGGGTTACTGCTTCATGCTTCAGTTTGCTTTCCACTTTGGGTCCAGATTTTTTCCCCTTGCTACGAAGGAAAATACCTTTACATTATTTTGCATAACCTTCTCAGTTTGAAAAATAATGTTCCCTTCCCCCTCTGTTGCTCTTCATTTAAGGCTTTAAGCTCTTTCAGGGTTACTACAATCTGTTTCTCCAGCCTCTCCATCTTTATTTGCAGCTTTCCACCCTCCTTACTTTGGCTCTCCATGAGCTGATCATGCTGCAATTTTACAGCCAGTCTTGTCTGTGGCCTATCTGATTCAATAGCAGTCAATCCCACATCCTCACTTGGACCTTCCTTCAATTCCAACCCCCGTGGCACTTGGCACTTGCCTGAGGTGTTACTGCTGCCTGCCGCCTGTCCTCCTTGGTTCAATAAACAGACAAAAGGGATTACTAGTACCTGTTGGTTCCAAGCGATCAAATCCTCTGGTATCTCTTTTATGGTATGTGCGTCATACCTCTCACTGTCAATCTTGCCATGCCCATTGTCAGAAACAGGCTGCGTTGTAAGAGCATTCCATTCCTTGCACAGCTGCTTTTTATACAGCTCAAAGGCTTTCTCCGCCTCAAGGAGCTGCTCCTGAATCTTCACTTTTTGTTCCCACAGCATTTTTTCTACCATCTCCATTTTATCCTCATGGATTACTTCCACTTGTTCTTCTTCCACATTGCTTAGGTCTTTCAGAGACACATAGATGTTCTCCTTTAAATCTGTATTTTCCTGCAATCCATCCGTCCGTATTATTTCTTTTGAAATTGTGGCCTCTTGCAAGACAAGGCCAGGGAGGAGGCCATATCAGCACTTCCTCCTCCTCTATCCAGCTCCAAACTGGGATCCTCCATTCCTGCTCACAGGAAGAAGGGCCCCTGGTTGCAGAGTAGAGAATTTCTCCAGTGCCCTGGCCAAATTTCCCCCCATTCACTAAAAATACTACCAACAGCTTAATCTTGTTCAAGGTCAGTTGGCATTCATCTGTATCCCCCTTCCCCCTGGGTCATGCCTGAAAATAGGCAAGAATATGTCAAGTGCACTTACCCAGTCAACAAAAACTAAATAAATAATAAAATGTTTTTTTTAAACTAGGGACACTTTGAGACCTAAGGAGGTCGACAATGTCCCTTTAAAAACATTAAAAAGGATTTCTCTGGTGGCCCAGTGACACAGAGGGTTAAGGCGCTGGACACCACACCTCACGTCACGCCGGCGACCCGATTTTGGGAACTTACTCGGGTTGCTGTGTGTTGGCAAGGGAGGATGAGGATTGAGCATCCATAGGACTACTCTCCTCTCCTGGGGTGGGTACTGGAAGTGAGTCACTCTGCAGCAGACCCCGATGGAGACCGGGAGAACTGCAAGAGGACTTCAATAGCTGTGGAACCAGAAAACAGCTCTGGGCTCACCTGGATGATGGCTGCCAGCCTGCCCGCACCTCCTCTGGACCTTCCACGAGCCATGTCCACCTCAGTAGCATGAGGCCAATTGTGAGTGTGCTGGCTACCCTCCCCGGTGTCTTCCCCCTCAGAAGAAAGGGACCTGTCCAGCAAAGGGATATGCTGGGTTACCTCAGATGGCTGCAGTGTGAGGTAAGGAGGCCTGGGGGCAATCGGAGGGGTGTGTGAGTCCTTGGTGGCTTGAAGGAGTGGCTGTGCCCAGAGCACATAGAGGGGGAAAAAGATAACACAAGAAAAAAGGATTTCCCAACATATTTTTCTGGATTTTGTCTTTGTATGGTCAATTGCTTTAATGCTGGCTGGAGTAGATATCTGTTTTATATATTGCATTTCATGGTCTGCACATCCTTTTGTTATTCCTTTTTTCCATTATGCACCCTCTAGTTTTCAATTTGGATCTTACAAAATTACATTGGCACTATTTAATCATAAATACTATGATGACTGCTTACTCTTTTGTTTGTTTTTCTACTCTTCTTACATTGCAAGCCCACTGCATTTGGACTCCGCTTTTGGACATTCATTTTTTGAGTATGATTATGTTTCCTGAAATGACTCTCCTTTCACCCTAGTCAAATTTAAGAT
This sequence comes from Neoceratodus forsteri, assembly GCA_016271365.2. NCBI lineage: Eukaryota > Metazoa > Chordata > Ceratodontiformes > Ceratodontidae > Neoceratodus > Neoceratodus forsteri. The sequence continues at coordinate 958,819,271 of CM028135.1, read as the reverse complement.
TCCTGATGGCAAGCACCAATTTACATTTTTCATAAGCATACTCCCTGATACATGGGGTTAAACTGGCAGTTAAGCATTAGATTTGCAAAAGAGCCTTTGCCAAGACTACAGTTACCAATTATGTTAAATGTTATTTTAGAGACAGATTGAATCAGTCTTGCAGGAATATGCCAGTGTTGCTGGAATTTAGTGTTTGCTCCTTCGGATATTATACCTGCCTAGTTCTGAAACACTAATTACTAGGACAGTCTAAACTTATTAATCTTGTTAGTGAGACTAGTGTAGTTGGAGACTTCAATATGGGGAGGGGTACAGGTGGTGAGCATCAAATGGAGACTGTGATAGGACTGGATGCGGACATACAAACATATGAAATCGCCAGCAAACAAAGGCTATACAGTTTATCAAGTCAGCTCAAGTGTGCAGCTAGCCATACCCTTACTCAGCAGCTGCCTCCCTCCCCGACTCACATAACAGTGATCCTCCCCTCACTTTGTCCCACCCTCTCTTAAAACTGTGCACCAATTTGCAGAAAACCACCTCCTTGGGCAGCATATTCCACCTTGACACCACCCTTTCCATGAAAAATTGCCTTCTTATTTCTCTCCTGAATCTGCGCCCAGTCTCAGACCCACGACCCCTTGTGTTCCTCCCTCCCTTTAACCTAGAAATCTCCTTTGTACCAGTCTTGTTAATACCCTTCACATATTTAAAGGTCTCTATCATATCTCCCCTATACCTCCTCTCCTCCAGGGAGTACATGTTCAGTTCCCTTAGCCTTTCCTAACAGGGTTTGTCCTCCCATCCCAGGATCATCCTTGTAGCTCTGTGCTGGACCCCCTCCAGTAATTTAACATCCTTCTTTAAGTATGGGCACCAGTACTGTACACAGTACTCCAGGTGCAGCCTCAGCAATGGCCTGTACAGTGTCAGGATTATCTCCCCTCTCTTGGAGGAGATGACTCTAGCAATACACCGCAGCATCTTATCGGCTTTAGCTGCTGCTTTAATGCACTGCGCTGAGTGGTTCATTTGCCCAGTTATTATTACCCCCAGATCTTTCTCCTCCTCTGTAGTGGCTATCTGCACCCCTCCCAACTGGTAACACTTCCTTAGATTTCTTGCTCCCATGTGTATGACTTTGCACTTATTTGCACTGAACCCCAGTTGTCATGTGCCTAACCAGCACTCAAGTTTAGTCAGATCTTCCTGCAGCCCATGCCACCCTACTGTGTCATCCACCACTACTCCAATCTTTGCGTTATCTGCAAAAAGACTAATCTTGTTCTTAATGCCATGTGAGATGTTGGTGATGAAAATGCCAAACAACACGGGCCCAGTACCAAGCTCTGTGGCACTCCGCTAGTCACAGCCCTTGGAGATGAGAGTTCCCCTCCCACCACCACCCTCTGCTGCCTCCCCTGCAACCAGTTCTTGACCCAGTTACCATCTTCAATCCTGCCCCCTTGTATGCTAACTTGCTAATCAAGCTCCCATGTGGCACTGAAACAAAGGCCTTGTTGAAATCCAGATATAGGACATCCACAGCCAGCCCTTATCAAGTGCCCTAGTCAACTAGTCATAATAGTCCACCAGGTTGGTCTGGCAGGATCTGCCAGAGACAAACCCGTGTTGCTTTCTGTCCTCTAGACTATTCCCTTCCAGAAAGGTTACCAACCTCTCCTTAAGGATCATCTCCATTAACTCGACACAATGGATGTAAGGCTTACTAATCTATAGTTGCTTGGATCATCCTTGGGACCACTTTTGTGGTGGGGCACCACTTGTGTCATCCTCTAGTCCTGGGGTATGCATCCTGTCTCCAGAGAGGTATTTAAAAAGTCTGCAAATAAGTCTGCCAGGATCTGCACCAACTCCTTCAATACCAGGGGCTGGACGCCATCTGGGCCAGGTGCCTTATCCACCCACAGTGCCCTTAGGCCTTCCAGTATCCTGTCTGTTGAGATTTCCCCATAGTTATCTATGCCCCCCGTGTGCCCTACCTTCCCTATCCCTGAGGCAGTGACCCAGCCTTTTCTTTAGTAAATACAGAAGTATTCATTGAGCGCTTCTGCCTGATCTGCCCCTTTCTCCACCCACCCTCCATCCCTTTTGACCCTTACAATTTGATCCTTGCAATTCCTTCTCTCCCTTATGTACCTGAAGAAATCCTTTTCTTCTTCCTTGATACCTTGTGCCAGCCTAAGCTCTCTTGAAGCCGTGGCTGCCCTGACTGCTCTGGTCACCACTCTTGATTTCTTCAGCTACTCCTCCCTATCTTCTCCTCGACTGGATTTCTTGTATCTTCTGAAGGCTGCTTCTTTATGCCCTCAACTTCTCCAACACCTCCCCGCTTAACTGACTTGGTTTTTTTGGACCTAGTTTTTTGCTTTGTGTCTTGGTATAAGAGCTAGTGGCCTCTGTGAGACCTAGCTTGATAAACTCCATTTCTGATTTGCATCCATGTGTGGGTGGATGCTGGCTAGGTGCCCACCACTTTCTCCCCATTCTACCAAAGTCGGCTCGCCTGAAGTCCAACACCCTGGTCCCTGTTGCTGTCCCCTCAAGCCCATGTTAAGTGAGAACCACATCGTGTGGTGGCCATGCCCTCCCAGTGGATCCCCAGCTCCTGACAAAGTCCCGTTAGTCAGCACTAGGTCCAGAATGTTACCTAACCTGGTTGGCTCATTTACCATCTGTACCAGGAAACTGTCCTGGAAAGCCTTAAGGAGGATCTGTTCCTTAATGCTTGAGGTGGCTGGGAGCCCAATCTCACCCCAGGCACATTGAAGTCCCCACGATCAGTGTTACCCTTCCCGCTGATCCTTCTTATCTGCCCCACTAGTTCCCTATCGAGTCCTCCACCTGAGACAGTGGTCTACACCACCCCCATCCTAAGTGTCTAGTTCCTCAAATCCTGGAATTGCATCCATAATGCTTCTGCCCTCCCCCCCTCCTCTCCCTCCTAACTGACACACCTTATCTCCTCCCTCACATAAATAGATACCCCATCTCCTTTCTCTTTTTCTCTGTCCCTGTGGTAAAGCCTGTACCCTGGGATCACCTGATCCCAGTCCTGGTATTGTGTGGCCCAGGTTTCAATGACAGCAGCTATGTCCACCTCCCCTCTGCCATCACATCCTGTAACTTAGCTGCTTTGTTCCCAAGGCTCCTTGCACTTAAGGAGACTACCTACACAATATGTGACCTTTCCATCCTTCTCCTTCTGAATCCTATTGTCAGTGACACTGTGTGAACACACCTCTGCTGTTATCCTACTGGTATGAGGGTAAGCCATTTGTCTCCCTCCTGGAGACATTGTTTGATTTCCACCCACTTGCCTGCACACACACCTAGTTTAAATCCACTCTGGTTGCTATGTATTCCCCAGTCTCTATTTCAATACCCCAGATCCTCACTGCTCAAGTGTAACCTGTCCTAGACATACAGGTGCTGCTATCCCAAGTTCTATTCCATCCCTCCACCAGCCCATACCCTTTGATCTGACACCAGGTCCCCAGCCATGTGTTAAACTCTTCTTTTCTCAGTTTTCTTGCTGCACTTGCTCTGGGTACTGGGAGAACTTCTGAGAAAGCCATCAAACTCTCTGCCTCCTCATACAACTTCCCAAGCTCCAAGAATCTCTTCTGCACCTCTTTGACTGTGTTACCCTCCAAGTCATATGTGCCCAAGTGCACCATGATATGAGGCTTCTCCCTCCTCCTTTTTGCATACGTAAGAATAAACTGTCCCACCCTTCCCACTGTCATTCCTGGCATACACTCCACCCAGATACGACTATGTTATTCACCCTTACTTCCCCACCTCACCCCTTTAAGTATTGAGTCTCCCAGAACTATGACTCCACCCCTTTCTCATGTTTCCACCCCAGATGCTTCCACATTTCTTGATCCTAGTTCTGACCCTTTACCCCACCTTGCATATCTCTGATGCCTGCTGCCCCCAAGCCTCCTCCTGTGCCCCTTCCCATCCTGTGCCCCACCCCTCCATATCCCATATCTGATCCCACATCCACTCTTCCCAATGCTCTCCCTGCATCCACACCATCACAAGCACCACCACCACAACCTTTCTCTCCCTCACCTCCTTAGCTTTAGTCTCCCCGACCAGTCCCTTAGCCTTCATTCCCATACCATTACCCATCAAAGCCCTGTCCCCACCAGCTGCCATCCTGCTGCCCTCCAGATTACTAGTATTCTCCTTTTCTTCAGCTTCCTTTATGAGTGCCTCCCTTCCATATCCCCCACCACCCAGCAATGGTAATCTCCAAGTACTAGCCATCAAACTAGTGCTAGAAGCACACAACGGAGTGCTCACCCCACTGTCCGTATACATCCCACATAAGCAGACCACATCTGGCATCAACAACCTACTGGACTACATCAGTAAGCTGAGCCTAAACTCTGAAACAATGCTGTTGGGAGACTTCAATATCAACTGGGTCTCACCTGCTGCTAACACCATCAAAGGTACCCTTGCCACAATCCAATCTCCCAACTGGTGGACACGCCAACTCAAACCAATTACAAGATAGGCACCAGCACACTTCTGGACTGGGTCTCCTGAACCACCTTTCCCACATCACAGATCTCACCATGCTCCTGGACTGATTGAGTGACCACCCCCTGTCAGATCCTCTGGAACAACAACTATCCCAACCCCACTGCCAGAACCATAAAAAACACCTACTCCTAAAGGGCCACCTTCTGCAAGTAAAGGATAGCCTAAAGCAGCAGGACTGGTTGAACCTGTCTGGAACCACAGATGTGGACACTGCACTAGATCTCTTTATCTCAAAATTCAATGTGGCCTGTGACAAACACGCTCCCGTCACAGAGAGAAAAACCAGAGGAAATATAAATCCCTGGATTACTCTGGAACTACTGGTGCAACTAAACACAAGATACCAGCTCTGGCAAACAGTATGGGCACATGGCACACCAACTAACATTCAAAGGTATAAAAAGGCCCGCAATGATGCACAAAGGCAGTCTGTGAGGCAAAAAGCAAATTCTATTAGGAAGTGCTCTACTAACACCTGGAATAGCAGCAAATCATTCTGGGAAAATCTAACGATATCACTGGGAAGGACCCTAAAATAGCCCCAGCCATGCCAAATGTTGAGAGCTCCCAACCTTGGACCATCTGCTCATCGCTAACTCTCTGAACCTCACCTTCTCAGATCTCAGTAGTGTGCTCCTGATAAACTTCTTCAATACCTGCTCCAGGGGTCAGTGAGAAGACCCCAACATGATCAAACAGGCCACTATTCCATTTCAAACTTGTCTCCAAAGCCGCTGCTAGAAAATACCTTGAAAAAGCCCTCGGCAAATCAAGGCACAGTGGGGACTCTCTGGATCTAAAATTTGTTCGACTAACACTATATGAAGTACTTGGTCCACTGACAAAGATAATTAATCTATCCCTCTAACACTCCAAATTCCCCCAAATCTGGAAAGCTGCCACAGTCACCGCGGTACACAAAGGTGGTGACTGGTCTCTTCAAAAAAACTACAGGCTGATCTCTATGCTCCCACCACTCTCCAAGGCCTTTGAAAGAATTGGGGCTGACCAGCTAGTGGAGTACTTCAATCAATATCAGCTCCTATGCCCAGAACAGCATGGTTTCTGAGCTGGCCATAGTACCATCATGACTCTCCTGGAATTTACTGAATTATACATAGTGCTCTTGACAAAGAGCACATTGTAGGCGGCCTTTGTTGACCTATCAAAGGCATCTGAAACGGTCCATTATGCCCTCCTCCTCCTTGAACAGCTCTTGGACATAGGGCTAACCTTAGGAACAGTAGCATGGTTTTGTAACTACCTTAGCCTGCGAGCACAGGAAGTTAAGATCGGGGGCATCCTATCAGAAAGTTGACCAGTCAGATAAGGGGTATCACAAGGCTCCATACCAGGTCTGTTACTCTTCAGTGGCTTCCTAAACAACCTCCCAGCTGCTTGCAATAGCTGCATGCTCTTCTACGCAGATGATGCAGTGATCTTTGCTAGCAACCTTGACCCTGTACTTCTGAAATATGGTCTCCAGAGCAGCTTTACAGAGGCTGAAAAATGATTCAAAGAGCAAAAACTGGTCATGAACTATAAACAGACCAAGACCATGCTCTTCGCCACTGCCCAAAACAAGCTAAAAGGCTATTCCCTGGCAATTTAGAATGACTCCGGTAACACCCTGGAACTAGTCCCCCATTTCAAGTACCTGGGAATCACACTGGACACTGTTCTGTCTTACACACAGCACATTGACATCACGGCCAAAGCCTTTAACACCAGGATCGGTATCCTCTACAGGCACAGACATGGCTTGACCTATGAAGCTCTGAACCTGGCAATTAACAGTTCACTCATCACCTTGATTGACTATGGTCTAGCTGTCTATGGCTCTGCTACTGACACAGTGCTCCAATGCCTCTCAACAGCTTTAAACAAAGCCTGTCACCTGCTCTAATGCCCCAAAACTCCCCCCACACCTGTGAACTTTATGTGCAATCAGGCTGGCTTAGAAGGACAGAATATGTTATCAAACTTGCCTACTTTCAAAAGGTCTCACTAAACTTACTTCCTCAAGGAGTTCTGAGCCTTCTATCACTACCTATACATGCCAGGCACACCAGGAGCTCTACTACACAAGTATTCCATGTGCTCAGGTGCCACACAACTATGGCTCAGTGATCCTTGGCCTACCGGGCCCCTCTGTGGACAAATGGTCTACCACCTGACATTGCCGGAGTTACAACCCTTGGTTCCTTTAAGTGCAATCTCCGTCAGCACCTCACTGACAATAGTCCCTGTAGGTGCCACCACTAGTCTGTGCCCGTAGCTTTAGTCTTTCTCAGCACTTTCAACTCCTGACCCGCCAGTGTTAAGTCTTTACCCAAGCACTTGCCTCCAACCCCCTTTTGCTCTAGCACTTACCTCCCACCCCCTACCCCTTGTCTCTTTTCTTTCCCTATGCCCTTCCTGTCCCGGCTCTCACTGCCCCTCTCTATCTCACCCTAACAGTCTGCCTCTGCCTCTCTCTTCCGCAGGATGCTGGCATACTATGTACTATGCCTTAGCGCAATTTGTGTAACTGTTTGTCATTGCAACCCATGCACTGCTGAATTTTTTGTACTCTCTGGGTGGGATATTCCGAAGGGTTGCGCACGGCCTGTGGACCAATGGGCATACAGCTGTACTGCATGCAGTCAGTTGGTGGGCAGCCGGTGTGTCTTATGGTGGGACTCTGCCCGCAGCTGACCCGGGGAGCGGGATGGCAGGGCTCAGTGGGAGGGCGGGTAGGGGGGTACTGCTTGACTGCCAGGGATGGGATCTAATCTTTTTTATGACTTCTGCCGGGCTGCGAGCGGTCTACTGCACCACCAGGGATGTAGGAGTTTATTATTCTTATACTTATGCCCGTGATTGGGCTGGGAGTGGTCCACTGGATCACCAGGGATATAGGAGATTATTATTCTTATACATATGCCCCCGAGTGGGCTGTGGGGCACTTTGCCACTTGTGCAGGGGGCATCGGTCCCTGACTGCTGCAGCCTGGCAGGGTGCCAGGGGCAAGTCACCGGGGATGGGCGCACCTGCATGCAAATGGGGCTATAATGACATGAATATGGCCCCATTTGTGCCTTGCATGCATTATGGCCCCATTTGCATGTGCACCTTTGAATATCGCGGTTGATGCACCTAGCACAACAGCACTTGCGCTAGCGTATCCCCTTGCCCCTCTCTGGCCCCTTGCGCTGGTACAGTGCCACTGCGCTATGCACAATGTGGGTGGCCACAGAGCGATATTCAATGGTGCTGAGCCATGGCGCAGCACCATTTAATATCACCCTGTCAGCGCCCTGGCACATTAGAGTTGCACTGCACCCAGGCTTGCGCCACAGCCTGGTGCAGTCTGAATAGCCCATCCTCTGTGTATAATTTACTGTAACTATATTGTGTCTTCTTGTGTTAATGTATCAGACATGGAACCTCTCAACGAGCATCCACTCACAGGTGTCATCCAAGATTTCAATAAATAAATAAATAAATAACTATCCACCAGTGTAGCCAGCACTGGAATCTACTGTTTGATGTCCCCACCTTGACTCCAAGCTTCTCCTGGCAAACTGTTACAGACTTCCCTTACTACCTGCTCTTGGGCCATTACTGCTCCTATTCCTGATCCTCCTCCAGTCCCCTGGCTTTTGCCTACATAAACTCCTGAGGAGGTGGCAATTTCTGTCCATTTACCCCTTCTTCTTCTCCTCCCTGGGTCTGGGTTGTCTGACTGCCTTTGGGGCACTCCTATGTTCCTCGGTCCTTGGTAGTTCTGCCACTCTGCCCACATCCCCCTTCTTAACTCTGTACTTAACCAATTAATCCCATCCCTAAGCTGTTCCAGCTGTTGGCACACCAAGCACCCCCCCTCACTCTCCATGCAGCCCCCAAAAAGATAGCTACCCCCCAGCTGTGGCAGCCTACAACCCTCCCCATATCCCTTTTAAACACCCAGCTCACCCATGTGCTCCCTTTTGAAGGTTGCCTGCCTCATCCCCTTGGACCTCCCACCTTCAAGGGATATCCATGTTATGCTATCTGATGCACACGCTTTACCCCAGTGCTACCTTTAATTGAACCTGTCCTTTTTTTGTTTGTTTCTCTCACTCTCTTTTCTCTATAGCCTTATTCTGTTGTCCCCCCCCCCCCGGAAGGTCAGAGTCAATCAGGCCAAATTAGAAGATGCACCTGGTTGTGCTATTCACCAACTGCAATTCTGCACCTCCCCGATAAAAGTGGATGAGCCTGAGGAGGGAGGGTTGGGCCTAATCCAGACTCTTGAGAGAGTCAATCAGCCTCACTCATGGTAGTGAGTCTAAGCCCCCACCTTCACCACTTGTTCAAAATAGGTACCACTCCAAGTACTGAGCACACTGCAGGAGTAAAAGACATCAAACTGCCCACATAGTCTATACAGCAGAGGAATTTCCCTTTGTTTGGCACAGTTATTGATTGTTGCTTAACGTTATGTAAAACCCTGACTGTGAACCACAGAGAAATATCTCCATTACTCAAAATCACAGAGAACCACAGATATATCTCCTCCTTGCTCAATACATGTAAAGCTACTATTTAAAATACACAGCAAGCACTTCCCTGCACTTCCTGCTTCCTGGATGGAGAGTACAAGATGGGGAGGGGGGCAGGAGCTGAGTATTAAGTGGAGACTGTGATAGGACTGATCACGGACTGGTCTAGGTTGGTGGTGCGGTCTCTAGAATCGGGGGTTGGTTTGTTAGATATCTTTTATTCTTGTATTTTAGTAGGGATGCCAGGGTAGTAAAACCACCAAAAGGAAAGCCGGATTAAGTTTGTCTGTTGTTTTTCTTGTAGCACCTTTGCTCAGACCTAGCTCTGTGAGCTTTGTTTGTTTCAAAATTTAGCAGGATCAGTTTTTCTAATAGATTTCTGCAGCTGTGTTAGTGCCTGATTTTAGCCTTCTGGTATTACCTCCTCTGCCTGTCCCACACCCGACTGGATCCTCCGTAAAGTCTACCCCAGCCCTCCAGTATTACCTCCTCTGTTTGTACCACACTCGATTCTTGATTCTCCATAAGGTCTACCCACTGAAAATCAGCTATCAGAGAAGATGTTGCTGTGTCTACTGAATTAGATGAGTTGTAGTGGCTGGGCATTGCAGCTGAGTTCAGTGGAGGTTTTAGTAAACTTGTGTTCAGTTTAGTAATGCCTGTATAGGATGCTGATCTTAAAATACCAGGTACATTTTTAGAGTCCTTTTGCTTCCTGAGCCCTATGGCATTTTTCAGACACGCCCAATTGATAAATTTCAGATTTTGTTTGTATGCCGTTTGTGATCCTTGTTTGTAGCAGGGATGCAGCGCTACCTCAAACTGACACTTGTCCTATCTGGCAGAAAGTATGTGATGGCATTACTCCAGAATTCTTTGATTGCATTCACTGTCAAAATCATATATAGCAAATAGGATGTCCTTAACATTGCATACAGAGTGGCAAATCTTGTGAATGAGCATGTATTTGTTGCAAGAAAGAGCCTCAGTAAATTTTCCCAGTTAGTGGCAGGCTGAAAATTGGTTAGCAGGGAATATGGGCAGACTAGATGGGCCTGGTGGTCTTCATCTGCCCATCAAATTCTATGTATCTATGTAGCACTATAGCACCACCAGGCAAGGGTCCCATTGCAAAATGTCACTTGCAATAATTTTTATTAACTGAAAAGAAATAAAATAAAACACAAGATCAGAAGATGAACAGCACTACCAATTGCTGTAGCCATTCAATACTTCTGAAACGGCAGCTACAATCAGCTGATCTCTAAAAGTATCTGTTGTGCTTACATGGAATCACTCCAGAAAGATGATTTACTCAGTTCCTATAGTATGAGTGTCTATGTGTTCTGGCAGGCGTGGAGCATAGGAGTGTCAGTTGGGAGAGAGAGAGAGAGAGAGAGATATATTAGGGAGGTGGGGATCGGACCTGAAAACTTGATAAGACAATAATATATGTTTTGGCATTAAATAACAAAAGTCAAACTACTGGCATTCCAATAAGCTGAGAGGACATCTTACATGTAATGTTCATTCACATTTGATACATAACATAACAACACACATAACAAAATGCTATTGTGGTGCGTGTGTGTGTGTGCGCGCATGTGCTTCTATTGCCTTTGAATTTAACCAGTGTTCAAGCACCACTCCATTTCTAAGAACTGTCTCCGACCTGTCAGCACTTGATAGCTCTGTTCATCTTCTGGTTCCATTTTTTTGTTTTTATTCTAATATTTATTATGAATTGTGTGGCTGTAAGTAAATGCTCATTCACAAGTTCCACTGCTCTGTATGCAATGTTACTGCCATGCTATTTGTTTCTACTGTGTATACTATGTGATTTTACAAGTGAATACAACCCTATTCCTCAGGGGCTCTCTGCCCATGGATCTGCTGTGGGACCTCCCACCGAGCAAACCACCAGCAACCACTATTCCTCAGGGGCTCTCTGTCCACGGAGCTGCTGTGGGACCTCCTGCCGAGCAAACCACTAGGTACTAAGAATAGACAGCATCTGCCCTGATTTCAAATTTGGCACCTTTTTATTTATTTATTTGGTTTTTGTTGACCGGGTAAGTGCACTAGACAAATCTTGCCTATTTTCAGGCACAACCCGGGGGAGGAAGATACAGATGAATGCCAGCTGACCTTGAACCAGATTAAGCTGTTGGTGGTATTTTTCGTGAATGGGGGAAATTTGGCCAGGGCACCGGGGAAATTCCACTGCTCTTTTCGAGAAGTGCCATGGGATCTTTAACATCCACCTTAACTACCACCAGAACAGGCAGATGGGACCTTGGTTTAATGTCTCATCCAAAAGACGGCATCTCAGGAGTTCGCACCCCCCTCATGCTGCACTACAGTGTCAGTATTGGGATATTAACTCAAGTGCCTTGTGTGGGGATAGAACCCACAGCCTACTGATCTCCCAGCCTCAGAGGTGAGTGTTTTCTATGCGGTTTTGTTTTAATTTCCTACCAAGCCTCTGCATTGTTTTTTCCTAAGACTGAGCTAGCATTGCACTTCTGGGTGTAGGAAAACTGTGATCCTTTTTTAAAGTGGCCTTTATTGTGGGATCTGTTCTTTAAATTAGCTTTGCACTAAATGAAAATACCACTTTACTGTAAGCCTGAAGCTGCTTCTGCTTCTCCGTGGTAGGTGCTTTAAAATGCAGCAGCACTGTCTCCCTGTGGGCTGAAGGTAGGACCGTACCCCTCGAGGCTGTTGAATTAATTTGGAATCTTACCAAGGCAAAGTGTGCAGGCTACTTACCTAATTTGCTACCTGTACCTGCAAGTGGAACTAGCACTCAATCACACAGAGGGCTTGATAGTTTTCCTCAGGGCTATAGAAGGATTTTTGTAGCAATTGAGTTAAATTAAGTAAAACTATTTATTTAAAGTGAAGTAAGTGCTCTGAGGATCCTCAGCCTTAGGGCTGGTCAGATGGCACTTGCTCTTCCCCTGCTCCCGGCTACAGCCTCTCAGCTGCATCTGCTCTGGGTATTCGCCGCCACAGCCACTACGCTGCTGCCCCTGCCTGCCCCCAATACCCTCCCACCCTTAGCTGTGCTTGCTTATATAGGTCCTGGCTATCACATGATACTTGTGCTACAAACTAAATTTTTTCTCTCTCTGTCTAGAATCCTACCTGCAGGTTGTAGCTTATCACCACTAGGTGTCGTATCCTCTCTATCTTGATTTGCTCTCATTTCTCCTTTGCTGAATTCTGAATCTACTTGCACTCCCTTTCTGCCATTGTATTTCTCCCTGTCTACTTCCACTGTTCCCTAACCAGATCACCCCCTCTCTTCCTAGTTGTCCATTTTTGGCTGTCCCCCACTTTTTCAGTTCAATTTCTCCTGTGCATTTGTTCTACCATGGAACCTAGATTATCCTTGTATCTCCTTGTGCCCCTGTTTTCTGCACTATTGGCCCTTAGCTCCTTATCGCTAATGGCTGGCACCCCTCCCGACTGTGGTATCCCCTTGTAATTTTATCTATTTGAACATGATTGCTGAAGGTTACCTCTCACCTCGTCCCTATAGTTTACCTAAGCTATAAACTCCTCTGCTCTCTACTAAGGCACTTGGTGTACAGGAGACTATCTCCCCTGCCACTGTCCCTTGTGCTACAACCATTGCTCTTCAATGGGTCATAACCCTAACTCTTACTATAGCTGGAGATATTGAATCTAACCCTGGTCCCCCTACCTCCCTTAGCATACCTACCCCATTCGCCTCTCATCTCCTCCCTCAGGCTCATGGCCTGTCCATCGTGCACCTGAACATCCGCAGTCTGCTAGCAAATCTCCCCGAGCTGGAGGCTTGGGTTCTGGCAAACAACCCAGACATCCTTGTACTATCCAAAACATGGTTAAAACCAACTGTCCTGGATCAAAGTTGTGCCTTACCAGGCTATAATATGTACTGTGCTGACTGTGCCTCCTCTAAAAGAGGGGCAGGCCTGGCACTGTACTACAAGTCTTACCTTAATGTCACCCTGCTGCAAACACCCTGCCTGAATTATAGTGAGGTATTGCACTCTCTCTTACTATTTGAGGGTACCAAGAAGTTGCACTTACTTGGGGTGTATTTACCCCCCGAAATAGCTAACTTGGTCTTGAGGAGCTTACTGCCCTAATTAAGAACAACGAGGTGATCTGTTTGGGTGATTTTACCCTGGACTGGCTGGTTCCAACCTTCTCCTCACTTGCTTTGACAATCAGCATGGTAAACCTTGAGCAACTCATCTCTTCCCACACTCGGATAACTCAGAATAACCTCTGTCACTCAATGATTGACTGGATCCTTACCAAATGCAAGGACTGCTACTCTGCTACTGGGGTTCTACCTGATACTATTAGCCACCACTGCCCTGTATACTGCGTTAGGGATGCTTCCATTGCCTCTCCTCCATCGAAAGTACTGTCCTTTTCCATCTTTTCTAATCTTGATCCTGCGGCTTTCCTATTTGACTTAAAACAAGCTGTCTGGTCTCCCCTATTTCGAACAAAAGACATTAACTGGGCTACTGACCACTTCAACACCACTCTGCTAGCCTTACAGACTAAACATATCCTTGTCTCAACACGGAGGGTTAGAGGGCAGGTGACCAAGTGGTTGAAGCGGCCTCTCCTGCAACTAATCAAGGAACATGAAAAACTTTGGATAAAATGGAAATCCTCATCTGCTCAAACAGATTTCAATGCCTATTGTTCTCTACGCAACACCTGCAAGAAAGATGTCCGAGCTGCCAAGAGTAACTACTACCGGAAACTCCTCCAGTCCTCAGCCTCAGACCCCAAGAAGTACTGGAGCCAGATCAATGAGATAATGGGGAACACTAGGCCTCTGGCTCCTAATGACATGCTAATTAACGATACACTGTGCAATAACCCCCGTACTATAGCCAATGCTTTTAACTCCCTTTTTACTAAGGCTCCTAAAATCTCCCCCTCGGCATCCTGTGGCCCCATCTCCCACTCTTCAGCTCCTCTGCCACTTATTCCCTCTAATATTGCATGGTCGGATGTTCTCAGGCTACTTGAGTCCATCCCCCCTCGAGGTAGCCCCGGACCTGATGGTATTGAACCAAAGATAATTAGACTTGGCGCCACCTCCTCGCCACCCCAATCACTAGGCTGTTTAATCTGTCTATTTGCACCTCCATGGTGCCTACAGCTTGAAAGCTGCTAAGGTTATCCCTGTATTCAAGAAAGGTGATTCCAAAGTCATAACTAATTATCGGCCCATTGCCTTACTACCTTCACTCAGTAAGATCTTAGAGAAACATATCCATCACCAGGTCTCTACACACCTACTGAATTTTAATATTCAATAACCTGCTCAACATGTCTTCAGGGCTGGACATAGCACCACCACCTCCCTCACGCTTCTCACCAGCGAGATTAAGTCCAGCATGGACAAAGGTCTTCTCACCGGTGCTATCTTTATGGACCTCACCAAGGCGTTTGACATGGTTAATCATCCACTGCTCCTGAACAATCTTCACTTACTAGGGGCCACTGAATCTACCCTGTCCTGGTTCAGCAGCTACTTCTCCAACTGATCCCATTCCATCTCCTTTGGCAAAGTTCTCTTTTCCCCTGCTCCTATCTCTTGTGGCATTCCTCAAGGTTCCATCCTAGGACCTTTACTCTTCTCCATCTTTATTAATGACACTCCCTTCTCTCTTCCACACTGTCACTCTATCATGTGTGCTGATGACCTGGTGTTCTACACCATCTCCCGTTCGGTCCTGGAAATTAACTCCCACCTCTCCTCCGCATTCCAACAGATCCAACACTGGCTCTCCTCCAACTCACTCATTCTCAACTTGCCTAAGACTCAGGCCATGCTTTTTGGATCTGCTAGGAAAGTTCATTCAGAGTCTACTAAGCTTCGTGTGCTTAGCTATGATGGGTCGGTAGTCACACCCACTGACACCTTCAAATATCTTGGAGTGACTCTTGATCCTGTACTTGATTTCTCTGCACATTTAAATGAGGTATGCAGGTCTGTTAACACCAAGTTAGGCACAGCCTACCATGTGCATCACTCCCTTACCCCTGCTGCCAGAATCTCTGTGGCACATGGGGTACTGCTTCCTAGGCTCCTATGTGCTCTCCCCACTCTCTTGCATGCCAAAATGGGTATCCTTCATAAGTGGGACACCTCTTATAATAGCATCTGTAGATTCACCCTCTTTGCCCCTCGCCTTACCCACCACTGTCTCCTATACTCCACTCTACATTGGCTGTCCCCCAAATTGCAGTGCTCTTCTCTCTGGGTGCTTTATCAACTCCATGAAATAGGGCCCCTGCCCTGACAGTATTATGGCATGCTCACCCCCATGACTCATTCCTGAACATTGAGGTTCTCTAATTTACCTCTGTTCTCCATCCTCTCTGCTTGACTAAAATGGAGGAGCTTGCTTTCACCCATTTCGCCTAAATTCTGGAACTCCCTACCTGCCAACTTACGGGCTCCACATCTCACTCAGCCTTCAAATCTGTATTTTTCCCACCTTTATGCACTTGAGTCCTGTGTCTGTACCTAATTCTTCCCTGAACTCTGCATCCTGCTTATCTATACCCTTGCTCTACCCAGGTTTCTCTTTACTGTACTGTTACTGTTTCCTGTCATTAAGCATCATTGTTGCAACATGACACCCTCCCTGGGGATCATCTCTGTTAAATCCTTGTTTAAATTACTACTCTGTGACTCCTGTATGATTGTATTCACCCTGTATTTTGCAAGCCTGTAATTGTAAACTGTATGTAACTGCTTTGAGATGTGTTCACTGTTTGAAAACTGTACTCTCCGGTCATGCTTAAAATAGGCAGGATCTTTTGTACTTACCCGTTACCAAAAGCCAATAAATAAATAAATCATACAGGAGAAATGTGAATAATCATCAAGCTAGGGATAATGAACAACCAAAGGCTGAAACTGGTAGTGCTGTTCATTTTCTGACTGTGTATTTTTCCCAATCAGTGGCAGGCTGAGTGTGTGCTGTCAGACATGAGTCATATTGCAAACTCTTACTTGCCCTAAAAATTATTAGAAGAAAAACATAATACAACAAGCATTTGTCAATGCCGAATGTTGATTGCATTGGTCTGTTGAGCTCACTCAGTGGCCCTCTGTCACTGGCTCAGTCTGTTTGTCCTGGTGCTGCAGGCTGCTCTTTTGTACTGGGCTGCTGCCTGCATTGGCACCTTGTTCTGCAGAGGAAGAAATCTGCAGCTGTCTCGACAGAGCTCCATTGAGGTGGCTCACTCCCCCTCTCTCACTTGCTCATTCTGTTTCTCCTGGCACTGCAGGCTGCCCTTTTGTACTGGGCTCCTGCCTGTGTTGGTGGCTTTTTCTACCCACAAAGAAATCCACAGCTGTCCCGACAGAGCTCCGTTGAGGTCGCTCACTCCCCCTGTGTCACTCACTCATTCTGGTTCTCCTGGTGCTGCAGGCTGCCCTTTCATACTGGGCTCCTGCCTCTGTTGGCACCTTTTTCTGCCCACAAAGAAATCTGCAGCAGTCCCGACAAAGCTCCGTTGAGCTCGCTCACTCCCCTTCTCTCACTCGCTCATTCTGTTCTGCCAGTGCTGAAGGCTGCACTTTTCTACTGGGATCCTGCCTGCATTGCTGCTTCTTATGCCCACAAAGAAATCTGCAGTAGTTACAATACAGCTCTGTTGAGCTCACTCACCGCTCATTCTGGTTTTTTGCCATTGCAGGTGGCCCTTTGTACTGGGCCCCTGCATGCATTGCTGCCTTTTTCTGCCCACAAACAAATCTGCATCAGTCCCAACAGAGCCCTTGAGCTCACTGACTCCCCCTCCCTCACTCACTCGTTCTGTGTCTCCTGGTGCTGCAGGCTGCCCTTTTGTACTGGGCTCCTGCCTGCATTGGCGGCTTTTTCTGGCCAGAAAGAAATCTGAAGCAGTCCCGACACAGCTCCACTGAGCTCGCTCACTCCCCCTCTGTCACTGTCGCATTCCATTTCTGCCAGCGCGCAAGCGCTGGGCCCTTCCTGCATTGTCACATTTTCTGCCCACAAAGAAATCTGCAGCAGTCACACTAGAGCTCCGTTGAGCATGCTCACTACTGCTCTGTCACTCGCTCATTCTGTTTCTCTTGGCGCCGCAGACTGCGCTTTTGTATGGGGCTCCTGGCTGCGTTGGCACCTTTGTCTGTCCACAAAGAAATCTGCAGCTGTCCTGACAGAGCTCCGTTGAGGTCGCTCAGTCTCCCTCTCTCATCGCTCATTCTGTTTGTCCCGGCGCTGCAAGCTGCCCTTTTGTACGGGGCTCCTGCCTGCATTGGTGCCTTTTTCTGCCCACAAAGAAATCCCAGCAGTCCTGATAGAGCTCTGTTGAGCTCACTAAGTCCCCTTGTCTCACTCGCTCGTACTGTTTCTCCCACTGCTGCAGGCTGGCCTTTTGTACTGGGCCCCTGCCTGTATTGATGCCTTTTTCTGCCCACAAAGAAATCCACAGCACTCCTGACAGCACTTCAGTGAGTTCGCTCACTCCCCCTCCCTCACTTGCTCTCTCGTTCTGTTTCTCTCAGTGCTGCAGGCTGCCCTTTTGTACTGGGCTTTTGTGTTGGGGCCTTTGTCTGAACACAAACAAATCCACAGCAGTCCCAACAGAGCTCAGTTGAGCTCGGTCACTCCCACCTCCCTCTCACTCGGTCGATCTTAATCTGTCCCAAACACTGATTTCCCAGAGTGACCATGCTATTGTCCGGCAGTAGTGCAAAAACATATTTTAGCCAGGATGTGAAAAAATAACAGCTGTAGTGTTCATAAGGAGTTGTGAAAAAATGCCACTGTTGAAAATGTGGCGTGACAGTGTTACAAATTTGCAAAGTTACAAGGGTGCATGGAAACAGTTCAATGCATGCTTGTAACACAGTCATGTTATGGAGCTTCATCACCAAATTTTCAACACAGGGATTTTAGGACCTCTGCTCATGAACAGTGCCACTGTCATTTTCTTAATCTGTCCTGAACACTGATTTCCCACAGTGACCACGTTATTCTTTGCCGGAACTGTGAAAACACATTTCGGTCAGGCTGTGAAAAATGACAGTTGTACTACTTATAAGGAGGTGTGAAAAAATGGCACTGTTGAAAATCTGGTGTGACAATATTACAAATCTGCGAAGCTACAAGGGTGCATGGAAAGTGTGCAACACACACTTGTAACACAGTCAATTGATGGGCTATAATCACCAAATTTTCAACATAGGCATTCTAGGACCTGTGCTCATGAACAGTATCATTGTCATGTTCTTAATCTGTCCCAAAAAGTGATTTCCCACAGCGACCGCTCTATTCTGTGCCAGAAGTGTGAAAATACATTTTGGCCAGGATGGGAAAAATGACAGCTGCACTGTTCATAAGTAGGTCTGGGAAAATGGCAACTTTGAAAATCTGGAGTGAAAATATTATAAATTCGCGAAGTTACGAGCGTGCGTGCCAACTGCGCAATGCACACTCGTAATACAGTCATTTTATGGAGTATCGTGACCAAATTTTCAACATAGGCATTTTAGGACCTCTACTCATGAACAGTGTCATTGTCATTTTCTTAATCTGTCCTGAACACTGATTTCGCACAGCTGCCACAGTATTCTGCGCCGGTAGTGTGAAAACACATTTTGGCCAGGATGTGAACAATGACAGCTATACTGCTCACAAGGAGGTGTGACAAAATATTAATGTTGAAAATCTGGCATGAAAATATAGTAAATTTGCGATGTTACGAGCATACGTAGCAACTACGCAACGCACGCTCGTTAAAACAGTCATTTTTTGGATTTTTTCACCAAATTTGCAACATAGGCTTTTTGAGAGCCCACCTCATGAACTTTGCTACTGTCATTTTGTTAATCAGCCCCAAAGGGTGATTCAGCACAGTGACTGCGAAACCACCTTCAGGGCCGATTAATGCCATAACAGTTCAAGAATTAATGAGGAGGGGTCCAAAACCCCATGTTGAAAATTTGGTGGAAAAATTCTCCAAAATGCCTGAGATATGAACTAAAGTTGAAAAAACCCTATTTATTACATTATACAGCTTACCAGCATTTCCTCAGTTCGCGATCGGCTTTGAAGAGTGCAGACGTTCCCGGTCCAGTGAAGATTGTCGCGCCAAGCTCGGAGGTAGGCATGGGGTGAGGGGGGTGGGGAGGCAGGTGCGAGTGGTGGTGCAGGTTGTGGTGGGGGCAGGGTGTGGCCGAGGGACTGTTTCTTCTTTTAGGAAAACAAAACAAACAAAAGACATCGCTGGACAGTTTTTCCTTCACAGGCATCTGGCATGCTGGGGTGGGCCCCAGCATGCCAGCAGAGGTTCTTTGGGGCCAGCAGTAGTCGATGGATTGGGTCCCCCATCGGCAGGAACAAAATGGGTTATTATGCCGATGGGGATTGGGCACCTGGTCGGCAGAAACAAAACTGGGGTCATTATGCAGACGGGATTGGGCACCCGTCGGCAGGAACAAAACGGAAGGGGCTGTTTCATTATGCCAACAGGGATTGGGCACCTCGTCGGCAGGAACAAACGGAAGAGAGTGTTTAGAACACGCGGCAGCCGCCATGTTCACAAACACAGTAGGTTTCACATCCCGCCTTGCAATGATGGGTCGCTTCCTCGCTGTAGCGGATGGCTGACACTGCAATGACGCAGGCAGCTCCTGATTGCAGCGCTACTTTTTTTAGTAGTCCAGGCACGCTGGCTGAACTAGTGTCAGCAGCAGCGTGCCATGGCATTGGGGCACGGGGATTTAGCTTGCAGGCTGTGGGGCATTGGCACAACAGTGCCATGCCTCCACAACCTGCTTGTGGAGAAAGTTGATGCAACATGTTTCTTGTGCATGCTGCAATCAACATAAAAGGATCAGAAGATGAACAACACAACCAATTGCTGCAGCTGTTCAGTACTTTGAAATGGCAGTTAAGATATGCTGATCTAGCAAGAAGTATGTGATGTCATTACCCCAGAATTCTTTAATTGCATTCACTGTCAAAATCACATATAGCAATAAATAGGATTTCCTTAACATTGCATACAGAGAGGCAAGACATGTGAATATGCATGTATTTATTGCAAGAAAGGGCTTCAGTAAATTTTTCCAGTCAGTGGCAGGCTGAAAAGTGGTTAGCACTGCAGCACTGTTGGACATGGGTTCCATTGCAAAATGTCACTTAGAATAATTTTATTAGCTATAAAAAATAAAAACAAAAATAAAATACAGAATTAGAAGATGAACAGCGGTACCAATTGCTGCAACGGTTCACTACTTCTGAAATGGATTTAAGCTATACAACATGAATCTTGGAGCAGACGTTTATGTGTTGCTTGCAAATAATGAACCATTCCCAATTATATCTATTGATTTCTACATTGACAAACCATCAGGATTCATTCTGAAGGTACTCCCTATAGAGTTTGATTTAACTGCTCATGGATGCAGCATACAGGGTCCAGTTATTTCTCAGCTGCAACATCGCTCCAAATCCCACATCAAACTTAAATAACTATCACTCTATGCTTTAGTTGTGGAAAATGTCACAAGTCGGGGACACACACACACACACACACACACACACTCACACACACACACTCACACACTCACACATTCACACACTCACACACTCTACCAAAATCATTTTCATTTTGTTCATACAATAACTGATGATGCAAAAACCCAGTTCTCTGTGCCATCTATAAACAACATCTGAACACCGAATGCAACATTGGATGTAACCCTTGCATTTACATGTAGGAACATAGAAACTGACAGCAGATAAGGACCACAAGGCCCATCCAGTCTGCCCATTTCTTGTTCTACCTTATGAATGTGCCATCGGCTTTGCTCTGTCAATGGCCTATCTATTCATACTCATCTGTATTGCTCCCTTATGCCTATCCCATGCCTGTTTGAAGCCCTGCACTATATTCATATCCACCACTTGCTGAGGTAGTCCATTCCATGCATCCATCACCCTTTCTGTGAAAAAGAACTTCCTCATATTCCCTTAATCGGCCTCCTCTAATCTCATGCTGTGTCCTCTTGTCCTGCTATTTTTCTTATATTGAAACATGTTAGACTCTTTCACCTTGTTAATGCCCTCTAAGGTGCTTGAATGTTTCAATCATATCACCTCTCTCCCTCCTTTGCTCTAGGGTATACATATTGAGCTCCTTTAATCTGTCCTTATATGTCTTCTGATGCAGTCCCTACACCATTTTGGTTGCCCTTCTCTGACTGCCTCAATTTGGTTAATGTCCTTGTGAAGGTGTGGCCTCTAGAACTGCAGTACTCCAGATGGAGCCTAACCAGTGTCTTGTAAAGAGGGATTATTACCTCCCTGTTATGACTTGTGATACCCCTACTAATACACCGCAACATCCCCCTAGCCTTACCTACTGCTTTAGTGGTCTGCTTGGATGATTTCAGGTCATCGGTGATGATGATGCCCGAGTCTCTTTCTTCCCTTGTGACTGCCAGCAACTGTCCTCCAAGCCTATAGGTGGCTTCAGGGTTTCTCTTCACTATGTGCATGATCTTGCACTTCTTTGCGACAAATCCCAGTTGCCACTCTTCTGAACATTTTACTAGTTTATCCAGATCTCTTCTCATTCTGCCCACCCCATCTGGATCATCTACTCTGTTGCAGATCTTGGTGTCATCTGCAAACAGATAAACCTAACCCTCTAGTCCATCTGCAATGTCACTGATGAAGATATTGAAGTGGACTGGCCCCAGGACTGATCCCTGAGGTACCCCACTTGTGACTTGCATCTCTTTTGACTGTATACCGTTTACCACCACTCTCTGTTTTCTGCCCGTCAACCAGTTTGCAACCCAGTTGACCAACTTCTGACCCACCCCGAGCCTACCCAGATAATTAATCAATCTTCTACGTGGAATAGTATTGAAAGTTTTGCTGAAGTCAAGGTAGGCGACATCAGCTGCTCCCTCTTGGTCTACCACTCTGGTTACCCAGTCAAAGAAATCTATGAGATTAGTTTGACAGGACTTTCCTTTTGTAAACCCATGCTGTCTTGGATCCTGTGCTCCTATGGATTCCAGGTGTTGCACTATCCTTTGCTTAAGGAGTGCCTCCATAATATTGCTCACTACTGAGGTTAAACTGACTGATCTGTAGTTCTCTGTCTCCTCCCTACTACCACTCTTGTGGAGCAGGATCACATGAACTCTTCTCCAGTCTTCTGGGCTCTCTCCTGTGCTCAGAGACTCACTAATATAGAAACATAGAAGTTAATGGCAGATAAGGACCGCAAGGCCCATCCAGTCTGCCCATTTCTTTTTCTACCTTATAAATGTGCCATCGGCCTTTGCTCTGTCAGTGGCCTATCTATTCATACTCATCTGTATTGCTCCCTTATGCCTATCCCATGCCTGTTTGAAGCCCTGCACTGTATTCATAGCCACCACTTCCTGAGGTAGGCCGTTCCATGCATCCACCACCCTTTCTGTGAAAAGATAAACAGTTCTGATAATGGCTCGCTAGTTCCACTCTTAGCTCCTGTAGTACCCTGGGATGTATGCCATCATGTCCTATTACCTTGTCCACCCTGAGCTTATCAAGCTCTTGTAGGACCCTTTCTTTTGTGAAGGACTAGTGCACACCTCCCCCCCCATGTCCATGGTGCTGAGTTGTGGGCCCTGCCCTACGTTCTCTTCAGTAAATACTGAGCAGAAGTATCTATTTAGGATAGATGCTTTTACATGGTCCTCCTCCTCACATGCCCCCTTATTCCCTTTGATCTTAGCAATACCCTCTCTGGACTTTCTCTTTTCACTAATGTATCTATGGAAAGTCTTGTCACCTTCTTTTACTGTTTGTGCTAGTGTTTCCTTGGGTTTAGCCTTTGCCTGCCTTACTGCCTTCCCTGCTTCCCTTAGAGAAGTTTGGTATGCCTCCCTACCTTCATCCTGCTGTGCTCCCTTATATTTCCTGGAGGCCAGCCTTTTGGCTCTGACCTTTTGTGCTACTGTTTTTGAGAACCAAAGTGGTTTCCTTTTTCTTTGCACTTCCTTTCTCTCTAACACAAAGAGATGTTGCTTCAAGTATTGCATCCAATACTTTGCCCACTTTGTCTGTACCTCCTCACCTGTATTTCTTTTTGCCAGGGCTAGCTTATCTCTGTTGGCCATCTTATCAAAGTCAGCTCCTCTGAAGTCCCATATTTTTGCCTTGGAATGGGATGATTTAGTCTGATTTGCCAGTGTTCATCTACTGTGATTCTGAACACAGCAGTTGACCACCAAATGGTTAAAGGTTTCCCCAGCTTAACAGACATGACTATGGTAATTAGCAAGGAGCTGAGTGAAGATATCTCAGTTTATCTCAAAACACATAGTGGTTGGAAATGCTATAATGTATTAACTAAAGATGAGCTAATCAAAATGTTTTGGATCTGACCTTGTTGATATGTGAGCAGTATATTACACTGAGACAGTCAACTAACAAGCGGTCCGCTAAGGGTCTGCTTCTAGCAATGATGTTAGCATTGTTAGAGGCTTAATTACAGATGTTGATTTCTGTGAAGTCTAGTTTTACTGACTGTAAGAGATCAGTTGGTGAGAACACTGCAGAACACTCTAAAAATGTAAACATACTTCATTCTGAGCTGCAGGCATTACGTCAGCAATGTGACTGCCAGTTAACTACCTCAGATGAACACCCTGACATGAAAGTGCATGAGCTGAGTGAACTTTGTGATAAACTTCAGCTTGATAAACAGCAAGTTTTACAAATGAATGACAAACTGTCTAAAACTAATGAGTCTTTGATTCAGGAGAATGATGACTTAATAGCTGATTGCAAACAGGGAGTCAAGATTTAAAACAACTGAAGCTCATTGACATAGAGTTGTCTGCTGCCTACATGGTGTTACAGAAAGATGTGTCTAGAGGCTTGCTTGCTACAAATGCAAAGTTAATCATGACAAATGTTTTGCTAAAATGGTGAAGTTATGCCAACATGTGTTCCATTTACAAGGTAACTTTAAAGCTATGAAGGGCTTTAATTGTGTCCCCATTGATTTTTATTCCTCTTGGAAAGAGAACTCTGATGCAGAGAGTTCTGTAGATCAATCAGTACAGGCTAGCCCCAGGGCTGTCCCTGTTCCTGTTTTATCGAAAATGGTGGATGTCCTCATTCACAGAATGGAGGTGGATGTCAACATCTTGTGCAGCAGTGCCATTCACAAAATGATGCTGACTTACAACAAGATGGCCACCCTCGGGAGGTCCTCTTTCAAGATAGCCACTCCCACATCCTCCTACAAAATGACTGCACCCATACAGCCTATGACCTACAACAAAATGGCTGCACCCATACATCCTGTGCCCTACAACAAAATGGCTAGAGGGCAGCAAGCCAAGGCTAACTTAAAGCTATCCTACCTCCTGCAATTGCTGTTTTGAATTCAAAGGACAGAGTTGAAATTAATGCTATGATTGTTGAGACTATGGGGAGACTGGAGATTGCTGATGAGCAGCAAAACAGATTGCATGAGGAGGTTAAAAAAATGATTAAGGAAGCTAGTTCACAGGAAAGTGTACTGAAGTCAGTTGCACAGACTGCTGCAGAAATTACACACAAAACCTCCAGAGCGGTACCTTTAGAAGCTGACCAGAAACCAACTACAGGCAACCCCATGCAGGTTGTCCATTCAGCACAACAAATTGCTGACAGCATTGGGTGTATGCTGCCTAATGATAATTTGAGCTGTCATCTGGCAAATGTGAGCTCACACTGTGAAATGCTTAGCCTTCCAGAGGATTGTAAGGTTGAAGTCTTAAGGTTGACAATCAAACCTGGTCTGTGGTCCAAACTTAAGCCAGCTGTACGGCATTGTGCTAACATGGATTTTGATGATATCTGTACTAATTTGTTATCTGCTGCCAACCCGGGAGTTGTGGGTGTGCATTTAGCCTTGAATGTGAGACAACAGGCCAGAGAATCACCTGCCTCATACCATTCCCACTTGTGGATGGCTTATCACTCAGGCAAGCTCCTTGCAAAGGAGAAGCATAGCACAGACCAGACTGAATACAAGGATTTGTACATCAGAAACATGGCACCAGCCCTATGTGAGATGATTGAGTGTGCAGTGTTCCAGAACAGGACTCATTTGATAAAATTCAAATGGTAACTGAGAGCCTGTATCAGATGTATATCTGGTCTATCAATTATAAGGACAAAAACAAGGTTGCTGCAATTCAACAGCCTACCAGAGGCTACACCACTTATGCAGTGGAAGAGGGGATGGCGCCATCCAGCTCAGCTGCCACCACTACCCCTCCCAAGAAAGGGTGGAGATACAGCAATGAGCATAAAAAAAAAGAATAACAAGAATAACTATCAGGGTATGGAGCATAGTAATGCTAATCAATATAGGACTACTAAAGGCAGTGGGAATTACAAAACTGGACCACATGTAAACAGATTGCTGAGGAAAATAAAAGGTTGAGAGAGGTGTTGGATCATGTCAGATCTGCTAGAACCCCTTGTAGTGACCGCATCATTGCAGCAATTGTTCCAGCATTTCAACCCACAATGGGTTGGGGGGGAATACAGGACCTGAAATAGTTCAGGTCTTGTAGCTTCTTTTTACTGCTAAAACAACACTCCCACCCCCCACATTAACAGCACCAGCTCCACTTACCATGCAGCCCTCTCCACTGACACCTGCCACTGTAGCATCACCCGTGGCAGCAATGGCTACTACTAGCCAAAGTCAGTTATTTCCAGCTTATAATGTGAATGAAACCAGAACTGGTAAGAAAGTGCCAGCAATGGTTGCACAACTCACAGGGAGCCTAACATGGTATCCTGTGAAGGGGCTATCCCCAAGTGGGCACCTACCAAAATGGCTACCCACTTGCCGCAACTGCCCTGATGGTGAGGGCGTAGGGAGGGTGACTGGATGGGGAGGGTTCATGACACGGTGATGGGATATCATTACATTTTTCATTTCATTTCATTTTTTATTTTTTATACTTGTAAGCTGGATGAGCAAAACTGCCCATTTTCACCAGCAACAAGTTACAAGACATACTTAGACATACATAGCAATGCATACAAACAAGAACATTTACAAATAATACAATAATACATAGAACATAAGAAATGAAAAAAAGCCAATTATTTAACATGAGCATGTGCATATATCATTATCCATCATCCAATATTTTAATCTGGTTTTAAAAGACCATACTGTCATACCTTCTATTATATCAGTGGGTAATGAATTAAAAACAAAGGAGCCCTATATATACATCCCACGTGCATATGGAGCGCAGTAGGGGGTGGGAGCGAAAAGCTGAGCAACAGGTGGGAGGTTTTGTGAGGGGTGGTGCCATGCAGTGCCATCGAGCTGGAATCATGGTGTGGTGGGTTGGGTGCTGGCCTGGAGTGGCGGGAAAGCAGGATTCAGGACCTGAGCCAGTGTTTTTTGTTGCGCTCAGCCAGAGACAGATGTTTTTATTTTTACTGAATGCGCCCCCAACATGCACCCCTGAGTTAAGAATCTTATATTAGGGGTAAAATAATTTTTTGTTTTTGCGCCACTGTCACTAGCCCTGCAGTTGCACATTGCAGAAATCGATTTCGTGAAGGACGATTGCCTTCAGCACGCCTCTAAGACATGGAACCCCCATATATGTCACAATGACAATTAGAGGCCCCAGTCTGCATTGTTTCCTTTGGTTGTGGATACAAGTTGAATGCCTTGTAAAGGCCATGGTAGGGGCTGTCGACAGGTACTGCTGCTTTGATACAGGAGCAGCTCTCAGTACTACATGATGATGATGTTCTAGCTTCCTCACACTGGTCCACCAGAGTGTTGACCCTTGCTCAAGGTGTGGATGGTACCATATTGCAGACATACAGGTCCATCCCCATTCCAGTGGTAGTGGGTATCCTAAACACCCAATTCACTTTTGACCTCATGGTGTTACGTCATCATCCCAGTATTTTAGGGATTGATTTCCTTGCACAGCATGGCTGTTTTGTGGAATTAGCCAGCAGGCTAATGATTCAGATTCCAGGCCAGTACCATACTATCATGATATGTGATTCACATGTCCTGGCTGCCATTACATGCAATGACACTGAGTATGATGTCATAGATGTCCACAAGGATCATGACTCATATAGTGAGCTGAAGCATATACTTGCAAAACACCAAGATGTATTTACAACAAACAAACATGATTGTGGCAGGATGAAAACATCCACGAAGTAACAGGCCCAGACCCTGTTAGACAAAAACAATACCCTTTCCTGCAGAAGCCCTGCCATTATTGAGAGAGACTATCCAGTCTCTACTCCAACAGGGAGTGATTAGACCATGTGTTTCAACCGTAAACTCTCCCATTTGGCCTGTGAAGAAACTAGCTGGGGCTTGGAGACTCACAATTGATTATCAAAAAATTAATCAAGTAACCCCAAGCTGAACCTCAACAGTGGCATCAGTACCAGATGTGTTAACAATGTTAACACCTGACCGCAAATGGTTCAGTGCATTGGACATTTCCAATGGATTTTGGTCTTTACCATTGGCTAAGGAATGGCAATATAAATCTGCCTTCACTTTCGAAGGGCATCAGCACACATGGACATGCCTCCCTCAGGGGTTTCATAATAGCCCCTTCCTCTTTCATATACATGTGAAAGAAGCATTACAGGAATTTTCAGCCCCTGAATGCCTTCTGCAGTATGTGATGATTTGCTCTTGTCCATAGCTACCAAAACAGAACATTTGGTTCTACTTGATGAGCTACTGACCCTCTTACAGAGGGCAGGCCTCAAATGCAACCCTTCTAAAGCACAGTTGTACCAGAAAGAAGTCACCTTCTGGACCCTCTGCATGACTGAAAAGGCAGAAGCCCAGACTTGAATAAGATTCAAGGACTACAGACTTGCCCCTACCGACTAGTGTGGCAACTTTCAGATGTTTCCTGGGCATGGTAAACTACTCTAGGGATTTTATTTGTGATTTCACACAGCAAGCAGTGCCTCTGTATGAGTTAATGAAAAGAATGTCCCCAGGACATGGGGTCCAACACAGACAGCAGCTGTAATCAGCCTAAAACAGTCGCTGGCCTCAGCTCCTGCTTTGGTTAATCCAAATCCATCTTTGCCTTATCATTTAGAAACAGCAGTTACAAATGTAGCCATTTCAGCAGTTCTAGCACAGAAATCTAATGGACACATTAGACCTATTACCTATGCATCACAAATGCTTTCTCCGGTGGAGAGAAAGTATAACCTCTGTGAAAGTGAGGTAGACACCAACACAGAGATGTCGATAGGGAGAAGGGCAGGGGTGAATGGAGAAAGTGGCATACGCACTAAGGACAGGGATGGGGCAAAAAGGTGTAAGGCCATCAAGAAATGGAGGGTAATGAGTACCGGTGCCCATAGTCTGGGCAACAAGCTCCCTGAACTGGTGGCCTTGATGGAAGAGGGATGCCTGGATATCGTAGCAGTCACAGAAACATGGTACACAGAGAACCATGACTGGGATGTTAACATACCAGGGTACACAACCTACAGGAGAGACAGGGAGGGGAGAAGAGGGGCTGGAGTAGCTCTCTATGTAAGAGAAGGGATAAAAGCAACTGAACAAAAGAGTAAACAGGGAGGAGAGGAGGCACTGTGGTCACCTTAGAGACTGGAAATGGCACCACAATCTGCACAGGGGTTGTATACAGACCCCCATGTCAAGGGGAGGGAATTGACAAGGATATGATAGAAGGCATACTTAGGATGGCAGAGAAAGGGAGATACTGTTGATGGGAGACCTTAATATGCCAGATGTTAACTGGAGCACTTTTGCTGCAGCCACATCTAAAAGCAGGGCCATTCTCGATGCCCTTCAGGTGGCATGCCTCAGACAGCTAGTTTTGGAACCTACACATGAGGGAGCAATCTTAGACCTCATACTCTCAAATGGGGACAGTGAGAGGACCTAGATCTAGAAGTGGTAGCCATTTGGGAACAAGTGACCACCAAACAGTGTGGTTCATGATAAAGTCAGCTATAGAGCAAGCCATACAAAAGTGAGGGTTATGGACTTCAGGAGGGCTGACTTTGCAAAATGGGAGAGTGCCTAGAAAAGCACTAGCAAACAGGCAAGAAGGAGGGTAGATCAACAATGGGAAACATCCTGGAAGGTCAGGAGAAAAAATAGCATTCAGGAAGTATAAGGAAACACAGAAGGAGCAGGACAGAGAGCTGTACCAGTTAAGGCAGAAGGAAGCAGGGAGGGAAGTCAGAATAGCAAAGGCCCAAACTGAGGAAAAGATAGCCAACTCAGTTAAGAAGGGGGATAAAACCTTTTATAGGTACATCAGGGAGTGTAGAAAGACAAAGGGAGGGATAGTGAGGCTGAATAGAATGGACGGTGGGTGGGCAGAGAGGGACAGTGAAAAAGCAGGGATACTGAATGAATATTTCTGCTCAGTATTCACAAAAGAGGAGGGGAGGTGCCTAATCCAATTAACAGAAGCACTCTTGATGGGGGGTCATCCAGTCCTTTCACAGAAGAAAGGGTTCTGAAAGAACTCCTAAAACTGAAGGTGGACAAAGCAATGGGGCCTGATGGAATTCACCCCAGAATTCTAAAAGAATTAAGGGAGAACTAGTGACACCACTGACTACCCTTTTTAACAAATCATGGGAGGATGGTGTGGTACCTGAGGACTGGAGGAAGGCAGATGTGATTCCCCTTCACAAAAGTGGGAGCAAGACAGAGGCAGGAAACTACAGACCTGTCAGTTTGACCTCTGTGGTAGGGAAAGTGATGGAATCACTTCTGAAGGAAAGAATTGTTGAGTACCTAGAGGCCAGTGGGGCACAGGACCCAAGGCAGCATGGGTTCACAGCAGGAAGGTCATGTCAGATGAATCTAATTGATTTCTTTGACTGGGTGACCAAAGTAGTAGACCAGGGAGGGGCTGTGGACATGGCCTACCTAGACTTTAGCAAGGCATTTGACACAGTCCCACACAAAAGATTAATAGTCAAATTAACCAGCCTGGGAGTGGGTCCCAGGGTGGTAGCCTGGGTAAAACATTGGCTGGACAACAGGACACAGAAGGTAATTGTAAATGGAGTCCACTCTGAAGAAAGAGGGGTTACTAGTGGGTACCTGCAGGGTTCAGTACTGGGTCCAGTCCTTTTTAATGTCTTTATAAGTGACATTGCAGAGGGACTGGAAGGAAAAGTATGCCTCTTTGCAGATGACACAAAGATCTGCAACAGGGTTGATACACAAGGAGGTGTGGAAAGGATGAGAAGGGACTTGGCAAGGTTGGAGGAATGGTCAGAAGTATGGCAGCTTGGATTCAATGCAAAGAAGTGCAAAATAATGCACCTGGGAAACAAAAACCAAGGGGAAGATTACACAATGGGGGGGAGGTAGTAACAACAACAAAAATGGAAAGGGACCTGGGGGTAATCATATCAGATGACCTTAAGGTTAGCAAGCAATGTGAGAAGGCAGTAGGGAGGGCTGGGGGGATACTGGGATGTATAGGGAGAGGCATCACCAGCAGAAAACAGGAAGTTGTTATCCTCTGTACAGACAGTTGGTGAGACCCCATCTGGAGTACTGCGTCCAGTTCGACTGTGCAAATGCCTTGCAAAGTCTAGGTAAGCCATGTCCACACCCTCCCTGATCTACTACTTTGGTCACCCAGTCAAAGAAATCTATCAGATTCGTCTGGCAGACCTTCCGCTGTGAATCCATGCTGCCTAGGGTCCTGTGTCCCTCTGGCCTCTAGATACTCGACAGTTCTTTCCTTCAGAGTGATTCCATCATTTCCCTATCACTGAGGTTAAACTAACAGGTCTGTAGTTTCCTGCTTCTGCCTTGCTCCCACTTTTGTGAAGGGAATCACATCTGCCCTCCTACAGTCCTTGGGTACCACCCCATCCTCCCATGATTTGTTAAAAGGGGTAGTCAGTGGTGTCACTAGTTCTACCATAGTTCTTTTAAATTCTGGGATGAATCCCATTAGGCCCCATTGCTTTGTCCACCTTCAGTTTTAAGAGTTCTTTCAGAACCCTTTCTTCTGTAAATGGGCTGGTATCAACTTCTGTATCCAGAGTGTTTCTACTGTTTGTTTTATGTACCTCCCCTCTTCATTTGTAAATACTGAGCAAAATATTTGTTTAGTATCTCTGCCTTTTCACAGTCTCCCTCTGCCCACCCTCCCTCCCTTTATTAAGCCTCACTATCCCTCTCTTGGTCTTCCTTCCCTTCCGATGTACCTATAAAGGTTTTATCCCCCTTCTTAACTGAGTTGGCTATCTTTTCCTCAGTTTGAGGCCTTTGCTGTTCTGACTGCCTTCCCAGCCTCCTTTTGCTTTAACTGATATAGTTCTCTGTCCTGCTCCTTCTGTGATTCCTTGTACTTCCTGAATGCTTTCTTTTCTCTTGAACCTTCACTGCCACTTCCTTTGAGAACCATAGTGGTTTCTTACATCGTTTTTTTGTTTATTTGCTTCACACAAGGCTCGTTACCTCTGTGATGGCAGTTTTATTATTCCCCATTGTTCCTCCACCCTCCTTCCTGCCCATTTGCTAGTGCATTCCTTAGGCACTCACTCATTTTGCAAAGTCAGCCCTCTAAAGTCCAGTACTTTTGCCTTTTTGTAGCTTGACTCTATTGCTGTGTTTATTGTGAACCATACTGTTGATGGTCGCTAGTTCCCAGATGGCTACCCACTACATCTGTGATCCTCTCTCCATCTCCATTTGAGAGAATCAGGTCTAATATTGCTCCCTCTTGGGTGGGCTCCAATACTAGTTGTCTAAGGCATGCCCCTGTTGGGCATCTAGAATAACTCCACTCTTCGAAGTGGCTGCTGCAACTGCACTCCAGTTAACATCTGGCATATTCAGATCACCCATCAGCAATATCTCCCCTTTTTCTGCCATTCTAAGTATACTTTCTATCATTTCCTTGTCCATTTCCTCCCCCTGAGAAGGGGGTCTGTATACAACCCCTGTGCGGATTGTGGTGCCATTGCCTGTCTCCAAATTTACCCACAGTGCTTCTTCTCCTCCTCCCTGTTTACCCTTTTGTTCTGTTGCTTTTATTCCTTCCCTTATGCAAAGAGCTACTCCGCCTCCTCTTTTACCCTCCCTGTCCCTCCTGTAGATAGTGTATCCTGGTATGTTTACGTCCCATTCATGGTTTTGTGTGTACCATGTTTCTGTGACTGCCACGATATCCAGATGTTCCTCCTCCATCAAGGCCACTAATTCAGGAAGCTTGTTACCCAGACTACGGGCATTGGTACTCATTGCTCTCCATTTTTTGATGGCTTTACCTTCTGTTGCAGCATCCCCCACTGACCTTTCTACCTTGGTCTTTTTCTCATTTAGTACCCTATTTTGTAGGGAGAGACTGGGATTTTCCTGCTGCTTATCAGTGCCTCCACCTTTGACTAGTTTAAAAGCTTGCCAATGAAGCATTTAAACCGATTGCTCAAAAGACTTGTTCCCTTCCTGGACAGATGCAGACCATCCTGCCAGTATAGGCTGGTGTCCCTCCAGGTGGAACCCCAGTCCCCAATGAAGCCAAACCCCTGTGCTCCACACCATTTTTTCAACCATTCATTAAACTGCATGGTGCTAATTACCCTCGCCTCCCCCATGCCATTGACAGGCAGCACCTCTGAGAAGGATACTGTGTGTGCTACTTGTCTTAGGCCCCTCCCCAACTCTGCAATGTCCTCCTGCACTGCTCTAATCTCATGATGAGCCAAGTCATTTGTCCCTAGGTGGACAATTACGTCCAGCTCAGACTCCCTTGCAGCTGTTCTCGTGATCCTGAGGATCGCTTCCTGTCCCTCAAGCCATGGCACCAGGCAGGCACCTTACTTCAGTTTCCCAGCTTTCCCAGTTCTATCCCTAATAATTGGGTCCCCCACCAGAGCTGCTTCCTTTCCCTGTGGTGTCCTCTGCCTCCTTCCTGTGGGCCTCCCTTGTGACAGTTGTCATCAGTCTTCTCTGTGGGTGCATCCATAGGGGAGCTATGCTCCCCCAGAATGGTGTATGGATTGTGGAGTGGAACAATTGACTGGGTGTGCCTCTGTTCCACCATCCTCACCCTCCCTGAGCCCACTGTGGTCCAACTGCTGTGCTTTCTTTGCAACCTCTGAGGTAGTGGTGGTGGTGCTAGTGCTCCCTGGATGGGAGATGTTCTTGTCCTACTGTCCAGTGTGGCCTGGGGGAAGGTTTCCTTACTACTGACCAGTGTGGACCAAAGATGGGCAACTTCCTTCCTCAAAGCAGAGGTTGTCTGCAAATAGGGAAGCATCTCAGCCTCCAGAAGACTCCTGGAAGACTGCTGCCCACAGCCATTACATTGCACTAGTCTCCACATGTTTCTCTACTTTTTTGTTTGTTTGTGTGTGTGTGTGTGTGTGTGTGCATGTGTGATTGGTTTGTTATATGAAATATATATCTTATACAATGTGATGCTTATATTGTCAGTGCAGTGTGCTAGAGAGGATGTGACAGTGATATGCACCTTGCACTCTTGAGGAAATGATGTCAGAACCTCAGGTATAAAGGAACTATTTCCAGGGTGGGTGGGTGAGGGTGGGAAGGGTTTGGGCCTAAACTGTGCCCTCACAAAACAATCAGCTAAAGCTCTCACCCACTGCTGCGATGAGAGCCTTCCTGTCAGCAAGATACCCTACACAACAATTTGACAGAGAAAATACCCTGCTAATCAAACAGAGAAAATCCAGACATCCAAGTCAGACACAGTTAAACCTCTCCAGCTCCAAAACAGCCTGGTGGTTTGTTAGCCACAAAGGAAAATCAAATATGCAGTTATTTCAGCCCTTCTGAAGATGCTGACAAGATAAGCAGTTTTGAAAACCCCCTTTCTGAATTAAAAACTAAAATAATTAAACACAAAGCAATACCAATGTAAAAGTAAGGAAAACTTCTCTCAGACGTAAGCAAGAGAGAGAGATTAGTTACAGATATCTAGTCCAATATAATATATCCCATGCAGCTTCTCAGTTGTTTGAAAGCACACACAGTACACAACTTGGAAGAAGATGGACTTCTGTCTAAAATAGGATCACACCAGTAGTTTATAGTAATTGATCAATGCTGAAATGGTCAAGCTAGAACAATTGGCTGTGATGCAGACCTCTCTGACTTGTGAAGACAATTTCCCCCACCTCAGGCTATGTCTGGCATCCAATTACAAACTGCAGCTTTTGCTATTTAAAATCACACAACTACCACCAACTACTGCAAAATATATTGATGCAGATTGTCACAGAATTCTAGTAATCAGTCCAGTTAGCCACAAAGGAAAATCAAATATGCAGTTATTTCAGTCCTTCTGAAGATGCTGACAAGATAAGCAGTTTTGAAAACCCCCTTCCTGAATTAAAAACTAAAATAATTAAACACAAAGCAATACCGATGTAAAAGTAAGGAAAACTTCTCTCAGACGTAAGCAAGAGAGAGAGATTAGTTACAGATATCTAGTCCAATATAATATATCCCATGCAGCTTCTCAGTTGTTTCAAAGCACACACAGTACACAACTTGGAAGAAGATGGACTTCTGTCTGAAACAGGATCACACCAGTAGTTTATAGTAATTGATCAATGCTGAAATGGTCAATTTAGAACAATTGGCTGTGATGCAGACCTCTCTGACTTGTGAAGACAATTTCCCCCACCTTAGGCTATGTCTGGCATCCAATTACAAACTGCAGCCTTTGCTATTTTAAATCACACAACTACCACCAACTATTGCAAAATATATTGATGCAGATTGTCGCAGAATTCTAGTAATCAGTCCAGTTAGCCACAAAGGAAAATCAAATATGCAGTTATTTCAGCCCTTCTGAAGATGCTGACAAGATAAGCAGTTTTGAAAACCCCCTTCCTGAATTAAAAACTAAAATAATTAAACACAAAGCAATACCGATGTAAAGTAAGGAAAACTTCTCTCAGATGTGGCAGAGAGAGATTAGTTACAGATATCTAGTCCAATATAGTATATCCTATGTAGCTTCTCAGTTGTTTCAAAGCACACCCAGTACACAACTTGGAAGAAGATGGACTTCTTAGATCATGAATTTATACTTAATAATTCTCTCTTATTAGGGCACAAATCTTGATTTATTGAAAGTCATGGTTATTTAGCTGAGAGAGATATAATTGACCGATATTCATCAGCCAGATTTTGTTAAAAGAAAACATAACTTTATTGTTTGTAAGATTCTGATATTTGCTGTGTCTTACATATTCATATCATTGTGTCTGTATTAGGAAGATTGTTTGTATACTAAAATCTCCTAATAAAAGATAAAGTAAAAAAAAAAGAATAAGAGCTCCGTGCCTACCTCCTGGTCTCCGACAGATGCATGTGTGACCAGACCCTAGGGCATACACCTAGCTGGCTTCCTTAGACTGTCCTCTATAACCTAATTAGGCACTTCTCATTTTGCCTGCCTATTTTGCTTTCCTTTTAGGCAGCTTAACTTATTAGACTGTAATGATAGATATGAGGCCTCCCACTGTGAAACTATCTGGAATACTATACTATTTACTTTGCACTGTCTGGCTTATACGCATATACCTGTAGCTGATCTCCTTGAATCTGTATTCGTTTCCCTGTGTTGCTGAAATGCCTAATTTAAGCCTAATCTCCTGATTTCAGGTATTATGTGTCTGTCTCCATTGTAATGTTTTTGACCTATGTTTGCATTATGTACCTGCCTCTATTGTAATGTGTTTCACCTATGTCTGTAACTCTCCTGGGTCATGCCTTAAATAGGCAATTTCATTGTCTAGAATACTTACCTGATAATCAAAAATTAAATAAATAAATATCAAAATAAAATTGTGCATCAGCTTCAGGGTTATCAGCTTCACTCTAAATTGTTGGGTAATCAGACTGCTTACTACAAGGAGAGAGTCGATATCTTGCTTAGTGAAGGTTACATGAAGGGCTACAAGAGAATACATATCATACACTTATAGTATCACATCCTGTTGTACCATCAGTTCATATACTACTAAAGCTATATAAAAATCTACAGTGTCCACAAGGATATCCCATTATTTTAGGTAATGGATGGCTAATAGAGCCCCTTTCAAGATTCCTAGATGAACAGTTGGTGCTACAGACTTTTGTTCAGTCTTTACCATCATACATCTGAGACGTACGGAAGTTGTAAATTTGGCTGAGAATCTGGGCATACAGGATGACTGTTTTTTCTCCACATTAGATGTGGACTCTTTGTATATCATAATTCCTCATAAAGAAGGTCTTTAATTGCTGACTTTTTCCTTGATAAGAGAGATGAGATATCATGTGTCAACCTCCCCACCATTTCCTGGTAAATACAGCAAATCTGGTATTGGACTCCAACATGTTTGCATTTAAATCTAGGTACTGCAGTATAAACAACAGAATGATACTGCTATGGGGCCACTATGGCCCCCAGTTACAAATATTTGCTCTGGAGGAAGTGGGAGACAGACAACTTGTATAGCAGTGCCAGAAATCCTTATCTTGACAGTTTGAATGTGTGGCCTCATTACATAGATGACATCCTTGCCTGTTATGGTTCAAAAACAGATTTCCACAAATTTATTTTGTGGTTAGAAAGCACAAATCCTTGTTTGAAACTGAAAGGTACTATAAAAAGAGACAGTAGTGCATTCTTGGATTTGAACATATAAAAGTTGCCAATGATTTGGAGGTACTTATTTTGGAGCCAAATTGTGGGACATAGTGAAAGAAGGGCCAAGTGTAGTGTTTGTCATCCTTCTGCAGTCAAAGACAGGGTGGTGTCAAGCCTATATATGGGTCAAAAGACTGCACCTGCTGAATGGCTGTCAGCACCCCCCTGTCGGTACATACAAGTATGGTCACTGTATGTACTGCAGACATATTAAACAGGGCAACTCATTTACCAATCCTAACACTGATGTGAAAATACATTTGAAGGATTTCATGAACTGTAACACATTTAGGATAGTGCACATATGCTCATGTGGTTCCTTCGGTTCTACTGTCATTATGGAGAGGGTACATCATTGAAAATCAATTTTGGCAACGTGCACACCCGATGCACAGGAAAACAGTGCTGGGGACTTAGATTTTAAATGTTAATACCCCCCCGCACTCCCCTATTAAAGGATTCTTAACTCCAGGAGGGTGCATGTTGGGGGGTGCAAATTCCGCAACTGGCTGCAAGGGAGACAGCAGAGGGTGGTGGTGAGAGGGGAGCTCTCATCTCCCAGGGTGGTGACAAGCAGGGTGCCACAGGGCTCTGTACTGGGGCTGGTGTTGTTTGGGATCTTCATAGCAGACATCTCAATAGGCATAAATTTTGTGCCAGACACATAAAAATGTAGGAGCACCTGGACCCGAACCTAGAACCCTTGCAGCTTTAGTCAGCCCCACACCAACCATGCCAGGCCAATCCTCCCTCCCTTCTGTCATGCTCGCTTCCCCCCCCACGTGCGTATACATATAGCGATGTCCTGTCACTATATACATGAACCTTCTACATCCAGTTGCCTTCTTCACTCCCTCACTCTGTCCTTCCTGTGCCGCAAGTGGGTCACTGTTTTGGTAGGCACCCACTTGTGGCTAGCCCACATCACAGTATACCGTTCCTTCTATATTTGAAGTACCATGCACCAGTTCAGAATAAAAATTGGAAAATATATTTAGGCTATCCAGAAAGGTAATTTGACATATGCTATAGTAAGATACTTGAGAAATACCAGTCGTGAAAACCATGATGTAACTTTTAAGGGGATAGAAAAGGTGAGACAGGATCCACATGGTGGAAATTGGCAGCAAAAAATAGGACGTAGAGAGTCCTATTGGATATACCTACTGAGGGCCAAGAATGTTTTGGGACTCAATGAAATTATAGAGTTAACTACATTTTTATAAACAAGGAAAAGTTCCCTTTTATGCTGTTGTACCATATCATTGACAATTGTATGAAATTTGACAGGAATCTTTTTGTTTGACATTTGTGAATGGATGTTTGTAAAATCATAGAACTAATATTTGTATGGGGCTAGTACAACATACTTCACACAGTCATAAACAATTGATATGTACATATTGGAATGATTGTTTCTAAGAGGGAATAATTGGGACTAAATGTAAAGTTTAATAAGTGTAACTGTATGGTCCAGGTAAAGGATTATTTTTCTTGTTCTAGCTACAGTACAAGATTTGAATACATGATGTTAATATATGTAATATGTCCAGTATAACTTATTATTTCTAAGTAATGACCCTCTAATTGACACTTATATATAAGATATATAATGTCAATATGCACATTTGATGTGGTATGAAGAGAACAAAAATACTTAAAGTATAATTTGGATATTTCTAGTTTATATGCAACAGTGGAATTTGAGATTGGCCCTGTCTCTAAAACATCAGCCAGCCTGTAATAACAAATGTTTACATAAGGTGTAGTGCCCAGACCAGTGTATTCTGGTCACATTATTTTAGTCAATTTTACATGCCTCTGTATTGTTTTAAATAGACAGAGGCCATGCAATAGATGTCCTGTACCTGGACTTCAGTAAGGCATTTGATTCAGTGCCATATGGGAGGCTAGGAAATAAGCTGGAAGGCACAGGGAAGGGGCAAAGATGGTAGGAGGGGTAGTGAACTGGCTGCAAGGGAGCCAGCAGAAGGTGGTGGTGGGGCGGGGGCTCATCTCCCAGAGGCGGTGACAAGCAGGGTGCCACAGGGCTCTGTACTGGGCGGTGTTGTTTGAGATCTTCATAGCAGACATCTCAATAGGCATCAAGAGCAAGACCAGTCTGTTTGCAGATGACACCAAGATGGGTGCAGCAGTGGATGTCTTAGAAGGGTGGCAGGGGTTTCAAGATTATCTGGCAAAACTGGAGGCCTGGTTGGACACTTGGAAGCTGTGGTTCAATGCCAAGAAATGCAAGGTACAACATTTCAGTGCAAAAAATCCAAGGAGGTGCTACCAGCTCGGGGGGGATTCAACTAGCCCAGATAGAAGAGGAGAAGGATCTGGGGGTGATCATAACAGGAGCAATGAACAATTCAGCACAGCATAGAAAGGCAGCTGCAAAGGCCAATAGGATGCTGGGTTGTATTGCCAGAGGCATGTCCTCTAGGAGGGGGGGAAGAGATTCTGCCGCTATACCTGTCACTGGTTAGACCACACTTGGACTACTGCATGCAGTTCTGGTGACTGTACCTGAGGAAGGACATTAGGTTACTGGAGGGTGCAGCACAGGGCAACAAAAATTATCTAGGGGCTGGGGACTTACCCTATGAGAGAGCAGACTGAGGAAGCTGAACATGTACTTCCTGGAGGAGAGGAGAAATAGGGAGGACATGATTTAAACCTTCAAGTACATAAAGGGAATAAATAAGATGGACACGGAGGCTTTTAAATCAAGGAAGGGAGGGACACTCAAGAACATAATCCAAGATTGCAAGTGGGAAGGTTCAGGAGGAAATGAGGAGACACTTTTTACAGAGAGGGTGGTGTCTAGGTGGAACACATTGCCAGAGAAAGTGGTATGCTGTAGAACAGTGGGCTGCTTCAAAAGTGGATGGGACAAGGTAAGGGGGAAGGTCACTGAAGGGGGGAGGGAGGGGCAGCTGCAGTATAAGGGCTGCTAGCTGCACAATCGAACAGACTTGATAGACCATAAGGCCTTTATTTGTTGGGAATTTCATATGTTTGTATGTTCATATGATCGTAAATATGCACATGAATTATGCTTATCACTATATAACATTGTATACATTTCAACATGGCTGTCTGTTGCTATGTTTACCACATGGTACATTATACATACAGTAGAAGATAGCAGCACAGTCACTCTGATAAAGCTTGGGAGCACCAGAGCAAAATGCTAGGTCTGTGATTATCAATTGTAGCCAGCGTGGAGCTATACATGCACTCTGGACTATGAGGCTGGTTTAATGTCTGACTGCACAGTGGTGAAGCAATAATAAATGGTGAAAAGCTTCTAATACTGTTTTTGTGTACCTTTATTGTCCTTGCCATAGGGTGCTAAATGCCTGCTTGTTTTCTGATCACTTGAGTAACACAGCTAACCTTCTTGCATTGCCAAATTTAGTACAGTTGCTAATGCTGGGGCTAGCTCCTCTGCCCCCCAATTAACCTCTCGGTAAACTGTCGGCTCCTTTGGCCTTAAGTCGCATTTAACTTTTCCAAGTTTGTCATGAACTGATTCACTTGTGACCAGATATTCTTGTGGGATACATACACCCTCAACTGCAGGAAATTCAAAGTGTCCATATACATGGTCAAACTGCAGAAGTAGTCATTGATTTTCACATACAGTGAATGTATTTCTTCTTTGTTGTTAGCATCAGTCATCCCCAAATTTTCCAACCTATTCTCCCTTTTCCCCCAAACTTTCTTAGTACCCCCACCATTTTCTACTGTCCATAGTCAAGAGATTCTGTATTTTATCCTATAAAACTTCCTTCTGAAGTTCTTATTGGCTCTATTCTTCTTATTCCTGTACAATCGATACATCACCTAATTTCCCTTTTTCTTAGCTGACTGTCTTGCCTTTGCCCATTTCTTAAACTGGCCAGTGATCCATGGCTTATTACTACGAATGTTACAAATTAAAGTGAGAAAGAAATAATGTGATCTACTGGGAATTGAACCCAAGCCCCTAGAATACCACCCCGGTGCTCTAACCAGTGAGCTATGGCTCACATGGTTGGACCTGACTTTTCCAGGACACACTATGCACCTTAATGACTTTCTTTGTTACTGGATTTTCTCTTATGCCATTTTATAATTCCCCACTAACCTTTCTTCACACATTCTGCACAAAACTATGCAAAAAGCACATTTCAAAATGTATTATTCCTTTTTAAGCTGCTCCACTGTGACTTCTTTGTTCAGTACCAAAATTTCATGAGTACATACAGTATCTCTTTTAGGAAATTTAAAGAAAGGCAAAGGCAAGATTACTACAACATTATAGTCTGACTGTCCTGTAGGGCAAAGTATCAGCAGTCTCTGATACTAGCCTTCCAATTTAGTTAGAAACAAATCTAAGATATTGGTATCCATTGTGGATTTATTTATTTATTCTGCTTTTGTTTACCGTGTAGGGTATACTAGGCATACATATTCCTGTTTTCAGGAATGACCTGGGAGAGTACAGTTACATTTTTGGACAAATGTGGGAGAGCACAGTTTAACATATTGGACAACATTTACAAGGCAACAGGCAACGAAACAAGAATAATACAGTATTACATGTAACCTAGGGTAATCCAGGAACAAGTAAAGGTAAGACAATATCAGTAAGCATGATCTAGTAGGATTAGAACAGTACATTGTTACATGGAAGAAGCCACTATTACACATAGGGTTCAAGCAGAGGAAGAGAGGCATATACACCCTTGTGGGGAAGAGTGGCGAGAGTGCTTAGTTGGGGCAGGAAGGGTACAGAGGGAGGGGAGAGGGGGAAAGGGGCAGAGAGGAAGTATGAAGGGATAAGTGCATGGTGTTGAGCTTGTTAGGGACATGTGCATATCGAGCGATTTAGCAGGAGAGGGTGGAGCTGCCTTTTGAAGGTATTAGGTTCAATGCATGATCGTACATCAGTGGGAACATAGTTCCACTGAGTAGGACCTGTGAAGGAGAAGATTATAGTGCCATATTTGGTTTTAGATCTGGGGATGAGTAGTTCCCAGCTCCAGATGACCTAAAAGTGTAGTGGTTTATGCTGGCTGACAGGAGGGAGGCTTGTGTGAGAGGCTTCTGTGTGGATAGTATGTTGTGTACAATTTTATGAGAGAGGAGTCAAGCAAGGCAGTTGGGGAGGGGCCAGCCTAAATTACTATAGAGTTGGCAGTGGTGGGTAAGAAGGTTGCGGGATAGGGCAAATCTACATATATTATTGTAGCAGCGCATGGTCCATTTCCACCTGAGAAGTTTAGATGAGTGGGCAAACACAAGTAGTCCATAAAACAGCTTAGGGAGGTGGAGGCTGCGAGCAACTGCAATTTGCACAGAGGGTGATAGATTACTTCTGGCATGGTAGGCAATGCCTAGACTGGAATTGACAGCTTTACAAACAGACAGTATGTGACAGGAGAAATACAGGGAGGGATCAAGGGTGATGCAGAGGTACCTGAAATTAGTTACAGTAGCAAGGGTGGTGCCATCCTCAGTGGTCATGGTATGGGGGGGTGCATGTTTTTTAGTCTACAAAGGGTTCTGAAGGGCATGGCTTGGGACTTGGAGTAGTTCATGAGAGCTTATTTTCCTGAACCATGACTGAACAGAGGCTAGGTCAGATGCTAGGTCCCTGTTGTTGTCATCTGTGTAGTCAACATGACTGAAGAAAGCCAAGTCATCTGCTTAAAATAGAGGAGTGGTGTTTTTGAAACAGTGAGTAATGGTGTTTATGTATAGGCAGAACAGTTAGAGGCCAAGTATAGAACCGTGTGAGACTCCTAGGAAGGTTGGGAGGTAGTCTGAGTGGGTGGTGCCAAGTCTGACTCACAGCCTGTCGAAGAAGTAGCTGGAGAACCAGGGTCAGGCATGTTCTAAGATTCTGATAGTACTGAGTTTGTTTAGTAGTATGGGGTGGCTGACTATATCGAAGGTTTTGGTTAGGTCCATGAATACCATCCCAGTAAGTGTGCCTTGGTTGAATGCTGAGTAAATTGCATTAGAAAGGGTGAGTAGCGCTGTGGTGGTGCTGTGGTTCTTGTGAAAACCATGTTGGACAAGGCATAAGAGATTGTGTTTTTCAAGATATGTTGTTAGTTGAGTGGCTATGATTTTTTCAAGCAGTTTACTGAGGGCTGGAAATATCGTGATGGGCCGATAATTTGATAGTAGTTTAGGATTTCCTTTTTTAAGAATGGGCACAACATTGGCATTTTTCCAGAGTGATGGCACAACTCCCGTGCATAGTGACAAAATGAAGATTCGGGACAGAGGGGGTACGATCTCCCAGGCCACAATTTTCAGTAATTTGGGGTCAAGATCATCAGGACCTGCAGACTTGGACTGAGGGATAGACAGGAGAAGTTTGTGGACCTCGGTAGCAGTGACAGGTGTGAACTGAAAGTGGGGTTGGGAGGCAGGTGGTGGCTCAAGAGAATATGTATCATGGCTGGGGTACGAGTTCAGGACTTCAGTGACTGTAGAAAGGTTAGAGAATTGATGATTGAATGCATTAGAGATGGTGAATGGGTTACTGCAATTTGTCCCATTAATTTCAAAATCCGAGGGGTGCTGGTGTTGGCATACCCCAGGGATTCTTTTTCAGGTTTTTCCAGTATCTGCTAGAGCTGCTGTGTGAGGCCACTAGCTTTTCTCTATGGTATTTGTTCTTACTTTGTCTAATGGCTACCTTCCACCTGTTTCTATGGTATCTGCATTCAGACCAGTCGGAATTTTGAGTGGGTTGTTTTGTAGACAGTCCAGCTTTTATCCCTCTCTTTTAGGACAGCAAGTACAGGTCAAGTGAGCCATTTTGTTTTTTGGCCTCTAACCCTTCTAGAGGTGAGTGGGGCATGTTTGTCTTGGCATTTGAGTAGGTGTTGTTAAAGTATTGAGTGCTAGGTTAACATCAGTAGTATCCCACAAGGGACCCAGTTGAGGCATGCAAGGTCAGCTTTAAGACTGTGGGGTCAAGGTGTGTGTAGTT
Source organism: Neoceratodus forsteri (assembly GCA_016271365.2). Taxonomy (NCBI): domain Eukaryota; kingdom Metazoa; phylum Chordata; order Ceratodontiformes; family Ceratodontidae; genus Neoceratodus; species Neoceratodus forsteri. Next base: position 958,775,365 of record CM028135.1, on the reverse strand, counting down.
TTGGAAGTGGATTATTCAGTGAGGGACATGTACCATGTTGGTTCACCAGTTGCAGTAGACAGGAGAATGATCAGTGATGGAGTGAGGTAGAATGCCAGTTGATGATATTTTGTCTGTGTTGGGTACAAGAATCCAATCAATTAGAGTGGCTGTTTGGGAGTTGTTCCATAGTCTAGTGGGCTGTGTGATTATTTGGGTAAGCGACATCTTATTGAGCAAGAGTTCAGCTGCGACAGTGTTGTGATTGAGACAGTTTATATTGAAGTTTATATTGAAGTCACCCAGAATGACAAAGTCGTTGTTGTTGACTAGCAGTCCATGGAAGTCAATGAGGGAGGAGAGACCATTTTGGCTATTAGTCTGGGGCAGGTAGACACAATGGATATGAAGCTTTTTAGAGTTACCCAGCATTACAGTTCTGAAGCAGAGTTCACAAGTGGCTGACTGGTTGAGGGAGGGGAGGAGAAAGCAAAGAAATTTAGGTGGGATTTAAAGTATATCATGGTGACCCCCACTGCTGGTGTCGTGGGGATAACAGTGCTGGTGAAAGAGTGCGAATGGTGTCAGCAATGAAAAGAGAAGCTGCGAGTACTGTTAGAAAGACAGTTCCTCCATAAGTTGCTTCACTTTATGTGATGACCTAAGTGATAGCGCTGGTAGTTTATTAAAATCTGTCATTAGCAACCCCAGAGAATCGATGTTTCATCTTTATTTTATTTAGCGTGTATTTCAGATTATTGCACATTATCTTATTGTCATTTCCTGGAGGATGGTAAATTCTCCCAACAATTAGTGGGTTTACCCCTTGTGGGGATCTTTCCAGTTCTACTCATACCAACATTGCTTCCAGCTCAGAGCATTTTCATTCCCTATCCTTATAGCGTTCAGCTTCTTTCTAAAACAGCATGCTATCTCCTCCACTTTGTGCCATCATGATCTTTTCTCATAACATCAAACCCTCTAAGACTATTTGACTGTAATATTACCTGTACATAGAGTTTCAGTCAATCCAATCACTACCATTGTGTTTTGTTTGGTAACAATGGCTATGTCATCAATTTTGCCTACCAAAGACCTCACATTAGCGTTAAGAAACACCAGTAGGGCATATTTCCTGCAATCAACCTCAATTAAATGTTCACTGTTCAGCTCTCTATCTCCTTTGGTTGTTTAGACTTCTTGTCTGCGCTTCTTCTTCTGTTTTTGCACTATTACTCATCATTTTTCTTGTACCAGAACCTCTAGACCCTCTATGTGTATGATTTCTCTTTTTTAAATCCCCAGCCTACGTAACAGTGCTTTCACTCCTTTGGTAGTATATTCAAATACTTTGTTTCCATTTCTTCATGTATTTGTTTCAACAACTCCATTGAATTCACAAAAATGTCCTATTACTCAGAATACTTATCACGGCGAAAAGGTTTAATGGTTATTTGAGCAAAACAGTGAATACAGGGTAAAATAAGAGCAAACTCCACAAGCAGATGGTGCATCAGTAATTATTTGTCCAACTCGAAAGACAGTGGATCTAGCTTCTCTGCAGTACTATCACATCACTTGGCTATCACAGAAACTAAGGGTGTGTTGTATAATCAGTTCACAAGGTCAGCTATTCCATGAAACACTGAACAAAACTGGCAAAGGTAAAACAGTACCCAGACTATTAAAAGTCATAAAATGCAGACTGTTCTAGATATTGAAAAAAATCCAGGATTTGAATACACTTGAGTGATGAGTCAACTGAAAGGGAGCTCTCCTTCCATCTAAATGATGCTGCCGGAGAAAAACTTATTGTAATAATATATACCCCAAAATAGAGGCTGAAGGGTGAAGATGGTTTAGGCCAGATACAGAGATCAGCTACTGCAGAGCTCCCTCCAAGATAAATACTGTTCTCAGGAAAACAATATCTCCCTTAATAGGACTGCCCCGGTCTGGAAAGTAGTTGGAGTAATAAGTGATAAATAATGATGAGCAAAGGCCACCAAATACAAGATTGAACCACTGGGAGCTTCCTCCCAGTTTAATACTGCTGCTGCTGAAAATATTTCCCTCATTAGTAAGCCTCCTCTTGAACCATAATAACGAAAATGATAGATGATACTGGTAAGTTATAATGGAAGCCAAATGCAACAATTCAGCTGCTGGAGAGCTTCCTTCAGTATAATACTGCTGTTGTGGAAAATCTTTCCTTTAATAGTGAATCCCCACTTTAAGCCATGAGGAGGGGCATTTGCAAAGTAATAGAAAAGGTGATTTGTAAAGGGGGTATCAGAGTACACCTCCCAACAGAAAGATCTTCCATAGGGATGTGCCTTCCCTTAATGCTGTCTTCTAATTGCTTTAAAAAAGTTTATAGCTGTTTATACTTGCTGGTATTTGGTATCTGTGCCACAGCTCCTATATATTTGCAGCTTTATTTAATAGCATTCCTGCGTTGTTCATAAACCAGTCAGCAGCTTGTCATGATTAATAGCTCTGCCTCAGCTCTCACTCCTCAACATGATGACTTCAGTGCTGGTCTCTTTTGTTACTTATCCCTCTCACACAAGATGCTGAGGCAGCCACCTGCCTACTTGCAGTAAATGTACAGTCCCATAGATTCACTCGGACCCATCCAACACATGTTTGCAATGTAGTTAGTGCCCCTTGCTTGTCTCCAGTTCAGCTTTTCTGCCAACCTTTGAGTTATTTGTGGACAGTTTCAACTGAATCCCAAGTGCCTACTGACATCCTCATAATGACCTGCTGGCATGTAATCTGCTGACTAGGTCCTTGTGCTGGAGTGGAACAATAAGAGCAAATCCTCATGCTCTCAAATTATATTGTTCCTGTGCAGATTAGCTGATAACCAAACGGGTGCACAAAAAATTAACTAAACAATATAAAACATAGAAAAACATTCACATGCTAAAAATACAACTAATAACATTGCTAAATGCTACTAAAGAAAACACAAACAGAGATAACCCAGTGATGTGACAAGTAAGGTCACCACCTTTGGATGAAGTAAAAACCAGATGCTAAACCACACCCCAAACTCCGCCTCTAGTTCCACCCCCTTTTATGACTGGCGAGTATTACTCTCCTACTTCAAAGCCATTTGTAATGTTGAAATAGACATTACTACTGTAGTGATAGGAAATCATTTTTATACTGATATTTGTTTGATTTATTTATTCAGTTATTCATTTTTATTCTTTGGCAACCAGGTTAACTCCCATAGGCCACATAGCCCATTTTACAGGAGTGACCCAGGAGCACAGGAAGGTTAAGTGACTTGCTCTGGGTGAAGGCTGTGGGAATGAAACTCAGGTCTGCTGGATGTGCTAAGCTCATCCACAGCTTATTGCTCAGCCCTCTGTTAAACACTGTCCCATTTTCCTTTCCATGTCAGTCATGTTTTCTGATGCTTTGACCAATTTTTGATAACTTAATTACTGATGCTTGTGGTACCCTTAATACTGCACTGTGTGCCCCTTTACCACAGCAGCTACTGCTGTTTCTTTTCATATTTCTAAGACATTCCACAATTTCAGACACATCATTCCATGCTGTTTATCTGAATGATCTGTAAAAGTGTAGCTAATATCATGGAATGTTCAGGAAATACAAAAAGTGAGAGCAAATGTAGTGCTAAAAGCAATAAAAGTTAGTTTAGTAATTTAATAAAAATGGGTCTAAAACATACCAGAATATAGGGCAAACAAAAAGAAACACATGAGAGCACATAAAGGAACTTTAATTGTTGAGCCTTATTTTGCCCTATTCAAAGCGATCCAGCACAAGTAATCGTGTGAGAGAAATTCTCTAAAGGATAAAATATCAGAGTTTCTGCTGCCAGAGGTCTGGGCATAATTTAATTGTACCCTGTGAGCAACTATCAGGGGACTGAGTAAAAGTTTAAAAAGTGTAAACCTGTGTGCAGACATCTCAGCAGTAAAAAGTTTTTAAAGTGTAACCTGTGTGCAGACTTCTCAGCACTGTGTAGCCAGTATTTCCACAGTAAGTCACTTAATTCTGGAATTGCAAACGAACAGCTTGCCCTGTCCTCATTTGCTCTTCTCTTCCCACTCCTGTACCTGCTCGTCCCCAATCATTAATCTGTTTGCCCTCTACTGCCTACTTAATCCCCCCTCTCTCTCCCTCTCCCGCAGATACCACCCCCTCCCCCGAGGAGACCAGAGGTCCGAGGGCCAGTCAAGCCTCCCTGCCACTTAAGAAAGCCCGAGCTGCACAAAGGTAATTGTACCTCTCTCCAGTCAGCAGTCACGACTGTTGTGAAAGGACTGCTCGACTACTGCATTTGGTGCTTTTTCCAGCAATGGCTGCAAGCTCCCCTTCTCGCTGCCACAGCACTGCTGAAAACGCACTGTTAATTGGTGCTCAGGCTTTGCCCCGAGCGTTCAGCTCCCCACCGTCCCCACCACCACCCTTAGTCGGCACTCAAATTTATAGCCAGGGTAGGTCAGGTGACGAGCTGAAATAACCTATCAACTCACTTTTCCAGCTGCAGGTTATACAAACTTAACACTAGTGGCCACTGCTACATACCTGTCTCTATCTACATATACAATGTTAGCCCTTCTATTAACAGCCCTCCTGACTTCCAGGATCTTACAACATGCTCAACAACCCCCCCTAGAGGCACCCAAACCACACTACCACAACTTTTCCACTAATCACTTATTTACCTATGATGACCTCAGACCCTGTCCCTCCAACATCTCCCACACAAGCCAAATTGATCCTGCTGGCTTATACTCACATGTTCTCACATTAACCCTCACACCCACACATGATACACGTTGTACCTCAGCGCTCCCCCCAGACCACAACCCCCCACCACCCTGGTTAACCCCATATCCGTCCCCCTCACTTCCCTAGCCCTTCTAGCAAGTGTCATTCCCAGTCTCCCAGTTTCCACCTCCAGCGAAAAAAGCCCCACACCCTACCAATCCCAATGTCACTCATCCAAACTCTGCAGGTTGGCCCTCCTGTGGCACACCCTCCTACTTCTTTTAATATCTGGCAATATCCACCCCAACCCAGGACCACCCTGCACTATGGCCTCTCCAAACCACCCTAGGGGGATTCTGCTGCTAGCTAATCTAAATATATGCAGCCTACCAAAAAAACACACCCCTCTCCAAGGCTGGATTGCCAAGGATGCACCGGACACCCTAGCCCTCTTGGAGACCTGGCTCTTTGATAGAATACTCAATGATGCTGTCTCCCTCAGTAATTATTCCTTCTTCTGGGCTGATAGGACCAGCAAGAGAGGCGGTGGCTGTGCAATTTATGTTAAATCCTCACTCCATGCCACTGAAGTACAAACCCCCACACCACAATATGGTGCCCAGACACTTACAGTCAAACTCAGCCTGGGTTCCAAAATGCACCACATCATTTCGGCCTATATCCCCGTGAGAAACCAAAAACTCGCCTTTGATTCTATCCTCCACAGTATCTCCCACCTACCTAATACTAGTGAAATCATCATAATGGGCGACTTCAGTGTCAACTGGCTATCCCCAGCCTCATCCAGCTTTAAAGACACTGCCCTGGCATACGATCTTGCCCAACTCATCACCTCTCAAACCAGAAGGGACAATAGATCCAGGACCTCCACCCTTTTAGACCTCATTTTCACCATCAGGCCACGGAACCTCTCCCAGGCCACGGTGCTCCCTGACTCTATCAGTGACCACTCCCCAGTGACCTGCTGGTGGTCGAGTAAATTACTTCCTGCCCCCCCCCAAAATCTCCATGCAGAGATGGCTAAAAAGAGGAGGCCTACAGAAACTCAAAGCACATCTAACTACCAGCAATTGGCTCCTCATTTACACCATGCAGTCAGTAGACCTAGCACTCGCCCACTTTATAACCACTTTCAACAAGGCCTATGACATTTTCGCTCCCCTCGCCAAGCAAGTAGTGAAAACCAGAACCACCCCCTGGATCACACCCTTACTACTTAACCTGCTCCAACAGAGAGACAACCTTTGGCATAAGGCTCTTGACTCCCAACGCACGCAGGATAGACAGCTATACCGGGAGGCCCACAATAAATGTACATGGGCCTTATGGCAGGCGAAAGCTACTTACTACTAACAAACCCTAACCTCCTCTTGGGGAGATGGTAAAAAATTCTGGAGCAACATAAAAGAACTCAGTGGGAAATCCTGCTCCCCCCACCCCTACTCAACTCACTATAAATGGAGATGTCACCCAGGATCCTTCCACTACAGCTGAAGCCCTTAACTCCACCTTCTCGGACCTCTCCCATATCCTCCCTCATAATTTCTTCCACCCTGCCCCCCCCATCACCCTCCCCCGATACCCGTGTAATGTAGATTCAATACCTTTCAGGCTGAGAGTCATCTCCTGCCATGAGGCAAAACACTACATTGCCAAAGCTATCGCCAATTCCCGTTACAGCAATGATTCCCTAGATCTTAAACTCATTCGACTGACCCTGGATGTCATATTACCCCACCATACTAAAATTCTCAACCTCTCTCTTTGCCTTGGTCAGTTCCCCTCAACCTGGAAGAGAGCCATAATCACTCCCATTCTGAAGAGTGGCGACCCCACTAACACAAGCAACTATAGACCGATTTCAATACTTCCACCTCTCTCCAAAGCACTGGAAAAAACAGTCTCGGACCAGATAACAGAACACCTAACTAAACACAACCTTCTCTGCCAGGCGCAGCATGGTTTCTGGACTGGCCATAGCACAGTCACTGCACTTTCTGAGCTCACCTCGTTCATCCATGAGGCCCTAGACCAAGGATCAATTGCAGGTGCGATCTATGTGTATCTAACCAAGGAATTTGACATGGTCAGTCACGAGCTACTGCTTTGTGTCCTTCCACAGCTGAATGTGGTCCCAGAGCCAACTGCCTGGTTCAAGGATTACCTCTCAGGCTGGTCAACAAGTCAGGTTAAACACCACCATCTCCTCCTGCAAAACAGTGTGCTCTGGAGTCCCACAGGGGTCTATTCTCGGCCTGCTTCTATTCACCCTCTTTTTAAACTCACTCCCCAAGGCATGCAGCGGTCATCTACTTCTCTACACTGATGATGCGGTACTGTGTTGGAAACACCCACAACCAAGCGCCCTCCAACTAGCTCTTCAGGGTTTCTTCAGGGAGCTAGAGACATGGCTCAATGAACACCGCATGATCATCAACTATGAAAAAACTAAGTCCATGATCTTTGCACACCATCAAAGCCCACACAGTCAGTCGGCACTCGTAATCAAAAACACACAAGGTGCCCCCTTGAACACAGTACAAATTTTAAATACCTGGGTATCACATTACATACCTCCCTCTCCTACCATAGTCACATTCAACATCTCTCCTCAGCTGTCAACGCTAAAGTGGGCATCCTCTACAGACTTAAACACTGCTTACCCACACAGGCCATGCATCTTGCAGTCTCCTCCTCAGTCCTTTCCCTAGTTGACTATGGGATAGCGATATATGGCTCATCAGAACCCACTGCACAATGTAGCATTAACACTGCCTTGAATAAAGCATGCTGCCTAGTCACCGGCAGTGACAGACTAACTCATACCTGTGATCTTTACACTTTGGCTGGTTGGCTAAACTTCCAACAAAGACTAAAGTATTACACCTGCAACCTCGAAAAAAAAATATATCTCCAGCTAGCCCCCGTTGGCCTTCTCCCCATAATCAGCCCAGCTCCCCTCAGGCGTAATACACGGCTCGCAGTAAACTCCTCATTCCAGGTCCCCCCATTGTAGAACATCACTTGGGCAAAGATCCTTCCACTACTGTGCCCCTCTTTGGCTCAATACGTTATCTCCCAGCTCTCTCAGACCCATAGCATCTCCCTATTCAAAACAGGCCTCAAAGCTCACCTACTTGAGTCTGCAAATTGTGACTGCGGCTAACCCTGCCCACCTCGTGTGCTCCCAAACCCTCCTAATAACTGACACAGGGTCTCTCTAGACCCCATGAATCAGCATCCTACACGTCTCTAACAAGTGATATCCAGAAAGCTGCCTACCACTGTCTCTAGTAAACTAAGTTAAAGCCTGGACTGCACTGCCAGTACTGTTTGTGAATACTGCTTGTTTATGTATGTTTCCTTGTATTTTGTTTTCCCTCCATCCCCTGTAACCGACGTGGAGCCTTTGCAAAAGAGTCTGTGACTCAAAGGATTGTAATTCCGATTATATTCAATAAATAAATAAAAGCTGTTTCTTGTCATTGCAGTAAAAGACCATACTTAAAATTCAGAGTGGAAAAGATTGGGTTAATTTACTGCTAATTACCTTAATGGCCATATTTTACACCACCCAGACAGACTGGTTTTACAAACAAAAGCAGGTCTGAATGACTGCGACATCAGAACTTTTTTGTAACCTGAACATGCAATGCAGCCAAAACAGTGAATTATTTGATACATCAGTTTTAAGAGTATATGAGCACCCAAAATGGCCCAAAAACTGGACTGCATTTTATCAAAACTGGATGACCAGATAAGGACCTTAAAATCAGATTATCTGGTCAAAAACCAGATAGGTGGCAACCCTAGCGATGAGAGAACAAAACACCCTATTAACAAGTTTTTACAGGGAACAACAAACAGGAATGGCCACACTCTAAGGTTGCTGATGTCTGTAGTAAAAAAAAATCTAAGGAAAAATTATGCTTATGATGCTTAATACATTCAGACAAATCATAGTGCAATGCAAGATAAAACAAGAAAAACTGCAGTATGTGAGACTCAGAGCACACTACACCAAGTGCACCAAAGAAAAACTGCAGTGTGTGAAACTCAAAGAACACACCACCAGGTTGCTCCAGAGCTTAATCCTATGCTGCTGCACCAGGTACAATATGGTGCCAGATCAGGGTTACCACCTGTCCAGTTTTAGACTGGACAATCCAGTTTTAGGGTCTTTATCTAGTCATCTGGTTTTACTTAAATGTAGTCTGTTTTTGGGTTGCTTTGAGTGCTCACATGTTCTTAAAATTAATTGTAAATCATATCATTCACTCTTTTGGCTGCATGTCCAGGTTACAAAAAGTTCTGATGTCACAGACCTTTTGTTTGCAACACCAGTCAGTCTGGGAGGTGTAAAGTATGGCCACTTAATCGTTTCCACTCTGAATTTTGTGTATGGTCATTAAGTGCTGTGAAAAGAAACAATTTTTATACCTTTATATGCTCTCATGTGTTCCTTTTGTTTGTCATATTTTATGATGTCTTTTAGACTCCTTTTTGCTAAATTGATTATCTCTTTTTATTACCTTTATCAGGACATTGATTCCCTTTTTCCAAAGTTGTCAGCAGCAACATTTTTCATAATACCTGAATATTTCATGATATTAGTTTCACCATTGCAGGCCATTTAGATGAATAGCTTGGAATGGTGTGTCTGAATTTGTGAAATGTCTTAGAAATATTAAACGAAACAGCAGAAGCTACTGAGTTAAAGGAAACACAACGCAGAATTGTAGGTACCACAGACATTGATAACTTATGTGTCAAACATTTGTCATAGCTTATCAGAATACATGACTGACACGAAAAGTAAATTGAACAGGTGTTTAACAGAGGCTGGAACAGTGAGCTGTGAATGAGCTTGGTGCATTCAGCAGACCTGGGTTTGATTCCCTCAGCCTTTAATTGCGTACTCTTTGACCTTCAGCAAGATACTTAACCACCCTGTGCACCCAGTTTACTCCTGTAAATAGGCCTTGTGGGCAATATACCTTACCTGGTTACCAAATAATACAAATCAATAAATAAAAATAATAATTACAAAATAAGATTTCTTACCACTTTTAAAGTCTTCTCTGACATTACAAATGGCCTTGAAGTAGAAACGATATACTCATCAGTCGTAAAAAGGGGTGGAGCCAGAGGTGGAGTATAGGTGCGGTTTAATATATACTTTTCACCTCATCCAAAGGTGGCAACCCTATACCAGATATGTTTTGGAAAAGGGCACTACAGAATGGAGGCATTGCTGGGATCCAGGGGCATGCACCTTGCAATGCCCACTATATTTGCACCTTGGGGATCTGAGATTTAGTCACTTGGTTTACTTGGGTACAACAGAAATAAAAAGCATTTTGGTTGGACATGTAACACAAGGTAGCAGTTAACAATATATGAACTGTCTGTTTTTTTCTGACAATAGAGTATAGAACTAGCAAATATCTTAGGGATTTATGAAAATGTATAAAAGTTGCTAAGCAGATTAAACAATGATCAGCAGATGTATTGGTCTAAATGTTCCAAACTGACATGCATTAATTAATTTATTTGAAAGTTTGATTAATGTAATGAGATTTATGTATGTAATAAAAAGTAACTTTTAATAAAAAGATGATATACAAAAAGGAAAGGTAATAATTACACCTCTGAAATTGCTTATGACACTGCTGGTGACTACTTTGTTTTTCACAGAGTATCTTGTTGAAGTGGCACCAAAACTGTTTGCTGGAGCTACACCAAAAGAATATGTGTCATGTGCCACCCAGAAATTTTTAGTGTGCATACTGTAAGTGCACTGTTTCTATTGAGGAGGCAGGCCAAGTAGTACTTGCACCAGCTGAGAGGGCCCTGGATCCTTGGTCTACAACTGAACTTAATGAGACAGCATTTTAGTCCCCACTAATTTATCCCCAGTGACTTATTTAGTGGGTTAATTTCTGATGCAGCAAGAGTTCTTTGTCAGTCACCATTGTATGAGCCGAGAATCTGTGCTTGGTAATCACCTTTTGTCCAGCTGAGGAATAAAAATGAATTGTTTGTCCGCCTTGTGTGTTTGATGCCACAACTATGCTGCAGCCCATTGGGTACTGAGTGTAAACTATGGCTAATTTGTGAGCAATGCCTGTCACTCCACTAGCACTTGTATGCTTGGGATGTCATTGCCCTCAGGTAGGGGTGTGCACCTACAGGGTCTTGACGCCCACAGTGTAAGCATACCTACATCCATTGCCAGGTATAAAGTTTGAGAGGAGATCTTTTAGGAAGTTTATGAAGAACTCCATAGTAGGACTCACCAGAGCCCCACCTGTTCATCATGTGCTTTGGAACTTGACTGTATGACAGTTTGCTGAACTGCTACATCTGAATCCATCACCCATGTTTGCTATGTCTGGAGCTATTGTAAAAGTTGTGATTGGCAAGAACGAAGATGAAAATAAGAAGGCAGGCCCCTCTGGAGTGGGGAGTGGGTCTGAGACTGCCAGCTTTTCCATTCTCCACTGCTATCCCTCTGGAATGGTAATCTCCAAAGGTCAGTGTTCCAAAGTAGTAGCAGCTCCGCTAGCAGCATTCCAAAAGTGGAAGCAAATTCTAAAGACAGTGCCCCTGATGAGGGATTAAGTCCTGCTTCTGTGAAGCAGGAACAACCCTAAATTCTGTTGTCCCAAAACAGGAACTACAGCACCATGGCACTGATGGCTTGCTGATCTGGAGAGAGAAAGTGTGAGGAATCTTGCTTCCCTTTATGTGCTGAGTAAATCACCCAAAATAATTCTTAATAATCACCCAAAATAATTTTTAATAATTAATGCAACATTGAACTTTTCTGCCCCCTGAGGAAAGTTAATGGACCAAAAATGCATAATATACCGAATTGCACTTGACTGTCTTGTGTGTTATCATCACCAGGTCTTTTTCCTCTCCCACTGCAGCAAGTGAAGCCCCATGCAGTGTATAGGTCATACCTCTGTTTTCCATCACTACGTTTTGCACCTTGCATTTGGCCACATTGAATGTGAAACTCCTAAGGTACATTACATAGTGGCATTAGTGGTTGGGGGCTTCAGGGACACAGAGACACCCTGTACCACCATCAATCAAAACTGCCATACAAAAAAGGCCGGGGTTTGTCTGCATTGTGCAGATCACTGCCTGCGACAGTGCCACATGCTCTTACTATGCAAATTCCTAATCCAGATGTTAGTGGTTGCACATCGTCTGTGTGATTACTAATATGCTAGACTGCAGCTACCACAAGGGTCAGCATATGGCATGGCACCAGGTGCATGGAGGCAAACCATGGTCCATGACCCAGCACACAGCACTATCTTAAAAATTTTCCCCAAACCCCTCACCTCATATCTCTTGGCCATGTCATGGTCAGGTTGTCCAAGATGTATCCTGCTGGTCTTCCCTGGTCATCCTGTGGCCCTGCAAAAACTTCTGCTACATGATCCATTCTCTGGCATCCAGTGGATTCCTCTTCCTAGCCACATTCATTGAATGTAAAGTTTGGCGGTGCACAGTGCCACCTATTCCTTCCCCTGCCGGGGCAACTATTCTGGCTCACAAGGCTGTGACCCCCATCTTGGGGGCTCTGTGCCTTGCAACTGGGTGTGAGGGCACTGCTGTACATTGCAGAGCACAAGGAAATGCAATTCAGACCACACCTTGCCTGGTGCTATCCACATAAGAAGCAGCAATTTTATAAACAAAATAAACTAGAAGCACAAACCACTTCACAGGAAAACATTCACAACTTATACCCAATCTTTGTGTGAAAAACCATGTTTATTCTCAGTGCAAATAAAGACAGAAAACATCTCACACAGCGCTCTTTACTACAGGTATGTGACATATAGCTTAACATCAGGGCACTGACTAACCACAAATTAACATTTAATTAACAGCCATGCGTTTCACATGGTGACAACATACTTCCTCAGAACGCAATGTATGAGCATGTTTCTTCTGGCCTTTAGTTGCACTGAGAATAAAAAACATTTTATTTTATCACACACATTGTCTATACAGTATGTCATGACTGTTGTCCTCCGAGGTGGTGAGTGCTTCCAATTTTCTGTTTTTTAGCAATGTACAGCACCTCCGTGCATACTGGTGTCCTTGTTAAAGAACAGTACAAAAAGGTCACTGAACTCACCCAGCTACAATTAAACCACTGTCCACACCAGAATTGTGCTATAAGAATCAGGCAGTTTATTGAAGTTACACACAAGGATAAAGCTGAGCCCCTCACACAGAGGATGCCCACACAGTCTGTGAGCGTTGTGGGTCATACTGAACCAGGCCTCTGCAGGTGGCTCTTACAGTTTCCTGTGGATTCTTCATTAAAGAACCAGTGTACTGCCTTGAATTAATAGTAACTTTCAGAAGTAGTCAGCTATAACTTCTTATATCAGAAGTATTTTTTCTTTTCTGTTTTGCTAATTGGATGACTTTCTTACAGTGCAAGATGTGATGTGTGAAACAGCACTCACCCTGCAGTCTGACACAGTCAGTTCTATTGCTCCACACACATCAACAGCATTGTGACCTCACTGACTGTGACATCACTAGTAAGCAAGAAGCTGCTTGATTGGTAACTAGTGTTCTATCTTATCAATCGAGCATCAGGGCTTGTGATGTAACAATGAGTGGGGTCACATGCTGATAATGTAGTGGGAGGAATAGAACTAGATGTCTGCTTAAGCAATAAGGCATGACAGGGTGTGTGTTATTGTGGGATAATGGCACACCTCGGGAAGTGAAGCCCAAGGCAAAGCTGAGGGTATTACACACCTGAGAAGTGCCATTATCCCTCAATTATGCACACCCTGGAATGCCTTATTGCGATTATAAAATGGTGTCCATGATTTTTTTATTTTAGGATCAAGTAATGAGGGTCAGAAAGTTAAGCATTTCTGACTTGTGCTGTTGTACTGGGATAACATTACAGTCATGAAACTAGAGTCCATCAATCACAGTACATTATTTCTCTTACCCATTTTATAATTCTAGGTAAAGCATAGCTTTTCATATCACATCCTACACTATTAGGCAGAAACCCATTTAATGAACACACAGAAAAAGAAAAACACTTCAGAAATAAAAAACAATAAGGAACTACTTTTAAAAATTACTAAACTTTTCTCCCTGCTATTTTTGGCCCTTCTAGCTCTTTAACTCTGCCTCCACCCTGCTCATGTGATCCCATAGTGTATAGTGCCATAAAATGTTAAACAATGGGGTCCTTGCATCCACTTTGTGGAATAAATATGTGACTGCATATAGGGCCCCAGGGATTAGTCATCTAATTCAGGTATTCTTTAACTCACTCTGTGACTTTAATACTCTCAGCAACAACCAACATTTCTGTAATAGTTCAAAATTGTTTTCACCTTCCGTGCCTCCAGGCATCACTCTTTCAAGCCCTCACATCATGCCCCTCCTCTGCCCACAAGACTCACTCATGTTGGCAACATCCAATGATGGATCCTAGTGTGTTCTTCTGGTGCCTGGGTTTGTCCTATCCTTCCCCAGCTTAGGAGAGGAGTACATATTGCTGAAGTCAAGGCCAGGCACGGAGATTGGGTAGTGGGTGCACCATCAGTGAGGGTCTGGTATAGGGATGCATAGAGGGAGGCTGTCACCTGAGACTGTCCTGACCAGGTATTTATATCCCATTCTCCCAGACCATCCCTGCCTCACACAGAGCGTGCTCACATCAGTGCCCTGGGGTGGAACTTACTGTGTGTGGTCACCCATATGCCAGCAATGGCCCCACAGTGTCTCCAGGTGTCACTCTCCTCGCAGTGCCTGTCATCTCCCTCCCTTAGAAGGAGAGTGTCCATGAAGACACTCTATTGCCCTCTCTGTGGGTCTCTGCTCCTGACCTCCCAGGTTTAGGGTGTGAAGCTGAGTTGCCAGCGTGCCAGAGTGATCCCCCACTGCTCAATGCCATGGAGACAGCTCAGCTCCAGATTTCAAAATGTTCATTGTTTTCCTGAAGGGGAACATTTAAGGAACTCCAAAATCCATTCAGTCATGTATGGTATTTCATCTCCTACTTTCATCATATACCTTTGACATTCCTGTATGTTAAGTTAAATATCACTCATTGTCCTTTACCATTTATTGCCTGATCCATCTTTGAAATATTCAACACAACCTTTCACATTTCATTTATTTCTCAATGTTTTGCTATATAAAACACATTGCGTGTTTTGGTTTATTTTCAGAAAACGTGGTGAAGACAAATTACAGCTAAAACAAAAATCTTCCTACAAATTGCAAATCTAACAAATCTTCATTGCTTTTGCTTTTTTTCATAATTAAAAGTTTATTACTTTTAAAACAGTAAACATTTAGAGTAAAACAAGTGTGCCTTCATGTATCCTGGCCAGGGCAATGCCCTTGGAGGTACAACTCTAAGAAATTTGTCACGTTGATCAACAGGAATTATACAATGGTACTTTGAAATCTAGAAATCTGATTGGTTAACTACGTCTTTTATCCTTGAGTAAATCCCTGTATAACTCACGGATAAAGATCCATTCAGCCTCATCAGTAATTGACAGTTCCAATCAATCTGCCCCCCCCAAAAAACATAAACAAAAGCCCATCTTATTTTAAATCTATAGCCTGACTCCTGATTCCCTCACAACAAATTAAAAACAAGTCCTGCAACCAGTCTGACATGTTACCAGCTCACTTTGTCTTTCCAGGTGAAACTTTTGAATTCAACAAATAAATAAATGCTAGTGATGGCACACTCACAGCATTAGCAACCCTTCACAGCTTGTGTCACTGAACTGCCAGCTCCATTTAGTCGTTCAGACTAACTCACACCAATAACGGCGATCGCTCATTACCCTCTGACCTTGGACCCTCTCCAATGTTCCAGGGCTGAGGCAGGTGGAAGAGAAAAATGTCTTTCCATGTCAAACTTTTGAAAGAAAAAAAAATACCAGTGATAACCCACTCAAGCTCCATTTATTCCTTCACAGTTGCTCACTCCACCATCGCCGATTTCTTGACACCTTCTTGTGATGCTTGTACAGCTAGTTCTGATTAATCTATGCTTTTTGTAATATAAATATGTGTTATTGAGTATCTCTCATGAGACATGCTGTTTCAGCTAAAAGATAAAAGCCAGGAGATAATTACAAGCTAGAAGAGACTAGGCTGAAAAATCATAAACTTTTATGACGTTTAGAAAAAGAATACAGGTTATGTCACTGTGGTGCGAAGTCATAAAAGGTCCTTTGATGTCCTTGAGAGAGGATGCTGCTCATGGATGAAAGAAAGGACTTGGAAAATTACAGACTTAATTGGGAAGTCATATGGGGAAATAAGTTTTTTCTGCTGATGTCACCTATTAATTTACCTCCTGACACAAGACATCCTGATTGTATAATTTTTAATAAACAGAGGAGGAGCTGGGTGACATCATGGAGAAGGCAGGGTCAAGACAGTGTTTTAATTATGCTGTAACATACCTTTACAGACACACATGTTTGGACTCAGAAAAAAGAAACATCTACAGCACTACAAGAAGATAAGAATACATTAGGTAGACAGGTCTAATTGCATTATTGGTAGGAATCTGCACTTTTTAAACCTTATTGTTTTAAAAGATTGCATGTTTTGTGATATATGGTTCTGTGTTTTACATTTTACATTTTTATCTATTTTAAGGAAACCTCTATTTTTAGAGACTACCTGGTGTGCCTTTGAGATTCTTTCTTTGACAAGGGAAGCATATATAGTTAAAGCTGACACTGTACAAAGCTTACTGGTTTTACCAAACTGGGAAAAGGTAAAAGTTTATTCTGAGGTCTTTCACAGAGTTTTTAAGGATTCATTTTGTACACCTGGTTAAGTGCCCATAGGCGAAAGATATCTGCCCCCCCCCGAAGAGCAGAATTATCTGAGCCTATACATTGAGTACACTAGCAAGAGGTTCACAGTTTGAATCCTCCAGAACTTGAGACCAAAGGTTGATTCAGAACAGAAAACAGACAGGAGGGTTACCCTGTTCTGTTAACTGTTCATAATACTGCGCCTCAGAGGTTGGCACTGTGGAAGTAGAGGGCCTGACCTGCTGAGTGCAGTTGTGACAGATTGTTGGCAGCAGTGTGCATAAGTTTGGTATTACACGCTTTTATTGTTCAGTATGACAGCTTGAGACTGTCAGCTCACTTGCAAAGAAAAGAAATGGCAGTGATTTATTTTAAAAAGATATCACTATATCACTTGGCGTACAGTCAAGTTCCTATCCATTTTATTTTTTCCTCTAAAGTGCAAGTCAGAGTAGCCATAGTTAGGGAAGAAGATGGCTTCCAACTACAGCAGGCACACTGTAGACTTCTTAAAGTAGTTGTACAGGGACAGAGGAGTCCCATTCAAGGTGAAATCCACCAAACAGAAACCGTGGATGCCCTGATGGTAGCAGATACCCAGAGCATCGAGTCACAGACAGTGACTGAAAAGGACCGAACCTTGAGTGTGGCGAGCTAGCAGCCAGTGCAGTGTCCAGATTCGATGAGGAGGGCAACAGGGCCACTGTCAGCAATGGGCCACAGCAGCAGGAGAAGGTCACCAGTATCCTGGATCCAGAAGTACTCAGGCTGCAAATTGAGTTGTGCAGAATGGAGCTGGATTTCCAGAGGGAGAGAGACCATGAACAGCAGGGAGGCAGAGTGTGAGGAGCGTGACCACCAGCAAGCTGCAGAGGAGAAGAGGGAGCAAGAATGCCGAGAGGCAGAGTGAGAATGCTGAGAGACAGAGCGAGAATGTCAAGAGGCAGAGCGAGAACAGAGAGACGCTGACTGTGAGTAGCATGAGCACCAGAGGCAACATGAACTGGAGAAGCCACGACTCCAACCTGTGGCACCAGAGCAGGTAAGTGGCTTGGGTTTAACTGGGACTACAGGACTGGGTTACAAATTGAATTCCAAATTGATAGCCGAATTTAAAGAGGGGGAGGATATGGATGCCTTTTTAAATTCTTTTGAAAAAGTTTGTATTCAGGCTAAAATTTCTAGAGAGTCCTGGAGCTTCCAGCTATCCCTGCTACCGGGAAAGCTCAGAATGCATTGGGTCAAATGAACAATGAGGACAGTGATGATTACAGCAAACTTAAAGCTGCACTGTTAAAGAAATTTGAATTAACTGCTAAATCATACAGAGCTAAACTCTGTAAGCTCAGGAGAAGCCCTGACATGAACTATGAGGAGCTAGCCATGAAACAACATCAGTTTTTAAAACATTGGTGGGAAAGAATTGAAGCAAACTCTGTTGATAAAATTGAAAATGTGATTTTGTTAGAACAGTTTTTCTGAGCATGCCTAGCAGAGCTGAAAACCTGGCTGGAGGATCGAGATCCCAAAACAGTGCAAGAGGCTGCTGAACTCTCGGACCGCTATGCCAAGAGCAGACCTGCTCTGAGAGTGAATGGTGTGGGAGTGGCAGCACAGAAAGAGAAAAGCGCACATTCAGGGCAGCTAAAACCCTCACTACCTACACTGAAACCAGTTAGCCCCAGGTTTCAGAGAAAAGATTTCTGTGAGAAAAGAAATGAATGTTGGTTATGTAAAGAAACTGGGCATATTGCCAGACAGCGTCCCAAACGGACGAGCAATAATACACAACAAGGGGCTTGTGTGTCCCTAGAAGTATGCCAGTGAACATGAGGGAACACATGCACCCAGCATGATGATTGGTGCATAGACGCAAGAGTTAAGGGACACAGGGGCATCCTTGACCTTGGTAAAGGGGGATCTAGTAGAGCTGGGTCAGCTTATGCCCTATAAATACATCACTGTACAGAACTTTACTGGTGAAGAGAAACATTGCCCTCACTAGTGTTCTCCTAGACTGGGATGAAAAGGGGAACTGTGCAACAAGTGGCTGTAGCCCAAACCTTAGCAGTGGATGTGCTCCTGGGCAATAATCTCAAACAGGAGATGGTGTGTGCAGTTCCAATAGCCAAGTGGTAAGGGAAAATTGTAGTTACCTGAACCCCACAGAAGCCATTGTGGAAACCACTGAGAGGCTGGTTCCCCAGCCTGTGTCTCCAGATGGGGAGATGAATGAAAAGGGGGTAGAAATTTCCTCAGTAGCAGTTAACCAAACAGCTATGGAGGTTACTCCGAAGATGGAAGGGTGACTCATTGTAAGAGGGTTGGGACTGACAGTGATCCTGAGTGCCCTGATGCTAGTGCTAAGGACCCTAGTTTATCATATAACATTTTATTGAAGGTATCTTAGTTTCTTTATACAGATATAAGATACATCACCACCAATCAGATACCATTGTTCATACATCATCGATTAATAACATAATTCTTGAAATTCTTAAAACCTCTTAAATCTACTCCTACTGGCAGGTGATGTTGTAACCAGTCCAGGACTTCTGACCCACCCTGCCCACCTAAAACTGCCAAAGGGGCTTAGCCTAATCCATCTCAACATCCCCAGCTTACTGAATAAAGTCCCAGAGCTGCAAGTCACTACACAAACCCTCAAACCAGACATTTGTGTTATATCCGAAACAAGGTTAAAACCCCAGCACAATGACTCTAAAGTAGCCATGCCAGACTACACAGTTATACGGCAAGACAGACTAGGCAAAAAGAAAGGTGGGGGCATTGCCATGTATATATCCAATGCGCTCCAATACACCCCTGTCTAGCTCCCAGGTCCCTCTCCACATATCGAAACCAGGATGATTAAACTTGTCCTGCCGCATACCTCTCCTGTGTACGTGGCAGGGTAATACTGTGCCCCCACCACCCCAACAACTACCATCATAGACCTTGTGGAGGAATTTCTTTTTATATATCTTTCTTTTTTTGCATACATATGAAGTGGATTCATGCATACATAAAAAGTAAAGTGTGTTACAATATATTATAATGTAGAAGCTGCTAGTGTAGTTGAATATAGCCAGGCCTGAGTAGAAGCTAAGGGTCATTATAAGTTTGTAAGAATTGCAAGGCAAGCAGAAGGCAATAGCTCATGCTGGCTGAAACCAGTTACTTAAAGTTGTGAAAAATAGCAGTTTAGATAAAGCTGAACAGAACTGATGGTACCAGCCTGGATAGCAAGCTTGGGCAGGGTTGGGCAAGAAGTAGAGATAAGAACATGTAGTCACATTGAAACCAAGCTGTACGGTACCATGGAGGGAGTGAAACTCATTGTTTCTATTAGGTTAGCTTGACCCAGGTGTATGTATTAAGCAGTGATGAAATAAGCCAGTGGAAAAATACCTAATGCTTCAATGTGTTTTCTTCTGTTACATTGCTGAGAACTTTGATTGGCTAATACTGAAATGTTGATGTTTTCAAAATGAAGAGTGTTATAAAATACTGTGTAAACCTTTGTTAGGGGAGCTCTTGCCTTTAGCCGAGCTCCCACATGTGTGTACAGACAATAAACTGAGTTTATTGGAATAACCATTAGGTGTGGTTATTGAGTATATAGAATTTAAGGTAAAGTATATACAGTAAGAGAATCTGCGACCAGCTTTTGGCGTGGTAGAGGATGGCTTCACTTCTCCGCGTCACACTGTGATCGGACTGCCAAGTCCCAGCCTCAGGGGAAGGTGGCCCCAGAGGTTTAAGTCCCACCATACGTGTGACGCCTTGGGAGCAGTGACAGTCATCAGTTACTGTTTCTAGGTGCAGGGGGTGGCACCAAGAGTGCTAAGGGGGCACTCGGCATCAGGGGCAGCCCGTAAAAGTAAGAATTAACTAGGGCACTCGGTGCTAAAGGGCACTCGGCGTCGGGGACGCCCGCAAAAAGTAAGAGTGCTAGGGCACTGCGGCCAGGGACGCCGAAGAAATATAGAGGAGTGTTGGCACCCAGTTTGGTCAAGGTGCCTTTTAGGGACTACAATGGGAAATACAGGGACCTCTACCAGATGGATCTCAAACTAGTACTGTTAGAGATTTTTTTGTTGTGTTTTTAAACTCAAACCAGAGCTCTGGAAAAAGACTTGGTTTGGCAGGTTACTAAAATGGCCAAAACAAAACATTTGAAAGGGTTAATAGCTGCAGTGTTTGGAAATTATCATGAAGGTCCTGCAGTCAGTTTTCTTACTCAGACTTGTGTATCGGAAAAGAAGAAGAAAAATACCTTGGCACCGGGTAAGTCTGAATTTTTTATTCAAAGTTGTTTTATGTCTGTCTGTTTTATTTCTGTAATACGTATATAAACAAGGTAATGCTCCGTATTTCTTGTGCATCTAGCTTATATCTGTGTTCTGTAATTATGTTCTGTTGTCAAGGTTGCGAGATAGGATTGACTGCCTTTGGTGCACATGTTACAGTAAAAAAGAAAGAGAAAGCTTCTTTGCCTCATAGCTGACTGTTTTAATTGGTTTTATTTTTAATGAAACATTTGTGCTGCCTAGATAGGGTCAGTGAAGAACTTTAGTATGTAGTTGTTGGTCGGAGCAGGTAGTGTTGAAGGTGAAGAGATATGACGTCATAGATTGCAATGTGCAGAAAGATTTGTAGTTTGCAAGCAACGTGCCAAGCCACTGCTAGGTGAAAATGTAATGTGTTAACAGCTATAAATGGCTATATCATACTTCTAGTTAAAACCAGAAACTTTTTGCAAAATGGCAGAGTGCCATATTTTGGCTATGCCCAGAAGGTGTAACCATGTTATACAAGATGTGTTCACTTACAGATGGTACGTTGTGTTGTGTTTTAAAGGTGTTGAAAGGAGTTATTAGAATGTGTTTAAAAAGTGTTTTGTTCTGGAAAGATTTGGCATGGTGATATGTATAAATGTGTTGGTTTAAAAATTGTCAGTGTTACAAGACAGGCAGGAGGCAGCACATATATCTAAAACACGTACAGTTTTCTAATGAAACTATGGGCATTACCTCAGCAAATTGGTGTGAAACAATGTCAGTCTTATTTTGTGTTAAGTATTTCTTTTTGTGTATGTGTATGTGTGTGTACTGTCTTGGCCAGCAGTTTTATTGTAAAGATTTTAATATCAGTAGTGTTCAAGGACACTACAAAAATAACTGGGTTTGAACGACCCTTGCATGCACACTGTGACCTTTTGCACGTTATTTGACCTTCTTGTGTTTCAACATTTTATGTTACTACCAGTTCAAACTTGATGTGTATTCCATACCTAAAGCACAACTTTCACACAAAATGTATGTTTTCATGAAAGCACACCAAGAGTGAACCATGTAATTTGACTTTTATTGCAAAACTAGTATTCTAAGTGAAGAGGAACAAACTTTTCTTCTCCTCTCATGGCTTCTGACTTGCAGCCAACACAGGCAATACTCCAGCTGGAAGGGAGAATTATTCATCATCTCCCATATTTTTATTATATAT
Source organism: Neoceratodus forsteri (assembly GCA_016271365.2). Classification (NCBI taxonomy): domain Eukaryota; kingdom Metazoa; phylum Chordata; order Ceratodontiformes; family Ceratodontidae; genus Neoceratodus; species Neoceratodus forsteri. The sequence goes on along the minus strand of CM028135.1, from coordinate 958,753,232 downwards.
ATGTACAGTACGCTTTTGAAAAAAGGACTATTACAGCTGTTTTTGAGAGTTTACCATCTACAGTTAAAAACAATGGCTTTTGTTTTTATGTGTGACCATGGTGTAATCATTTTTTTTTTTGTCTTTTTGAAATGCATTCTAAGAGATACGTACGTACGGTATTACCATCAATCTGGATTTTTTATAAACTCAGCTGACATTTTGTCATGCTTAGGATAAGGGAACCCAGGGACGCTTGGCTTCTTTTATCCTATGGAAATAATCTTGTTTTATTTTTAAACTGGTGTGTGTTTGTTTTTGTTGTTTGTCTGTGTTTCTTCTCTTTCTTCTAGAGAAAAAAGTTCCCCATCTTTATAGTAAGGTATGAAACTTACTAAACTAATTGTAATATTATCTTGTTATAATTTAAAGTGTAGTAGGTGGGATCATGTCACCATCCACAGCTAACCTTTTATTGCTACAGTATTCGAGCTGTCTCTTTCACTTGAGCTGTCTCTTCCACCAGTAGGAGCTTGGGGAGGAGGTAAGCTACCTTCCTCTATCCTTCCAGTGTAATACCCACAAAGGTTGCAGGTACATCACTGTTCCCTAGAGGGTAAATAAGGAAAATATGTATTTGCCAATAATTGTTTCTTATTTACAGGTTTTAAAAAGACCCAAGGTATTTTAACAGCATAACCCAGCCCAAGCCCTTCTGTTTTTTCTAGTGCAAACAGTTAAATCTCACACCTATTATTGGTACAAGGGTTTCTGCCCTCAGCAAATAATCAGTTACGCTGGAGAGTGGAGTTGTGTATGTATGTCCACACATATTCATTCTTTTGATTGTCTTTTCAGCATTCTTATCCTGTTAAAACAAATGCAAAGCAACTTTTGTCATTGCCTTACAGCAATTAATGAATGCATTTTTTTTCAACCAGTAAATTCACAGTACTCTAACATTTCTGGATTCTAAGCTAAGTTTACAGTCTATATGTGTTGTTTAAAATGTATTTTATGCATTATGCATTATGCTCAATACTGAAATTGTTCTATTACAAACATGCTTATGTTTCATATTTATGTTATAATGTTTTGATATACATCTTGCTACACTGTATCATGTGTGTGTTCAAAAAAGTGTTCCACATGTATAACGTTTTTAATGCTCATAACCAAACCTAAATACTGGGACCAGCATTGCTGACCCACCCCTGCAATATGTTCCAAAGCAAAATCAAAAGTAAAATAGATGCTCTGTTTGTCTTATTACTCACAGGTACCCCTAAAGAATGAGTGTACTCATTCAGGTTTTGTCATTTTAAATTTTAACAGTTATAATATGCAAAATTTAGATTGTACTCCAAACCTATGCTTCAAGCCTTATCTCACTCAGTACTTTAAAGTATGTCACTATACAGGGTAAAAGAGTAGACCTTTTCACGTGTCACAGGTGCAATAGGCACTGTTATTAAATTGGCATAGCCAACAACATATGTATTTGTCCCACTAATTGCATTGTGTAAAAGGCATATTGTTATGAACAATATGTTTGAGCGATGTAACTACATTAAGCAGGTTAGCAAGAGAAAAGGAAGAGAGACCATTATGGTTTCCAAAGAGGTAGCAAAGAAAGTGAAAGCCAAAAGATAGCATTCAGGCAATACAAAAGACAGGCAGAAGGGATAGGGAGAAGTACCAGGAGAAACAAAGGGAGGCAGGAAAGTCAGTAAGGAAGCCAAAGCTCAGACAGAAGAAAACATTGCAAAATCAGTGGTTAAAGGGACAAAACCTTTACAGGTACATAAGTAAAAAAAAAGAGACAAAGGGAGGATAGTGAGACTAAAGGGGAGGATGGGGTTATGGACAATGACAACAGTAAAGCTGACATATTGAACAGGTATTTTGCTCAGTCTTTACTGAGGAAGAAGGGGTAATGGGTCTGAAGGGAGTACAAGGGTGAGAATGGCAGAAATGGATTGCATCACAAGTCCTATGAAGACAAGTTGAAGGAACTAAACATGCACTCCCTGGAGGAGAGGAGGGAGAGAGATATGATAAGAGACATAAAGTATCTTACAGGGAGAAACAGAGTGCAGGAAAACACTATTTTAAGCTAAAAAGATGTTCCAGGACTAGAGGGCATGGGATGAAGTTGGAGGGAGGACTATTCAGAGGAAACATGAGAAAGAATTTCTTCACAGAACAGGTGGTGGACAAGTGGAACACCCTGCCAGAGGAAGTGGTGGGGGCTGGAACAATCACAGGATTTGAGAATGCATGGGATGGACATAAAGGAATTCTAGAGGTCAGGGTAAGGGAAAACAGACTTCTAGGAAAACAAACTGGTTACAAAGCTCAAATGGGCAGACTGGGTGGGCCATAGGCCTTATCTACTGACACTGTCTATGTATCATGTATTGTAACATTACAAGATTTTATAACTCAGGTCTCAGTCAGGCCTGCTTGCAACAGACAGGTAAATAATGTTCATCACTGTCAACTGCTTCTGTAATTTAAAAGCAGGAGGTAACCATAACATTGTCATGATTTACAGATGGCCAAATGGTATAATTGAACTCGCCTGCACCCCAGGTGTGCGTTAATGTCCATTTTATTTTTTTCTTTCTAATTGCCAGAATTTAGGCTCTGTCACACCACTTTACAAAACAAGAAGTTAATGGTTTAAAAGATTGTTATTTATGTGTTTTAATTCAGTGTCTAACACACTTTGCAAGTTTGCAGGTTTCAAGGTGTGGACACATAAGATCTCCGTTCAACAGAAGTAATACTTTCATCTAAGTTGCCAAGACCTTCATCTTTTCCTTAAAAAGAAAAACAACTGCCACAGTTTTGATGTTATCACCATCTTTGTGCCTGACTGGTTCCTAATAAGGACTATTGCATGAATCCGGTTATTATTTGCCTCTGCAAGTGTAATGTTTTCAGCAAAATTACACCTATTTGTAGAACTTTAAATCAACTGAAGAAGGTCCAGTCAGTTCAGACTCTGCAATCAAGCTTATTGTTTCTGCTTACTATGAAGTTAAGTCTGGGAAGGGCACTCCCCAACTCCAGCGAAGATTCTGCTTCAATTGACCTTCAAGCAATACATCTATTTTCTTCGCTGCTGCTTGTTCCAAACATGGCTGGTACTTTCTACAACCCTATTGCTCTGTTATGGACTGTGTTCTTAATGGTTTATTGTCAATTGTTACCTTTTTGGACTGTTAATCTTTATGCTGGGGTGTAATCAATACGACAAAACAAATGCCATGCCAGTGTGTGTGTGACTACTCCATTAAAAGGACTTAATGCACCCTGGCCAGTGTGTCTACTAATCAGCCAGCCAGCAAAATGAACACTGACTTTTCTACTATGCTGGTGTTTTGTTTTAAATTACTGTCTGCATTGCCCCATATGCTTTGTGGGGTTACCACCATTCTGCAAATGACATTTCATCTGTACTGTAACTACATCAACCTGTGGATACTTATATGAACTTTATGGACTGTTAACTTTATGGACTGTTATGTTTATAAGGACTTATCTGTCAAGAGACATTATCAATGGATTCTTCAATCAAGCTCCAAGGTGTGCTACACCTCAACACAAGGTAGCATCTACCTTATTCACTCTCAAAGTGAATTCCATGAACTCTTTTCATCAACAAAATTGTTATGTTATATTGTGTTATATGTGGTGTCACATGTTAGCATTTTTTCACATATTTCAATTGTGGTGTTGACATCCCTCAATTCTGTATTATGTTTTACAAACTCACCATTGTGTTCCATCTGTAACTCATGCCTTAACTATCTGTATGCTGGGAACCAGTTTTAAATCATATAAATAAAAGGGGTGGTTAGTTGATACAGAGTATCAAAAGGGAGTGTGGAGGAATTTCTTTTATATATCTTTCTTTTTGCATACATATGAAGTGGATTCATGCATACATAAAAAGTAAAGTGTTAGCAATATATTATAATGTAGAAGCTGCTAGTGTAGTTGAATATAGCCAGGCCTGAGTAGAAGCTAAGGGTCATTATAAGTTTGTAAGAATTGCAAGGCAGGCAGAAGGCAATAGCTCATGCTGGCTGGAAACCAGTTACTTAAAGTTGTGAAAATAGCAGTTTAGATAAAGCTGAACAGAACTGATGGTACCAGCCTGGATAGCAAGCTTAGGGCAGGTTGGGCAAGAAGTAGAGATAAGAACATGTAGTCACATTGAAACCAAGCTGTACGGTACCATGGAGGAGTGAAACTCATTGTTTCTATTAGGTTAGCTTGACCCAGGTGTATGTATTAAGCAGTGATGAAATAAGCCAGTGGAAAAATACCTAATGCTTCAATGTGTTTTCTTCTGTTACATTGCTGAGAACTTTGATTGGCTAATACTGAAATGTTGATGTTTTTCCAAAATGAGAGAGTGTTATAAAATACTGTGTAAACCTTTGTTCGGGGAGCTCTTGCCTTTAGCCGAGGCTCCCACACATGTGTGTACAGACAATAAACTGAGTTTATTGGAATAACCATTGGGTGTGGTTATTGAGTATATAGAATTTAAGGTAAAGTATATACAGTAAGAGAATCTGCGACCACAACCTCCAGCCTCTTTTAAAAATCTGCAGTTGCTGGAGAGCTCTACATCCTTGGGGCTTTAATTACAACTGGCTAGATAAAGGCTGCTCAAAACTAAGCAGCAAGATCAAAGCCCTTAACCTCTCACAACAGATTGAGGAACCCACCCACCTCAACCCCAAATCCCCAAACCACTCCCTCCTGGACTGGTCTCTCACAACACACCCACACAGGATCACTAAAGCTGGCCTACTACCAGATTCACTGAGCGACCACCACCTGATCTATGTGATCAGAAAGGTGCACAGACCAACAAACCACCTCCCACCTAGGACACTCAGCACACGTTCTTACAATTCTCTTTGCCTCACCACTATGCTAAATGACCTCGCCTCTGTCGACTGGTCATTCATCAAACTGGCACCTACCATTGATCATGCTTTTGACATGCTCAGAAATCAAATTCTTGCGGTCTGGGACTATCACGCCCCCCTGAGAAGCAAAAGGGTAAGGGAAACCCATCTCCCCTGGGTCTCTGCTGACATTATCTCCAGATGTCGTGCAAGAGACCAGGCCTGGAAAAAACAAAGGAAAACAGGTACCACTGAATCATGGCAACAGTACTGTACCCTCCATAACAATTGCACCAAAGCCATAAGGCAGGCTAAAAAGAACTTCTTCCGAGTGGCCCTCTCCTCCAATCTTAACCACCCATCCAACTTCGAAATCTATTAAAACCTTGCTCACTCCCCCTATACAGCCACCCACCCCTACCCTAACCATTCAGGGCAGAAATGTATCTGAGCCAAGAGAAGTTGCCTTTGCTTTCAATCACTTTTTTACCAACTGTGCTAAATCTCTACTGACAAATCCACAAATCATCTCACCTGAACCAAAACCCCATGCTCACCCCCCTGCACTCCCTCCACCACCAAATTCTCCTTCCGACCAGTCTCCCCTGCAGAAGTCCTAGCCGCTCTTCATTCCCTAGACCCTAATAAAGGAAAATGTCCACTAGGCCTGGATGCAAAACTCCTATACCTATCTGCCCCTGCCATTTCAGCTCCCCTTGCCGATCTCCTAAACCGCTCCTTCTCCTCAGCACAAATTCCAACAGACTGGAAGGAGGGAATAGTCATCCCGTTGCCAAGGTGGCAACCCATCAGAGCTTGATAACTACCGCCTGTCTCACTCCCTCCCACTTTGGCCAAGCTGCAGGAAAAACTAGCCTCTCTCAACTCACACAATTCCTTGACACTACCTCCTTTTTCACCCCCTACGAGTCAGGCTTTCCCAAATCGCACTCCACCATCACTGCACTGCTAAGACTCACCAACGATATTGCCTCAGGTATGGATAAAGGCTTCCTCACCTCAGCCATATTCATTGACCTGGCAAAGGCATTCGATACTGTATCCCACCCCAAACTCATCTCAAAACTGCATGATGCTGGCCTATCCGATCTAGCCACCAGATGGTTCCAAGACTACCTATCTGGCAGGAAATGAGCAGTAAAAATTGGCCTTCAAGTATCCCCCTTGCTTCCAGTCACCATGGGGGTTCCCCAGGGCTTTGTCCTGGGCCCCTTCTCTTTTCCATATTTCTAAATGACCTCCCACTAACCTGCCCATACTCAGCAATTCAAATGTATGCTGACAATACCGTTCTGTATGCCTCTGGCCCCTCAAAAGAGGCTCTAAACTCTACCCTACAGCAGGATTTCGATGCTGTCCAAACTTGGTTTAGCTCCAACCAACTTGTCCTAAATGCCAAGAAAACCGTAGCCTAACTTCCGGCACACAGCCCAGACTCTCCCGTCTAGCGGCTCCCCCCACTTTTCATACGCTGGACGGCACCACCTTGGAATCCTGCAGCTCCTTTAGGTACCTGGGTGTATGGCTTGATCACCACTTGGACTTCTCCGTCCGCATTGACTCCCTCTAGAAAAAACTACACCCTAAACTAGGAGCTCTTTACCGCAACAAAGGATGCCTAACTGCCTCCATCAGGACAGAGCTAGTGAACAAAATGATTCTCCCAATCTTCGACTATGGAGACGTGGTCTACTGTGCAGCCTCTCCATCCACCCTGGCCAACTTGGACCCCCTTTTCCATTCCTTCTGTCAGCTTATCCTAGAATGCCCCCCTACCACCCACCACTGTGACCTATATAACACCTTAGATCTCCCATCGCTGCACTCCAGGCACCAGCTTCACTGTGCTAATCTCGTAGCTAAGCACTGGTCAAACTCCCTCCTCACATATCTCAGTTCTGCTCTGTCAACCCAACCCACCCCAGCCTACTCCTTGCGAGGCACTGACTCAAAACTTCTACAAATCCCTTTCATGCACACCTCAAAGGGCCAATCGCTTTCAAATATAGACTGCCCAAACTCTGGAATAACCTCCCAGCAGAAATCAGGCAGTCCTCTACCCCAAGGTCCTTGAAAACTCTCCTTCAGGCCCACTTCTCAGACATATGTAACTGCAACCTGCAGGCCAGATCTGATACAATGAGGCATCAAAATGTGCCATAACGGTGCACTTATCCAAACAACTGAATTATTCTTGTGCAGTCCATGTATATTATTGTCTTTTTTCCCCATGTTCACTGTCTGAATTGTTCTATGGTCATAGACCCCAATGTTTGCTATAAGCAACTCGTGCTCTTGGCACTAACTTGTAATCTAAAATAACGAATGCATAAGTCCAAACTGTAACATCTCTGGACCTGTTGTTTTACCCCTTTTTTGTACCATTTGTACCTGATGTGTGTACCATTATGTACCTGTTTGCAGGCACCATTGCCTATGTACCTATGTATTTTGTAATTTCAAGTATGTAACTCCAGGTTGCATTCTGGAAACGAGTGGATTCCCACTCAGTATGCTTATCTGGTAAATCTCTTCAATAAATAAATAAATAAATAAATCTCTTAAACCAGATTCTCTATCATACCATATCACCATGAGACCTAACAAAATTATATTGATCATAAATACAGGTATCCTCAACTAAAATATACCATGGATAGAGAAGGAAAATAATTAGACAATGCTCACGTCGAGAGTCACTTGTGCAGAGTACTAATATAGCTATTATTGATTGCGGGAGGGGAGAAATACAGGGAAGGGTATGCAGCCCTTTAGGTAGTGGGAGAATTAGAGGACAAGACTGGGAATTTACAAAGAGAGGAGTGGAGATCCACAATGCAGATGTGAAAGCCTTTCAGATATAGAAAGTTTAGCTAGGGCTGCATGCCATGCAATACGGCTAGGGATAACAGATTGCCGCCACTGAGTGAGAAGGAGGCATTTAGCCTCTAAGATAGCAACCATAATCCATTCTTTAATTGATTTGGGGAAACAACCCAGGGATGTGGTATTCCCCAGGAACAACCTAATGAAGGAAAGTGTCACTGGCTGGTTAAGCACCAAACTGATGTCTGAGACTACCATTCCCCAGAAAGGGACCAAGTTAGGGCAGGACAATAAAATGTGTAGGATATGGGCCTCTGTGTGGATGCAGCACCAGAAGTTACTGTGGCTAAGTAGGCCACTTGCACAAAGAGCTGTGGGGTATGGTGCCATAAGAGAAGAAGTTTTAACTGCAAGAAATGGCTATTGGTGTCCCATAAGTAGAATGAATACTTTTAATGTAGGAGTTCCACTAATCCTCGGAATGGGAGCACCAATGAAAGTTTCCCATTTCTTTTACATGACAGTGTGGCATTAGACTGTGAATCTCTCAAGAGGAATAGAATCTACCCATGACTCCTCTGGTAGAGGCTGAGCGATGCAACCCTTTAAGCCAAGACCATTGTGTAATGTCCTGAGACTTAGGAAGGAGGGGCTGCAGGGCACTCCTGATTTGCAAATATCTCCAGAAGTCCTTCTGAGGTAGTGAAAATTGCCTTTGTAGCTGAGTGAACGGGAGTATGGGATACGTGCCAGAAGGGGAAAGGTCTTGAATAATCTGGATACCTGCTTTGGCCCATGAGGGCCAATATATTGCCATCCCATCTATTTGAATCTGATTGTTATGCCATAGAGGGGCATACTGTATAGGAGGGGCCGACTCAGTTTAGGCAGATGCGATTTTACCATAAGACACTTACAAGAGCATGCAGAGCATGTCACCATAGGAGGGAGAGAGTGCGACAGTATTGAGTGTGGTGTAAGTAGTGCATACAAGGGTACCGTTCTTAATAGGGTGACTTCCAGTTGGACCCACAATGGGGGGAGGTCGGTCCTGGGTATTAACCATTTAGTAGCTTGGGCCACTATACAGGATAGTAATAACCGTAGAACCATGGCACATTCAGGCCTCCTCGAGATGGGTGTGCCTCATCTTTGTGCTTGCTCCACCTAGGCCATTTGGCATCCCATAGAAAATTAGCCATTAATTCCTCTAGTGAATTGAAAAGTTTGGGTGATAAGGGTACTGGAAGATTGTTGAGTATATACATAACACGTGGAAGCAGAAGCATGCGAACCGCTGCAACCTTGCCTGGTAAGGAAAGTTGAAGTCTACACCATTTTTCTATTTCCACCCTTAATTGCGCTAATAGGGGGTGAAATTAACCAACTCAAGAGTGGACCAAGATACTGGTATACTGATACCCAAGTAATTAAATCCCTGCTCCGCCCAAGACAAATTAGTACCTTGGATGCAAGTTCTGGTACAGTAGTGATTTAAAGGAGCCAAGGTGTTTTTTTTCTGGTTGATACACAATCCAGAAATCACCCTAAAGTCAGTCAGGACTTGAAGAACCACTGGAAGAGTTTGCTTGGGATTAGCCAAAGTTAGAAGGAGGTCATCAGCATAAGCTGCAACCAAATAGGAATGGTTGGCCACCGTGATACCTTGAATCTGGAGGTATGCAATAAGGGTCCTGATTAGGGGATCCAAAGCAATCAAGAATAAAAGAGGGGACAGCGGGCAGCCTTGCCTGGTGCCGCAATGTAATTCAAATGGAGGGGAAATCTCGCTCTTGGAAAGTATACGGGCTGTGGGGGAACAATAAAGGGTACGTACCCATTGCATAAAGGAAACACCAAACCCATATCTAACGAGCACCTCGTAGAGGTACTCCCACTCGATAGAGTCGAATGCTTTTGAAAAATCAATCGCTAGTGCTGCTAAAGGAGAGGAAGATTTAGTGAACCATTTAAGATTGAGAAGAAGTCTAGTGTTATCACTCCTGATTTACCCTGCATGATTCCTTTTGAGTGAGGTGTATAACTGAAGAAAGAATGGCCAACAATCTGTATGCTAATGCCTTAGCTAATATTTTCATATCCACAGATAGAAGGGATGTTGGCCAAAAGTTGGCACATTCTAACAGATCTGTCGATTTTTTAGGTAGGAGAGTGTTTAATGCCTCCTTCATAGTGGGGGGAAGGACTCCTTCAACATTGGCAGCCTGCAAAGCACTTTGTAAGGGGTGAAAAATGTCAGGGCCTAGGGCCTGGTACAGTTCGACGGTCATACCATCTGGGCTGGGGGGTTTTCCTCTAGCCATCCGGCCTAGTGCCGTTTGAAGCTCCTCACAGGAAACTGGTGAGCTACTTGTTCTGAGGTAAGGGTCAGCAATGGGGTTTGATGGCAAAATTTAGTAAGGAGGGTTTGCAGCTCCTGGATGGTATGAGGAGAGCGGGATTGATAAAGGGCTTGGTAAAAACCTTGCATAGTAGTGTTAATCTGCTTAGGGGCAGAGGTTATGGAACCTGATGGAGTACGAAGGGCAGATATCCTTGTGGCTGCCCTCTGTTTACGGAGGCGGTATGCAAGGAGTTTCCCTGCATGCTCCCCTCCAGCCCAAAAGCCCTGTTTCAATCTCAAAAGGTATCATTCTGCCTTTTGATGTACAATTGTATTTATTTGATATTTAAGGCTTACTATATGTCTTTTGAGGGTGCCATCCCTGGAGACGCAGGGGGTGGCCTTAAAGCGGCGCTCAAGAACTTCTAGTTCCGTTTGCAAATGATTAAGGGATGCCTTACACTTACAGTCCTGCCCTGCAGAGAAAGCAATGATATGTCCCCTCAACACCACCTTAAACGCGTCCCATACCATACCCGGAGTGACACCACAATCATTGTTCAAAGCAAAATAGTCCTTGGCCACTTGTCCTAAAAAGGGCCGAAACTCAGGGTCTTGGAAAAGTAACGGGTGGCATCGCCGCCTGATTCCAGATGGGCGGAATCAATGGGTGTGGAATCTAAGTGACACCATGGCATGATCTAAAATTAGTATAGACCCAATTCTAGTCTCAGAGAGCATCTGGCTGCCACATTTAGCGAGCCAAAAGTCTATCCAACTATATGACTCATGGGGACAGAATAAAAGAGACATCTCTGCCAGTGGGATGGTCTCTGCACCAGATGTTTGAGAAAGCCCACCTCAGTCATGGCCTGTAGAGATTGTCTGGCTTGGGGTTGGCTGATGGTGGGTGGGATTTGTCTCAAGAAAATGTCCCCATATTAAAATCACCTCCTAAGATGACAGGGGCAGCAGCCCATCTCTCTACAAGTCTGACAGGGCTTGGCTTAAGGCTGAAAAAAAATCAACATGCTCTGTATTAGGGGCATATACATTCCCCAACAAAATATCACCCGCGTGGGAGGCCAATTTCACCACAATCCACTGGCCCTGCACATCTTTCTTAACTTCTTTCACCACCCAAGGGGAAGTGCAACAAATAAGGATAGCTACTCCTTTGAATTTAGTGTTGGAGGAGCTAGCTAATACTTCCCCAACCCACATTTTCTTTAACCAATTGGGTGCATTTGGGCATCAGATGTGTCTTTGGAGGAGGGATATCCTCCTAGAGATTTTAAATGTTGAAGGACTTTTGTATGCTTAACCAGGTGGTTAAGTCCCTTTACATTCCAGGATATCCAGTGGTATCCCTGGGAGGTGGAGAGAGAAATAGGCATAATTCCATGAAGTAAACAAGAGAAGGTACTTACAGACTTCCCAGCAGGGTTATCAAAGGAGGGAATGACAGGTTCAAAAATTCACCAGGTACCTGAACAAAAGTAACACTATCAGTGTCTGTGCAAGCATCAAAGGAAAAGTGAGCATCGTTGTGATGTTGAAACTGCAAGTCTCAGCTTTAGTGGCACTGTGATAATAAGTCTAAAGAACAAGAAAACAGACACAACAAGTTATATCTTAACAATGCGGGCAAAGGCCCAAATTCAAATACACAAATGTCAAAGAGAAACACTCGAACAACAATACTCTGAGTCAGGAGGTCAAAGCAATAGAGGGCGATATATATATAGCCCTAAGGCTATGCTAACTCCTGCACTCAACTATGTGGAGGTGCTAGAGGGATGAAGTTTTAATCCAACTCATCCTAGACCCACCCAGACCAGAGGTCAGATGACTGAATCCATGGAGGGGAGAAGGGAGAAGAGGAAGGGGAAAAGGGAGGGGGAAGGAAAGGAATGAAATGGGGACAGGAGGGAGGGCTGGGTGGGCACACCACCAACTGGTTAGCTGGCAGGAAAAAGATCCTCAATACATGTACAAAGAAAAGAAAAAAAAGGGGGAGGAGAGGCACCGTCTAGTGTGTAGGAAGGGCTTTAAGAAAAGACTCTACTATAAAGATAAGGGGGAGAGGAGATGACTCCGAGTAGGAAGACTTCTGGGGTTTATCCCCACCATAATACAGTGAGCTAATAGGTATTACCATGGCACTTTTAAAGGGAGGAGGGAAGTGCATGAGATACCCATGCCACAGCTACTTTACTGCATAACCTCCCTCTGCCATGAAGGCTTGCCAGCTCCCAAGTGTAATTACAGTACAATATGTTGATAATCCCCTACAAAAAGATTGTATAAGTTAGGCCAAGAACAAGCTCAAGTTCCTTGGAGTCCCATGGATTGGCCTTCGACCAGCACGGGGTCCCTGAGGGTACATCCATCATCCACCGAAGTTTGCCGCCACTGCTGCATAACTCAAAAGGCCAGGTCCCACCTGAGAAATGGTGTCAATTAGCTCCACCACAGGTTCTGGCAAATCTGCCCAGTCCATCATTTGCCCTGTGTCCATATTCGAGCCTTGAGTAGGAGGCTGAACAGCTGCAGTAGGGAGTTCATCTCTAGGAATCTTTGCAGGCGGTGCGTGTAGTTTTGGAGGGTGAACTTTGCGGATCGCTTGAGCAGCTGACGGATTTGACATCATATTGGAGGGGCTGAGGGAGAGATTGCTTATAGGAAGCTGTACACCACCTGATGGTGGTGGGGGACTGTCATGGTGTAGGACCTGTCCCTCCAGCACTGTGGCAGCAGGTGAGCTGAAACTGCGAGAAAGGTTCCTACCAACAGGAGCCACTGGGAGAGGCTCCCAAAGCCTTCCGGGACTTGCAGTAGGGCATTGAAGGCCTGGCCAGAATTGAGTAGTCCAGCGTTTGATGTCTGTGGGGTGTTCAGCCAGGAGTTCCTGACCATCCTTGAAGTCATGCAGTTTAGTAAGACTCTTAAACTTAAAACGAAAATTCTGCTGGTAAAGAAATCTTTTGACTGGCCCAAATGCTCTCCGCTTTGTGACCGTTTCCAGGGCAAAGTCCCTATAAATTGTTATTGTAGAGCCTTGCCATGACAGTTCTCCCAGGTCTCTGCAGCTTGGAGAACTCTCCTTGGTAGTATACCTGAGTAGATATACACAATCGGTCTGGGTGCATTAGCATGTTTGGTCGAGTGAGTCGAGACCCTATGGGCCCTCTCAACCTCAATGGGTCCCTCCATTGGTCTCCCAGTATGCAGGGTAAGTTCTCATTTAAGAACTGCTCCATAGATTGGCCTTCAGCCCCCTCCGGAGCCCGATGATCCATGAGGTTATTACGCCGATTCCGATTCTCATGATCTTGCCGTCCCAAAGCACTGCCAACTGCTCTCGTGCTGTAGTCGCTGCCAGACCTGAACTTGCTGCACTTACTCCTCAGATTTTTGCTCAATGACATTCATCCGGTCCTGTAAGTTTTGGACATATTTTGTTGTACCAGTTACTGCCAAACTAAGATCGTCCACTCTAGCTATTAAAGTTTCCAGTAGACTGGTTATATGTTGCAAAGATTTTCCAACATCCGCCTGTGGATCCATTTTGAAAAAGCAATGTTTAGCAGTAGAAAGGCTATAATTCAAATATACAGCACCTGACAGTAAATGCTGGAATGTGGCTGAATCCCTCGATTAATCGCAAGAATCAGGTGAGGGAGGGGGATAGTAGCCCAATCCAGCTGTGTGAGACTCGCTCAGCTCCTCCCTAGAGTAGCGGCCGAGATGCAGCCTGTGGGGTCTGTGTCAATCCAAATAGGGTCAAGTCACAGCGCACTCGAGAAATAAACCATTGTCTTGGAATCTGCTGACCGAGTGGTGCGCGCCCGGTAGGAGGGATGTTACTGGTGCATAAAGCCGTCGATTTAAAGGGGGAAACTCCACTGGATTGTGACGTCCGAGTGCGGATAGGGCTGGGGTCAGGATGGAGCTCGGGAATTAAGCTGCCATCTTCTTGGTGGCTAGACCACGCCCCCTAGGGACCCTAGTTTAGCTACTGAAGGGGACCTGTCCCATGCCTTGGGAATGTGTGAGGGGTTTGCAGCTGCTCAGAGAAGTGACTCTAGTCTAGAGAAGCTGCGGCATAGGCAAACTCTGATGGGGCACAGGGAGGTGATGGCAGACAAAAGGTTTATTGGTAAAATGGACTGATGTATACTTAGGCTGTGCAGACAGAGGGAGGGATGCTAGGCAGGCAGCTTGTCATTCCCCAGGGGTATCGTGAGCAGTTGCTCAAGATTGCACATGATATTCCCTTGTCTGGTCATCTGGGAATCACGTGCTCTATGCAGCAGTTGGCCCAGAATTTCTATTGGCCTAACTTCACCCAGCAGGTGAAGGAGTATTGCAGGTGTTGTCACCAGTGCCAAGAAATAGGGAAGGTGGGCAAGAAAACCCAAGCCACCCTGATTCCATTGTCTATAGTGGAGGAGCCATTCCTGAGGGTGGGAATGGATATTGTGGGGCCTTTAAATATCCCCAGCTCCTCAGGGAAGAGATTCATCCTGACTGTGGTGGCTTATGCCACCCGGTACCCAGAGGCAGTCACTCTATCCTCACTGAGGACAGACAAAGTGACAAATGCCTTACTTGGGATTTTCTCCTGTGTTGGATTTCTGCAGGAGGTTAACACCGATCGAGGGTGTTCCTTCATGTCGGACCTGATGAAATGTTTATGGGAAAAGTGTGGGGTGGTGCAGAGATGCACAGCACTGTATCACCCACAAGCCAATGGGCTTGTGGAAAGATTCAATGGTACCCTGAAGTCAATGCTCCAGGCATTTGCTGAACAGCGTGGGAGGACTGGAAGAAATACTTTCCCCATGTTGTTTGCATACAGGAGGTGCCCCAAGAGTCGATGGGATTTTCCCATTCGAACCCTTATATGGATGCCAGGTACATGGGCCCTAGACTTGATCTTGGAGGACTGGAAGGCAAGCATGCCACCCAGGGAACTCCCATAGTGGATTATGTCCTTAGGTTTAGGGAAAGGCTGAAGGAGCTTATGGGGACAGCCCAGAGCAACCTGGCAGCTGCCCAACAGAAACAAAGTTGTGGTATGACCACAGAGCCAGAGCTCACTCATACATGGTGGGTCAGGAAGTTATGGTCCTTATTCTGGTCCGGAAAGACAAGCTGCAGGCTGAGTGGGCAGGACTGTACAAAGTGGTTAGGAAGGTAAATGACGTGAACTATATTATACAGTTACCTGACTGAAGACAGACAGAAAGGATGTACCATGTCAACATGATGAAGCCATATGCAAATAGGGCTGACATGGTGTTTGCAGTGTGTAGTCCTGGGGAGAGGACAGACGAAGGAGACCCCCTTCTGGACTTGCTGGAAGAAAGTAAATGGGATTTGTCCTCTGTGGAGGCAGTTAAATTGTCTCCCCAGCTGACCTCGGACAAGATCCAAGAAGTATGAGAGGTTTTAGCAGACTTTGCCCCATTGTTTAGCACCAAACCTGGACTAACGCCCTTAATGACTCACGGTGTGGAGACAGAGACACAGACGCCCATATGGTGGACAGCATATCTGGTGTCAGAGGCTGTCCAAAAGGACATTAGGATGAAAGTGGAGGAGATGCTGGCTTTAGGGGTAATCCAGAGATCCACAGCCCCTGGGCCTCACCCGTAGTCCTTGTGCCCAAGCCAGATGGCTCTACTCATTTCTGTGTGGACTATTGTGGACTGAATGCAGTCATGAAGTCAGATGCCCACCCGATGCCCTGGACAGATGAACTCCTGGAAAAGTTGGGAGGGGTGACCTACTTTATGACCATTGACCTGACCAAGAGATATTGGCAGGTAGAGTTGATGGACAGAGCTAGGGAGAGGTCAGCCTTCATCATTCTGATAGGCTTATTTGAATTTAAAGTAATGCCTTTCAGAATGAAGAATGCCCCAGCCACTTTCCAAAGGTTGGCGAACCAAGTGTTAAATGGTGCTTAGGAGTACGCTGTGGCATACCTGGATGACATTGCCATCTTCAGTACCAGCTGGGAGGAACACCTATCCCACCTTAGGGAAGTGCTGGGCAGGATACAGAGGGCTGGGCTCACTGTCAAAGCAGAGAAGTGCCAGGTGGCCATGGGGAGAGGTGGCATACCTCAGGCATGTGGTAGGCTGGGGACAGCTCCATCCTAACCAAATAAAAATTGAGGTAATCCAGGCATGGCCCAGACCAGAAATGCAAAGGCAGGTCAGGAGTTTTCTTGGGACAGCAGGGTACTATAGGGAATGTGTACCCAATTACAGTACCCTGTCTGCTCCCCTATCTGACCTGGTAAAGAAAAGGATGCCAAAGAAAATTACCTGGGGACCAGCCCGTGAAGAAGCCTTTACCAGACTGAAGGAGACATTATGCAGTGCTCCTGTTTTTGACAAGTCATGTCTATAGCAGACCCTTTATAGTTCAGATTGATGCCTCAGACATGGGTATTGGGGCAGTACTGAGTCAGACATCCAGCCAAGGGAAAGATCACCCTGTAGCATATCTGAGTAAAAAGTTACTTCCAGGGAGCAGGCATACTCCACTGTGGAAAAGGAGTGTCTTGCCATAGTGTAGGCCCTAAAGAGTTGGAGCCATACTTGTATTGGCAGCATTTGTGGTACAGACTGACCACAACCCTGGTTTGGCTGGCGAGATGGGAAAAACAATGATAGATTGCTAAGATGGAGTCTTGCTTTACAAGGGTAAGACATGACAATTCTACATAGGGCTGGAGTGAAAAATCAGAACTCGGATGGGTTGTCTCGCATCTATGAGGAATGAACTGATTTGGGAAGCTTATCCCATGCAGGGGATAGAGCCCCCAAATTCAGTCTAGGTAGGGAGGATTGTGACGCTTGTACAGCTGGTTCTGATTAATCTATACTTTTGTAATACAAAAATGTGTTATTGAGTGTCTCTCATGAGACATGCTGTTTCAGCTAAAAGATAAAAGCCAGGAGATAATTATAGGCTAGAATAGACCTAAAGTAAGGATCTCCTGTTTATCTAGCTTAATTGTATCTGCCAGCTGCTAGGCTGGAAAATCATAAACTTTTATGATGTTTAGAAAAAGAAAACAGGTTACGTCACTGTGGTGTGAAGTCATAAAAGGTCCTTTGATGTCCTTGAGAGAGGATGCTGCTCATGGATGAAAGAAAGGACTTGATAAATTACAGACTGAATTGGGAAGTGATATGGGGAAACACATTTTTTCTGCTGATGTCACCTATTAATTTACCTCCTGACACAAGACATCTTGACTGTATAATTTTTAATAAACAGAGGAGGAGCTGGGTAACACCATGGAGAAGGCAGGTTCAAGACAGTGTTTTAATTATGCTGTAACAGACCTTTACAGACACACATGTTTGGACTCTGAAAAAAATAAACATCTACAGCACTATAAAAAGATAAGAATAAATTAGGTAGACAGGTCTAAGTGTATTATTGGTAGGAATTTGCACTTTTTAAACCTTATTGTTTTAAAAGATTGTGGGCCAGATATTCAAAACTTTGCACCGGGCAAAAACCGTTTGTGCAGGTTTAGCGCGGGATTAGCGTGGGTCTGCTATATTCAAAAGGCCAAATAGCACGGGCAAACTGCATTAGCACCGGGCAAAACTATAATGTATGCAAGGGGCAAACTGACATGAATACAGGTGCAATGCTATATTCAGTGACTAGCGCTGCGCTAAGTGGTTTTGCACGACTTAGCGCGGTGAAAATTACCGCCCAGGAAAAGCTTGTCTTAACCCTGGACAATCAGCTTTGCACAACACTTTGGCTTTGCGTGGTGTTTGCGTGGGTTTAGGGTGGGTTTTGCATGACCCTAACAAATAAATATGACACATAGATAAAACCAAACATAGAGGAAGCAGGCTGCTAACCGATGGCATCACAATGATGCCATCATCTGCCACCAGTCCCAGCCATGCCAGGCAGTAAGTGGTGACCCTGCCACCAGTGGACAGCATGGCAGTGTGGCCATACAGCACACACCTGCAGACCACACATCTGTGGACACAAACAGATGCCAGCACACACATGCAGCACTGTGGGCATGGAGGATGTTGAGGGGGGAGTGTGTATGGGTGGTGAGGCTGTGCCACAGACCAGGTGTGGCCACAAGGCTGGGACACATCATGCAGTGCACATGGGCCAGTATTGGGAATACCCAAACACTAGTGTGCCTTTTGGATAATGTATGCCCCCTCCTGGCCACATACAGCACAGCTGTACAACTGCCACAGCACACAAAGCCAGAAATGTACATGTCACTGTGAGCATCCCATACCACAGGTACAGCATCTGTGGGTCACACAACAGTGTAACAGTAATGTCCACTGTCAGTAAACACCTGCAGGTTGGGCCTGTCACTGTGTACAGTGCAGTCATCATCACTGCCCTACACATCATAGGCAGTGCTGTGTCCCTCACACTACTGGCCCCCTTGCTACTGTAGTGTCTGCTGTGTGCACTGTAGCATGCCCTACAGTGTGACAGTTGCATGCAGCACCACCACCACCTGTGCCTATGCTGTCTTGTCCCTGGGGTACAATATGCTATGCTATGCTGTACTGTTTACATGTAGCCTGCAGCTATCATTGTGCACTGCCAGACTGACCTACAGGTGGAGCTGTGGTTGGACCTGGTCAGCCCTGTACTTCAAGACTTACCTACAGGTGGCTCTGTGGGACCCTCTTGGTAATGCTGGGCAAACTGCATGCAAATCAGGGTATAATGAGATACTAATCCGGTTGTTTGCCCAGAGACTACCTAAGTAGGCTCATTTGCATGGCACTTTGAATATGGCACATTTTAGCTCTGGGCAAGCGTGTTTGCACCGGGCTAACTTCTTAGCTCGGCCAATGCCATAATGTTAGCATGGCTAACGGTACAGGGAATAATATACAGTTTTGATCACTATTCTTTCACATCTGCTGCTTCCTGCAGCTGTACTGGAATCCATGCATTTGCTGGCACACACATTGGCCATAATAGTTCGTCTGTACTTGCCCTCACGCTTGCTGTGCACTGTGTTGTTGTTGTGGGTTGCACTTCCTGGTTGCTTTATTCAGTGCTGTCTTATTCCTAGGCTATTCTTGCCCTGCACTCCCAGACCAGTTTGCCCGGCTTCCTTAGATTGCAATATTCAGCAAGATTAGCAAAGGGCTATTTCCATTTCAATATAGCTTGCTCCTGTGCTCCGGGCTAAGTTTGCCCACCGGGCAGTGCTAATTTAGCCCCTGGGCAAAGTTTTGAATATCTGGCCCGTATGTTTTGTGATACATGGTTCTGTGTTTTACATTTTACATTTTTATCTCTTTTAGGTAAACCTCTATTTTTAGAGACTACCTGGTGTGCCTTTGAAATTCTTTCTTTGACAAGGGAAGCATATATGGTTAAAGCTGACACCGTACAAAGCTTACTGGTTTTACCAAACTGGGAAAAGGTAAGAGTTTATTCTGAGGTCTTTTATAGAGTTTTTAAGGGTTCATTTTGTACACCTGGTTAGGTGCCCATAGGTGAAAGATATCTGGCTCCCCCGAAGAGCAGAATTATCTGAGCCTGTACATTGGGTACACTAGCAAGAGGTTCAGTTTGAATCCCTCTAGAACTTGAGACCAAAGGTTGATTCGAACCCACAAAACAGACAGGAGGGTTACCCTGTTCTGTTAACCCTTCACAATACTACGCTCGGAGGTTGACACTGTGGGAGCAGAGGGCCTAACCTGCTGAGTGGGATTGTGACACTTCTAACCTCAGACCCTTTCAAATGTTCCAGGGTCTGAGGAAAAGAGCAGACAAAAAAAAAATACTGCTTAGTAAGTTTCCCCAATGCAGGAACTGAACAGGACCATGAAATGACTCTTAGGAAACATGGAAGCAGCCACTCATGCCAACGTTGGCTGCCTCCACCATGCAACTCCATTCACAGTACCAGGAAGGGACTCCCTAGCAACGCAGAACTAGTTTATTTTTTCTGGTGGAGCAATAAATCCACAAAAATAATTTAAAATAGAAAAAACTCTTTTCTGTATTTTCTTTTGTAACCAAAATTGGGGGCCATTGTATAAATGCAATAAACTACTCAGGGTGTGGGTTAGCTGGAAGTTTACCACTTCTGGTATGGATTTAGTAAATACAAGCATAACCCACACCCTGTCGTGGTTTATTGCTTAAATAACTGGGTTGATGATCTGTGCTAATATACAATGATAACTAATGATATCATGAATTAAGTTTGTGAACCTATACTCAACCAGCAAAAAATAATCACCTGGATGCCTACTACCATTTTTGGTTGCAAAGGTATAAAGCGGCCTGTTATAAGTTGAATATGTGAGCCCTGAGTCTTCACTGAGACTTTACGCAGAGGTGTGGGATTCTTAAACCAGGAGAAGTGTCCCAGATAGACAGTCTGGTGGCCAAAGTGGAAGGGGGGGGCCTGGTCTGTGTGGGGCTGTCTCAGGGTCAGCGTGTAAGTATTA
The DNA here is from genome assembly GCA_016271365.2 of Neoceratodus forsteri. NCBI lineage: Eukaryota > Metazoa > Chordata > Ceratodontiformes > Ceratodontidae > Neoceratodus > Neoceratodus forsteri. Next base: position 958,732,617 of record CM028135.1, on the reverse strand, counting down.
CTGGGGAGAAAACAGTCTGGTGGGATTGTACAGAGTGTTGAGTTTAAGTAGGCTCCCCAGATTTCTGTGTATGGTCCCATTCTGTTTTGGTTACTGTGCAACACTATTTCATAGCTGGCCATTTTCCCCAGCTCCAGCAACCAGTCCTGCATGGGGGGGGGATCCTTCCAGTGCCTCAGATGGATCCGTTTAGCTGTAACCATTGCTCCAAACAACCACTTCACTCCCCCAGAGGAGATATTTGACACTGGTGGCTGCAACTGTGGTAGACCTAGCATTACTAGCTGATGGGTGAGATCTACTGTACTGAACAAGATTCTACCACAAACATCCTGAATCTCACCCCAGTAGCTTTTTGGCTTCCAGCACAACCAAAAAAATACATGTGACAGTGCCTGTTGCCTCTTCAGACCTCTAGCATTGGTCTGTTGTGAGTATTCCCCATTTTTGTAGCTTTGTGGGTGTCTTGAAATCAAACATGGTCATGAGTGCCAAGAAAACTCAAACAATACTGTTCCAATAGGGTAAACAGATCAATAGGAAGGAGCCCAACCTAAGCATTAGGGCACTGAACAGCCAAACACTAATCAAGGTCAAAGAATACAAATACATGGGTGTAATCGTAGATGAAGTACCGAAATTTGACTCCCACATAAACAGTTGTGTTAAAAAAAAGGGCATGCCAACTAGGAGCCCTTTGAAGAAAGGCATATTTTATTCCCAGGGAGTCGAGGAAAACCATAGCTACTCAACTCCTACTACCAGTGCTGGAATATTGTAGCATTGTATAACAGCATGCAATGAAAGGAGCACTCAAACAATTAGACTATACAACAATCTGGCAAGGTTTGTGCTAGGATGAGTACCACCATTGCCCAATGTATAAGGACCTAGAGGTGGGATTCCTTGGAAATTGGAGGAGAAAAATTGGGAGGTCTGATAGCCTACAAATTGCATGAAAGGGCCATCTATAATCCTAATCTGGAATTTAGTACACAACTTTTCACTTTAAATTAAGGAGGTAATAAACAGGAGAAACCTCCCCAGAATATCTTCCTCATATGGGCAAATGATCACAAACTAGTAGGCAGCAAAGGTGTGGAACAAGCTCCATCCAGCGACTAGGAGAGCACCGACATGAAAATCCTTTAAGCTGCAGCTGGATAATGTGATCAAGGATATTTGTAATTGTCTGTAAAGTACGCACACTGTACAGGTGTTCTGTAACCATTACTATTGTCAAACTGTTATGGTAGCTAAGGTCAAACTGTGCCATGTACTGTATGTTAAACTGTATATTAGTTTAACCTCAGTGGTAGGGAAAATGATGGAATCACTTCTGAAGGAAAGAATTGTTGTGTATCTAGAGGCCAGAGGGGCACAGGACCCAAGGCAGCATGGATTCACAGCGGGAAGGTCATGCCAGACAAATCTGATAGATTTCTTTGACTGGGTGACCAAAGTAGTAGATCAGGGAGGGGCTGTGGACATGGCCTACCTACACTTTAGCAAGGCATTTGACACAGTCCCACACAAGATTAATATACAAGTTAGCCAGCCTGGGAGTGGGTCCCAAGATGACAGCCTGGGTAAAGGTGGCTGGAGAATAGGACACAGAGAGTAATAGTAAATGGAGTCCACTCTGAAGAAATGGGGTTACTAGTGAGGTACACTGGGAGGATTTCAGTATTAGGACTGGTCCTCTTCAATGTCTTTATAAGCGACATTGCAGAGGGACTGGAAGGAAAAGTATGTCTCTTTGCAGATGACAAAGATCTGCAACAGAGTTGATGCACAAGGTGGGGTGGAAAGGATGAGAAGGGACTTAGCAAGGTTAGAGGAATGGTCAAATGTATGGCAGCTTTGATTCAATGCTAAGAAGTGCAAGGTAATGCACCTGGAAACAAAACCAGGGAAGAGTACACAATGGGGGTGAGATACTAACAACAACAAAAATGAGAAAGGGACCTGGGGTAGTCATATCAGATGACCTAAGGTGGGCAACAATGTGAGATGGCAGCAAGGAGGGCAGGGGGATACTGGGATGCATAGGGAGAGGCATCACCAGTAGAAAACAGGAAGTTATTATCCCTCTGTACAGACAGTTGGTGAGACCCCATCTGGAGTACTGCATGCAGTCCTGGAAACCCAATCTCCGCAAAGACATAGACAGGATGGAAGATGTCCAGAGGAGGGCAACTAAAATGGTGCAGGGTCTGCACCGGAAGACATATGAAGAGAGACTTAAGGAGCTAAATATGTATAGCCTCAAGGAAAGGCGGGAGAGGGGGGACATGATAGAAACTTTCAAGTACCTCAAGGGAATCAACAAAGTCCAGAGGGTAGCATCTTTCAAAAAAGGTGTGCAAGAACAAGGGGCACAATTTGAAGATGAAGGGGCGGCTCAGAGGTAACTTAAGAAAGTATTTTTTCACAGAGAGGTTGTGGATGCATGGAGCGGCATTCCGGAGGAGGTTGTGGAGTCAAAAACAGTGGTGGAATTCAAGCATGCATGGGACAGTCATAAGGCAATTCTAGGGGGTAGGGGTAGGAAGAAGTAGGCTGCTGGTTAACTAGGATCTGCAGCTTATCCATTAGGTAGGGAAATGGGCAGACTGGGTTGGCCGGGCGGTCCTTATCTGCCGTCAAAATCTATGTTTCTATGTTTCTAAAAACAAGATTCAAAAAAGCACTTAATGTTGAAATGCATCTTGTATGCCAACTGTAAACTGTATGTCAACTGTGCTACAACATGCCAAATGTTACCTCCTTTTTAAAGCAGGACAACTCTGTAAACAGGGCAGAAAAGTACTAATAGTTTCATCCTGTCAAAAAATAAAGATTTTATCTATTTGTCAGTCTGTCCATCCATTCATCCGTCCATCCATCCATCCATCCATCCATCTATCTATCTATCTATCTATCTATCTATCTATCTATCTATCTATCTATCTATCTATCTATCTATCTATCTATCTATCTATCCCACTTGTTCTGGATTTTAATTTGTGTCAATCTGTTTTTTATGTCCTTTATTGCCCTCTGTACCCCACTCCAGCAAAGGTTCTAGATTTGTGGGATGATGTCTAGGCCCAGTTCTTCTGACCAGCATTGCTGAGTCCTGGTATACACCTCCCATGGTGAAACCTCTACAGTGACCTATGTTGCTGCCAACAACAATGCCAGGTCACTGTAGAGGCATGCTGAGACTGGGCAACACTTTCCCGACCTACACCTCCTGCCCGACCAACTCCGACTTGGGTTGGTATCTATAAACAGGGGGTGGGGGTGGGGGGCAGAGCCTACATGGAGGTTCGAGGCAAAGCCCCTGAAGAAAAAACAGTCCCTGCTGTGTGTGGCTCCCTGCCAGCTGCAACTCGCAGTCAACAAGGAGCCTGGCACTGCGATGCCAGTCGACAAATTAGTTGTTGACTTGGCATCGTAGATCCCTGAGTCCTTATTGTAGGATCTGGCAGGAGTCCCAGTGGGCCCTTGTATACATTGTTGTTTCAGATGTTGTCCCCTCTTTGGGGCCACAGTGTACTGCCCAGAAGGTTGGGTTCGCAGCTTTTGAGGCCTGGACTCAGAATTGGTCCCAATGCACACCTCATCTAAAGATACCTCCAGTGATGCTGCTTGGGGAGGAGGTAATCCTGGTGTAATTGGGCAAAGGGTTTAAGTGTTTTGTGGGACGACTGGATTATATCCTTGAAGCTGTGAATTCCAGTAGAAGACTAGTTCTTGTCTAGTGCTGGCCTCCCACCAATGCGTAGGAGGGGGTTCCCCCAAACTGGAAGTGGTGAACTCTTTCTGGTGTCCATTTGCTAAGTTGCCTGAATTTTCTCCTGGGTTGTAAGGTTTGGGCTGGGGGTAAAAAGAGGCCTGCTGGTATTGATCTAAACTGGATGAATTTAGTGACTGGTCCTCCCACTACTGACTCCTTGTAATCAGCCCAGCGAGGTTTATAGCTGTGTGAGCTCCAGGAGCAATGTATGCCAGTTGTAACACAGTATGGGCCATAACTTTCCATAGGAAGTCAGGAAGTTTTAAACTGCCTCTCAAGGTCTCTAGCAACAGTTTAGACCAGCCTTGTTGCTGTGGCCCTTACCTAACAAATGTTCTATAGCTTAGTGCACATTGCTTTAAGCATTTTGGTGTTGATTTCTGAACATCTGAAAAGCCAGCAGAAGAAGGCCATTTGGTCTATCTAGTCTGCTTGTATTGTAGGATTTACAACTGAGCTACTGTCCTGCCCTCCCTCCCCACCTCCCATCCTCCCTACCCATGATTCTTACCTTCCTCCTATGCCTATCCCAGCCCTCTTAAAGCTGCCCTGTCTTCAGTCTTCAACATCACCTCTTCCAACAGCGCATTCTAAGTGTCCACCACCCTCTCTGTGAAGAAGTGCTTCCTGACCTCCCTCCTAAACCTCTCACCCTCCAGCTTAAGACTGTGCCCCCCCTTGTAATGGGAATGGGTGATTATCCAGTACATTCTGTATTTTTGGGGCCGCCATAATTTTGAAGGCTTGCTGTCCTACACAGTGTGATATATGGAGCTTTTCCCACCTCCTAAGATCCTTGTCCATCTCAGCAAGTAATGGGTTCAAATTATCTCTGCCCAGCTTCTCCAGATTCCAATGAAATTAGATTCCAAGGTACTCTAAATGTGGCACATGCAGTAGCCTCCATGGATATTGTGGTAAGGTAGATACCCTGGGTAGAAGAGAGGAATTGTAATTAGGAGATATTAAGCTTGTATCTCGATAGTCCACTGTATTGACTGATCAGGTTTAGAACATTTGGTATGGGTTCAGTGGAATCAATAAGGGTCAGCGTGACATCATCTGCATATGCCAGCATTTTATGTTTCCCTCCCATAGGCACCCATTTTATGCCTGGTGCTAGTCAGATGGCCTGCAGAAGTGACTCTAGCACTAGGATAAAGAGCAGAGGTGACAGGGGGCACCCTTGCCTGTACCCCTGCCCAATGGAAAGGAGGAGGATGCCCTGCCATTCATAATTACCTCCACCGTGGCTCCCTTGTAATGCATGCCCACCCAGTTTCTGAACATGGGGCGTGTCCAAAGGCAGACAATCTTTTTAGAAAATATCTCCACCCCACCCTGTCAAAAGCCTTTTTGGGATAGAGGAAATGGAGTATTATAGGAGGGTGTGGATGCTTAGATTTTCATGTCAGATTAATGAGGTACCTCAGGGCATAGCTTGCAGCCCAGGTAAGATGGCCACCTGAATGATGACCTCTGCCCTAGCTCACATTCAAACTAGCTAATCTACCCTTTCAGCCTTTTCATCTGACTACACAAATACTAGACCGGTACACAATAACTGCTGTGGCTTTTGATCCATCTGCCAGTTTCTCTTGGCAAGCTCTTTACCTCACTAGAAAAGCATCAAACCCCCTTAGCATATGAAGCCTACTCTCTTAAAGGCCAAGGAGTGTCCTGAAGCAGTGTCATCTCTATCAGCTCTCCAACAGAGATCACCTAAACTCCCTTCCCTGGAATATATTGCATCCTTGCTAGAAAACCTTGTAGCAGACATCTTTGAAATTAAGTTATCAGTTGTGGCCACAAACTCAGACATTGTTACCCTTTAAGACAAAGTCAACATGGTGGAGCAATAGATGACAGATCTCGATGACGTACATTTTCTCATCTTCAGGTGCCTGGAGGACCATGAGTAGTGCCTGGAGCAATTATGGGGGAGAACAAAAACCTTAGACAATCAGGGGTGCCATAACAATGTACATATTCTTTGTGGGTTACACCCTTGGAATGTGCTAGCATTACAGTGCCGAGCCATTAGGGGGCCAATCGGTAATGCCGCCGACCACTGCTTTTGAGGGCCCACTCTCCCTTCTGGGGGCTGTGCCTCCACCCTCTAACTATAGATACCAACTCTGGGGCTGCTGGACCTTGGGAGAGGGCAGTGAATCCGATTTTGGCACCCTAATGCCAGCACCCTGAATGCCTGTAGAGTTCTTCGTGTCTCTGAGGGAGTAGAGGGACCCCATCTTGAGAATTTCCTATCATAGTTTTAGCCTCAACTCCTAGCCCCAGCCTGGTAAGGCCCTCTGGAAATAGAACGAGCCTACCATATTGGAAGCCAGTCTGCAACGAGGACCAATAGATCCCACCCAGTACTAGCTCACTTGCTTAGATTCTCCACAAAGGTAGCATTTCTCTGGATTGTAAGGGACAAAGAAACTCTCACCTGGTGAGGCTCAAAAATTTCCATTTACCAACACTTTTCTCTGGAGGTTGTGCCAAAATGCCAAGAGTACAATCCCATTCAAACGGCAAAATTGTATCCCTTATCATTTTAAAGTCCTTACTAATTTTGTCATACAGCACAGGGAAAAGCCCACCTTTGTCGATGATGGAAGGGCTTGCTTTCATCAGTGGTGGTACTACATTAAAGTGGAGTCTCTCTCCAGGTGTCTGTGGCAGGACCAGAACACAGCACTGGATGGAGAACAGTCACCTCAGCAGAACCTTCTTACAGCGCTCATTGAATTGCGTGAGCTACCGAAGCAAACATGCTGTAACTTCACCATGCCAGCCACCAGAGAAAGATGAGATTTGGAGTGCTGCACCAACTGCAACTTCAAGCCCGAGCTTCTTTCTCCTAAGGCGTGACCTGGACCATTTACCAGGGATGATGGACCTCAGGTCCAATATTGGCATTCTGTCTCTGTGTCTACCTTGGACTGCTCCACCCACCTCATCCCCCCAACCAAAGCTGCTTGTGAAGAACCCAGTAACCCCACTGATGACTCTTACCCCCTGGGCTGTCAGACTGTCTCTCCTGATACAGAATCTGCTGGATCAGCAAAGCTGACAGATCAGCCAAGTTTCCTTTTGGGTACTGGCCCGGCCCTGGTGAATGTTACATCTGTCATTCCCCAGAAGGACCTCTCAGAGCCTGCAGAGACAAAACAATGACTGTCCCATAAGAACCCTCCAGACTGAACACACCTACACAGTTGGTTAGTTTTTCGGTTACCCGCAGTTTTACCCCACTATGATTTCTTATAAATGTTTTACATATGGGACAGGTTTTCTTCTGTCTCTCTGTTTTCAGCAGCTTTCATCATTATGTGTGCTACAGTTTATTGCGATACTATGAAGTGCAAATGTTACTTGGGGGGGAAGGGGATAGCCTAAACATTTTCTGATAAGTATTATGGTTATTTTTTGTCTTACCAACTTTTCTCTTCCTTCTTCATGACATATCCTTTCTACTTCCTTTCCTTTTCATGTCATCTGGTCTTACAAAGAGGTTCCCTGTTTTGGTTTATTTTGGTGTTCTTTTTCTCCGCCTTGACCAGTCTTTTTGTCTGCATAATATTTACTGTGACAGGGAAAGTTCTGATTACCACAGGAAACCTTGCTCCCTCTCTTTTCACTCTATCACCTACAACAGACCACAGTACCAGTCTCTGTGGAGCAGCCCCATGGCCAATCAGCTGCCCCCCCCACTCTTTTTACTGCCTCCCTCAACTTGATGGGTATATGCTTCTTCTTCCCCTCTTGCAGGAAGCTATGGAATGTACCCTGTCTCTCTTATCTTCCCCTTTCTCATTTTCCTCCCCTTCACCACCTCGCTCCTCTCTTCCCTTTCTTTTCCCTCACTCCCCCATTCTTCCACAGATGGATCTGTCTTGCTAGTTTTATTCTTCTATTTTAGCTGCCCTCAAAAAAAACAAAAATCTAATTAGCCACTCCATCAAGGAAGAATGGCACTGCCACAACAAGTAGCTCATCTTTTTTGTCCTGTATGCTAACATTACCCAGCAGTCAGCACTTACCTCCTCCTAGTCCTTCGTCATCCCCACTCCACTCCAGCAACCCTAGCTGTCTGTTCAACTCACCCTTTGTCTATTGTAATATATGTTCTTCTTCTTATTGTACCACCACAGATTTAGTTTGAATGTTATCTCTCCCTTGTACAATGCATGTATCACATTGTCTTTTATTTTACAAGCATTTTTACCACATTCACTGTGTTGCTTCTTGTATTACATGTTACTGTTCATTATCATTTATTGTATTTATTGTATTGTATCATCCTAAGCAGGACCTCCTTGTAAATGAGCTTACTCAATGGAGTCTTCCTGGTGAAATGAACTTGAACTTAGAGTGTACCGGCCATTTCGTATAAGCAGTGGGCTTATACCAATGAAAGTTGGTATACCTGCTTAGGCCCCTATAGTGGCATTAGGCTGCAGGGGTCCTGTTTTCTCTCTCCTTCTTGTTTATGCTTTTGGGCTGGGGCAGGGTCTGGTAGAGTAGCTGCCAACTTTCCCCCCTCTTGGTGCCTCTGTTAGAGGGGCTTGGAGGCTTTAGGCCCTCCTCCCAGCTTTGGACAAGAAGTGTCCTCCTTATAGTTTTGCTCACCTCCTCTCTTCCAGATTGGTGTAGTTATATAAAGTGGATTTAGAGTTGCTAACTTCTTTAGCTATCTTCACTTGGTTTATTGTTGATATTGTTTAACACAGTTTGCACACATTAATGCCAAATTATGTATTAAAATTGTGTTTCTATGCTCAGTGTAACCATCTAAAATGTTCCTGTATCGATCTTCTGACTGTATGTATCTATCTGCCTGCCGATTGTCTGTATGGTGGATGGCCATTCATTGTGTTGTTAACTCTATACCAAATGTATTGTACTATTGTCTTGGGTCTTGACCCCCAGGTTGCATCTGGAATCAAGCAACACTGCTCAATATGCCTTCCTGGTTAAACTTGTAAATAAATAAATAAATAAAGTTTACTGTAATTACCTCACAACTAATGGCACTGGGAATATACCTTAACTTAATTTTGCTGTAGATAGATATTGCTGTTAGTGGGAGCCTTGTTCTTTTTCCCATATTCCAGTTTCACCCTAGTGTACATATATATAAAACCAAGCATTCCTGTTGTAAGAGATGCTTCTGCAACAGTATGCTTAGCTTATGTTGTGTTAAATTTATGTACCTTTAAATATTTGCTGTAGTAATCCTGTAGCTTAGTGTACTCCAGAGCCCCGTACCGAAAGGAAACAGGAAGAGGGGCAGTAGTTTCTTATGTGCTTAATAGAAACTACTACTTGCTAGATAGCAGACCTTTTTACTTGTATACCTTCTTAGGTTATTTTTAGTAGAGTGAGCCACCATGAGTGGGTCCTAGCTCGTATTTTAACACAGTATTTTGTGTAACTTGTATTGCCTCACTGTGTGACCCCATGGGTCACTTCAGATCATGGGCTGCTAGATCAACTCTGCCTGCAGTGAGCAGGGCATGTGCATCAACGTGCATGAAGACACGCTAAAGACACGGCGTGTTTGGCGGTTTGGCATGTTTAGCTGAATTTGCCATAGAGGTTTGTAACCGACGTCCTATTTGATGATAAAACCTTGTTTGATTATTATACCTCACGCATACCAAGGGTTCTAATACATTTAGTCTATTAGTGCAAATGTATAGTGAGCTGAATAGAAACTTTAGACCCGGACTCACCGTAAAATAATCGCATGCATACTGTACGATATTCACAATGAATGAACTAATAGCTACACAGGAAGGTTGCATTGGAATTAAATGTGGTACTTGTCTGATGTTCTGTCTAAATACTACTATACAGACAGACAAAATATTTAAGTGTTTTAAATGTACACAGAATTAAGATATGATGCTAGAAATATCTCTCTTTAACTCGAGATATACTGCCTTAGAAAAAAGTCAAAAGGACACAGCTAAGAGGATTAATAATACAGTTGCTTCTGCTGATCTGATACAACAAACAGTTCCTGCAGATAATATACAAATAAACTAGAGCACTGGGCTAATAGCATCCATTCTGTCCGAATGAGTTAGTATTACACCAAGCATGTTAAATAAAAAAAGGTCTAGGGAAGAGGTTGACTCAGATGATGCTGAGGACAACTGGTACCAAATACAAAGTACAAAAGTTGCCAAACAGGGCAGGAAGGCTGATTGTTTCCAGATCCCCATACACAACTGCTTCAATCCACTAGTTGTTTTGGCAGAGGATAATGAATCCCCCTCCTCTACATTTCATACACTTCTTGTTTCTAACTGTACTGATCTATTAACACCAGTAACAAGTACCAATGTAAACAATATACAACCACCCCAGTCTAACACCACAAATCTTATGGATATGGATACCAGTAGCATTCCTGAACGTAAACAAATCTTTGTCTTGGGGGATTCTATTACCAAACACCTGGACCGGGCAATCTGCAATCGGGACAAAGCAAATAGAACTGTGTCGTTTCAGAGGTGCTAGATTCTTGGATATTACCAGAATGTCTAGACAAATACTAAAGAATAGTGGGGCGATTCCCCCTATTATTATGCATGCATGGGTTAAAAATATTATGCACCAAGATGTACAAAACATTAAAGAAAAGATTGTAAGCCTGACCAACACACTCATAGAACTAGGGTGTGAAATTGCCTTCTCTGAAATACTCCCTGTCATTCAATCAATCAATTATTTAGTAGGAAAAATTAAACACATAAACAACAGGTTGAGACAATGATGCCTCAAACAAAATATAGGGTGTATTACCCATTGGGAAGAATTTCATGATAGAAGAAACCTGATATGCTAGGATGGCCTCCACCCTAGTAGAAAGGGCACATCACTACTTGGGCAACATCTCAATGCCTTCATTGATAAAAATGTAAACTAATTCCGGGAGGGGGGGGGTAGGGAGGCATGATACTCAAACTCATTATTCTTACAATTACCATGGCACTACCACCATAGATAATATCCCTGCTGCTGATACCACAGCTGCAACTAACAACAGAGCAAATGAAGATATGTCCATGACCATAACAACTGACCTAATAAAAGCTAGCTGCTGTACTGAGTTAAAAATTTTACTAGTAAATGCAAGAAGCCTAAAAACAAAATCGATGAACTAGCTTATATATTAAATAAGGACAATATAGACATCTGTGGAGTCACCAAGACTTGGTTCTCGGATTCTGACTGGGGGACCAATATATCAGGTTATTATAAAATTGCCAAAAATTGTATGAAGATAAGGGGAGGAGGTATTGCCCTCTATATTAATAATAAACTAAAAAATTACGAATTAAAAAATAACAACACCCAAGGAGCAGACAGCGAGATAATATAGGCCATAATAAAATGTGTAGATAGGCTACTAACAGTAAGCCTTGGTTACCGCTCTCCCAGCCTTGACACCACAGGCAATGATGCCTTCATGAAATCTATTGAGGTAATGGAAGACTATAAAAACTATATTCTCATGGGTGACTTCAATCTACCAAAAATAGAGTGGCAATCACTTGAAGGCAATGGCACATTAGAAAATAGATTTCTTGAAATCACCTTGCAGCATGATTTGGAACAACTAGTAACTACTCCTACAAGAAATAATAACATCTCAGACCTGATTCTTACAAATATTAAAGATACTGGACCAGCCCCAGTAATTTTAGAACCACTTGGGGGTAGTGACCATAATAAAGTATTATGGATTCTCAGATACTTCAAACCAGTTGTAACAGGTACTACCAGGATTAGAAATTTTGACAAAGCCAATTACAATAAAATTAAAAATGTGCTTAATGCCTGGAACTGGGAAGAAGAGCTTAAACACTTAGATGTCACTAGTATGTGGCTGGCTATACATAAGAAAATTGAGTTCTGTATTAACAGTTGGGTTCCAGAATGTACAAAATATAATAATAAGCAAAGAGTCTCTTTGTGGTGGAATAATAGTATAAAGAAATCTATTAAAAATAAGAAAAAGGGGGGGCGTGGTTAGCGCTCTGACGAGATAAGCGACAGTGCGGGAGTTCCTTTAGCGCAGACAAGAACCGAAATTTATTACCTTGGAGGATTTCAGATTTGGTTTTATGGACCAGGCTGCCTAAACTGTGGCTCAACGGAACGGGAGCTTTTGATCTCAGGGATTCAGTGCCATAGCGCATCGCGAGTGAAGGAATTCGCGGCCCAGCTCTATGAACAGCAACAGCAAAAGATGGCGCAGGCAGCAAAGGAACGAGAGGACCCCTTGATCAGGGAAATGTTCACATCAATTATGGCCAGTATAGACAATCTCACGCTGGCAGCTAGTAATTCAGCTTTCGCTATTCAACAAATTAATGCCCGAGTTGACGTAGTGGAGCAAAAGACAAACATGCAGGAGGATTCACACCTAATTACTCGGCCCTAATGTGTGAACAGGCAGCTAAGATAGTTCAACTACAGGACAAAGTGGATGATTTGGAGAATAGAAGTAGGCGGAATAATCTGCTCTACTGGGTTTTCGGAGGGCTGTGAGGAAGGAGGGTCTTGCCATTTTACAGCAGGCACTGCCAGAAATTTGAAGCTCCTCCAGGGCACTAAAATTACCATGGAACGAGCTCACCATACTGCCCAGCCTAGGCCTGCCCAGGGAGAACGTCCTTGCCCCATTTTGGCTCGTATTCTGAATTTTGCCGAAAAAGTAGCAATACAGACGAGGGCGAGAGGGCTTGGTCAATTCCAATGGCAGGGTCACAAGATCATGACTTTTCAAGATTACTCAAAGGAACTTGCAGCTCGGCGTAAAGCTTTTACTGAAGTCCGAAGGAAGTTACATGTTTTAAAGATCCCTTTCACTATAAGATATCTGGCCACGCTGCAAATTTCAATAAATGGTACAACACAGCAATTTTCGTCTTCAGAGGCGGCTCTGGAATTTATTGATAACACCTGCCTGAGAGGTTTGACTTCTCAATCTTCCAGTCAGGAGGGAAACAACCAGTGACTTCCCAACTCAGCTGCTGATCCTCTGGTTACTTCTCCCCAGTCAGTGCTCCTGGTGGGATTAGAACCCAGGAACTCAAAAGTTAGAAAGAGGCCTCCATCCTCCCCGCATACTAAATGGGGCCACCCACAAGATAGGAGGACCAGTGTAGACAATCTGACGTCTCCCCCCTTAGAGGCAGAGGGTGAAGAACAGATAGAATATGTTAGTCCCTACTTTGCACAAAACAGGTTTGCGGTCTTGAATGATTTTCCTGATGCAGAAGTATGCGAAGTGATGGAGAGTGGGGGGTCACTTGGAAGGAAGTTGTCAGGAAGAACCACATAAGGACAGTCCTAATGGCAGGAGCAGAGTCGCAGCAAATACATCACTGGACTTTCCGGCTCCAGGCTCCCCCCTAGGTCATTCCGCAGATCAAGAACCAGAAGAGGGAAAGCAACTGAAAACTTCATGAGAGTTGGGACTTTTCTTTCCTTGGATTAAACTGTTCACTGTTAGATAAGCATTTGAATGGCTGTTAAGCTAATGTTGTAATTTTGTGGGTGGGAAAAGGTATGGCTTCTAGAGTTATACCTGGGGGAAGCCCTTGGGGAAAGTGTTTTTGCTTCCAGAAGGTGTAGGGTTGAAGTATACCAGTTAATAGGGTCAGAAAGAAGATCTGGCTGCCAAAGGTGGTCCACTCGGAAGGCAGTTGCTGGGGTTAAAAGGGAAATGGATATGTGGTCCGATATTGTAGGAGGTAAAATCACGAGGTTTGGGGGTGTTTGAACATCCTCCCGTGATAAGTATGAATCCCCGGGTGTAAGAGATATCCAATAGGATTCCCCCTATCTTCCTTCCGTGTCTTACCCCTTGCCGTAGTCTGCTCCGAGGGCCTAGTGAGAGGAGACTAAGGGATTTAACTGGACCCTATAGATGGTATTTAGAACCTATACATTGCCAGAGGTAACACAATGGTCTCTAGCTATGGGGTGGAGAACGGGCCGCACTTCTTAATGCTATTCAGACTACGAAGTGTATGGTTCAGTATATATGTAGGCCCTACTGAATGGTGGTAAATAATTAATAGAAGGACTAATGTTTAAGTATATACCAGATGCTCAAGTTAGGGGAATGTCCTATAGTAGTATCTGAAGACTTTATGTTGGTATGAGAACTTTGATTTTTCCAGCACAGAAGGGTAGTAAACAGGTCCAAAGACTTGGTCACAGAACTGTTACCCCTCCCCGTAGAGGGGCAGTGAGCAGATCCATAGAGGCTCTAGTTGGTACGGATTTGTCTTGGTTTCTGCCCCATTTTTAGAGTATTTTGGTATATGCTCTACAGTAGCCACGGATCTTCTCCTCTTCTGAGAAGTATCCGGTCCACTCCAGGAACAATAGGATATACTATTGGCTAGGCAGCTAGCTGTTTAATCCTACCGCTCTTTCCTGGATAAGAGTAGGAAATTAGTTTGGTTGTTTGTTATTTAGGTATAGTATTTGCACATAGTTGTTGTAGTCTAGTTAGCTAATCCTGCCAGATGTTTTTTTTTGCCTCGACCGGTGCAGGGACTTAGCTCCTTTCAGTATTTTACACGCTAGGTTCACATTGAGGATCTTAACTAAATGGCTGACATTGTGATGCACACCTGGAATGTTCGGGGGCTGAACTCCCCGATAAAACGTAAGAAAGTCCTTGCACACCTGAAACATAAAAGGTCTCAAGTGGCTTTTCTCCAGGAGACAAAGTTTAATGGGGAAGATCATACCCATATGGTGAAGGATTGGGTTGGCCAGCAAGTGCACTGTAATGCCCTGACCAGGAAACATGGGGTCCAGATTTTGGTGCACAAGTCCCTTCCCTGGAAGTTAATCCAGACACGTGCAGATTCTGACGGCAGATGGGTTATGGCCAATTATAACACTCCCACCAGCCCAGTTACTCTCTGCAATGTATATGCCCCCAGTGGTGATGCCCCACATTTTTTTCATAAGTTGGCAGAAGTAACAATGGAATTGAATCCCCCAGATTGTCCGCTACTTATTGGTGGGGATTTCAATTTGACTTTGATGCCTGTGTTGGATAGAAATGATGGGGGGAAAGAGGCACATCCCAGAAGTGTGAAGGCTCTTCAGCAAATGCTGTCTGATATGGGGTTAGTAGATCTCTGGAGACTGTTCCATCCCAGATCAAGAGACTATACATTCCACTCAGCTCCAAATGATTCATATAGTAGGCTTGATTTCTGGCTTGGATCAGCTACTCTGACTACTAAAACTCTGGATGTTTCAATTCTACCTTGCTGTATCTCTGATCATGCTTTAGTTCAACTTCTGCTGCATTGGGACCCAGGGTTCCCTGACTAAGCAATGGAGACTGAACCCACTTCTGGTTCAGGACCCTGAGTTTGCCCCCTGGCTTATTAAAGAGGTTTCTCTTTTTCTGGCAGAAAACCCTATAAGTGACACCTCGGCCTGTACAACTTGGGAGGCTTTTAAAGCCACAATGCGAGGAAGTATTATGGGGTTTTCAGCTGCTAAACGCAGACAAAGAGAATCACAGTTGCTTAATCTGGAACGGGAATTGGCTGAAGCTGAACGTATTTTTAAGACGCTGCCCTCCCCTAATATTCATTCTCCCATTGGGAAATCCATTTTGGCCATTCGGTTTGAAATTAATCAGCTTCTGAATAGGAAAGCTGAAGCTGCTATCTTACGTCTTAAACACACGTTTTGGGAAGGGGGGACAAAGGGGGCAAGGTACTTGCATACCAACTAAGGAAACAACAGGCTAGTAGATATATCCCAGGCTTAAGAAATACTATAGGTTCACTTTGTACTTCTCCAGGGGATATTAATGAGATTATGTCTTCATTCTATAAAAAGTTATATTGTTCCACTCATGCAGACCATAATTTGGATACTCGGGGCTTCTTAAATTCGCTAGGATTGCCTAAGCTGCAGAATCAGCACACACAGCGGTTAGATCTCCCTATATCAAAAGAAGAACTGATGTTAGCTATCCAAGACTTGAAAAAGGGGAAATCCCCAGGCAGTGATGGATACCCTGCAGAATTCTGTCAGACTCTGGGCCACATTATTTCTCCCCTTTTGACTCAGGTGTTTCAGGAGGTTGAACTTAAGGGTGCCTTACCACCCTCCATGAGGGAGGCAATTATAGTTGTGATTCCCAAGAAAGGCAAAGACTCCACGGATCCGGGGAATTATCGCCCTATCTCACTTATAAATGTGGACAGCAAATTGTACGCTAAAATCCTAGCCAACAGACTCAGTCCAATGCTGGTGGAATTGATACACCCATCACAAGTGGGATTTATACTGGGCAGACAGAGTTCAGAACATCTAAGAACCCTGATGAATTTGATTCCCTGGCCCAGATCTCTTCATACCCTACGGCAGCTATCACGGTAGATTTTGAAAGGCATTGACTCCGTGAGTAGGATTATTTATATCTGACTCTTTCTCATTTCAGGATAGGGATACCTTTCTTTGCAAGGATAAAAGCTATATAGCCCCTTAGCCAGAGTTAATACTAACTCGTTGCTTTCCCAACCTTTCCCATTGGGTAGAGGACTCGCAAGGATGCCTGCTCTCTCCTTACTTTTGTCCGGGCCGAAACCTATGGTGGCAGCTATCCGTAATCATCCAAAGATAAAAGGGTTGACAGTGGGAAAATATCCTACATAAGCTTTATGTATGCAGATGACCTTCTCCTCCTTTGGAGGATGTACATACCGCTATCCCCTGCTTCTTGACCTCCTAGAAAGAATTTTCCTAGCTTGTTCAGGCCCTCACGGCTGAATCGGCATAAGACAGAAATACTCCCCTGAATGAGGCACTGTGTTCAACAGAAATTCGCCAAGGAGGAGCTAGTTTGGGCTCCAGGGGATTACATCTAGGCATTTTTCTGACTCCATCCTTAGAAGCAATTTGGCATGCCAATATACAACCCTTTGTCCTCCCTTAAGACAGATTTCAATAGATGGAGGTTACTTAAACTTACTCTTCGGGAAAGTAGCGGCAGTGACTATGATCTCTGCACCCAAACTATTTTACCTCCTGAGACACTTGCATCGATCCCTTACCGGCAAAGTGGTTCCAGAGCATTGATAAAGTAATTGGGGACTTTTATGGGAGGATCAAACCCAGGTTTAGTCAGCCAAATTAAGATCACACTGGCGACAGGGGGGGTGGAACCTCCCGTGGCTAGAAGGATACCACTGAGCCTTTCTTGTAGCACAAACGGTTAATTGGGCTCATCCTCTCTCCCCTCTTTCACCACAGTGGGTGCAGCTTGAGACACATGTCGTGGGGCTGTCTCATCCCTTATCTCTTCTGGTACAGAAGGATAATTTCAAAAAAGCTAGGGTGAATAAGATTGGGACAGAGTGTACATCCCCCACAATAGATACAGCTAGGAGGAACTGGGTCAGCTATCATAGTAAACTCAAGCTGGCCCCTCTTCCTTTTTCATATGTGCCTATATGGCACAATCCAGACATCACCATAGGTGGAAGCAAAATTATATGGAGGCAGTGGGTAGCATTGGGTATTACTAAGGTGGGATACTTGTTGACCCCGATCAAAAGACTATTCAGAATTTTCAGTCTCTAAGACAGCAATGAGAATTCCTGCAGGTGAGTTCTGAGATATCTCCAGATTAGGGACGTTATCCGGCAGCTTTCACCTTGTCTTTTGGGTCGTGTCCAATCATCACCATTGGATAAATGGATATCTTGTACCAAAGGCCTATGGGTCAAATATATGCCACCCTCAGTGATACTCTCTCATCACAATCTGAAATAGCGTGGCACCAATGGGAGAAGATGTTTGGACCAATATAGCTTCTGAAGCTTGGGATAACACCCACTCCTGGTTCACTGATGCCAAATCTAGACTAATTCAAAATAAAATTGCACACTCTTGGTATAGAACTCCAGCTATTCTATATAGAGTTAAAGTAATAGATAAGGACAGCTGCTGGAGGTGTCAACAGCCAGGGGGGGGGGATCTAGCACATGTACTGTGGACCTGTCCCAAGATCCAACCTCTCTGGCAAGAGATTCTGGATTTTGCTTCCCGGGTTCTCCAACAGACCATTCCTACATGTCCTCTTTTCTGTATCTTGGGGTTAAGTGGGGTAATGCCCAAAGTGTCACCGTTAAAACTTAGATGGCTGGCTTTGTTAGCGCTACAAACCAAAGAGCTATAATAAGCCAGTGGAGGACATGATGGTCCCACAGTAGCTACAATAATGGGGTCTTTGTCCACTTTGGCCAAACTGGATAAGATATCCTAGATACAGAAATCTAAACTTCCCTTATTTACAGCCTGTTGGGACCCATACCTGAGATATTTGGTGCAAGTTCCTCCACAACTGAGAATTGGGTGAGTACCAGCAGTCTCTTTTGCTGGTCTATAGGTAAACAGAGGAGGTGGAACTTGAACTAGGGTCTTAGCATAGTTGTTTCAAGTCTCAAGGTGGCTGTGGCAATATTGGAACTACAACAGCCAAGTATGAATAGTGGGGATATGTGACATCTGGAAGGTTTATTGTATGAGTACAGAATTAAGCTTGGGATACTTTGGTTTCATTACAGGATCGGGCTGGTCTTTGCAGAACATATCTATGCTCATAGTTAAATTGTTCCAGATGCCTTGATAAGGAATACCCTGGCGACATATAAACTTACGTCTGTAGAGTTATGTATGTCCGGCAAGAGAAGGTTCTGATTTGATCCCAAGGTTTTGGTAAGTACTCTGTATCACGTTAATACTGGGGACTCATGTGATTGTTGGGGGTATCCTGTTTATTTCAAGGTGTGTCATTACATAATCAGAGCCTGTAACCCAGATGTAGGATAGTATTCTTTATTTTATAAATAGAAGTGTCATGGGCATGGGATACTTTGAAGGGACACTCGCGGTCTTTGCATGGCAACTGTACCGTATACCATCTTTTTACAGGGATGGGCAGGGGGCATATATATAGATACATTTAGAGATATATAAACATGTAATATCACAATTAATGACTATATGCTGTAACGTGGTTTTATGTTCTGTTTGTTTTGTTTTATGTTTTGAAACAACAATAAAAAATATTACAACAAAAATAAGAAAAAGGCATTTAATAAATACAAGAAAAAAACATCAGTGACCAACTGGCTAAAATTTAAAGTTAAAGCAAACAAAACAAAAAAACTGATAAGGTCTACAAAACAGACTAGAATACAACTTAGCAACTGTAACCGAAGACAACACGAAACCGTTTTATAATTACATAGGATCACTAAAAGACAAGTCATCTGGAGTTGGCCCATTAGTTATAGATTAGCAGCCAATTACTGATGAGGGTATTATGGCTGAAGAACTAACACTCACTTTTAAGTGTATTTAAGCCTAAGGAAAAATTTGTCTTGACCAATTAAAAGCCTGATGGTACCGATGCTATTTACCCAGGTAGAAATCACTGCAACTATTAAAATAATTAAACCTAACTCATCAGCCAGACCTGATAACATACCACTAGTTTCATGAGAATCTTTCTAAAGAATTAACTGGAATACTCATTATTATTTAATACATCCATTACTGAGGGTTGTTATACTAGATTGGAAGATAGCAACTATCACACCAATACATAAAGGAGGTACAAAACAAAACATTACTAATTATAGGCCCATAAGTCTCACTTCCTGCATTAGAAAATTAATGGAAGGACTACTGCAATACAAAATCAATGCACATCTGCAGAATAAAGGGTATCCATGATATACCAACCAGCGAATTTGGGCAGATATAAAGTAACCTAATTAATTTTTGAACCAGTAAGCAAGGCCCTAGATACTGAATTTCTGGTCGATGTAATCATTCTACACTATGAGAAGGCATTTGACTCAGAGTCCCATAAAACTTTAATTGAACATTTTATCAGGATTGAGCTCCATCCTAGCATTACTAATTGGATTGAATCATGACTCAATGACAGACAACAGAAGGTCATCATCCGAGGTCATAAATCAGCATGAGGCAAAGTGACCAGTGGGGTCCCCCAGGGCTCTGTACTGGGGCCCATATTGTTTAATATCATGGTTGCCAGCATGCAAACCTCTAATGGGGTTTGGATCAATAAGTATCAAATCAAATCAACCTTTATTTATAAAGGCTCCTTTCTAAAACCAAGGCACCTGTACATAACATAATAAAATAAATCAATAAATAAATAATTAAAACCATGTATCAATTAAAATTCATGACAGCGACATTTAAAATCATTATTATATGCTAGGCTAAAAGAAATGTTTTTAATGCTGCATTAAAGCTTTGGATGGTTGGGCAATCTAGCACCTGAGTATGCCGATGACAGCAAATTAGGCTGTGTTGTCAATGATAATCAATCCATTCGATCTTTACAACATGATTTAGATAGTCTATCCAGCTGAGCAACTGAGAACAAAATTAAATTCAACACTGTCAAATATAAAGTAATGCATTTAGGTAAAAACAATACCATGGCTAGTTACACACTTAATGGTATCCAGCTACAGGTTGTTATGTCCAAAAGAGATTTAGGTATTACTATCACAAATAATTTTAAATTTAGCACCCATATTAATAAGACAATTAAAAAGTGCAATGGCATAATTGGTTGCATTCTCAAACATGCCAAGAGCTGGGAACCGAGGTCATCATTCCATTATACACCAGTTAAGTTGGATCACACATTGATTATTGTGCTCCATCATGCACCCACCTCTATGGGTGGAAAAGCCAACACAGAGAAAGTTCAGAGGAAAATCACTAGAAACATAAATAATCTGACTAACACTGAGTATGTAGATAGATTAAAATCTTTGGGACTGTACTCCTTGAACATAGAGCACTCAAGAGATTTATGCTCAGTTTATAGGGCCTTTCAAGATCCCGCCTTGTTCGAGTCCATTTGCCTTGAAAGGCATGCTTCAGTAACCAACACAAGATCACATAAATTTAAACTTTCTGCTACCCTTAACAAAACAGCCAGACAAAGTATAACTTTATTACTGAAAGACTTCCTCCCATATGGAACTCTCTTTCCTTGTCTGTCATATTAAGTGACAATCGGGACAATCAAGCAACTGAAGCAACATAAGCAGCTCACCTGAGTAGCTGAGGACGAATCTTCAGCCTGATAACTTGAGAGGGCCCCCAAGCTAGGCACTCGGGACAATCAAGCAACTGAAGCAACACAAGCAGCTCACCTGAGTAGCTGAGGAGTAGCTGAGGAAGCGAATCTCAGCCTGATAACTTCGAGGCAGCTCCCCCAAGCTAGGCACTCGGGACAATCAAGCAACTGAAGCAACACAAGCAGCTCACCTGAGTAGCTGAGGAAGCGAATCTCCAGCCTGATAACTTTCGAGGCAGCCCCAAGCTAGGCACTTGGAACAATCAAGCAACTGAAGCAACACAAGCAGCTCACCTGAGTAGCTGAGGAGCGAATCTCCAGCCTGATAACTTTTGAGGTAAGAGCCTCTTCTCTTCGTCTGGACACCTGCAGAAGGGTGCTACCTGATGAACACTTATATTTTATGAACTTTGTTCCTGTTCCCACTGGGTGGCTTGTTTGCTTCTCTTTGTGCTACTAAGGCGAAGTGTAAAGCTAGGGACTCACTGGTTTCCTAGAGTTGCCTTGCTGATTACACCTTAAAGCCAGATATACCAAGCAGCTAATATAGATCAGACTTGTTTAATATGGTGGTATTGGAGCTAATTGTGCTTGTAACTGAAGGCATTAGGTTAGCTGGGTCCTAGTGTGACCTCATTTTGGAATAGCCCTGTTTGCTTAGAGTGGCGCTCCTTTGTTTAAGTCACAACATATTCTCCCGCTGCATAGTAATGAGAGGCTGTGTTTTCTCCACTACATAGGCAGCTCCCCCAAGCTAGGCACTCGGGACAATCAAGCAACTGAAGCAACACATGCAGCTCACCTGAGTAGCTGAGGAAGCCGAATCTCCAGCCTGATAACTTTCGAGGTAAAGAGAGCCTCTTCTCTTCATCTGGATGCCTGCAGAGGGGTGCTACCTGATGAACACTTATATTTTATGAACTTTGTTCCTGTTCACCACTGGGTGGGCTTGTTATTTGCTTCTCTTTGTGCTACTAAGGCCGAAGTGTAAAGCTAGGGACTCACTGGTTTCCCTAGAGTTGCCTTGCTGATTACACCTTAAAGCCAGATATACCAAGCAGCTAATATAGATCAGACTTGTTTAATATGGTGGTATTTGGAGCTAATTGCTGATTACACCTTAAAGCCAGATATACCAAGCAGCTAATATAGATCAGACTTGTTTAATATGGTGGTATTGGAGCTAATTGTGCTTGTAACTGAAGGCATTAGGTTAGCTGGGTCCTAGTGTGACCTCATTTTGGAATAGCCCTGTTTGCTTAGAGTGGCGCTCCTTTGTTTAAGTCACAACATATTATCCCGCTGCATAGTAATGAGAGGCTGTGTTTTCTCCACTACATAGGCAGCTCCCCCAAGCTAGGCACTCGGGACAATCAAGCAACTGAAGCAACACATGCAGCTCACCTGAGTAGCTGAGGAAGCCGAATCTCCAGCCTGATAACTTTCGAGGTAAAGAGAGCCTCTTCTCTTCATCTGGATGCCTGCAGAGGGGTGCTACCTGATGAACACTTATATTTTATGAACTTTGTTCCCTGTTCACCACTGGGTGGGCTTGTTATTTGCTTCTCTTTGTGCTACTAAGGCTGAAGTGTAAAGCTAGGGACTCACTGGTTTCCCTAGAGTTGCCTTGCTGATTACACCTTAAAGCCAGATATACCAAGCAGCTAATATAGATCAGACTTGTTTAATATGGTGGTATTTGGAGCTAATTGCTGATTACACCTTAAAGCCATATATACCAAGCAGCTAATATAGATCAGACTTGTTTAATATGGTGGTATTTGGAGCTAATTGCTGATTACACCTTAAAGCCAGATATACCAAGCAGCTAATATAGAGCAGACTTGTTTAATATGGTGGTATTGGAGCTAATTGTGCTTGTAACTGAAGGCATTAGGTTAGCTGGGTCCTAGTGTGACCTCATTTTGGAATAGCCCTGTTTGCTTAGAGTGGAGCTCCTTTGTTTAAGTCACAACATATTCTCCCGCTGCATAGTAATGAGAGGCTGTGTTTTCTCCACTACATAGGCAGCTCCCCAAGCTAGGCACTCGGGACAATCAAACAACTGAAGCAACACAAGCAGCTCACCTGAGTAGCTGAGGAAGCCGAATCTCCAGCCTGATAACTTTCGAGGTAAAGCGAGCCTCTTCTCTCTTCATCCGGGCGCCTGCAGAGGGGTGCTAGCCAGGCTTGGCGCGTCTGCCCCCAACCACCCCTCCCACCCAGGGCGGCTGTCAATTTAGAGATCCGCCCGTGACATCACATCCGGTGACATCACGTCCTGTTGCCCAGAACCTATCTCTCACTTTCCCATTTGCAGGTTATACCTGCTGGTCACTAGAGGGACCTGCTCCCTCCTGCTTCCTCCTACCTGTACAGCACTTTCGCCCTGGGATCTTGCTCACCACAATGTGTGGCCCTGCCTCATGCTCTGCCTGTACCTATCCCCACTAGCAGTGCACTTACCCACTTACCCATCTGCTAGTCCAGCACTGTGCCCTGACACCTCCCTCCCCTTGCTCCTGAACCTGCTCTCCTGCCCCTTGGGACCTCTGTGTGTCCCCATCCTCCCTGCCCTCCCCCTAGCTTTCTCTTCACCTCAGGCACATCTGGGTGTCTTCTTATTCTTGCTTTCCCTTCCTGTACCTCCCTGCCCACCCCTTGCTCCCTTAACCTCCCCTCCCCCCCTCTCATGTCAATTGTAGGAAAACCTCTCACCATCTCCCAGCCAGGGAGTTAGTCATGCTACTACTCCTGTCGGGGAACATTCATCCAAACCCTGGCCCGGTTCCCAGGAGCTCCCCAACTCGCACCACAGGCCTATGCATGGTCTTCATGAATATCTGTAGCCTCCTAAAAAAGTTTGACTCACTACAATGCCTGGTCACATCAATTAACCCTGATGTCATCACCCTGGTTGAGACTTGGCTGTCGAAATCCTCCCCTGACTCCATAGTCTCCCTTCCTGGTTTCACCCTTTTCCGGTCCGACCGTGTTGGGAGGCAGGCGGCGGCTCGCTATTTATGTCAAGGAATCCCTCCCTTACTAGCCCTGCCCGCTCCCATCCTTGACTCCAGGACCCAGGCGCTGCGCTGAAACTAACCTGACCCTTTAAAGGGACCCCTTTATCTGACTACCATACGTGCCCCCAGGGACCAAACACAGGCCATTGCCTCTCTTACAGAATACCTTACCTCTCTACCTCCTTCGCTGATCAAATTCTGGTGGGTGACTTAAATGTCAACTGGCTCAGCCTCCTCCTCCTCTACCGAGACTCCTTTTCTGCAATAGACCCTAACGCAACTAGTTACCCACCCTACCAGGACTAACCCCAAGAGAGGCTCCAGTACCCTGCTTGATGTGGTACTCACCAACCGCCTAATCGGATCCCCAATGTACAAGTCCTCCCAGACTCTCTCAGTGATCACGCCCCATTCTATTCCACTGGTCATCCTCAGTCCCCAAACCCATAGCACAGTCCACATGCCGGAGGCGTCTAATACCAGTGGACTGATAAAACACTGGAACTTCTGTCCCAAATTGACTGGTCTCCTATACAGGCAACTCCTGACATTGACACAGCTCTCTCCTTCTTTACCCAAACTTTTAATAATGCCTGTGATATCTTTGTCCCAATGTTGACCCGCCGTTCTAAAGGCAGAATGCCCCTGGTAACCCCAGCTTTGATCCACCAGCTCAAACCTAGGGACAACCTATGGCACCATGCCATTGAGACTGGCTGGCCCAATGACAGGCGGTTATATGCTGCCCGAAACAAAGTGCACTCAGGCCATCAGAAGGCCAGGTCTGAGCACTATCGGTCCTCACTCACGGCCTCATGGGGAACCCCAGAACCTTCTGGGGTAACATTAAACAGTTAAATGGGACTGCACTCCCCCCACCCACCCAGATCAACATTAATGGCGTGATCTCCTCAGACCCAGCCCTCACAGCCCATACCTCAACACCTCATTCACTGACCTTGCACCTATCCTCCCTACAAATTTTTGACCCTCCTCCCCAGCACCTGCCATAAATCTTTCTCACCCTTATTTTCTCCTCTGCCATGTTTCTGCCCAAGAACTTAGGCCGCACCTTGTCACTGCCCTCAAGAGTAATAGTACAGGCAGTGACACCCTGGAATCCGTGTATCCTCAGGCTGGTCTTAGACACAGTCCTTACCCCGATCACATGCCTCATCAACCACTCTCTTTGCCTGGGAAGGTTCCAACTGCCTGGAAAGTCGCCACTGTCACCCTATCTTTAAAGGTGGTGATAGGACTATGACTGGAAACTATCGACCTATCTCCATTCTCTCTCCTCTCTCAAGGCCTTGGAAAAGTGGTGGCCTCTCAAATCTCTGACTACCTCTCCACCTACAATGTCCTTTGTCCTGAGCAGCATGACTTCGAGTGGGCCACAGTACCAACACAGCCCTCCTAGAGTTCTCCAACTTTCTCCACTCCTCCTTAGACACTGGTTCTCTGGCTGGTGCTGTCTTCATTGACCTCTCAAGCTTTCGACACTGTCTCCCACCCCTCCTTCTTGATGCCCTTAGTCTCTCTGGTTTTGCTGCTGGGCCTATCTCCTGGTGCACCAGTTATCTATCTGATGGCTCACAGCGTGTAAAAATTAATGGGACCTACTCAGACATCTGTCCCATCTTTTCTGGGGTTCCCCAGGGCTCCGTTCTGGGCCCCTTATTATTCTCCCTTTACCTTAACACCCTTCCACGCTCTTGCTCGGGGAACATTCTATTGTACACTGATGATGCAGTCATCTTTGCCTCAAGTCGTAACCCTATTGCCCTCCAGGACTTGCTACAGAAGTCCTTCACTGAAGCCGAGGGCTGGTTCAAGGAACATAGATTGGTGATAAATCTTAAAAAAACAAAAACCATGTTCTTCACTCATCCCCAAAACAAGTCCTGCAACTTCAAACTCCTCATTCACTCTGGGTCCTCTTTCCCACTCGAACAAGTTTGCTCCTATAAATACCTAGGGATCCATTTTGACCCCTCCCTCTCCTTCCATGGACACATCGCTGCCCTAGCCACTGCCACTAATATCCGATTGGGCATCTTACACCGGTATAAACACTGCCTCTCCCTGGAGGCTCTTCGACTCGCAGTCACCTCCTCTATCCTCTCCCTAGTGGACTATGGACTGCCGGTGTATGGTGCTGCTGATCAGACCGCACTCCATAAAATTTGCACTACTCTGAATAAGGCCTGCAGGTTAATTACTGGAGCACCTAGGCTGACACACACCTGTCTACTGTACGCTAAAGCGCTGGTACTTGATCTTGATGAGCGCCTCAAATATCTGACCTGTAGCCTTACAAAAAAGACCCTCCTTGGGCTATCCCCACCAGGATTGACCACCACCATCGCCGCTCTGTCCCACTAGTTCATACTGGGACCTCTGGAGAAACCTCTCTTGTTATCCCTAGAGCTAGCACCTCTCACGGCCAAAGAGCCTTCAGCTTTAGGGCCCCCTCCTGGTTCAACACACTGCCCCTCCATCTCCGAGCTCCAACTATATAGGTACTTCAAAACTTCATTACGTAACCACCTTATTAACACCGATTCTGTAATTGCCACTAGTCAAAGCCCGTACTCAATACTTATGATAAAGCTTATTACTAAGCTGCTAAGGACAACATAACTCTGGTATTGTTTGCATCAATCCTACCTGTACCAGCTTGTTTGTATCTATGTCTTAAGTTACTGTTATACTTATGTGTTGTACTGTTATACTGTGTATTTTCGTTTGTCTTACTGTGACAAGGTACCTTTGTAAATGAGCCTATGGCTCAAAGGTTTTCCAAACTGCTGTTTAAATAAAATAAAAAAATAAAACAATATCAAGCAATTTAAATATTGACATGACCAGTATATGGGTTAGAACAAATTATTTTTCTGCCATTAGGATAAAATGGTGATGAGTTCATTATGGGCTTGCCCTCGAACTTGTATACACCTATGGACCTATGAACCTATAGGATTAATACTATACCATTATATCTGCTTTGGGCATTGGCTCTCTATTGAGGCTGGTCTCCTGGAATGTGAAGGGACTTAACCACCTGGTGAAATGGACCAATGTCCTTCAATCTCTTTGAACTGATATTTCCCTTCTCCAGGAGATGCACCTCACTGGTAAGACTGCCCCATGGACGCAGAAATGTTGAGTAGGCCAAATGACTAACAGTTCAGACTCAAGTAAATCTGAAGGCATGATGATTTTGGTTAAGCAGGCTTTGTCTTGGAAGTCTGACTAAACCATTACTGACACCCTTGGTAGATGGGTTATAGCCAAGTTGAGCTACCTTGGCAGATAGGTCGTGCTTGCCTCTACATGTGCTCCAAACACTGATGGCCCTGATTTCTTCCCTCATCTTTGTCAAGCCATAGATCCCTTTCTAGATGGATCTAAAATGTATTAGGATACCCATTCCAAATCCAGATCCACCTTATTAAAGCTGATGACTGAATGGGAGCTTGTAGACACGTGGTGCTTAGCCCACCCAATGGACTATTCCTACTACTTTGGTGTCCATGACACAGTCAATCACCTTGACTACTAGCTACAGCTCTGACAGTGTGACAGGTAGAGGTGTCTTATTAGAAGCCTTTAACACTCTCCTAAAAGGCTGTGTCATTGCCTATGATGCTAGGAAATGGAGCAAACAGGAATCTGAGATCTCAGAGCTAACCCAAACCCTTGCCTCCTTAGAACAGAATTATAAACAGGGTGCTCCAGGTGGCTCCTCTGTTCTGGCAAACATTATTGGTTTAAAATGTAAACTTAATACACTTCTTTCCCACTGGGAAGAGTGGCAATTAATTCAAATGGTCACAAATTCTGGGAGTCGGGGGAAGGGGAGGTAAGCTTTTAGCATACTACCTTTGCAAGCAGCAGGCAGAGTCTCAGATTCCTCTGCTTTGTAAACTGGATGACTCTATTGCTACAAAACTCCAGGAGATTAATGACACTATGTGGCAGTTTTATAAACATCTCTATTCCTCTGATATAAAACCCACCATGTTAGCTCACCTCTGTACCTTTCTAGGGGATACTCCCACCCTGGTACTTTCTCTGTGGCCTGCGCTCGATGCCCCTTTAACTGAAACTGAATTCATTCAGCACTTCTATCCTTGGCTGAAAACAATGCTTTTGTATGAGATGGATTTACTGTTACTCTCTATCAACTGATGCCAGATATTGTGAACCCACTTCTATTGGCTGCCTTACAGGAGGCCCACTAGAAAGGCTGACCACCCCCACCCTGCAGGAAGCAGTTATAACTCTCCTCACCCAAAAATCTCATGATCCCCTAGACTATGCCAGTGTCTGCCCCACATCACTAATATTCACAGATGCTAAAATCTTAGCTAAGACCCTTGCTTCCTATTTAGAGAAGGCACTTCTTAGCCTTATCCATCAGGCCCAGGTGAGATTTTGGAAAGGAAGATCTAGTGCTGACCATCTTCGTGCCTTACTTTAGTGGAAACTCCATGCTCAAACTGCTCATGTCCTGATGTCGGCCCTTATGATGGATTTCGGTAAGGCTTTTGATTTAGTTCACTGGAACTGCATGCATAGTGTTCTGGAGTTGTATGACCTTGGTTCCCACTTTCGAGCCAGGATACATACCTTTTACAATAGCTCCTCTGCGGTAATACTAACTAACCTCAATAGCTCTTCTCTTCCCATTGGCCCTTGATTCCCTGATGCACAAACTTCTGGTAACTCCGGTGGTCCATGGCATACAGATATCATAGGAATCAAAGGTAAGTTACAAGTCTATAACTTTCACCAAAAACAGACTTGTCATTTTTCAGTGGATTACTTTGAATGTAGCGTTATGCAAAAATGTAGATCCAATCTGTTTTTAAAATTAAGGATGGTCTCACTTCCTACAATATCTTCAGGCAATCCATTCCAGTATACTACCACCCTCTAGTTAAACCAGGCTCCCCTTTTATCTGTTTTATAGTTTTCTCCTCTTAATTGGTAACTGTGAACTCTTCTATTTCTAGTTGATTCTTTTCTTACCAGACCTAGGCATTTCCATAAATCATCATTTCTAAATGCTGAGTATACAAGGCAGAGATCCCCTCTTAATCTATGGTCTTCTAACATGTATGACCCTGTTTTTTTGTAATCTTTCCTGGTACGTTAAATTTTGTAATCCTTTTGGTGGCTCTTCTCTGAACCCTTTCCAGCCTTGTTATGTCACCCTTGCGGTATGGACTCCAAAATTATGCACCATACTCTAACAAAGGCTTAACCAGTGCTCCATACAAAGGCATTATCACAGTCGTGTCCCTACTGCATATGTTTCTCAATATGCAGTTTAACATGCCATTAGCTTTTTTAGTCACTTGCATACTGTGCTGTTTAAATAGTAAGTTGTTTGTCACACAGATGTCTAAATCCCTTTCGCTTTCTGAACACTTTAGTTTGATACCACTAAGTGTATATTCTGTAAGTTTGCTGTTCCTACTAAAGTGCATAACGCAGCATTTTTCAATATTAAATCTCACCTTATGATCAAATGCCCATCTTCCTAGTCCATCTAGGTCTGCCTGTAGGTTCACAATGCTTTGTGTGGTGTTTACAATTACACCTATTTTACTGTCATAGATGAACTTGCAGATCCAAGGTTGGTCAGATGTTGTTAGGGAAGAGACAAATAAATTAAACAGGATGGGACCCAGAACGGATCTTTGAGGGACCCCGCTAGTAATCTCACCCCACTCTGACATGAATCCCTAATACAGACCCTCTGCTTCCTTCCTGTTAACCCTGCTACCATCCATATGATCACTGGTGATCCTAAATTTAATTCTTCCATTCTAGTGACCTATTCAACCTGAAGCACCAAGTCGAATGCCTTGGCAAAGTCTAAATAAATTACATCAACTGGTAAACCTTCATCTCTTTTTGGTTTGAACCCATGTTGTGAGATATCGACGTAACTCTAGGTTTGCATATAGTTATCTAGGTATTCCTTGATGTGGTCTGCCATGATTTTACTTGCTATGTGTGTGAGGCTAATGGTTCTGTAGTTTTTATGGTCCATTTTTTTCTCCTTTCTTATATATTGGAGTAGGGGAAGAAACTGAAATGGAAATAGAGTGCACTTATTCAAGAATGCATGGGACAGACATAAAGCAATTCTAGTTGGGGGTAGGTGGAATGAGGCTGTTGGTTAACTAGGATCTGCAGCTTATCAATAGGTAGGAAATGGGCAGAATGGGTGGGCCAAATGGTCCTTATCTGCCGTCAAAGTCTATGTTTCTATGTTTCTATGTTATAATGATTTCTCTCCAATAACCTATGAAGAAGTATCTCTGGCAATAAATTCCTAAAAACCCCAGAAAACTGCAAGGCCTGATGGCACCCTAGTGAAGTCTGTCTCTGCACATCTGGAACATGGTGCAGAGCCCTGACTATTATATATAAAAATGCGTAAAAGCTAAGCAATTCCCATATATATGGCATGGTGTTAACATTATACTGATTCACAAGAAGGGGTCTGTAGCCAATCCAACCATATATCACCAGATCAGCTTCTTAGATAAGAACTTAAAAACATCTTCCAGATTCATTCTGGAGAGACAGCTAGTTCAAGTAAATCAGACTGATGGAATTTCAGAGCTACAGGCTGGGTTAAGTGAACTACTCTACTCTAGACAATGTCTCTGTGCAAAGACACCTCATAGAGAATATATTTTCTTGTGAAACAAAAGCTATATACAGCATTTATTGATTACACCTTTATATGATTCCATCTCAAGAAATATCTTATGGCACCAGCTTCCTGATAGAGGCATTGATAGAAACCTGGTTATTATAATAGCCAGCCTCTACCAAAATAACTGGGCAAAAGTTAGGTTGGGCCTTAATGAAGAACTTTCTTCCTGATTTAGAATCAACAAGGGGGTAAGGCAGGGCTGTGTTCTGGCATCCCTATTATTTTCTCTTTATATAGACAGCATGTTAAGAGATATTGTACTGCTACTGTCAGATTCCCCCAAGATTAAAACTATAAGCTATCCAGCTCTAGCCTCGTGGACAACATTGTCCATTTTCATTAACAAAATGGGTCTCCAGAAAAAAACTTGACTTTTTATAAAGAAGATCAGAAGAGATTCAGCTGAAGACCAATATTAATAAAATGAAAAAAAAATATTTTGGGAAAAAATAGATTAACAGGGAAATGGCATGTAGGACACAGAGAGTTAATGTTACTTCCAACTATGCGTATCTATGGATTTGCTTTACATCAAAGTGCTTATGGAACTCACATATTAAAATAACATTGGAAACGTTAAGGAAAACTGTTGAGGGACTAAGCAGGTTTAATCATAGGTATGGTGGATCAATCATAACATCCCTCATATAAGCAGTAAAAGCTAAGTTTGAAACTCAGCTATTATACGGGACAGAATGCTAGGAAATTAAAAATTTTGGTAAACTCACTGTACCATTGTTAACAATACTAAGAAATATTATGAGGTTGGGGCATTCCTGCCGTGAGGCCTATGTGATGGCAGAAGTAGGTTTAACAAATAGAAATACTCTAATAGAATCCAAAAAATTCAATTTCTGACTAAGTCTGATAAGACTCCCTGAGACAGCTCTAGCAAAACAATCTTTGTTTGAAAAAGAAACCTGGTATGCTAAGGGCAACAAAACTAAATATTAGTATACAACATTAAGGGTACTGTTAAGTAAACATAAGTTAAATGTTTTAAGAAAAGCTGTGGAGAACAAAATTGGCAGGCGTACTATGCAGAAATACATAATCAAAAGTTACAGTACTAATTTTTGGAATAATGAGGATCTAAGTCCCATTACTCAGAATGGTAAGCAAAAATAATATACACTTTGGGCCCCAAAACATACCTTGATATATTAACAAATACTGAACTCATTACAGCATTCATCTCCTATAAGTTTGAATGTTTTCAAGCAATGTCCTAGCACATTGATATAATAAAGCTAAAATTGAGTCAGGAGATTGTGACTGTCCATGTGTGAAAGAAGGATTAGTTAATTCTACTTGCTGTGGAAAAGTATTTTTGTAAGTTTTGCTTTTTTTTTTAATTTAACTTAAATGTTTCTGTGACTGTGTTTTTGGAATTTAGCTTAAAGGTTTCTGTGGCTGTGTTTTTGGAATTTAGCTTAAAGGTTTCTGTGGCTGGAGGGATTGAATAGGATATGCTCAGACTTGCCCACTCACGGAGCCTTTAAATTCTGGCAGAGCCATCAAACTGCAGGAGAAAAAGATTTGTTAAGTCTACTTGCTGTGGAGAGAGTTAGTTTGGAAAGGATTTTTGTAAGTTTTGCTATTTTTTTTTATTTAGCTTAAAGTTTTCTGTGGCTGTGTTTTTGGAACTTAGCTTAAAGGTTTATGTGGCTCTGTTTTTGGAATTTAGCTTAAAGGTTTCTGTGGCTCTGTTTTTGGAATTTAGCTTAAAGGTTTCTGTGGCTCTGTTTTTGGAATTTAGCTTAAAGGTTTCTGTGACTGGAGCGTTTGTAAAGCCCCCACCACCCCCTCCACCAGCCTTTCTTAAATACTGAAAAGCCACCACTGTGGGTTGGGTTTGAAGGCAGTGAGGAGGAGCTTGGGAGCTGCAACTGACCTGAGCCCTCAGGGCAGGTCAGGTGGGAGAAACAAGGAACAGCCATATGAGCTAATTTTAAATATATATATACACACATATATATATATATATATATATATATATATACATATATATATATATATATATATATATATATATATATATATAAATATATATATATATATATATATATATATATATATATATATATATATATATATATATATATATCTCTTATGAGTAGGACTGTGGTGTACAGTTAGTACTGTAGATCTTATGAATAGGATTGTGGTTTCCAGTTATTACTGTAGTTAGCTGTCTTAGGCTGCATGCAGGGCATTTGGTATTACAATTTCAGCTAGAGGCTGGCTAGGATTAGTTAATTCTACTTGCTTTGGAAAGAGTTAGTGTGGAGAGGATTTTTGTAAGTTTTGCTATTTTTTTTTATTTAGCATAAAGGTTTATATGGCTGTGTTTTTTGAATTAAGTTTAAAGGTTTTTGTGGCTGTGTCTTTTGAATTTAGCTTAAAGGTTTCTGTGGATGTGTTTTTGAATTAAGCTCAATGGGGGCACAATGGCCCCACTTAAAGTCGGGGGGGAGGGCCTAAAGAGGACCTGGGGCAAATGTCTAATTTCTGGACTGTATGTATTTTTAAGACTCAGGAACATTATTGGTTGGTTTGTAATTGTGTTTGTAAACAACTGCAATCAGTATAGAGAGACTGTATTTCACTGTCCTGTATAGGTAGTGTTGAACCATAGGTAGGATTGTGGGGTGCAATGGTTGTGGGACAGCAGTGTGGATGAACATACTGTGGAGGCTGGGAGAGTGTTCAATATGCCACAGGCTAGAAACTTGAGGAAGGTTCAGTGGCTTGGCAGGGAGCTGGGGTGGTTGAGGGGACTGGAGGATTGCATTGGTAGAAGGGTTGACATCTGAGATTATCGGGGGCACCACATAGAAGGATCAGTGGGTCAAGGGAGGGGTCAGGGGAGGGGGCAAACTAGACAGGAAGCCAACTGATAAAGGGTAGACTCTAGTAGGGTCTAGCAAAAGAGGTGCAGCAGCAGTAGGCAGGAGAAAACACATAGTAATGCAAAGAGGGTAGGGAACATGTTTGCTGTACTAGCGACACATGGGGAAGAGGAGAACACAGGAGGATATTGCACAATGGATAGTACTCATGAAGAGGAGGGAGTGAGGGGCATTACTAGTGGAAAGACTGAGCATGGTGTGGCAGGGAGGAAAATACTCAAGAGATGAGGAGGAGAGGATGTTTGCAGTCAAACAGGAGGAGGGTCTCAATTGAGAGGGCAGGGGAAGACACTGGGGAAAATGGTAAACTAAGAGGTATGGGGTCGTGGGAAGCTGGGGCAGTATCTGGGATAATTTAGCTTAAAGGTCGGGGCAGGTGCAAAGCTGGTGAGATGAGTAGGGAACTGGCTTCAGGGAAGGCAACAGAGGGTGATGGTGGGTTGGGAGCTCTCACACCCAAGGGTAGTGATGAGTGGTGTTCCACAGGGCTCGGTGTTGGGACCAGTGTTGTTTGGGATATTCATTGCAGACATATCATTGGACATTAAGAGCAAGATCAGTCTGTTTGCTGATGATACCAAGGTAGGAGCAGTGGTGGATGACCTAGGGGGATGGCAGGGTTGCAGGATGATCTGCAAAGCTTAAAACCTGGTCAGACACCTGGCAACTGGGGTTTAATGCCAAAAGTGCAAGGTGCTGCATTTTGGGATGAAGAACCAAGGAGGAGTTACCAGCTGGGTGGAGTGCAGCTAGCCCAGACAGAGGAGGAGAAGGATCTGGGGTGCTCATTACAGGTCAATGAACAACTCGACACAATGTAGGAAGGCAGCTGCAAGGCCACAAATGCTGGGTTGTATTGCAAGGGTATATCCTTGAGGAGGAGGGAGGTGATTCTGCCACTGTATAGGTCATTAGTTCAACCGCACCTGAGTACTGCATGGTACTGGCACCCATATCTGAAGAGGACATTAAGTTACTGGAGGGTGCAGCGAGGGTGACAAAGATGATCAAGGGCTGGGGACTTATCATATGAGAGGAGGCTGAGAGAGTTGAACATGTACTCACTGGAGGAGAGGAGGGACAGGGGGACATGACTGAAACCTTTAAGTACATGAAAGGAATAAACAAGACAGGTACAGAGGGGCTG
Source organism: Neoceratodus forsteri (assembly GCA_016271365.2). NCBI lineage: Eukaryota > Metazoa > Chordata > Ceratodontiformes > Ceratodontidae > Neoceratodus > Neoceratodus forsteri. Next base: position 958,697,797 of record CM028135.1, on the reverse strand, counting down.
TTCAAAGTAAGGGAGGAGAGGAACACCAGGGGTCATGATATGAGACTAGATGGAGGAAGGTTCAGGAGGGAGATGAGGAGACACTTTTTTACAGAGAGGGTGGTGGCTGGGTGGAATGCTTTACCTGCAGAAGTGGTATCCAGTAGAACAGTGGACTGCTTCAAAAGGGGATGGGACAGGACAAGGGGGAGGGTCAATGAAGGGGAAGGGTGGAAGGGAGGGGCAGCTGCAGAATAAGGGGTGCTAGCTGCACTTTCAAGCAGATTTGATAGCCCTCTAGGCCTTTATCTGCTGGCAAATTTTGTATGTTCGTACGTATGTTCGTATGTAAACACACCATCTTGAGTGGCCCCGGGAATGAGAACCTGGGTGGGGGGGTGGCGATGGCACAAGGAGAGAGGAAGGGGGTGTACTGAAGTTGGGGGACTCCATACTCAAGGGGATCAGATGGGGCAGCAAGGGGGAGAGGCACAGTCAGATATGGGTGGAGTTCATACCCAGATTAAAGGCAGATAAGGCAGGACAGGCAATCCTAAGGTGTGCAAGGAGGGGTAGGAGGAAACCTCACATTGTGGTACATGTAGGATAAATGACCTAGCATGGGAAACAGTGGAGGAAGCAAGGGAGAGGTTTGAGGAAGTGGGAAGGTTGTGTGAGGAGACTGTGGAGTCTGTGGCCTTCATGGAGGTGCTCCCAGTACCCTGCACAAGCACAGTGAAATGAGATTGGGAGTTGAATGCATGTTGGGTAGAATGCTGTTGAACTAAGGGCATGGGGTTGTGGGCAGCTGGGGCAGTACCTGGGATAATAACAATCTGTTTGCAAGGGATAGACTGCACCTGAATGGGGAAGGGAAGGAGGTATTAAAACAAAGACTGGGGAGGTAGATTGTGACAAAGGTGGATTTAAACTAATTAGGAAGGGTAGCAAGTGGAAAGCAGTTAGGCAGGGATCTGATAGAGTGGAGTCACAGTCTACCCCCCAGGCTAGCAGGGAAGAATTCAGGGTGGCCAAAAAGGGAGGGAGTAGAAGGGAGGAGATGGAGGGTGATGAAGGGAAGGGGACAGGATGGATGGTGATCTCGCTGTATGTAAGAAGCATAGGCAACAAATCAGCTGAGCTACAGGCACTCTTGGCAGTGTAGAGGTTGGATATTGCTGCTGCCATCGAAACATGGGCAACTGAGCACTGGGACTGGGATCTGGCAATCCCAGGGTACAAATTATACAGTAAAGACCATGAGGACAGAGGATGGGGGATGGCAGTCTGTGTGAGGGATGGGATCAAATGCACAAGGGAGGAGGGGGAGGAAAGGAGAACAGAGGCAATCTGGCTGCAGCCCCTAGCCTCAAGGGGTAGAAAACTGAGGTTTGGGGTGGTATACAGGCCACTGTCCCAGTCTGAGGAGCTTGACAGGGAATTAGAAGGACAAATTAGAAAGGTATGTAGCAAATGGAAGGTGGTCATTGTGAGGGATTTCAACTTGCTGGGCGTTGACTGGAGCATTCTGGTCACCTCCAGTGCTAGGGATTAAGTGCTCCTGGACATGATCCAGGAGGGTCTCCAGTCGCAGTTGGTCAGTAGACCTACTAGGCTAAAGAACACTTTAGATCTTGTATTGTTGAATGGAGAGGCAGTAAGGGAAATAAGGGTGGTGGACTCACTAGCCGACAGCGATCACCAAATGGTGTGGTTTAATATCACAATGTGCAGGGAGCCAGAGAATTCAGTAACCCAGGTGGTAGATGTCAGGGGGCAGACTTTTGGAAGATGCAGGAAGTACTGAAAGGGAATCTAGAGGGCATAACGCAGGAGATGGATATGGAGCAGAAATGGGATATTATTAAATGAGGGATTACAGAGGCAATGGAAGCCTGTACCAATACACAGTAAGAGGAGCAGAGCAAGGAAACCTTGCTGGTTGAACAGCGAGGTAGTGGAGAAGGTGAGGGTAAAACGGGAGGTGCACCAGAGGTATAGGAGGATGGAGAAGGAAGGTGACAGGGAGGTATGCAAGATGTCCCAGGAGGTGACCAGAAAAGTGAGAGAAGCCAGGGCCCACAGGAGCTGAGATTAGCACAGGAATTAAAGGGGGACTTTTCAGATACCTCAGGGAGAAAGGGAAGTGCAAGGAGAAAATAATGAGAATAAAAAGGGTGGGAGTGGATGGAAAAGGGGGCAGAACAGGCAGAAGCACTGAATGAATACTTTAGCTCAGTTTTCACAAAAGAAAAGGGGGGGCTGCTACCACCATGGGCTGGAAGGGTGGGGACAGGGGGAGAGGAGGTGACAGATGGAAGGATTAAGGAAAGTAGAGTCCTAGAGGGACTGAAGGCACTGAGGGTAGACAAGGCACCAGAGTCAGATGGTATCCACCCCAGGGTGCTGAGGAAGATGGCGGAGGTGTTGACGGAGCCACTGATGGATCTGTACAGCACCTCACTGGAGTCGGGATGTGTGCCACTGGATTGGAGGATGGCACATGTAGTGCCATTACACAAGAGTGGACCAAGGGGCGAACTGGGTAATTATCATCCGGTAAGTCTCACCTCCATAGTGTGCAAACACATGGAAATTATACTAAAGGAAAGGTTGGTGTCATACCTGTAGGACAATGGCCTCCAGGATGTGAGGCAGCATGGGTTCATTTTGGGGAAGTCCTGTCAAACCAACCTGATACAATATTATGACTAGGTGACAGGTGAGCTGGATATGGGTCATGCAGTGGATGTTCTTTACTTGGACTTCAGCAAGGCTTTCAATTCAGTGCCTCGTGGTCACTGAACTTGGGGGAAACTAACTGGTGTAGGGGTAGGGGCAAAAATGACAAACCTGATTACAAGCTGGCTGAGTGGGAGGCTGCAACAGGTGGTGGTGGGAAGAAAGCTCTCAGCTGTGAAGCCGGTGATGAACTGGGTGCCACAGGGCTCTGCAGTGGGACCAGTATTATTTGGGCTCTTCATATCAGACATTGCACATGGGGTGGTGAGCAAGGTAAGTCTATTCGCAGATGACGCCAAAATGGGGGCAGTGGTGGATGGAGAGGAGGGATGGAAGCAGCTGTAGGGGGACCTAAGCAAGCTAGAGGAGTGGTCAGAGAGGTGGCAACTGGGGTTCAATGCAAAGAAGTGTAAGGTTATGCACTTCGGGGTGAAGAACCCAAGGAGAGAATACTGGCTGGGTGGGGGGGTTAAGCTGGGGATCACTGAGGAGGAGAAGGACCTAAGGGTAATGGTAACAGGGACCATAAACCATACTGCCCAGTGCAGGAGAGTGGCTGCAAAAGTGAACAAAATGCTGGGGTGCATAGTGAGGGGGTTTTCGTCCAGGCGATGAGAGGTGATCTTGGCCCTCTATAGGTCGCTGATAAGGCTGCACTTATAGTAGTGTGTGCAGTTTGGAGGCCATACCTGAAGCATCATATCAGGTTACCAGAGGCGGTGCAGAGGAGGGCAATGAAGATGATATGTGGAATGGAGGGGAGAGACTATGAGAGCAGGCTGGGGGACATGAATATGTACACTCTAGAATAGATGGGACAGAGGGGACATGATAGAGACATTCAAGTATCTGAGGGGAATCAGTAAGGATGTGGCTGATGGGGTCTTTAAGCTAAGGAGGGGGAGGGACACCAGGGGGCACAGGCTAAGAATAGAGGGGGGAAGATTTAGGAGGGAATGAGGAGACACTATTTCACAGAGAGGGTGGTAGCAAAATGAAACACACCACCAGAATGGGTGATATCATGTAAATCAGTGAACAGCTTTAAAAGGGCATGGGACAGGGAGCAAGGGAGAGTAATGGTGGTTTAGGTGGGGGGCGGCAGTTGGATGACAAAAGGGAGGGGGCAGGTGCAAACTAGGGGTGCTAGCTGCACACTCGAGCAGGTGGTCTGTTTCTGGTGGCACATTTGTATGTTCGTATGTACATGTTATGTGAGACTGTCCCTAGTATCTAAAGGAAAGAGCATATTTGATGGGACCCTTTCTAAATGATATGCATAAAATATATAAAGAAACTCTCACATGCATTCTGATGCATTCAGAGGATGCCTGGATGGTAGAGAGTGTGCTCCAAATACTTTTGTGGAATTAATAAGGTTAAAAGAAGGCTTATTGCTAGTTAATGTATATAGCGCCTCATTTTATTATAATGTCTTGTATCAGAGGGAATATGTGCAATATTTATGATGTAAATTTCTGCTCCTATGAATTGTTAATATTTTATATAAACGTCTCTCCTATGTACTGTATTATTTTGTATATATTGTACATGTATTATGTGTGAATGCATTTTAATTGTAAAGGCTTTAAACCACACAATAAAGATTTTATTTACTTACTTACTATATACTGTATGGGAGTAACATATGCCTTTATCAAATCTTCTGTTATTTCACCACTTTTCAGTGATTTCCTAAATAATATCACCAGAGGGCCAGCAAGTTCCCTAGCCATTTCTCTCAACACCCAAAGGTGTTTGTTTGTTGTTTTGTACTGAAAAGCCTGTGAGCATAAATGCCCGTTTTCTTTGGCATCCATTTAATAATATAAAATAAAACAAAATACAAGAATTATGCAACATGCACTCATATCAATCATAACATTTGCATTAATTTTTGAAAGTAGAAACTTATTCAGGGAAACCTTAAATGCAGAGATATTAGGACTGCTGATAACAGAAATAGGAAGGACATTATAAAGTTTGGGAGCTTTAAACTGTAGAGAGTTTTGTGCCATAGTAATGCGTAAAAAAGGAACCTTAAAAGAAATGCTGCTTAGTGATCTAATGGAAACACTATTATTCTGCTTGGGAAATAAACCAACAATAGATTCTGGAAAAAGTCCAAAATGGATTTTATGTAGGAACATTAGTGACTCATAATGAAAAAAAAAAATTCAAAAACAGAAAAACAACCAAAACCCTGTAAAGTTCACAATGCTGTGTCTTTTACATAATCCAATGGCAAAACATAAAATATTATGATAGGATGCTTTGAGTTTGTTTAGCATTTTTTCAGCAGAGAAAGGATAAACTAAGGATCCATAATCCAAAAGAGAAAATAAAAAAAAAGTATGAGCCAGCATCAACCTAATTCCATTTGTAAAAAAACTGTTCAGTCGGTATAGCATCCCCAGTCACTGGTGTAGAGTACTTACCAGTTTAACTATATGCTGTTCAAAAGATTAATGAGAATCAATAATTAAACCCAAATATTTAAATTCTGAAACTTTTTCAATTCAATCACCATCATTATCCTTTAACAAAAAATCAGTAACGTCTGTTTTTCTTGGATTTGTAAAGACCACTAATTTGGTTTTAGCTGAATTAAGTACCAATTTATGTCGATCAAACCATGAATGCATCTGACTAAAAGCCATTTGGAGATTGTTTCTGTGGTGGAAAAATCAAAATCTGAACAAAACAAAACCACGTCATCTGTGTATAATATCAATGCTGTGTTATTGCAAACATCAGTAAGCAAGTTAACGAATAGAGAAAATAACAAGTAGCCAAGAATGGATCCCTTTGGAACTCTACATCCTATTAAAGCAGCAGTACTACAAAAAAAAAAATTTGCACTTTTTTGACAGTTTATCCCCTGTGCTCTGCTGATCATATACCTGGTACTCTTTCCGCTTGCATTGTACTATCACTGAGTAATTTGCTCAGTTGTCCTCTTTTTTTTTTACATTTCTGCCACCAAGCATGTTTGCACTGGAACCCATCTGCTGCCAACTGCACATGTGTATGACTTGCAGAGGCATCAGGAATGGTCAGCAGAGAGTCCACTGCTGTAGTCAAAAGGCGTGATCGACCTGAAGGAAAGCACAGCTGAAAATTAGTCAGCTGCCATATTAATTTTAAGCGCACAACAATTCAAATAAATTGCAAATATCTAAAAACTAAAGATGACTGAAAAAAATATTTACAGGCATGAAACTGGAACTTTGGCTGCATGCTTGCAGCCAAAAAGCAGAACTGATAGATCACGTCCTGGTTTGGTAGTACTGCTGCTTTAAACATTCTCTAAAAAATGATCAATTAACTGTTTTTTGAGTTCTGTCTTGCAAATAATTACTGAACCATAGGATAACATATTCCAAGAAGTTAACCTTACATAACATTTTTAATAACTCCCCATGATCATCAAGATGGCCTTGGTGAGGTCTACAATAGCCAAAGCCACACATTTGCCCTAATTAAGGGTTTTGTGGGTTCGGCTTGTGATCCTCACCAAGGCAGTCTTAGTGGATACCGTCTGGTCCTGGTGACTTATTTCTTTTAATTCACCTAATTTATATTCTTAACTTGACTTCATCAAGGACTTTTGTTGTTACATTTTATGATTTTGTGGGTTTTGATTCTCTTGTCCATGTCCTTTGATTGATAGACACAGGAAATAGCTATTGAATACGGCTGCCGTTTTTACTTATCTGATACTACTGAGTCACCCATCATAATCAGTCCGATTGTTTGTGTGCTTTTCCTTTGATTTTCTATGTAGTTAAAAAGTATTTTTTATTTATTTATTTAGATTTTGGTAACGTGGTGAACCCACTGGGACGGAGGTCCCTTTTTCAGGGGCGACCAGGATTGGTTACAACATACATACATCATACGTACATACATAGGTATAAAATACAGTAATTTATGATGAATACAATTTTAGTTGCAGTGAGAATATACATAGACATTCAGGTACAGAGGAAAGCAGATACATTATGGGAATAGGTATCACACATTAGACAAGGAGAACAGTAGGCATGCAAGGCTAGGCAGGTATAGGGGCAGATACACAGTGCATTGGCGTTATCCTTAGTTTTAGTTGTGATTCTTAGTTCTCATTCATTTTGGCTTCTTTTATTGCCATTTTACACTCCTAGCTGCATTTAAATGTAGTCCATTTATGTGTTGTGGTATCTCTTTTGTACTTACTAGATGCTCTTTTTTTCTTTTTACAAGCTTTTGTATCCTTGTATTAAATCAAGATGGAATTCTACCAATCACATTATATTTAGTTTTTTCAGGAACATATGTGTTTATACAGTACTCAGTTTTACTTTTATATTGTTCCACATCTCCTGCATGCCTATTCTTGAGAGATCCTGATCCCAGTTCCAATTTTGAAGGTAACTTCTTATTTCAGTGTAATTAGCCCTATTCCAACACTTAACCCTAGTTTTTCTTTTGTGTATAATTATATTACAACCTATCCTAAACTCAACCATGTTGTGACCACTCGTTCAAAGGGTTCCTTATGACACAATCTGAAATTTCCTCCTGCATATTACTTAGTACAATATCAAGTGTATTCTGACCTGTTATACCATGTTCCACATATTGCTCAAAGTTATTACTGTTTTTTTTTTTTTAATTTAGTTATTTATCCAGGTGAGACACACTAAGCTGAAAGCGTTTTACAGAGTGCAACCTGGGAGCACGGAAAGTTAAGTGACTTGCTCAGGGTCACACAGTATGCAAGTGGAAGCTGTGGGATTCAAACCCAGGTCTGGTCTGCTGGATATCACCAGATTTGCAGCTCAGAGCCTAAAACCACTACTATACTGCCTCCCATCAATTCAATTAGTTGTTTCTCCCATTGTAAAACCCAACTGCCATCGCTGACCAATTAATGTTTGGTAGCTTGAAGTCCCCCATTACTATCAATCTCCTGCTTAGTTCCATCTCTTCTATTTGCTCCACAAATTTAATGTTTTCTTCTGTTTTTAGTCCTGGTGATCTGTAACATAATCCTATAATAATAACTGGTCAGCAATTTCTCTCAATGTACTGACCAGGTTGATATTTTCCATAACAACTGGCTGGTTGTTATGGCATTCATGAGCCACGCCAGTCAAACTATGCTGCTGCCTCATTGGCCAACATTCTGTATGTGGGCAGGGCTAAATAAACTCACAAACTGCTGGAGAAAAATTGCTGGCTGTTATTAAAAAATAAAAGATGGGAGGGTGCTTCATACGAGGAATTTAATGCACACCCTCGTTGTGGGATGCTCTGATAAACCCTCGGCTTTGCCTCAGGGTTTATGTAGCATCACACAACTCAGGAGGGCATTAAATTCTATATCAACCCCTTCCCATCCATTATTCTCTATGTCATTTTGTATTGCCTTGCTGTAATAACTGAATCCAAATGTGTTCAACCTTCTCTGTTCCTTCTGTTTGTGGTGTAATCTTCATAGGTCTCAATTGTGTCTCTTACAAATAGTGCTACTCCACCACCTCTCCTACCCTCTCTATTTACACAGAACATCTTAAAGCCTGATATATCTTTACCCCAGTTATCCTCTCTCCACCAGATTTCAGTCACTCCACATAGTTGTATATTTTCCAGCTGAAGCAATAGCTGTAGCTCCTCTTATTTATTAACTAGGCATAGTATATGGTTAGGGCGTAGTGTGTATGGAAAACAAAGGTTTTCCAAATCTTGTTGTAGGGCAGTTCAAAGGTCAACAAAAGTTGTTGTACTATCGTTCTGACATCACATCGATAGTACAACAACTTTTTGGCCTTAACCTGCCATCTGATTGGCTACAACAGTGCTGTTTTCAAATAATTCACTTTAAAATGGTGCCTGTAGTTATAAATTGAAAATGTCGGGCGTTTCTAATACTATAGACACAGTTTGACATGGACTATTAAAGTCAGTTCCGTGTATCCAAACTGTTACTTTGCATTTTTTTTAATTACTGGCACAGTTATTGGATCAGAGCATGACTGCTGTGCGAAGGACCATTATCTTTGGGGACAGGACTCAGAACAGGACTGCAGCGACAAGTATCAGAAATATTGGGGACTGAAGTGGAGAGAACGGGACTCTAACCAGTGTGCAAGAGTTAAGGTACAAACACATTGTGGGAAAACCATATACTATATAAAATAGCAGATGGTCACTGATCCACAACTTCAGCAGTGTTTCCCATCTCGGGAGTTGATGACATCATGGAGACCTCTCGAGCTTCACTCTTGAGGTCTCTCTGATGTCATCAACACCCTCAATAGAAACACAGCCTTGTTGTGGATGAGCGCCCATCCACTATTCTATATTTCTTGCATTTATTAGCAGTGCTTTGACCTCATCAATATTATTTTGATTATTGTTGCTACCCTCATTTCGTATATCACCACTTAGCTCTATTTGAAATTTTGCTTCAGTATATGATGTCTGTGACAGAGGATCTCTGCTCCCCAATCTGTTAGTTTACATTTTCATTTTTTTCTGGCATTACAGAAGCTGTTCCTCAATAAGAGACTTCTTCTCTTGCTTCAATGGAGCCCATCATAGGCAAACAAACTGATTTCCCTCAAACGTTTCCCAGGTCTTTAGGCAAATAATGTTTCCTGCTAGGCACCATTGCCTTAGGCCTTTGTTTATATGTATCAATTGTTGTGTCCATCTATAGCCAGCTTTAGATACTGGCAAAATTTTGGCTATAATAACCTTCCTATCTCTTTCAGAAATAGTTTTATAAATGTGTTTGTATTCCTTTATGATCTTCTCTACCCTTTGTTTCTTGGTATTTTTAGTCCCTGCATGTATGACCACAAGTGCTTTTTCCCAGCATGCATCATTATGTTAGGTAGCATATTATCAATGTCTTTAATTGTGGCACTTCTTCCTACCTGGTACACGCCTATGCTGAGGACCTTCTTTTAACCATCGAATCCCCTATAGTCTCTCTCTTCCTCCTGCCTTAAAGATCAATGGCAAATTTGTTTTGTAAGTTAATATTGTTAATTGAGCTGACATAAAATGAATGTAAATAAAGTAATTTGAATCATGGAGTAAGTGGCTTTTCTTTATCATATCATTAAAAATCTGCATTTGAATTACAGTGAAGCCCACCAGGATAAAGCCCAACTTTGCAGAATTCTGCAGTAGAGTTACTGCAGCAAACAATGCAATTTCAATGGGAGTTAATCGCTTTTGTCATGCAGGAAACCTGTGACACTGCGCTTCATCCTGGCAGGCTTCACTGTATATGATAGACCTCCATTACAAAAAAAATGAATGTATCTGCACTAGCTGGATTGATGGACTGTGGACTGCTCTAACGTCCTACTAGCTGTGATGTTATCTTTTTTCTTTGTTGCTGTTTTATTTAAATTGCCATGGTGAACATGCTGAGTGCTGGCACAGAGAGCCACTATTGTTGCTGACAACAGCTCTGTTAGTATATTGCTGTAATAAGAAGCCATCTGTAAGGCACTGCTGACACCCATAATAAAGGAATAATATACAACAGGGTGTGTGTCATGCTGGGATAGCATCACGCCTCAGGTGGTTGGGCAAACAGCCACAGGATGAGTGCATCCAACACTCAAGAAGTGACATTAGTCCAGCACGACACACACTCTGGAGTGCACAATTCCTATTTTACAATGGCCTAATTAAATAATACATTCTGGAATACAATTTCCTCTGGACGTGATGAAGTCCCTTTAACGTAAATCAGTTAACTCTTATTTTGCTAATGGTTATACCAGTATGACAGAAAATATGCTTATTTATGTACGGCAACAAGGAATTCTTGGTAGATTATGACATTAACTTAAATTTTTCTTACTCAGCAGTGCAGTCTCCTTTTTTGGTAGTGATGACTGCAGTACAGCAACTCAGCAATATAACAACTAATATGCTGATTTACATACAGCAACAAGGAATCCTGGGTAGATTATAAAATTAACTTACATTTTTCTTACTCTGTAGTGCAGTCTCCATTTTAGGTAGTGGTGACTGCAGAATAGTACCTCAGCAGTATAACAGCTATTATGTTGATTTACATATGCAGCAAAGAATTCTGGGTAGTTTATAAAGTTAACTTAATTTTTCCTTATTCATCCATGCGGTCTCCTTGTTTGATAGTGGTGACTGTAATCTAGCACCTAATATTTAGCTGTATATGGCAAAGCATTGTCAGTAGAATATGAAGTGGTCTTTCATTTTTCCTTACTTGGAGGCGCAGTCTCTTATTTTTGTGGTGGTTACAACAATATAAGATCTCAGATCTTTATTTTCAAAATGAAGCATTGTGCATATATTGAAAGGTGACAAGATGTCTTTACTTAGAAATGTAGTCTCTTATTTCTGTAGTGAGAAAGTGCAGAAATAGCTTATATACTCATTTACATAGGGAGGGCTTGTGGGTGCAGTAAATAACTAATTGTTCTATTTCTCTAATCTGCATGTTGAGTGATTTATTGTACTGATGACATTTCGGTCATATGTGTGCTAGGACTAGATCCGTGATGTTATGCTGGGATAACATCATGGGTTCATCACCAGCTTGACCAACTAGAGCCCAAGCATTCTTTCTTGCCATTGTACAGTATAATAATCAACAAAAAAAACTGCAAGGTGAAACAAAAAAAAAGAGCAAATGGTTTAAACTTGTGTGCAAAACTCATTTTATGTTAATATCAATGACAGAAGAGACGTGTCTGAACTGTGTTTTAGTTACTTTGTACTCCACTTGCTATCTATCACTTGATGGTACACACAACAGTAATTGAAATACAGAGAAAGTGCCATCTAACCTGACAAGTGACACGTCAGGAATAAAACAAGTAGAACAACATGTTCCCAGTGGTTATCATTCTTTTCTTTTTTTTTTAACAATTACCATCCCCGAAACCAGTCTGCTTCTCATTGTAGCCATCATGTCAGAGCCAAATATGAATAGCCTTTGAATAGCAATGGTGCTACATGCAAGACACATCTAACTAGTGTAACCCAAATTAACAAACTGGCCAGAGCCGATAGGGCTGCAGGTGAAGAATCTGGAGTAAAAATATTGAAATTTATTAAAGTTAGGAGCCTGCATTAGCAAAATGTAATGTAAGCTCATAAATGTGTTGTGTTTGTAGTATTTTTTCACCAAATTTGCAACATAGCCTTGTTATGACCCTGCATCATGAAGAAGGGCAGAGAAGATGTTCAACTCTTGACCTAAAGGTGATTTCATAAAGGGACCACAAAATCACCTTTCGGATATAAAAACATTGTGGCCAGGATTTGAAAATGAAAACTGTCACATTCATACGATGCTACAAAGATATGGCTATGTTTTAAATCTAGGGTTAAAAATATTGAAAATAACCAAAGTTACAAGCCTGCATTTGCAAAATTCAACATAGGCTCATAACTTTGTTGTTTTTTAATATTTTTACATCACATTTTCAACACATCCTTCTTTTTACTCCATCTCATGAAGAAGGGCAGAGAACATTTTCAACTCCTGCTTGAAAGCTGATTTTGTGCAGGGATAGCAGAATCACCTTTTGGGGTATACAAAAACATTTTGGCCAAGATTTGGAAAATGACAACTATCACACTCAGGAGGTTCTGTAAAGATATGTCTATATTGTGAATTTGGGGGTAAAATATTGAAAATTACCAAAGTTATGAGCCTGCATTCACAAAATTCAACACAGGGTTGTAACTGTTTTTTTTAATTACTTGTACAGTACATTTTCAACATAGCCTTTTACATGAACAAGGGAAAGAAAAATGTTAACTCTTGCCCAAAAGGTGATGTTGAGTGGGGACTGCAAAATCACCTTTCAGAGAGATCTGCCTAATGAAAGTGCAATTGTGCATGGTGTGGGGTCCCAAATAAGGCATGTTGAAAATCTGGGGCACAAATATGCAAAAATGGCCAAGTTATGCTACTAAATTCAAAATCTCATTGAAATACTTTGAACTGGATACTTGTTTCCTCACTTTGCAATACTGCTTTGAAGAGTGAAGATGTGTCTGTGGTCCAAAGAAGATGACAATGCTGGACCCCCACCGTGGGTAAGTAAGGGCTTGGGGGAGTGGGGGGACAATAACCACACAAAACACATCGATGGATGTTTTTCCTTTTACAGGTTAAAAAAAACTTGCAAAAGAGATCGATGGATGGTTTTCTTCTTACAGGAAAGAAAAATAAAAAAAATGGACAGAGGATTTATTTCCGACACCGGGGGAATGGGCACTCCTAGTGTCACTGTGATGTTTCAGGGTTGGGGGGTAAAATGGACCGAGGATTTGTTTCTGACACTGGGTTATGCTCCTGCTGTGCCGTGCAGCCGCATTTCTCACTGGCATGATGCTTTCCACTTCACACAAAAGTCTTAGATTTGAGTCATGTGTATTCTCCACTCCCATAAAGAAACAAGGGCAGGATGACAATTCCAGTTAAAAAGTTTGAAGTTGGCTTCCAGTGTGGTTCACTGCTTTCCCTGAATAATAAATATGTGAACCTTTCAAAAAATGACTAAGTTCTATTTAATGTATGTGTCAGAGGACGGCAGGGTACCTATTATTATTACTATTATTGCTGGATTAAACTGCCAGTGGCGAGCAGCAGGCTGCACATATTCATTGCTTCCAAACTGGTAAAACTAAACAACTACTTTTATAATATTTTGGGTTTATGGCAGGGCAGGCAGAGCCGATTTCAATATTGTTAACCACATAACTAAAACAGTGAGCACAGGAGATCCTGGTTCTTCGGTTTAAATGGTGACTGGGTGACTGAGGAAATGTGCTAAAATTCCCTTACATACTGTACATTATAAACAACAATTCTCAGTGTATCTCTTGTTTAATTTTTGTTTTTGTTTTGGAATACCTTTAAAGAAGATGGTGGAGCTTTCCATTCATGCCCTCCATTTTCTTTTGAGTAGTTAGTGTATTTTGTTCTTTCCATTGCATAAAAGTACCTCTGTTATTTTTGGAACAAATTCTGGGGCATCAGTTTTCCAGACAGGGATTGCCCCCACTGTTTTAGTTCCAAGGCCACAATATCTGTATTTGTACCTATAGTCCTAGTCTTTGTTTTCCACTGGTTTCACTGGATTTTGCTGGTAACCATTGTTTAGAATTAGTTGCACTTGCATTAATGTTTTAATTTCCTTTAATAGGACATTTTGTTCTTTTAACTCTTTTTATCTAACCTCTTCCATAATTTCTCTAATTGTTTATTGTTTATTTGAATCACATTTATACATTGTATCATATTGTGGATCTTTATCAACTATCTTCCTTTTATTTTGATAAGTGTGTCTTGCTTTTATAGGATCTTGCACAATGTTCCTTTGTCTATACGTTTCCTTAAATATGTTTACTAGCTCTTGTAGTAACTTGTTGCTCTTACTGATCTTTTTCTTTATACTAATGAGCTCATTATACAACCTGCCATTGTATTTTTGGTGTGCCAAAGATTTATCACTTTCGTCCATTTCCATGTGAGAGCTCCAGAGATGTGAAATATCTGGGGGTAGTTAGATAATGGATCTATTTTTAATTTATTTCTATAGGGAGTAATGAATTCTTCAAATTCCTGCAAGCATGATTTTTTGAATGTCATATCAGTATCCAGCACTACCATTTTCCAAATAATTTGGATAATTAATACTGCTGTACTGAATTAGTGCAGTACTTTTCTACATATCCACATGGGGATTTGATTAATAGGTGTTGTCTTTGGAGTAACTTGATTAGTTTTAACTTCTAATAAAGCTTCATTATCAATTGGCCATCCACTTCTATGGCTTCCATTTATTTCATTTCTAACAGTGGTGGATATTCAGCTGACTGATGTTCCACCACCTGTTTATTTGGTAAAGAGGAACATAAGGGCTGCGGAACAGTGCTTTGAATACAAATTACTTTGTTCTTTCCCAAGAGTTCAAGTTTCTTTCCTGGTTCATATATATAATTTGTTATTTTTCTTACCTTTAGAGTGATTTTCTTTTTATTTCCCTTTTTATTTTCAAATATTGTCTTTGTTTTTAGAGGATTTTTTGTTATAGCCATTTTTTTCTTTGTTTGTCTAGCTTCCATAATTAATAATAAGCTTCAATCACAAAATAGAGAATAATGGATAGGTAGCTATTTATAACAAGGATTTTACCCCGAGGGGTGGGATGCCACATAAAGCCAGAGAGCAAAGCTCGAGGGGTTTATGAAGGCATCCCACCCCAAGGGAGCGTGTAAAATCTGAGTTTTTTAACAAGCTACCCAGCCATTATTTTGTATAATTTCTGGTTTGTATTTTTTTGCTTGCTTGAGGACATACGAACCAGGAAGTCTGATTGGAATTGGTAACGTGCTCCGCAACAGATAAAACTAATGTTATTTAAAAAGGTAACTAAAAGCAATTGGTATGCCTATGTTTAGAATAAGCAGGGTTTTTAAATACAGTTGAAAGTTTCAGCAAATTGTTGGACTTTTTTATTTTTCTTCATGGCATTGCTATGGTAATCGGTATCTTGTTTTAAGGTCTCATGTTACCTCGAAGAGAGCGAGAGTTTACTATTTGTTAGGATCTTGTGAAATTTTATTAAGTAGGTGAAAGTAAACCTACTTTAGTCATCCTCTTCATTGTCATCCAGCACCAGGGGTCTTTTTTTGCTGTTAGATTTTTTATTATTTTCATTTTTCTTTCTACAGTAATGGTAGCACTTATTCTAAACAGGAGACTGGTAAAGAGTTGTTGGTTACATATACAACTCAACATCGGAGCAGAAGAAAGCAAATGTTACATTTAACATGTACTTTCCCCAATATATTCTCATATATTACTAAGGAGTTATTTATCAAGTGGGAAAGTTTGTCCATAGTAGTAATGTGAACCATGGAGGCGAGGAGCTCTTGGGCACTTGGTATCAGTGCAGTCCTCCATCTACAGACAAGAAGCCTCTTCACCAGCATGGCCCACAGGGCCAGCCAACGGTGTTTCAGCTGCCTTAAATGGGAACCTCTGACTTACACAGGAGAAGCAAGGATAGGGACCAAGGAATGCACTTCTTTAAAACTTTAGCCCCTACCTCACATATATTATCCCACACTGGTTGTTTCATTGGACAGGACCAAAGTATATGGGCCAGGTCTCCAGGGTGAGAATTACATCTCCGGCATAAATTGGACTTTATTACCCCAGCCTTCTGTAATACTACCAGTGTGCGGTACCAAGAATGGAGAATTTGATTTTGAATTAACCTGCTTCTTGCATCTGTAAAATATTTTTGAGCCCCTTTCCAGCACTCTTTCCACTGCATATCTGTAATCTCCAGTTGTAAAACCCCTTCCCATTTCTGTTTAGATTTTTCAGTTTTGCTGAGTAGCGTATCTTGGAGAGCACTGTAGACTAAACTGGCCAGCCCTTTTTTTTTTGTTATCCAAGAAAGTGTGCTCAAGGTACCTATTTTTGCCACCTGAGTCATATATTTTTGATGCACTATATATTTGTAAATATTTCAGAAGTTGGAAGTAGGAATTGACCATCTGGCCTGCAGGTTAGCAAATGTGTCTATTGCCAAGGAAGCTGGGGCTAGAATCTTCTAACTTGGCAATACCCTTGTCTGCCCAACCTTTCCAGTACATCGCTCTTTTATCTATATAGAGGTTATCATTCCCAATGGGGTTAGTTTGATAGGCGTTAAGTCTACCTTCAACTTCCTCCTTACTTTTGCCCAACATTGCAAAGAGGCTCCTATTGTGGGATGTTTTTTCAAGATCGTTGGGGGGTTATTATAAACAAGCAGTGACAGAGAAATCTTTTGACTTACAGCATGCTCTATATCCACCCATTGTGGTTGAGGGGTAGTCCCTGTACCCAACCAGCGTAGCGACTGTGCCAGGTGAAATGCCCATTTATAACCTGCAAACCAAGGAAGACACCACCCCCCCATGCTCCAGTGAGCCCGAAGTTTGTTCCTACTATACCTGGGGGCTTCCTTCCCATAAAAAACTCCCTAATGCCTTGTCTATCTTCTGGATCCAGCTTTGTGGTAATGAAAGGGGGATGTGTGCCAGAAAATATAAAATTTTGGGGGCCAGGATCATCTTAATTGCAGCTATTTTGCCTGCTAAAGTTAAATGAAGTTTGATCAATCTGGACATATCCTCCTGTATTTCCACTATGAGAGGGTGGAGATTATATTCCCATAGCTTTGAGAACTCAGCAGAAAAACAAATACCTAAATATGTGATGCTTTCCCCCACCCATTTCAGACCCGTATCCCCCAGTACCATTGGTTGGCACCTGGAATTGAGAGGGAGAACTTCCATTTTAGTGGCATTTAACTGAAGTCCAGAAATTCCTTTAAAGTGGTGCAGAGTAGCGAGTATAGAGGGTAATGCCTCAGCTGCATCCGCAACTAGGACCAAGAGGTTGTCAGCATATAAAAGTGTGGTGTATTCTATGTTTCCAGCTGGTATCCCCTTTATAGATTGATCACCCCGAAGATGCACCACTAAAGGTTCTACAGCCAACACAAATAGGAGGGGGGAGAGTGGGCAACCCTGCCTAGTACCATGGGCCAGCTCAAAAGGTGGAGAGAGTTGAGTTGGTCAGTAGTCTGGCCACTGGGGAGGTGTATAAGGCTGTTGCCCAAGATCAGAAGCGAGGGCCTATTCCCCGTTTTTTCAGCACCTCATGGAGGTAATCCCACTCCAGGGAGTCGAACACCTTTTCAAAATCTATGGCCTCCGCTGCTGCTGGGGTATGTAGTTGAGACACAATATGGGCTAAATTAGTTAAGGTTCTAAGATGGCCTGCACTGAACCTACCAGGGACAAAGCCTACTTGGGAAGGGTGTATTAACTGTGGTAACAGGGGCCCCAATCTTAGTGCTAATGCTTTGGTAAATATTTTACTATCTACATTTAAAAGTGAAATCAGCCAGTAACTACCAGGGAAGTGAGATCTTTCCTTTTTGGGCAAATGGTAATGACGGCCGCTCACGTAGTGTGGGGGGCAGTATCCCTTGTGCCTCTGCTTCAGCATAGATTTGTTGAAGTACTAGGGCAATGATGTCTGTTAAGTCCTGCCAGAATTCTACTGAGTAGCCATCCCCCCGGAGCTTTACCTGGTTTGAGAGAGAGCAGGGCCTTTTTTATTTCCTCTCTAGTTAATGGGGCATCTAGTTGCTTCACCTGCTGTGAAGTTATAGTAGGAAGATTCAGTGTTTGCAGAAAAATTTGAATTGCTTGGGGATCTGCTTGTCTAGATGAGGCATACAGGGATTGATAGTATTCTGCCATGACTGCATTTAATTCTCCACTTTTAGTGCACATCAGTCCTGTGGTATCCCTCAGCCCAGCAATGTATCGGTCCATTTGCTGTTTCTTTAACCTATATGCTAACACCTTCCCACCTTTCTCTCCCCCTTCCCAGTATTTGTGTTTCAGTCTCAAAATGGAGAGTTCCTTGATAAAAGAGAGTTTATCTCCATTTCGAGACCCACTATCTTTCTTCGGAGAGAATCGTGCCTTACTTTCCCTCTTTGCTCCTTATGCTGTCATTGCACTTCTTTAAGCTCCTCTTCCAGGTTCTTTAATTTTTTTTCCCTATTTCTCCTTCTAGCCCCTGCATAGGCAATAATCCTGCCTCTCATGGTGGCTTTAAAGCTTCCACATGACTCCAGCTGTGGTATCCTGTGCTGGGTTTTCCATAAAAAATCTCTGAGCCTCCACCTTAGCCCATTCTAAGAACTCTGCATCTTTTATTAACAAGGGATCTAATCTCCAAGAGGTGGAGGTGGGAGCACAGGGGCCCCATGCCACAGACAAATGCACTGGAGCAGGTCTGAGATTACTATAGGAAGTATATTAGACTCCATAGCTGCCTGTGTAATCTGAGAAGATATTAAGAAAAAATCAATACGGCTCTAGGAACTGTGTACCGGTGAATAAAAGGAGTAATCTTTTTCCCTGGGATTCAGTGCCCGCCATATATCCGTCAGACCTTGATCACCCATCCAGTTCATCAGGGCTGTCCTACCCTTCCCGTGGACCGTGTCTTTTTGTATTGAGGTTTTGTCCATCATGGGGTCTAGCACTAAATTAAAATACCCTCCAAAGATTGTGGGCATACTATCTTTACTCCTGTCTAAAAGCACTTGGGAGGTCTGATGGAAGAAGGCTGCATCGTCCTCATTTGGCCCATAAATGTTCCCCAGTAATACAGGCCCTGTGGGGGTCTGAAATGTACCTATCACCCATCTGCCTTGTGGGTCAGCCCTAGAGGCAGTGAGAGACCAGTGCAGTTGCTTATGTATTAATATAGCTACTCCATGCTTTTTTGTAGCAGCTGAGGCATGGATCTCTATGCCCACTGAATCCCTTTTAAGAAGTCCATGGCCCTTCCCATCTAGTTTTGTCTCCTGCATAAAAAAACACTTGGGCTTTGATCTTTTTCAGATATGACAGTACCTTCTTCTTCTTCACAGGCGTATTCATACCCCTCACATTCCAAGTGATACAGGTTATTTCAGCCATAATCGTAACCCTCGAGAAGCAATGAAATGTGAGATGCTAAATCCAAACCACCAGTGAAGACGAGAAGGCACCATTCTGCAACACACCAGTACCCCTGGCCCAACCAAGATTGTTGCCCCAGACCCTGTGACCCTTTTAGGATCCCTTTACCTTGTACAACCAGTCTACCCGTATCTCTGTACTTACCCCTGACATTCATTGACAACCAGGTTTCACTAGAATACATATTAAATAAGTACCACCCTATAATCCTAAACACAACCACACAAAACAACAAAACACTAAACCTATTTACATGCTGCACTTCCATGCTACGTTGGAGCCATCCTGCATTTAGGATCATTTGCCTCCCTTGGAGAGGCCTGATCTGCAGAGTAGTTCCCGAGGACGTGGTGGTCTGGGCATAGCTTGACCAAGCCATACCCTGTTTGTCAGAGATCATAGCAGTTGGGGGGGGAGCTGCGTGCCTAGAGGTGCCCCCAGGAAAAAGACTGCACCCTCCTAAATAAATTTCACAGCCTAGCAGTCAGTTGGCTAATTTCAAAATAAAACTAGGGTTGTCCATATGGGGAGTTCATCTGTAAGCTCCATGGTGTTGTGTCCCTTCCCATATTGCCGTGGAGGTAGGTGCTATTTACATCACAGAGAAGGCCCTTAAACCTATGACCAAAAGCTCCACAGGCCATATCTCTTACCCCACCAGGGCTACCAGCCCTTGTACCTGTTGTTACCTGGGTCTACCTTTCAAGCATATAGCCAGGCAGCACCAGCCGACTGATCTCTCTTCTTAAAGTACACAGGCCCATACGTAGCCCATCTCCCGATTCCCAACCTCCAAAAGCACCTATAAAGCATTTCCCAATACACCTACCATACCCAGGAATTGACTTCACTCACAGCAATGTATATTATTTACTTGCTGCCCCTGCCCTCCCCCATATTAAACCACCCGTAAGTAGTTGGCTTCAGCCCTGAGATCAGTATGTCCTGAAGGGGCCAAATTCCCAGTGTCTCGTGATCTCATGGGCCCAGATCATAAATCAAATCATAAATCAACACCCCAGTCCAGGTAGTATCTTTGTGCCCCGATACCCCTTCCTACACAGGCTTAAATATAGAAGTGCTTCTCATCTAACTGACACCAGATGCTGCTGCTCCACTCAAGGATCCTGGTAACTTGATAGCACTACTTCGGCAGCCTGGTCTCCTTCACGGTCTTTGGATGCTGCACCTGGGAGGTGCTATTCCTGCTGTGGTTTCTCACCACCATTGCCATCCAATGCCACCTCATTCACTGTAGTACAGCTGGCCTGGGGAGCTGCTTCTACCCTGGAGATTCCTTCCTCAGAATGGGCATTGGAGGGAGGTGAGGGAGATCTTAGTGCCTCGTAGGTATTGCGGGTCATGTATCACACCAGGGCCATGCTTTCACTGCATTGTACCTCCCGATCTGTTGTCTCAGTGTACAGGCTGGTTCTAATATGGGGGTGTTCTCTTCGCCTGTGGCTATCTCTCGCTGTTCTTTTCTGACTTCGGCGAGGGAGGCCAGTGGAAGACTCGGGCTGCATTTCGGGGGTCTGTCGCCATCTCTTCTGGTTCCGAGGGGTCTGGGTGATTGGAAAGGCTAGGCAACTCACCTAAGTGCCTGTTCAAAAAGTCTTCCAGGGCTACTGGGGTTTCAAAGAGGAGTGGGGTTCCATTGTGCGCTATCAGCATTGTATAGGGGTACCTTAAAGAGTAATGAATCCCCAGTTTTTCATTTTTGTGACGCAGAGGAGTATATTCTCTTCTCTTAATCGATAACTCCCTGGGAAAGTCCTGATATAACAATATAGAGTGCCCCTGCCAGCTTAAACGGCCCACCTCCCTGGTACACTGTAGCAAAGCTTGCCATGTGTTGTATGATAACAATTTGAACAAAATAACCCTTGGCTTGCCTCCTTTAACTGGCACTGGAATAGTAGCTGTGTGCGCCCGTTCTATCTCTAGGCAGAAGTCTGCTTGCAGGCCCAAGATCTCGGGAAGGGTTTGTTGGAGAAACATAGCAGTATCTCTTTTCTCCACACGCTCTGGGAACCCTATTACCCATAGGTTATTTCTTCTGCTCCGATTTTCCAAATCGTCGACTTTGGCCAAAAGCATATTAATTTTACCCTGCTGATCCCTCTGCATTCCTTTAATGACCTCAATCTCCGAATCTTGTGCCGGCACTTTCTGTTCGATTGTTACTATCCACCCTGTTAGATTTTTAATTGCGTCTGTGGTGTGATGTGACGCATCGGTTACTTCATCCATCCTATGAAGCAATTTTTCAAAAAGGATATTGAAGTACACTAAGTCGAGCATTGGGACCGGTGCCTCCACCATTTTGCAGGCCACGATATTGAAGACGGCTCTTCTAGCTAGTTCTCAGTTGTTTACATTTAAAATTCTTATACTTATACACCCAAAGCTTTTTTAAATATTTCTCGGTTATTTCTCTCAAGTCTAACCTCTGTGGATGCGGGTAAGTTGGATTCAGGCGCTCTGCAGAAGCTCCAAAAGTTAAGCTGCCATTCAACTCAGCAGTTAAAGCCACACCTCAGCACCAGAGGTCTTCATCTTTTATGGAGGTGGGTAGTTGTGACCGTGAGTGTGAGCAGAAAGTGGTGTAGTGTAAGGTATGTGTGGCTCATGCTGCTGAAGGGAGAAAGCCAGCATGTGAATGTCGTTATAACCAACTGGTTAGGATGACAGAATTATAACTGGCTTTCTCTATGGAAAAAATAGAAACCAGTTATTATAATACAGTTAATGCATTTAACAATCTCTACAGTATCTGCATAATAATTACACAGTTAATTAAGTAGGGAAAGAAAACAGAAACCAGGTTCCAACACTAAGTCCATGCACCCTTATCAGTCCTTAGAGCCCTCCTTTGTATACTTCTTGCAGAATAATTTGCAGTGGCTTCTTTCCAAATAATACAATCTGGCTAGATGCCGCACCTCACATCACGCTGGCGACCTGAGTTCGGGAATGAGCCTGGGTCTCTGTTCAGTGCTCAGCTGACCTCTGGTGGAAGCTGGAGACACAGCAAGTGCTGAGCGTAGTGAAGTGGTGAGGAGTGGCAGACGTCAGTAGCATCGTCTTCACATCAGAGTGCCAGCCACTCCCAGAACAGGGAAAATGCCCTTTGGCTCCGACAGAAGATGGAGCACTGGAGCTTGCCCACGATATGCGGCAGCCCTCCACAGGCACCCTCCCGACCGATGCTGCCAGAGGAATTTGGGGTGTTGGGGGCCCACTCATCCCCACCCAGGGGTAAACTGAGGCTACATGGGTGACGGAGGACTACTCAGGTAGGAGCAGACCGCAGTGGGATGACTCCTAGGTGCTCCCGAGGAAGACCGGAGCTGAGGGGAAAGGGAGGAAAAAATAGAAAGTAAAAAAAAAAATAAAATACAATCTGGCTAGTGTATTTAAACATTACGGGCCGGATATTCAAAAGGGTTGCGCCATGCGCAACAGGGTTGCACCAGGTGCAAGTCCGAACTTGCTCCATTCTGCCATATTCAGCAGGAGTCAGTTGCGCCACAGAAAACATGCTGAGCAACAGCGCAATGCAAATGAATGCATGCTGAACTGGAGGGGGAGGATCCATGCATAAACTGCACAGCCCGAAATTCAGCAGGGCTGTGCAGAGTTGTGCAGGTGCAACCCCCAACCTGCGCCTGCACAGCTTTGAGCCAAAAAAAAAAAGGCTTAAGTTGAGGGCCACCCACAGGTGAGCTGCTGCATTGCAGGGCGCAACACAGCAGCTGCCACCTGTGGCTGGCCCCCAACCCAGTCCCTGTGCCCCCCTGCAGCCCGATCGGGCAGCCAACTGTAAATCCCCACCACCCTCCACTGGCCCGATCGCAGACATGGTTTAACCCCCACCAGCCCGATCGCGGGCAGCAATATAGCTCCCCCACCGAGCGTATCCTGGTGGTCCAGTGGACTGAAAAGCCCGATCGTGGGCAGTAGTTGTGTAAACCCCCATCGAAATCATCCCTGGTGGTCCAGTGGACGAAATGCCCGATCGCGGGTAGTAGTGTAGAATCCCCTCCCGAATTCAGCCCTGGTGGTCTAGTGGCACATCGATCGTGGGATGTAGATGCTGCACAAATCCCCCCAACATTTCCCTGGTGGCTAGTGTCCCCCTCCCACCACCCATGAAGCCCCCACCCGCTTTCCCCCACAGCGGTGGCAGCATCCTCCAGCCTGCCGCCCGCCATCGCCGACTGACAGCCGGTAAGCTACGCCAGTAGTGCAGAAAAGAGCCAATGGGCGTGAAGCTATACCGTACATGACAGTCAGATTTGTGAATGATTCATTCACAAAACTGGACTATCATGCACGATATAAACTACTGCCCATTAGCTCTTTCTCTGCACCAATGGGCATGCAGCCTACCGGGCAGTCAGTCGGCCGGGCGGCGAAGCTGAAGTGGGAGGATGATGCTCGCCGTGAAGGGCGAGGTGGTGAGCAGTGGATGAATGAGAGAGACACTGCCACCAGGCTGTCTTGAGGTGTGCAGCATTATCCGTGATCGAGATGTGCCTAGTCACCAGAAACTCTGGAGGAGGTTCTGTAACTGCTGCCCGTGATTGGGCTTTTCGATCACTGGTTCCCTCAAGAGATCTGGTCGGGTGGGGGAGCCATGCTGCCCGATAAGGCTGTTGAAATTAAACCATTCCGATCGGGCCAGTGAGGGGTGGGGGGATTCTACACTGTTTTGCCGTGATCCGGGCTGGCGTCGGTCCTGACGGCTGCTGCCTGGCAGGGTGCCAGGCGCAAGTCCTCGGGGATCGGAGCACCTGCATGCTAATGGCATGCAAATTGAGTATAATCAGATGCAAATGGCCCTCCTGCGCCTTTGCATGAATTATAGCCCATTTGCATATCACCTTTTGAATATCGGATTTGCGCATGGCACAATGGTACTTACACACCACAAGTTGAATGCTCCACTCTGTCAACTTGCGGTGGTGCAGATTCCTACGCCATGCACAGTAGCTGTGGCTGGGGATGATATTCAAAGGAGTTGCTCAATAAGCGCAACTCCTTTGAATATAGCAGTTACCAAGCGCAACTATTTTAGCGCAGAACTTGCGCCTATAGATAGCACAGTTTGAATATCCAGCCCTACAAGTGTACTCCAAGACAGTAATTTCATCCAAATGTTTAAGAAGATTATCAGACAGGGTTCAAGAGTAATCTTGTAAGCTATACTCTTCACATGACTCCAAGTCCAACAATAGGGACATCTGGCCTTAGTATTCCTTTTAGCAGCAGCAGCCGAGATGTGCATCTAGTTGCATTAGTCCCAGAATGGCAAATTTCGTGTCACAGAGTCTAATTTCAGAGAATTTAGTAAAAGCCTTTTTTTTGTGGAGCACTGTGCTTCTTCATTACTGCAATTAAACTGAGCCATGATAGCAGCCTCATAAACTACATTTTAATCTGCTATCCAGGCCATTAGTATAAAGTGATTAGGACATTTAATGATCGGGGAAGAATGATAGATTGACATGCATTCTGATGTTGGAAAAAAGGAATATATAGAAGGGCTGTGTTTTCTTTTTCCATGCCCACATCAAAATACATGTACATTATCTGGTTTGAGATTAGGTACAGATGTCTCTGTCTGTAGAAACATTAATTTCCATTCTGAATCAGTACATTACAATCTTAAAATAAAACAAAAGGTAATTCCATAAAAACAATAAAAAAAGGGTACAAAAATAAACTCATCTGTTTACTCCACATTCTGTATTTTTTTAAGTGCTACATAACTGTGCGCCTAAACTTAACCTTGCATAAGTATGTTCAGTTTGCAGAATCTTTTTTCCACTCATCTGTTAGCCAGCTGTAACTTGTCTATTCCCAAAATCTTTGCTCAGTATATCATAGAAACATAGAAGTTGATGGCAGATAATGAACGCAAGGCCCATCCAGTCTGCCCATTTCTTTTTCTACCTTATAAATGTGCCTTGGCCTTTACTCTGTCAGTGGCCTGTCTATTCATACTCATCTGTATTGCTCCCTTATGCCTATCCCATGCCTGTTTGAAGCCCTGCACTGTGTTCATAGCTACCACTTCCTGAGGTAGACTGTTCCATGCATCCACTACCCTTTCTGTGAAAAATAATTTCCTCACATTCCCCCTTAATTGGTCTCCCTCTAATCTCATGCTGTGTCTTCTTGTCCTGCTATTTTTATTATATTTAAACATGTTAGACTCTTTCACCTTGTTAATGCCCTTAAGGTGTTTGAATGTTTCGATCATATCACCTCTCTCCCTCCTTTGCTCTAGGGTGTACATATTGAGCTCCATTAATCTGCCCTCATATGTCTTCTGATGCAGTCCCTGCACCATTTTGGTTGCCCATCTTTGGACTGCCTCAATTTGGTTAATGTCCTTGTGAAGGTGTGGCCTCCAATACTGCATGCAGTACTCCCGATGGGGCCTAACCAGTGTCTTGTAAAGAGGGATTATTACCTCCCTTTTATGACTTGTGATACCCCTACTAATACACCCTAACATCTCCCTAGCCTTACCGACTGCTTTAGTGGTCTGCTTGGATGATTTCAGGTCATTGGTGATGATGATGCCCAAGTCTCGTTCTTCCTTTGTGACTGCCAGCAACTCCCCTCCCAGCCTATAGGTGGCTTCAGGGTTTCTCTTCCCTATGTGTATGATCTTGCACTTCTTTGCATTAAATCCCAGTTGCCACTCTTCTGACCATTTTGCTAGTTTATCCAGATCTCTTCTCATTCTGCCCACCCCATCTAGATAATCTGCTCCGTTACAGATCTTGGTGTCATCTTTAAACAGACAAGCCTTACCCTCTAGTCCATCTGCAATGTCACTAATGAAGATATTGAAGAGGATTGTCCCCAGGACTGAATCCTGAGGTACCCCACTTGTGTCTTGCATCTCTTCTGACTGTATACCATTTACCACCACTCTCTGTTTTCTGCCCATCAACCAGTTTACCACCCAGTTGACCAACTTCTGCCCTCCCCTGAGCCTACCCAGCTTATTTATCAATCTTCTATGTGGAACAGTGTCGAAAGCTTTGCTGACGTCAAGGTAGGTGACATCAACTGCTCCCCCTTGGTCCACCACTCTGGTTACCCAGTCATCTCCCCTACCCATCCTCAGTCAAACTTGCTATTTTGGTATTTCAGTGCAAAACCTATTGCAAACTATAATTATCAGGGGCCATATATTGAAAGCTTTGCCCCGGGCAAAATTAGCACTGCCCAGTGTGCTAAATTAGCCCTGACCCAATAGCCCACTATATTCAAAAGGGATAGCCCCAGTGCTTAACCTGCTGAACATAGTATGCTAAGGAAGCTGGGCAAACTGGGATGGGAGTGCAGTGCAAAACTAGCCTGGGATATAAGACAGCTCTGAATATAGCAACCAGGAAGTGAAAACCACAACAGCAGCCCAGTGCACAGTGACTTGAAGGAAAGTAAAGGTGAATTATGTGGTCATTGTGTGTGCTAGCAAAGGAGTGGATTCATTAAAGCTGCAAGCACCAGAAGCTGGCCCGCTGGTGCAGGGGCAGGTTGCCTACCTGTGATGCTGGCAACCTGGGTTCGGGAATGGACCCAGGACGTCGGAGGGTCAGCGGGGGGAGAAGGATTGAGCATCTGAGGACTGCTCTCCTTCTCCAGGGGGGAAGGGGTAGGGTATTTGGTGCAACACGGTCACCTAGTAGAGGCTGGGTGTACTGAGCATGCCTATGCCAGTAGCTCAGGGGGTGGGGCAGATGCTGGTCATCATTGCACATCCCCGTCCCCATACACTGGGAAAAATGTCACCGGCCACCCCAAATGAAGCTCCATCTCAGCTTCAATAAGCTCGGAGGCTGGCCCGTCAACCTATCCCATTGTCATGATACTCTAGGGCCAGTGCCGCAACCCCGCCCTGGGGGGTAAGCTAGGGATATAAACAATGCATGGTCAATATGGGAATGGAAGAGGGATCTGTAACCAGGCTGAGGCACCGGGCAGTCGGCAGCAAGAAAACAAGCACCAGCACATGTGAAATTCTGCAGAAATGTACCATGTTTCAAACATTTACACAGTGCAGACACATTTGTGCAGGTTTTGTTTGCATGGAGCAAAGCCGTTGCCTGGCACTATTACATTTGCCTGGGGAAAAATTTGCCATATTCAAAAGTGACATGCAAATGAGCCCACTTAGGCAGTCTGTGGGCAAACATCCAGATTAGCATCTCATTATGTCCTGATTTAGATGCAGTTTACCCAGCGCTATGGCAGGGCCCACAGATCCACCTGTAGGTCAGTCTGGAAGTACTGGGGCTGGCTGGGTCTGCCCACAACTCCACCTGTAGGTCAGTCTGAAAGTTCATGGTGGTAGCTGAAGGCTACATTTGTACAGAACCGCATAGAATATTGTGCCCCAGGGGACTACACAGCACAGGCACAGGTGATGGTGCTGCATGCATTTGTCAAACTTGTTTTTGCTACAGTGCACAGCAGACACCACAGTAACAAGAGGGCCAGTAATGTGAGGGACACAGCAATGCCTATGGTGTGTAGGGCATCAATGACTGCTGCACTGTACACAGTAACAGGCCCATCTTGCAGGTGTGTAATGACAATGGACATTACTGTTATGCTGTTGTGTGATCCACAGATGCTGTACCACCGACATGGGGTATTCACAGTGACATATACATGGCTGACTGTGCTGTGTGTGCTGTGGTGTCTGTACAGATGTGTGGTATGTGGCTGGGGGGCACATACCAGCAGCCAGGCACACTGGTGTTGGGGTATTCCCAACACTGGACCATTTGCACTGCATGGCTTGTCCCAGTCTTGTGGCAGCACCCAGTATGTGGTGCAGACTGGCCACCTGTACACCCTCCCCTGAACACCCTCCATGCCCCCGGTGCTGCATGTGTGTGCTGGATTCTGTTGGTGTCCACCGAAGTGTGGTCTGCTGGTGTGTGCTGTATGGTCACACTGCCATGGTGTCCACTGGGTGCTGGGTCACCACCTACTGCCCAGCATGGCTGGGACCAGTGGCAGATGATGGCATCATAGAAGGTGCCATCCATGTGCAGCATGCTTCTTCCATGTCTGGTTTCTTTCTATGTTTAATATTTATTGGTTAGGGTTACACAAAGCCACACAAAAGTTGCACAAAGCCATGCAAAGCCACAAAGTCATGCAAAGCTGGTTTGCCCAAAGTTAAGACTACCTTTTCCTGGGCGGTAATTTGCACCTCTCAAAGTGTCGTGCTAAGTCGCACAAAAACACTTTGCGTGGTGCTAATGTGCTGAATATAGCATTGCACCTGTATTCATGTACACGCCCCCTCAGTTTGCACCTTGCATACATTGTACTTTTGCATCAGCGCTAATGCAGTTTGCCCATGCTATTTGACCTTTTGGATATAGTGGACTCACTCAAACCCAACACTAACCTTATGCAAACGGTTTGTGCCCAGCGCAAAGTTTTGAATATCTGGTCTCAGATGTCTTAGACACTAAACAGGAAGTATGTGTGTTTAAGTAGGTGAGAAAAAAACAATCGCTCAACATCTGTTTTTCATCGACTTCAGTTTATGTAATGATGGGTTTCAGTATGCTGTCAACCTAATTTATATGCAACGTCTGTAGGTTTGAAACTAAGCAAAGCCATCTTGTGCTGCACTGTGTCAAATTCATACACAAATCTTGACAGAGCAAGAGTCACCCCATATAGCATCTCTCCCTAAACACATGAAAGAATAAATTGACTAATGTGTGTCTGAAGAATGGTTGCATCTTTACAGCTTTTTTGTTGTTGTTGCTATTGCTGCTTACAAATGTCTATGTATGGAGAGGTTGATTTACAGTAAAAAACTGTAAGTCTGCCAATAGCTCATAGTGCTATAAATTCAGCTCATGTATACTGTACTTCATGTATTTTGAATGACTTTAACAATTTACACTGTCAAATGGCTTTGTTTAGTTTTAAACCTGGTAACACAATGTAGATAAATTAGGTTGTCAGCATACTCAAACTCATACAGAAATTGTAACTGATGAAAAAACAGATGTTGAGGGATTGTTTCCCCCCACGCACAGACACGCACTTCTTGTTTAGTGTGTAAGACCTCTGATAATTACAGTTTGCAAAGTGTTTTGTACTGAGATATCCAAATAGCACATTTGATTGAGGATGGGGAAGGGAGCTGAGATAGATAAGCTGAGCAAAGATTTTGTGAATAGACAAGTTACAATTAGCTATCATTATATGACTGGCAACAAGATTTTGCAAACTAAGTAGGGATTAACCCGACGGGGTATGGGTTTACTGAGCATTAATCCACATCCAGGGGGGCTGGAATCACGAGGTGAAGCTGAGTGATTTCAGCCACCCAGGCATGGGTTAATGCTCAGTACACCCACACCCTGGAGTGGGTTAATCCTCTTATAACATGGGCAATGTTTTGTTAAGAGTTTTACCTAAAGAAATAGTGAAATAAAGCCATGTGAACATGCAGCTGTCGGTATATCAGAGATTAATCCATGGTCAGGTGACTTGTTTGGATGAATCAGAAGACAATATTTTAGGAACCCATGTTATAAACATATTTAATGCAACATCTACATTTTAGGCATGCAGTTATGTAGTGCTTTAAAAAATCCACCTAATATGGAGTAAACAGATAAGTGGATTTTTTTCCCTTTTTTGGATTGTTTTCATGGATTTTCCTTTTTTGTTTTATTTTTAGATTGTCATGTACTGGGCAAAAATAGATATGAATGTTTCCTTACAGAGAAAGATGTCTGTACTTAGTATGACCCAGATAATGCACATGTATTCTGACGTGGGCAGGGAAAAAACACAATCCTTCCATATATGCTTTTAAACATCAGAATGCATGTCAATCTATCACACCTCCCCGAGCCTTGAAATTCTGAAAAAGTTTACACTAAGGATTTGGAAAGCAGCTTAAAAATTCAGTCTAGGAGGCTGCTGTCATTGGCTCTGTTTAACCGCAGTACTGAAGAAGCACAGTGTTTCACAAAATACAAAAAGTATTTTACTAATTAACTGAAATCAAACTCTAGAATAGAAAATGTGGCAGATTACTCACACAGGACTAAGAGACTTTAGATGGAAGAAAAAAAGAAAAGGAAGGCAACAAAGGACTTTGATTAAGCAGAAAATGATCCTCAGACAGCTTTGTGAATGAACAGCTGTTTCTTGACAATAGCAGCTCTGACAGCAAAGAGAATATAAATGAAACAGTTTTCTAAAAAAATAGATATTTGATTACAAGATAACAAAACTTCTGCAAATTCAGAGGGGGGGGGTGTGTGATCAGTAGTACACATCATCATGGCTTTCACAAGTTCTGCTGTTTGACGTTACTCCTTTGATGTGGTCAAAAACTGACTTGGACTGACCAGACTCAGGGTGGGAGGGAATCTCCAAGCAATCTATCCCAATGAGATCTAATTAAGGAGGTACATGCTAATGGTATACACCCCCCCACAGTGACAAGTCAACAGCGACCGACACTACAGTGACAACAGCGCCATATCACTGTAGTGTAGATGCTGGACCCTGGCACTGTTTTCTGGGTGTCTTGCACCCCATCCCCTAATCAGCTCTGACTTGGAGTTGATTATTTTAATTGGAGAGGTGTGGGGGGCACAGTCCCCTGCTTGAGGGGTCTGGGAGGCAAAGCCCAAAAAAGCATGGAAGAAAGTGCCCGTCTTTATACTGATCGCAAATGCGGTTGACATAAACGTTTCACTGTAATGTTGGTCGACAAAATTTTTGTTGCTCTACCACCGTAGATCCCATGCTAATATTATGAACAAAAAAGACAACTCGAGACATATTGTTTCTTGTTAGTATGATCAGCCTTATCACACTGACATAGAACACACCAGTGAAAATAAGATTTGTAATATAATGTTTGCCTTTGATCTTTAAATGCCAGCAGGTCTTGGCAGGAGTATGTCATAATCTGTAAGAGTTGCATCTGGAATAAGTACATAAGTAGTTAAATCTCTGTTCCACTTTTATTGGTTGTTGGGTGGGGTTGGGGTGCCATTTCATCCTACCCTGAATTAAAATCCAAGCAGACATTCCACAGTAATAATTACAATATATTTTTCATATATTGGAACGTTAAAGTATTTAGAGCAAGTCAGTGCCGGAAAAAATAGCTATAGTCTGAAATGGAGAAGGATAGGAGTTAAAATGGCAGAGCCACAGGAAAAGGTTGTTTGAACGAGAACCTCACAATGGTTGACTCCTTATAACTTAAACACTAAAATGAAGGCACAAAAGAAAAATTAAAACAAAAATTTCATCAATGATGTCAATGACTCTAAGGAAGATTTAACAAAGGGAGAACGTTCACTTGTAAATCTGATCACTAAGAAGCCGCTAACCATAACACACTTGCCAAACTCCACTGCAGCAGGCAAGTCAAGGTAATGCCACTGACTCTCCTGAAAGGAGTTTGGGACATCAGCGCTCTACAAGCAACCACATAACAGGAGACCTAGTGCCAAACAAAAAGGCAAAGCTTACAGAAACTTCTATCTAAGAGGTAATGGACCCTTTTAAATCTCTAATGTTAAAAAAGTTGCAGCAGGCACTAACTCAATTACCAAAAGTAAATATAGTTGCTGAAGCTGGAGCTCCTCCTATCGGAGTCGCATCACATGAGTTCGAGTCAGTGGAGCTGTCCTGGGCAACAGGCCAGGCACAATTACCATGGGAAGGATTGATTGATGCTGAGTGCAGGGGACATTGGTTTGTCTTTTTCATAGCTCAAACTATTTTTGTAACTCTTTGTTACCCTCTTTGCATTTCCTAAAGTCAAGCCATTGGTAATATGAGCTCATACATTATTCATCAGCCTTGTTTTCCACTACAGATCAGCACACAATATTAATAAAACTGTAATAAGTTTGTAACAGTGAACCATAAGAATATTGAAAAATAATTTTAAATGTAGATCAGACTTTTGATGTGCTCCGCAAATTGAAGCAGTGACTTTTTTACAAGAGTTTTTTCCCCCCCGGGGTCTCTGTATCAAAATGAGAGACAGATGGCATTGGTGGAAAATTGTTTGGTTTGGTGTGTGTTATGTGCCTCTTTGGATTTGGGGATAGCCAGTGCCAGTGGCATGCAAGTTCGTCAACCCATCCCGAGAATGCAGTGATTTATGTTTTTTTTCCTTTTCTTGTAAGTTGCTCTATATTTATTTGATGGCCCGCTGAAAGGGGAAAGAAAGTGTGGATGCTGAGTGTGCCCGACACGGAGGTGACTTTTCTTGACACTGGAACATGTTGTGTGTTTGCAAGAATGTGGGAGTGCTTTTTCAAAGCAAGAGGTCTGTAGGGCTCCACCCACTGCAGCCCTGAAAAGGGGATAAAAACACATATCAGGCAACAGCACTAAGAATAACCTAAAGTGTGTGTGGGTGAGTGGGTGGGGGAAGAGAGATGACCCTACTTTTTACACATAGCACACTACTTATTTTCAAATTATGAATTTTGGAATAAAGAGTGAGGATGATGTTAAATATGTATAAAGGTTACTAGATGTCATGCTTTATGTTGCAAGATGAGCTGCCTTTCAGGTATTTTAAAATAGAGATATGTGAAATCCATGAAATTCACTCAGTGATTTAATTTATGGAGGTCGCTAAATTCATGGAGTGATTTTGCAGATTTTGCAGCCATGGATTGTGTGAATTTCACCACAAAGCATGAAAATTTGCCCACAAATTTCACGCTTCATGGTTAAGGATGCCAAATTTTGCCAAAAACTTCAACAACAAAAAATGCCCAAAGTGAATTTCAAGGGCCTGGCTAGAACTCAAATTCTGCAAAGCATGAATTTTCTGTGCTTCACACAGAATTTACAGCTGAAGTTTAACTTCACAACATCTCTATTTTCAATGTTCCCCTGCCATGGATGCCTCCCCCCACTGACCATCACATACGTTATTGTTATTCTCAGTATTGCTGCCAGATATGTCACTATAGTAACAGAGCTGTTGTCAACACAGCAGTGGCTCTCTCGCGCTGACACTTAGCATGTTCACCGTGACAATTTAAATAAAACTGCAACTATGAAAATAAAGTTAACTTCACAAAATGTATGATGTCAGAGCAGTCCAGCAATCCAGCTAGAGTGGGTGGCAGATGCATTGATTTTTTCTAACGGAGGTCTGTCATATAAGTCAAAATGCATATTTTTGATGATATGATAAAGAAAAGACACTTACACCCTTTATTTACATTCATTTTATGTCAGCTCAGTTAACATTGTTAAACAAAAAAAACACATTTGCCAATGATCTTCAAATATCCTAACCCAGTTTACAGATGTCTCTGGCTTTGCTGTTAATAATGAACAAAACTACTTTATCACCACAAAATTTTCTCTGTGATAGTAATACTTGCTGTGGGTCACAGATCAAATGAGGAACAGGTGGCTTTAAGTATTTAGGCATTTAAGTCACTACACAGTGGGATAATCTGATCTTGGCAAACTTTTTAACCCTAATTTCTGCATTGGAATAGGGTATTTGAAGATGGCTTAAGCTACACTTTACCACGTCTGGGAAAATCACTGGTACTGTATATTTGCTTTGCCAAAATATACCTATGTGTTTCATAACCTTCCCCCTCTATTCCCCTTACTATTTTTCACAATCTTGGTTGCACCATTAGTTACTTCCTTTGGGAAGGCAAGCCTCCTCATCTGAGCAAGGTGAAGTTACAAGTCCTTTGGACTCAGGGGGGATTTGGGCTTCCCTGGTTCAAATGCTATGCTTTGGCCTATCGTATGTACCAGGCCTACTAGTTGTTCATGCCTCCGTCACTAGATTTGCCACAATGGGTACAGCTGGAGGCAGATACTTCACAAGTCCCCTACCTCAGCTTGTTGCTTGGTCCTAAACCTTCGAAGAGGACCACTTCACATCCCATTATACTTACTAGTCTACAGGCCTGGGATACCTGTATATCCTTAAATGGTGCCCTCCAACTGCCAGATTTACCCCCAGACCATTGACATATCTCTTGTCTAACCCACTCATCCTTACTGGGGACAAACCCATTCAATGATCAACATGGGAAGACAGGAACATTCGTACTATAGCAAACATCTCCACAGCTCATTCAGACATTCTTCTTTCTTTCCAACAGATACAGGGTAAAACGGGCTTGCCCTAATCAGATTTTTGGCAGTTTCTTTAACTTTGGGCTGTCATTCATGCTTATGAAAAGAAATTATCCTCACAGTCTCCTTGGTGCTGTTTGAACAAACCCTACGCTGTGAACAATACCCTTTCCAAAGCAGTTTATGTTTTGCATAATGTCCAACATGCTAGTTGGCTGGTTATAAATTAAGCGTTTAAGTGCTTATAAAGCTTTCTGTGCATATAACCTAAAAACAAAACTAAGAGTACAGTTACAAAATCAGAGGGCTTTCTTAATATAAGAATAACAAAAACTTGTGTCTGCATTTTCTAGATGTTAGCAGCCCCCCAGATATATTTTGCAGCAGATAGCATGGGGTAATAGGACCCTGCAGGAGAGTTTAGGAGAGCACAGAATATTCTAACCTCAGCTCTGACCTTTAACAACGTTATAAGCAAGTTATGTAATGTCTCCAGGTGCCAAATAACTGTTCTCTGTGGCACAACAGTGCCCCCCAAGTGGCTAATTTTATGTAATGTCTGCTGTTAATCAAACGGCAGTGGAAACATTTTCCAGCTTCTAGTGAGCTTATAAAAAGGCCTACTTCAGTACTGAGATAGGAGAGATAGAGTGGTCAGCTGAATACTGACTGAGGAAGGTGAAAGATCTCTTGGTAGTGTGTGCTTTCACACTGTTAGGCTGAGGAAAAAGCCTTGGAAACTGTTGAAGCTAAGCAGTTGTCTGACTTACCATTTTGTTTTCTGTATATTTTATTTGATGAAAATAAAATGATAAATGAAACCATGCATTTTATATGCACTTGATTTGTGGTCTGCCTGAAACTGTGTTACCCTAAACCTACACCTAGTGACACATGGTGTCAGAATGGGATCTCACTGAACATCCGAGGAAACAGGGGGAGTCCAGTCAGTTGGTGCCAGACCTGGTACTTAGGATACACGGCAGAGGTGCATGACATCCAGTGAGATGAGGACAGCACCTGATGGAGATGGTGACCTAGGTGAGGCACCATGTATGGTATGAGATGGACACAGTGGTCAAATAAAGACCTTGTTATGGCTTCTTCACTGGTTGAGTGGGAGATGGCTGGAGGCTGATCGACACTGGAGATAGGTGGAGCGCAGATGCCAGGAACTACTCGAGAGGTCCCACTCAGAGGATGTTGAGGAAGAATCAGTGGAGTAGGAGCCATGGCTTCTGGAAGAGGAGGAGGACCCTCTGATGGAGAATTTGTGACCATCGTTTGTGGAGATCCCTTTGCTGCCTATTTTTCTGGGCTGGCACTTTGTGGAGGATAGCGAATTAGAAGAGGAGACCCCAGGTAAGACTTTGACAGGCAATGTATTACTGAGGAAGAAAACTTCAAGTAACATGGAAGGAACCATTTTCACTGAAGGGACTTTTGCATGTTTTAAACCTCCTCCTATGAAAAATTATTTTTCTCCTGATGTTGACTGGGGAAAGTTGCAGGTGGTGGATCCTGAAGTAACCCAGTTATGCGAGTATGTGAAAATCAAGGATGGAAGACATGTTAATGGTGGTGTGGGGGTCAGGTTATGGTGGTATGAACTTAGGAAGGAAGTTCAATATCTTATTAGGACCAACCCCCGGATGAAACTAGTGGATGTCCAGGTAGTGGTGCCCATGGCATATAGGAAAAAGGCGATAGAGGATGCACACTCCAGTCACTCGGGGCTGGCACAGGGTCATGATGTCACAAGACATTATGCCACATGGCAAAATCGCGTTGCCAATACAATGTGATTACTGTCATGCAGCATAAGTCTTTTTTCTGTAGGGGCTCTGCCCCCCCACACCACCCATTACAGGGGGATGTACTCCCTGAACCCCCCACTAAGGATTCTCAACTCCGGGGGGGTTACCTCTGGGAGCGCACCATGTGTGACAAAAATAAAATGTCTGGGACTGGGAATCAAACCTGGTCCCAGAAGCAGTGCCTGGGTTCCTGCTGCTGTGGCTTAGTCCAGTGAGCTACGGCAGCTGCTCAGTGGAACCTACTCCCAGCAGAGGTCTTAGCCTCTGCATGGGATTGTGTGAATGGTGTAATACCACATACAGCAGTATACATGGTATTGCACCATTCGCTATCATAGACAGTGCTGTTTTGGGTTAGCTATAATGTCGTACACTACTAAGCATATGACATTATGACCCGATAGGCTCAGGGCACAACCATGGGAAGGTACTGGCTAAACTCACACTGTATTTCTATTGGCCTGGCATGTTTAGGCAGGTAGCAACATTCTATAAGACCTGTTGTAAGGGCAGACAGATAGTGACCCCTGATAATGATGTGGGTGAAGTGACCCAAAGGGAGGAGGGCAAGAAATGGCACCTGTGGAAAAGGGGGATACTCACACATAGAACAGAAGATACTAGGTGGTAGCCAACACTACTAATAGTGTATAAGATTTGAAATGTAAACCTAGAGGTTAGGGACAGGCTGTTAGGCATACAGCATGTTATGTTACTAGCTTACCTTTAAATGTTTAAAGGATACCTAAACAAGCAGTTTTTTAAAACTGCAAACTCCAAAATCTGGCTTCATAGTGAGGTAAAGTAAAGGCTACTGTTTACATTTATGCTAAAACTGCATTTATGTAAGTAACATAAATGCAGTTTCATAGCTTTCGAAAAATGTAAAGATCAGCCTTTCACTTACAAAAAACAGCCTTGCTTTCTCCCTAAGGTATCTGGCAACTGTGTTAAGTGATGAGTCATGATGACATCATTGGAGCCAGAGCCAGAGACCAATATATATTCCTATAGGCTAACTAGTTCTTTTTTCCCACTTTGTTTTGAATTGTTTTAACGGAATGATCAACACCATGTGTTAACATGTGGATTATTTTGATCAGTACACATGTTAGGCTATGAGTTTGTTCATTTTATTTACTTTAACTTGCTGAAAATGTTTTCCAGTCTAGTTGACTTTCTCTTTGGCAAACTGCAGAACAGTACAACACTTCAAATACCTGATGATCCAGTGGTTATGTGATGCCCTGAAGTTTTTTTTTTTGTTAACAAGGTGAGACACACTATGCTGAAACCTTGTTTACAGATGTGGCCTGCCAGCACAAGGAAGTTAAGTGACTTGCTCAGGGTCACACAGCAAAGTACCAGTCTGGTCCAAATCCAAAGCTCATGCATTCTTGTTAATCCACAAAAAAAGCTCCTCTTACATTCTTTTTCCAGGTGAACCCCATGCACCTAGCCTGGCATCTGTTGAACACATCACCATCCATACTGTGTCCTTAGTGCTGCCTGGGGCTGCATATGAGCTTGCAGTCCGATGAGAGAATCATCACACCTCAGACGCGACGAGTAGAATGTGGGACTATGCACAACTCAAATGTACAAATGCAAATCAAGACCTACCATGTGTCTATTATGAATATGCCTGCTGTTGTCAGGGTCTCACTAAGCCTCCTAACAATGCCTAACACACTTAACACGCGCTAGACATGCATGTCTTAGCACATGTCTTCGCGCACGGTGTCACGCATGCCCTGCTTCCTTGCTGAGACCTTCTTACACAGGGACCGTGTAAATAAGCAGGTGTGACCTGGAAGTGCCCCAATAAGGTCACACAGCCTCCCGACATTAAATGTTTTTAAATCACTTCAAGCACTGTGAAAACCACTCATACATGGAGCTGGCAGTGTTTACTAGCATGAGAGCTGCCCACAAATAAAAACAAAGAATAACTGCTTGAGCTGTAGTTCTCTGGTGTGTGACTAAGAACTACAGCACACTCTTCCTGCTTCCTGAAATGCGAGGCAGGGCTCCTAACATGCGATAGCGTGCAACAAGTAAAAAGCACAAGTGTAGCAGGTAAATGATAAAATGCAGAGAGAAGCTCTGCACAGCTCGCTCAAGAAGTGTTTAAGGGATACTGACCTCCAGAGAACAGTGTCCACTACTAGCCTGTGACTTTAACTTGGTGGGGGGGGTGGGAGAAATGAGCCTGGATGGCTGCTGTCATTGCTGCTGTAAATGATGGACGAGTTCGTTAATGATTGTACTTCTTGTGCATGTCAGAGTCCATACAATGAGATTCTAAATCAATGAGGATTTACTATCGTCTACTACTACCACATCTCAAAAGCCAAGCTGCACACCCTGTCTGTCTACAAGTTTCCTGGACATGACTTCACTTACTGTTCCTGAGGTAAGCTGCGCTACAGACAAACTGGATTGCATACAACTGAACTGCCAGAACGAGAGAGAGATGACACTGCAGAGACAAGACAGAGAAAACATTCTGAGATACACCTTGCCATTGAATTCCATAACATATCTATGGTTGCCCAACTGCTTCTGTCCCAGTTACTGTACCATCTATTACTACCACATCCTGAAAGCCAAGCTGTACACCCTGTCTATAAGTGTCCCGGACATAACTTCACTTACCGTTCCTAAGGTGAGCTGTACCGCAGACAAACAGGACCGCACATAACTGAACAGCCAGAACAAGAGAGAGGGCACTGCAGAGAAACATGACAGAGTAAACATTCTGAGTTACACCTTGTCATTGAATTTCATAACATATCTATGGTAGCCTGACTGCTTCTGTCCCGGTCACTATTGTAGCACCTTGATCTCGCTGTGCCTCTCTCTCTCTCTCTCTCTCTCTCTCTCTCTCTCTCTCTGTGCTGCACTAACAGTTCCACTTTCATCTGTAGTGCTTTCCAGAAATAACAGCAACCACACTGGAGACTACTTCAACAACAATGTGAATGTGTACAGGTTTGCTGAATTGCAATGATCATGATGTTTGCTAGTCTTACTACTGTGGGGCAGCCTTCACCTGCCTGTCTATCGCTTAATGATTTCTCAATTTCTGCCTTTCACTTTTGCTCTGTCAAACAGGGAACGAGTGCCAACACCACTTTACGTGAGTCACTCTGCAGAACCATGGATTAAATAGGGTATTTAATCCACAGCCACACAGACCGATTGGACCAATGGGGCTGTGCGTTTTTGCCAAACCATGTTATAATGCCATTTAAAATTACAATAAGAAAAATATTTTCAACCCAAAACATTTGTTTTGCTTGTTGCTAAATTTAGAATCATTTTTAATTGCAAAAGACACTCCAAGTTGTTCGCTGTGTAAGGAGTAAGACATGAGTGAGGATTATACTCTGTGAGCACTGGACCTATCAGGACTACCAGGTACAAGTGAGGGTCCAGAGAACCTCCTACAAGCCTACAATTGGGCTGTGGAGGGGGCTCTGGATGCCTTGGCTCTAGTCCGTGTTTGCCCTCTCATCATTTGCCCTTGGACCCAATGGTTTGATGGGGCCTTGAGGGAGTTGAGGTGAATAGGGCAAAGATTAGAATTTAGGTGGTGGAAAACCAGCATAGATGCTGACAGACTTAAACTGATGGGACATTTTAGGGACTATCAGTCAGCAATCACCCATAAGAAGGCAGAATTCCTATCCAGGGAGTTTGCTGCATCTCCGAATCAACCAGCTCAGCTTTTCTGAACTGTGGACAGACTGTGCAATCCAGCCTGTCTACAAGCTAGGAGAGCATTTCCTCACTAAAAGTGTGAGAAGTTTGCTCAATTCTTTGCTGATAAGGTTGCCAGCATCAGGTCAGAGATCCATTCAGCTTGTTCTTTGGGGGGGAGGGGATGGTGGTCAGCTGGGTGTTGTGACACCTCGGTTTTGCAGGATGGAGTTTGATCGACTAGGGATCAAGGATGTCGTGCAGATTTTCAAGGATATGTGCCAGACCACTTGTAGTTTGGATCCGGGTCCTACTCATCTTTTATTAGGCTGTATTGATGTCATTAATCCAGTCCTTGTGGAAGTAGTCTGGTGTTCACTAGAGATGGGTGTTTCTTTGCTCCCTAAAGGAGGCAATGGTGACTCCCCTTCTCAAGAAATCCTCACTTGACCCACACTGTCCCACTAACTACCATCCAAGCTCTAATCTTCCCTTTGCGGGAAAGGTTATTGAGAAGGTCGTAGTGCTACAGTTGAAGAACCATCTTACCATCCATGACATCTATGACACTCTCCAGTCCGGATTTCATAAAAGGCATAGTACCCAGACTGCACTGGTTCAGGTGCTCAGTGATCTCCTGATTGCGAGAGATCAGAGATCCCATACCATCTTGGTATTTCTTTTTTTTTTTTATCACATCTCTATTTTCCGCCTTACTGCGGCAACTACCAGCGGGGGCATCCAGTCACCAGCC
The DNA here is from genome assembly GCA_016271365.2 of Neoceratodus forsteri. NCBI lineage: Eukaryota > Metazoa > Chordata > Ceratodontiformes > Ceratodontidae > Neoceratodus > Neoceratodus forsteri. The sequence goes on along the minus strand of CM028135.1, from coordinate 958,657,009 downwards.
CTACCCACCGGGAGAGCACCAGGCTCACTCACATGATGGGGGTCCAGTTCAGCCATGGCCAGTCTGCTGGAGGGCCTCCCTCATACCCTGCCTAGCCAGACCGGCCGCCGGGCCCCCCAGTGCAATTCCACAAGAGTCCTCCTGGCAAGGCAGGGCACGGCAATCAAGCTGCACAGTTGCGCCCAGCCATTTTCCACCTAATTTGGATCCCACTGGAGCATGGACATGCAATGACGTCCGGACTGGCGTGTGGGCATCTGCCATGCACCCCACCATTTATTCACCGGCAATGAGTGCCTCCGGGTGTCCCCAGAGGCCGTTACAGCTTGGTGAAATTCCCCAGCCCTCCTGAGGATCAGGAGAACAGTCTATAGATGCTCAATCCTGATCCTTCCCTGCCAACCCACTGATGCTCAAGTCCGTTCCCAAGCACAGGTCACCAGCGTGCTGCGAGGTGTGGCGTCCAGTGCCTCAACCCTCAGTGCCACTGGGCCAGCTCCGTCTTGGTATTTCTTGATCTCTCTCTTCAGCCTTTGACACCATGAACCATGGGGTCCTGCTGGATCACCTGCATGCCGCCTGCGACCTGTCTGGTACAGTCCTCAGATGGTTTCATTCATTCTTCACTGGTAGATCACAGAGGATGGTCTCTGAGGTTTATTCCTCTTCGGCATTCTCTCTGTCTTGTGGGGTGTTGCAGGGCTCCGTGCTGTCCCTGATGTGATTCGCAGTGTATATGCCACTATTAGGAGACATTGTAAGATGGTATGGGCTGAGGTTTCACTGTTATGCAGATGATATACAGCTGTAACTGTCCTTTGCGCCGACCAGGATAGTGCGCTCTCAGGCTTTAACAACTGCCTGGTAGAAATCCAGGACTGGATGAATTCCAGCTGGTTGAAGTTTAATTCTGACAAGACCAAGGTGTTGGTTGTGGATCCTGGTCGCCGGATCGAGAGGTCAGGGATGGGGTGCCCCTCAGGACTTTGGCTTGGAGGGTCCCAGTTACCTCTGAAAGGGGTGCAAAATCTGGCGTAATTCTTGACAACAGTTTGACACTTAGTTCTCAGGTGTCTGCCATCTGAGGAATAGCGCCCCGATTAAGCACCTAGTTCCATCTGGTGACTTGCCAACCTTGATTCACACCTTTGTGACTTCATGTCTTGACTACTATAACTCCCTTTCCCTAGGGCTCCTGGGGGTTGATATCCACCACCTGTAGCTGGTGCAGAATGCTGCAGCAAGGCTTCTGTCTGGATTATCACGATTCAGTCATATGACGCCTGTGATGTGTGAACTGCACTGGCTGCCACCTTCACCTAGGTGGATCACCTTCAAGGTTGGCTTGCTGACCTAAAAAGCCCTACATGGACTGGGACTGGGCTACCTGCAAGATCTTCTGCATCTTTACTGTCCCCGCTGGTCGCGCCGCTTGACCAGCGAGGGATTGCTGGTGATTCCCAGTGTATGATTAAAAACATCTCATTTGAAGGTGTTTTCATAGAAACATAGAAGTTGACAGCAGATAACGACTGCAAGACCCATCCAGTCTGACCTTTTCTTTTTCTACCTTATAAATGTGCCATCAGCCCTTGCTCTGTCAATGGCCTATCTATTCATACTCATCTGTATTGCTCCCTTATACCTATCCTATGCCTGTTTGAAGCCCTGCACTGTATTCATATCCACCACTTCCTGAGGTAGGCCGTTCCCTGCATCCACCACCCTTTCTGTGAAAAAGAACTTCCTCACAGTACCCCTTAATTGGCCTCCCTCTAATCTCATGCTGTGTCCTCTTGTCCTGCTGTTTTTCTTTTATTGAAACATGTTAGACTCTTTCACCTTGTTAATGCCTATAAGGTGTTTGAATGTTTTGATCATATCACCTCTCTCCTTCCTTTGCTCTAGGGTATACATATTGAGCTTCATTAATCTGTCCTCATATGTTTTCTGATGCAGTCCCTACACCACTTTGGTTGCCTTTCTCTGGACTGCCTCAATTTGATTAATGTCCTTGTGAAGGTGTGGCCTCCAGTACTGCACACAGTACTCCAGATGGGGCCTAACCAGTGTCTTGTAAAGAGGGATTATTACCTCCTCTTCTGACTTGTGATACCCCATCCCCTAGCCTTACCTACTTCTTTAGTGGTCTGCTTGGATGATTTCAGGTCATCGGTGATGATGATGCCCAAGTCTCTTTCTTCCTTGTGACTGCCAGCAACTGCCCTCCCAGCCTATAGGTGGCTTCAGGGTTTCTCTTCCTGTGTGCATGACCTTGCACTTCTTTGCATTAAACCCAGTTGCCACTCTTGCGACCATTTGCTAGTTTATCCAGATCTCTTCTCATTCTGCCCACCCCATCTGAGTCATCTACTCTGTTGCAGATCTTGGTGTCATCTGCAAACAGACAAACTTACCTTCAGTCCATCTGCAATGTCACTGATGAAGATATTGAAGAGGACTGGACCTAGGGCTGATCCCTGAGGTACCCCACTTGTGACTTGCATCTCTTCTGACTGTATACCGTTTACCACCACTCTCTGTTTTCTGCCCGTCAACCAGTTTGTCACCCAGCTGACCAACTTCTGACCCACCCCAAGCCTACTCAGCTTATTAATCAATCTTCTATGTGGAACAGAATTGAAAGCTTTGCTGAAGTCAAGGTAGGCGACATCAACTGCTCCCCCTTGGTCCACCACTCTGGTTACCCAGTCAAAGAAATCTATGAGATTAGTTTGACAGGACCTTCCTTTGTAAACCCATGCTGTCTTGGATCCTGTGCTCCTATGGATTCCAGGTGTTGCACTATCCTTTCCTTAAGGGTGCCTCCATAATCTTGCCCACTACTGAGGTAAGACTGACTGGTCTGTAGTTCCCTGCCTCCTTCCTGCTACCACTCTTGTGAAGCGGGATCACATGAGCCCTTCTCTAGTCTTCTAGGACCTCTCCTGTGCTCAGAGACTCACTAAACAGTTCTGATAATGGCTCTGCTAGTTCCACCCTTAGCTCCTTTAATACCCTGGGATGTATGCCATCAGATTCCATTGCCTTGTCCACCCTGAGCTTATCAAGCTTTCTTTTGTGAAGGGACTACTGCACACCTCCCTCCCCCCTGTGTCCATGGTGCTGAGCTGTGGGCCCTGCCCTACCTTCTCTTCAGTAAATACTGAGCAGAAGTATCTATTTAGGATAGATGTTTTACATGGTCCTCCTCCTCACATGCCCCTTATCTCCTTTGATCTTAGCAATACCCCCTCTGGACTTTCTACTTTCACTAATGTATCTATAGAAAGTCTTGTCACCTTCTTTTACTGTTTGTGCTAGTGTTTCCTCAGTTTGGGCCTTTGCCTGCCTTACTGCTTTCCCTGCTTCCCTTAGGGAAGTTTGGTATGCCTCCCTGTCTTCATCCTGCTGTGTTCCCTTATATTTCCTAAAGGCCACCTTTTTTTCTCTGACCTTTTCTGCTACTGTTTTTGAGAACCAAAGTGGTTTCCTTTTTCTTTTGCACTTCATTTTCTCTCTACCACAGTGGGATGTTGCTTCAAGTATTGCATCCTTAATGCTTGCCCACTTTGCCTGTACCCCCTCACCTGTATTTCTTTTTGCCATGGCTAACTTAACTCTGTTGGCCATCTTATCAAAGTCAGCTCCTCTGAAGTCCCATATTTTTGCCTTGGAATAGGATGATTTAGTTCTAGTGGCCAAGTTGAACCATACCATGTGATGGTCACTGGCCTCCAGGTGACCTTCTACTTGGAGATCTGTGATCCTTTCCTGTTAGTTAGTACTAGATCTAGGATAGCCCTGACTTTTGTGGGTTGTTGTACTAATTGTTTGAGTCCCTCCTCCTGCAGGGAATCCACCAAGTGTCCAGTTCTGGCAGATGTTCCTGCTGGTATTGACCAATCTGTATCTGGCGTGTTGAAGTCTCCCATTATCAGAACCTCCCCTTTAGCTGTCAAGTTTTTTATATCTTCTAACAGTAATGTGTCTATGTCCTCTCCCTGGTCTAGGGGCCTGTAGACAACTCCAGTTCATATGGCTGTCCCATTTCCTGTTTCCAGGGTGACCCACAGTTCTTCTGGCTCCTTATATGTATTCCCGAATTTCTGTAGCTTTGATATTTTCATTGACATACAGGGCCACTCCAGCCCCCTTTTTGCACATTGGTCTCTTCTGAACAGTACATAGCCAGGTACTGAAGTCTTCCAAGAGTGGTTACTGGTAAACCACGTCTCGTTAATTGCTACTATGTCCATTTTTAGCCCCCACCGTGTGAAATTCTCTGCCTCATTGGGTACATAAGTGCCTGACAGTGGAGAACTTCAAGACTGCCCTTAAGACCCACTTATTTCAACTGGCATTTGGTGCTATTTTGTAACTGGTTGTTTTATGAGTAATGGGGACTATGGAATTATGGAACAGTATTTAATATTTTATTATTTTAATTGCTGTTCTATTGTACAGCACTCTGATACACTGTGAAGAGCACTATATAAAGTTTATTGTTATTATTATTATTATTAACATTTCTAGGGTAGGTTTAATTACCAAAGCCAAAAGCCAAGGGACTTCCCCCAATTGGGGATGTTTACAGTTATAAACCATCTTCTAAACTAGAGTGTATTGCAGCATTTATGGAATATTTTTAGTGATATATAGATGGAGGAGGAGAATAAGAAGGAAAAAGAGAAGGAGAAAGAAGAAGAAGAAGAAGAAGAAGAAGAAGAAAGAAGAAGAAGAAGAAGCATGTATATACTGCTTTTCATACACATTGTATCCCAGAGCACTTTAGAAGCAATGAGAGTCTGGTAGCGAAGTGACCTAAATAAGTGGTGGCAGCAATTTTGCACATCAACACCCACAGGCAGCCTTAAAACATTTCATGAACCCATTTCATGGGAAAACGATGTTGGCGAGGAAACCAGGAAAAATCCCCTACTCTTGTGAAAGTGCCTTGGGTTCTTCAACTTCCACCTGTACATCCACTAGGGCAGCACCAGAGACAGGCAGAAAGGACCTCAGTTTAATGTCTCATCTGAAAGGCAGCACACCCCGACAGTACAGCATCCACCTATCACTGCATTCAGATGTCGGGGTTTATGGTATGAGTCCAATTCCATGTGGACTGGAATCCAAGACCTTCTGGCATAGAGGCAGATGTGCTACCAACTGAGCCATGCTTAGTGTCTACAGAATATATAAAGCTTGATTCACTAATGTGATGACACTGACACAGTTCTCAGTTTTGGGCTGTGCCTGCAACATTCAAAATGCACCAAAATGTTTGAAGGCTGTTTTCAAGTATTTTGATGCATTTGTGAAAGTTCTTCTGAGTTACAGCACAAACATGATGCATGTGTCATTTCTCTGATGCATGCACCTTCTTCTGTGCACAAATTAGATCAACTGCATCAAAAAGTTAGATTACATTTTATGTCAACCAATTTTTTTGTTGCAAGTTGCACTCTTGTGGTAAAAAGACTGCGCATGTCCCGGGCACCTCTTTGAAAATCCAACTCTAGACATCCATCCATTCACCCTGTTGTTCCAATCTGAAATTGCATAATCATGACAGAGCTCTAAAATCCCGCAACATTCCTTCTATTTTTTTATAAATGCCATGCAATTATCTCATTGGGCCTTGAGTTCTAAGACAGTACTAGCATAGTCACATTACTGAAAAGTATATTCCACCCATCCAGCACCTTCTCTGTACAGAAATATTTTCTTATGTCTTTCTTGCAAGAAGTTCATCCCACCTACTTCGAGATTCTATCCCCTGGTCATTGTTTTACTCTTTAGTTTTAAAAGATTTGTGGTGTCAATTGATTTTTAAGATTGTTGTCAGTCAGGTACATAGCATGTGAACAGACGTTCTAGAGCATCTTTAAGAGATTTGCATATGGTAATGATGCAGGTGGTGATGAATATGCATAAGGTGTATTTGCATATGTGATATCAGATCAAGTTTTTTGAAGACGTGGGTTCAGAGCAGCAAGAGGAAGGACTGTATTGTGTAGAGATAGCACATCACATTAGATATGTATTTGAATCGTTGTTACTGCGGTTTGTGTTTCTCACAGGTTATAGTTGTGTGTTTTGCATGCTCAGTTATTTTTATGTGAATGTGAAGTTGTAACTATAATTGCAGCAAAAGACTTGGTCAGCTATTTCCTGAAAATTCTGTGATATCTCTAGAGAATTTCCCTGCTAGTCTGTAGCTTGGAAAGAGACCTAGGGGTTATCACCTCTGATGACCTTAAGGCATCAAAGCAGTGCACAAAGGCAGCAGGGAGGGCCAGTGGCATGCTGGGGTGCATAGACAGGGGTATCACTAGCAGGAGGTGGGAGGAGGTGATGCCATTTTATAAAACATTGGTAAGGCCTCACCTGGAGTACTGCATGCAGTTCTGGAAGCCACACCTGTGCAAGGACATAGATAAGGTGGGGACTTTCCAGAGAAGGGCAACAAAGATGGTGCAGGGCTTGCACCACAAAACATATGAGGAGAGACTAAGGGACCTCAATATGTACTCACTGGAGGAGAGGAGACAGTGGGGGGACATGATTGAAACTTTCAAGTACCTCAAGGGCATAAACAAGGTGCAGGTGGGGGACCTTTTCCAATGTAGAAAAAGTACTAGAACAAGGGGCACAATATGAAATTGTAAGGTGGTAGATTAAGAGGTAATGTGAGGAAGTTTTTCTACACAGAAAGGGTAGTTGATGCTTGGAATAGTCTGGAGGTAGTAGGGGCAAGCACAGTGGAGGGGTTTAAGCATGTCTGGGACAGGCACAAGGGAAGCTTGAGAGGAGAGGGAGTAATGAAAAGCCATTGATCACATAGGGTCAGTGGCCATATACATTCTATAGGGCCTACGGGCAGACTGGATGGGCCTAGCGGTCCTTATCTGCTGACAATTTCTATGTTTCTATGTAGTACCACAATAGGGACACCAGAGAGAATCTCTTTAGAAAGATCACAAAATATCTGGAAATATCTGACCTTGTCTTTTTCTGCAACCATACCATATGTTTCCAGTCTGTACAGGGCAGGTGGGGGGAGCTGTGTTTGTTACCTTTAGAAACTCATGTACAGTGGAGTGAGAAGTCAAGCCAGGATGCAACACAGCCCCTTGAAGGTAATTACAGGTCACAAACTACTGCAAAGCAAAAGGGCTTTATTGCCATTTAATTGCACTGTTCTCTAGAAACATAGAACCATAGAATTTGCTGGTAGATAAGGGGTGATCTGCCTAGTCTGCCCATTCTCTCTGTCTAGAGAATAGCCACAGATCCTACTTAAAATCTGGCCCATTCACCCTCTTCTCTTTCCCTAAGTTTCCCTTATGCCTATCCCATACATTCTGGAACACCACCACTGTCTTTTTCCACCACCACCTCCACTAGAAGACTGTTCCAGGAATTTGCCACTCTTTCTATGAAGAAGTCTTTCCTCACATCCCTCCTGCATCTACCCCCTTTCAGCTTCTTTTCATGCCCCTTGTCCTTGAGCACCTTTTTTTTCTGAAAAATACTTCCCTCTTGTACCTTGTTTACCCCCATGAAGTATTTAAAGGTCAATATCATATTGCCCTTCTCTCTCCTCTTTTCCAGGGTGTAGATATTTAGGTCCTTTAATATCTCCTTACAGGGACTCTGATGCATATCCTGTACCATTTTGGTTGCCCTCCTTTGGACCACTTCCACTCTGTCTATGCCCTTTGTTAGATGTGGTTTCCAGAACTGCACACAGTACTCTAGGTGGAGTCTTACCAGTGACCTATAAAGAGGCAGCACCACCTCCATTTTTCTGCTGGTGATACCCATCTCAATGCACCCCAGCATCCCTCTTACCCTCACAACTGTCTTGTCACACTGCCTGGCCACCTTTTGATCATCCTATGTGATCACCCCCATGTCTGTTTCCTGCTTGGTGGTCATCAGTATGCCCCTGCATGTTGTACTCCGCCCCTAGGTCTTTGTGCCCCAAATGCATCATTTTGCACTTTTTTCACATTAAAGCCCAGCTACCATACCCTTGACCATTCCTCGAGTTTTCTCAGGTCACTGCTTATCCTTTCCGCACACACACCTGGAGTGTCCGCTATATTGCAGAGTTTGGTGTCATCTGCAAAGAGGCAGGTCTTTCCTTCCAGCTCATCTGCAATTTCACTTATAAAGACATTAAAGAGGACCAGTTCCAGCACTGATCCTTGAGAAACCCCGCTGATCACCTTCCCTTCCTCGGAGTGAACCCTATTTGCCACTACCTTCTGCCACCTATTCCCTAACCAGTTTTGTACCCAATTTACCACCTTTGGACCATGCAGCATACTGTAGCACTTTGCAGTAATACTGCAAGATATGCAAGGTACTGCATTGCACTGGATCTGGGCTTGACTCCATTGTATGTGTGTGTACAGTATGTGTTGTGAATATGAAGTTTTAATTAAATTTATTTTTTGTGCAGGGTAACAGTGGCTGTGTTTTTTACCTTCAGGAACATGTACATGTATGTGTATGTGAATGTGAACCTTTAACTGAATTTCTTTTCTGGGCAGGCAGGTGGGGGATGTGTTTGTTACCTTCAGAATGCTTTGTAGGAGGGGTGGCCCAGTGGAGTTGGTGACTGAGGCACTGCAAGCACCTTACCTCCTGCCACACCGGTGACCTGGGTTTGAGAATGGACTTGAGTTGTCAGGGGTCAGCCTGGGAGTGAGAGGATTGAGCATCCAAGGGACTGCTCTTCTCTCCTGGGGAAGGGGTGGCTTGTCATCCTGGCCTTGGCTGCCCCCAGGTGGAGATCTGGAGGTACAGTGAGTCAGGGAAGCAAAAGTATGGGTAGGATCTGCGGGGATACGTAGGATGGGCACGCCTCCATGTGAGAGTCCTATGCTCTGCAGAAGGGCTGGGATTAGAGAAAATCCAGGAGAAAAATGGACATCAGGGGGCTCCATGAAGCCTGGCCCAGCCATCTACATGCCTGCACCGCCATCCAGAGAGCGACTTGGTCTGCCTCAGATCTAATGTACTGAGAGGGAGGACGGCTCTCCCCTCATCCCTGCCACATGAGGGGAACTCGTGGGGAGAAACCATGACCTAGTACACACCAGGGGAGGCAGAGAGCTGGCCTGGAGGGGCTGGGGATGGAGCTGAGCAGCTGCCCCTCAGATGAGGGAGGATAAGCTCTTGTATAAAAAAAGGATGCTTTGTAGGTATGTAAATACGAATGTCTAACTACATTTTTTCTTTCGGTGCAGGGCAGGGATTACCATGTGGTTTTGTTTGATTTACATTGTAACCTTTCCAGAAGGGGCTATTTGCACAGTGATATGTGGGTTATTGCTTCTAAATAAACATATCCCTTGAGCCATTGGTCATTCCCAATTAACCCACCCCATGTGACAAGGTTTCAACCTATCTGGAAGCAGAATTGGCCAGGGCTCATTTTGTAATGTGGGCTAACAGCACTTCTCATGAGGGGAAGAGGACTCAGTGATGCCTCTTGCACCACAGCACACCTTAATTGTGTCATTATCCCAGAACAACACATGCACTGCCATGTCATTGCTTAGTTACTTCATTAGCTGTAAGTAGTAAAAGGATAAAAGAAGAGCCTCTAGTCAAATCTGGCTCTCAGATTTCTCCATTTGCTTGGAGTCAGGCTGTTCTGAAATGCATCTGCCGCACAGATTCTGGTCCAAACACAACATGTACTTCGAAAGGGGTCAAAGGGAAAGCCTCCACATAGTACATCAAAGTAACAGTATACACTGTACCTACACCAATTGCTTTTGCTATGAAATAAAAGCTGTTCTTTTTAAAATTCTACATTTAATAATGTTCCAAGAACTGAGTTTGGTGCCTTGTTTTGACTTGTTTATTTTAAAGTAGTATTTTTAACTTTGATTTTGATGTCCAGTGTGATTTTCTTTACATAGGTTTCTCCTAATTTAGGCCCATTTGGTGAGACATCAGTCATGTTTTCTTTATTCTGTGGCTGAATTTTTAGGCTCATGTAAGGTGCTGCATTGACATCATTGGAATCTGAAGTCCAACATGACAAATACAGCATGGGGAATCACAGTGCAAGTTTCTTCACACTGCCCTGCCAATTTACTCCATGAAAGGACCACCGTATTGATGAGAGAGTAGTTCAGACTCCATTCCCATTCAGTCCTTGGCCTATCATAACAGGCTGCCAACTAGGGTGTCAGTTAATGCCAATTGTGTTGGTGATTTTTGGGATGCGGATTCCTGCCCACTGGCACAGTAGCTGGCCTGAGACCATCACAACTCTTTTCACAAAGGCCACTGAACAGGTCTAGCAACACAGAAATATAGACTTGGACAGCAGATAAGGACCACTTGGCACACCCAGTTTTCCCATTTCCCTACCTATTGGATAATTAATTCATTAATTAATTAATTAATTTATTTGAATTTTGGTAATAGGGTAAGCCCACTGAGACTATGCCATCTCTTTTTCAGGGGTGACCCGGGGGAGAGTTCAGAAGGTGAGGAATACAAAAATATAAACACAGCCATGAATATACAATACATAAGCACTGGTATAAGGGAATACAGATTAAAGAGGCATAAATTAATATAAATAAAGCCCTGTACATACAACAACAGCACTGCTATCAATAAAGATGAGATCACAGAGCCCAATACAATGTGTAACAATGCTATACGTTATATACAAAAAAAAAACATAGATTTCCGGATTAGAGGGGATGAATGGTGGAAAGCAAGACAGATTCAGGCAAAAATTAGGATCACATTATATACAGCAGTTATGCACAATAGTGTAGGAACAAATTTACATCAGATTAGACAATCTACTGCAATGCAAAAGTGTAAATCAAATCTGAGACAGATGGAACCATGAGTTGAGGTGACAGGCTCACCAGGATGGACTGACATAAGTATGGGAAAAAAAGGACAGGGTGAATTAGGTAAAGCAGGAGCAAATTCCTAGGCCATAGAGGTGGTTGTGCAGGGCACTTTTGAAACTGGGGAGGGAAGTGCTAGAGAGGATAGATGGAGGGAGGGAGTTCCAGGCCCAGAGTGCAGCATGTGCAAAAGATCCCCTGCTTGCAGCTAGGTGTGTCAATGGCACAGTTAACAGAGGGAGGGAGGAGAAGCGTAGGGTCCAGCAGGCTGATTCACTCACCACAGTATTAGATAAGCTCAGAGGAGTGTATAGGTAAGTGAGCTTATAGGTAAGTCAGAGGGAGATATAGTGGAATTGATGTTCTAGTTGTAGCCCACTCAGAGATGCTAGTACAGTGCAGTGATGTTGCCATGAGGATGCACCTGAGGCAAAGCATCCTATCTTATGATACAATTCCTTTAGTTGATTCATAAGGGAGGACTTAAATGATAGGAATGGGGGGTGCCATAAAAATAAGGGATAGGAGGGAGGCTGTAGCAATTTTTAGGCAAGATGCTGCCGACAGAAGGGGGCAGTGCTGATAAGACAGGCCCAGCTTCTGATGGAGAGTTGAGATGGTTTAGTTCACATGAGTCTCAAAGTAGAGGCTCAGGTCAACCAGAATGCCAAGATATTTTGCCAAGTGGGTACCCAGTCAGATGAGTGTTACCAGAATAGCGCCGCACTTAAGAGTGCTAGTCTGGTAAGTGCTCACACGGACACCGACTGGGTTTTTACAGTGCTTGCTCTAAGTGCTCTCCTAGTCACTGTCCATGGTCCTGTACACAGGACAAGGGTTGCAGAGGGCAGGAGGCTGGCCAAGCTGCTCCTGTGGCATGGAGGGCTGGGGCATGGAGCAGCATGGTCAGAGGCAATCAAGACCAGGGTTCTAATCCTGGTCTCCTAACTTTTTTGCACCTTTGGGACTTACGTTTAGGATGAGGAGCAGTGGAAACACTATTCCACGGCCACACAAATTTTAACTTTTCCCCCACGATCCGCTCCCCTCAGAGTAAGAATATATTAGTCCAGGGACTGAGGGGGGGCAAGGCCCCACAAAAAAAAAATTGGACTATTTTTGTAGCGCTCATATTGCCGACTCTGTTCTTGTCAGCACTATATAGACCCAGTGCTAAAAGAGTGTACCAGTTCAAGGCGGTTCTCTGTTGCGACTGGAGATGGTGAGTTGGGGTGCGCCATCAGTTCTGTGGGTATGTGGGAGGAAAAGCATAGATTTTGTTGTTTTGGTATTCAAGAGCAGTTTATTTGCCAGGAACCATGCCTCCAGTTTATGGAAGTCAGAGTTCAAGTGTTGACTAAGCCAGGAGACATCAGCAGAGGATCTGTAAATGATGGCATCATCTGCATAAAGCTGAACCAATACTCCACCACAAGCATTCAGCAACTTACTGATGAATAGTGAGAAAAGTAGTGGTCCAAGACAGACCCCTGAGGAATGCCAAGGGAGATGGGTCTGAAGGACGAGTGGCAATTGGACCACCTAACACTTTGAGAGCAGCCTGTGAGATAGTCTTGAATCCAGGTTGTGGAATGGATATCTAGCCCCAGAGAAATTAGTTTTCTGTATAAGCAGTTCATGGTTCACCAAATCGGAGGCTTTAGTGAGGTCCACAAAGATGGCCCCAGTTGTTTGGCCCTAGTTGAAGGTGAGTTGAGTGTCTGAGGTGACCTTGATGAGGGCAGAGAGAGTGCTGTGATTTTTGTGGAATCCATTTTGACAAGAGGACAGAAGTTGGTATTGCTCAAAGTAATCCTGTAACTGGTTATAAAGAATAAGCTGCAGATCCTAGTTTTCCCAACAGCCTACTTCCTCCTACCTCCCACTAGAATTGCCTTATGTCTGTCCCATGCATTCTTACACACCCCACTGTTTCTGACACCACAACCTCATCAGGAAGGCCGTTCCATGCATCCACCACCCTCTCCGTGAAAAAATGCTTCCTCACGTTGCCCTTGAGTCATCTCTCCTCTGTCTTCAAATTGTGCCCCTTTGTTCTTGCACATCTCTTTTTCTGAAAGATGCTACCCTCTTGGACTTTGTTGATTATCTTGAGGTACTTGAAAGTTTCTATCACGTCCCCCCCTCTCCAACCTTTCCTCGAGTGTATACATATTAAGCTCTTTTAGTCTCTCTGCAAATGGCTTTGGGTGCAGACCCTGCACCATTTTAGTTGCCCTCCTCTGGACTACCTCCATCCTTTCTATGTCCTTGCAGAGATGGGATATCCAGAATTGCACACTGTACTCCAGGTGGGGTCTCACCAACTGTCTGTACAGAGGGATAACAACTTGTTTTCTACTGGTGATGCCTCTCCCTATGCATCCCAGTATCCCTTCAGCCCTCCTTACTGCCTTCTCACATTGCTTGCCTACTTTTAGGTCATCTGATATGATTACCCCCAGCTCCCTTTCCATTTTTGTTGTCATTAATACCCCTGTGCTCTACCCATGGGTTTTTGTTTCCCAGGTGCATTACTTTGCATTTCTTTGCATTGACTCTAAGCTGATATACTTTTGACCATTCACTAAAATACCACCAACAGCTTCATCTAGTTCAAGGTCAGTTGGCATTCATCTGTATCCCTCTGCCCCCTCCCTGGTTGTGCCTGAAAATAGGCAAGAATTTGTCTAGTACACTTACCCGGTCAACAAAAAATAAATAAATAAATTCCTCCAACCTTGCCAAGTCACTTCTCATCCTTTCCACACACACCCCTTGTGTATCAACACTGTTGCAGATATTTGTGTCATCTGCAAAAAGGCATACTTTTCCTTCCAGTCCCTCTGCAATGTAATCTATCAAGACATTAAACAGTACCAGTCCCAGTACTGAACCCTACGGTACCCCACTAGTAATCCCCCTTTCTTCAGACTGGATTCCATTTACTATTACCCTCTGTGTCCTGTTGTTCAGCCAATATTTTACCCAGGTTACCACCCTGGGACCCACTCACAGGCTGGCTAACATGTTTATTAATCTTTTGTGTGGGACTGTGTCAAATGCCTTGCTAAAGTCTAGGTAAGCTACATCCACAGCCCCTCCCCTGGTCTACTATTTTGGTCACCCAGTTAAAGAAATTTATTAGATTCATCTGACATGACCTTCTCACTGTGAAATCATGCTACCTTGGGTCCTGTGCCCCGCTCTCCTCTAGGTACTAAATAATTATTTCTTTCAGCAGTGATTCCATCATTTTCCCTACCACTGTGGTCAAACTAACAGGTCTGTAGTGTCCTACCTCTGCCTTGCTCCCACATTTGTGAAGGGGAATCACATCCACCTCCTCCAATCCTCAGGTACCATACCATCCTCCCATGATTTGTTAAAAAGGATAGACAGTGGTGCCACTAGTTCTCCCCTTAGTTCTTTTAGAATTCTGGGGTGAATCTCCTCAGGCAGCATTGCTTTGTCCACCTTCAGTTTTAGGGGTCTTTCAGAACCCGTTCTTCTGTGAATGAACAGGTAGCGACCCCCTATCCAGTGTGCTTCTGTTATTTGATTTAGGTACTTCCCCCTCCTCTTTTTTGTGAATACTGAGCAGAAGTATTCGTTCAGTATCTCTGCTTCATCATTGCCACCCTCTGCCCATCCCCCTCCCCTTTATTAAGTTTCACTATTCCTCCTCTGGTCTTTCTTCACTCCCTAATGTACCTATAAAAAGTTGTATCCCCTTTCTTAACTGAGTTGGCTATCGTTTCTTCAGTTTGGGCCTTTGCTATTCTGACTGCCTTCCCCACTTCCTTCTGCTTTAACTGGTACAGTTCTCTGTCCTGCTCCTTCTGTTTTTTCGTTATACTCCCTGAATGCTATCTTTTTCTCCCTAACCTTCCCCGCCACCTCTTTTGAGAACCATAGTGTTTTTTGCCTTTGTTTTGTTTTGTTTTGTTCATTTGCTTCACACAATGGTATATTGCCTCTGTGATGGCAGTTTCGATTTTTCCCAATGATCCTCCACCCCTCCTTCTTGCTAATTTGCTAGTGCTTTTCTGAGGCACTTCCCCATTTTACCAAAGTAAGCCCTCCAAAGTCCAATACCCTCACCTTTGATTGACTTGACTCGATGGCTGTGTTTATTGTGAACCACACTGTTTGGTGGTCTCTTGTTCCCAGATGGCTACCCACTTCTAAAGCCAAGATCCTCCCTCCATACCCAAAGGCCGATGGCACATTCATAAGGTAGAAAAAGAATGGGCAGACTGGATGGGCATTGCGGTCCTTATTTGCCATGAACTTCTATGTTTCTATTTGAGAGTACCAGGTCTAAGATTGCTCCCTCCTGAGTGGGTTCCAACACTAGCTGTCTGAGGCATGCCCCTTGTAGGGCATCGAGAATTACCCTGCTCTTGGATAAGGCTGCAGCTAAGGTGTTCCAGGTAACAGCTGGCATATGCGGGTCCCCCATCAAAAATATCTCCCCCTTTTCTGCCATTCTAAGGATGCCTTCTATCATATCCTTGTCCATTTCCTCCCCCTGAGATGGGGGTCTGTATACAACCCCTGTATGGGTTGTGGTGCCATTTTCTGTCTCCAGGGTAACCCACAGTGCCTCCTCTTTTCCCTGTTTACCCTTTAGTTCCATTGCTTTGATCCCTTCCCTTACGTAGAGAGCTACTTCTCCTCTTCTTTTACCCTCCCTGTCCCTCCTGTAGATTCTGTACCCTGGTATGTTGACATCCCAGCCATGGTTCTCTGTGTACCATGTTTCTGTGACTGTCATGATATCCTGGTGTCCCTATTCCATTAAGACCACTAGTTCAGGGAGCTTGTTACCCAGACTATGTGCATTGGTGCTCATCACCCTCCATTTTATGATAGCCAAACCCCTTTTAGTCCCATCCCTGTCTTTACTGTCTTTGCCTTTTTCTCCATTGACCCCTGCCCTGCACCCTATCAACTTCTCTATCTTAGTGTTTACCTCACTAACTACCCTGTTTTGTGGGGGGGGCTGGGATTGCCATGCTTCTTTTCAGGGCCTCCCCCCTTGGCTATTTTAAATGCTTGCCAATGAAGCATTTAAACCTATTACCTAGGATCCCATTTCCCCTCCTGAACAAATGCAGACTATCGTACCAGTATAGGCCTGCATCCCTCCAGGTGGACCCCCAGTCCCCAATGAAGCCAAAACCCTGAGCTTCACACCAGTTTTTCAACCATTCATTGAATCCCATGCTGTGGAGTACCCTAGCCTGACCCACGCCATAGACAGGCAGCACTTCCAAGGAGGTTACCATGCATGCTACTTATCTAATGCCCCTCCTCAACTCTACAAACACCTCCTGCACTGCTCTGATCCCATTCTCATCCAGGTCATTTGTCCCTAGGTGGACAGTGATATCCAGCTCCCTCTCCTGTACTGCTGCTCTGGTGATTCTGAGGATTCACATCCTGTCCCTCCTAGCCATGGCACCAGGCAGGCACTTTACCTCCCTCTCCCTTCCCCCTGGTTCTACCCTCCTCATGATTGAGTCCCCCACCAGGAGTTGTTTCCTTCCCCTATGGGGTCTCATGCCACCCTCCCCTGGGTCTTCTTTATGGAGGTTCCCAGCATCCTCCTTGGTCTCCACTATGCTTGCCTCAATTGAGGAACCACCCTCCACCAGAATGGCATATGAATTGTCAAAAGGTACAGTAAAGGTAGGGATTGGGCTAAAAGGGTAAGGCTATCAAAAGGTACAACTGGAGGGATGCACCTCTGATTCATCACCCTCCCTGAGCCCACCATGGTCCAGCTGCTCCTCTTTCTTGGCAACCTCTCCCTCCACAAACAATCAGCTACAGCTCTGACCCACCAGCCCAGTGAGTGTTTTCCTTTCTTTCAGCAAGACAACCTACACAACAATCCAAAAGAAAATTTACTCTGCAAAAAACAATTTCAATCAGAGAAAAATAAAGCAGTAAACTGTACAACCTGTAAGCACAAAACAGTAATATTACATGTAAGCACAACTTGTAAGCACAAAACAAAATAGTAACACAACAGTAACTATGCTTAGCCAAAAGAAGCCTTATTATTTCTCCTTGCTCTGTTAATGTTGATCTTTGCTCTGTCCTTTCAAGCAAACCCTTGATGAAAAAAGCCCAGGTGAAGCTAAGTGCTTTAGGCCAGCAAGCTAGTTTTCACCACAACACACCAACTAACCTGACCTTTTAAATCTTCCTTCTTTTGAAAGGTACTAAGCCTTTGTCAGCTCCACCACCCAGTTACACTACTAATCCCCTGGAAGAGCTGTGGAAGAAAAGCAATTAGCTCATTCAGTGCGAGAAAAAGACTGCAATACCTTTAAGCCCAAAACAAAAACCTGTAAGCACAAAAAAATAGTAACAAAACAGTAACATTGCTTAGCTTAAAGATACAGCAAAATGTAAAACTTGTAAGCACAACCTGTAACAATTTAACAGAAAATATACCTTGCAAGAATAAACAATGTGAATCAGAGAAAGATAAAGCAGTAATCTGTAAGCATAAAACAGTAACACACCTGTACGCACACCCTGTAACAATTTAGCAGAAAATATACCCTGCAAAAACAATTTCAATCAGAGAAAAATAAAGCAATAAACTGTAAAATATGTAAGCACAAAACAGTAATAAAACCTTTAAGCATAACCTGTAACAATTTAACAGGAAATATACCTTGCAAAAAATTGAATTAAAGAAAAATAAAGCAGTAATCCATAAGTGCAATACAGTAACAAACCTATGAGCACACCATGTAACAATATAGCAGAAAATATACCCTGCAAAAGACAATTTCAATCAGAGAAAAATAAAGCAGTAAGCTTTACAACCTGTAAGCACAAAACAGAAATAGAACCTGTAAGCACAACCTGTAAGCACACAACAAAACACTGTAGTAACACAACAGTAACTCTGCTTAGCCAATAGAAGCCTTAATGTTCTCCTTGCTCTGTTAATGTTGCTCTTTGCTCTGTCCTTTTAAGCAAACCCTAGTAGAAAAGAGCTCAGGTGAAGCTTGGTGCTTTATGCCAGCAAACCTAGTCCTAGTCTCAGGTGATAATAACTTTGGGCCACTACCAACCTGTGCTGGATTTAAACCAGTGGCCCTGAGATTAAAGGTGCATTAACCCATTACCAATTCACTGAGCCACCTAGATCTTCATAGTCATAGTCTTTTTAAATTACATGCTATTCACAGAGTAAGATTGTGAAAGCAAGCCACGTATAGGAATTTATTTTATTTAATACACAATTGGAATTACAACCACTGAGTCATAGACTCCTTTGCAAAGGCTCCATGTCAAGTAATACAGGGTGAGAAGGACAAAACAATAGGGTGAGATGTAGAACAATATATTGATACAATAGAGAAGGAAACATTAACAAATAATGGAGGAGAACAACAAGTCAATAAATCGACGGCCAGGTAGACCCTGCATTCACAGTAGGTATGCTGTATTACTCAAGTTAGGGTAGTAATATTACCCAGCATCAACAGGTGAGACACCTACTAGTGATACCCTAACATTAGAGGTCCATCAATGTACTATCCTAAGAGCCCCGGGGGGGATTCCAGGGAGTGTGGGGGCTGGGGGCTAGTGGCAGTCATAAGAAGTTTGCTCAAGGAAATGACTTTCGAGGGACATTTTGAAAAGGCCAAGTCTGGGTTCCAAGGTGATGGTGGCAGTGAGGCCATTTAGCCATTGAGGTGCCTAGTGAAGGAAAGCCCATTGGCATAAGGGGTTCAGCAGTGGGGCACAGATAGGGAGGATCTTGTGTTACTTCTGGATGCTGTTGTAGGAGGAGCTGGCTTGATAAGTGAGTAGAGACTCAGCAGGGTTTGCTTTCAGAAATATTTTCTTAGCAAGGAGACAAGTATGATATTTTAGCCTCCTGTCACAATTTAGCCAGTTAGTAGATCTGTAGAGATCACAAGTGTGCGTGAGTGTGTTGCAACCTGTGACCAGCTGACAGGCTTTATTTCATGTGGTTTTGATGTGGCAGAGGGCAGTTGAGTCTGCAGTGCCATATATCACTATACCGTAGTCCAGGAGGGAGAGGACTGAGGAGGATATTGCAAGTCGGAGAGCTTCGGGGGTGAGGTAGTGCTTGAGATGATACAGTAGACCAATCCTGGAATTAAGGGCAGAGGAGAGATGCTGAATGTGAGAGTGGAAGGTGAAAGTGCCAAACTGATCCCCATTGAGTTGAGTACCCTCAGTGACATGTGGAGCCGAATGTTCAACTAAGTTAATTCTGCACAGTTCTGGTGGTGGGTGGTGATCATGGATTTGTTTTGTTTTGTTATAATTGAGGAGTAGTTTGTGCGCCACAAACCATCTTCTTTGAACCTGACTGGAGGGTGTGTTGGAGTGTGGAGGATGGGGGTGGCTCTCAAAAATAACAGTGTTGTCCACATAAAGAAACATTTTACCAGGGCATGGGTAGGGAAGGGAGATGAGGAAAAGACTAAAAAGGAGTTGGCTGAGCATGGAGCCTTGGGGAATTCTGGAAAGAACAGGGCTGCTGGAGAAAATAGTGGTACCAATCTTAACTTGTTGGGTTCTGCCAGGCAACAGACTCTTGGGAGTTGCCCAAGGTGGGGAGTAAGTTTAAGAGTAAGGTGTGATTTACTGTATCAAATGCCTTGGTTAGATCAATACAGACTGATCCAATCAAGTGTCCACTGCTGAGGACATTGTATATGAAGGACGTATATTCGAGGAGAGCAGTGGTAGTACTGTGGCCCCTATGGAAGCCATGTTATGTGGGGAATAGCAGGTTATATTTAGAGACACAGTCTGTTAGTTGATCCAAAACTATTTTTTCCAAAGCCTTAGAGAGTGGGGGGAGAATAGAAATGGGAGGGGCGGTAGTTGTTGGGTGCAGTGCGGTGACCTCCCTTTAGTATGGGGAGTGATGACTGCACACTTCCAGGGCATAGAGGACTGTCCTAAGCATAAGGACATACTTAGAATTTGGGTTAGTGGGGAGAGAACCTCACCTAGTGTGAGATGAAGGAGTTTTATGTCCAGGGAGTCACCACTGTGGTGCGACTTGTCCAGGAATTTGGAAAGGTATCTTCTGGCAGTGCAAGTGGAGATGATCTGGAGATGAAAAGGAGGGATATTATCCAGCTAGGTATGTGCAGGTGTGCAAGCCAGGGAAGGGTCAAAGAAGTTGGGTGGAAGGACATTACTGAGGTCAGAGAAGGTTTTGTTGAGGGTGCTTGAGATGGCTAGGGGTATTGGATGTTGCATCCATCAACATTGGCCTAGGCAGGGGGATACCACTTTCCCACTGAGCTCTTTAATATTTTTCCAGAAGTCACAACCCAAACTCTATGTGGATGTGATTGTATGGTGATAATGGGCTGCCTTTGCTTGGTGGATAGCCCAGGTGCATTTATTCCTAGCCTCTCTGTACAATTGTCTATTGTGGGGGCATCAGAAGTCTTGTGCCTTAGACCAGAGATTGTCCCAGTGGTGCATCAGGTCAAGCAGTGCTTGAGAGATCCAGGGAGTGTCCTTATTTTTTGTGTATTGTTTTGAGACGGGGCAAATATGTCACAGATGTCACATGGGTTGTGCCTGAAAACAATCATCTCTATGGCTAGTGCACCTACCCGGTAAACAAAAACTAAATAATTTAATTAAAAAAAAATGGAAGTGTTGATGAAGTATGAGAGGGTTGTGTCTATGTCATGGGCAGTATCAATAGGATACCAGTCACAGGCCCTGAGGTAGGAACTGAGTCTGGAGAGGGAGCCTTTTTTGAGGCATCCTTGGTATGTGGTTATGGGGGGTGTGGCAGGGGCCTTGTTTGACCACTGGAAAGTAACGGTAGAATGGTCACTGAGGGTACCTGGGAGGACCTTGACCTGTGAGAGCCTGTTAGGACAATTAGTGAAAATGAGGTGAAGCAGTGGGAGGTTCCCATTTTATCATTAAGCCGGATGGGAACCTGGATAACTTGGATGAGGTAAAGTGCAATTGCAGAGTCCTTGTAAGGGGGAGGATGAGGGGGGCATCCAGTTAGTATTGAAATCCTCAACAATGATGATTTCACTGTTGGAGGGAAGTTGCGACACAATCAACATGATTTCTGCAAATGCAGGTTTTTGGTTGCACGGTGGGATATAGGTGACCATGAGATAGAGAGTCTTTTCTGGATTACCCAGAAATAACTTGACTGTGAGGGTTTGGGCACCATGGGGGGGGATAGAGAGGGCTTGTTTGGAGTCTTTTATGTAGAAAGCACAGCCACCTCCCTTTTTTCCCTGCCTGTCAGCCCAGAAGATCAAATGGCCGTTTATTGCTACCACTGAGTCAGGGGTGTCTTTTGAGAGCCAGCTTTCAGTCAGAGTCAGACGATCAGAGGAATGTTGTGCAAGCTAGGCCTGGAGGTGGGTGAGTTCTTTCTGCAGACTGCAGATGTTGAGAGAAGTGATTAGCAGTCCATGCGGGTTTCTACTGTTGGGTGGGTCAGATGGGGATGGGCCAGGGTTGAGATGTACATTACCCGATCAGAGGAGAAGAAAGATGGCACTGTAGAGAAGGGCAGCCTTAAGTAGTTTAAGTTTAGTGTGGTTGGTGTGGGATGAGGTGGGAGGTCTGGTGGCTGCTGAGGGGATGGACAGGGTGTGCAAAGAGTAGGCAAGTAGTATATTTGGGTGATGGGGGTTGTTATGCTAACTGGGAATATAGGGTGGATAACACGTGAGGTAAGGCAGGGGGTGCCTTGAGTTACGTGGACAGGGGTATATGTGCACGGTGTTTCCGGCTGACTGGGTTGTAAGGCACAGAGTGGTGTAAGGAGGGGGAGTATGCAGCCTAGTATGAGTAGGGAGCACCAAAAGCTATCCATAGTGTGATGTAAGGAGCACCTCACTAAAGAAGTATGCTGGCAGTAAGGAACAATATGGTCAGGCACAGTGGCACAGTGGAAAGGTGACCCCCTCAGGTGTGGGAGATGCAGGGTTTGATACTGGTGCAGGGAGGGAGGCCAGACACTGAGAAATAATACAGAGTGGTTTGAGATCAGATTGGAATAGGTGGAGAGGGCCATAGAATCAATGGGAGGAGCAGGCTAGTAGCAACAGTGAAACAGTGCATGAGACTGATTCCTAGTGGTCAGGCACTATAACCTGCAAATTGTAATTTAGACACTTAGAAAATGATGAATGTGTCATATGAAGGGTCATGTGACCAATGATGTCATTAAATTAAGGACTGGCCTTGGGTGAGAAGGTGGCTGGGACAGGCAGGGAGTCGACACAAAGCATTGATGGAAACACACGCAGCGAAGCAGTGGAGGGGAACAGCCTTTACCTTTGCTTGCCCCAGGATAGTCCACTTCTGTGAGGTCTGCAGTCAGTGCTGCATGTGAGGGAGTTCCTGTGTGGGGCCTGGGAGGAGGAAGAGAGAAACAAAAGAGAGGAGTCAGATATCAGGTCTCTGGTGGGAAGGTCAGATGCTGACTGTGCATGCACAATAGGTGGGAGTTGGTGGCAAGCTGGAGGTGGTGAGACCACTCCGAAACCCCTACCCTACCAACACTTGCAGTTACAGGGCTTAATGAGCCCAGAAACATAACATAACCAGCAGGTACAGTTCAGAGTTTTAATACATTAAGCAATCTAACAGCACAAATAAATACAGGCACAGTCACTGTAGAATTCTTAAACTTACAATTAGCAACAATAAAAAAAATGCTGAATTTAGGGCTGTAAGTCCTTGTGCTGAGTCTATCAGTTGTAGTCGGCAGATATTAAGGCAGCAAAGCAGTGGAGGGGAACAGCCTTTACCTTTGCTTGCCCCAGGACAGTCCTCTTCTGTGAGGTGTGCAGTCGGCACTGTGTGTGTGAGGAGGTTCCTGTGTGGGGCCTTTGCTTGCCCCAGGACAGTTCACTCCTGTGAGGTCCATGGTCAGTGCTGTGTGTGAATAATTAAGCACAAGTGAGAATGCTATGTAGGCTGTCTTCCTAGGGCAGTATGAGCATTAAACTTGTTTGAGAAAAAGCACAGGCACCTTACACCAGCAATAAATACGTGGAGGCTGAGTTGCTATGGCAACTGAACATAGCTACAATCCCCTACATTAACTTTATTTCACATGACATCAATCCTGTCCCATGCCTCCTTCTAACTTGGAATTTTTAATAGTGAATGCAAACTGCAATGCTGGCAAGGGATGGAGTGCAATGAGATAATATATGAAAGTTGAAACTTTCTTGTGTATTTTCCAATAAGGAACAACACATCTTTTCTTATGGTGTACTCATAATGAAAGAAAGACGTCTATGGCCTTTTTCATGAAGAAGTTAGGGAGGAAGATGTAATAGTAGCATACTTAAACAGCTTAGTTTCCTTCCATGATGACATCCAATTAGCTGGGAGGTTCGACTGTGTTTTTAATTTTCATTACAATCAGTATCTTTATTTATTGATTGATTGATTGAGTGATTGATTTAGTTTTTGTTAACTGGGAAAGGAGGGCTATGCAATTCTGCTTATTTTCAGTAATAAAATTAAAAGCTTTCGCAGGTGTAATCTAATCAAAAGTCTGACTTTGGCTTTTGCAAAAGTTCTGAAATCCTTCCCTAAACTTTTACAAAAAATCTGTCTGCCCTGCACCCTACTTTGTCCCTGGTGTGTAGAGTCCCCCACCAATACCCCAGTCACTGCCCAATTGTCCTATGCCCCTAAATAAACAAAATAAATCTCTGGTGGCTAGCAGTCCTTCCCCCCACCTGATCATCCGCTCCTGCCCAGTAGTAGTCATCACTACTAATCAGCGATGTAATCCTCCCATCCCTATCCCCACATAGTAACATATTTATTTTCCTTGGTGGTCTAATAAACCCCTCTTCATCCCTATCCCTGATCCACAGTATATAGGTTTTTAAACTGAACCTACTCGACACATTTGCACCAAAGGCTGTTAAAAGTGGGAGCATTGCCAATTTATATTGAGTGCCCCTTTTGTGTAATTTAAAACAAAATATGCAAATGTAAATCTACTGAACTCTGTCCAAGTTCTATAAATAATTTGCACATATGAATGTATTTGATTTTTTTGTTTGCACTGAGGTGTGAATATTTTCAAATGTCATGCCTGAAAATAAGCAGTTACTAAATGTGTTATGCTCTCTTACCTGGTTACCAAACAATAAGTAAAGAAATTATTGTATTATTATTCTCTGTTATTATCACTAGTGATGTCTGGTCCAGTGATTAGAGTGCTGAGTTTTGAAACAAAAAGATCTAAATTTTGATACTACTGTACTGTAGTCACTGGCTCATTGTTGTGTAACTGTACACAAGTCACTTGATCTCTCAGCACTGTAGTGCCAGTCAATAGTAAAATGTGGCAGAACCATAGTCCCACTGAAAATGAAAGGTTGCAGCTCAGCTGGATTAGTCTGCATAAAAGGTGTATAAAAAAGTAATACCCATGTCTTTTGCACATGAGCCAGAAATGAAAAACCAAGGATGACTTCCCTATGAGCCTACAGAAGAAAGCAACAACACATTTTTTTAACTTATTCCCTGGTGATCAAGTGCCCCCGGCAGGTAGTGTCCCACCCTGCTCCCCCACCAGAATAACTATACCAGGCGAGATAGAGGGGAAGAATACCCTATTCCAAACTAATTTGCCATGGTTGCCAGGGCAAAGGCCATAGAGTGAGGAACTGTCCCAATAAAAAAGATCTGACATGACTCATTTAGCACTGGCAAATATCGGAAATGTTGCTACAGTGGGGATTGGAGAACAACAGACTTTGGGTTTATTGGATTCTGGGAGTAGACAGACACTGATGAGAGTGGATTTGGTCCCAGACACTGAGGTTACCCCAAATGATGCTACTGTCATGTGTGTGCATGGAGATATACCTCAGTATCATACTACAAAAGTTGAACTAACTGTTAATGATGAGTACCACTGCATGACTGTGGGACTGGTACCCGAATTACTGGTGACAGTAATTATTGGACAGGATTTTCCCCATTTCCACTCACTGATGCAAACACACCAAGACCTCTTTAAACCAGTAGGTGTGGTAACCCGCGCCCAGGCAAAGAAACAACTAGAGCAGGTATTCCCTTTTGAAGAGGACTTTTTTGAGGACCCTGAGAAAACAAGAAAATCAAGAAAAGAAAAGAGAAAAGAAAAGAAGCAGTGGGTAGAAAAGCAGAAGAAGACTTGGTTTGCTGGCCAAGGCACCTAGCTTCACCTGAGCTCTTTCCTTCTAAGACTGCTTGAAAGGCAGAGTAGAGAAACTTACCAGAGCAAGGGAGAAGGATTAAGACTTAGTTTGGCTAAGCAGATTTACTGTGTGGTGGTGTTTTTATTTTTTACTCACAGGGATTGCTACTGTTTGTTGTTAACATTTCATTGCTTTATTTTTCTCTGATTCAAATTGTTGTTGCTGGTATACCTTCTTCTGCATTATTACAAGGTGTGCCTACAGGTGTGTGCTAACAGATTACTGCTGTAATCTTCTGATTCAAATTGTCTTTTAGCAAGGTATATCTTCTGTTACTGCTTTATTTTCTCTGGAGCAAGTGTTTCTTACAGGGTATATCTTCTCTGAAATTATTACAGGTGGTGCTTTACAGGTTTTACAGTTTTATCTAACATTAGGATAAGCTTTCAGGGTTACTGCATTTGTTGTTGACTGATTGTTTCTGCTCTTACCTCCTTGTTCTTTTCGTCCGTGGTTCTTCTTTTTAGGCAGGGAAGGGCGCCACCCACCCCCATCCCCAACCACGCACGCTACACTCCTTTATAGGTACCACAGTTGTGACATTTCCTGTGGCAGAGCAGGAAGAGGCGGATCAGTGGGGCCTCCACAAGTGATCTCATTTACAGGGCACTAGTAATTTAACTTGTTATAACAAGTTAAACAAAGCACAATTAAACCATTACTTGCATTTTTTTCTTCTAATTACTCTGACTAGGTTACAAACCCAGCAACTTATTTGGAATGGATTTCATTAACTGCAGGTACTGTGGAACAATTTTCAGAAGGACATTCTTACAGGTTTAGGACACTGTCCTACATGCTGGGCCTTTGGAGATCTTAGGTCTCCAGCTCCGGACGGCATGAGCGGGGATGCGCGCCTCAAATTTCATATTGAAGAGGAAATGCATTATAAGAACCACCCGCCATTTCCCCAGCATCCAACAGAAAAACCTCAACCGCAGAGGGTAGTTGGTCCAGGAGGTTGGCAGGTGGTTAGGAGGAGCAAATCAGGTGCCCATCACTCTCTGCTCTCCAACACATTACCTCCAAAACCATATAAACACTACAAACAGGTATCTGCCTCTATCTCTGAAATCAAATAAAGAGGCAGAAGACACTGCAGAGCAGGACACTGCGACACAGAGCTAGCACAACAATACTCACCCAAATCAAGAACCAAAACTAAACTAGCACAAGGAAATCCAAAAACTTCTGATCATAGGAGACTCCATGATTCGGGAGTTGATACCCATCTCACACCAGGGGTGATGGTCAGATGTCTCCCAGATACATCAGCATGGAGAGACACTGACCGCATTGCTAAAATTGTTCACAAAGCAGGAGAAAACATTGATGTCCTAGTACACATAGGGACTAATGATCAGCCAGCCGGTCAGTTGTGGAACCAAGGAACACC
This sequence comes from Neoceratodus forsteri, assembly GCA_016271365.2. Classification (NCBI taxonomy): domain Eukaryota; kingdom Metazoa; phylum Chordata; order Ceratodontiformes; family Ceratodontidae; genus Neoceratodus; species Neoceratodus forsteri. The sequence goes on along the minus strand of CM028135.1, from coordinate 958,630,418 downwards.
TGACTAGGCTGGGTGACAAACTATCATCTATTTCGTCTGGCATCTCCTTCTCTGAGATCCCTGCCAGTCTGGGAGAGGGAGCAGATGGGACGGAAGGTCAGAGAAGGGGGAGATAGGGAGCTAAACCGTGGCTCAGGACTGGTGCCAGGAAAAGGACACAGATTTGTAGGGAACTGGCAACAGTTCTGGGAGGCGAAAGTTCTTTAAATTTGATGGACTGCATCTGACTAAAGAGAGTCAGTGCATTAGGGGCAGAAGTTTGACGTCTTTGCAGAATATTTAAACTAGCAAATGGGGAGGGGTGCAGCACCCCATACGTTGAATGGGAAGACACCCCTCCCCCTCAGCTAGTGGTCAAACTGAATTCAGTGTGTTGCCATTCATTTGCATCACCAGGTAAGAAAAAAGGTTTGTCTCCCATACGATGCACAGGGTAATGCCAAACCTCACCCAACAACTAACATACCAAAATCCGGCCAATGGAAAATCATGTACACAAATGCTCACAGCCTGGGAAATAAGATCCCAGACCTGCAGGCAATAATGTCAGAGGCTAAACTGGACATAGTAGCAATTAGTGAGGCGTGGTTTACCAGTAACCACCACAGGAGACTTCAGTACCTGGCTATGTATTGTTCAGAAGAGACCGAGGTGCAAAAGGGGAGGAGTGGCCCTGTATGTTAATGAAAATATCAAAGCTACAGAAATTCAGAATACACATAAGGAGCCAGAAGAACTGTGGGTCACCCTGGAAACAGGAAATGGGACAGCCATAAGAACTGGGGTTGTCTACAGGCCCCCAGACCAGAGGAGGACATAGACACATTACTGTTAGAAGATACAAAACATGACAGCTAAAGGGAGGTTCTGATAATGGGAGACTTCAACATGCCAGATACAGATTGGTCAATACCAGCAGGAACATCTGCCAGAACTAGACTCATAGTGGATTCCCTGGGGGAGGGGCCTCAAACAACTGGTACAGCAACCCACAGAGAGCAGGGCTATCCTAGATCTAGTACTGACTAACAAAGAGGGATCACAGATCTCCAGGTAGAAGGTCACCTGGGGGCCAGTGACCATCACATGGTATGGTTCAATTTGGCTACTACATCTAAATCATCCCATTCCAAGGCAAAATATGGGACTTCAGAGAGCTGACTTTGATAAGATGGCCAACAGAGTTAAGCTAGCCCTGGCAAAAGAAACACAGGTGAGGAGGTACAGGCAAAGTGGGCAAGCATTAAGGATACAATACTTGAAGCAACATCCCATTGTGTTAGACAGAAAAGGAAGTGCAAAGAAGAAGGAAACCACTTTGGTTCTCAAATACAGTAGCAGAAAGGTCAGAGCCAAAAGGCTGGCCTTCAGAAAATATAAGGGAACACAGCGGGATGAAGATAGGGGCATACCAAACTGCCCTAAGGGAAGCAGGTGAGGTAGTAAGGCAGGCAAAGTCCCAAACTGAGGAAACACTAGCACAAACAGTAAAGAAGGTGACAAGACTTTCTATAGATACATTAGTGAAAGGAGAAAGTCAGAGGGATTGCTAAGCTTAATGGAGAAAAGGGAGCATGTGAGGAGGGACCCTGTAAAGGCATCTATCCTAAATAGATACTTTGCTCAGTATTCACTGAAGAGAAGGTAGGGCGGGCCCACAGCTCAGCATCATGGACACAGGGGAGGGAGAGGTGAGCCACTCCCTTCACAAAAGAAAGGGTCCTACAAGAGCTTGCTAAGCCCAGAGGTGGATAAGGCAATGGACCTGATGGCACACATCCCAGGGGCACTTAAGGAGCTAAAGGAGGAACTAGCAGAGCCATTAGCAGAATTGTTTAGTGAGTCTCTCTGAGCACAGGAGAGGTCCCAGAAGACTGGAGAAGGGCTCATGTGATCCCTCCACAAGAGTAGGTAGGGAGGAGGCGGGGAACTACAGACCGGTCAGTCTTACCTCAGTAGTGGGCAAGATTATGGAAGCACTCCTTAAGGAAAGGATAGTGCAACACCTGGAATCCATAGGGGCTCGGATCAAGACAGCATGGGTTTACAAAGGAAGGTCCTGTCAAACTAATCTCATAGATTTCTTTGACTGGGTAACCAGAGTGGTGGACCAAGGGGACAGTTGATGTAAGCCTACCTTGACTTCAGCAAAGCTTTTGACACTGTTCCACATAGAAGATTGATAAATAAGCTAGGTAGGCTCAGGGTGGGTCAGAAGTTGGTCAACTGGGTGGCAAACTGGTTGACTGGCAGAAAACAGAGAGTGGTGGTAAATGGTATACAGTCAGAAGAGATGCAAGTCACAAGTGGGTACCTCAGGGATCAGTCCTGGGGCCAGTCCTATTCAACATCTTCATTAGTGACCTAGCAGATGGACTAGAGGGTAAAGGCTTGTCTGTTTGCAGATGACACCAAGATCTGCAACAGAGTAGATGATCCAGATGGGTGGGCAGAATGAGAAGAGATCTGGATAAACTAGCAGAATGGTCAGAAGAGTGGCAACTGGGATTTAATGCAAGAAGTGCAAAATCATGCACATAGGGAAGAAACCCTGAAGCCACTTATAGGCTGGGAGGAGTTGCTAGCAGTCACAAAGGAAGAAAGAGACTTGGGCATCATCATCACTGATGACCTGAAATCATCAAGCAGACCTCTAAAGCAGTAGGTAGGCTAGGGGTGTGTTAGGGTGTATTAGTAGGGGTATCACAAGTCGTAAGAGGGAGGTAATAATCCCTCTGTACAAGACATTGGTTAGGCCCCATCTGGAGTACTGCGTGCAGTATTGGAGGCCACACCTTCACAAGGACATTAACCAAATTGAGGCAGTCCAGAGAAGGGCAACCAAAATGGTGCAGGGACTGCATCAGAAGACATATGAGGACAGATTAACGGAGCTCAATATGTATACCCTTGAGCAAAGGAGGAGAGAGGTGATATGATCGAGACATTTAAACACCTTAAGGGCATAAACAAGGTGAAAGAGTCTAACATGTTTAAATATAAGAAAAATAGCAGGACAAGAGGACACAGCATGAGATTAGAGGGAGGCGATTAAGGGGAATGTGAGAAATTCTTTTCACAGAAAAGTGGTAGATGCATGGAATGGCTTACCACAGAAGTAGTGGCTATGAATACAGTGCAGGGGCTTCAAACAGGCATGGGATAGGCATAAGGGAGCAATACAAATGACTATGAATAGATAGGTCACTGACATCGCAAAGGCCGATGGCACATTTATAAGGTAGAAAAAGAAATGGGCAGACTGGATGGGCCTTGCGGTCCTTATCTGCCGTCAACTTCTATGTTTCTATGTTTCTAAGAAGAATGTATCCAGCCTAGTGCCAGGACTGCCTTTGAATGACGTAAAAAAAGAACAAAAGGCAGATGTGACTTTACAACCTTTTTTCCCCACAGGTTCAACAGAAGAGAAACCCTGAACAGTCTTGTTTTATTTTAAAACATATATTGTATAGGGTTACTGTTAATCCTGTTTTGAATATACCAGTAGAATAATTGATGATACCAGAGGTTTATAGGGAGAAGGAAATGCAGCTTGCTCATGATATACCCATGGCAAGGCATGATGGGAGGGATCGAACCTTGCAAAGGTTATGCTCCAGATTCTGCTGGCCAGGTATCCACCAAGATGTGGCAGAATGCTGCCACGCCTATACAGAATGTTGGCTGGTTGCCCAGGGTGGGAAGCTAGACCAAGTGCCCCTTCAGCCCATTCCTTATGTCACAACCCCTTTCAAAAAGGATTGCAATGATTGCAATGAATATTGTGGGCCCTCTTACTAAGAGTTCAAAGGGTAACCCATTTTATCCTTGTGGTATGTGACTATGCTACACAGTACCCAGAGGCTGTTCCCATGCGCACTGTTACTGTGCCATGAATAGCCAAGGAACTGGCTAAGATTTTTAGTAGGATGGGAATACCCCAAGAGATTGTCACTGACAGAGGCAGTCATTTCACCCTGTCATGTTAAGAGAGTTATATTGCTTCCTTGGGGTACCTGCAGTCAGAACCTCACCCGACCATCCTCAAACTGATGGGTTAGTAGAAAGATTCAATAAGATCTTGAAGAAAATGATGTAGAAATATATAAAAGAGGAAGGTAGAAATTGGGACAAACATCTCCCTTACCTCCTGTTCGCCTACAAAGAGGTGCTCCAAGCTACTACCGGGGTTTCACCTTTTTCCTTGCTGTATGAAAGGAACCCCAGAGGACCATTAGATGTGGTAAAAGAACACTGGAAGGATGGTACCAACGCTGGGTTTAGTAACATACTGGACTTCATGTCAACATTGAGGGAAAGGTTGGTAAAGTATATCACCACCGCCCACTTGAATGTGACCCAGAAACAAATAGGGCAGAAAGAGGCCTATGATGTGGGTTTAAAGTACAAATGTTTTATGCCAGGGGGAAAAAGTCTTGCTGTTGCTGCCATCTACAGCAAACAAGCTACTGATGTGATGGCAATGGCCCTATTCTGTAGTAAGACAAACAGGGCCGGTAAACTATGAAATAGAAATGTACAGAAAGTGGACAGAAAAAAAACCCAGAGTCAGGCCCTGTACAGAACCAAAACAGACAGAGTTGGACATGCTTATGAGCAACTTGATTATCCCATAAGTGAAGGGGTTATACACATCAATCCACTGTTAGAACCCCTGCAATGATCAGAAGTGGATATGCTGCTAACCCATTTTCATAAAACCTTTACACAAAACCCCAGGAAGAGCTAAGGGTGTGGAGCATGACATTAAAGTAAACCAGTAAAAGCCCATCCATCAAAAACCTTATCAGTTGCTGGAGAAAATCCGACAGGAGATGATCAAAGAGGTGAGAAAAATGGAACAGATGAGGGTTATTGTTCCCTCTAGAAGTGTATAATCTTCCCCCGATGGTGATAGTAAATAAAAAGGAAAGGGGTATACAGGTGTGTCTGGATTTCGGCAAAGTAAATTTTATTTCAGACTTTGATAGGAACCCCATGCCCAAAATAGATTACCTGATGGACAGAACAGGCACTGCCCACTACATCAGTATCTTATATTTAACCAAGGGATATTAGTAAATTCCCTTGGCCCCCAATGCCCAGGAAGTAACAGCTTTTCCAACCCCAGTAGGTTTATACCACTTCACGACGATGCCATTTGGACTCCATGGTGCACCTGCCACCTTCCAGCGCTATATGGACCACAAATTGAGACCCCAAACCCAGTATAGCACAGCATACCTGGATGATGTGGTCAGTTTTAGTCCTGACTGGCCAACTCATTTAGTCCACCTGAGTGCCATCATCCAGACCATTAAATATGCTGGGTTGACTATTAATCCTGCAGAATGCACCATAGCAAAGACTGAAACCAGGTATCTGGGGTTTGTTATGGGAAATGGTACACTGAAACCTGAAATAGACAAAGTTGAGGCAGTTGCCAACAGCCCCATTCCCATCACCAAACATCATGTTAGATCCTTCTTGGGTCTAGCCAGCTACTATAGATGGTTCATATCGGATTTTGCCACACTGGCAACCACCTTATCAGAACTCACCAAGAATAAACATCCTAACAAGGTCAAATGGACCCCAAAGTGTGAGAATGCCTTTAGGAATATCAAGGTAGTACTCTGTTCTGCCCCAGTGTTAACTAGTCCCAACTTCCAAGAGCCCTTTGAGATCCAGACAGATGCCTCTGACACGGACATAGGGGCTGTGTTGACACAACACAATGAAAAAGGGGAACATCCAGTGGTGTATATCAGTAGAAAGCTACACAAGCAAGAGAGGAAGTACTCTACCATTCAGAAGGAGTGTTTGGCCATGAAATGGGCCATAGAATCTTTCAAGTACTACCTCCGGGGCAATGCTTTTGTGGTGATGACAGATCATAATCCGCTATACTGGCTAAATCAAATTAAGGACAAGAACATGCAGATTATGAGGTGTATCCGTCATTGCAACCATACAGTGAAACATCGATCTGGGTCACAGCATCAAAACATTGATTTCCTGTTAAGATACGGTGCTGAGAGTAAAGCAACTGTTGAAATGTAAAACTGTACTGTTAAGTATTGCTATTGTTTAAAGGATTACTTGGTGCTAGCAGAAACACTGACCTCAGGGTAAAGAACAGAACTGAACAGATGTCTAATGGTACGTCTTGTAGATTACCATTCAGAGTCCCTGGGGGAAACTCTGGAGTGGGTGGGTGGAAGTTCCTACCCTTCCAAGGTTAAAGGGTTTCAACCAACAACAAAAAAGATTGTGTTGCCTTCTTGTGGTGGGAGGTGTGTAACAGGGGGTTCCTGTTATGAAAGTAATAAAAAACGTCCTTAAGGAGATGCCCCCCCACCCACCATTTTTCTTATTTCACTCTATCCTGTTCAATTTCTCTTTTTCTTCTATCCTGCTTTTCTTGTCAGGGTGGACAACCTGGCAATCTCTATTTTGTTCTTTACTGTCCCTTTATATCCCTGTTAAATTCCCCAATGCATCTTTTCTGGTGCTGTAAATGCTTCGGGTTTGCATAATATTGTGCAGGGCTTTGTATTTTGTTGCCCGAAGAATGTACTGATGCCCAAATCCCTAGCGCAGTCAAGTGCTTTATGTTATGTGGTCTGTGCCCTGCTAACGCTTCACACTTTAAAGTTCCCTGAACTAACAGCCGAACCCAGGAGCAAACCTTTCGCTCAAATATAATAATAAAATGATTGAGTGAAGCTTCGGGAGCAGTATTATTAATGCCCCACTGCTCTGAAGATTTTCTGGTGCCCAGCTTGTGAAAATGGAGCTCCTCTCCATGAAAGAAAGAGACCCACTGTTGCAGTGTAGTGAATGAATGAATGAGAGCCAAGGAACTGAGAAAGAGGCTCCCATTCATGCTCCCCAGCCGCTAAGAAAAGTTAATTCAAGATGGAAGCGGAACCCTAACAAGACGGAGGTATTGGTGGTGGAGTCGAACAGAGTTCGTGATAGGATGGCCTCTTACTCAGCAACTGGACTTGTTCTTGGAGCTGTGTCATTGAAGGCCTCCTCTTGGGTGCGAAATCTTGGAGTGATTCTGGACAGGAACCTGGACCTCCCTACCTTGATACATGCCTTAGTCACATCTAGGCTGGACTACTGTAATGCGCTCTATCTCAGGGTCACAGGGGGATCTCTCCGCCGACTGCAGCTGGTGCAAAACACTGCTGCCCGGTTATTGACTGGGCAGCAAAAATTGTGTCATATTACACCGGTACTGTGCAAATTGTACTGGCTGCCAGTCAGGTGGAGAATCCTCTTTAAGGTGGGTCTTCTCACCTATAAGGCTCTACACGGTCAGGGTCCTGGTTACCTGTCAGTCCTCCTGACACCTACTCCCTCTATCCGCCCTCTCCGATCCTCCAGTGGTGGCTTCCTGGCCGTCCCTAGAACGAGGCTTAAATCAGCTGGCAATAGAGCCTTTAGTGTTGCGGCTCCTATTCTATGGAACTCTTTACCAGCTTTGGTCAGAGAGGTCCCCACTGTAGATATTTTTAAGGCCCGCCTGAAGACACTGATATTCTCACAAGCGTTTGATGTTTAGAGTAAGATTTATGTTATAGTCTGTGATTTATTATTTTATTCTGTATAAATGTTGTTTGTGTACAATGCTATTTAAAATTTTTACGGCGCCCAGAGCCTCCGGGATTGGGCATCTTTTAAATAAATTTTCCTTGCCTTGCCCTTGCCTATAATGTGACCACTACTGGCAGACTAGAAATAAGCCCCGAAGAGTTCACAGTGGAATCCTTACTGTTGTAAAGCCCTGCAATTGTAGAAAAAAGTCTGTTTAAAGAATAAGAAGTTGTGAGTTGCAAATAAAGCAGGAAAATGCTCCAAATCGTAGAACAGAGGGCTGAATGAAATTTATGAATGGCATGAGTAATAAGGAATGGGACACTACAAGCATGCTAAAGATAACATATTTCCCGTAGTGTCCCAATAGAATAAAGTTCCCCTTGTACAGGCAGCCACAGAAACTAATGAAAAGGGTTGCAGGACTGTTTAAAAAGTCAGGCAATATGTAAAATGAAATGCCTGCCTGACAGCTGCAATTTCAGCTGTTAGCTGAACAAATAATAACTGTGCAGCTCTTAGAGATATTGGTAAAGCATTCAGAGCCTACCATATCTCATTAGGAACAATGATATTTAAGCTGGTTAATAAATACAGTGTTAAAAAGGTTTTCATGCCTGTTTGAAAAGAAGAAGTAAATAGTTTTTTTTTTCATCATGCTCAATTACAAATTACAGTCCTATAGAATTCTGAGGCTGGCAAGGTAATCGAAAATAAGGAGCGTGCCCATATTATTCCATTTCCTTGACCCACTCAGAAATTTTTTTTATTAAAATGATGAATTAAAGAAGGAGATCTCTACCTGGTCTGCTGTACATCTGTCTATAGGGCCAGCAGCCCCTAAAGTGGCTGTATTTATGGCGCTTCTGTCTTATGAGGTCACCTCTGGTGGGTGGAGCCTAATACCCTCATTATGGTACAACCTTGTAATTAAGGTTTTTTTGAAGTTTACAGCTCTATAGAGGTCCAAGAGTGAACAGTATGATAGACACTGTGATGAAAATAGGTACCTGCATAAAAAAAGGGCACACATGTGTATGTATCCTACCATTTACAAGGTATCTGGGCTAATGATATGTCACATGGTATGATGCCACTCCCTATACTGCTATATAACCTACCATGAGAGGGCCTAGGAAGATAGGTGGGTCAGTATTGGACTGACCACAGACTTTCAAACTATGGTTATCTCTTGGAGAAATAGAGAAAGGAGATTTCAGGAGTCTTGGAAATAAGTATTTCCTGTTTGCTGCTGGTGTGAAGATTAACACCTTTTTCCTTTTTCCTTTCTATAAACATTTCTTTTTATTTTTGGATTTTGTCAAATAAATTGACAAATGCATTTATTTGTGTTTTTTATGCATCTTATTTACTGTCTGGGTGTATGTTATATCTCATGCTTCTACAAGAGCCAATGAGAAAAAAAACTGTCGTCGAGGTTCAGGCCAGTGCTGTAGCAGAGGAAAGGAGAATATCTTTTGGGCTGCTGTTGGTGGTGGAGATGATGGCAGGAGAAGCATCACATCCTGAAGTGGCAGAGGAGCCACTTCTGGCAGGGGAGCACCCACTCAGAGGATCGAGTCTTGTGGGCTGCTGTTGGCAGTGGGGATGGCGGCAGGAGAAGCGCCATGTCCCAAAGTTGCAGAGGAATTGCTTCTGACAGGGGAGTGCTCACTCAAGACACCAAGTCTTGTTGGCTGCTGTTGGCAGTGGGGATGGCAGCACAAGAAGCATTGCATTTTGAAGTGGCAGAGGAGCTGCTTCTGGTGGGGGAGTGCCTGCTCAGGGCACCGAGTCTTGTGGGCTGCTTACCTAGCAGCTTTTTTCTATGCCATGATGGGGGAGTCCTATTTTAGCCACTTCACGTTCACTTCGCTAGCAGAATTTAGTTCCACTGCGTCTTTAGTCACTACCCTTGCATGGTAGCCCATGAGAATAGCACTGAATATGAGTCATCATTTTAATGGTTGCCCATATTCAGTCATTAGACTCACTTGATACCCTCATTTCCGGATGCGCCCAGGGTGGAGGGGGAATGGGGGTATAAGAATAAAATAGAACAATAACTTAAACAATAAATAATCAAACAGAACAGTAAAATTACAGTACAAAAATCAAGCTTCATCAACAGGCAAAATTATACAAGGTCTTACAGTGGGACCCACACCTTGGGTTCTTGCAAATACATTTCAAGATGAACACTTGAGGAGGATGGCTGCTGCTTGATGGAAACAGAAAGGTAGATGTTGAAGGCAGATAAGGACTGCAAGGCCCATCTAGTCTCTTCATTTTTTTCTACCTTATGGATGTGTCATAGGCCTTTACTCTGTCAATGGCCTATCTGTTCATACCCATCTGTATTGCTCCCTTATGCCTGTCCCATGCCTGTTTGAAGAGTTGCACTGTATTCATATCCACCACTTCCTAAGGTAGGCCATTCCATGCATCCACCACCCTTTCTGTGAAAAAGAACTTCCTCACATTACCCCTTAATTGGCCTCCCTCTAATCTCATGCTGTGTCCTCTTGTCCTGCTATTTGTCTTATATTGAAACATTTTAGACTCTTTCACCTTGTTAATGCCCTTAAGATGGTTGAATGTTTTGATTATATCACCTCTCTCCCTCCTTTGCTCTAGGGTATACATGTTGAGCTCTGTTAATATGTCCTCATATGTTTTCTGATGCAGTCCCTGCACCATTTTGGTTGCCCGTCTCTGGACTGCCTCCATTTTGTTAATGTCTTTGTGAAGGTGTGGCCTCCAGTACTGCATGTAGTACTCCAGATGAGGTCTAATCAGTGTCTTATAAAGAGGAATTATTACCTCCCTCTTCTGACTTGTGATACTGCTAGTAATACACCCCAATATCCCTCTAGCCTTTCCTACTGCTTTAGTGGTCTGCTTGGATGATTTCCAGTCATCTGTGATGACATAGTATGTGCGATGAATGACTTGCACACATACTATGTACTGTACAGTAGTAAATACATGGATGGAGCTCAGTCGGAGGCTAGTGGCAGAGGTGAGAGGAGGGTTGTGCCATTCGCTGGCTGGGTAGGGGTGGGAGCGAGGTGGTCTGGTAGTACTGGGTGGTGGGAAGGGGGGCCACTAGACTACCAGGGATCATTGGGTATTGCCTGCACAAGGATGCGATACATAGCACTTCAGGGATCAGGGCTTGGGGGGACCATGCTCAGCCCTGTGGAGCTTCTTTATGTGAACGTTGAGGATTGGGTTTGGGGGGGCCATGCCCAGCCTTGTGGGGCTTCTTTATGTGCTTATCAGGGATCAGGGTTTGGGGGGCTTATGAAGCCTAGTGGGGCCGGTTGGTGCATTCTTGGAGAAGGGGCATGGGGGGCACTTGCACACTTCGGGACTGTGAATATGGCTTGCAACATGCCCCTCAGGTATGTTCTTCCTTCGGTGTACTTGTGGGAATGTTGCAAGTCACAGGACTTAGCTGCAGGGACCCTGCCCCTTCCAGAATCAGGCACAGGGTCCATGGCACAACTGCACCCCTCGCATGTCGCAAGTTGTGACATGCATAGGGGTACTAATAGAATTGGGGCCTATATTTTTACCTTACACAGGGTGGACAAACTGTTCGTTATATCCTTACTGAGGTGATGGGCTTTAGATTGGGTGAGAAGGGTGTTCTCTGGGCCGAAAGAACAGGTGGCTTCACAAACCTGGACCAAATCACTTTTGCTGTGAGAGATCAGGGGCCAGATATTCAAAATTTAGCCCTGGGACAAAATTAGCCCTGCACAGGATGCAAAATTAGGCCAGAACCATTTGTATGCTATATTCAAGGAATAGCCCTGGGGCTAAATCAGTTGAATATAGCATGCAAATGAAGCCACGCAAACAGGACTGAGAGTGCAGTGCAAAAATAGCCCAATAAATAAGACAGCTCTGAATACAGCAACTGTGCAGTGCAAATTTTAATAGCAGTGACTGCTGTGTGACATTGGCATAATATATTTTCACAACTGTTGTGGGGGTTTGGTGGCATGCCGTTGCTGTGAGAAAGAGTGAGCGGGTGGGCTGCAAACACACATAGAAGGCCCCTGCCACTCAACTGTATGAGCATGAGTGTCACAAGCACCATTCAGGGAGAATTTGCTTGGGGAGAGAATTAATCTTCTATCTTAAATGGGTATATAGGTATTATTTGTCATTTTAGTCATTTTAAAACTATAGTATTTAGAGGCAGGGAATATGAACTAGAAGAAACCTTATCATAAACAGTGATGCAACCTGACACTTGTGGAGGATTTATTTTGAATAACTTGAAAGGATAGACGACCATTCTATGTAAGGTCCTGACTGTGTAATCAATGTAATTTCTTATTATCGAATGTGTTAACAAATCAGAATTTCCCCTTGTCAGAAGTTTCTATAGACAGGAATTAGATCTTGTTTAATTAAACAAAATGTAATATTTTGGTAACAAATGGTTTCAAATAATCCTGTTGCTGACATGGATAAAGACAATCTACAAAACAGTGTCCACATACAGGCACACGGGAGACACTTCAATTTCCCCTGGCTTTTCCCCTATGTGTGTGGGTACAGGCATATCAGCAGGCCAGCTGTCACAAATGCATTTTACTGGTATGGTTAAAGCAATGATTGTGACCCCAAAACTTCAAGTTGCCAGAAAATATTTTAGTAGTAAGTAACCTAGTAAAAGTGTAATCAAGGCACTCCTCAACTCAAATAAACTAACAATTACTAAAGGTACAATGATGCTAGGCCTCCTATTAGCAGGAGACATTAAGCTAAATTTAATTTATTTATTTATTTTATTTACAGTTTGGTAACTGGGAAAGGCACACTGAGCTGAGGCTTGTTTCCAAGTGCCATCCGGGGAAAGGGTAACATATGAAAGAAAAAAAACAATAATACAGTACAATAAAATTACAGAATAACAAAATCAGATTACAGTGGGATTACAATCAGAATACAGAAAGTAACAACACTGTACTGGTACTACTATGAAGCCATACAGGGAAATAAATTAGGATCAAAAACTTATACTGACTAACTTTGGCAAGGAATGAGGACTCATCCCTGCACCTTGAAGAGGGGGAAACTCATGAGAGAAGACTGCAAAGGGTCAGACTACTGAGGAGGGTAGTCACTTAGGATACGGTAGGGATTGTGGAACACTGTGGGCACAATGGAGAGGGGAGAAGTCTGAGGAGTCTTTTGGCTGAGAAGAAGGATGAGGATAGGCAAATATCTGGAGGCAGTTTGTCCAGAGAGCTAGAAAACGATAGTAGAAGGCATAATGGCCAGCAGCAGAGTGAGGATGAGGGCTAGTGAAGGAGTGAGAGTCTCTATGACATAGGGAGTACGTAGGGATGATAGTCTGAGAGAGTCAGGAGGAGAGGTAGGGAGGTAGAGTTCTGAACCAGAACTTGGTGACAAGAGAGAAATGCAATGAACTATCCTTCTGTGAGATGATGCAAAGGAGAGTGCAGAGTAGAGGAGACAGTGGTGAGTGAGGGAAGGGGTTGTAGTGGCAAAGCGGCAGAAAGAATTTAAGAGGGTGTCCAGTCTGGAGAGAGATGTGGCTGGTGCAGTGCCGTAGACCACATCGGCATAGTCAATAATAGGTAGAATCATTTTGGATACCAGCTCACGATGGGTGGGGAGCAGAAAACTATCTTTATAGCGATGGAGGACTGCAAGCTTGAGCCAGAGTGTTTTACACATGGAGTCTATGGGGTGCTGAAATCTAAGTGGTTGTCCAGCACAGACCCTAAGATATTTGAAAGCTGAGACAGTCTCTAAGGGGGAGCCATACAAGGTGGAGAAAACTGGGGTAGACTGGAGGGAGGCCAGCTTTTGTCTCATGCTGAAAGTCATAGCAATTTTTTTTAGTGTTGAGTTTTAGATGGTTGGACTGGAACCAAGCCTATACTCTATTAAAGTCTTGTTGTAGAGGGGACTGCACACTGATAGATGAGGGGCCAGAGGTAAAGATGAAGGCGTCATCTGTGTACAAGTGTATACTGGACATGCTACAGACACTGGGAAGGTCATTAATAAATAGAGAGAAAAGGATGGGGCCAAGGATAGAGCCTTGGGGGACTCCAGTAAGGATGGGGAGGGCGGGAGGAATGTGCATCACCAATTTGGACAGATTGCTTCCTATAGTGTAGATTGGAGACGAACCAATTTACTGTGGGGTCTGCAAGGCTGGCAGATTTTAGTTTAAGTAGAAGGAGGGTGTGGGAGACTGAGTTGAATGCCTTTGCTAGATCTATGAAAATAGTAGCTGTGATATGACTCTGGTCCATAGCCGAGAAAATAGAGTCTGTGACCCGCAGCAGGGAGGAGATGGTAAGAGTGTTGTTTTCTAAAGCCAGACTGCATGGGAGAGAGAGAAAGTTGTTTGAGGCAAGGAACTTGGAGAGCCTAGAGTGAATAAGTGACTCTTGGAGCTTGGCCAGAGATGGGAGGAGGGAAATGGGCCAATAGTTCCTGGGAGAAGTAGGGTCACCATCCTTGTGGCGAGGCAACACCTTAGCCAACATCCATGCTTTTGGGACTATGGAGATAGAGAGGGTGAGATTAAGGATGTGAGCTAGTGGGGCAGCTTTGGCAGGGGTGGATAGATAGAGAAGCCATGGGTGGACACTGTCAGGGCTGGATTTTGCAGGGTTGAGTGTGATGACAGCAGTAAAGACTTCTTTGGGGGGAGAAAGGTGGTAAGTGGAACATGGTGGAAAGGCTAGCAAATTTGCGAGGGGTAGGACAGGAAGCAGGTGGTGTGGGAGAGGGGTCATCTGGAAGCACACAGGTGGCAAAGACCTTGTTAAGGATCTCTGCAACTGAGATGGGGTCAGAGACGGGGAGCCATCAATATTAAGGACAGGGGAGGCCTGTTGAGCAGAGAGATCAAGGAGTGTGCGTAACACTTTCCAGAATGATGCAGGTGTGTTTTAAACTTGTTGCAGTTGGGACCAGAAGTATGTAGCCTTGGAGACATGGATGGCTTTGGTGCAGTTGTTTCTGAGTGTTTTGTAGATGTGTAAGTCTGACTGGGTTTGGGACACTTTATATTGCATCTAGGCTTTATCCATGGCCCTGCATTTGTGTCAGATGTAATCCAGAGATGATGGTGTCATTTTACTCAAGCTTTCTTCAGTGGGGCTTGGTGGTTCCAGGTGCTGGTAAGAATGCTAGAGAAGAGGGGGAGGGCAGAGTCAACATACTGTGCTAGGAATATTGGTTCCCAGTCAAAGTGGGTGAGAATCTTGGAGAAGGGTTGCTGTGTCTAGAGCATGGAGAGGGCTGGTCCAAATGTATTGGGGACAGCATGAAGGAGGTGAATTTTATGTATACAGTATGTAGTACAATGATCACTAAGAGCATCTGACATGATGCCTGATGCTGTGATGCAGTGGGGGTGGGAGGATAATACCCAGTCGAGTAAGGAGTGGTTTTGGAAGCAGGGATTATTACGAGTGGGTTCGAGGATCAGCTGAGTGAGGTTTAGGGCCTTGATCTTTGAGAGGGTAGGCTTTGAGGAGGAGGGAGAGCCAGTGTAAGTTAAAATCACCTAGAAGCAGGAGTTCACAATTTGCTGCATGGGAGGAGGCAGAGGAGATGATAGAGACTAGGTAGTCTGAAAGGTTTTAGGTGGAGCATAGAGTGTGCCAATGGTGCCAATGTAGAGAGAGTTGAGGATGGGAAGGATAGTTCATGGGTAGAGGGACAAGATTCTTTAAAGGAGATGGAGCAGAGAAAGGCTGTCTGATGTAAAAGCCTACTCCACCACCATGCTTACCGCAGTCTTGACAGAAAAGGTTGAACTCAGGGAGAGAAAGAGAAGAGTCTAGGATTTTGGCAGATAACCATATTTCAGTAACGGAGACTATCTGGTGCGTGCTGGATTATCCACATTTTAAGGGCATCCATTTTAGGGAGGAGTCTTCTGGCATTTAAATGAAAAGTGCAAAGTCCCTTTGGCATGAGATAGGGCATAGAACTCAGGGGAGTGTTTGGATTAATTTGGGCTAAGGTAGAGGGGCTTGTTTGAGGGCCAGATTGGGTTGAATATCATCGGAGAGAAGCAAGAGGAGAAGGAAAAGGGATAGGTGTGGGGGATACTTGTTCCTTCAGGGCTTATGGGTGGGAGATGGAGGGGAGAGTAACGCACTGAAGCAGCTCTTTGAAATTTAGAAAGTAAGCAGGGAGCAGCATGGGGTGGCTAAGGACTGTGGTAGAGGGCTGGGGGTGCTGGAGGGGTAATGGAGACATAGAGGGAAGGGGGAAGATAGGTGAACAAGGGTGGATGAAGTGAGGTACTGCAGGGAGGAGGCAGTGGGCAGGGGATAGGGATTGAAGGGGTAGAAGCAGGAGGAGCTCTAGGAATAGATAGGAAAATGTGGGAGAAAAGCAATGGAAGGAAATAGAATGGGAGAAATGGGGGAGAGTCATGGTTGTGGAGGGCTGGTGCAAACAGAAAGATGAAGATCAGTGGGGGTCATGTATTTGGAGAGTGAGGACTGAGACAGATGAAGCAAGCCACGTGGAGAGCAGAGTTGATAGGGGGAGTTAAAAGAAGTCATAGCAACACTCAACTGGGCAGGAGGGCAGTCTAGCAGATGGAGTGCACACAACAGGCTGAGCTAGCCTGACTTGGAGTAAGAGGCAGGTGCAGCTCATTAGGAGAAGAGGAGAGATGATAGGAGAAGAGTTTAAAATGGACCTCCAGGTGGGGGTGGGTTAATCCTTTATCAGCACTACGAGACGCCCAACTTCAGCTCTGCAGGAAACAGTCAGCCCAGTGCTGAAAAAGTTATCTGCAGGTCTCCGAATGTGGCATGAGTAGCAGTGGTGGTGGGAGGTGCAGGTCCCTGTCTAGTCTCCTCCTCTACCCGTGCCTCTTCTGGCTGCTGCAGGGTGATTCATTGTCAGCTCTAAAATAGGGGAGAGAGAGAGAGAGAGAAAGGGAATTAGAGCAGCCCAGCAGTGATTCACTCAGAAGGAACAAACTTTATAGGGTCTCTGCTGTAGCACAAAGGACTCTGAGGGGGCAGGTAATTTGGCAGATACAACATCCTAGTAAGACCAGCCCATACAGGAGACCCTAGATTGAACAAGTAGGCATATAGGAGCCTTCGCACACCACAAAATATATCCATATGACTCTAAAAAAAACAACAGCTGTTTCCATCTACTATCAGCAAGGATACTGGTACACTTACACTGCCTTAGGTGACTTGCTGCATTGCGTAACACAAACCAATCTGAGCAGCAACACCAAATTCGAATTAATGCTTAAGACACTGCTAGGGAACTACAGCTCCTACTTCACCTATCTCAGCAAGAAACAGTGCTAATAAAATAAACATTCCCAGATTCGCCTATACAGGTCCTTTGACAACTATAGATTACACAACTGACATCCTGAAAAAAGGAGGTATGAGCTTTATACATTTTAATGTCCGTAGTCTATTATCCAAAATGACTGTGATGAGTGAGTGGATATTGGAATTTAAACCAAGTGTAGTTATTATTACTGAGACATGGTTGAATGGTAAAACAGAAGATTCTGATATAATGACAGCTGGGTACCAAATGTGGAGACAAGATCAAAATAAGAGGGGAGAAGGAGTATTGATTTATGGACAGAATACTCTAAACTTGTCTTGTGTTGACTGTAGTTAATTACTGACACCAGGGATGGAAAGAATAGTTCTTTTTTTTTTTTAACTATTTTTATTACCCCTCGGATCCACTAACCTCTCTCCGATGGGAACTCTTAGCTGCAGCTCTGCCCGCCCACCTGAAGCCTCGGTTGCAACTCCTCGGTTGCCAGCTTCCTCCCTTGCACAGCACCGCTCTAACCCCTCCCGGCTCTGAGTCCCCCAGGGAAGGACCGCCACTCCTTGAGTGCTCTATCTAGAATGCTGATATGTGGCGCTGCTTCTGAGGAGGTCCCGGGGAGTGCTTTCTGGAGGCCCAGCATTGGGCATGGAGCCGATGATCCTGGACCCCACCTATACCTATCAGTAGGAGGGTTTCTTTTCTTGCATTGTTTCACCCCGCCCTCCCCCTGGCAGAGCTTGGATGTGCAATGATGACCAGCATCTGCCGAGCTCTGCCCCCAATGCCATATAACTATGATGCAGGTACCTGGCTACCTCCGACAGATGCCAGAGTTCACACAGGAGCGACACAATGCCCTACTCCCTCCCCAGGGAGGGAGAGCTGTCTGTCACATGCTCAATCCCTCCCCTCAACCAACCCCTGATGACCCTGGCTCATTCTTGAATCCAGGTCGCCAGAGTGGCACGAGGTGGGGCATCTAGTGCCTTAACCCTCAGAGCCACCGGGCTGGGGAAAGAGTAGTTTTAGTTTTAGGATATCACAGAGTAAACCATTATTACTCATGGGAGGATATTTGCCCCTAAAGGAGATGGAGATAACTTAGAAACATAGAAATTGTCAGCAGATAAGAACCGCTTGGCCCATCCAGACTGCCCATAGGCCCTATACATTGTATGTGGCCACTGACTCTATGTGATCGATGGCTTTTCATCACTCCCTCCCTCCCCTCTCAAGCTTCCCTTGTGCATGTCCCAGGCATGCTTAAACCCATCCGCTGTGCTTGCCTCCACTACCTCCTGTGGCAGACTATTCCAAGAATTGACTACCCTTTCTGTGTAGAAAAACTTCCTCACATTACCTCTTAATCTACCGCCTTCCAATTTCATATTGTGCCCCCTTGTTCTAGTACTTTTTCTACATTGGAAAAGGTCCCCCACCTGCCCCTTGTTTATGCCCTTGAGATACTTGAAAGTTTCAATAATGTACCCCCGCTGTCTCCTCTCCTCCAGTGAGTACATATTGAGGTCCCTTAGTCACAGTGCACACATGACTTTTAGGAGATCATAGCACAAAAATCTCCTGCTTTTCAACAAATCATACCCAGCAGACATGAAATATTGCTGAGGCACCCAAAATATTTTATGGTGTACAGACATTATAAAGTCAGAATATGTAACAGGTCCAGTTCACTGCCTCCACACTGTGCTACCACTGGAGCCGTGTTGTGTTATGGTGTATAGCAACTTGCTGCAAAACTGCCACTGCCAGTCTAAACTAGAAAGACATCACTTAGTCCAGAACAAACAAGCATTTGTCAATGCCGAATGTTGTTGCACTGGAATTGGCTTTGGTAGTGTAGTGCGGAAAAACATTTTGGGCAGGAAGTAAAAAATGACAGCTGTACAGTTCATAAGGAGGTGTAAAAAATGCCAATGTTGAAAATGTGGCATGTAAATATTGCAAATTTGCAAAGTTACAAGGGTGCATGGGAAATGCGCAATGCAGCATTGTAGCACAGTCGTTTTATGGACGTTCTGCACCAAATTTTCAACATAGGCATTTTAACCCCTCTGCTCATGTACAGTGTCACTGTTATTTCCTCAAACTGTCCCAAAAAGTGATTTTGCACAGCGACCATGCTATTTTGCGCCAGACGTGTAAAACACATTTTGGGCAGGATATGTGAAATGACAGCTGTACTGTTCATCAAGAGGTGTGTAAAAATGCCAATGGGGAAAATCCAGAGTGAAAATATTACAAATGCATGATGTTACAAGTGTGTGTGCAATCTGCCAATGCACACTCATAACACAGTTATTTTATGGAGTATCATCACCAAATTTTCACTATAGGCATTTTAGGACCTCTGCTCATGAACAGTGGCACTGTCATTTTCATAATCTGGCCCAAACACTGATTTCCCACAGTGACTGTGCAATGGTGCACCTAAAGTGCGGAAACACATGTAGGCAAGGATGTGAAAAATGACAACTTTACAGTTCACAAGGAGGTGTACAAAAATGACAATGTTGAATATCTGACATGAAAATATTGCAAATTCATGAAGTTACGAGCCTGTGTAGCAGCTGCACAACGCACACTCATAAAATAGCCATTTTTTTGATGTTTTCCACCAAATTTGCAACATAGGCTTGTTGAGAGCCCACCTCATGAACAGTGGCACTGTCATCTCATTAATTAGTCCTGAAAGGTGATTCCACGCAGTGACTGCAAAATCACCTTTTGAGATGAATTAACAACATGACAGTGTGAGAATTCATGAGGAGAGAACCCAAAAACCCCATGTTGAAAATTTGGTGTAAAAATTCCCAAAAATGCCCGAGATATGCATTAAAGTTGAAACCCCCCCTATTTATTCCATTATACAGCTCACTGGCATTTCTTCAGTTCGCGGTCAGCTTTGAAGAGTGTAGGCGTGTTCCCGGTCCACCGAAGATCATCGTGCTGGACTCCTGAGGTATTTATGGGGCTAGAGAGGGCGTGGGGAGGCAGGGTGTGCAGTGGGTGGGTGAAGGTTGTGGGAGGGGGGTTGGAAGACTAGCAAACAAGCAGCGAAGGGGGGGCTGCAGGAGCCAAGAGGGACTGGGCACCCTGTCGGCAAGCAAAAAAGAGGGAGGGACCACATTATGCCAACGGGGAGTGGGCTCCCCCATCTGCAAAATTCAAGGGGAGGGAGGGATACATGCTGACAGGGATTGGGCCCCCATCAGCAAATAAAAACTGTTTGGGGGCACATGATGTTGAGGGGGATTGAGCACCCCCTCGGCAATCAAAGAAAGAGGGGGGTTACATGATGCCGATGGGGATGGGCACCCTTGTTGGCATACAATAAAGGAAGGGGGGGTTGATAGGCAACATCGGCAGTCGCTGCCACCATATTGCCTTCACGTAGGGAGAGGCGTGTTGTGGTCACGCTGCATGAGAGCTTCGCTCTCATTGCAGTGGACCTTTTCTGTGATGTCTTCACCTGATTAGCTAGGCAGGGTGTTGGCTCCCGCTGCTGGCTGATTGGGGAATGTGGGTGCACCTACTGGTGCATGCCCTGCATTCGTCCAACAGTGACCTTGCCTCCAAATCTGCACTACTCACAAGATGTTGGCTGCGCAAGCGCGCCAACATAAAAATGAAAAGAACAAATGTGGTAGCACAGTGTGGTGGCAGTGTAGTGGCAGTGAACAGGACCTGTTATATATTTTCTGACTTTATAATGTCTGTATACCGTGAAATATTTTGGGTGCCTCAGCGATATTTCATGTCTACTGGGTATGATTTATTGAAAAGCAGGAGATTTTTGTGCTATGATCTCCTAAAAGTCATGTGTGCACTGTGACTGAGGTGCACACTGCCCCGAGACCTCTGAAAACATATTATATGACTTTGTCCACTGCTGATGATGGTACAAATAAAATATATGTTATATATTCTTATTTATGAACCGGCGATCGTAATTCGAGCAACCTGATTGGCCGAGAGGGTTTCGAAGCCGTGATGATATCGGGGTACATCATCACGGCTTCGGAAAACCTCCGGCCACCAGCCTGCTCACTCCCAGCGCAATCTTCTCCACTTCACAAGCCAAGCAAGTCAGACCTCCACTACAACTAACAGGCCAAAAAAAAACACATCCACACAATTGCCCCCTACAGGTCGCCAAAACCAGACGCGCCACAAACACAAAAATTTCCTCTATTACCGCAAACTGCTTCATTCTCCACAGAGCACCAACTACCACTTGCTCTTCACTGCCACGCTGCTCGCTGCCTCAAACGGCAAAGTTACAACCTGCTCCTCAGGCTTGACCCTCACCTTCTCGATTTCCTCAGAAGTAGGGCACGACTCATCTTCACTTCCTCAACAAAAACCAATATTAACCTACGCCAGTAAACTAAACTTCCGGGCGGGGGATCAATACCACAACAATTAAGCCTGTAACAAAATCCTCCCAACAGCGCCACCTACTGGCCAAAACATGAAATACACTAACTTTTTTTTAAAGTCTACCTACACTCTATATAAAACAATATTAAAATATTTAAAAACTTTACTTTTTTGCATTAAAGGCATAAAATATCAATTAATCCAGTTCATAATAGCAATAATGCACTCCAGGGTGTGGTATATCGTGGGATATCGTCACTTCTCAGGTCGTTGGACGCACTCGGCCTGCAGCCTCATGCCCAACCACCCGAGGCGTGACGATATCCCATGATATACCACACCCTGTCATGCATTATTGCTTAATTTTATTCTTTAAACCATAAACACTGGAACAAGTTAGCATATATATGTTTGCAAGAAACTGGACAATGTCTGCACACACAGGAAAGTACACTGAAACTGAAGTACAGTTAAATGACAGCATAACAAGAAATGCAAAGTCTCTCCCAGAATTAATGGCACACTCAGTCATGTGTGCAGTGTTCACACACAGTCACCAGAATTAATGTGCCTCACCAAAAAGCTACTGTCTTGTCTCTAGAAAATTCCCCAGTCCAGATGAAGTGAAATGAGAGCATAACAAGAAATGCAGTCTCTCAGAATTAATGGTGCACTCAGTCATGCACGCGGTGTTCACACACAGTCATCAGAATTGATGTGCATCCCTCAGAAAGCTACTGTCTTTTCTCCAGAAAATTCCCACTTCCAGATGAAGAGAAATGAGAGCATAAAATGGAAAGAAAAGTCTCCATTGATTCATGCCACACTCAGACATGTTTGCACACACTCCAATTAGAACTACAGTACGTCCCCTGATGCTGCTGTTGGAATTTCATGTAATATAATGATGAAGAATGCGATTTGTATCGTGAGTGACTCATGATGATTGCCCTGACTTAAAAATGCACATCATTGGGTACAATGTTCAAGCAGAGATATGCACCACACCAGTACTCTAAAGGGAAGCCAAACAAACAACTGTGACTTAAGTTACAGATGGAGATTGGGCTCTAAAGAGATGCAAATGCACAGACAGATTAAGATTGTGTTGCACACTCAAGAGATGCAGACGCAAAAGCACAACAACACCTAACCAGTGCTCACAAGTCACAAATCCAAATCTGGAAAAGAATACCTTTTGCCGGTTGGGGCCAGGAGGTTGGACAGTACAATGCAGTAACAGTCCACTACCAGTAAAGATACCATAAAGCAGTAAAGAAAAAACATGCAGATGCAGTGGATAGAAGGTTCGCACTGCTGCAATTACTGTGTGGCACAATAAAATGTGTCTGATTTGATAGCACATCTTCGCACACACTCGTGCACATACTACAAGTAATGTGCAGCAAATTGAAAACTTCATTAATATAACCAAATCTTTTAAATACACTGAAATTATGCACTGCTGCAATTCAACAATCAGCAGAAAAAATTAAAAAAATGTATTAAAATATTACTGTGTGTACATTAACACAGTTAAACAAGAAAAATATAGCCAGAACAGAAAGACTGCCTTTTTCTCCCAGTTAATCTACCTACACCACAGATATGACCCTCTCCCAAAGCACATTTCAAGTGTCTGTCAGTACACAGACTAAATGTTCTAAATTAACATTCAAAATCCACACACAAACAATGAGCACTTGATGATATGAGCACAGAAAGGTTTCCTACAATCGACGTACTAAATTTTGAGCAAAATAAATTACTCAAAAAGGCTTTTTTAACAGCTTTTAGAGGTCTGAGAACAAACTGTCTCCTCTCCAGCTACCACCACACACACATACACACTACCTAGAACTGAGGCTGTGCAGAACAATCTACAGCCCATGTGACCTGCAATCCTATGAATCACTGAAAAAATCACCTTGGAGCTCAATTACAAGGTGGAGTGATGCAAAGTACCTTGATTTCTATATACTTCACATTAAAATTGATGCAGAAGTGGCTGTGGGAAGGCAGAGTGATACAAAGTCATTCGTTCCAATGGACTTCACGTTCTTCATTATGACATGAAGTACTCCGCTTCGCATGCAGATTACTTCACGGATTCTGCATTACTCCACAAATCACTTTGTGGAGCGAATTTTAGCCACTTTTCACCCACCTCTACTCCTCATATGTTTTGTGCTGCAAGCCCTGGACCATCGTTGTTGCCCTTCTCTGGATAGTCTATACCTTATCAATGTCCTTGCACAGGTGTGGCCTCCAGAACTGCACACAGTACTCCAGGTGAGGCTTTACCAATGTTTTATATAATTGCATCACCACTTCCCACCTCCTGCTAGTGATACCCCTGCCTATGCACCACAGCATGCCACTGGCCCTCCCTGCTGCCTTTGTACACTGCTTTGATACCTTAAGGTCATCAGAGATGATAACTCCTAGGTCCTGCTCCTCTTTGGTGACAGTCAGCTCCTCCACACTCAACCTGTAGCTGTCCCCAGGGTTCCCGCTATCCAAGTGCATTATTTTGCACTTCTTTGCATTGAACCTCAGTTGTCACATCTCCAACCATCTTTTACGCTTCTCCAGGTCTCTCTCTTCATTTTCTGCACCC
The DNA here is from genome assembly GCA_016271365.2 of Neoceratodus forsteri. Taxonomy (NCBI): domain Eukaryota; kingdom Metazoa; phylum Chordata; order Ceratodontiformes; family Ceratodontidae; genus Neoceratodus; species Neoceratodus forsteri. The sequence continues at coordinate 958,606,438 of CM028135.1, read as the reverse complement.
CTTCTGGAGTATCCACCCTGTTGCAGATCTTGGTGTCATCTGCAAACAGGCAGACCTTTCCTTCCAGCCCCTCTGCAATGTCACTAATGAAGACTTTGAACAGGACTGGTCCTAGTACTGATCCCTGTGGTACCCCACTGGTCAACCCCCTCTCCCCAGATTGTACACCATTTACCACCACCCTCTGTCTCCTGTCTGTTAACCAGTTCCTAACTCAGTTCACTACCTTGTCTCCCATGCCAGGACTACCCATCTTGTTAATCGACCTTCTATGTGGGACGGTGTCAAAGGCCTTGTTGAAATCTAGGTAGGCGATGTCTACCTCCTCTCCCAGATTTATTTCCCTAGTCACCCAATCAAAAAATTCTATTAGATTTGGTTGACATGACCTTCCTGCTGTGAATCCATGTTGCCTCAGATCCTGAGCACAGCTGGATTCCAGATGTGCACTATCCTTTCTTTCAGCAGTGTCTATATGATCTTTCCCACCACTGAGGTGAGGCTGAGTGGCCTGTAGTTCCCCACCTCCTCCCTACTGCCACTTTTGTGTAGTGGGACTACATGTGCCTCTTCTAGTCCTTTGGAACAACACCCTTGTTGAGTGACTCTGTCAACACAGCTGCCAGAGGTGCTGTTAGTTCCCTTCACAGCTCCTTTAATATCCTTAGGTGGGTGTTATCTGGCCCCATGGCCTTATCCACCTTCAGCTTTGTGAGTTCTTCCAGAACTCTCTCCACTGTGAATGGACTGGTGTCCACTCCCCCACCACATTGCCTCCACAACCCAACTGTGGTCCTTGCCTCCCCCCCTCCCCCTACTTAGTGAATACTGAGCAGAAGTATTTGTTCAGTATTTCTGCCTTGACCAGATCCCCCTCCTTACACTCTCCCTTCTCCCCTTTGAGCCTCACAGTGCCCCCAATTTTTCTACTTTTACTGATGTACCTATAAAATGCCTTATCCCCTTTGTTTACAGACCATCCTGAGCCCTCTTCTGTCTGCACCTTCACCCTCCCAACAGCCTTCCCTGCTTCCCTTATAATTTCAAGATACACCTCCCTGTCCTCCTCCCTTTGGCTCCCCTTATATTTCCTGTAACTCAGCCTTTTAGCCCTGACTTTGCCCCCACTTCTTTGGATAACCATGATGGTTTACTTCTTCTTTTCCCTTTGGCCACTATCCTAATGCATTGGTTTGTTATATCCACTATGGCTCCTTTCAGTTTCTCCCATTGTTCTTCCACCCCCTCTATTACCGCTCCCATTCCCAGGACTGCTTGTACAGATCTACCCATTTTAGTGAAACTTGCACTCTTGAAATCTAATACTCTGGCCCTTGTGTGACTTAATTGAGTCCATGTCTCCATGCTGAGCCACACCATGTGGTGGTCACTGGACCTCAGCTGCTCTTCCACCTATATTTCTTCAACTCTGTTCCCATTGGTCCATACCAGATTCAGAATTGACTTGTCCCTGGTTGGCTTAGGCACCAGCTGCCCGAGTCCAACCCCCTGCAGAGATTCCAGGATGACTGGGCTTCTGGCTGAAGCAGCCACCTTGGTGGCCCAGTGCATGTCCTGCATATTGAAATCCCCCAGTAGCAGAATTTCACCTTTAGCTGCCAAGTCATGTATATTCTCCACTAGTTCCCTTTCTACTTCTTCCCTCTGTGCTGGAGGTCTGTAGATCACCCCTGTGCATACTGCTTTTCCATTCCCTGGCTCCAGAGTGACCCACACTACCTCGGCCTCCCCCATCTTCCCTGATCTTCTGTAGCCTTTATACCATCTCTGATGTACAGGGCCACTCTCCCACCCTTTTTACCCTTCCTGTCCCTCCTGAACATTGTATAGCCTGGTACATTGACTTCCCAACCATGATTAGCAGAGTACCATGTCACTGTTATTGCTGCTATGTCAAGGTCTGCATCTGCCAACAAGGCCTCCAGGTCTGGAACCTTATTTCCTAGGCTACAGGCATTCATTAGCATGACCTTCCATGTTTTACAATCTGCCCTCCCTCTGCTCTTGTTCTCTCTCTCCAGCATCTTATCCCCTACCTCTTGCCCCCCCCATATCACTCGTTATACATTCTTCACCTGCCTGCTTTAGCTGTTCCTGTAGTCAACTTATCCTGTATGTTCCCATGGGGGGTGATCCTAAGCCTTCTGACCTTCCTGGCAACCCCCCCTCTGGCCAGTTTAAATGCTCAAAGCTGAAGCATTTAAACTTCTCTCAAAGGACCAACGCCCCCTTCTCAGACAGATGAAGGTTGTCCTCCTTATATAAGATTTCATCTGCCAAGGTCAGGCCCCAGTCCCCTATGAAGCCAAAACCTCCCATTCCACACCAATACTTCAACCAGGAGTTGAAGGTATGGATGTGGAGTGCTCTAGCTTCTCCTGTGCCCTGGGCAGATAGCACCTCACAGAAGAAGATGGAGCATGCTATCTGTTTCAGGTTCCCCCCCCCAGCTTCCTGAAATCCTCCTGGATGCTTGCTAACTCCACTCTTCTCCTGTCCAGGTCATTGGTCATCAGGTAGACAATGACATCCAGCTGATCCCTCCTAGCTATTGCTGTATTGATCCTGTGGCTCCTCTTCCCATCCCTCCAAGCTGCGCTTCCTCAGAGGAACTTGACCTCCCTCTCTCCCCTGCTAGGTGTCCCTAATTCCACTCCCCGGACAATAGAGTTCTCCACTAGGAGAAGCTTCACCCTCCTCTAGGGTCCCCTGCCTCCCTTTCCTGAGGCTTCATCCTGGAGGACCCTCCCATCCTCCCTGATCCCAGCCTTGGGTTCCTGAGTGGGGCTTTCCCTTTCCTCCAAAACAGTGTAGGAGTTACTAAGTGGGACTGGTTGGGGATGTGCTTTCGCCTCCCCAACCCTCCCTAAGCCCACCATAGTCCAATCACTCCTCTTCCCTGGCATCCTTTGAGTTACAGGTTGTAAACCCAGTGGTCTCTGGGTGGGAGTGGATGCCACCTTAGGCTTGGCCAACTCTGCTTGGAGACAGACAACCTCCTCCCTCAGCCCAGAGAGGTGCTGGTAGATAGGGCAGCATCGCAGCCTCCAGAATGTCTCCCTGAAGACAGCTGCTTCACAACCATTGCACTGCACCACTCTTATCATGTCTGTTTCCTTCCTCAGTCATCTGCCTGCTTAAGATGGTTATTTGTTATCTCCCAAATATTTGTTTTTTTCTTTTGTATTTTTTGTTACACTTTCTCTCTTTGCTACTTCCTATATGGATGCAGGATGTTGCAAGGCTCTATGGGACTCACCCTAGAAATGTAGGGTGAGCCCATTGGTGGGTTGGTTTTGGGGTGGGAGGGTGGAACTACACCACAGGCTGTGTCCAAAAACAATCAGCCAAAGAGTCCTCCAGCAGTGGCTCCTCACTCCACTCACCATGGTCGATACACAGCCAATTACAAACACATAGTCACAAACTTATCAGTAGTGTGGGAGAAGTGGGCTTAGTTTGCTCTGCAGCAGTGCATAATTTTGGGTTGTTTAAAATACGTTGTATATTACTGAAGTTTTCAATTTGCTGCGCATTACTTGTAGACAAACTATGTGTGTGTGTGTGTGTGAGTGAGTGAATGTGTGTGCGGTGTGTGACATCAAATAATACACCTTTTATTGTGCCACAGTGTAATTGCAAGCTCAACAGTGTGAACCTGCGATCCACTGCACCTGTGTGATTTTGTTCTGCCATTTCTTGGTTTTGTACTGCTGTAATTTGGAGTCAGTGCCCCCCCCCCACTGGCAAAAGGTATTCTTTTCCACGTTGGATTGTTTGTGACTGGAGAGCACCTCTGGTTAGTTAAGGTGTTGTTGAACTTGTTTTGACTTTGTGTCTGTATCTGTTGTTGAAGCCACAGTTGTTTTTTTGGCTTCACATCCAGTGTCCTCCCCCAGCCCTCACCCAGAGTGAACATTCCAAAATCTAAATTTGTTTAGAATATTCTTGTTGATCCCCCAAAGTACCCACAAAGAGACATGCAACTGAAGCTGTTTCTCACCATGGCACTGCTGCCAGTGGTAAGATTGTCTGTGGGTGTGGTAGTACACAGTCGCAGAAGTGCATTGCTAATGGGAGGAAAGGTATTTCTCCTTCTATGATTTTTACAGTGCAATCAGTAGCTTCACTCATAGTTGGAGGAGATGATGTTTTCCCAGCTGGTGGTGTTAGTGCAGTTGCTGGTGGTGGCATGAGTATTGCTGCCTCAAGTTCCATTTCTGACCAGTTTACCGTGTCCAAAAATATAGTGGAGTGTGAAGCAGTGACAGTGTAGATGATGTTATACTCCCCAGTAACATCCCAGTAACTGAACATGAGGATTCTGGTCATCATGTAAACAATAGCACACAATATGACATTTCTTCCATTGCAGTTCATGTCATTCATTTCCATGCAGTGATTGACAGTGTGGTAAAAAAAATTTGGGTGATGGTGGTGCTGATGATGATGATGTTGCTGGGGTTGCAACATGCAGTCCATATGCCAGCATCCAAGCAGAAGATGTGGATGAGGTTGATGAATATGATGATGATGTCAGTGACCCCTGTTGGGAACTGGAGAAAAAGAAATTCAAGGTGGCTGTGTCTGGGTCTGTTTCATTCCACCCCCCCCCATAAAAAGTTGTAATTTACCAGTTTCAGTTGATGATGATGACCCAGTAATAATGAAAGGTAGTCATGGTGGTCAGTTGCAGTCTGAGTGTGTCCTGCCTGAAAAATCATGTAGCACACCCCACACTTCATGGCTTAAAAAAACGGAGTCCAATAAGCAGCATCGGGGGACATGTTAAAACTAGAGCATCACAATCCCTTGTTTGGGATTTTTTTGTGCAAGATGCAAATGATGAGTCAGTTGCAATCTTCCAGGTTTATCAGGTGCACGTGAGTTGAGGTAAAAAGGGGAGCCATCTGGGCACAGGGGGACAGCATACACATCTTGAGAACAGGCGCATGGCACTGTGGACCCAGCACAAGAAAGCAGCAAATGCCTGTACCACGGTGGGGTGCTCACCATCGTCATTAACCATAACGAGCATGTTATCCCCTTCCATGACTGTTACATCAAGTAGAAAATTAAATGTGTGCAGTAGTGATGAAATAACAGCAGAGGATTACTACAGGCATGATGAGATAGAGGAGCAGAATGATTTTGAAATCTTGTCCAGTGGTGGTGAGAGTAGCAGTTTTGGTGGTGGTGGTCAATGCAGTATAAGAAGTGCAAGTGGTACATGAACCCCTGTTGGTAAATCTGGGAAAATAACTGCATTTCTGGGTTTGTCATCACCTGTGTTATTATCTTCATCACACGTCCACACTCCACCACCTGTGATTCGCAGAGCAGAACCATTTGTCATCACACCCTGTGTAAAACATTTAAGTCAGCCCATGTTACATAGTGTTTTTGTGCATAAGCTGAAGTACCCACCCAGTCATACAGTGTCATGTGTCAAAAACCCAGGGGAAGATTACACAGTGGAGGGGGGAGAGGTAGTAACAGCAGCAAAATGGAAAGGGACCTGGGGGTAATCATATCAGATGACCTTAAGGTTGGCAAACAATGTGAGAAGACGGTAGGGAGGGCTTGGGGGGATACTGGGATGTATAGGGAGAGGCATCACCAGCAGAAAACAGGAAGTTGTTATCTCCCTCTACAGACAGTTGGTGAGACCCCACCTGGAGTACTGCATCCAGTTCTGGAGACCTCATCTCCGCAAGGACATAGACAGGATGGAGGCAGTTCAGAGGAGGGCAACTAAAATGGTGCAGGGTCTGCACCGGAAGACATATGAAGAGAGACTAAAGGAGCTTAATATGTATAGCCTCGAGGAAAGGAGGGCGAGGGGGGACATGATAGAAACTTTTATGTACCTCAGTGGAATCAACAAAGTCCAAGGGGGTAGCATCTTTCAGAAAAAGAGACTTGCAAGAACAAGGGGACACAATTTGAAGATAGAGGGGGGACAGCTCAGGGGGCAATGTGAGGAAGTATTTTTTCACAGAGAGGGTGGCAGACGCATGTAACAGCCTTTCTGAGGAGGTTGTGGGGTCTAAAACTGTGGGAGAATTCAAGAATGCATGGGACAGACATAAGGCAATTTTTGTGGTGGGTAGGAAGAAATAGGCTGTTGGTTAACTAGGATCTGCAGTTTATCCTCTAGGTAGGGAAATGGGCAGACTAGATGGGTCAAGCGGTCCTTATCTGCCGTCAAAGTCTATGTTTCTATGTGAACTTAATTCTGCTGTAGCTGAAATGCTGGCAATTGATCTTTTGTCCTTCTCCTTTGTGGAGAATTTAGGGTTACTGTGGTTTGCTGCACATACCTGTTCAAAATGTAAAGTCCCATCCAGAGCATACTTTTTGACCTGTGCTGTCCCCGAGTTGTACTGTACTGTGTCTGACTCAGTAAGACATGCCCTTCAACATCCTCCTCTCCATTCATCCATTTAAGTATGGATATGTGGACAAGTGGCAAAACAGTGGGGAGTTCATATCTGTGTATAACTGCATACTGGGTGCAGGTGTCAGGGTTGTTTGTGCTGTTGGTAGTGTGAATAATCAGTGTAGTAAGGAGGAGAGTCATGGTAGCAATCTTCCAGGAATTTGACAGCATGCAACAATTGCTATGCACAATGTGACCTGTTCACACACTGGTGAAAACATGCTGGACGTGGTACTGACTGAAATTGACAATTGGCTGAACCCCTGTCCCTGAGAGCTGGGTTCATAACAAGTGCCAATTGGTCAAATGTGGTGAAATGCATCATGAATGGTGGCTTTTTTCAGGTTCCATACAAGGCCCACTGTTTAAATCTTGTGGTGCAGGAGTTTCTGCAGCACCATGATATAAAGGAAAGGCTGACAGTTACACGCTGTATCTGTTCTCACTTTTCATGCTCTGCGAAGACCCGTGACCAACTTCAGCAGTTGCAGATCTGAAACAGCCTCCCGCAGCACAGCTTGAAGCTGGAAGTTGTCACCCAGTGGAACTCCACTTTATACATGGCAGAGAGTTTGTATGAACAGTACAAAGCCATCTCAGAATATCTTGTCATGCACACTCGCTGTGAGAGTTCCGGGGCCTCCATCTCTATGACAACTGAACAATGGCACCTCATGGACTCTGTAAAAACAATCTTGAGGCCTTTTGAACATGCCACACAAGCAGTGAGTGGTGAGCCTGCCTCCATTAGACAATCAATTCCACTGCTGCAGGTGCTGAGGCAGACATTGGTGAATGTATATCATGGCTTTGATGTTGCCAGAGACAGTGCTACCAGTGTGTTGCTGAAACACATACCGACAGGTTTAGACCAGAATCGTCACATCTTGAGCATCAGTGTAGCGACAGCTTTGTAATAGCAACAATACTGCACCCACAATACAAACGTGGAATTGCCTCAGTACTGGAGGGTGGGGCTGAACAGATAAAAACTGTCAGTGTGCAACTGGTGTGCTTGGTTCATGGGGCACAGAAGTCACGTGCCAAGGTCAGCAAACCTCAGCAGCATAATTAGGCTGAAGGTGAACCTGGAGGAGTAGTATCAAGCATATCCTGTAAGGGGAAGGGGTCTGCAGTTCCAGGTGGTCTGTCATCAAAAGAGGTTAATGTTATCCCACTTTGGGAGGCTTTGTCCCAAGTGGGGATTTGTGACATAATTGATTCGGGAGAAGTGGATGATACATCAGCCACTGGACTTAGAGCAGCACAGCAAATGGTTGAGTCATATGTGTTTGAAAACAGGTATTTGCCAATCACTGATGATCCCCTTTTATACTGGAGTGGAATGGTCAGTGAATAACCAGAGCTGACCACTGTAGCACTGAAGTACCTGACATGCCCCACCTCCAGTGTGAGTGTCGAGAGGGTATTTAGTTCAGCAGGCACAATAGCTCAGAACTGTTGTACAAACCTCTCTCCTGCAAATGTCAGTTTGCTGACATTCAGACAAATGAATGAGAGGCACATACCAGCTCAGACTGCAACCTCAGTATTCATACCATGGCATACTCAAGGCTTTGCTGATGTTGTAGAAAGCGACCATCCTGGTGGCAGTGGCAGCATGAAATGGCCTACCACTGACATAGATGATAACAGAATGGAGAAAGAATTTCCCAGTGGTCAGAATTCAGACATAGAAGATTGCAAGGGCAGCTTTCTTTATGAGGATGAAGATGAATGATAATGAGGTTAATGGCAGGTTTTAACTTAAGTGGTTAAAAGGCTGTCACATTTCTTGTATGATACATGTTTTCTTTTTCATAAATTTAAATTAGTATCCCACTCATAGTGACACAAATTCCATATGTTATGTCACATTTATGACACAGAGCACAATATATCCTGGCCCTTGGACTACCACCACTATAAGACCGCTGTTACCTGTTCACCACTGCCACCATAGGGAATGTGCCTATGTGTCCCCCTTCAGTACCACCACCATAAGACCGCTGTTCACCACTGCCAACATAGAGAATGTGGCCATCTGTCCCCCTGGACTACCACCACCATAAGATTGCTGTTCATCACTGTCACCATAGAGAATGTGACCATGTGTCCCCCTGGACTACCACCGTCATAAGACCACTGATTGCCACTGCCACCATAGGGAATGTGACCATGTGTTCCCCTGGACTACCACCACCATAAGACTGCTGTTAGCCACTGTCACCACCACCAGATGCAGGAAGATGTGATAGGGAATGTCATCATGTGTTTCAGCTATTACCACCACCACCCACCACCACCATTGTGACAATGTTTTCCATTACATGTCTTGACCATGCCAAGGCAGAGGGAGTCAAACAGGAGACCACATCCATCAGCCACAGGCACAAGGCTTCTTACTAATAAAACTAAAAAAGTGAGTATCTGTACTAATGTTTTTCATGCTATTGAATTTCCTTTAGCTGTGTGTTTTCTTTTCTGTTGCTTTTCTAAGCTGCAATGCTCAAACACATATAGCCAACTTATTTTGTTGTTTACAGGTTAACAATGAATGACTCTCCTTCGCTGAAGGTCTGTATCAATGGGACAGCAGCAGTACTGTCTACAGGAACCTATGGAATATCCATTTCCAAGCCATACTGGTAAGTATATCAATTTTATTTCATCTGTTCCTTTTTTTTCATAAGAGTGCAAAAAATCCGACTGATAATTCATAAATTAAGTGACATGTAAGTCACAAAAAACATTTCTGCAACATATCATGCACTGTATTCCAAATTTGCAGCTGTGCACTAGACAAGACAGTGTTGAAAAAGTTGGACCCAGGTCGTGTTACTTGATAAGATGTGGTTTAAAAATGCAACTTGAGTTGAGACGCAGGAACACTGACACAGTGTATTTGTTATACAGCCTGGGACTAAATTAAATTGTTCTCTGATGATTGCAGTGGGACAGTTTGCTATCTGTGTTAATCCAGATACCCATGGTGGAACAGCCATGGCTTAAACATAATTTATTTTTATTTATTTATTTAGTTTTTTGTTGACCGGGTAAGTGCACTAGACAAATCCTGCCTATTTTCAGGCAGATGAATGCCAACTGACCTTGAACCAGATTATGCTGTTGGTAGTATTTTTTAGTGAATGAGGGAAATTTGGCCAGGACACCAGGGAAATTCTCCTACTCTTTTTTAGAAGTGCCATGGGATCTTTAACATCCACCTGAACTACCACCAATCCAGGCAGATGGGGCCTCAGTTTAACGTCTCATCCGAAAGACAGCACCTCAGAAGTGCAGCACCCCTCTCAAGCAGCACTACAGTGTCAGTACTGGGATATTAATCCAAGTGCCAGATGTGGGAACTGAACCCACAGCCTTCTGAACTCCCGGCCTCAGAGGTGAGTGTGCTACCTACTGAGCCACTGCAATCAAGTTGTAGTAAGTCCTTCATTTCTTTCTTTAGGAAACTTCCAGATGCTTTGTTGTGTCATAATTGCCTTATTAAAAGAACTTCTTTGGCTGGGGAAGACATGCAACAAGCCGAAGTCATTTCAGTCGATGACCATGACCATCATTATCAGACTGGAGAAGGATGCAGATGAAATCTGTGAAGAAGTAACCAAATAATAAACCATTAATGAGACCTACTTGCAAATATGCTTCCCCCTCCAAAAAAAAAATACTTACCTTCATTGGCTTGTGAGTATTCCATTTCCAATTTCAACGCCAAAATTTCTCGTCATGCACTGGAATGTGCACACCAACAGTATGTGACCTGTGATACAAAACAATACAATGAGTACATGTATATATATGTCAAACCCCACCTAGAAAATACATGCATATATATATATATATATATATATATATATATATATATATCAACCCACTAAGGCTACTATTAGTGTACACACACCGGGCACCTTTCCATGTGGTTGAGGTAATTGCATCGCATTCGCAGGAATAGCAGCACACTTTGGACCAGCAACAGTTATCTCCTGGTCATCATTTCTGATAGAACACTGAATGGATTCATGTCATGTTATCCCTCCTTCACATGGTTTGGCAAGACACTGTGCATCATGACATCATCATCACAGAGCATGTACATTTTCTGGACACAAGACAGCTGCATTTTGGGGATGCAGAAAAATTCTGGGGACTCTGTGTGACCACTGTGTGCATGAGTGACTGTGCAAGGGGGGTGGGACTTCGCATGTGGTATAACGCTCCCATTTCACTTCATCAGCACTTGGGAATTTTCAGGAATTGTCAGTTGCATTTGGGGGATGCAGAAAAAATTCTGGGGACTCTGTGTGACCACTGCACACATGAGTGACTGTGCAATAAATTCTGGTGGAGTTTGCATGTGGTACACAGTATAATGCTCCCATTTCACTTCGTCAGCACTTGGGAATTTTCTGGACACAAGAAAATTGCATTTTGTGTGTTGTGAGCACATAATGTCATAATTAAATTATAAATTAAAGCAGCAGTGCAATAATCTGGTGAACATTTTGACCTGTACCTTTTTATGCTATTTTAGATTGCTAGCCACTTACCTCCTGACTTGTATGATGCCCTTCTTTCCACAATTTGTGTCTGCTTTAGTACTTTTTCTCATGCCTGAAAAAATAAAAGGATCACTCCGTTTAATATGGCTCGAACCAGGCTTTCATCAGTATTTGCAGCTGTTTTTGAACAAATATTGTCCTGTGAGGTCAGAAAACACTGCCTGCTGCATAATTTTTAATTTTACTCACAACAGAAGTGATATATAAACAACTGATGGACAAAACAATGGAAAATACTGATGAAGACCTGGTTCCCACCATATTAAAAGGAGTGCTCCTTTTATTATTTCAGACATGAAAAAAAGTACTAAAGCAGGCGCAAATACTGGAAGAATGGTATCATACAAATCAGGAGGTAAGTAAAGTGGCAATGTAAAACAGCACAAAAAAGTATAAGTCAAAATTTTCACCAGATTGTTCCACTGCTGCTTTAATGTCTGTTTCAAAAAAGAAAGATTTCTGGAGCCTCAGTAATGTTTACTTTGTGTTGGGACTCATGAAGTGTTTGTCAAAAAGCAGGACTGAGCAGTGCAAGTATGTTGTGCTAAATTGCATGGGTGCAGTCAGTGTTCTTTTCTGTGTGTGCAGACATTGCCCAGCTTTGTGCAAAAATATATATGGTGTGACTTGTTGCAGTATGTAAAGAATAAAGATAAAAAAGAACATATGGGCCCAGATATTCAAAAGGTTGCACCCGGCACAATATTCAAAAGGGAAAAGTATGCGGCACAAATCCTGATGCGCCAGAGCGCATCACTAATGTATGCAGGCACAGGTGGGGGGGGCATGCCCATGCATAACCTGCACAGCCCGATATTCAGCCTGGGATATGCAGAGCCATGCATGCGCAACCCCTACCTGCGCCAGTACAAAGTTAAGCCAAAAAAAAAAGGAACAACTGATGTCACCCACAAGTGAGCTGCCACATTTCAGGGTGCAACATAGCAGTTGCCACCTGTGGGTGGCCACCCGAGTTCCAGCTGCACCTGGCGGCACCCCCCCATGCCCGATCGTGGACATTTGTAAAATAAGATGTTGCCCAATATCCCTGGTGGTCCAGTGGACTGCTTTCTGCCAATCGCAGGCATCTGTTTTAATAAAAAAAAAATCCATCCAATATCCCTGGTGGTCCAGTGGACCGCACTCTGCCCGATTGCGGGCATCTGTTTTAATAAAACTCCCCCATCCAATATCCCTGGTGGTCAAGTGGACCGCACTCTGCCCGATCACGGGCATCTGTTGTAATATGAAACTCCCCCGTCCAATATCCCTGGTGGTCCAGTGGACCGCACTCTGCCCGATTACGGGCATCTGTTTTAATAAAACTCCCCCATCCAATATCCCTGGTGGTCAAGTGGACCGCACTCTGCCCGATCACGGGCATCTGTTGTAATATGAAACTCCCCCGTCCAATATCCCTGGTGGTCCAGTGGACCACACTCTGCCTGATCGTGGGCATCTGTTTTAATTAAAAAAAAAACATCCAATATCCTTGGTGGTCCAGTGGACCGCACTCTGCCTGATCGCAGGCATCTGTTTTAATAACCCCTCCCATCCAATATCCCTGGTGGTCCAGTGGACCGCACTCTGCCCAATCGCAGGCATCTGTTGTGATATGAACCCCCCGTCCAATATCCCTGGTGGTCCAGAGGACTGCTTTCTGCCTGATCGCGGGCATCTGTACACAAAGAAAGGACCAATATCCCTGGTGGTCTAGTGGTACCCCTTCCCCACCTGCCCACTGAGCCCCACCACCCCGCTCCCCCCGGTCAGCCAGCGGGTAGCAGCACCCCACTTGCCTGCCACCCCACCGCCCACTGACTGACATCTCAGTAGGGCTGCATGCCCATTGGTTCACAGCGTGAGCAAATGGGCATGCAGCCCATACCATAGTACACATTCCAGATATGTGCACCCCACCCACCTGCCGCCCGCTGGCTGACTGGGGAGAGCAGGTGAGGGCTCGTGGGCGGTGGGAGGGGTACCACTAGACCACCAGGGATATTGGTCCTTTTTGTGTACAGATGCCCGCGATCAGGCAGAAAGCGTCCACTGGACCACCAGGGATATTGAAGGGGGGGTTTCATATTATAACAGATGCCTGCGATAGGGCAGAGTGCGGTCCACTGAACCACCAGGGATATAGGATGGTTTTCTATTTTTACACAGATGCCCGCGATCAGGCTGCAGGGGGCATTGATCCCCAAAGGCTGCTGCCTGGCAGGGCGCCAGGCGCAAGTTGTCAGGGATCGGTGCACCTGCATACAAATGGGGCCATAATGACATGCAAATGGCCCCATGTTCACCTTGCATAAATTATGGCTCCATTTGCATGTCAACTTTTGAATATTGCGGGTGCTGTGCATGGCGCAATGTAACTTGCGCTAGGGCATCTCCATGCTCCACTCTGGCCACTTGCGCTGGCACAGTGCCACTGCACCATGCACAATGGGGGTGGCCAGGGTGCAATATTCAAAGCTGCTGAGCCATGGTGCAGCTCATTTGAATATCACTTAGTCCACGCCCCCTGCGCATCCAAGTTGAGCTGCGCCCAAGCTTGCGCCACAGCCTGGCACAGTTTGAATATCTGGGCCTCGATGTATATTTTATTTCTTCCATCAGCACCGGAGGAGTAAGTGATATGATATTTTTTCGCAGGTCTCCAGTCACTGTGCACCTCAGTCACTCACAGCACACACATGACTATGTGGAGATAATTACACAAATAACACATGTTCTCCTAAAAGTCATGTGTGCAGTATGTGACTAAGGTGCACTCTGGCCAGACACATCTGAAAAAATATCATATCACTTAGTCCGCTGATGATGATGATGACAATAAAATATATGTTATATATTCTTATCTCTAATCTTTGTTTATTTATTTGCTTTTGTTGACCGGGTGAGTACACTAGACATAGGAATGCCTATTTTCAGGTACGACCCGGGAGGATACAAATGACATACAAACATCAGTGTGAGCTCAGCACACATAAACCATACAATAAATATAGAGCCACAAGAGTACAAAGCATAAAATTACGATAATACAAGTACATGCAAAATAGGTTAAAATGAGATAAGTGCAACTAAGGTCAGGAGATTCATGTCTGCCCTTAGCAAGAAGCTAGTTGACAAGTCCAAGGTAACTCAGTGGCTGAAGGAGACAAAGGGAAGGGGGTAAGTAGGAGAGGATAGATTGGAGAGAGTAGCAGGTAGTGTGGAAAAAGGGAAAGGGGAGGCAGAGCCAGGTATGGTTTATGATGGCTAGAAGCAGGTACAGGGACTTGATGAGAGTAGGTATTGGTGGTGGAGCTTCTTAAAACAGGCATGCGTTGGGGCATGACGAATAGTAAGAGGGATAGTGTTCCGATATTTTGGAGCAGAATGGGAGAAAGCTCGTGTACCCATTGAGGTCCTACTTCTAGGGATGTGTAGAGGTGTCTGGTCAAGTGAACGGAGACCATAAGAAGGGGTTTGACGGTGAAGTAGTGAGGCAAGAGAATTAGGGAGGCCTGCACGTATCATACCATCAATCAGGGCACCAAACGCTTGGAGGAAATGGGCCACCAGACTAGGCCATTTAAGGCCCACATAAAGCAGACAGTGATGCTTGAGCCGTGGAGAGGCAGATGCATAGCGGCAGATGTTATTATATGTAGTGTCCCATCTATAGAGGGAGGTCTTAGTAGCACCTAGATAGGTGATGGAGCCATAAGCCAAGGATGGGAGTAGAAGGCCTTGTGCCACCGCAAGCCTAGCTGATGGGTTAAGGGCATAGTTTGTCCGGTATGCTCCTGCGATCTTTGCATTGACTGATTTGCAAGTCGTGGTAATGTGGAGATCAAAGTCCAAGGAATCATCAAGAAGAATGCCAAGGTATCTAAAAGATGAGGTGTTTACTAACTGGGAATTGTCGGCACAAGATATTTTGAAGGAGTTCCGATTTACTTTTAGTTTAGCTGGAGAGCCAAAGAGCATTGCCTGAGTTTTCGCTTTGTTGAGAACGAGACGATTAGCAGTAATCCAGGATTGAATGTTTTGGAACTCTTTGGATAGGGAGTTAGTTAGGTCCAGTACGTTTCTAGCACTATGGTAGAGTACAAGGTCCTCTGCATAGAGCAGGGTAGAGCAAGTAGATACTTGTTGAGGGAGGTCATTTATGAAGAACGAGAAAAGCAGAGGACCACACATGGATCTCCTGTGGGACACCAGTTTGTACGCATTGCATAGGTCTGATAGGGCAGAGTTAAAAGCAACAGCCTGCTGTCGATTTGATAGATAACCCCGGAACCAATTCACTGATTCCATTGAGAAACCCAAGGAGGTAAGCTTTGTAAGGAGGAGGGTGTGGTCCACTAGGTCAAAAGTCTTGGTAAGATCAATGAAGGCGGTACCAGTCAGGAGACCAGAGTCCATACCATGAACACTGCAACAAGTCAGCATATATATGTTTGCAAGAAGCTGGACAATGTCTGACATCACACACACACAGGAAACAACACTGACTGTAAACATGCAATTTAGCACATTATACTTTTCTAATTTTTATTTTTATTTTATTAAACTCTAGGATTACAAAATACCTTTGAGCAGGAACTGCTCATTTACAAAGGTTCCACGTCAAAGGATGTAGGGTAACATACATACAAAGGTCAGCAATGGTTACAGTCTTAAAAACACAAAGATGTCTAAGCATTTATTATGCAGCCAAGAATGGAGAGAGACAACTTAAGCCAGCTTTAGACAAGTTTCAGGGTGAACAGTATATAGTTAGTATAGGGTAGGAGGGAGTCAGGAAGAAGTAGGCAGGCTAAAGGGCCATTGTCAGCGGGTGGCAAAAGTGTGAGTTGGATGGGCTGGAGGCCCCCATATCTTAAAGTGCCACTAGAGAGGGGAGGGGGTGGATAAGGCAGTGTGGTGTGGGGGGCAAGGGGTGAGTAAGGGGTGAGAGTGGGGGAAACTGTTGTCAAAAAAGTGGAGCTCTAAGGGAGGTTACAAGTCACCTTCAACTAGGGTAAAATGAGGAGGCAGTTACTTAGGAGAGGTAGTCACACTGAGTGATAGAGGTGAGAAATAGTCAGAGTTGCCTTTTTAAAGGGACCAAGCATAGCAGTTGTAAGTGTTTCTTTGTTAAGGGTATTGTACCACTGAGAAGCCCTGTGTGTGAATGACCTCTGACCCATTGTGGTCTGGCATCTGAGACCAGGAAGGTTTGATATAGAGCACTGCATGTAAGCTGGGTACTGCTGTTGGCAGTAAGGAGCTTTGCCATGCCTGATGGCATGAGCCCCAGGAGAACTCTTATGGTTAACAAGCAGATCTGGTATTGTATTCTGCTAAGGAGTGGTGGAAATCTGGCCTGGGCATACAGGTCACTGGTGTCTGTTACGTGGGCGGCACCCATTAGAAGCCTGCAGGCCTTGTTGAGTGTCACCAGTATCCTGCGGAGGGCAGTAGGGGAAGCAGAGCCATAGATAACTAGACCATAGTTGACGATGGAGATGATGGAGCTGTAGATGGCCAGTCTAAGGGCATCAGTGTTCATGCAGTGTTTGTGCTTGTGGAGCAGGCCGATACATATGTTGGCGGCCTTAGCTACATTGCCAATGTGCCGCATGTAGGAAAGGGAACTGTCCAAGGTGATGCCAAGATATTTAAACTCGGGAACATGTTCAAGAGAAGTCCCCATGTGGTTCTTGATGGTGAGGGACAGAGGTTTATACTTGCTCTATGCATTGCAGAATGTCATGACCTGAGTTTTGCTGTGGCTCAGGACTAGTTTATGTGAGCTAAACCACTCTTCAACATGCCTGAAATCATACTGCAACTGACTCTCAAGTTGTTTAGAGTCTTAGTTGCTACTGAACAGTACTGCATCATCCGCATAAAATAATATTCTCTGTTGGCAGATGCTAGGGAGACTGTTCAGAAAGAGAGAAAAGAGTAATGGCCCAGTATAGACCCCTGTGGGACACCTGAGAGGACTGTTTTTTCATCAGAGGTGACACAAGCAATCCTAACATGTTGGACCCTTCCCCTGAGGTAGCTAGCAAACCAGGGCAGTGCATCCTTGGAGAGCCAGAGAGTGGTCAGTTGCCTGAGTAGGAGTGGATGGTTAACAGTATCAAAGGCCTTTGTCAGGTCAATGAATACTCCCCCCCACAGATTCCTTGGTCGAGAGTGTCATGGATGAATCCGTTAAATACCAACAGTGCCATGGTGGTACTTTGCCCTTTTTGGAAGCCATGCTGTTCTGGGCAGTGGATTTCATATTTGTCCAGGACTCGATAAGCTGGTCCGAGACTATTCATTCCAGAGCTTTAGATAAGGGGGGGGGGGATGGAGATGGGCCTGTAGTTGGTGTGCAGTGACTTGTCTCCATTTTTGTGTACAGCTGTAATAGTCGCCTGTTTCCAGAGTGATGTGAATTGACCAATCTTAGGGAAAGGTTGACGATCTTTGTCAGGGCTTCAAGGATTTCATCTAGGACTAGTACAAGTAACTTCAGGTCGAGTGACTCACCACTGTAGCTAGTTTTGCGGATGGCTTTGCATATATAGGTTCTGGCTAAGTGCATTGGGATCTCTTTGAAAAAGAACTGCGGAGCTGTGTGTGCTTGGGATGCAGTGTCAAAGGGGGAATTGGTGTTGAGAGCATTGAAAAAATCAGGTGGAAGGACACTGCCAAGGTTGGAGAATGCATTGTTAAACATATTGGTGAGGGTACCAAGGTCTAGGGTACATGTTCAATCAATGTTGAGCATGGTGGGTGATGCCTTAGTATCCTTACCTGTGAGGTCCTTCAAGTTATTCCAAAATGTTTTCCCATCTCCTCAGGAGTTGGAGAGTGTGTCCCTAAAATATTTGCTTTTAGCCTTCCATATAGCTTAGGTACAGCCATTCTTGCAGATTTGTATCTTTGAATGTCCCCTTACGCTGATGTGGCTCAAGCACAGTGCCAGATGTGGTCCCTTTGTTTGAGCCATGCTACAAGCTTGGAGTTTACCCATGGGTTAGACCTGCCTTTAACCTTCATCTTTTTAAGTGGTGCATGGATATCACAGGGTGCCATAAAGCAGCTGATGAACAGTTTGAATCATTGAATGAGTCAATTATCAACCAGTCCAGCCTGCTTAGATGTGATTTTAGCAGCTGAAGGTGCCCCTGCTTGAGCCCCCTAGTGTGTATTATTTTAGGAGGGGGCTTGGTGAATTTGTTAGCCCAAGAGCAGATAACAGGTAAGAGATCACTTAAAGTATCAGGGAGTACAGACACCTTAGAGATTCTTTCGGGGTGGTTTGACAGTATCAAATCAAGTAGAGTGTAGGTTCCCATCCTATAGTTGCACCTAGTGGGGGTGGGGACAAGCTGTGTGAGGTGTTGTGCCGTGACAGCATCCTTGTAGGTGCAGGCCTCAGGAGAAAGCCAGTTTATGTTAAAATCACCCAGAATTATGGTCTCTTAATTATGGTGTAGTCCCATGAGGTATTCCATGATGCTGTTGAAACCACTGGTCTGGTCCATTGGGGGTATGTATACAGAGGCTATAGTAAGATTTTTATTATGATCCCCTAAGAGAATTTTGATGGCAAGGACCTGAGATGGGGATCCTGGGTTAGAAAAATGGGTTGACATGTCCCATGAGGGTATCTCTCAAGTAGATGGCACAGCCATAACCCTGTTTTAAAATCCTGTCCAGCCTGAAGATAAAGTAACCAGAAATTGTGACCACAGTGTCAGGGATCTTAGGGTTTAGCCAAATTTCAACAGCAGCGAGGATGTCAGGATATGTGTTGTTGAATCAAGGTTTGGAGCTTATCAAGTTTACTGAGGAGGCTACAGACATTGATTGACGTCAATGTGAGGGACCCCACCCTCCTATGCTGGGGGTGTGCAGTCTGCCCAACTGGTCCTGGGTTGGGGTGTACATTTCTGGAGAGCAGAAGTAGCATAAACAGAATTCTCAGGAGAGAGGTTTTAAGTATTTTGAAAGCTTGCTTGTTTGTTAGGCGTCTGTGCACCTTGGTGCTACGGTACCGGGGTTGTCCAGCCTTGTTGCAGAAAACTACTAATACTTGTAAGTTCCTCGGAAGGCTGAATGCTTGTAGCTTCAAAAGGCAACCAGTATGCCAGATAGGGGTGCAGTGGGCCATGGTATCATTGTGTTGGATCCCTGTGGTCATACCCAGTGCATAATGCAGGGCAGAGGGTGGCGCTGGCTGGCAGGTAGATTGAGAGGAGGTGACCTCAGGAGAAATGGGTCAGTGCAGCACTATCATCACCACTACTAGCAAACCAGAATGTAGGTTTAAAGCAGCCATGATTTGGTTTCAGAAAGGAGACACAGTTTGGCTGAGAGTGGGCACTGTTAAAGGCTAAAAAAACAGCAGTTTGTCAATTGAGCGATACCTGGTGGGTAAGTCAAGAGCCAAAAGAAATGATCAACAGCTGAGGTCCAGAGTCACAGAATGTGTTAAAATTCCTGAAGGTGATTAACTGTGCCTGCGCTTATGCAGGATGTGAAATCCTTTTGTCTGTATGCTTCTTTGTCATTCAAAGAGGTTGCTGAAAATCCCACATACAGATCATGGAACAGGTCAGACGAAAATGTGGATTCAAGCATGTGTATACTTTTGTATTGAAGCGCATGGTACATTGCCGCATCTGCCATACATCTGGGTCATGGACTTTTCTTTATTAAAATAAGGTATGTTGCAGTGCAAGGAAAAATGCTGCAACATACTTAAAAGGCCAAACCGGAGGGTAAGCCTTGCAGGGAGCAGGAGCTCCTGTTGCTGACTGCTTCCCTTTAAACTACTACTGTGGCCTTCCCTCTGTCTGTTATTAAACATAAACAAAAGACAAACCACTACAGCAGTGGGGGGGGTGCTGAAAAAAGCTAATGGGGGATCCCCTGATGGTCCAGCAGCAGATGGAGCATCCACATAATCTGTAACTGGTGTCACTCTGTCTGCTCAAACTGCTGCTGGACAGCACCCACCCTCTCGTTGTTTTCTTCTACCACGGCCCACAAAAGTGTTATGTCTGCCTGAGTTGCAGGCATTGTGGGGTCCACTGGTGGGGGTACACCAGATAGATGTGGTGGTGAGGATGGTGCTGGTGGCAGTACTGGAGCAACTGCTGCTGTGGCCCTCCTCCAGCTGTGATGTTGCACAACAGCAGCACCCTCTGCCACTGCCACAGAACAGCAGGTGGAGGCCTCACCCATTCTGTGGCAGCCTGCCACTCCACCTTGTGGTGGTTCAACATATTGGTACACTGGCCTCCAGTCCCCAGATGTGTCCCCCAGGGGCCACGGTGCACCTGCACACCACAAATCAGACATCCCATAAGGCTGCTGTCCCCCCTGACACAGTTAAAAAACTGCAAAACTGGGGAGTTATGGGGGCGACCAAGCACAGGAGCGGCAGATACAGTGCCGGCAGCATGGCCACAGACCTGGGGCTCCACCTGCTGCTGTGGAGGTGGTGCTGCTGGAGCTCCTGTAGCTGCCAGTGGTGGTGGTGGACTTGGTGGACATGGCACTGGTGGTGCTGCTGCTTCTTGAGGGATGGAGGGAGGACCAAAGACTCTGGAGCAGTCCAGCACTACCTGGCTAAGCCCCCCACATGTCCACACTGCTTTCCTTCTGCCATGGCATACATACTGTCCCTGATCCATTGCAAAAAAAATTCCTTCTCTCTCCAACAACTTCACACACACTCACAACACAGGCACACACACAACACACACACACACACACACACACAGATATACACACAAAACAAAACTTATAAAACAAAGAAATCGGTCACCAAAAGGAAAAAAAAATGAACTGACAAAACAGTACAAAAAAAACCTAAACAATTAGCTTTTAAAAAAGCTTTTGGGTTTTGAATTTGATCAAGAAACTTTTGGAACAAGAACTCTCCTCTCCTACAAAAAATGTTTCCTCTCTCTACCTCTGCACAGGAGAAAGTGAAAATACCTGCTTGTATGACTCACTTCCTTCCTGCCTGGCTAAAGCATGTGACTTACAGTACTGTAAGCCATGTGATGTGTGGTGGGGGGCTGCCTATATTGTTGTCACTTCACCTTACTTCACGTTAAGGCGGAATGACAATACGAAGTCATAATAACATAGCAATGTGAGCACTTTGCAATTGTTACTTCGCGTAGTGCTGGAACAATGCAAAGTAGCCACTTTGCGTTCACTTCACTGGTGGATTTTAATGTCACTGAATCTCTACTTACCAGCTAGAATTCCTCAATCTGGCCCAAACTATTGCAAAAGCACACAGAAATGGCAGTTAAGAAAATACCTCAAATTAAATTACAAACACACAGCCACAAACTCTCCAGCCAAAATCCCTCAATCCTGCTCCAATTAAATGAAGAATGAAACTGAATGGCAGTTAAGACCTCACAGTCAAACTACACTAATCCTTGTAATATGATGCCTGCACTTAAGGTTCAGACACAGCTAATTACAAACACACAGTCATAAACTTATCAGCTAGAATACTTCAATCCTACCAAACTAAATGGAAAAGCACACAGAAACGGCAGTTAAGAAAAGACATCAAATTCAATTACAAACACACAGTCACAAACTCACCAGCTAGAATCCCACAACTTTGCAATACTCCAGAGTGTTCTACTTCACTACAAGATGAGTCACAAAATGTTGATGATGGGCAATTTTAATGTGAATTGGCCCACAGTCCCAGTTACAGTAATTGTAAATTGCTTGATTTAACACTAGGATAGCTAGCACTATTGATTCATTTCCTGACAAAAATAAATTTGAGGGATGTAAATCTTTCTAGGGTTCTGGATTTAATCTTTACTTCTGACCTAGAAAAATATATACACAGGGGAGTACGGCCCGATTCATTTAGTGATCACCAGGTCACATTTTGATTTGCTATGTGGAAAATAAACCAATGAGACCTATATATCAGGAATATCGGTCAAGGAGGAAGTGTGATTATATGGGATTTATAACAGAGTTAGTGGAGAGAAACTAGTCAGGACAAAAGCTCATTCCAGACATAGATGATGCTTGGAGCTATTTTTATAATGAATTCATTATGGTGTGCAACAGACACGCTCCTTTTCAGCAAAAAAAGGTTAAATGTACAAATGCAATTTGGTACACTAAGTCTCTAAGCTTACATCATAAAAACAGAGATAGGGCCAGGAAACAAACTAAAACACTGAGCACCAAGGCAATATGGGATAGATACCAACAATTTAGACATTTTATTCAAGTGAAATAAGAAAGTAAAAACGACTTATTTTAATAAACATTTCAAGACAGAGCAGATGAGTGATTCATGCAGTTTTTGAAAACTTTACTCAAAATTGAAAGGCCAACATTCAGGAGACCTACCAGGTTAATTTAAAATAGATGGAAAACAGGTCCCTATTTCTAATGACATAGCAGATAAATTCAACAATATTTATAAATATGGGCTTGACTGGGAAAAAGACACAGAAAGAATAGTTGGACTTAATTCATCCCTTGAACAGAACAAGTGACAAAAATGTTATTTTGATCCAGTCAATCCCAGTTTAGTATTTAGGAAATTGTTTAGACTTAACAGAAGGAACGCCGTAGGCTTAGATAAGATGCCTACTTGCCTTTTAAAAATGGCTAAAGAGAGGTTTTATGTCCCCCTGGCTGTCACAAATCTCTACAATATTAAAATCAATTGGTCTGTTACATTTATGGCAAGATGAACAAAAGGGCATACAAATCTCAACTTCCTATAATAAACTCATTTATGTTTGAAGAAGATATGAAAAGGATTAGAGCATTAAAGCTGCATTATTGGTATGCCCAAAATAAAATAAACCATATCTTGGAACCATATTATTACAGTTAACAGAGAAAGAGGATAAAGAGCTATTTCTGAAATTCAGATTTGAACTTTATTCTTCTAAAATCAGACAATACATATTTGCTAAGAATAAATCATATTTTGACAATTTAAATTGTGATTGTGGAGCAAATGAAACTGAAACATTATTGCACATAACGTGTCATTGCCGAAAATATAATGAGATATGTGGTAAAATCCTATCTCCTTACTTTCAAATGGGTCAACCCTCACAATCTGAGGTTTTAAAAATGTTGATGAATCTGCCTTTAGATTTTACAGCAAGAGACATGTTACATTTTGTAAAATAGATAAACAAGAAAATGGTACTCAATAACAAAACATGAGTGTGTGAAGTATTATAAAACATAAACTATACTATTTCTGTACATTACAGTGTTTCAGAAAATACTATATTACTATTCAGAAATTTCAAAAGCACCTTATGTCATTATTAATGTTTAAAAATGGACTTGCACCAACTGATAATAAGTTATAATGTGTGTACTTTTCTATGAATGTATTAATTTGTTCTGGTGTTAAAATTTTGTAAAATCTTTATTATTTTTTAACTTCATAATGACTGAGCATTCGAATGAATAAAGAATACTGAACTGTTACTGTATGAAGGATATAAGAGGAAGGTGGTGGGTGGGGGTAGGAGAGAGGTAATGTAAGAGGGGAGAGATAGAGTCCAGCCAGAATTTTGAGATAAGGGAAGTGCAGTGGGTTAGGCAACAAGCATCCAGGAAGGGGAGAGAGAGAAGGAGAAGTATAAGGAACAGTAATGAGTGTGAGGCAGACGGTCCAAGCCAAAACAGCAGAAAGAATTAAACAAGGGGGCCAGTCTGGCAAAGGTAGATTTTGGTGCAGCACTATAGACAATGTCACCACAATCAAGAATGTGGCGAATCACTTTTGTGAGGATATCTCAGCAAGCAGGTAGAGGGATACAACTTTTGTTCCTATATAGCGTGTTGAGTTTAGGGTGGAGTTTCTCTGAGGTTAATACTTTTTATTAAGTTTTCCATAATTCATACAGATACCAGACTTAACCAAAACATGGGCAACAGAACTGTCATTGACCTCATTTTCTCCAATCACCCTAAACGTATCTCCTGTGTTCAGATCTTATCTGACTTGCTTAGTGATTACTTCCCAGTCACCTGCCGCTGATCAAACAGCTGGAAACCACAACCCCCCCCCCCGTATCTCCAGACACCGACTCCTTGGGAAAGGCACTCTAGGGCATTTCCACAATTATCTTCTCAATTTTGATTGCACCTCACTCAACTATATTGCATCTGTCACTTCTGTGCTGTCCTTCTTTATCAGTTCCTTTAATGCCGCCTGCGATATCTTTGCCCCCTTTGTTAAGTGGGTGGTAAAATATAATTTTTCTCCTTGGGTCAACCAGTCTATAATTGACCAAATGACTGCTCATGACAACCTATGGCGCTGAGCCCTGGAGTCTGGCCACCCCATGGACTGTCAACTATACCTGGCTGCCCAAAACCCCTGCACCTGGGATAGTTGCCAAGCTAAAGCTGCTTACTATCAGGTTAAACTCATCACCTTCTGTGGGCAGGGACATAACTTCTGGGAGAATATTATGGAACTCTGTGGTAAATCCTCCCCCCTCACTGATCATAAATAGGGTCCCTACCCAAGATCCTGACCAGATTGCCAACACTTTTAATGCAGCTTTTACTGACCTTAGCTCAGTTCTTCCCCTTCCCTGGGCTGTTACCCCCTCCTAGTGGTGTCCCCCATTCTGTTTCAAGACCATCACCCCGAGTACTGCTCACTCTACCTCTCTGAGTTCCTTGGCAAATCCAGACAGAGTGGCAATCCACTAGACCTTAAGCTGCTCAACCTGTCTCTAGATGCAGTCCTAACCCCCCATGACCAAAATCTTGAATATGTCGCTATGCCTTGTTCAGTTCCCTTCCCAGTGAAAATGGACGGTGGTCACCTCCATCCACAAGAGCGGTGATTGAACCTCCAAAATAACTATAGGCCTATCTCTATTCTTTCCCCCCCTTCTCAAAAGCGCTCAAAAGAATCGTTGCCAACCTACTCACTGAATTCTTGGAATCACATAACCTCTTTTGCCAGCAACAGCACAGTTTCAGGAAGGGCCACAGCACCACCACCACCACTGCCCTCCTGGAGTACACCTCATACATCCACAATGCCATTGACCAAGGGGCCTTGGTGGGGTCTGTGTACACAGACCTCACCAAGGCCTTTGATACAGTCAATCATTCCCTATTATCAGACTCTTTCCATTCCACAGGCCTGTCCCAGGAGGCCATCACCTGGTTCACCCACTACCTACAAGGAAGTCCCCAGCAAGTGAAGATAAATGGCACCCTATCCACTAGAGATGCAGTGAAGTAAAATTCCACCTGCGAAGTGGACGTGAAGTGGTCACTTCGTGTTAGTATTCTGCTATGCAAAATACTCATTTTAAACCCTCACTTCACCACTTCGCATTGTAAGTAAGCAATAATACATGACAGTGTGTGTTGAACAGATATTACCACATGCCCATGGGTGTACTAAGGCACAAGGCCCTGCTGAGTGCCTTCAGCCCCTGAAAGTGCAGTAAAATATGTTGAACACCCTCTCTGGAGTGTGTTATTATGCTTGTAAAATGGGAACATTTTTTTTTTATTTTTGTTTCTACAAAAAAGCACATCTGTAAGCAGCAAAAGCCAATTTTTATCAGAACTTCTGATAAAATAGTCCTTCCGCCAGCAAGAAAATGACATCATGGTTTTGCCAGGCAGGAACCCTCTACACCCACCACACACACACACAAAGACACACGCGCACACCCCTTTGGGTTTGGGGAGAACCTGGTATATTTTTTATGACTGTGCTGGACTGTGAAGTGGTTTTCTTTTTATTTAAATGATGCAGGACTGAGCAGCATCTCTCTTGAGTGCTATTGCTGAGCGAGCCAGAAGTGCTTGTTGTTCAGTGGAGTTTTTCCAATTACTGGTGAGCTTCCTGGAGTTAAATAATAACTAAAAAACACTTAAAACAACAGATTTTTTAAGGATGAGGTGTTTCTGTTGTTTTAAGGTACACAGGACTGCAGGACTGAGCGTTCCCTTCTTTCTGTGATACAGCAAGAGTTGTTAGTGGATGAATGAACAGATTGAAACTGTGTGTCTCCTGTCTGTCTGTCGCAGCTACACTGCATCAGGAACTGCTTCTGGTTTACATACCTGAATGATACAATGATTATTTCTCTCCTTAACAAAGTTAAAAAAAGGGCTGCAATTCAAATTCAATGTTCCCGCAGAGGGAGGTTGAAAACCAAGATGGCTACCTGTATTTCTCTAAACATTCTATGCTGGGCTATGAACATTCTGTTTGGGGCAGTGATTTGTTATCATTGGGCTAGGTACTGTTTGCCTGTACTTTTTTTACCCTATGTGTAATACATATATGGCACTGCTTTTCTAGCCAATCAAAATGCTTTATTTGCCATGCCCATTTTATAATTATGACTTTGCGTTGTGCACT
Organism: Neoceratodus forsteri; assembly: GCA_016271365.2. NCBI lineage: Eukaryota > Metazoa > Chordata > Ceratodontiformes > Ceratodontidae > Neoceratodus > Neoceratodus forsteri. The sequence continues at coordinate 958,579,968 of CM028135.1, read as the reverse complement.
CCGCCTTATTCCGCTTTAAGGCAGAGTAAGAATTCACAGGCAGCCCACACACATCAAACGGTTTACACAGTGTATACTTCAAGCAGGCAGGCAGGAGGTTATGGCCAGGCAAAAACTCTCTCCAACATGGGCTGACTTACATGTTTTGCATGGGATGTGACAAATGGCTCTGCTCTGCAAATGGCTGGGGGTGGGGTGTGGACATGTGATGAAGAGGGGTGCAAAGGTGACAAGTCCACAAATGAAGTTATTTTCCCCATTTTACATACAGGGGTTGATGTACCATTTGCACTAGACATACTGCACTGACCACCACCACCACCACCACTGCTACTCTGACCACCACATGACAAGATTTCTAAATCATAATCCTCCCCCTCATCATGCCTGTAGTAATCATCTGGTGTTATTTCATTGCTACTGCAGACATTCCTACTTGGTCTTACACTCATGGTAGGGAATAACATGCTCGGTTGATGACAAGGGTGAACACCTCACTATTGCATCAGCTGCCATCTGGTGCCGGGTCCACAGTGCCATGTGCCTGTTCTTAAGATGAGTATGCTGGCCCCCCATGCCCAGATGGCTCCCCTTTTTACCTCTACTCACACGTACATGGCAAAGCTGGCAGATTGCAACTGACTCATCATTTGCATCTTGGACAAAAAAATACAAACAAGGGATTGTGATCCCCTGCTTTTAACATGCCCCTGATGCTGCTTCTTGGAATCCTGTTTTTTAACCCCTGAAGTCGGGGTGTGCTACATAATTTTGCAGGCTGGACACACTTGGACTCCAACTGACCACCACAACTACCTATGATTATTATTGGGTCATCATCATTATCATCAGCAGGAACTGCTAAATCACAACTTTTTTGAGGAGGGGGGATTTCACACTAGCAGACCCAGACACAGCCACCTTGACTTTCTTTTTCTTCAGTTCCCAACAGGAGTCACTGACATCATCATCATTTTCATCAACATCATCTGCATCCATATTTTCAGCTTGGATGCTGTCATGTGAAGAACATGTTCCAACTGCAGAATCATCATCATCATCACCCAATATTGTGCCACACTTTCAATCATTGGATAGCAAAGGCATGACCTCAACAGCACTGGAAGAAATGTGGCATTGTAAGTTATCGTCGCCAGGATCAGAATCATGTTCAACTACCATGGGAATGTTAATGGGGAGTATGACATCATCTGCACTGTCAGTCACAGCTTTAGACTAAATTATATATTTTTTGAAATGGTTAACTGACCAGAAGTGGAACTTGAGGCATCAATACTTATGCCAGCAGAAACTGCACTAACACCACCAGCTGGGAAAACATTATCTTCTCCAACTATGAGTGAAGCTACAGATTGCACTGTAAAAAACATTGATGGAGAAATCCCTTTACTAACATCAGCTATGCACTTCTGTGTATTCCACGTCTGTGGACAATCATGCCACTGGCAGCAGTGCCAAGGTCAGAGACAGCTTTTCATGCACATCTCTTTGCAGGCATTTTGGTGGATCACTAAGAAAATTCTAAACAAATTTAGATTTCTGAACTTTCAGTGTGGGCCAGTGGATGTGAAGCCAAAAAAAACCAACAACTGTGGCTTGCAGATGGAGACTGGGCACTAAACAGATGAAAAAGCACAGACAGATTAAGATGGCACTGTGCAGTCAAGAAGAGATACAGATGCAAAGTCACAACAACACCTTAACCAGTGCTCACAAGTCATATTTCCAATCAGGAAAAGAATATATATTAAAAAAGCGTAAAATCAAAGCTCTCTCTAATCCTTGGCTCACGGCCAAACTACTGACTCAGCTCAAAGCTCGTGACCATCTTTGGGCCATAGCCACGGCCACAGGCTCCTTGACAGATACACAGAAGTACAAACAGGCATGCAACCTATGCACCTCACAAATCAAGCAAATGAAGAGCTCCTATTTCAAAAATGCCCTAGCAACCACCTGGGGTGGTGGGAGATCTTTCTGGGACAACATCCAAAATATTATGGGCAAACAGTCCAAATCCTCTCCTACGATAATGAATGTTTCCACTACCCTTGACCCAAAGGTTATGGCTGATGCCCTAAATAAAACCTTCACAGACCTCAGTGGGGTCCTCCCGCCAGACTTCTTCTCGGACTTGACCTTGCCAAAACTCGCATCCCACATCACCTCACCTGACCAACCGCTATTTCACTTTAAAATAGTTAAGGCACATGAAGCCTACAAATATATAAAAAAGGCTTGCTCTAAATCAAGAACTAGCAGTGACACTACTGATCTAAAAATTCTGTCTCTCTCCTTGGAAGAAGTGATCCACCCTCTCACCAAAATTCTCAATCTCTCCCTTTGCCGAAGTCAATTTCCCAGCAAATGGAAGTCTGCTATAGTTACACCAGTGCTCAAAGGAGGTGACAAATCCACACCAGGGAACTATTGACTTATATCAATACTTCCACCCTTCTCCAAAGCCCTTGAATGGATCATGGCTGATCAACTCTCAGACTACCTGCAAAAGTATAATTTACTCTGCATGCAACAACACGGATTTAGGAAAGGGCACAGTACATTGACGGCCCTACTAGATTTCTCAGGAGAAGTTCACAATGCCATGGATATGGGATACCGAACCGAGCTGTTTTCATTGACCTCACAAAAGCCTTTGATACTGTTCACCATGGCTTATTAATCTCACTTCTGCTCAATATTGGGCTAGCTGAGGGACCAGGTGCCTGGGTAAAAAGTTACCTGGCACAACGCTCACAAACAGTAAAAATCTCTGATGTTGTCTCTGACTCTAAACCGGTCCTCTCTGGTGTCCCCAAGGGATCAATCCTAGGCCCTCTCCTTTTCAGCCTATTCCTAAACTCAATCCCTGAATCCTGTCCAGAAAAAATAATACTATATGCTGATGACGCTGTAATTCTCTTCTCTCATAAGGATCCCAAACCACTACATCAGAGCCTGCAACTAGCCTTCTCTTGTGTTGAAAAGTGGTTCCTTGATCACAAGCTGGTCCTAAATCACAAAAAAACAAAAAACATGCTTTTTGCCAGTCATCAAAACAGAAAAAGGCATATTCCACTCACAATAAAAACTTCCTTTGGGAATACACTTGAACAAGTGAATGCATTCAAATACCTTGGCATCACATTTGATCAATGTCTTACCTTTGCAACCCACATTGATAACACAGCAAAAACAGTGAACCAACACATTGGAATACTGTTCCAGAACCGTCAATTCTCTAACCAAGCTGCCCTGAGGATTGTTATACAAAGCTCCGTCATCTCAATCATAGACTATGGTCTAATTATCTATGGCTCTACTACTACCACCGCACTAAGGCGCATCTCAACAGCCCTAAACAAGGCCTGTCAACTCCTCACTGGAGAGCAGAGACAGACCCACGCCTGTGAGCTGTATACAGAAACCAGCTGGTTACAACTCTCTAATTGCCTAATGTATCTCACATGCTTGATGGCAAAAAAATCAATCTTGGGACTCACTCCGCCATGTATCCAAGATCTACTCTGCCTGAATAATGGCACTCATCCCACCAGAAGATCTTTGCACCAACCTTTTCAGGTCCCCAGATACCAGACTGCTCAGGGATAAAGATCATTTGCCTATCATGCCCCTACCTGGTACAATGCCCTTAGCTTACCCACTCTATCCTCCACATCACTGGGAGCTTTCAAATCTATGCTATACGCTAACCTCACAGCCACCAGCTCCTGTGACTGCTTTGACTAAAGACTCTACCCTCTGACTGCACTTACAGCTGTCCATCACTTGCCACGACCCCTCACTTGACAAAGACACTCTGCGTACCACTAACTGGTCCTGTCTGCTACTGAACTTTTTCCTTTTTTCTCCCTCTATCTCCTCCTACTTTTTCCCACCTTATCTTTTCCTTAAATGCCTCTGAATTTCTTTCTTTCTTGTAATTGAATATTACTGTTTTATTGCAGCCTTTATAAATTGCTTGCCAATTGTTGTAACATGTCTTGTTGTTATGTACTTTTATGATGTGGAACCTTTGTAAAACAGCCTTGGCTCAAAGGTATTAATTTCTAGAACAATAAACTATAAACTATATTTTGCCAGTTGGGGGGATGCAGTGCACTGCAGTAACAGTCTGAAACCAAGAAACCATAAAGCAGTATAAAATCACACAGATGCAGTGGATAGCAGGTTCACACTGCTGCAATTACTCTGTGGCACAATAAAATGTGTCTGATTTGATGGCATGTGTCATACACACACATACTACAAGTAATGCATAGCAAATTGAAAATTTCAGTAATATAACTAAATCTTTTAAACAAATTGAAATTATGCACTGCTGCACCACAACAATCAGCAAAAAAATGTAAAGAATTACTGAAAATATTACTATGTATACATTAACACAGTTATACAAAAAAAATATAACCAAAACAGAAAGACTGCCTTTTTACAACTACGGGCGGAGCCTACAGGAGTATTGCATGTACAAAAGGAGTGATGTCATGTTTTCGGTCTGTGGAACTGACTGAAGGTGTAAATAGTCTACTCCGCTTTACCCTCCTCCAAGAAATGTTTTCGGCCCTCAAATAAATACGCTTTCATGTTAGCCAATGGTTGCAGGGTACTATTTTCTTTCTTAAATGGGTGGTACAAGAACTGGAACCTGAGTAGTGGGAGGCAGCATTGTTTTTTGGGGGGAAGTAAGGTCCACCCCACCTCCACCCAAGAAGCTCCAAAAGGTCCATCCCACCTTTTTTTTATTCATGTGGAAGGGGCATAAGGTGGATCTATCACCCTGAAAGAAGACTCACATGTTTGGGATGTAGAACAAGGAACAGAAAAAGAAGTCTGGAGTCCCCGTATTTTGTTAAGAACTAGAACAGAAGATACCTAAAATGCCTTCAAACTGACTTAAAAACCATTGGAACAAATGATTATCAGAGTCACCTGGTGTCCCAAAAGGAAAGACCAAGAAGTGTCTAAAAACTAAGGAAAATAGCTTTCAGGTATTTCTTAAACATTTATATACTAAAAACAAAGTTCAGCTTTTGGGATTAACAATATTTGTTTATCATATTCTATCTATCTATATATATAGTTTGTCTTTTTAGTAGTTTCAAAATCTTGAAAGCATTGCTGTTACTAATGCATTTAGAAATAATTTTTTAACTGTCTTTACAGATAACCTTGAAAGCATTGGTGTTACTAATGCATTTAGAAATACATTTTTTTAATTGTCTGTACAGATAAATCATGCATGCTCATGTGAGGGCACATTTTGTGATGAATTGTATTTTTCTTTCTAAAGGAGTAGTCCACCCAGAATGTGCAAAAAACATATGCTATGTTGAGTGTTTTGATATGTATGTTAAATCTTAGTGCATCCTTCCCTTTGTCTGCTATTAGGAGTTTTTCCTAAATTAGCTTGCTAGCGGTATGGTAGTTTTATGACCCCTGGGGATCTCCATAACAAATAGTTTTATTGGCTTTCTTTCTCCTACGATACCCCCTGTCTCATGTGATAGTGATGTATCCATGCCTTTAGATTTAGCATGTATACTGCTTTAAAATTAGTTTAGCAATAGCAGAGCCCTGTAACTGTTCTTATCCAGGGAGCACAAATGTCAACAGTTAGTTTACCAGATACCTGAGAGCAAGCTATCTGAGGTTTCTGTAAGACAACAGCTACTAAATAGCTTTAATTCACTATTTTTGTTTTCTCTGTGCATCAGGTCTAACTAGCGGGAGTGTTTTAACATAAAAAAAATGATGAATTAGAGCTATTTGGCAGCTGTTTTCTTACAGAAACCCCAGTTAGGTAGCTTTATATATGTATTACTACCAGTTTTGAGTTCTCACTTCAATCCAGTGTTTTGTTTCTGCCTAGGCTGTTAGATGAGTTTTTCTAATTTTCCCTGGGTGTTTTATGACATCTGGGGCTGTCATTCAAGTTTGTTTTAGTGCATCTTCTCCAAGTTAGTCTTCATGGTGTACCCTTTGGTTTGATGTCTAATTGCTCCTACAGCAGGCCAGTGTCTTGTTACAGTGTCTTGCTTAGCCACAGCAGAGAAAAAACACTGCAGCCTGGATTCACAGTGCTATACAATATACTATAGAAATTTACATGTTTAAAACACACACACACACACACACACACACACACACCAAGCAGAACACAGCTGGATAAGGTACCAGCATTTAGGAAACCTGTCATACTTACCCAGAGTCTAGCAATGTGAATCCTGGCTGTGACTATAGGTGTTTACAACTGAATGATAATAACCACATTTGCTTCATTTGCAAATAGGTAGGCATTTGTGTCTAATTTCCATTTGACTTATTGTAGTTTGCACATAGAATCTGAAAAATTCCTAACATGCTGTATTGTGATTTAATGAACTGATAAATGGGGATTTTAGTTTCTTTTACAAATTCTTTTTTTCTGACCATGGATATACTAAAACAAAAATTTATCAATAAAATGTTTTTAAATAAAGAGTTTAACTCACAGCAGCGGAAGAAGCATGTTGGCATTAAAAGCTTAGTGGCGTGGATGTAGAGGCACCAGTATTTAAGCATGACTTTGGTAGAGGACTAATTGTGACTGGGGGGTGAGGGAGGGAGTGAGTCTTTATATTTGTAGCATAATGATTTTCTGAAACTTCAACCTCCAATGGATTAGACTCTGTAGCCATCTGTACAGTATATCACTAAGCCATATGCAGTGTGGTATGGGTAAAACCCAGATCACCAGACCAGGACTAGTGCTGTAAAATCTGTACTGGGTACAGCTTGTGCAAATATTACTGATCCAGTGGATCAAAAAAAAACATATGTGCAAATAAATAAATAAAATACTCGGCTTCGCCTCGTGCTTCAACCCACACCAGGAGTGACATTATTACATGATAACACACACCCTGTCATGCCTTATTGCTTAAATATGCCCTTTCTCAATGTCGTATACTTTGATTCAGTTAGTGTATGCAACAGCCTTCATGTGAACACTCTGGGCTTCTCTTTGACTCCTGATGTCTATTTGCTTTAGCTATTGTATATTGTTTGAACTGCTTTGGTCTTCTTGATGTGGTGCCTGTGTGCCTAAACTATGTAATATGTTTATCTACTGCTACCCATGTATCTCTAGTGAATGATTGTAATAACTGTCTGCTCTCTGAGACTTTGTTTTTGGACTTGCTAACTGTGCTGTCTTTGCATTAGTTTTGTCGAAGTGCCTTTGTAAATAAGTCTCTGACTCAAAGGTTTGTAAATCTGATATTTTTTAAAATAAATAAATAAATGTTTATGTTTAAGCCCATGAAACACTCTTGTCTAGTTAATGCATTCACAGTCGTAGTGGCTCTGCCAGAGTTTGTTCTTCCAGTTAATCTACCTCCACCACAGATATGCCCCTCTCCCAAAGCACACTTCAAGTGTCTGTTAGTACATAGACTGAATGTTCTAAATTAACATTCAAAATCCATGCACAAACAATTAGCACTCAATGATATGAGCACAGGAGGGTTTCCCTATAAGCAATGTACTAAATTTTGAGCAAATAAAATTACTCAAAAAGGTTTTTTTTAACAGTTTTTAGAGGATTTGAATCACAGAGTTCTGATAGAAAACTGTCTCCAGCTACCACTGCACACACACTACACAGAACTGAGGCTGTGCAGAAAAATCTAGAGCCCATGTGACCTGCAATACCATGAATCACTGCAAAATTTGACTTAGAGCTCAGTAACAAGGTGAAGTGATGCAAAGTACATTGATTGCTATGTACTTCATATTAAAATTGGTTTATAAGTGGTTGGGGAAGGCAGAGTAATGCAAAGTCATTGTTATCAGTGGAACTCACGTTCCTCATTATGATGCAAAGTACTCCACTTCACATTGTGGATTACTTCACGGATTCTGCATTACTATGCGAACTGTTTCGTGGAGTGAATTTTGGCCACTTCACCCACCTCTACTATCCAATAGTCTACAGGTTCACCTGGTATACTCTAGGGCTTCATTCTTGGCCCATTCCTATTTACCCTGTACCTGAACTCTCTCCCTCAGCCTGCACCAGACATCTCCTCCTCTATGTGGATGATGCAGTGATTTTCAGTCACCACCCTGACCCCACCTTGCTTCAACAGGTCCTGCAGCACTCCTTCAAGGAGGTTGCATCCTGGTTTTCAACCCGTAAACATATTCTCAATTATAAAAAAACAAAGCTAATGCTATTTTTACACCACCAAAATAAGTACAAGTCCTCCGCCCTCTCCATCCTGAATTCTCATGGCACCCCTTCCCTCAGAATCTATTCCCCATTTTAAATACCTTGGTATCACCCTCAATCCTGTTCTCTCCTTCCATTAACCTGCTTCTGGCAAGATTACCAGTAGGCATTTGAAATAGGGACTTTCAGAGCATGTTCCCATTTAGCTTTGGATTCTGAGGACTGAGATGGGATTGCATCCCATAGCTCAGAATAGATTTTAGAAGCTTAGCCTTTAAAGTGAGAGAGCCATCGGGTTGCCACCACTGTAGAGGGATGTACAGTATCTTGATTACAGTTTTCAGATATACAGTTATAAAGCTTCAGAGTTGCAGATGCTTGCAGAAATCTGCCCTACCTATCCCTGCTTATTAAGTTAGCTCCTGAAAGGAAAAAACACTCATCCCATCTGCAGCCATAACATCTGTAAAAGTGGTAATACCCTTTTTCTCCCAATGAGTTCAGTGCAAAGGTTTATGGTCTCTCTGGAGCATCTCATTGCCCCATAAGGGAGTCCAGAAAAGGGGGAGTGGGTCTGCTTTTAGTTTGTTATGCACCTTCTTCCATACATTCACCAAAGGAGCTGTAGTTTGGTGCCCGAGGATGTTCCTGGAAAGGGAGTAATAGATCAGAAGTGGCAGGCTGAGGACCTGAGCTGCTCATTTTTCCATATGCAGCCACTGGTGGGAATCTGGTTCTATTGGGGTGAACCATTTCAGGGTTTGAGCAGTTGAGTAAGCCCATTTATATCCCCCTAGCCAAGGAAGGCACCAGGTCGCATCTTTCCAATGGCCTCTCAACTTGTTTTTACTATGTTATTGTTTCTTCTGATCCCAGATGAATTTACCAAAAAGAGCATCTATGGCACTGTACCACTTGGCAGGTACTTCCAGAGGTATGTGGGAGATGGTGTAAAGTAACTTGGGTGCTGAAATCATTTTAATTGTCAAGACTTTCCCTATAAAGATATAGTGCCTGTCATATCTCTAGTTCTATTCTAAGCTATGCCACTAGGGGTTTCAGATTAAGATCCCACATTTTGGAAAGATCAGGGGTGATGTGAACACCCAAGTAGATCAGTGCATCTTGGGTCCAGTGTAGGCCAAAGGGGGCTACATGAGCAGAGGTACAGAGGGCATTTATGGGAAGAACCTCAGTCTTTGAACGGTTCATTTTCAGCCCTGAATGTGCTGCAAACTCTGCCAGAAGGGATGAAAGAGCCAGAAGTGAGGTCTGCACACTCTCTAGTGGGACCAATAGATTGTCTGCATACATAAATGTTGCATAGGGTCTGTTCTCAATAGTGATGCCCTGTATACAAGGATGCTGCCTTATAGCAGCCACCAGGGCTTCTACCACCAGAACAAACAGCAGAGGGGACAATGGTCAGTCCTGCCTAGTACCTATGTGCAAAAGGAAGGGATCTGACAAGACTGCATTTGTTAAGATTTTTGCCATTGGCATATGATAGAGTGCGGAAACCCAACTCCTAAATCACTCTCCGAATGTACTGAAGAACCAGTGCCAGATAGTCCCACTCCAGAGAGTCAAAAGCCTTCTCAAAATCTATGGCTACTTCTGCAGCTGGAGTGGGAAGGGATCAGACATGATGGAGTATATTAATCATAGAATGAATATGGTCTCTACTGTACCATCTGGGGACAAAGCCAACTTGAGAGGGATGAATAAGGGACAAGAGAAGGGGGTTTAATCTGGAGGACAGAATTTCGTCGAATAGTTTGCTGTCTGCATTTATAAGAGAAATAGGCTGGTAGCACAAGGGTAGTGTGGGATCCTTCCCCTTTTTGGGGAAGACAGTAATAACAGCTTCTCGTAGGATAGGGAGGAAAGCCAGTTGTCAGGGCATCATTATACACAGTGCTAAGCAGAAGGGCAACATGATAATGAATCAACTGCCATATTTCCAGGGGAAACCATCTCCTCCCAGGGGCCTTGTCAGAGTTCAAAGCTTTAAGGTCTATCTACACCTCAGAGGGAGAGATAGGAGCTTCTAGCAGGGCACCCTGCTGAGGGGAGAGCTTAGAAAGGTTTAGGGAGGCCAAGAAGCCCTTCACAGCCTCTGTGGCCACAGGTCTGAAGGACATGTATAGTTCTGAGCAGCAGTGCTTCAAAATTGCATTAATTTGGCCGGGGTTCTGTGGAGGCCTTCCCAGTGTTATCCCTCAGGCCTGTGATGTGGTGTTCTGCCTGCTGCTTCCTTAACCTATGCACTAAAAGCTCCCTCCCTTTTACAACCCCTCTCAGAATCTGTGTTTCAGTCAGAGAATGGCTACCTTGGCCTTGCATGCCAGTCAGAGCCAGGCAATGTTGCGAGCCAGTGAGATTGCATTTTATGATGTGGGGATTGTTTAGATTCTAGCTCTAATGTTTTAAGTTGCTCCTTCAGTGAGCTAAGTGTCTGTTCCCTTTGCCTCCATCTTCTAGCTGCAAATCCCATAATGGCCCCCCAAAGAGTTGCCTTCAGGGCCTCCCAGGTATTGCCTGCCAATGTAACTGATGGGGGATTCTCAGCTTAGAAGTGAGACACCTCCTTTGTAAGCCACAGCTGAAAGTCAAGGTCACAGAGCAGAAGAGGGTCCAGCTTCCATGTGGAGCAAGGGAGAGTCTAATGTCCTCAAAGAATGTTAAGGTTGACTGGGGAGTGATCTGAAATGACCATTAGCATAATTTTGGAACCAGTCAAGCTCTGTGCTATGCTCATTGAGACCAGCCAGTAATCTAGCCTGCTATAGGTGCCATGTACCGGGTAGAAGAAGGTGTAGTCCCTCTCTCATGGGTTGACTCACCAAATGTCCGATGGCCCTATGTCCACCAAGAGCTGTTGCATGGACAGCCTGGCTCTGGGATGGTGGTCTAGGACTGTGGAGCTACAATCAACTTGAGGCACCAGGGGGAAATTAAAGTCCCTGCTCACAATAATTAGAGTGATGGGCTGTGCTAGGGAGCCTAGGGCTTGAGCTACCTCATGAAAAAATGCCAGAGCATCTTCATTTGGTCTGTAGATGTTACCCAGGAGTAAGGGGACTTCTGGGGTGTCCATTAGCACCAGGACCCATCTCTCCTGTGTATGATGTCTCTTTTGAATCAGGGTCCATTTCAAATTTTTGTTTAGGAGTATGGCCACCCCTCTCTTTTTAGCAGGGGCAGAGGATGAGAAGACCTCCCCCACCCATTCTCTTGCCAGCTTGTCAAGGTTCTGTCTGTTCAATTTAGTATCTTGCAGGAATGCCAGATTAGTCCGCAGCTTTTTAAAGTGAGATAGCACTTGCTTGCACTTTACCATGGTGTTGAGGCCCCACACATTCCAGGTGTACCCATGTACAGTATGTCACCCATGGTTTAGATAGGGAGGTGCAGTCATGCAAGGGGGCAGAAAAGGAGTGCTACAAGGGCTGCAGTCTGATCTGGGACTCCATGCAGCATATGACCCCTAAGGGAGGTGACTACTCCACACCTGGCATTTATCGCCCCATCGCTTTCCTTCCAACTCTTGATAAACTTCAAGAACATCTGGTTCTCTCCCAACTATCAACCTTCCTTTCTGACTCCTTTTTCACCCCATTCCAATCCGGTTTTCAGAAGAACCATTCTATCACTACCTCCTTCATCAGGATCACTGACTCTATCCTTACAGGGATGGATGCTGGCCTGATCACCTCAGCCATCTTTGTCAACCTAACTAAAGTGCTCGACATTGTTTCTCACACGTTGCTCCTTAGTTCTCTCTCTGAAGCAGGCCTGGCCTCATCTGCCACAAACTGGTTAAAATCCTACCTCACCAGTAGGACTCAGTCAATAAGAATCACTGACTTAACCTCACCTCCTCTCCCCATCAACACTGGTGTCCCCCAGGGCTCAGCGTTAGGCCTCCTACTCTTCTCCATCTTCATCAATGATCTCCCCACAGCCTGCTCTACCCCCTCTATCCATATATATGCTAACTACACTGTCTTGTACAGCTCTGGCAATAACCCTGTTGCAGTGCAATCCAGCTTACAGTATAACTTCAATCAGGTTCAGCTCTGGTTTGCCTCACAGTAGCTCTCCCTTAACACCAAGAAGACAGTCTCAATGACCTTCAGCACCAGGTAGAGACTCTCTAGGCTTACTTGCCTGTCCTCCTTCCACATCCTTGATGGGACAATCCTTATGGACACATCCTCATTTCAATATCTTGGGGTTTGGCTGTACCAACACCTCCACATCTCTATGCACATTGACGCCATCCTGAAGAAACTGTGCCCCAAGTTTAGTGTGCAGTACAGGAAATGTGGTAGCATCCCACTAACAGCAAGGCATGAACTTGTACAGAAGATGATACTCCACATTTTTGACTACTGTGACATAGTCTATGGTGCTGCTCCCAAATCTTCCCTGACTGAACTGGACACCCTCTTCAACTCCTTCTGCCACTTTGCCTTTGACGCCCCCTCTCGTACACATCACTGTGACCTTTACCATGCCTTATCCTTTCCCCCGTTTAACCACCAACTCTATCACTGTGCCAAAATAACCTCCAAATTCTGGCTTGGTGAACTCCCCCTTACCTCTTAGCTTCCTTTTCTACCCCACCCCACCCTCCCACTCCCCACGTTCCAGCAACACGCAGACTCTGATGGTACCACGATGATCCACCCTCACTGATCAGTCAGTTTTTTCCCACCATTTCCCTAAAATCTAGAATGCTCTCCCACACCAAACACGCCACTCTTCTTCCACCTATTCCTTAGGGTCTGCACTTCATAATTTCCTCTCTCTTCCAGCTGCACCTGCTTTAATCCTCCTTAATTTCCTTTTGCCTCATTCCTGCTCAACCGGCACCCCAATGCCCTTGAAGGTTCCTCAGCATCCTGAAGGGGTATGAGGTTTTGGTGAGCTGCTCTCAACATCCTTTTCCACTTTGTACATTGATCTTGCTCACCAGCTCCTATTACTTAGGGTCTGCACTTCATAATTTCCTCTCTTCCAGCTGCACCTGCTTCAGTCCTCCATAGCTTCTTTTACTTCATTCCTGCTTAACCACCACCCTGACCCCCTTGCAAGATTCTCAGCATCCTGAAGGGATACTAGATTTTGGAGGGCTTCTCTCAACATCCTTCCCCCTTTGTACATTGCTCTTGCTTACCAGCTTCTTGCTTCGCTTTGCAGGGTTCTCAGCATCCTGAAGGGGAATTAGGTTTACGTGGGCTTCCCTCTCCCTCTTCCACTGCCACTTTCCCCTCCTAGCCTTCTACAACTCTTCTTAGCTACCACCATCCCTACCTCATTCTAGGATTATTGCCTACTCCCTTATTAGCACTTGGTTTACTGCCTTTGTGATTAGCACTTGAAACATCGTTGCACTAATGGTTGTACTGTTGCAGTATTGACCTGTTGATATTACTCTATCCTGATCTCTGACTACCCATAGCTGTATTTAATTAATTTTTGCATTGTCTGTACTGCTCACCAATTGTGCTTTATTTTTACTATATGCTAAAAATGTAACTGTAAATGCACTTGTACCTATCCTTACCTTATATTATCTATATACTTTTGCATTTTTCTGATCCTCATTGTACCCCCAAGGTTGCACCAAGAGATGAGCAACTTGCTGTTCAATGTGCCTTCCTGTGAAACATTTCAATAAATAAATCAATAAATAAATGTCCACCATACCATTTAACTATAACTTGTGGTATTGTCACCAACGTATTCGACATTTGCATAACTTGTGTCACCTGGTCCTTATTTAACTTAACTAAACCTACTGGGCAAATGGCCCAGACTACTAACTAAACAACAATAACATGAGGTACAAAGCCTGAAGCCAGAATATCTGATTAGTAAGGAGGACGAAGGTCGTCGATCATGCTGCCAAGGACTCCTCCTTCTCTCACGGGGGGAAGTAAATATGGTCCTGCAACAACCGGACGAAAATGTGTGACCTAATAAAGGTCAGCCTGAGATGGCCCTTTCAGAATTTGAGAAAAGAATAGGGTGTCATCTTTTAAGAGGTCACGGGGAATGCGAGGCAAGTGATAAAATGTCTGCCCACCATGTCCCAAGCTACCCCGATAGGATAAGACAGTTGAGATGCATGGGGAGTCCCTCACTTCCCCTTGCTATCTTCATTATTGCACACCAGCACAGTGATCTCCCCTAAAAATGGGGGGGCAAGTGGGGCTGCACCCAACCTTATCATACATACAGATTGTGGGTCCAGGGAGGGGCAGCCCAGAGGAGATCACCCCTCATCATACCCCATGAGCACAGCTTCTACAGTGGCCTAATGGCCAAAAGGGGGAACAAAAAAGGAGCTGTGGCCCATTATGTGCTGTCTATGTGGGGGGGTCAGGCATGGGAGCGGTATGGGTACTCCGTGGGGGGGGGGATGGATGTACCAGTCAATGTGAAATATCTTCTACAAGGTACAGACAAATAAGTCCCAAAGTCATATAGCATTATGTGCTGATAGTCTCGAAATGGTCTGTCAGAGGCATTCCTCAAGCCATGCCCCATAGAGCAGAGTGGCAGAAACTACCCCAATCTGGTTGCCTGTTTGGGATCCACAGGCTGACAGGCAATGGAGATTCAATAATCAGAAGCCAAGGCATGAGTTGCCTGAGGTGCATCCAGTCCGCTGGTGCAGCAGCCATGGGAGGGGCCTGGGGGAGAAAAAAAGACAGCAGGACACCCTGGCAGGGCACAAGACAGGTTTCTCCCTATTTCTCAGCCCCCCCCCAACAGATCCCCAAAACCAAGACCACAAAGTAAAAGTAGCACTTATCTGATTTCTGTTCAGGTAGGGCCTGTCACCACCAAAGGTCGAGGATCTTCCATCTGCTGGGTCCCACTGACAATGTTAGACTGATGTGATTGGGGAGAAACATGGTCTCCCTGAATGTCCTTTGTGTCTGCTAGGCCAACAGCAGCAATTTATGCCAATGATTTGCTGGAGTCTGGTGAGGTAACTCCTGTCCTGGTATCTTGCATTGTTGCATCCACCTCAGTCAGCTCTGGCATGGCAAGGGTCTCAGATTGAAGGGCTGTAAATCTGTTGGGGTTGTATAAAGCCTGAAGACTTGTGATTTCCTCCACCACAGAGATCTCATCAAATGGTGAGCTGTCTGGGTGCACTCTTTCAGATGGATGTTGTCTGCGCTCATGGCATTATGGGGTGTGCTGTTTCTTTGTTCTGGGGGAGTACAACCCCTGAAAGACCTATACCTCTGAGCTCCTTGTTTGTTGCACTATGAAAACAAACTGCTCAGTCTCCCCTTGATCTACTGGTGAGGAGCGCCTCATCCCTCTAGGGATTCCTTGTCCTCTGAACTCCAAGGGGTAAGTTTTCTGGACAAAATCCATTAGATTGTCAGGGTGGGTGAAGAGAAGAGGGATCCAATTGTAAATGAGCCTCATCATGGCTGGGTATTGTAGTAAAAATGGTATGTTTAGCTTGTGGAGTATCTTGCGGCAATCTGTGTATGCTTTGCATTTCTCCAATAGATCCCTCGCATAGTCTTGAAAGATTTGAATATGTTGGCCCTTCCACATCAGCTTCCCTTTGCTTCTGGCTGCTGCAGAGATCATTTCCTTTTGTTGTAAGTAGAGAAAGTGAGCCAGCAGGGGTCTGGGCCTTTCTCCCTGCCTGTGCAGGTGTGCAAGAGAGTGGTGGGCCCACTCTATCTGTATCAGTGTGCTGGAGAGCAGATCAAGCAGCTGAGGGGGGCATATTTTGGAGAAGGCAGATAGTGTCTCGCTGTTCGGCTCCCTCCGGAAAGCCAACAAATCTGAGGTTGTTGCGCTGGCTATGATTCTCTAAATTGTTCACTTTTTTTTGCAGTACATGAATAGCCCTGGTCTGTTCCCTTATGATAGCAGTCATCTGTTGTATTGCAACCTCATGGGAGCTGATCTGGTGCTCCGTTTGAAACAGTCACACTTCTATAGACTGCAGGGTTTGAGTATTATTGTTAAGGATGTAAATCCGTCACAGAGGACAAGGAGGTCACGGAAACCGTGACATTCAGGTGCCTCCGTGACTTTTGCCTTTTTGCCAGTTTCCCTTTTGCACATGCGCAGTAGAGCACTGTCCATTTGCAATGCACATGCGTGAGTGTCATGATGCTCTAGCTCCTCAGAAATGGCCTCTATGCAGGCGCTAACATATTAGCGCCATCTTCTCTGCTCATGCAGCAATTTTCAACAGGGGAGTACAGCCAGGATTCGTGGTGGCTTCTCCGGTCACAAATAAAGTAAAACGCAATCGGACAATGTTCTGACTGTCTGCATTTGTGGGAGGATTGCTGGTGGCCTGGAGGGGGAGGTAACAGACAGTCCAGTGAAGTGTTGAATTGGGGAAGGCAAAAAAGTGAACGTGTGGGCCTGTGTGAGTCTCTGCCTAGAAAGTGAACTTGTGGAGAATTCAGTCTGAGAAAGAGCCAGATCGTGAACTTGTGGAGGGAGTGACCCTGCAAAAGCTAAAGGCAGAGAGACAGGAAAAAAAAACTATCTTATTGTATCCCTGTATCTGTATTTGAGGGATGACTTTTCTTGTGTGGATGTAAGAAAGCCACAGGCAGCAGCTAAACTGAATTCCTGGACTAGGGAGAGTGACATTGTGAGCTGTTGCTTGTGTTTTGCATTAAAACTGCTAAAGGGACAAGGAATAAAATAAAAAGAACTTCTATTGGACAGCACTGCTCAAACAGCATGTCAAGAAAGCACATTAGTTGAGTGGGTGGGTGCTCTGGATTAATTTCATGCTGCTAAAAGAATCACTTTCAAGCAAAGGGCAGGGAGTTTAGACTGAGGCTTTAGAGTGCAAAATATGCAGTAGAAAATGTTTGGCTGATGAAACAGCAGGTGAAGAGCAGCAGTTCTTGAAGAGAGGCGGAGTGCAAGAATTTCCACAGAGAGACACCCCCACCATACTTCATCCTGCCAGGGTCTGGAGAAAAAGTGAACTTTGTGCAAGCCTTAACCTGCCTTGCATTGACCTGCAGCAGGATCATAGCGCAGGAGCAACAGACTGCTCCAGGAACCTGACTAGGGACAGAAGAGAAGGTCTACAGTGAAAGTAAGGTAAGGTCACTTCTTTTTATAACAGGTGTGGGGGGATAGACACTGTGCAGTTAATTGGATTTTCTAAGCAGCAACCCAAGCTTGTTTTACAAAAAAAAAATGTAGTTCCTTTGTATTGTCCGGGCCACACCATGTGTTGCTGCCATCTGTCTCTGTGTGAGCCAGACACCCAAGAGGGGTTGGTGTGCTGTCCTGTCACCAAGATTGACAGAGAGCTAAGTGAGCTCCTGCAGCAGTGTAATGTGGACATGGGTCACTCAGATCCATGGTGGTGTGCGGGGGGTGAATGCTGCTGCCTAGACCGTGCAGCTTAAAAGGAAGACATTAAAGTGACAGTGAACTGAGGTGGCATGCATGGCAGGGTGGGTTTTGTTGGGCTGGGGTTTTGCATCCTAGCCCAAAAAAACCCACCCTGCCATGCATGCCACCTCAGTTTGCTGTCACTGAAATGTCTCCCTTTTAAGCTGCAGTGTCTCAGCAGCAGCATACACCCCCCACACACCACCATGGATCTGAATGACCCAGGCCCAGATTACACTGCTGCATTTGTCCTGCTCAGGCAGGAGTTCAGTCTGGGAATGAGCCAGAAAACAGATAACCCTGCACTGCCACCATGTGTTGCTGCCACCTGGCTTTGTGTGTGAGCCAGACACCCAAGAGAGGTTGGTGTGGTGCCCTGTTGGTGAGATTGACAGAGAACTAAGTTAACTTCTGCCTGAGCAGGACAAATTCAGCTGTGTAATCAGGGTCTGGGTCACTCAGATGCATGGCAGTGTGTGGGGGGTGTATGCTGCTGCTTAGACAGTGCAGCTTAAAAGGAAGGCATCTCAGTGACAGCAAACTGAGGTGGCATGCATGGCAGGGTGTGTTTTGTTATGCTGGGGTTTTGCATCATAGCCCAACAAAACCCACCCTGCCATGCATGCCACCTCAGTTCGCTGTCAGTAAACTGTCTCCCTTTTAAGCTGCACTCCACAGTCTGGGCATGGGTGGCTCACTCACTGTGACATGAAGATCTGTGCCATTCATGCTGTTGATATTTCCATTTTGCCTTTCTCACAGACATCAGCAAAGCAAGTAATGGTCTGCTTTGTCTTTTTTCAACCTAGCAAGCCTCGTCTGGGGGGGGGAAGCTTGTAGCTTGGGACGTGGTGGTTCTACCTGTTAGCGAGTGAAGAGACAGACTGCGATGGCAATGATTAAGATCAAAGAGATCATCTCAGAAGATCAACAAAAGAAGTGTGGGTGTTGGCCTGAAGTGACTGTCCATCCTGCATCCGTCCATCTCATGGACTCCCTCATCCTTCAAAGAAGACACTAAATAGAAGATCAACATCAGATAAGTTTGTCAGTACACAGTCATCTATTGTACTGTACCACCAGTTGTTGAGACAGAGCTGTCATTTAAAAAAAGCACTGTGACACAGAGACAGTTTTATAGATAAAGACATTTATTTCATGAAACTGAGTGATCTAGACTATCAATTGACAGAGCACCAGCTGTTTGTTAGATTGTGATCATTTCGAAACTGCAAGCACGTTGAGCATGCAATACTGTATATTGCCTACAGCTGAATGTTTTGTGCATAGAAACATTTTAAAATACAGCAGTATTAGTACTGTAATTTAATTTTCAACTTTGAAACTGAATCTCAGAGTCAGGATCAGAATCAGTGGAATCACTGAGGCAGACAGTTTTGGAAAATGGAGGTAGCTGCACAACATCTGGGGAAGAAATTATTCTTCTGACAAATACGTCAAATCTAAGATTTCAAAGATGAGTGCAAATGAACGCTTTGCTCAGTATGCTAGTAATGTTTTTCATGTCAGTGATGTCAAATTCTTTTGTTCTACATGCAATGTGCCTGTGGATTTCTCAAGAAAGGCAAGCTGTGACAAACATTTGGGTAGTACAGTGCATCAGAGGAAATACAAAAGTGTAGATCAAGCAAAGTTGCAAGGTGTAAAAAAACAAAAAACTGTGTGAACTGTTTAGAAATTCAGCTGAGGAACAGTTACATAGAAGAACTGAGCTTTATAAATTAACTGAAGCTTTTACAGCAGGCAATATTCCATTGCACATCTTGACAATGCATTTCTCAAGTCCTACTTTGAAAATAGACTGAAATACATTGGGATAATCCCCACAGCCCATCAGCTGAGACAATCTTATTTACCAAAAGTGTTTGAGGACACTAATTTGCTATAAAACAACAGCTTCAGATGTGTAGTGGGGTTAGTATTGTGCGTGATGAAACCACAGATGCTGAAGATAGATATATGTTTAATGTTCTTGTTGTACCAACAGTTAAAGCTTCTGACGAGGGTGACAGTTCCAGCTCCACTACAACAAATTCAAGTGAAACAGTGCTGTCAGCTATTTTGCTTGACTATGTCATACTGGAGAGAACTAATTATAAAAATGTTAGTCAGGCTGTCATAGATGTGCTTCAGAAGTATGAAGTTCCTTTTGATAAGGTTTCAGCTTTTGTGAAGATAATGCTGCATATATGTACAAAGCATTGAGCAGTAGCTTGAAGAACTTGTTCTTGAATGGGGTACATGTCACTTGTACAGCCCATATGCTCAGCTTAATTGGTGACATTTGGCTGAACAATTTTAAACTGGTTAACAGTTTCATTACAGCTGTCAAATGTACTTTTGCTGCATGCTCAGCTCGTAAAGTGAGATTTCGTCAGTTTCTGGTGGACAGTGGTAAAAATGGTTGTGTTCCACCAGCTCCAGTAATTACTCATTGGAATAGCTGGTTCAATGCTGCTTTGTATCATTCTTCACATCTTCAGGAATATGTGGATTTCTTTGGAGAAGATGCGGATGAAAGTGTTGCTATTCAGGACGTTGTTGAGTTAGCACAGTCTGATGAAGTTACGGGTGATCGGCAGATTATACTGCAGTATGCTCCTAGAATAATGCAAGCATTAACAAGTTACAAAGTGGCAGTTCCTCTAGCTCACAAAGTCATTGATGATTTAACAGATTTATACAATTGGGCACAGATTAGCTCTGAGCGGTGTGCACATAGACTCGCAAAGAAAGCTTATGCTGAATGTGCAAATAAAATAAAGTCATACATTGCAGAAGATACGCATTCCAGATTCTGTCAGCCAGTGGCTTCATTTTTTAGAGCTTGTCATGTGTTTGATCCTGGCAGAGTAAAATGGCTCAACATGAGTGAAGATATCGTGTTTGGTGGCATACCATTATTTGAGGAGAACATTAAAGCAAAAATAGAATTTCGTGCATACAGAGATTTTTTTAAAAGAGGTAAACTGTGACAACATGATTAGCTTTTGGAAAAGTATGTCTGAATGATTCCCAGAACTGTCCCAAATTGCACTTCATTGCCTTTCTGTACTGGTAAATAGTGTGGATGCTGAACGCTCATTTTCAGCATATAGTGATGTACTGCGGGATGACTGCAGACTAATTTGTTCTTCAAACTTGTGTATGTATAACATGCTGTTCCAAAATTCTGAAAAAATGTGATTGTTATTTTTTATGTCTCTGACTACAATCCAAGTAAGTCAGTAACTGTTTTGTGCTCAACATAGAAGATAAGATGGGGCTAATTTTATTTGTTTTTTTACAACAAAATATGCTTCACTGTTGTCCGTGCCTGTCATTTCATGTTATTTTTTTTGCAGTCAGGTATTCAAGTTCACTTTGATGTGCAGGTAATTCAACACACCACTGTTTGGCATGTTGTTAACTGCAGATCTTGAAAATGTGTGTGAGGGACAGGTGGCATAAAAATGTTCTCTGTCACATATGTCTGGGACTGCAATGTTGTTGTCCAATGCACACGTAGGTTTGGGCAGAGCATTTCTCTAGGTTGCTGTTTGTTTGCACTAGGAGATGGAGCAGCTGGTAGTGCTTCCACAAATGCTGGATATGCTGTTGCAACAAAGCTTAAATGACTTAATCCAGAGCACCCACCCAGTGGCATGGAGTGAAGTGATGTGGTCACTGCCATGTCAGGTGCGTGGAATGCCACCCCTGTGAACCTCAACTCTATGAGAGGCACCTCAGGCTCTCACTTGCGTTCATCTTCTTCTTCTTCTATAAAGCCCTGTGCTTGCCGTGCATAACAGTGACATCCCACTACACAATGCTTTGTCTGCTGCAGCATAGAGTGCCAGTGTCAGATGTCTCAGAACTTTCTCTTTACCTAGATGGTCTCAGGGATTCCATACTAAAGTTTTTCTCCATGCAAGTCTTAAATTATTGACAGGCAGATTAGGTTGTTATTGTTGTGTTGTCAGTCATTCATTCATTTGTTGATTTCCTTAGACACAGTACTGCCTTAACAGATGCAGCTGGCACTAGTCTATTCTCCTCAGTTTCACAGGCAATCTCAGCATATGTTGTTTCAGGTACATTGCCATGCACATAAAGATGCTGAGAGGGACGTCACAACATTATTCAAGAGTACAACAGTGTATGTTGTAAGTTGTGCTACATACATGTACTGGCATCTGGTGGGACACTACTGTTTGAGTGCTTGGGGACTGCAGGTTAATGGGAAGTGTGTCTTTTCTGCCTGTCTGCAGCCCAAGTGCCAAAACAACCTTAATTTTGCTTCAGAAACTTCTTGTAGCAAAGAAAGAGCACATGTCAGACAACACAGACTGATAGAGTTCTGTCACTGAATTAACATGTTAAGGTTGCAGTAAATAAGTTAAACACTGCAAACCTAACATGTTAATTCAGTGACAGAACTCTATCAGTCTGTGTTGCCTGAAACATGTTCTCTCTTTGCTACAAGATGTTGCTGAAGCAAAATTTAGGTTGTGGCACCTGGGCTACAGACAGGCAGGAAAGACAAGGCTTTGACACCCCAACAATCTTTTCTTGTTCAGCCTGCAGACTAGGTTGGTCAGCACCAGTTAATCGGGCACCTAGCAGGTACTTAGGTGGTGGTCTTAACCTTTTTTTGGGGGGGTCTGCCTTTCCTGTCTCTGGATCTTCAACAGCCCTGCCTACAGTATATGCTGTATTGTTTAAGAGGTTCTTGTGTGAGTTAACAAAACACCACATAGATTTTGGTAAGAGTTGACCTGCTGTTACCAGGAAAAGAAAATAGCAGCTGGGTCAAAATCAATCGTTTGTTTTCTTTCACTCCTTTCATGCTGTACATGCTGGAATCGATTCCAACAAGTTAAGCATTCACTTACATTTTACCGTTCCTCTCAGGAACAAACATTTGAATGTGTTAGATGAAATTGGTATGCTGTGGGTGGTAAAACTGACACTCACATTACAGTGACATTAACTGTCTGCTGTGGACCAGATCCATCCCATCTATCTCTGTTGTGATTCATTGATTCTGAAGAGTGCCGGACAGAGAGAAATATACTGCCCTACTAGGTCCATTTAGCATCATACAACACTGTGACTGCTGCACAGTGACATTTGAGGTGTGCCCTACTGCTAGCATGTCACTTTGTTTTGATTGACCTCCCTGTGAACAGTAATTTAAGGAACAAATATATTCATATACAAGTAATGCTGTTCCTCCTGTTATTTCGGGGCACAGCAGCCAGGTTGGGATTGGTTTGGAACTTTGGCCACAAGTTGTGGTTGGTAACACTTTGTTTCTTACTGTATAGAACAGAAGTAATGCAATGTATGAAAGGTATTAATTCTGGTCTGCGAACCAGAACAACACATACATTTTATATAACAATAAGAATATATCCTTAAAGATGTATGACCTGGGCCAAATGGCACTTCATGTGAACACTTTCCTTAAACAGTATGAAAAAGCAATACATTCAATTATTTGTTGCCAAGACATTGTTGTATTTCTTGTTTTGTGTCTTAACTGACTTTAATAGCATTGTATGTCACTATGAAAGTGCCTGTGACTGTGCCATGACTTTTGTACTTTTGTCCACTACCACCCCGTGAATTTTTTAAAAAGTGGCCGTGACCAAACCATGACTTTTGTCACTTTTTCCTGTGACAAACTTACATCCCTAATTATTGTTAACAGCAGTAGTCATTTGCACCATTTGGGATATTAACTGAGAGAACATCTGTTCTGTTTTTTCCACAGAATTGCTACCGGTATAGGAGAATGATGCCATTTTGCAGGCCTGATGGAGCTCCCGGAGGGATCCTTACAGCAGTCTTCAGGTAAAGCTCCAAACTGAAATGTTTGCCATTTTAAAGCCCCGTTACATTTCTGGAGAGGTTAGGTGTTCACAAAATACAGAAATAGACACCAAGACTGTCGGATGCTGTAGGATTAATCCAAACATTTGAGGAGCTGTAGTCTCAAGCTGCCATATTGGATTAGGGCTATGCCATGCCCCCAGGTTGGAGTTTCTTATGGATGGCATCCACATGCTGCAAAAAGTCAAGGTGCCAGTCTAGCCAGACCCCAAGGCACATAATGAGGGCATGTCGTAAATTGTGACACTATCAAGGGAGTGAAAGGAGGAAGGGAGAGAGGGAGGGCGAGAGGGAGGGGAGCCTGGAGAGCCTCTGCTTAGTGCCAAAGGTCATGGAGACTGTTTTCCTGGCATTTAAAGAGAGTTGATTTGTCTGGAACCAACACTGAATGTCATTAAAATCATGTTGAAGCCTGGCCGTCGGCTCAGAAGGTGGAGGAGTCAGAGGCAAGTAGGACTACCATCAGCATACATATGTATGGATGTAGACAAGCAGGCAGATTGGAGGGCATTTAACAATACTGAGAAAAGTAGCAGGCCTAGGACAGAACCTTGGGGGCACCAGTGTTGATCGGAAGGGAGGGGATAATGATCTGCCAATTTTAACTGATTGAAATCTGCCCACAAGGTAAGAGTGAAATCAGTTAGTTGCAGAGTTTGAGAGTCACGCTGACTTGAGATTTTCAAGGAGGAGAGGATGGGAGACAGCATCGAAGGGTTTGGCCAAATTGACAAAGATGGCAGAGGTGAGAAGGCCTTGGTCAATGCCTGTGAGAATGAAGTCAATAAGCTGGAGGATGGAGGAGGTGGTGGAGTGGTGTTTACAGAAGCCAGACTGGAAGGGGGGTGAAAAAAGAGAAGGAGTCAAACAAGGGGGAGAGGTGCCACAGCACTATGTGTTCCTGGAATTTAGCTAAAGTGCAAAGCAGGGAGATAGGATGGAAGTTGCCGGGGCTTGAGGAGTCACCTCCTTTAGGAAGGAGAGTAACAGTAGCATGCTTCCAGGGATCAGGGACAGAAGCAAGACAGAAGGAGATGTTGAGAAGGGAAGAAACTGGGAAGGCAATGGTAGAGGCAGAGAGGCATAGGAGTTTTGGGTCGAGACCATCAGGGCTCCTACCTTTCAGAGGGTAGAGGGCCAAGAATGCTCTGAGAGAAGCAGCAGAGGTGACAGGAGAGAAGGAGAAGCAGTGTGAAGGAGTGGCAGGAAGGGGTGGGTGGGGAGGGGAAGTAGGGGAGGGAGGAGAGAAAGGTGGAGGCGAATGAGATGAAGAAGGAGTTGAACTCAGAGGCAATGGAAAGATTGGCAGAAATGAGGGGTCTCCCACCTTGAGGACTGTGGATGAGGACTGGGTTGGGGAAGAAGAGGGCATGAATAACCTTCCAGAACTTGGAGGGGTGGCTAAAGTTATCCTGGAAGGAGGAGGAAAAGTACTTAGCTTTGGCAAGTCTGGCAGCTCCGGTGCAAGCATTCTGAATGGTTCAGTACCTACTAATTTTGGCTGGGGAGCCAGAGGGCTTGTGAGTCTTCCATACCAGATCATGTACACAGGAGAAGGCCAGTAATTCTGCTGAGATCCAGGGGAGGTGAGAACCACAGACCCGGGTGTTCCTGAGGTTTTCATCCCACCCTTCTTTACCAAAAGATCTCTCTTCAGACCAGGTGGGCTCTCAGTCACAGCCCATGGCATCCAAGAAAATGAAATGAAAAACACGGTTTATAGACACATTGAAATGTTAGTTTGTTTTATTTGTTAACAGCGTAGGAACACTGGACTGAAGGTCCGTTTTCAGGTTCGACCTGAACATAGAAACAGACAAAAATACAATTCACAAATCACAATAAACCTTCACAAATTATGAACATTTACAAATATTCAGTGATTTTAAATAAACTTTAAGATTTGATTTAAATGCACTTAATGACATGCTTTTACAAAGCCAGCAAGGTAAACTCTTTCAAAAAAGTGTGGCTGCAATAGAAAAGGAACGACTGCCTGATTTAGTTTTATGCAATGTAAGGTTTAACACCACATCAGCAGCTGACCGCAAATTTTCCAAACAAGATCTAATGACAATTATATTGGATAAAGGAAAGTAAGATTTTGCATGGACTGCCTGAAAAATGTGGTAGCCAAGAAAGTAAGCAAATTTGTGATCTATTGAAAATCAATCCAAATTTGAATAAAGTAGGCAATGATGAGTGCGCAATGATGAACCCAGAATAAAACAACAAACGTAATTGTAGGTGACAGTCAAAATATGATTTTCCTTAGTGCCTACACCATAATACAAACAAGCTGTACTCTGAATGAGGCAACAATGAATAATTAGCTATAGACCTGCCAGTTGCTAAAGAAAAACATTTCTTAAACTTAGAAACAAAATGTTTAATGCCAAATGGATCCTAAAAAGAACAAATCCAGAACAAATTGTTTGATACCTTTTATTGGACCAACAAGGATGTTACAAAAAGAACAAAGAGCTTTAGCTTTCAGACCAGCAAGTCCTTTGTCAGAAGCGTAATGAGAATTATTTAGAAAATCCCATATTATTAACACTTAGAACATGCAGAAAAAAAAAACAGAAATCATTTTCATTGGTTTAAAACAGGCCTGCAGACATAATTAAAGTGACACTGGAAAGCTTTAATATCTATTGTGATTTAAACTGAACCAAACTTAAAGGTCAAAGGTTGTTTAAAGATAACAGCAAGCAGAGAGTTACCATGTATCAGTCTAATGGATAAAAAAAACTTAAGATTCTCTGGTCACTAAATTACATGTCAAGTGAAGGAAACCTCCCCAAGACACACATTTCACAAGTGAAGCCACAGTACATCACTCTGCCCAGAATAGAACCTTTCATAATTTGATGACCCTGGAAAAAACCTCTGCATGCTAAAATGTAACATATAACCAAGTAAAAAAATACTAAAAATGAGCCCCAAAATTACAACATCAGAAATTATCTTTACATGGCATACAGAATAATGAAAATGATGTATACCCAAAGTGAGTAAGTGTATCACACTGATGAAAATACAACTGGCTGGAGATAGATTCCCAACATACTCTTAACAAACTATTATGTTAAGACCTTGTTGTAATAAGATGTTATACATGATAATATAAACTGTCAGTGTAAGTGCCAGATAAAAAGAGTGCTAGTCAGGGACCCCCAAGACATTGAGACTATGCAGCCTGATAAGTACAGATTTCAAGAAATTGTCAGTGTATAGTCAAAATAATACATATATAGAAACAGTCCAAGGAATCTAAAACAAAAATTCTTAGGAATTTCTCCCCCCGGGGGAAAGTAACTACTTAAAATGAAATATAGGTACATGAATCCTAATAACCATCAACTGCACCCATCACTACAATAGCTACCCAAAAAAGAATTACACCTGTCAAGAACCCCCACGTAAATGAGACATGTGTCCTAATAAGTACAGAGTGTAAAAACATTACAATGTATACTCAAATTACAGAACAAGCAGAAGGAAGTAAATATCCACTATAATATGAGTACAGAGTCCTAGCCACAATGACAACATAATGTCAAGTACCTGAATATAAGTTTACCTTAATATCCCCACAATATTCACATCCACTATACCCACATAACCACCCATCTCAAATATCCATATTAAAAAGTCAATGTGCCACACTTCTACCCTCACAAAACATACATAAACATATTCACAACCCCACACACATAGACATACCCACACACCCATTCACACAATAGTAATGTGAAAGGCCAACCTGTAGATAACCTGTTAAGAGGGATTGTATAAGAGTCAAAGTCCGAGGCTCACTGAAAACCTAAAATATGTATGTCCATCCTTCAAAGTAAAGGTCCATGTAAGTTTACATGTAATGAGTCATAAATCCAACATCAATGTTCAAGCTATATTCACTGTATTCAGAAGTAACATAAGTCTGATCTCACAAGCATGTCTCTGTTGTGTACTGTTGAAATGCCCTTTCAAGACCGTCACAGGCATATCTGAGATTGAGTGGTCATCCTGAGAGAAGTGTTGTGCCACTGGTTCATCTTCCTATTAATATCATACCTGTGTGAATTCATTCTTTTTGCAGAGCTGTCGTTTCATCTCCTCCACATACCCTGTGTGAGGACATTTCCTGCATTGAATAAGATAAACAACATTGCTTGATGCACATGTATAATTTCCTAATATCTTGAATTGTCTGTTTTGTGAGGTAATCACACAGTCTGAGGTGGAAATGTGCTCACAAGTTTTACATCTGTATTTATTATAGGGTTGTCTGCCATATGATGTCATGGCACTCTGTACAGGTTCAGGTTTACTCCTAATAATCTGGTTGACCAAACTGGGTGGTTGTTTAAAAGATAGTAGTGGCAGTTCTTGAAAAATACAACTAAGGGTTTCATCCGCACTGATTACGTGGTGTAGGTCCTTAATAATCTTACGTAGAAGTTCAAGATTTGGATGATATGTGACTACTAAGGGTGCTAGTTAGTAGTGGTCCTTTCATTATATTGCAGTAGGTGTTCTCTTGGTACTTGTGTAGCATGTTCACTGCTTTGTCAATTTCTCTGGGAGAGTGTCCCTGCTTAATAAAGGTGTTTTTCAAGTTAGCTAAATGTTTATCTCTGTCTTCCTCATTTGAACAGAGATGGTGGTACCGAAGTGCTTGACTATATATGACAGACTTTTTAATAAGATTCGGGTGATTACGTTTCTTGTGTATGTATCTCTGCCTGTCTGTTGGTTTCCTGTAAATACATGTATGTAGGGTTCCATCCTTGACGGTGACAGTGGCATCCAGAAAATTAACACTGGTGGCAGAATATTCCAGGGAAAGCTTAACGGTTGGGTGGAGATTATTAAGTCCCTGTTGAAACTCCTTAAGTGTATCAGTGCCTTCTATCCAAATTATAAACAAATCATCAATGTAATGGAAGTAAGCGAGTGTTTTGTGTACACAGTGCTTTAAAAGTCCTCCTCCAAATTGGCCATAAAGAGATTAGCATACTGTGCAGCCATCCTGGTGCTAATTGCTGTTCTCATAGTTTGACCATAATGTTTCCCATTAAAGCTGAAGTTGTTATGTGTCAGAATGAATTTATCAAATTCCTCCACAATGTCAGGGTCAATGTTGTGGTCCAAACCTCTCTCATACATGTATTTATGGCATGTTGAAATGCCATCTGTATGCGGTATATTAAAACAGAGGGATGTTACATCCATCGTGGCTAAAAGGGCATCAGGTGGCAAGTCCTTATAACCAGAAAGTTTACACAGGAAGTGAGTAGTGTCCTGAATGTAACTGTACCTTTGTATAACCAGCAATTTTAAAATAATTTCTACAAAACCTGAGAACTCCTCTGTCAGGGTTCCATTACCACAGACTACAGGTCTTCCTGGGTTCCCTGGTTTATGTATTATAGGTAGCATGTAGAATGTCCCAGGTTTGGGATCCTCAGTGATGAGGGCAGTTATTCTGTTTCAGACATGGTCTGGAAATAATGTAACCAATCCCTGTAGTTCTCTCCTATAGTCTGTTGTAGGATTATTTTCCAGTTCTCTATAGTAGGCATAGTAGGTATGGTCACTTAACTGTCTGTTGGCTTCCTTAATGTAGTCTTCTCAGTTCAGTATCACCACTGCAGAACCTTTCTCAGCTTTTTTATGACAACATTGTGGTTTGATTTTAGTGTTTGCATCGCCCTGCGTTCCAGTGGAAAGAGGTTGTAGTGGGCTAAAGCTCTTTGTTCTTTTTGTAACATCCTTGTTGCTCCAATAAAAGGTATCAAACAATTTGTTCAGGATTTGTCTAAACTTATAAAGAATACCTAGCGTTCGATTAACATTCCTACTGACTGCTTTGACTTGAAGATGAAATGACAAGTCAGGATTAAGAAGCACTCCCAAATATTTAAACACATCTACCAGTTCAATTGCAGTCCCACCAATATCACTAATCAATAAATCCACAGCATCTTTCAATATATATGGAGTACCAAAAAGCATAGCTTTAGTTTTCCCAACATTCATAATCAAAGAATTAGCCTTTAAACCACTCACAAACTTTATAAAATTCTGATTGTAGACAAACAGACCATTGTGGACTTGATTGGGCTTGTTGAAAAAGAATGTGATCATCTGCATAAAATATCACAAGAATTACACACTGAAGGAAGTTGGTTAATAAAAAGAGAGAACACCAAGGGGCCCAATATGGACCCCTGTGAAAACCACACTTCAAAACACATACATCAGACTGGGAAGATTCAACATAAATAACCTGTGAACGATCAACTAAGTAATTTCTAAAACAATTCACAACCTGTATCGAGAAACCAATCTGTCTCAACTTCACACATAAGAGAGGATGATCCATAAGATCAAAAGCTCTGGTCAGGTCCACAAACACCACACCAGTCAGGGATCCTTTATCAAAACCCCTAAGTATGGATTTTGTGAACCTGACCAGGGCAGTCCCAGTCCCATGTTTTCTCCAAAACTCGTGCTGTTCCTGATACAATAGATTATAACTATCCAAATAATGAGTTACCTGATTTGAGACCAGCTTCTCCAGAACCTTACTCAGTGGGTTGGGGATAGAAATTGGTCTGAAATCTTCAGGAAAAACAGCTCTGTACTTTTTTGGAATAGGGACAACCCTTGCACTTTTCCAGGGAGTTGGTAATAAACAAGTAATTAAACATAAATTAAAAACAGTAGCAAGGGGACCCACAATAAATGGGGAACCTATTTTAACAAAAACAACCATCTAGGCTACCCCTGCAATCATAAAACTTCTAAGGAAAAATACAAACCAATTTCATAACTTCAGATTTAGTTACCCGGCAAAAATAGAATGGTGGAATATTCAAAGGGAGACCGACTGTAGCAAAATAACAATCCAAGAAGGTATGAGAGTCAGAACTGTAAGAAGATAAATTGAAAAATTTAGAGTTAAATAAATTAGCAATTATTTTAGCATCAATATCTTCATGACCATCCACCCTTAACAATTGAATAGAGGTTTTATCTTTTGGGGATAAAAATGAATTGGCAGTATTCCAAAAAGACCTGGCATCTGAAAGACCTTCAGCAAACTTATGGTTATAATAGTCCCTCTTTGCCTGAACCACCACCCTACAAACTTTATTTATATGAAATCTATAAGCTTTGAGTGCAGAGGTGTGTGAAATTAAAAAATTTCACCCAGCAAAATATTTTGCGTAATCCCTGCATTTTGTGAAATATTTCGTGCGTGTGAAACCCCCCCCCCCAGCGAAATGTGGAATTTCACAGGCAAAATGTTAATTTCCTCAGGGAAATGCAGAATTTCACCACCAGATGGTGAAATTCTGCATTGAGAGAGCCAGGTTGGATGATAGTATTTTTAAAAAAGTGTTTTTTCCCCCTCCCATCCACACCAACATGAGAATCTTTATCCTCCCCAAGACCCCACATCCCTAGTGTCTAGTGGTTCCACCCCCCTGGCCGAATGCTGGCCCACAAAATGAATAATCCTCACACCAAACAAGCAAACATATAATAAAACAAAAAAGTAGGAATATTAAAGGGAAAGCCAAGGTCTCGCCTCCACACGTTAATAATGGTCATTTATATAAATAAAGTTTTTTATTGCACATAAACTAGATATTCCTTACACAGTTCAAATTAAATCCTGAAACAACCATCATTAAGTATGATACTGAATATCGTCGAACTTATTTATAGGAGAAGAATGGTCACAACAACACACTTAATTTTACATTTCTAGGCCATTTTCTGACAAATTCCAGCCCTTTACTAATCTACTAATATCAACTATACAACAATAACACCATATACTGTAACTACGCAAATACAAAATAACCAGGCTATATTTATATGCGTTCAGCTGATAAACCAATGGCATCAACAAAGGTAAAACTCCTGAGGAAAAAAGCTAAATAACATACCATAAATACTGCCCATTTCTTGCTGCCATATTTACATGCAAAAATCCCAAAGGCTTAGTTATCATTCTATTAATTTTCTTTGCTTTTACATGTGCAAAGGGGAGTAGATCTCAGAGCAGACATACAATAAACACTGGTGCTACTGATCATTTCTTGCTGGCAACAAAAAAAGCTGAACCGGGGTTTTCACAAGCAGGAATTCCAAAGATTGATTTCCCTGAAAACCACTTTTCTTCTCAGTTATCAAATGTCACTGCCTTGAAATGTGAACCCTTTTGTCAGGTATTCATTTAGCCTACATGCATATAATTAAGTGGGGAAGCAACATCAAAAAAGGGATCTCAGATCACAGGAGAAGGGTTGAGACAGAACGACTGATTGAGCAAGAGACTGAACACAAGAAAGACAGAAAGAGATAATAATGTGACCAGGAATGCAAGATTGTGTTAAATTTCACTCACTCCAATTGCAACTAACACGAGCTTCAGGGAAGAAAGTAATAGGATTAGTGGATTGTATATACAGTACCATTAAATTATACATCTTTTTTCTTCCAAACTAAGGCATCAATATGTCCACCATCCATGCTGCATGCCCTTTCAGACCAAGACAAGATGCTGTGCTAAAATTTTATTGCAAAATATTCTGTGACATTTTCACTCCCCTCCCCTACAGGACACTACAATTCAGTCATCCAACTTTTGCAATAATCCCAGTTTTTAGTTACTTCTGAGTTAGTTTCAAACAAATTTGGCCTCACTCCCAGTTTTGTATTCTTGTTCATGAAATCTGGTAAAAACTATACTGAATTGTAAATGCACATGGGGCCTCATCATTGCAAACTCTCAGGGCTGGATTTTCAAAGCCCCAGGTATGACGCAAGGGGACATGCACCAAACAACAGTTGCGCAAGGGAGTCTAGTATCTAACATCGTGCCAGACCCAATTTTCAAAGGAGCACTGCATCAAAGGCAGTCCACCCTGTGTCAAAGGTGGCTGCATCAGCCTTGCACCTTACAAATGGCAGCACCATGATGCAAGCTGTCTTGCACCACAGAAATGGTGCAAGACCGCACCTGTGGGGATTTCAAAGTTGCACCACTGACACCAAACATGTCAAAGTACTGTCAGCTGCTAGACCAGCCTGAGCTGGTCTAAGGGACACTAGAGCATATAAAGAGACCCAAAGCAGGTGGTCAGACCTGACTATGCTAATATTAAGGGCCAGTAATCTCCTGCAGGACTAGTTTAAAACATTTTGGGGGCTTAGTTTTGGCCGTTTCATCTGCCATCTTGTTTATGTAGCTTGCGTCATTTTCGTCCTTTGTGTCATTTGTTTGACTCAGCTTGCACCATTTTGGTTACTCACCTTGCACCAGTTTTACTCAGTTTGCACCATTTTTCATTAATTTGCACCATTTCTACTCAGTTTGCACCATTTTTCATCAGTTTGCACCATTTTTGTACTCAGTTTGTGTCATTTTCATTCCTTGTGTCATTTTGCTGACTTAACATGCACCATTTTTGACCCAACTTACACCATTTACTTTGGTATAGCTTGCATCATTCCCATCCCTTATGCCATTGTGTTGACACAGTGGACCTCTTGGGTCAGTTTGTAGGACTTTGTCACACAGACCACTTTTCTTGCAAAATGTGGTGCACAGTATTTGGCGCACCAAGATCTGATTCAAGCTGGTCGTTTGACACAGCTTGCATGGATCTAAGGGCTCTTTGAAAATCTAGCCCTTAATTCCTAAATACTATTTTGTGTTAGCCAGTCAGTTAAAATATCTAGAGCATCTGAAGGTTTGTGGCTTCCACTTTGCAATTATGCAGAAAGATGGCTCATTTCTGCTAATAATCATTCAAGAAAGTAATTATTTGAATATATAATAATTACTATATTGAATGATTATTAGCAGAAAAGAGCCATCTTGCTGCATAATTGCAAAGTGGGAGCCACAAACCTTACATTCTCAGTGAACAACACAAATCTTTTAATAATATATGGAAACCACTCCAGGATGCTATAGATAACTGCAGATTAGATTAATACAGATTATAGGAAGAGGGGGAAGAGAGAGAGAGAGAGAGAGAGAGAGAGAGACAGACTAAGCACAAATGAGTATAAGTATTTAAAATTTTAACAGGAAAATTTAATCATAGTTTTCTCTTTTTTGTTATTAATTTCTTTTTTAACTTTTGGACCCTTAGGAAGGTAGGACAGTATGACAAATGATGATGGAATATCAGCTTAAATCTATGATGACTAATTTTATCATAAAACTATATGGCTGTTTGATCCTTTTCTGAGTCATATCGGTAAAAAAAAAAAAGAAAAAAAAAGAAAGAAAGAAATTATTTATGGCACAAGCTGCCGATTATTTATTGTGTGTAGTGGATCTTTTCTATTTTCTTACATGTTTATCTGATCATTGAAATTTCCAAGTGGCCTCTTACTCTTACCTGGATGTATGGCACAGCTGCCTGAGATATTAGAGTGCCATCGATCCTGTGGGTTTTGTGACGATGATGAACTGGAGTTCGGGATGAGTGAGGAATCAGATGTCCGTGATTTGAAATAATTCCAAGTTTTTGATGGAAAGACTAACTGCAGCCCCTGCCCTGTTGAATCTGGGAGATGGGGTCATTCTTCATTTGGATGGTGATTGGGCGATAGGCCTGGGGGGGGCACTGCACACCAGGGCTTTGGGAAATGTATTTTTATTTGCAATTATGGATGGGGGATGGGGCAGAATCTCCATGGGGAGGGTTCTTTCATATTGTGGGCCAGCAATTGGCCAGGTGGTGGTAACACTAGGCACCAGGGATGTGGGGTGTTGGGTGATAAGATTTTTATGTTGTGTGGACGGGATGGGGGAAAACACTTTTAATTTTTTTCATACTGGAAATTCCATATTTTACACTGGCAAAATTCCTTCAAATTGAGTGAATTTCACAAAATATTTTGTGGGGCAAAATTCCCAATTTCACCAGAATTTCGCTGGTGAAATAAAATTTTGCTGCATCCCTAATTGAGTGATGCAGTAGATGGAAATTGTGTATAGGCATCCCAGGCCAAATTCCTTAATTGAATACAATCTTTAATTTCACAGGTAAACCAACCATTAATGGTGCCTCTAACCCTTAATATCCACAACTGAAAAAACTGATCCTGAACTGGGAGTAGCTGTTTACATAAGTAGTCCACTGCACAATTAGGATCTGGAATCAAATAAAGAAATGATCAATCAATTTGCAGTAACTGCATTTTTAAGGAGTTCTAGGTTAACTTGTTTAAAGTTCCATGACTGAATAAATCTAGTAGGAAGCATTTGTCTTCTTAGGTTTAGGGTGCAAAAAGAAGCCAAATGATCACTAACAGACACACTTAGAACACCAGAAGAAGAAGAAGAAGAAGAAGAAGAAGAAGAAGAAGAAGCAATATGGGGACTATTAGTGACAACCCAGTCAACAATAGAATGATTTTCTGGCAAAGAGTTAAGACGAGATGGTTTATGTAGTAACTGATGGAGACCATAGGACTGTAGACAAACATCCAAGCCCAAAGCATCACAGTTAACCCAATCTAAATTCATGTTATCAACAAGCACAACATCTTTTTTTTCTGTATTAAGTTCATCGAAGAATCCAAAAATTCCTTCATCCTTGATAACCCACTCTGTGGAGGATTGTACAAGCATCCAGTGTTCACATTTTTACAACCACCCAACCTTAGTTATAAAATCAGCCAATTATAAGGTGTATCCTTATCAGTGCTAGAACCCAAAACTGTTAAATCAAGATGCTCCTGGTAAAAAAACACAGCATACCCACCCTTCTTTTTTCCAGGTCGATCAGCTCAAAAAATATTGTACCCTGGCATTTTGCACACTGTATCAGGTAAGGAAGGTTTCAACCAAGATTCAGTTACAACAAGTAACTCGGGGCTTATAGGACTGGAGCAAAACCTCCAGATTGGCCAAGTTAGGAATAAGACTGCGTACATTAAGCTGAAGAATATTTACTCCATGTAGCTTACACCAGGAAGAAGAAGAAAAAGAAGAGTTAAAAATAAACTGAGAACCGCCATCATAAGGTGGTGGCCCAGACAAACCTGGACCTGGATTGGATTCCACGACACCTGCCAAAAAAAGCAGGCAGCAGAAAATAAGCAGCTGCTTAAAACAGGTGGATTTTAACAAACCTCCAAAAAATATAAACCAGCAAGAAGATAATAAAATATAACCACATATCCTGTGCCCAAATTTTTTTTGTGCACAGTAACAGGTATGATTGAATTGCTACATGTTTCTGAACTAACGTATTGGACATAGAAAAATTAGCTACCACACTATCATCCACCTTGCCATTAACCACAGCATTCCATCCATATAGATCTGTTAGCAACAGACAACATACTAAAACTAAGGCCATACTAACCACGGACAGTACAACAGCCATATTAAAAACCATTCAACCTTAATAGCCTTCAACACTTAACAAGACATGGTATTTTACTACCTCAAACTTCTAGGGCCCAGTCTCCCCTGTCCCCACAGATTCCCTCTGACTCCCTTTGTAACAGCACTTGGCCACACTTCGCCACCAACTAGTCACCGCTGCAGACTCCGAGGTATTTAGTGGGCTGCTGGATTTAAATACCACAACCTCGCCTAGTTAGGCTGCCACCATTGACTGGGGGAAGGGGGTGCTGCTAGAAACACAAGCGTGGTCCAGAGGAAGCTGTATAGTTGCAAGGCAACAGCCCACTGCGCGATTGAAACCGTAGTTAGAGCCAAACCCAGAATACTGCTTAATAGTGCAGGGAATTAATTAAAAGTTAATTTAGCAGCACAGTCAAATGGTACCAAATTGCATGTCTCAAGGGGATAGCAAACACAGTTAATATAGTAGCATTCTGGTGGTTCAATAAAAAGAATTATCCCACAGTTTAAAACACAGCAGCGTAGTCATAGACACAGCAAATATTGCACTTTACAAGGGGCAGCACATACAGTTCCAGCAGATGCTCAGCATAAAGTCACAAGCAGCACAAATCAATATGGCAATCATCGGCACTGAGAGTCACTGTCACATGCATTAATATTCTGGGTCTGTACATGTCTTCCACAGGGGAACATGCAATAGGCAAACCTCCAAGTAATTGCAGCTCCTTCTGGTGGAAATATTAGTCTAACATTTGGACTATTTTTGGAGCCTCCTGATCATTGTTCCACTCCAACGTTGTTTCCAAGGATGGTGCTGTACAACATAAGGGGCCAGAGGGATCTTCCACCCTCCCACTGATTCTCTTTGTAACAGCACTTGGCCGCACTTCACTACCAACTAGACACTGCCATAGATGCCACTGTGTCTAGTGGGCCAATGGATTTAAATCCCACAATCTCCCCCAATTAGGCTACTGCCACCGATTAGGAGGAGGGGGAGTGCGGCTAGAAACACAAGTAGCTCAGAGGGAGTATATAGTTACAAGGCAATAGTCCACTGCATCATCATAGAAACCACAGTCAGAGCCAAACCCAGAATACTGGGTAATAGTGCAGGTAATGAATTAAAAGTTAATTTAGCAGCACAGTCCAGTGGTACCAAATTGCACGTCTCAAGGGAATAGCAAACAGAGTTAATACAGCAGCATTCTGGCAATTCAATAAAAGAATGAGCCCACAGTTTAAAACACAGCAGCACACTCACTGACACAGCAAATATTGCACTTTACAAGGGACAGCACATACAGTTTCAGCAGAAGCAGCACAAATCAATACAGCGGTCTTTGGCACTGATGGTCACCGTCACATGCACTAATATCCAGGGACTATACACATCCCCCACAGGGGAACATACAACAGGCAAACCTTCAAGTAATTGCAGCTCCTTCTGGTGGAAATATTAGTCTAACCGATTGGATGGTTTTTAGAGCCTCCTGATCTTTTTTCTACTCCAATGTTGTTTCCACGGATGGTGCTGTACAACATAAGGGGCCAGAGGGGGCTGCCACCCTCCCACTGACTCCCTAACAGCACTTGGCAGCACTTTGCCACCAACTAGCCACTGCTGTAGACGGTAATGTGTGTTTGGCACCTTGTTTTCCCTTATACTTTTGGTTACTTTGAATGTTGCCATGCTAAATGTAAACAGTATAAAGGGTTACAGAAAGTGCATTTCCATGTTTGCTACATTGCAGACCTACAATAACCAGATAATTTTAATACAAGATAAGAGATTGAAAACCAAATATGAAATTGCACGAGCTGCAAGATTGTGGACAAAAGGCCATTCTTTTCAGTAAATTGGCCCTGAACATTGTGATGTGGTTGGGATACTACTAAATGACCCCACCCTCAAAGTAACAAAATGTGTTGATATTCATCTGGGAAGAGTCACGTTGTTAAATGTTACCTACAAACAAGATAGGTTACGAATAATTACAATACATGCCCCACAAACAAAAGCTTTAAGAGTAACTTTAATGAATGCAACCCTACCGGCATACTTCCCAGGTAGTAATTTGGGAAGGGAATTTTAATTGCCATATATCAAAATCTAATGAGGTCTGCAAAATGCAAAAATGTTTAGTGATTCCAATTGTTTTAATTCAGTGGTTAGCCTGAGTAGTTAGTCTGGCAAATTTAAAGGATGCCTACCAAAATAATTATTCTACAGGGAGAAATACTTACTTCAGAGGTACATATTCCACAAGAATTTATAACTTTTTTGTTTCATAAATGATTTCAGTTGTAGAAGCAAAAACATGGAGTAATGAAGTACTGTATCTAACTAAGATGTTACAATATGAGCAAAAGTGGGGGAGGCTCCTACTCATGGGAAGGGCCCGTGGATATTGAATAATAGTACTATATCTTGCAAGATCCAGTTCTGGAGAAAAAGAGGGAATTACTGTGGAAAGCAAGCATTTCAGTGATGTGCATGTATGATGATACTGCCATCTGGTGGAAGGAGAGTAAAAGAGAGTTTTGTACACTTATAAAAAAAATAAACTGGACAAAAAAGCAAACACGGAGTATTTAGTATACTTCCTTTTAAGGGCACAGCTACAAAATTAGATTTCAAGATCTGAGTTAGAGAAAGCAAACTACAGTGTCTGAATTTCAGCAATTCAAAAAGAAGTGATACAATTTCAATATGATAGAGCCCAGACCTTATATCAAGAAATGAGGTCTGGAACACAGTGTGCTAAGTAAACATCTGTTCTTTATAGAGACTGTCAGAAGAGAGTAGAGAGTAGGTCAATTCAATCATTATTTGCAGCAGATGGAAGTTTTATAGGCAATAAGGCTGAAATAATACAGGCAACTTCTATGTTTATTCAAGATGCATTTTGCACTTCACCTGTAATAGACTCTGCCCCTTCCCTTTTCCACAACTAAATATACCAACTTTATGAGAAACAGATAATGAGGCATTGGTGGCACCTATTACAGTAGAAAAGGTAAAAAAGAAAGGTACTGAATCCTTAAAAAATAATACTGCTGCAGGGATGAGTGGACTGAACTCAAATTTTATAAATGGTTTAGTACACAGTTTGCTTCTGCATTAGCTGACCAGTATAATCAAAACTTGATACAAGATTCCCTCCCAGATTCTATGATGAAGGCACTCTTAATATACCTATATAAAAAGGTGATAAGAATGATTTAAGGAATTAGCAGCCACTGAGTTTATTAAACTCAGATTATAAGATTTTGATTACAATTTTGGCCAAAGGCTTGCCAAAATTGCTGAAGTTCTAATAAGTCCCTATCGGACATGTTCAATCAGATCCAAACAGATACAGGATAATTTAATAACAAAATGGAGTTATATATTACAAGTTCTATAGGTTCTGGTACTTAAAGTTTTTAAAATCACAGAAAATGTTATACAGTGGATCATATGCTTATATCAGAAGGCAGTTATTGCACCAGATATTAGTGGATGGTTGGGAAGTCAGCTTGATCTCAAGAGAGGTGTACGGCAAGGCTGCCTCATAACTCCACTCATGTATATTTTTTCACTGGACCCTTTCTTGCAAAATAATCCATCTTAGCCCTAAGGTGAAAGGTATTTCTTTGATGCCTGACTCAC
Organism: Neoceratodus forsteri; assembly: GCA_016271365.2. Classification (NCBI taxonomy): domain Eukaryota; kingdom Metazoa; phylum Chordata; order Ceratodontiformes; family Ceratodontidae; genus Neoceratodus; species Neoceratodus forsteri. The sequence continues at coordinate 958,540,308 of CM028135.1, read as the reverse complement.
CACAAATAAAGATTTTGGCTTACGCCGATGACATTGTAATTACAATTCAAAGTAAAAGCTCTGGTACAGAAATGTTGCACTCCATGGGTAAATATGCAGCAGTATCTGGTTTCAATATAAACTTTGATAAATGTATTGGATGCCCACTGGAGGCAGTAGCAAGAGACCACCCACAAAGCATAGCATCTATAAAGATTAAACTACAGGATATAACAAGTTTAGGAATTATTTTTGGACAACAAAATATGGCAGAGAAAGATTAGGAATTATGTTTTAAAATAGCTGAACAAAAGGCAAATAGTTAGAAATATAAAAGAATATCTAAATTAAAATGTATTCTCTTAAAGCAGCAGTACTAGCTATCCAGCAAAAAATGCCATCCTCAATTTTTTAGCAGTAATGTATTCCTGATATTTTTGGATTCTTCACTGGGGCATTTTAATTTCAATCAACTATTTTAAGACTGTGTTTAATTACAACTTTTGTGATTTGTGTGGCTGCCCCCCAACAATTTTCAAATGGTTTCTCCCCAGACAGCATACATTAACTGCACCCACTGTATTTATAATGCAAATATGTCAGGATGGTAGGTATATAAGGGGGGTAGGAAGAAATAGGCTGTTGGTTAAATAGGATCTGCAACTTATCCTCTAGGTAGGGAAATGGGCAGACTAGGTGGGCCAAGCAGTCCTTATCTGCCATCAAAGTCTATGTTTCTATGTGTTGCCAGCCCATGTTGCTGATAGCCAGCAGCACAGCACCATCTTGATTTGCTTACATTCATGATTGCTGACATGGCAAAAGACCAATACATTTTAAAAACTTCAAAATCCTTTATCTTGCCTTGGGAATTAAATAAAGCAAAAAGAAAATCAGATATATTGATGTTTTGGTTTGCCCTACAGTAACTGTCTACCAAGTTATTTAAATTATTATTAACTAGTACTGCTGCTTTAATAAAGACCTTATTGAGTCTTATATATACATATATATATATATATATATATAGAGGCAAAAAACTCCATTTAATGCATTAGTTAGGGCTGTTCCACAGCGACAAAAGTGAGGGAATTCGCTGTTAGGGTTGAAAACCCTAACTCCGAATCCCCCACCACACACACACAGACACACACACACACACACACACACACACATATGCAAGTATGGGGGAGGACCAAGTCAACACAACCAATGACAGACATCCAGCAGCAGGTGACAGAAATAACAAACAATTGTCTAAATGTACTACGAGACATCCCCACCCACCTGACCAGGTACTGCATGCTCAGTGGAGATCAACAGCAAAACTGAGGCCATGTACACCAAACGTACACATCCATGATTGCAGCTGCACACAATGTACCACACTTAGTAGTTGCATGGCCTTACCTACCGAGGCCCCACACCACACCACAACTGGTACTGTGCTGTTAGTCAATATAAATGATGAAGGTGCATGATGACAGTTGTAGAAAGGTTTTAACAATAGTGAGCATACATTTATTAAGAGAAGTACATAAATTTACTACAAGACACTAGCATGCTCAATATAAATGTAGTGTTACATTTAGTATCTGATTTACATAGTGGTACATTTACTGCAACAGTTTATTCAAGATAGAGAGGCTGATGTAAACATATGGAAAAGCATTGGCTGTTCAACGCTGTGCAATTCGTGCTGCCAGTATCAGATGCATTCTTACTGATGAAGGTGTACTGCTGATGTACATACATAGACTTTCAGTGTGTTTGAATAGTAAAGATGCAGTAAGTATTCTTTGTAAGAAACAGCGTAATTGCATGGATCAGGCCAAGCAGCTTCTAAATATCATAGTACTACTGAGCCAACAATGACGTACCTGTATCGGAGATGTATATAGCATAGATTTTCTTGTAGGCACTTACTGAGTATGTTGTACCTGATAAAGACAATCTCATTGCATCTGTGATGACTAACTTATTCAAATAGTAATACATTTACTATTGTTGCAATGAGTGATCTATGCCACTTATGGACACAGTGTAATTTTTTTAACAGTTGTTTCATACTCAGGCTGTATGCCTAGTGTTTGGGTTTGCCACACTTCTGTCACTGATGCTATCAAAGTGATAACTATGTTCATTGTGGTACAACAGGAATCAAGTAGGTATAGTGTAGATATAAACAGAATGTCTTTTAGTATTGATTTAACTCACAATGGGGTAAGTGTACTAGGACAGCAGGGGTTATTCTCTATCACTGACTCTGTCACTTATAATCACACTAAGGTTTCGATGACTGTAATGATCAAGTTACACTGTTCATCTTCATGAGTTCATATTGATAGCCATTCTCCAGTAACTAGACAGTGTATGGTGTAACTGGGTGGCACACTGTGTTGCAAACCTGCTGCAGTGCCTAGCAGAGGAGAGTATCTACTCATAAAGACAATTAAGCAATAAGGCATAACCAATAGTTATGTTAAATGGTCTGTTAATCCCCCTGTAGGGCTTTAATGTTGAATGAGGCATAGCCGAGTGCCATATGTCGCTAGACAGTGATAAACTGAGCATTAACATAATACCTGGTAGTGGCTTATTGCTATCATAATAAAACTGTTTTTTAAACAACATTAAACCATGTTCATCATATGGTTAGGCTCTACATGTATGTTAATAAAAACTAAACATAAGGGTGTTACAATGTTTACAGTCAATTAGAAAGCTGCATTTCTCAAACCCTTGTTATTATCAGAGATATTATACCAGTACAACTACTTGGTTTTGCTGAACTCTATTGCTCAGGTGTCCCACTACATGTGGTGTGGTCTGGTGTGGGGCCTCGTAGAGTAGGCCATGCAACTACTAAGTGTGTACGTTGTGTGCAGCTGTAATCATGGATGTGTACGTTTGGTGTACATGGCCTCAGTTTTGCTGTTGATCTCCACTGAGCATGCAGTACCTTGTCAGGTGGGTGGGGATGTCTCGTAGTACATTTAGACAATTGTTTGTTATTTCTGTCACCTGCTGCTGGATGTCTGTCATTGGTTGTGTTGACTTGGTCCTCCCCCATACTTGCATGTGTGTGTGTGTGTGTGTGTGTGTGTGTCTCTGTGTGTGTGTGGTGCTGGGGGGGGTGAATTCGGAGTTAGAGTTTTCAACCCTAACAGCGAATTTCCTCACTTTTGTCGCTGTGGAACAACCCTAACTAATGCATTAAACGGAGTTTTTTGCCTCTAATTTCCCTTCTTTTTGAGAATGATAACGAGAAATAGTGAAAAGGGCCCTGCGCTCCCGCCACATGATGTCTTGTGGCATACTAACAGGAACAGCAACGCAAACAGAAATGCTAACAGTGGCACACATGGTAACACAAGAAAGGGTAATGCACATGGTGGCATAGACGGGAACGGTCTGCCACGTGATGTGTTGTCACATAGTAACATGGTGCCTGCAAACAGATATGTCAATGGGCATGGAGACGTAAGGTGAAACAGAAAGATAAACAGTACTGTGGACAGAAATGGCAAAAAATAACAGCAAGTAAATGGAAAAGGAAGCGATAACGCATAGGGCGCATGAGCGTCAACGGTAAGTGAAGCGGTATGGAAACTGCAGAAAGGGAAACAGTAACAGTAATGTAAGTGCACAGGCTGGTTTTCCCAAAACCTGCATAGAGAAAGACAGAGTACAAATAATGTATGCATAATAATGAGCATCGGCGCAGAAAATGAGAACTTGGAATACTAAATATGTTATATCTGAGGAACCGTATGACGTAGAAAAAAAATTTAAAAGTCATATTATTTACAACTGTCCTGGCTAATTTGGTACTTAGCCCAAGACTTTCCTGACGAAAAGTCTGTATCTCGCACCATTTCCGAGATACGGGCCCTGAAAGGCGCGGCGAATGCCGTAATGTTATCCTATGGGAAAAAAAGAAAAGTTCAGAGCACCATAACTTTGCCTCCCTGTAATGTTTTTTCACCAAACCACTGAAAGGCACATCTGTGGGCTGTTGGCTGTCTTCCCTCCAAATTTCAGGAAAAAAGACCAAACCGTTATTTTACAGCAGGGATCCAAAGGATTTCTGTAACACGCTGGGCGCCGTAATGTTACCCTATGGCAAAAACCGTCAACTTTGGAGTGCCGTAACTTTGCCTCCATGTAATATTTTTTCAATACAACACTGAAAGGCACATCTGTGAGATGTCGGCTCCGTTCCTTCCAAATTTCAGCCCAAAACTCACAACAGTTCTTTTGCAGCGCAGTGCCAAAGAATCGCTGTCACTGTCCCACAGATGGAAAACTACTGTCGCAATTTGCGAAAGCTTTCGCAAAAAAGTTCGACACTTTCGTGAGCATGAAAGTAATTTGGAAAGTACTTTTTCCAAAATTTGAAAATATATTTCTGGGTGTTTACACAAAATAAAGACATGGCAAGCATCCTCAAGGTCCGACTAGGTGAATACAAAAAGAATTAGGTTGCTAAAGGGTCCCAAATTTAAATGCCAACCATTTCTCTGATCACCAACTGAAAACAAAATGGCCGATTTGCGAAAGTAACAGGCCCATTTGCGAAAGTAAAAATGCATTCGCGACACTGTCGAACTTTTTGTTAACTTTTCCCATTGATTTATAATGGGAAACTGTTTTTTGAATAACTTTTGAACCGTTTAATATTTTTTCACGAAATCTTCAAAAGGCACATCGGGGACCCTGGCCACATGTTCCCTGAAGATTTCAGGCTGGTCGTGCAAACTGTACGACCTGTAGGTGCGACCGTAGAATTCCAGAAAAAGCGTAAACGCGTGCACAGATCATGCTTAATAACTCCGTAGCCGTATATCCAACCAGTACAAAACTTGGCAGATCCCAAGGCCTATGGTTCTTGATTGTGTATTCCAAATTTCAGGCAAATCTGTCAAACGGTTGCAAAGTTATTATGGTGCAAAGTTTTGGGGTTTAACAGAGAAATGGCTCCTCAACCCTAACTATAGTAGCACTACCATGCTACCATTATGTATATATATATATATATATATATATATATATACACACACATATATATATAATACTGTGTGTGTGTGTTAGCTATGCCCCAAACATTAGAAACAAAACTGTTCAGTGTTTTCTTTCAGGCTTTGTGGGGCAGTCATTTAAATCCTGTTAAGAGAGACGTCAAATATACAGCTTTATGGGGGGTGGTTGGGGATGATTAACCCTTTAGTTTTGTTTTGTTTTTCTTGATTACCAATATTAGTTTGGTTATAAGACAGATTGAAAAGCTCTGGATAGTTGCTATTACAGAATGAATGCTTTCATACTTATCTGAGTGGAAAAAATGCTTGTCCAAAGATAATAAAAAAAACATCTTTATTCTAGAATACATTATAGTAACTTTTCAAAAAACTTAAAAAGTAGAAGTTAATATTTGGAAACATTTTAACTACAAATAGAAAAAAATTTATATCAGGATATTATGGAAGTAAATTTTGGAATATATATAATATTCCCCTAACACCTGAGATCAGATAATGAATCTGTTTTGTAGTATTTAAAGAACCCTAGATTGCCTCCCTCTGTGTGGTATGTAGTACGGCTGGGTATTTATGGAATGATAGGGATTAGAAACTCTAGTAAGCACAAGCAGATCAGAGAATGTTAGTACTCTAGCGAAGGATGTGGAGCTGTACTAGGCACCCAGGAGCACTTGTTCTTACAATGTACATATGTGCAGCACTTTTGGAGCCACATTGCTATACAATGGAATGAACCCCAGTTAAGGATCATCACTTATATGGCATGAATACTAAGGATCTTCTCAAATAAATGGAAGCACTATTATAGCGGTGCAGTAGCAATACTGTAGTTAGGGTTGAGTAGGCTGTTTAATGTTAAACCTCTCGCTTTGCACTTTAATAGCTCTGCCACGGTTTAACAGATTTGCACAATATTGTGCATGCGTGGTCTCAGATTCAAGGTCTCCTGATGTGCCAAGCTTTGTTCTTGTCAGATGTGTGGATTCCAAGAACCGGATAGCAAACAAAAGTGAAAAAGATCAGGGTTTTTTTGCTGTTTTTTTTTTTATCATTACCTAGCACCCAGATGGTTTGAAATTTTGCTCTGAAATTTTCAGGGTAAAAAGGGCTTGGGCTAGAGTAGTACTTTTTGCTGGTCTGGTGAAAGCATAGTAATCTGTTCCACAGTTATAAGGATTTGAAATGTCAGTTCAGAGCATGCTTGGTACAATCTTTTGGATAGCTGTTTGATATAAGAAATTTGGCCCATATGGAAAAGGATTCTGTTTCATATGGGGGAAGGGGGGTATCTTTTTTGTGAGAAAAAGATTCTTTTTTAGTATGGCCACCATCTTGTTTCCATTTTTTTTAATTTAAAAATCCATAAAAATTGTATCATACACACACACCAACATTTGTATTTTGCTAACTGGGACCCCATTAGGTGGATGTTGCAGTTACTTTTTGGAAAAATGACCCAGAAATGTGTTTTTAACAAATTTTAAATATTTTTTTTGTGAGATGATTTTCTTTTTTCATATGGCCATATGAAACATGAATCAGTCACATGAAGAAAGGTTACCTTCATACAAAAAAGAATTCGGACTTTTTTCACATTCTTTTTTCATGTGAAGGCATATTTTTCATGAGTACGACACAATCTCATGAAAAAATATGCCTTCATATGAAAAAATAATTGGACAGGTTTTTTTCACATTCTTTTTTCATATGAAGGATTTTTTTTTGTGAGATTGTGTCAATCTCACAGAGAAAGAAACCTTCATATGAAAAAAAATTTGGTCTTAGTGGGTTTTCACATTCTTTTTTTGCATGAAGGAATATCTTTTCATGAGATTGTGACATTCTCACAAAAAAAGATTCCTTCATACGAAAAAAGAATTTGGACTTAGTTTTTGTCCACATTTCAATTTTAACAAGTCATAACTCCATAACTGGTGCCTATGCATGAAAGGGTTGAAAGTACACAACAGAGGCGCATACCTCACCCACATAGCTCTTCTCCCACAGACAGGTGTCTCTGACCAGCATGCACTATTGCTGGCCACCTGTCTGCACCCCCCTTGGTGTGCAGGATCACAGTGGGCAGATGGGGTAGAGTAGCAGACCCAGACAGGCAGTCAATTTGAGGCTCATCCTGGGTCCCAGAGTGGAACCCCTGCTCCACGGTAGCAGAGGATAGTGAGGAGGCTCATATCTGGGTGCGTACATAGCACACTCAGGCACCCAGAAAAAGAATGGTCAGCCCCCATTGTCTAGTGATCCTCCCTGCCTGATACCCTCCCTGGGCAACACACCTCACCCAGTGCACAGATGTACCCCCATATCAGAGCTCCTACCTGGTCATAGCATCAGATTTTAAATATCCCACCCCACAACAGATCACCCACCTGGTCCTGGCATCAGGATGAACCCCCCACACATCAGCACCCCTCTAGTCCTATATGCCAGCCCACCCCCATACACATCCGAGTCCTGGCCCTGGTCTGGAATACGGAACATCTCCCCACACACACACACACACACACACACACACACACACACACACATATATCTGTGCCTGTCCCTGATCAGGTAAGAGAGAGCACCACACACACACACACACACACACACATCTGTGTCCTGTCCCCAGTCTGGTGAGAGAGAACACCCCCCCCACACACACACACATATTTGAGCCCCAGTCCACTTGTCAAAGCCCCCCAACCACAGTTCCATCCTGGTGGACCCTGCCCAGTACTGCACATTTTGACCACTCACTGACCTCCGATCCTGGCTCCCTGCCCCATCATTGGTGGGAGGTGGTGTGCAGAGGGATGTGCCACTCACCATCCATCACAATGGCACTGACTTGCAGGTATGGGGGATGAGGGGTAGTGTTGTTGGTGCCATGGGGGGGTCACTGACCAACAATGAGGGGCCGGGGGAGCCAGGATCAGGAGTTGGCTTGATCAGGATGTGCTGTACTAAACAGGATCTGCCAGAACAGGGGTCTGATTGGGAGGTGATACTGACATTTGGACTGGGGCTGGGGCACAGATATGAGTGTGTGTGTGGTGATTCTCTCTTACCGGACTGGGGATGGGGCACAGATGTGTGTCGGGGGTGATCTCTCTTACTGGACCAGGGATGGGGCACAGATGTGTGTGTGTGGGGGAGTTCTATCTTCTGGACCAGGGCCAGGATTTGGATGTGTATTGGGTGGTGGGCTGGCATATGGGACCAGGGTGGGGGTTCTGATGTTGGGGATATACACCTTGTGCCAGGACCGGGCAAGGGTTCTGTTGTGGAGGGTTACAACCTGATGCTGGGAGTGGGTAGGGGTTATGTGTGTGTGGGGCTCAATACATAGAGTGGTTGTAGCAGGGTTCCCCCTGACATATCCAGTGCCTTCCTATAGCCCCCTGTGCACAGCATTTCACTCTTTTGTGAATGGTGCATCGTGTGGGCACGTCCCTGCCTCTGCCCCTGGACCACCCTGGTGTGTAGCTGCCAGAGGGGCTGGGGAATCAGGTACACACCTGGACAGTGCACATTTGGTGAATGCTGCTGGAGATCAGTGGGACCCCGCTGCATGACACTCCCGCGTATATATGCCTATGCACCCGGTTTATGCAGCACGTTGGTATAATGCATAGGGCCCAATATTTACAGTTAAGGGACAATCTATATATCAAATGAAAGGTCCTACTGAGTACTACAAGAGTAACACATGAAAGATTTAGGAGCCATACAGAAAAACATAACAATTAAAAAATCTAAATTCCCATAGAATAACATTGCAACTTAAACAAGCCATCACTCTATCAATAATTGCAGATATATAAAAAAAGGTGTCAATGAGTAATACAACACTAGCACATAATCACCCCTAAACATTGATGGGGTATGTACTGCATCCTAAAATTACCTCCAGTATTCACCATGGTGCCAAATCCACAATAAAAGTCCAATCATTTTCAAAAATGCACCAAAGGCGTATCTAGGCATCCACTATAACCATAACAAATTTCAGAGCAAACCAACAAAACATTTACTGACTTATGGGTAAAAAAAACTGAGAAACACATTTTTGCCCATATTGAATCAAGTGCTGGGAGTTAAGAGGCGCACATAATATATTTTTTCCTTTGAAATGAGCATCACAAACAACTCTTACAACCAAGCACATAAGTGCATCTTTAGAGGGATGAAAGGGCAGGACCCAGAAGGCACTGTGGTTCCCTAGGCAAACTGATATGTTTACCCAGGTCCCTAAGGGACCTGTGTGAATGAGGATATGATTATACTATCTCAAAAAGTAAAGAAATTCTTTGCAAAAACTTTGTTAATGCACCAGTTACAGTTCAAATGAAACTAGCAAAAGTAGGTAAAGGTGGCATTAAGGTTTCCAACCCTAACACCCCACCCTTATCCTGCAGGCAACAACAGGAAAAAAATTATGATTTTGACTGTCCTGAGTCTTTGCAAATCAGGTCTGGGGTCTTCCTTGGGGTTATCAACCCTACTGTTCACCCCATACTCATATACTCTGCACAGCTGATCTTATTTGTTAATGGAATGGTCGTAGCAGTAGGGCTGATAACTCCAAGGAAAACCCAAGGCCTGATTTGCAAAGACTCAGGACAGTCAAAACCATAATGTTTTTTCCTGAGGAGATCACGTGATGGGTCTGGCTTGCTAGCTGCTGTTCCTTGGGCTCCTGCTTCCCCCCTTCAGAAATCCACCGTAATCAACCTATTTTGGACCAGCTTTGTGGTGATTGCCTCATCGTTACTGCTCCTGCATACTTGAGGAGGTCATTTGGCCATTTTTTTGGCATTTTCTGTGGGTAAATAAGCCGAGATGGAGGCGGAAATGAAAGCAGCCTTACCCAGACATACGCCCCCGGTCTCGCCTGATAAGCAGGCTAAGAAAGCAAAGTCTCAACAGCAGTCCTCAGCTAAACAACTAAGCGCTCTCTCAGCTTCTGTACCATTGTCGGAAGAACGATTTTTACAAGGGCTTCAACCGTTCAAGGAAATGCTACAGGACATTGCTGCAGATCTTAAAAATATTCATAGCGAGATGGCTGATCTTAAAACCCGAGCGGCTGATACTGAAGCACACACCCATTCCCTTGAAGCTTGGCGTGACAAGACAGGCCCTGAGATAATAAAAGCTTAGACAATAAATAACAAAACTACAACTCAAGACTGAAGACCTAGAGGGATGCAGCAGAAGAAACAATATTTTAATATTTGGTTTACCAGAAGGGGCGAAGGGTTCTTCTGCTATTGTATTCACCCAGAAGCTTTTCAACAAGATTGTAGGCCCCTCTCCACATAATCCTGCCTATTTAATTAAAAGGGCGCACAGGTCCTTACGCCCGAAACCGGAGGAGTCTGCTTCCCCTCATCCGATGATTATCTGGCTGCTTAATTACCTAGAAAAGCAACACATCCTCTCAAATGTCAGAGAACTGCACTCCCTTCAATGGGAGGACAAGCGACTACATATCACCCGAGACCTGCCTCTAGAAACCCACCAGAAGAGAGCTACTTTTCATCCCACAGTCAGTAAGTTGATTGCAGCCAGTATTACATTTCGGATGGCCTACCCAGCTCGCCTACAGGTGTTGGTAGACAGAGCATGGCTCCCTTTTGATTCTGCTGCTCAAGCTCAGGCTGAATTGGGCAAGACGCTGTCCTCATTGTTTAAATCCCCATGATGTGGACTACACTACTAGAAGCCCTGGAGTTTGTTTGTTTAAATGCCTTAAAGTTGCCTACCTTAGATGTGACCGGTTTGAACGGAGCCTGCACGATGGGAGGTAGCCCCTAAAATGGAACTGGCGGTGGCGGATCCAAGCAGAGATGAACTGTGGCCTGAAGTTCTGGAGGAACTCCTGCATCGCCGCGATATTAGTCCGGAGGACCCTTTTTGTATAGTCTGCTGTTTCCCTGGGGTTTGTTTTTCTGCGTGGTGCTAGCTCGCTGTCAATATGGTTCCCCTGGCAAACAGCTACACCCATGCTGGATCATCTGCCACACTTAATCTGGCTTGAGTTATTTTCATTTTTATGTTTGCTTGCACGCATGTGCAAGAAACATAGTGCCTTGATCGGAGATTTCGGAGGTGTGTCACCTCCTCCTCCAATTCAGTCAGTGGGCTGGCAGGCGCGGCCCCTGTAAGCCAATGCATTTTGGAGCTGTCTATGACACGCTCCAAAATGCAGTGGCATACAGTTGAAAGGGGGAGCTACGCTTGAGTGAGCACCGATAAGATATCGCTGCTCACGCGCAGCTCCCCCCGCTGGACAGACAGACGTGGCGCTGCCTCGCACTGAATAGCCGCATGTGCCCAATCCCCGCCAGCTGAACGCCTCATGTCTTCAGCACGCTGGGAGCCCACCCCAGCGTGGCAACGGTGCCGTCAATTTTTTTTTGCCGACGGGGTGCCCAACTTCGTCAGCTGAACGCCTCTGTCCTTGGCAGCATGCTGGGGAGCCCACCTCAGCATGGCAAACGGTGCCATGTTTTTGTTTTATTTTGACAGCGGGGTGCTCAATCCTGGCCGCTGAACGCCTCCAAGTCTTTTGTGCCACGCTGAGAGCCCACCCCAGCATGGCAAACGTCCCCACGATGTCTTGTTTTTGTTGTAAGACCTGTAAAATAAAACTGTCGCGGCGCTCCTCCCAACCCCTCCCACAACCCCACCCCACACTGTGCACCCAGCTTCCCGCACCCCCACCCCATACTTACCTCCGACTCCGGCGCGATGATCTTCGGTGGACCGGAACACGCTCTGCACCTCTTCAAAGCCGACCCCTGAACTGAGGAAATGCCGGTAAGCTGTATCATGGGTTACATAGGGGTTTCAACTTTGTTGCATATCTCAGGTAGTTTTGGGATTTTCATATCATCCATCATGAAGTTATGTCACCTGTCATGGTGGTATTCATGTCGCCAGCGGTGTTTCACGCAGTGACTGTGCAGTGACTGTGAAATCACCCTTCAGGCCTGAATACTGCCATGACAGTGACATCATTCATGAGAAGGGGTCCCAAAAACCCCATGTTGAAAATTTGGTGCCAAAATTCCAAAAAATGACTGTTTTATGAGGGTGCATTGCGCAGTTCCTACGCAGGCTCGTAAGTTCGCGAAATTTCAATATTTTCACTCCAGATTTTCAACATTGCCATTTTACCACACCTTCTTATGAGTAGTACAGCTGTCATTTTTCACATCTCACCCAAAATGTGTTTCCACCCATGTAGCGTAGAATGGCGCAGTTGGTGTGCGAAATCAATGTACGGGACAAATTAAGAAAATCACAGTGACACTGTTCATGAGCTCAGGTGTTAAAATGGCTATGTTGAATATTTGGTGAAAAAATTCCTAAAAATGACTGCTTTACGAGTGTGTGTTGCACAGCTCCTATGCATGCTCGTAAGTTCACAAATTTTCAATATTTTCACTCCAGATTTCCAACATTGCCATTTTACCACACCTCCTTATGAGCAGTATAGCTGTCATTTTTCTTATATCTTGCCCAAAATGTGTTCCTACCTCATGTAGTGCACAATGGCGGAGTATGTGCAAAATCAATGTTTGGGACACATTAAGAAAATCACAGTGACACTGTTCATGAGCAGAGGTCTTAAACTGGCTATATTGAAAATTTGGTGAAAAAATTCCTAAATATGACTGTTTTACCAGCGTGCATTGCGCAGTTCCTATGCATGCTCGTAAGTTTGCAAATTTAATATTTTCACTCCAGATTTTCAACATTGCCATTTTATTACACTTCCTTATGAACAGTACAGCTGACATTTTTCATATGTCGCCCAAAATGTGTTTTCGCACATGTAGCGCACAATGGTGCTGTTGGTGTGCAAAAGCAATGTTTAGGGCAGATTAAGAAAATCACAGTTACACTGTTCATTAGCAGAGGTCTTAAAATGGCTATGTTGAAAATTTGGTGACAAAAGTCCATAAAATGACTGTGTTACGAGTGAGCAATGCGCAGTTTCCACGCACCCTCGTAAGTTCATGACTTTGTAATATTTTCAGTCCAGATTTTCACCAGTGGCATTTTTTCACACTTCCTTATGAACAGTACAGCTGTCATTTTTCACAACATGGCTGAAGTGTGTTTTCACACTTTCAGCGCTGAGATGCATGGTCACTGTGGGGAATCATTGTTCGGCACAGATAAAGAAAATCACAGTGACACTGTTCATGATCTGAGGCACCAAAATGCCTGAGTTGACAATCTGCTGTAAAATATCCCCAACCTAATTATATTACGGGTGTGCGTTGCACAGTTTCTATGTACGCTCATGACTTCACCATTTTTTTAAATATTTTACTGCAGATTTGCAACATTGCCATTTTTTACACCTCCCCATGAACAGTACAGCTGTTATTTTTTACATCCTGTTCGAATGTTTTGCACCTGTGGTGCTAAATGTCACCTCGCAGTATAAGCAGCACAATAAACTGATATTCCCCTGTTCATGAGATGGGGGTCACAAAAAAAAACATGTTGAAAATTTGGAGTGAAAATACCAACGAATGCCTGAGGTATTAGGGGTTTCCAACCATAACGCCCAACCCTGTAGAGAATGACAGGCATCAGGGGTGTGACTTGGGATTCTGCCTGTAATGCTTATACTGATTTCACACCCTGCAGCCAGTGAGGAGGCATCGAGGTATGCCTTGGACTCTTCAGCCCCAAAGTTCACCCCATTCTCCTATATCGCACCCATCTCACCGCATTTCTTAATGAAATAGGAGTGCGATAGGGCCAAACACCCCATGTGAACACCGCGACACTTTGTCAGTGTCTGTGGGTGGGTGGTGAAATGGCGAGGCCGTTATGCCTGATGACCCAAATGCACATCCCAATGCCTGTCACTCTCTGCAGGGTGGTGGTGGGGTTGGCTTCAGTTCAGTACTTCACTGCCATTCCTATTACGTAGCTCTGTAACTTCTACATTACCACTGCCAATGCCAGCAAGCAAACATTCGGCATTGACAAATGCTTGTTTAAAATATTCTATTTCTCCTTCACTATTGCCTTTGACTCTCTGTCTGCTTTATGTTTCCCCTCTTCTACTATTTCTTCAGTTTTGACATACTGGCAAGCGATGGCAAGGCTATAGTCCTACTCATCCAGTCAGTCTTTCCATCTTATTTTACTCCATGACTTCTGTTTCCTCCTTTTGCTTTCTAATTTTCCTGCCTTTCTCTGCACTAGAGTTTCCTGCCTACAATTATATTACATCTATAGCCATACCCTTGCTTTTTATTTTTCTTTCTAATCCTTTTTTTACCCAGAGCTTCTGCAAGGCTTCTCATTTGATACTAAGCTGGTAATAACTCAGTTATCATAATGATCATATGAGGGTTTTTTTTACAATTCTATGGCATTCTCTTTCATGTTTAGGACAATTTTGCTACTGGTTGGTTGGGTTCCTGGGGGGGGAGGGGGGTAGAGGGATAGCATTAGCTTAGGAATAGCCAGCCACATATACTGGTGTGTGGGTGGGAGTACCCTAGCTACCGTCCGGGTATATTATTATAATTTATTCCACTTTTGGGATTACACTGTGAACTTTAGGGTGGATTATTTTCATGGTTATTTCATGTTTAGCATATTATAATATGTATGGATCAGTCAACTGTTGTTACATATGTTTAGATGTGACTATGAGGGGTAGTTATATTAGGGTGCATGAGGGATCTGTACCTATCAAGGGCAATGTGGCATACCAGTGGATTTTGAAGTCTGGTAGAGAGTTAACTGTAAATAGTTGTAAGTGGGCATGTTTTATGGGAGGGAGGTTAATCAATAACTATGGTGTTCCGCAATCCTTTAAATTTAGTGCTGGGTATATTCAATATACTGCAAATGTTTACCGGTTTGTGTTAATGCTATGTTCTTGTTGGGTCTGGGGGAACACCAGAACTAATTTTTTGAGGGAATACTTTCATAGAGGGGAGTCTGTGGTGCATTTTTACTATATACAAAACTGACCATATAAGAAGGTTCATAAAGCTAATGGCTAGTGGCATTAAAAAATGTATAACTTGGAATGTTACAGGGGCTCGTGAACTTAACAAAAGATTCCAGATTCTCAAACACTTATTAGTATTGCATGCTAACATCTTTTTCATCCAAGAAACCCATCTCCTCTCTGGGGAAGCTGATAGCTTGCGTAGGCAGGAAGTTGGGCAAGTCTATGCATCTGGCATGTCGACAGCTAGTGGGGGAACTGCCATCCTGATTCACTGCTCTGTAGCCTTTCAGCCAAAAATGACAATCATAGACCCGCAAGGGAGATATGTGCTGGTTCATGGTCTATTAGACCGCACTGAATTAGTCCTAGGGAGTGTGTATGGGCCAGTGGGGGGAATCCTGAATTTTTCCTAGACCTGCTGAGTAAACTGCAAACATTCTCATATCTCCCATCAATACTTGGTGGGGACTGGAACCTACCACACACCCAGGATTTAGATCGTTCCAACTCCCCGCTCAAGCCTCTCTCCATTGCCCAGAAAGTGCTTTCTGAATTTCTTGACTCTGCTGGGTTGTGTGACCCATGGAGGCTACAAAATCCCATGGCCCACTTTTTCTCCTTTCAATCCATGGTGCACTCCTCTTGGTCCCAGCTGGACTATATTTTACTCAGTTGTTCACTTATACATTGCTTAAATGATTCCACCATAGAACCGATAGTTATATCGGACCACGCTGTTGCCTGCGTTACTGTTTTGTTAGACCATAATTTCCAAAGATACCCAGTATGGCTCCTAAATACGCAACTTTTAAAGGAAGATTATGTTATCACCAGAATCTCTGATTTGATTCAATCATTTGATGCTAATAACCAAGGTTCTGTCGAGAGAACGGACCACGAATGGTGCGCCTTGAAGTGTTTTTTTGAGAGGAGAGTTTATTAGGCTCACCTCCACCCATAAACAGAAAAGAGAGGCTACCATCACATCGCTTTTGGCTCAAACTCACTCACTCAAACAACACCTCTCCCCCTCCCCCTCTCCTGATCTA
The DNA here is from genome assembly GCA_016271365.2 of Neoceratodus forsteri. Classification (NCBI taxonomy): domain Eukaryota; kingdom Metazoa; phylum Chordata; order Ceratodontiformes; family Ceratodontidae; genus Neoceratodus; species Neoceratodus forsteri. The sequence goes on along the minus strand of CM028135.1, from coordinate 958,524,235 downwards.
TTGAAAACATTATTGCATTTAAGGAACCAATACTCTTTCCTATTACAAGAAAAAGCAGAATTTGCCATATTAAGAACTCAGGCAAAATATATAGAGCTTGAGGAGAAAATGAGTCACCTTCTAGCTTTGCGTCTGAGTAAATTAGAGGAGTCAAGGTTCATTTCTTCCATTAATGCCTCTGATGGGATCATTAAAACACATCCCAGAGACACTGCTACCATTTTGAAGCAGTTTTACTCTTCCCTCTACAATAAACGTTCTCTACCCCATCACAAAGTGAGCTATTAGAATATTTGAATGCCTCGTCACTGCCAACTCTCGCCTACACATCAGTCCTTTTTATCCGCTCCTATTTCCTCTCAAGAAGTAATATCAGCAATTAATAATCTAGCGATGGATAAGGCCCCAGGCCCAGATGGCCTACTCTTCAAACTTTTTACAAAGTCTTTGCTAAAGACCTTGCACTTAGCTTGTTACGCCTGTATCAATATATGCTTTGGGCACCAAGACCCATCCCTATTAGAAGCCTCAATTATTATTCTTAAGCCAGACAAACCATCCCATTCTCAGCGAGTTACCGTCCAATCTCCTGTTAAATTGTGATATTAAAATTTTACAAGATACTGCTAGTAGAATCGAATAAGTCTGACTCACCTTCTAGCCCAGAACAAATAGGATTTGTGTCCGTAGATCCTCAGCAGATCAAATCCGTAAACTGTTGTATCTTATTCAGTTGTCAAAAACTTCCCCTATCCCAATGGCATTCATTTCTTTGGATGCAGAAAAGGCCTTTGATAGGGTGGACTGGAATTTCTTGTGGGCAACGTTACAGGTAATGGACTTCCCCAGTGACTTTATTAAATGGATTCAAGCTTTATATTCCTCCCCCCTGGCTAGGATACACTGTAATGATGTACTCTCAGACGCTTTCCCTCTTTTCTCAGGTACGCGGCAAGGGTGTCCGCTCTCCCCCTTCCTCTTCAACTTATATCTTGAACCCCTTATCAGATGATTGAAATCCTCTCCTTTAATCATCGGCATACCTGTAGGTAATAGAGCCCCTTTGCTTTCGGTCTATGCAGATGATATATTGTTTCATCTCTCAGATCCGGCCTCCTCTTTGAAAGAAGCACTGGATATCATTGACGCTTTTGGGAAACTCTCGAACTATAAACACAGTATTAGTAAAACCAACATTTTTCCCCTTAATCACTTAACATATAGCTCGGCCTTTAGCAAATTTGGTATGAAATGGACCCCCCGGTCTATTAAATATTTAGGTATCTATATTACCTCGGACCTATCGTTACCGCGGAAGCTCAATTTGGAGGACTTATGGCACAACATTCAGCAGGACCTAATAAGATGGAAAAATCTCCTACTTTCGTTATGGGGCAGAATTAATACTGTCAAGATGAATGTCCTGCCCAGACTGTTTTACCCGTTAAATATGTTGGACATATGGTTACCTGTATCCTTCTTTCAACGTATTCACTCAGATGTTAATTCATTTATTTGGCAGAACAAGGCAATTAGAAGATCTGATCTCAAATTGTCCCAACCTAAGGAGCTAGGAGGGTTGCATTTCCCTAATTTCCTACATTATTACTTGGCCTGCCACCTGTATAAATGTGGGAAATGGCTGTCCTTACCTGAACTTCTTATTCACTATGACTACATCCCAATACGGTTGCAAATTGAATCGGACATGTTTACTTCTCACAAATTAGCCCCAACTTCACTCTTTTACATGCCAACGAAGAACATACCAAAAGCCTTGCAGTCTCTTCTGATTGGTATCTCATTAAAAGTTCTTTCTCAGTTGTTCAGTTATTGTAAGGTATCTCCGACCTCTGATTTTTCTCAACCAATCTGTGCTAACTTAAATCTCAAAATAGGAGGTGCCCCCATAACTGGAAGCTGGTTACCAATTTCTTCTGAACATACTGCTGCCCATTTCTACTCACAGGATTCTATTTTGACCACAGAAGAGATTTTAGCCAAATTTGGCTTATCGTCACTGGCAACCTTTAAAATTCTTCAGCTTAAGCATCTTCTAATTAAAATATTTGGGAGAGAACCCAAACCTCCTATATTGGAAAGCGTTAGTAATTATTATTCAGCAAGTTACGATATTATTCTGATGAGCCTTAGAGTAATTGCTTACATTGTTTCGGTTTAGATATTCGGCAGTTTTGATGAAGAGGATATTATAACGCCTATGAAGGATATATATATCCTTCCAGAGACGCGCCATCATCTTCATCAGGAAAAACTTGCCAGATCTTAGAACCGGCTGCCGATGGAGGTTACGGGTATGTAAGAAGCAATTTATACAGAGTAGAAATGCCAAGTGGTTTGCTTGCTGAGATGGTAATTTGCTGATATATATATCACACTCAAGACCGTTACAGGGAAATGCAATATTGTGTCTTAAATAATATGTATTATACTCCCGTTAAACTGGCTCAAATGAAGCACTTCCCTTCTAGCATGTGCTCTAGAAGTAATAAAGAGGAAGGTTCATGCCTGCATATATTGTGGTCATGTGAAAAAATATCTCCCTTGTGGAAACAAATTGAATCAACTTTAGATCCACTGCTGGTGCTGCAGGGCCTTTTCTCCCCTGCCATATGTATTCTGAAAGATTATTCCAGAATCTCGGTGCAGGAGAGAAGATTCCACATGGCTCTAATTTCAATGGCGGTCAAAAAACTAGTGCTCAGACACTGGATTGATCAAGCCCCTATTTCTTATACAGAATGGCTGCATGAAATATCCTTTGCACTCTGAGCTGAGCACTTAATTGCAAACGTGCACCACTGCCAATCATCTTTTAATGAAAATTGGGGGAAATTATATGCCCTCTGCTTGACTTGACAGGGTGGCTTGGGTGGTTCACAAGCCTCTCATAACCCTTCTTTCTTTTTGCTTTCCTTTTTTCTTTTTGAAGTCCCGTTTTGTTTTCACTTGGCCACCCCTTGTTCTTCTTATTTTACATATTTGTTAATCATTCTGGTCTTCATTTAGCATTGCCTTAGTAGGCTAATGATAAGTGCACCACGGAGCGGGGGGGGGGGTAGGAGATTTGGATTGTTAAAATAAGTATTAATTATTATGTTCTCCGAATGTCTTATTCTCCTTGTTAACATTTCCCTTTCAGTATATGTCACTTATAGATTTTTGTTTATGACTTGTTCTGTTATCTTGTGTTATTTGTTATAATAAATAAAGTATGTTCAATTTAAAAAGAATAAAAAAATAATGTTTTTTCCTTTTGCTGCCTGCAGATCGGGGTGGAGTGTTAGGATTGGAAACCCATCCCTAATACCACATTTCCCTACTTCTTTCAGTTTAATCTGAACCCTAACTGATGCATTAATGAAGTTTTTTGCAAAAAAATAATATTAGTGCAGTATAAGTTATTTGTAATATATTAAAGTATTTCATTTGGCAGGCAAGGTGTTCCTGGGTTCCACAAGAAAAATATGTTTCTCATCATGAAATAGCAAGAAATATTGGGCTAGAGCTGTAAAAATTATATATGCAGGATGGCTAGATGTACACCAACACCAAAGTGAAAGCATTATGGCATAAATGTATTTCTTTGTTTTTTTAATAATAGGGTAGTGAAAATGCACATAGTAAGGTAGATAAATAATGGGAACAAGGAATGAACTATATCTGCATAAGTTAGTTGTGGGAAATGTTTAGAGGATGTGTATTTATTGTATATTTTTGTCTTGTTTTTCTTTTATCAGTAACAATTCCCTTACTTTTTCTGTCAATCACCAGAAAAATACACCCTGATGAATTGTTTGCAAAAACACTGAGAATAGATCCAGAGCCATTCAATGTACTGAGATTAAATCCTTGCCCAGGCAACAATTTTTCTGCCTCTTTGGTCACATTTTAAATTTGCGGAACTGTAGGAAGAACAAGCTTGTGCAGTTATAGGACATGTCATTTTTTTTCTTTCCTTTTTCAGATTCATTTTTCATTATATTATTCATCAGCCATTTTTCTTTATGTAAATAGATGTGTAATGTGTTTGGGTTTCTGGATATTTCGTGCTACATTTCTTTTGTTTTTGCTTATCTGGTAAAATGTTCTTAATAAAAAATAACCTTACTCTTTTTGAGAAGTGCCCTGGGATCTTTAATGTCCACCTGAACAACCAGCAGAACAGACAGGCAAGACCTTGGTTAAACATTTTATTCAAAAACAGCACCTCATAAGTGCAAAACACCCCCCTCCCATGCTACACTACAGTGTCAGTACTGGGATTTTACATGAAGTTCCTGGTGTGGGGTTAGAACCCTCAACTATCCAATATTCTGGCCGAAGAGCTGACTGCTCAACCTGTTGAGCCACTGATGGGGGGGGGGGGTGCTCTCACACACTGCTTTTTAACATGGGCAATTGTTTTGTCTCTTTAAGAATTGTTCTGCTGCCCAGTGGTTGGTGCTGGTGGTGCAGCACATCACCATGTGGGAGACATGGGATGAAGTGTCTGTCCTGACTCTCCCACCTCAGATGGTGCGGTCTAGAGTGGGATTCTAATCCGATGGGGAAGGGAGATGACCTTTTGCTGTATGCGTGCTTCTTACAGTAGAGCTCACAGATGGCATTGACATTAAGGGCAGGGCCCTGTGTTTTCTGTGAATCTGCAGTTGTAGCAACTGCATTAAAAACATGGTCCTACTGCAGAAACAAGCCTCTGCTGCAGAAACAGCAATTTTGGTGCAATCAGAATGTCCGCCACCACTGAAACCCGCAACTAAATAGTTAAAATGATTGTGAGCAAGTTTAAAATGGCATTAGAGTGAGTTGGCAGCACCATTATACATCCACCCCCCTGGGTTGCAGTAGTCAGTGGGGCCACCACTTTCCAATCCACTGGCACTCAGCCCTGAAGCTTCATGACCATTATGGCCTTCTACAAACACTGAGGGAACTTCAGTAAGTCTATTTCATGAGAAAGAATGGTGGTTCTGTTTGCCAATTGCAGAACTGTGGAATGAAAATGTATTAGTAATTATTGCAGACAAAAAAAAGGGAGGCTTTCTGGACCTTTGTCTAATGTAAAATGGTCCAGCTACTCTCTAGCCTCGCAGTAAATCCTTAAAGAGTGGCAGAGAAGTAGATATGGAAGCCAAGTGGCATTGACACAAATGACACCGTTGGTGTTGAACTGCGAGAGCAGGAGGAAGTAACTAGAGCAGCGTTACAGCACAAATCTTCACCACCAGGTTTCGACCAAGTGGGTGGAAGGGAGCCATTGAAGCAGCATTGTTTTGCAACCAGGCAGTACTGGTCTTCAAGCAACTGGGCAGGCAGGGAGAGAATTTCTCTGGATCATATCTGTGGCAAACCAGCACTGGGCAGGTGGGAGGGAGCCATTGGACAATAAAACAGATTGCAGTGAAAAAAATAACTAACCCTTCAATTCTCACATGCCCTACATCCAGTCCAAAGCATGGTGCCAGAAGTGCTTTGCATTACCTTGCCCGTGTATCTGCCAAACTGCCCCAGGCTGCCTTTTCCTGAGCATTCTTTCTGGGTAACTAGATTTTATTTTGGGGCTTATTTGAGTTGCCAGAAAATGAAAAGCCCATCATAGAATTGCCACAGAATCGCTGCAAAACAGCTTATAACCAGACCGCAGCAAGCATGAGGTCCTGCCGCAGAGTGTAGGTCCAGTTTGCCGCAGTGAACACTTTGCCCTGATTAAGAGTTATCACCCAATGTCATGTCCTACTGCCCTTAGGAGTTTGTTGTGGGTGCCCCATCAGCTGTTTTAAAGTTAAAGACGGTGGGACATAATGGAGGAAAATTGTCTGCCCATCTTTTATGGTAGTATCTCACTCACCTCGACACCACATAATGCACCACCGTTCTCCTGGGTTTGTTCTCCAATGATTAAGGCTGTTCCCTGGTGGCCAACAATGCACAGGTCAGCCACTGCATCCCACCATGTGGGCAAGCCATGCAAGAATCGTGAGGACTCAGCAGTGGTCTGTCTGTGAAGTTAGTCAGATATCAGTAAATGTGCATGAGAGGAAGCTGGAGTGGGAGGAACACCAGAAGTCTTTCTAGAATTCCAACAAGTGGCTGGATTGTAATAAAGAATAAATTATAAAAACAAACATAGAAACATAGACTTTGACAGCAGATAAGGATCGTTTGGCCCACCTAGTCTGCCCATTTCCCTACCTACAGGATAAGCTGCAGATCCCAGTTAACCAGCAGCCTATTTCTTCCTACCCCCACAAGAATTGCCTTATGTCTGTCCCATGCATTCTCAAATTCTCCCACAGTTTTAGACCCCACAACCTCCATAGGAAGGCTCTTCCATGCATCCACCACCCTCTCTGTGAAAAAATACTTCCTCATATTGCCCAAAAGCCATCCCCCCTCTATCTTTAAATTGTGTTTCCTTGTTCTTGCACATCTCTTTTTCTGAAAAATGCTACCCTCTTGGACTTTGTTGATTCCACTGAGGTACTTAATAGTTTATATCATGTCCCCCCTCTCCCTCCTTTCCTCAAGGGTATACATATTAAGCTCCTTTAGTCTTTTCTCGTGTGGCTTCTCTTGCAGACCCTGCACCATTTTAGTTGCCCTCCTCAGGACTGCCTCCATCGTGTCTATGTCCTTGCAGAGATGGGGTCTCCATAACTGGACGCAGTACCCCAGATGGGGTCTCACCAACTGTCTGTGCTGAGGGATAAAAACTTCCTGTTTTCTGCTTGTGATACCTCTCTCTGTACATCCCAGTGTCCCCCTAGCCCTCCCTACTGCCTTCTCATATTGCTTGCCAACCTTAAGGTTATCTGATATGATTACTCCCAGGTCCCTTTCCATTTTTGTTGTTGTCACTACTTTCCCCTCCGTTGTGTAATCTTCCCCTGGGTTTTTGTTCCCCAGGTGCATTATTTTGTACTTCTTTGCATTTAATCCAAGCTGTCATACTTCTGACCATTCCTCCAACCCTGCCAAGTCCCTTCTCATCCTTTCCACGCCTTCTTGTGTACCAACCCTGTTGCAGATCTTTGTTTCATCTAGAAAGTGACATAGTTTTCCTTCCAGTCCTTCTGCAATGTCACTTACAAAGACATTAAAAAGGACTGGACCCAGTACTGAACCCTGCGGTACGCTACTAATAACCCCCCTTTCTTGAGCGTGGACTCCGTTTACAATTACCTTCTGTGTTCTGTTGTTCAGCCAATGTTTTACCCAGGCTACCACCCTGGGACCCACTCCCAGGCTGGTTAATTTGTTTATTAATCTTTGTGTGGACTGTGTCAAATGTCTTGCTAAAGTCTAGGTAGGCCATGTCCACAGCCGCTCCCTGGTCTACTACTTTGGTCACCCAGTCAAAGAAATCTATCAGATTCATCTGACATGACCTTCCCGCTGTGAACCCATGCAGCCTTGGGTCCTGTGCCCCACTGGCCTCTAGGTACTCAACAATTCTTTCCTTCAGAAGTGATTCCATCACTTTCCTACCACAGAGTTCAAACTGACAGGTCTGTAGTTTCCTGCCTCTATCTTGCTCCCACTTTGATGAAGGGGAATCACATCCACCTTCCTCCAGTCCTCAGGTACCACACCATGCTCCCGTGATTTATTAAAAAGGGTAGTCAGTGGTGTCACTAGTTCTCCCCTTAATTCTTTTAGGATTCTGGAGTGAATTCCCTCATGCCCCATTGCTTTGTCCACCTTCAGTTTTAGGAGTTCTTTCAGCACCCTTTCTTCTGTGAAAGGACTGGGATCAATACCCCCTATCCACAGTGCCTCTGTTAATTGGATTAGGTACCTCCCCTGCCTCCTCTTTTGTGAATACTGAGCAGAAGTATTCATTCAGTATCCCTGCTTTTTCACTGTCCATCTCTGCCCACCCACCATCCATTCTATCCAGCCTCACTATCCCTCCCTTTTTCTTTCTACTCTCCTTGACTTACCTATAAAAGGTTGTATGGTTGATCGACAAGGCCCCCTGGCTACACTGTCTCCCCACCTCACCCACCCCCTGTATCTCCACTTCTGCCCCACCCCAACCACCTCTCGTACTCCTCCTTAACCCCTGCACCTCCTTCCCCTTCGATCTCCTGACCTCACTTCCCCACCCAGCCCCCTTCCCTTGTCTTGCTCATAGCTCAAGTCTTTGTACTGGTTATTACATGTCTGTAAGTCAATGATTATACTTGTAACTAAAAATGATGACTGTTGCACACGCTGAGGTGGAACCTTTGTAAAGAGCCCCTGCTCAAAGGTATTGTAATCCTAGATTGAAATAAATAAATAAAATAAAGTATCCCCTTCTTAACTGTGTTGGCTATCTTTTCCTCAGTTTGGGCATTTGCTATTCTGACTTCCCTCCCTGCTTCCTTCTGCCTTACCTGGTACAGTTCTCTGTCCTGCTCCTTCTATGTTTCCTTATACTTCCTAAATGCTATCTTTTTCTCCCTAACCTTCCCCATCACCTCTTTTGAGAACCATAGTTGCTTTTTCTTTCATTTTGATTTGTTTATTTGCTTCCCACAAAGGCTTGTTGCCTCTGTCAAGGCAGTTTTGATGTTTCCCCATGGTTGCTCCACCCCTCCTTCAAGCCTGTTTGCTAGTGCTTTTCTAAGGCATTATCCCATCATGCCAAAGTCAGCCCTCCTGAAGTCCAGAACCCTCACTTTTGTATGGCTTGACTCTGTAGCTGAGTTTATCATGAACCACACTATTTGGTGGTCACTTGTTCCCAGATGGCTACCCACCTCTAGATTTGAAATCCTCTCACTGTCCCCATTTGAGAGTATGAGGTCTAAGATTGCTCCCTCATGAGTGGGTTGCAAAACTAACTGTCTGAGGCAGGCCCCCTGTAGGGCATCAAGAATGGCCCTGCTCTTGGATATGGCAGCAGCAAAGTTGCTCCAGTTAACATCTGGCATATTCAGGTCCCCCATCAACAGTATCTCCTCTTTCTCTGCCATCCTAAGGATGCCTTCTGTCATATCCTTGTCCATTCCTTCCCCCTGAGATAGGGGTCTATATACAAACCCTGTGCAGATTGTGGTGCCATTTCCAGTCTTTAAGATGACCCACAGTGCCTTCTCTCCTCCCTGTTTACTCTTTTGTTCTGTTGCTTTTATCCCTTCCCTTACATAGAGAACTACTCCTCCCCCTCTTCTTCCCTCCCTGTCTCTCCTGTAGGTTGTGTACCCTGGTATGTTATCATCCCAGTCATGGTTTTCTGTGTACCATGTTTCTGTGACTGCTACAATATCCAGGCATCCCTCTTCCATCAAGGCCACCAGTTCAGGGAGCTTGTTGTCAAAACTATGGGCATTGGTACTCATTACCCTCCATTTCTTGATGGCCTTACCCCTTTTTGCCCCATCCCTGTCCTTGTTGTCTTTGTCATTTTCTCCATTTACCCATGCCCTTCTCCCTATTGATGTCTCTATCTTGGTGTTTACCTCACTTACTATCCTGTTTTTTTGGGGGGGCTAGGATTTCCCTGCTCCTTTCCGGTGCCTCTCCCCTTGGCTAGTTTAAGTGCTTGCCAATGAAGCATTTATACCTATCATGTAGTATCCTGGTTCCCCTCCTGGACAGATGCAGACCATCACGCCAGTATAGGTCTGCATCACTCCAGGTGGACCCCCAGTCCCCAATGAAGCCAAACCCCTGAGCTCTGCACTAGTTTTTCAACCACTGATTGAATCCCATGGTGTGGAGCACCCTAGTCTCACCCATGCCATAGACAGGCAGCACCTCTGAGAAGGTTACTGTGTGTGCTACTTGTTTAAGACCCCTCCCCAACTCCACAAACTCTTCCTGCACTGCTCTGATCCCTTTCTCAGCCAGATCATTTGTCCCTAGGTGGACAATGACATCCAGCTCCTTCCCCCATGCAGCTGCTCCAGCGATCCTGAGGATTCACTCCCTGTCCCTCCAAGCCATGGTGCCAGGCAGGCACCTTACCTTCCTCTCCCCTTCTTCCCCCAGATCTACCCTCCTACCAATGGAGTCCACCCACCAGGAGTTGTTTCCTTCCCCTGTGGGGTTCCATGCCACCCTCCTGTGGGCCTCCGTTGTGAAGGTTCCCAGCATCCTCCTTTGCCTCCACAGCGGGTGCCTCCATAGAGGAACCACACTTTGTCAGAATGGCATATGAATTGTGGAGAGGTAGAAGTGGAGGGATGTGCCTCTGTTCTACCACCCTCACCCTTCTGAGCTCACTGTGATCCAACCGCTCCTCTTTCTTGGCAACTTCTGAGGCAACGGCAGTGGCCCTGGTGGTCCCTGGGTGGGAGAGGAGGTCCCCCAAATCCTGGCCAACTCAGCCTAGAGATGATCAACCTCCTCCCTCAGCCCAGAGAGGTGCCTGCAGATGGGACAATACCACATCCTTCAGAAAGTCTCCCAGAAGACTACTGCTCCACAGCCACTGCACTGCACCACTCCTATCATGTCTTATTTCTGGCCCCTTAACTGTTGTTTTGAATACTTACTCTTTCCTCTGTTTATTTATTCATTTATTTGTTTTATTTTTACTTTTTTCTCCCTGCTTACTTACTGCCTCTGTGCCCTTTAAGCTCCTGATCTTTCTGTTCTGACACAAGAAGTTCCTATATTTCTCAGTAGTCTCCTTATCTGCTCAGAGTCAGACATCCAGCAGCTAGGGGGGATGGAGAGCTGCTCTTTTCCTTCTAGGATGGTGAGTCTTTTGTGTCCCTGTGATCACTTACTTCCTGGTTCCAAACAGGAAGTTCCTGTTGTCAGTCAAATCCTGTGCCTATAAAAGTAGAACTGGTTTAGGGTGGGGAGGTGGAGAGGAGGGGAGGAGGGCAATATAGTCCCAGTAGAGAAGTATAGTTGTAACAGCAGCTCCTTCCTTTTGGTGTTCTCTGCTTGTTCTCTGGCAGAAGCTATCTAGTGCAGTTTTTAAATCTGGCTTTAACGCGGCTTCCTCCTAGCTAAGCCCCCCCCCACTTTACAGCTCTTTCTACGCCTAGTTAATTGCACAGATAACAATTCCCTTCAGCCACCTGAGACAAACACCTAGATAACTGCACAGATAACAATTCGCTTCAACCAACTCAGACAAGCACACTATTTTTTTTTGTTTTGCTTTTACCCTAAATTGAAGGTCCCAGTAGTAGAGTTCTAGTTCATTACTCCCAGTAGAGGTCTAGTTATAGCAGCAGCCCCTTCCTCTTGGTGTTCTCTGCCTGTTCTCTGTAAAAAAAGACTTGTGCTAATAAGACCAGTCTTGATCAGTTTCTCTTTAGTAAGCTGCACTCCTGGCATTGAGTTATAAGACAGTTCAGAGTAAAAGAAGATTTATTATTCACATAGTAATATAGTACTGTGGTGGCAAAAATGACTTAAGGTCTTTCTTGTCCTTTCCTTCTGCTGCACATCAATAACTATATCCCAGTTTCAGTCCTGACATGAATTCCAGCTGAAGTGCCAGAATTCTACCCTTCCACATGCTGTGTAACTGCTAGTATTACAGTATTCTTCCAAAGCAGTGTGTCTAGTCTTGATTTGACTGCCTAAATTGTGCTAACTGATGATATAGGTTTGTGCAGACAGTGCACTTTCTGTTCTGCCAGGATATCTAAAGGCTCGAAATGTATCCTGTCACTTTAAAGATCCACTCTGGCTCCGTAGATTGTTCATGATGTTTGAACTATCCCTCACTGAAAGTACAGTATCTGCAGAACCATATTCAAAGAGTCCCTGATGCCTTGAGAAAGGTAATAGTAAGTCACAACACAGCTTATACTTCACATTTGTTCTATAATTCTCACCCTTATGTCTCTATCACTAAGGTCATTCTCATGAAAGCAGGATCTATCTGATCCATCTGTTTGTCTTTACCTGACATCACCATTCTGTTTATGACATCACAATCTGTTGTTGTGCAGATAATTATTATGTCAAAACAGAGGGTTGTAATGTTCGTGTAGTTACGCAGTCAGATGACATAAAGTCTAAAGGATAGTGATCCTGTTTTTATTCCTTAGTAAGAAAGAAAAACGTGGGAGTTACTAAAAATATATGACATGCAAACCAAATTGGAGTTATATCTTACATTTTCTTGTTGCACTTTGCACATTATTATTTTCATTAATGAGGTTGTCTTCTTTTTTTTTTGTATTATTTATTTTACTTCCCTATGTGCTCCAGGACGCACCACTCCTTTGAGCCACCAAGGACTCTGACTTACCTCCTACTACCTCTGTTCGAGTCTCCATCCTCATATTTGCAGCTGTCCCTGAGGTAACTGGCATAAACCTTCACCAGATGGGTCCTTCTCCACTGAGTGGAAAGGCACTGGTGGGGCTGGCCAACGCACTCTACAACTTGGCCCCAGGGTGTTGCTGAGGTGGACATGGCTCCTTCAGGGATTCAGTGGCATCAGCAGACCAGCAGACGTCATCCAGCCAGTCCTTGAGCTGTTTCCACATTTCTGTGTTCCCCTGTTGTGCCACTCATGCAGTGCTCCCAGTCTCCACTGGGGGCCGCTACCAAGCGAGGTTTCCCTGCAACCCACCCCAGGAGAGGAGAGCAGTCCCGCAGATGTTCAATCCTCTCCTTCTCCTACCAGTCCCCGGCATCCTGAGTCCATTCCCGAACCTGGGTTGCCTGCATGGCTTGAGGTGTGGTGTCCAATGCCGCAACCCTCAGCACCACCAGGCCAGCATCTTCTTTTTTTTGATGGTGATGCGTAAACCTCTCTGACTTGGAAACATTTGAAAAAAGCTCTTGTGCCCAAAGGTTTTTTCAAATACAGTAAGTAAATAAATTAAACAATTTTTAAAGTTTTCCTGATGGTGTCTAGGGCTCTCTAAGATGCAGATTTCTGTATAAATAGTTACACTGGCTTTGGAACCAAATGAGATTTACTTTTTACACAAAAAGTATGGCAGGCAAGTGTCATCTCCATGAGGATAAATGAACGGACTGACATCATGCCCTTCTCCTTTACCGGAATATGCACTAATAATAAATAGTGTAGCTTCAAACCATATGCTGTGTACTTACAGTTATCTGTCAGCATGTTTACAGACTGCGTGTGTTCATTAACTACATCAGAGTAGAACATACATCATATTGCTTTGGTTTCCTTGACAGAGATATGGATTATCAGTGAACAGCCTGTCTCCCTGGTGGATGCAGCAGCACTGGCAATTGTTGTTAATTACTATAGAATATTTTATGTATGATTTGTCTCACAGCAACAATCCAATCAATATTCAGGACACACAGCACTGAAAAAGTGACCAATCAACACAAACAGCATGTAAAATGTACTGCTGCTGCTTTTTTCAGACCATTAGTGAAGTCATCGATGTTATAAGAAAAAGAAAACTGCAGAGGGATTAATATGAAGCTTTTGTTTAGGCAATGAACTAGTAGTAGTAGTAATGCTGTACCCACTAAGCTCTCATCAGTTGCATTAGTGTGTTTGGGGATACTGGTCGATCAGAATCTACCTGCTGTTTTTGTAAGGAAAGCAATGACATTGTCAATGCAAGCTTCATATTATCTTAGTGAGTGTAATACAAATTACCATTAACAAAATTATTTGTATTCATTGCTGCATTATGGATAACCACTGCCACTCAATCTAAAACAGTTGCTAGCGCTGACATTAGAAACGAAATGACTCTGACTGCTTGCACAGCTATATCATCACGGAAAAATTATGCTTCCCATTTTCCTTTATTGAATCATTAGTCCATTCCACATTTTAAATGTAGGCTACTAATTTTTTATTCAGAGTTAGACTTCATATAAAGTTTTTAACATAATTTGGGAAAATACATATAAATGTATTCTGCGGGCATATTTGGCATCTGTTTTGATTAGATTCATAGTCTTCACTTCAGTGTCATGTACAGTAAAGATTTAATGGTGTAACACCCTCCAAAATTGATGGGGCTTATCTTAGATTCCATGGAGTCATGTCACAATTACTGCCAACACATCTGCTATCCAGCAGTGTTGCACCCCAGAGGCTGATTTGCAGGTGCTCAGTGCACCTAACTCTTGATACTGACTGCAGCTGTCAGTTACATCCCTTTCAACCCTCTCTGGCTCTTAGGTCTCCAACTTATTTATTTATTTATTTATTAGCTTTTGGTAACCGGGTAAGTGTGCTAGGCAACAGACCTGCCTATTTTCAGGCACGACCCGGGAGAGCACAGGACATTGGCTACAATATGCAGAAATGCACAGACATAATATAGGTGTACAGGAGCAAAACAAGATATACATTGGGTAGCACAGTAATAGTTACATAAGGGTACATTTTAGGCATAGATCATAATAAGGATGTAAAATAAAGCAATTAGGGTAACCATAAGACAGCTGAGGACAGTAAAGACATCAAGGTTCATAGCCACCTAGACAAACGTATTACATGGGAGAACATTAGTATAGTACTCAGGGTCAGACCTGACAGCCTGCAGTGGGACAAAGCAAATTAAGAGCATTTGCACTGGCCAGAGGCTAGGAGGTGGGTGAACAGCGAGTTTTTGAATTCTCGATGGGAGGCTGAAGTTTTCACCATAAGGGGAGTGAGTTCCAGAATTTGGGAGCAAAATGGGCAAATGGCTGTTCACCCATTTTTGTCATGCAAGGTCTAGTGGAGAGCATGGGGACAGAGGAAGGCCTGAGGGTATGGGTGTGTGAGGCAGGAGTCAGGAGGTTGGCAAGATAGACAGGGCAGAGAGGTCTAGACAGGGAGTCGATAAAGCAGCCCAGGGAGTAAGCTCGAATATCCTTAGGTGACAGCCAATTTAAACCAGCGTAAAGGAGACAATGATGGGTAAGACGTGGGGCAGTTAAGGTGAATCTACAGATGTTGTTGTAGACAGTGTCCCATTTGTGGAGTGTAGCAGAGTTTGCAGCAAAGAGGAGGGGCAGAGCATATTGGAGCTGGGGTAAGAGAATACCTCTCACAACAGAAAGTCTAGCGGAAGGAGGAGGAGTGGGCGCACGTGATAAGCTCCGCCCAATTTTAGCATTTATGGCACGGCACACCATATTGACATGTTGAGACAGGTCAAGTGTGGGATCCAAAGTGACCCCAAGGTACTTGAAGGACTCAGTGTTTGAGATGAGGGAGCCACCAAGGCATTGAACCCGGAGCCTGTTCGCAGGGGCAGACAGTTTCTTAGAGGATCTGAATAGCATAGCACAGGTTTTTTCTAGGTTCAGGACTTGGTGGTTGCTAGAGAGCCAGGTCTGCAGGAATTGGAAGTCATTAGTGAGAGTGGAGTTGATGGCAGCAACCGATTTTGACCCAGAGTAGAGAACAAGGTCATCTGCATACATAAGAGTGCAGCTATGCTGGGACATGGTGGGAATATCATTTAGGAAGAGGGAGAAGAGTAGAGGTCCAAGAGTGGATTCCTGGGGAACTCCACGGGAGATGAACTTAATTCAGGGGGTCTGGGGAGGCACTGAAAGAGGAGAGAAAACTGTCTGATTTTGGCACTATGTGCACCAATATTCTTCATAGCTACAGCTGCACCTCCAAGGGGACCATCCATTGCTCTTCATGGAGTTCTCTTTCGGCACTCACAGCAAGAGGAAGAGATCCCCTGCATTAGCCCAAACACCACTGGGTAACAGGATACGCTGGTACCATAGTGATTATTCTGCATATTAACTATTGTGACTGACAGCCCTTTTGACAAATTGGACACTGCCTTCCCTACTGAAGTGCTGAGGACAGTGCCAGAACTGTTCAGTCCACAGCTTGCTCACTCACACACAAAGGAGCACTGAGGCTGCTGGCCTGAAACTGCTTTAAGGAGGCCTGTCTGGGTTCCCAAAGCCATGATACAGGAGGCATATGCAAAGTTTCTGCAGCCACCAGGAAGCAGCCAGAGATAAGTGCTGTCTGTTGGATGTTCTTGTCAGAGTGACTTTGAAAAGTTTGAGAGGCTGATTCCTGCTTACAGAAGTTAGGAGACAATCAAGTTCCATTTAAGCATTTCTACCACACCTGCCCGTTTGCCCTATGAAGAGAGACTGTGTCCTGCTTTTATAGAAATGAGGGTAAATGCTTGCTTGTTCAGTGTGCTGTGTTACAACTGCCAGACTGCAGTGTAGCTTCAACTGTGTGATTGCTATTAGTGTCAGAATCTCACCTGAGAAACTGTTCCTACCTTCCATGTGAAAAAAAGGGGAAAGTGTGCTGATCCAGTAATTGTACCACAGCTGCCAGCCTACAGTGTGGCATTCAGCTGTGTGTTAATGATCATCAGAGCCTGCATCGAAATTGCAGAGAGTCTAGGGACGTGACTGTTCAGTGCTACTGCTAGGCACTGGCTAGTGTCTCAACAGGAATCTGGAAGCCTAGACATGTGTGCTTGGCATGTGGCCCCTGATGCAGTGACTGGTCTGCTCGCCCCAACAAAATCAAGAGTGCATTGAGAGGTCCATACCAAAAGATGCTGCAACCAGCAAAGTGGAATCTGTGACTTGTACCTTTGTACAAATTCTCCAGAATGACTGAAAAACTGCGAACCCCAGAACTATGAGTACTGCTTCTGCCAACAGATCAGGATCTACAAATACCTTAGTTGGAGGTTTGCCATTTAAGCAATTGCCTGGGCTTTATGGTTTGGGTTTAACAAAGTGTTTTGTTCTCTTTAAAGTGCACTGCCACTGACCAGGTAGCTGAAACTCCAATGGGCCTGCACCATTTCACTGACTGTGTACCCAGTGAAGCACAGGGAACGCCCAATTGTTTTTCAGGGGTTTCAACTGGTACCAGTGGGGAGTGGGGAGTGCCTCTAGTACAGATGGGCTGTTACTGCAATACTGTTACTGCACTGCATTGTCTGGTGGGGTGGACACTGCTGCTTAAAGTTACTACTGTTCTGAAGAGTTTAATAGGCCAGGCCTAGTTAGACACTCAATGTCATGCCTGACACTTCAAATTTCATGAGAGTTCAGAAAAGTCTTGCATTGTACTCCAGTATCCTTTATAAATTTCTCCCAATAAATATTTTTTTGTTATTTTACATTGTGTCATGTAATCTTATTAATGGAGGCAGTATAGCGCAATGGGTTAAGACTCTGAGCTGCAGATTTGGAGACCTGGGTTTGAATTCCACAGCTGCCTAGGTGCATACTGTGTGATACTGAGCAAGTCACTTATCTTCCTTGTGCTCCCAGGTCACATATGGAAACAAGCTTTGACTTAGTGTGCTACTCCTGGTTAAACAATGTTCCTTTTCCCTTCCCTAATAGTACCACTTTATAAATTACATTTTTGTGATATTTAAAGAGCAACTGATACCATCTGGCCAGAAGTACTACATTGCAGAATTAGAATAAGCATACCCCAGTAATCTCATACCAAAAACTAGATTTCTACGTTACTTCATTTTAAAGTTATGAGCTATTTTGTAACCCTGATTTCACTACCTGTTTAAAACAGCCTGTATCAGTAAAGATCTGCTAATGATGTCATCTCAGTACTTCACAATCTAGTATTCCCTGTCAGCAAGCTTATGGGACATATTTCTCCAAAGCTGTAAAGATCATGTGCAATGGTTTTCACAAGTCAAACAGGTAGCACCAGTCAATAAACATTGCTTTAAAAACTGTGTGTGTTTCAGGTTATGTAACAAAGTTGACAATATTTTATGAGCCTTTTTGTTGTGGTCCTTTTTCCAGGGTTGTTGGATGCTGGGTCATAACACACTGTTGTGAGGTTTGCACACTGAATAAGTAGCTGATGTGGTGAAAGTCTAAGATCATTCAGGCCTATCATTCAATTGAAGCAATTTCTAAGAAAGGCACTTTAAAACAATTATTCCTTCTCCTTGTCAATGGGGTTGGGATAGGTAATGCTATTTTGAAAACTTACTAGGAGTTTCTAATTTAGCCAGCACAATGTGTTCTCCCTGTTAGGCTGTTTTGACATACATTTAGGATCATCTACGTTCTACTCGAAATTAAAAAGATAATTTTACCAGAGTCAGCATTTCCACCTCTAACAGAAATTAACACATATAAGGCCCCTATTAAAACATATTGTAAAGCGGACACTGACAAACAGCAGTGAAGTTACCAACATTACAATACTAGTAGTACAGTAACCCCTCACTCTAATGAACTAAAAGGGAGCCATAATCTGTATTCGTTATAGCTTCCTATTTGTTACAACGAGGGACGCTACCAAGCACTACTGTCGTCCGGTGCATATGTCACCTGCACACATCAAACACTTCCCATATGCCTTATACACTGCACTGTCAGCAAAATAAAGCTAAAATAAAAAGAATACCCACATACTAACTGCTAGCTGAGACTCCAAGTTAAAGATAGCACCTGTAACAGGAACAGTGGCTTAGAGCTTCCACACCTTTTACAAACACGCCCCCCCCCAGTTCACAGACTTATCATTCCAGATATCTATTATCTATACACTGGCTAGTACACTGGGCAATAGTAAAAGCAAAAAAGAATCAGATTGACAAAAAGAAAAATCCGAGAACAAGAACAAACACCGCTCTCCAAATTCCAGATAATTTCTGATGCTCTTCCTGCTTGCACAGATAGCTGCTCCAGATCCAGCTCCACCACATCTGACTTCCTCAGTATGATTCAGAACTTACTGTGCATAACATAAATTCTGTAGTGGACAACGTAAGTTTACTAAGTAAAGATGAGATTCGGGTGGTGGGTGGGAGGGGGAGCGTGTTTGTAAAGATTGTGGAATCTCTGAGCTGCCATCCATGTTACAGGTACTGCCTTTAACTCCGAGTCTCAGCTAGCAGTTAAGATGTGGATATTTTTTGACTTTAGTTTTTAACTTTGTTTTCCTGACAGTACAATGTATAAGGCATATGTACAGTGTCTGATGTGTGCAGGTGACATGTGTGCCAGCTGATTGCTGGCACAGATAGGAATTCTAAAGAACAGAAATACTAAAACATTGAGAGCCACATGAGGCATTCGGTATAGCCACGTTTTCACTATAGCAGGGTTTGCTATATGCAAGGGGCTACTGCAAAACTTCCTAACAGGCATAGTAGAGTAGCACTCCAAATTGCTTCAGGAGCCTGGAGGCATGCTGACTTAGCATCTAGCAACCCTTGAGAAATGGACCACACCAAAAGGCATTATAAAGCACAATTTTGTCACCCTTGTTACAAAACCTGTAACACATATAGTTATTACAGCAATGTTTTTTGAATGGTGCTGCCTGTTTTACTTTAGACAATTATTGCACATGATCTTCAGTTCAGTTCCCTCTGTACAAACAGTTGGTGAGACCCCATCTGGAGTTCTGTGTTCAGTTCTGGAGACCCCATCTCTGCAAGGACATAGACAGGATGGAGGCTGTCCAGAGGAGGGCAATTAAAATGGTGCAGGATCTGCACCAGAAGACATATGAAGAGAGATTAAAGAAGCTTAATATGTATACACTTGAGGAGAGGAGGGAGAGGGGGGAAATGATAAAAACTTTCAAGTACATCAAGGGAAGCAACAGAGTCCAAGAGGGTAGCATATTTCAGAAAAAGAGATGTGCAAGAACAAGGGGGCACAATTTCAAGATAGAGGGGCTCAAAGGTAATGAGAGGAAGTATTTTTTCATGGAGAGGGTTGTGGATACATGGAACAGCCTTCATGAGGAGGTAGTGGACTCATAAATAGTGGGGGAATTCAAGAATGCATGGGACAGACATAAAGCAATTCTAGTGGGGGTGGGAGGAAATATGCTGTTGGTTAACTAGAATCTGCATCCTATGCACTAGGTAGGGAAATGGGCAGACTAGGTAGGCCAAGCGGCCCTTATCTGCCATCAAATTCTATGTTTCTATGTTCATTGATAGACAAGGCAGAATTGCATTAAAAAACATTGCACAGTACATTTTAGCATACATAATTATACATATAACATTCTATGATATTAAAATCCATAGAAGTACAATTACCAATAAATATACAGGGAAATTGAGTAGTACAATTAAATTGGGATTTCTACCAGTAAACTCATTCAGATGTTTATAATTAAATTATTGCACATGTCTCTACATCTAAGATTTAGTAACAAATACAAGTGTCACCCTTATAGTAACCTATTCCTTATTTATAATATGCAGTTTCTTATGTTCTATCTTTTTTACAGAACAATGCAACACTTTCTAGTATCTCAGTATTTCTGGATTTCAAAAATGCATTTGCTTGATATTTAAGTTCCATATCTAAAGCTGATAATACACTACCCAAGTACAATTTATTTCTTGAATATAAAGAGGGCATAAAATCAATAGATGTAATAGATTGTCTTCCCCAAGTTGGCACTTGCAAATTTACGTAATATTTTTTATCATAGAAACCCTCTCACATAATCTTTAAAACTTTGGAGAAACAAGTCCTATAACCTTGCTGACAGGGAATACTAGACTGTGAGGTCATGAGATGGCATTATCAGCAGCAGCTCATTACTGACAGAGGCTGTTTTAAACAGGTAGTGCAATCAGGGTTACAAAATAGCTCACTTGCGCGTTTAGCGTCAGAGGCTCTTTAAGTCTGCACTGTGATTTTCACATGTGGGAGTATACTGCATCCTGTACTGCCTTGCATCCAATGCACCTGAGCAGCGCGTTGGATGCAAGGCAGCCAGCAACAGCCATTCCTATGGCTGCCACCCGACCCCGTTCAGCAGCCCTTGCTGGAATAAGGGCCTCGGGACACGGATCGCTCATCAGGGTCTTGCGCCTGAGCGGTGCATTGGATGCAAGGCGGCCAGCAACAGCCGTTCCTATGGCTGCCACCCAACCCCATTCAGCAGCCCTTGCTGGAATAAGGGCCTCAGGACACGGATCGCTTATCAGGGTCTTGCGCCTGAGCGGCGCATTGGATGCAAGGCAGCCAGCAACAGCTGTTCCTACGGCCGCTGCCCAACCCCATTCAGCAGCCCTTGCCGGAATAAGGGCCTCAGGACACGGATCGCTCATCAGGGTCTTGCACCTGAGTGGCACGTTGGGTGCAAGGCGGCCAGCAACAGCTGTTCCTACGGCCGCCACCCAACCCCATTCAGCAGCCCTTGCCGGAATAAGGGCCTCGGGACATGGCTTGCTCATCAGGTACTTCTGCCAAGCTTTTTCTGGGAGCCAGTACACTAGGGTGATCACGATTGGTGTGGCGCTGACTCAGGGGGACAGTGATTGGTCTGCCCGCTCGCCATTTTTATTCCGGTTGGTGCGCCCTTCCCCATAGACTTTTACAGCATTCCCTGCTCTGACTCTGTGCTGCTAAGTTCTGAACTGAATTTTGTATTTTAAATTTCAACTGCCAGTGCTGACTATGTTAAGGATAAAAAGTTATGTACTGTGTTTATCCATAGTATAGCTTTTTGCATAGCTTTAGCTTGATTACTGTATATAGTGCTAGAAGTGTGAACGTAGGCTGTGTTTCCCCATCTGTATTATTGAATTGCTGCTATTCTAACTGTTTCCTCTAGTTTTCTTTTTTTTCCCTCTTTTCTATTGGCGCTCACCATATACACCCCCATCCTTCTGAACTAATTTACTTGCCATGCTTTCGGCTGTTGCATTTCTCTCTTCCCGAGACAGCCCCCCCCCAACTAGCTTCCATTTGTCTTGCCCTATTCTGCCATTTACCTTTGTGTTACCTACCTTGCCTCTCTAATCATTTTCTTTGTCCATACCACCGTCAGTCCAACCCCCTACTGATGATCTGCCGCCAGCTTCCCCACCCTTGAATTCCTATCCTGCCTGTATACTTATTGGCCCTTTTATTCTTCTTTTTGGGTCTTGCGCCTGAGCGGCGTGTTGGATGCAAGGCGGCCAGCAACAGCCATTCCTACGGCTGCTGCCAGACCCCATTCAGCAGTGCTTGCCGGAATAAGGGCCTCGGGACATGGATCGCTCATCAGGTACTTCTGCCAAGCTTTTTCTGGGAGCCAGTATGCTAGGGTGATCACAATTGGTGCAGCGCTGAGTCTGGGGGACAGTGATTGGTCCACCTGCTCGCCATCTTCATTCCGATTGGTGCGCCCTTCCCCATAGACTTTTACAGCATTCCCTGCTCTGACTCTGTGCTGCTAAGTTCCACCCCCATCACCCCCTCCCAGGCCTCCTTTAAATACTGTTGTGCTCCGCCTTCCCTAGCTCTTTTGTCACACCATTGGCTTACTCTTGTCTGCTGCCACTCAGACATTGGTAGCTGAGTGGAGCCAATAAGCCTGATCTTTGTGGAAGCAACATCACAGCTTCTAGCCACCAATCTGATTTTGTTTTTGTTTTTTCCTTTCTCCCCTTCTGATCGCAACTCCACTTGGGCTTAGAGAGTGTCTGTAGGTGGGTCTGTTTCATGCACAGAAAAAGCACCAGACCATTACTAAACTACAGACCTCACTCCTTGGCATCATGGCTTGCCTCACAGCTATACTATTGTTTCCTAGTGTATACAGCGTGCCCTACAATACAGTACACCAAGAAGTATCACAATATAATCCAGCCCTGGAATACACTATCTCAGCATCCTACGTTGCAACAGCCCACTGTACCTCCCTTGTTTCATCAACCCCCCCTTCTGGCCTATACCCCCCATTATGCTCCCTCCCCTTGCTACTACTTTCACCTATGACTATACGAGCACTCACAATGATTACTTTAAACTGTCACTTTAGCGGTACTCTCTCCTGCATCACACATCATGGGCAGTCCCAAAGAAAAAAAGCAGTCGCCATCCTTAAAAGCTCCTTAAAGAAAATGCTGTTATTGCTCCTTCTCTGCTCAGGTAATATGGAGCTAAACCCTGACCCCCTCTGCAACTCACCTCTCCTACAGATTTTGCAGAGGCCCCAGGACTTAAGATAATGTTGGTCAATATTCTAAGCCTGACAAAAAATTTGTCCAATTACAAGCATGGGCTGCACATACCAGTCCAGACCTTATCATTATTACGGAGTCTTGGCTAAAAAAGGCTAATACTGACCAACAAATCTCCCTCCAGGGATACAAACAATTTAGGGCGGACAGTGCTTCTAGAGGTGGGGGTGTGGTCGTCTACGCCAAAACCAAGTACTCAGTCACTAATATCAGCTGTAAATCTACACCCAAGGAATTCAAGATTGTTTCAATGAAGTGTCATCTTCCTTCTTCAGAATGCTTCACCATTATAGGTGGCTATAGGCCTCCGTCTGGAGGTGATGAAGTCCTTAATATACTGAAATCCCTATTCTCGGATGCTAAAACAGAAACAATATTCCTAGGGGGATCTCAATATGGATTGGCTAACCCCTAAATCTCACTGCCTTAAATCCCTCTGCGACGAGCTTGGCCTAATGCTATTAGTCAATGAACCTACAAGGAACAATGTCCTAAACACTGCCAATAGCTCCATTTTAGATGTGATATTAACCACTCACCCACATAAAATTTCACATTCAGTTGTGTTCCAAAATAATATGAGTGATCACGGGATTGTTGTTTGTATAAGATCTCATATTAAGGTCCGAACACAGCCTATCTTTAGAACAAAAACGGTCCTTTCACAAGTTCGTTGCAGCAAACTTCCTTTCTGACCTGGACAGGGTCAGATGGCAAGATCTTAACCTAGCCAAGATGTCAACGAGGCAGTCTCCATCCTTAATGTCAACCTCACTAGTCTGGTAAATAAGCATGCCCCCTTCATCAAAGTTAGGGTACTAAACAACTCTCACCCCTGGTTCACCCCAGATCTTAAGGCAGCTCTTATAACCTGGGATAAGCTCTGGGTGAAAGCAAGACATACCAAGAAACCATCAGATTGGCAGGCTTTCAGAACAGCTAGGAATATCTGTGTGAAAGGCATTCGTTCTGCCAAAGCTAACTTCTACATCTCTACCCTTGAACAAGCACAAGGGAACCTGCACAAAATATGGAGGACACTTAAATCTATAGAAGGGCAGCCTACTGCCACCTCCATTCCAACAAAGATAGTCTCAAATGGCAGGATGGTGAAAAATAAGTCCTTAATCCTCGAAGAACTTAACTCCCACTTTGTCACAACAGGACTAGCTTTTGACTCCTCACCTTGTGCTAGCACCGCGATGAGCCAACCAAGTCCTTCGCCAACATCTAGCACCGCATCTTGCCCATTTCAACTGCATGAGCTAAATTATAAAGAAGTAGAAAGTTCTCTCCTTAACTTGGACATCAAAAAAAGTGCAGGGGATGATGGCCTAGAACCATTCTTCCTAAGATTAGGATATGCCCATCTCTCGGCCCCCATTCTTCATATCTTCAGTCTCTCCATTACATTTGCTACTGTGCTGTCCGGTTGGAAATCCGCACATATCCTCCCCCTGTTTAAATCTGGTGACCCTTGCGATGTGAATAATTACAGACCTATCTCCATCTTGCCTATCCTCTAAAGTTTTGGAAAAACTAATCCATAACCAACTAAAAACTCACTTGGAAACTTTTTCTCTCATTAACCCAGCTCAATCTGGTTTCCGGGCAAATCACAGCACAATCTCTGCTTTAGCGAAAGTAACCAATGACTGGGTCTCTGCTATAGAAGGTAAGAAGATAACTGGAGCAGTCTTCTTGGATCTTAGTAAAGCTTTTGATACTGTTGACCACAACCTGCTAGTCAATTGTCTCACTAATTTGGGCACCACGTCCTACACTACCCAGTGGTTTTCCAGTTACCTAACAGGGAGATCCCAGAAAGTAAAAGCAGATGGCTTTTTTTCTGCTTCTTTGCCAGTTGTCAGAGGAGTCCCCCAAGGCTCCATTCTAGGCCCTATCTTGTTTTCATTGTACATTAATGACCTTGATTCTAACATATCTACATCCAATCTGCATTTCTTTGCAGATGACACCGTGCTGTATACCTCTGGCTCAACGTTATCCGAAGTTAAGGGGGTGCTTCAAGCGGACTTTGCCCAACTTGAACATAATCTAATAAAGGCAAAGCTTCTGCTTAATGCAAAGAAAACCAAAGCTATGAAATTCTCTCTCGTAGTACCACCGCAGGTACCTCCCATACCCCGGCTAAAGACTTTATTGTTACCAAGTTAAGCGAACTACTGGAAGTCGTTTCCAAATTTAAATATCTGGGTATCTGGATTGACAACAAGCTCTCTTTTAATGACCATATCAAGGACTTATCCAGGAGACTCAAAGCCAGACTAGGTTTCTTCTTTAGAAATAGGCCCCTCTTCCCCCTCGAGACTCGAAATAGGCTTGTTCAGGCTACTTTTCTTCCCCTTCTTGACTATGGCAATGTAATTTACTCTTTCACTACTCTCGCAAACCTAAGTAAACTGGACATCCTCTACCACCGTGCGTTACGGTTTATTAACAACTCCCCTTACCCGTTAGCACCACTGTGACCTGTACGCAGCTGTTGGCTGGACATCTCTCACCACTAGACGCTTGCTCCATGCTGGTCTCTGGACCCTTAAGCTGCTCCTGCACAAACTACCGAGTTACCTATCATCTCTCATCTGTATTTCTCACAGTGCATACTCTCTCAGGAAATCTGACTTCATTCTGCTGGACATACCTAGGACACGGACCTCCTTTGGTAAATGCGCTATTACGCATGCCCTTCCCTCTATTTGGAACCAACTGCAAACCGTGCTGAAACTAACTAGCATAGTTTCAATTAACTTCTACAAAGTGCTAAGTGCAGCTAAGATGAAAGATATCTGCAACTGTTATTAAGCCCCTTCCCATCCCTATGTGTGCCTTACACATTTATGTGTAAGACCTTCATCGCCTTATGCATGCTATTTACTTATTGTTCGCACTATCATTTAACCAAGACACACTTACATTCTTTTAGCTTCTGACTTCCAAGCTGTTACCACTACTGCAAGCATCCCACACTGCTCCCCTTCCCCATCCTATTATTGGCTCTCTCTATGAATATATTACTTCTCTCACTCTTCCAAGCCTTGAATATTTTGTTTACCCTTTATTCCCTGTCACTGCTCAATTATACAACATTTATTTATTGCAAACACCAGCTACCCTGCCTTGTGCTGCTGGCATGCTACCCTGAAGTGTTCACACTATGTACCATATGTCTTCTCACTATTTATTGTCATCTGATGTTTTATCCTATTATGTAATTTCCTGCTTGTACTAAGTGAACACATGAATACATGTTATGCTATTGTACTATCAAGTATTTTTATTTATGTAATGTTCTCCATCAGTGTATGTGTCCCAGGACCTCCTTGCGAATGAGCTTGCTCAATGGAGTTTTACTGCAATAAACTTGAAACTTAAAACTTGAAAAAACTATGGGGAGGTGGGGAGGCACTGCGTCACAGGGGATTGTACTGCTCTGACATCAGGACCACTTAAATGTACCTTTGGGTGAAGGCACCATGCAAACTTAAAATATCTGGATATTAACCCCTCAATCAGGAAAAAAATAACCCAGGGCCCAATGCTGGCCAAGTGGCATGGAGGGCTGAGGCACTGAAGTCTCACCTGCCACCGCACTGGTGACTCAGATTCGGGAAGGGACTCGGGTCACTGAGGGTCGGCCAGGTGGGAGGGTCAACTATCCCATTGACTGCTATCCTCTCCTGGGGAGGGGTGGCAAGTCATCTATGCCTTTGACTGCCACCAGGAGGAGGCCCATTTGCAGTGCGGTTACAAGTAAATGAGCAGAGAGGGGCCATGGGCTCCAAATATGTGTGTGCCTCACATGCAGTGTTACCTGCCACAGTGGCAGGGGAGGGAGAAAATGGAAAAGGGCTGGGGTGCTGACTGAAGCCATGCCTGCTCTTCTGGACCTGCACTGCCACCTAGCCATCGACCTTTTGGATATATGCACCGAAGGGGGAGAACTGACCTCCCTCTCCTGGCCCCGCCACGTGGGTAATCCATGGGGGACTTTCTGGGTGGCCAGAGGAGGCGAGTGATGATCAGAGAAAGTGAGGACATGACTGATAGTCACCTGCCTGCAGCCCAATGGAGAAAAACCTTTATGGAGGAAAGAAAGAAAAAAAAAGAACCTAGGCCCCTCAACCTTCATTCACAGCAATCTGGGTACAATAACTTATAAATATAATTTCTGAACCTTCAGATAAAATCCAAAACTTGTACTTATGCCTCCTCTCACTTTTTTTCCCACAGTTGGTAGAAGAATATTTTCCTCTGCTGCACCCTTCAAACAAAATATTTTTTCTGTTCCTCTACACTATTGATTCACTATTTCTGTGCAAATCTCATCTAAATCATATTTTGTTTTGCATGACTTCTAATCTGTTTCTAGCTACACCAGTTGTAACTGATGCTATCTGATATCAGTCAGTCATCACAGTCCCCTATTCCTTATTTTTTAACTGTTTTGATAAAGATATTTTTTTGACCTAGTTTCTATAAAATACTTGGGGGTGTAGCATGTATGAAAGATGCTTGATAAAATAAAGCTGTATTGCATGTCACTGTATTATGTTACTTTTGATAAAAAAAATAGCCAAAACTGATGTTACCAAAGAAATGAGTAAGCAATAATACCCAAAAGGGTGGGCAGTATGGTGCTATACCAGACCGCCCAGGGGTGTAATGAGGCCTGACGCCACAGGCGGAGGGCGTTATAGCCCCTGGACGGTCCGTTATAGCACCATTCTGCCCACCCTGGAGGGTACTATTGCACTTAGAAAATGGGCACTGTAAAACAAAATAAGTTTAATACAGAATTTTAATTAAAAATTACTTTCAAATAAATTTTGTCATAAAATATTTCTTCCGCCTCCATTTGAATGCTGTTTTTTTTTTTTAGTTGGAAGACTTTTGTGTTAATACAGCCTCCGCCATAGTTCACCCACCTCTACCCCCACACACAGGGCTTTTGGGAGCAGCAAGAGTTAGTGTAGTTTTTATTTTTTAATATTTGACACACCATAAACTAGGTCGGGAGAAAGAGGAGCTCTGCAAAATTAGTTTAGTGAGCCAGCAAAAGAGAGAAATAAGTCTATCTTCCATACAGGACTACTGTTTGTGACTGACACAAACTCTTCCCTGCTTTCTGTCACCGATCACAGTAAGCTGTGGAGAGATGACTTTCGTTATTATTATATATATTTTTTTCTGGCAGGTAACAGTGTATGGCAATCTGCACAGGGCAGCAGCAGTTGTGCATTTAGCTGCTAAACAGCAGCGTACTGCCTTTTTGAATACAGTATTCCATGCTGTCAGAATCCGATCTGGCTGATGGCTTTCTTTTTCATTTTATCACTGCTTTTTTGGTGTGTGTGTGTGAATACGGTTTACTCGATTTGAAACCGACTCACTAAGCAAGTAGCAGTTTAAGCAGTTCAGAAGATATTGCTCTCTGGTGTTGTGAGACGCTCTCGTACTGAAGCAAGATTTCCAGGCAGTACAGAGAGTCCATGATGAAGCCAAAAATGTGAATGTTTTTTTTTCTTTTGCATTCAAAATACCCAAGGAGGTCAGAGCAACTGCTGGAAGCTATTCTTGCAATAGGGGTGAGGTTATAGTCTCTTGCTAAAAACACAAAGTGGAGAAAAAAAGTTTTTCATACGGAATAGTCAGAGTTTCAAATACTGTACATTGCGATCGTTGTCCACAACTGAGTGGGTGCAGTGATGGCAAGTAAATTTGTTGATTACATGAAAGAAAAAACTGCGGGTTTCAACCTTCGTGCCAGTTGTATGTGGAGACTGCCCTTGTGGGAATTTTAGTGAAGCGAGTCAGGGAAGGGGGGGCGTCAGGGAGGCTTTCCCTCGCTAGCAGAAAAAAAGAACATTGTGGCAGTTTTTTTTAACATTCTATAGGCACAATAATATTAGAAGGAAATGAGGCACAAGGAGACTGGGACTTATTATTTCTTTGTCTCTTTAGCCTTATACCGAACCAGCTGGTTGGTGATTTTAGCCAATCAGCATTAAGAGTTCTCTGTACCCATTTTCTAAAATTAAACAGAAACATAGCCAATGATGGTAGAAAAAGATCAAAGTTCTGTCTTCTCAGAGTTCCCTATCCACCCTGGGAATTATTGTCCATATGGGGTTTTATTCCTCCCAGTTCACCCCCTGCTGTTCTCCCTACTGCTAATGACCTGAGCAACTACCAAACTCTTCACTCTGTCGCAGCCATGCTTAAAACAGTTAGAGACTTGGTGCCCACCACCTCCACTGCTAGACTGTTCATGGCTCCACTACCTTTTCCTGTTAAATAGAACTTTCACACATCCCTCTTAAACTTTCCCCTGCCACATTCCAGTCATAACCACAGGTTCATGGCTGTACTCCTGCTAAATAGTTCCTCGCAGTTTCTTTGTTTATTCCCTTCAGGAACGTGAAGGTCTTTATCATAGCACCCTCCCCCCCCCCTTCACCTGGTCTCCAGTTAGTACAGTGTTAGTGCCTTGAGATGATCTTCATAAGATCTGCCTTTGGTCCTGAATTATCTTGGTTACCATGCACTGCACAGGCTCCAGACTGTCCATTTTCTTCCTTAGATGAATACTCCAGAACTGAGTGCAGTATTCCAGATGTGGCATCAACAGTGACCTATATAGAGGTAGTAGTGCCTCCTTTTTTCTGCTGTCAGTACCCCTTTCAATACACCCCAGCATTTTAGTAGCCTTACTATAGGCCTTGTTACACTGGCTTAATTGTTTGAGGGAGTCACTAATGATGACTCCCTGGTCCCTTTCCTCTGCTGTAGCACTCAGTTACACTCATCCCATGTAGTACTCTTTCCTGTTTTTTTTCTTTTTTATGAAAGTGCATAACCTTGCATGTTTGTATGTTGAATTTCAACTGTTAAATCTTAGACCACCTCTCTAGACTTTGCAGATCCCTCTGCATCTCCTGGATCAGTCACTATCACACTGCAATGTCACTATTGAACATACTGTACTGAAAAGGACTGTACCCAGGGCAGATCCCTGGTGCACCCTACTTTTGACCTACTTCTCTTCCAATTTTACCCCATTTACCACCACCCTCTACTATCTCTCAACCAGTTTTCTACCCAGTCTATGTCCCTAGCCATGCCCAGGTCCTCCAGCTTCTTCACCAATCTTCTGTGTGGCTCCAAGTCAAAAGCTTTGTTGAAATTGAAGTAGAGTACTGTATATTATACAATGGCAAAAAAAATCTTGGGCTCTGATTGGTCAGTCTGGGACTGGACCCGTGATGTTATCCCAGTACAACATCATGGGTCTAGTCCCAGCACACAAGAGACCACATCAAATGTTATAAGAATCATGCCACAGCCCATGTCCAAGTTGCCCACGCTTGGCATGGCTGCTGTGGCTTTTGCCAGTACTTGCTCGTTTTTTTTTTAAATAAATCGCTCCTTCCAACAGCCACTAAAAAGCCCAACACACCCACCATAAATTAAAACTGTCCACATTAACAGTACCACACTATACCTTTCCTATCTAGCTTCGCATTTTCAGACACATTTTAAACAAAGTAACCTGCCATTACTGCGATCGCCCTCAACACTCCTCACTCCTTTCCCGACCCAAACACAGTAAGCGTGTGACACAGCACTTCGGTAAAACTCAAAACAGATACAACAGTGTGGCACCGCAAAACAAATACTTTTTTCACTCCCTCACATATCCGCTCCATTAGCAACTTGTCACAGCTGTCCTGCCGAAACCTCTGCCGGAACAAGCAGCCGGAGTAACTCGCTCACTTCAGCAACATGAGAGCAGAAGTGAGTGTTCACACAGACCACATCGCAGTTAGCCTCACTCGCTCACTTTTTTTCCCGTTCGTTAATATTTTCAAATGAACCGTAAACGCGCTTAACAAATGATCTCCCTACCTCCTTTCCTTTGCTTTCAGACATCCACACACCACCACGCTATGGGGGTGGGGGCCGTCCCGATAATAGAGCACAAGAATTGAAATAAAAAAAAAGAAAAGGTCACTGAAAAACGTAGAAAAACGATGAAAAAAACACAAAGACAACATACATAATGAGGCAGTAGGTCATATTAACAAAGAGTAGCACCACTAACAAAGGTTGAAACGTTCCTATAGGGACTGCACAGCTGCTCAAAAACCACATTAGCTCCACCTGCTGGCTAAATCGGCACTACTTTTCCCTGAAGTAACCCTACCCATTCCAAAAATGACAGAAAAATCTACTTTAAATGTAGTTTTTCATCATTTTTTTGTTACTTTTTACAAATGAGCAATTGTATAATAGCAATAATGCACTCCAGGGTGTGTGTTGTGCTGGGATAACATCACTTCTGGGATGATTAGTTGCACTCGGCCTGCAGCCTCATGCCTAATCACCCCAGGTGTGACGTTATCCCAGCACAACACACACCCTGTCGTGCATTATTGCTTAATTCACACATGGCTCTTATCTACTACCTTTGTCACCCAGTCAAAGAAAACTATTAGATTGGTCTGACAAGACCTCCCTGCTACAACCCCATGCTGTTTATTATCATGTAGACCATTGCTCTCCAGGTGGTCCACAAGGTCCTCTTTGATCAGTGACTCCATCAGTTTACCCACTACAAAGGTGAGACTGTTTTGTTCCTTGCCCACCCACCCAACCCCTGCCTGCTTCCTCCAGTCTTTAGGAACTATCCTGTCTGAACTGAGCTATTTAATAACCCTACTAGGGATTCAGCCAGTTCTGCAGCCAATTCCTTCAGCACCCTTGGATGCATCGTATCCAGTCCTAGGGCTTTACTTACCTTTAGGGCTTCAAGCCCCTTGTGGACCCCTTTTCTGGTAAATACTGACTGCTTCATTTCAGGAATGCTCCCACCATCCACCTTGATGTCACTTTCAGGCAGAGGCATACTATCTTTCCTTGTGATTAATGATGGCTGTTTTTTGTTCATCTTCCTCTAGTACCCAACCCACCTCTGGAAGCTGAATAATACTCCATCTCTGCTTCCATTTTTCCTAAATATATCCAAATTGTTTTTCCCCACTCTTGACCCCCTCCACAATACACAGCTTCATGTTTGCCTTGCCCCCCGACCATCCTCCATACTTCCCTACTTTTTATTTGGCACTCTCCCTATTATCTCTTCATATTCCTCCTCCCCTGCTTTTCCTTGAACCTGGTGAAAGCCTTTTTCTTGGTCCTCACCACTTCTCTGACCCTTTCAAGTGACCCTTATTGGTCTCCTCTTTTGTTTTGCAGCAATTCTTGTGCAAGACTTTGTTGTCTCAAGAATAGTCCCCTTGATTGCTACCATCTTTTCTTCACATCTCCAATGCTACCCAGTCTGGGCAATTTGTCACGGACCAGATACCTCATCTGGTTGAAGTCTGTTGTT
Source organism: Neoceratodus forsteri (assembly GCA_016271365.2). Classification (NCBI taxonomy): domain Eukaryota; kingdom Metazoa; phylum Chordata; order Ceratodontiformes; family Ceratodontidae; genus Neoceratodus; species Neoceratodus forsteri. The sequence goes on along the minus strand of CM028135.1, from coordinate 958,491,919 downwards.
CTTAAATCTAGAACTTCAGTTTTTGATAGGGGCATTCTGTTCCCAGGGGCCAGCAAAATAAAAGCAAGTGCCAAGACATACAGTACACATTAAAGGGGTGTCTTATTGCAATAAAATGTGTTTTAATGCAGTCTTTCCCCTCTCAAGGCAGCAATTAACCTTTTTTGATTCAATCTACTTTATGGATATCACATATGGATAGCCTCTCTATGCTGTAACAAGTTAGGAGTGCCAAAGATACTGTATGTTTAATGAGATCTGATCTGTATTTACATTGTGCACTGTCTTTTGGGGTATACCTGTGCTTTATTGTGTCAAAATCAATAAATATAAGTTTAAAAAAACAATAAGAATGTTGCATATGGTCATTTTGTCCATTGTTATGATTCGCTGTTTGTACTGGAAATTTAATAAAATTTGAATTAAAAAAAAATAAGAATGTATTATATACCTTCATGTATCTAAAATATAGGTCATGGAAACAATTTGTTTGAAATTCTTCATGTTTTTTATTTTTAAAGAGCATATTAGTACCTTGACCTTTTTTTGACCTCCTGCATATAAATATGTAATTCTTAAACAGTTATCTGATCACTGACTGTGGTTATTCATACACACTAGATTTATTAGTAGAACAACAATTGTTATGAGTATTCTGTGTCTATATATGCACACTAATAGTGATATTCATTGCTTCACTATTACCATGGCATTGTCTCTGCATAGGGTGGTTTTGCAATTGTCCAAGAGTAATTAGAGATTTATTTTAAATCACAATGTGCACTGTATGTCTTTGCACTTGATTTTATTTTGCTTATAATCCTTTGTGATGCACTAATTTTTTGATAATTATATTCACCTGTTTGCAGTATTATTTAAACTCTGGGGTCACAATGGACCAGCCTCCCTGAGGAAGCGCGCATGCGCAAAACCAGTCAGGGCTTTAGAGAGTGTTAGTTCACGTCCACCAGGCAGTAAGGCTATAAATGCTATTGGAGCAATAAATTCACCTGTTTGAAGGAATTGGTTGTCAGTGCTTCCTTTTTCTACTTCTTTTCACTATTTTTGTTGGGCACTGCATGACACAAAGGTGAGCTGCTCCCTCTGTTTGCATTGACTTAACATCAGCTTGCTCCCTTTCAACCAGCACATCCATTACTTAACCCTGGCTTGTTCTGTGTAGTGCTGATGACTAGCCTCAAAGAAATTGGATTGGGAGATGTTGAAAATGCATTCTCTTCTGCATTATTTACTGTGGATGAAAGTAACAATCCATCTGTGAATCTAGCATCAAGTAGTCAACACTCGACTACTTCTACTGCTACCACTAGAGATAAGTATGTCTATGACATTAAATAAGCATTTCTTGAATTAGAAAAAAGTACCTTAAAAGCTAAAAGGAACTTTTAAGAGGACCTCTCTAGAGGCTTATGTTACTAGGACACTGAGGGGATTGAGAGTATTGAAGTGGCCTGGGTATGGGCAGAAATGCTCATGTTTCATGGGAAATTGCAAGGACTATATGCAAAAGGCAACACTTACTTTTGTGGACTGCATTACTACTGATTATTTGGAACAGGAAATATAACTTAGAGTAGAAATGTCAGAGAAAGAAAAAGCCATTCTGGCATTTAGAGATTCTCCTGATTTTTCCACATTTGAAACTGACCTTAAAGTCAAGGTGGAAAAACAAGACCAGATAATAAAAGCCGTGAAACTAACAACATTTGAGCGATATCATAAACACTATTAACTCAACTGGGTTTGGACCTGAAAAGACAGTAAAATTAAAAAAGGAAAAGGTCAAACACATACCCAGAGTCCACAAGCAATCCTATGTACTGGTAATACTAGCGTCCACACCAGTGAGATTTAAGGGGAGGATTTAGAGGAGACATCTCAGATGGAGGACCCCTGAGATCTGAGACACAGCAGTCAGCTAGTGCACTTTCAGGCCAACATACAAGATGGGAAGGGGGCATGGTTGGTGGAAGAGGAACCTCCACACAGAGGCCAGCATACCAACAATGGGGTTTGACCTGAAACAAGGGCAGGGGCAGAGGCCAGAGCAGGAAATTAATAATTTTTTTAAGCATGGAACTTACTGGCCCATAAATGAGTGTCCTGAACAAAGGACTAACTTTCGTACCAACTGTGATACAGAGACCTTTCAAACTGTTTATTGACATTAAGAAGCTGTCAAGAAAACTGAATTTGAATTTTCAAATGTGCAAGTACAGAACTGGGTGAGGAAGGTGATAATATCACTGATTCCCAAGAAAGCAATTCATGGGAGGACATTACAAGATTGCCATGCCTGAAGTCCACTTCTACATTCATTCCACCCATGTACCAAACAGTGCAGGTCTTTGAAAGGGCCTGCTTTATGGATATAGAACTAGATGCCACCAAGGATACCAATATCTTCATGAATATGTCAGGGGAGGAAAAGATGGTGCTGGATGAGCTAGTAAGTAATGATTCCATTACAATTAAACCACCAGACAAAGGTGAATCAGTTGTCATCATGGACACTGTTAAACATGTGAAGGAAGTCCACTGACAAGTTGCTGACCAGAACTTTTATGCAAATCTAAATCATGACTCAACATTTAGCTTTAAAATAGACATTGATGAAATGATACACAAAGCCAAAATATATAACATCATTGACAGTGACACTGTGTACTTTCTCACAGTTAAGAGCCCCATCTGTAGTGCCATCTGTACCCTTTCCAAAGTCCACAAATCTCTTGTGGACCCACCGGGCAGTCCCATTGTGGCAGGTATAGAGTCTATAATTAAAACCTTGTCCTAATTTATGGACATTTTCATCCGGGACCCTATGAAACAAATACCTTTTTACAACAAAGATACCACGGATGTATTAAATATTTTACACACATAAAAGTGGAGAATGAGTAGATTCTATATACTATGGACATAGAATTATTGCACACAAATATTCCTCACCATGAAGGACTGAATGCACTAAGGGAATGTCTGGGGAACAATGAAGAATTAAGACTGGGAAAAGGGAATTTATTAAGTGTGCAACGAAAGTGCTTGAATGTGATGTTTTTTCCATTCAGAAATTTTTTTATCAGCAAATCAAAGACACTGCAATGGGGGCCATGTTTGCCCCCTGCGACAGGGTAGAATAGGACCCTGTCCCATTTGTTAGGAAGAAAGTGTTTAAATGTAAGGATCTTTCCTTTTCTGTCTCTTCTCTGTCTGGTTGTGCAACCAAATTTGCCTGTGAGACTTCAGACTTGATCAACCCAACAATATCGCAGTTCTTTGCCTCTCACTGTCTCTCAGTTCTCACTTGCTGTTTGTCTGTTTTTCTTACCTTGTGTAACCCCTGTCACCCGGGGTTATAAAAATCCCATTTAGATCTAGTGACAGGAAGGGAAAGGCAGCTTGTGAGACACCAGTTAAATGGGTTTCACACTGTCTCACTCTGTCCTCAGTCTCAGCTGAGCTGGAGGGATGACATCATGTAGAATTCTTGCAGCAGCATAAGCCACATTGGAATGCTGCAGCAAGGGGTTAGCTTAGAACATTGGGGATTTTGTAGTCAGTCTTGAGGAGAGTCTTCAGCCAGGCTCAGAGAGTGAAGGAGGTTTGCTGCAGGTGGCAGCCCCTCAGAGTTTATCTCTTCTATAGAGCTACCCAGAGGTAGAGGGTGTGTGTTCTCACCCTAGATAGAGACACAGAAGAAACCTGACATAGTGGTAGAGACTGCTCCCCTGCTTGTTCCAGTGCCCCATCCCTGGAGGGATGGAGGAAGAGACCAGTGACTTCAGGGGCAATCCCATGGGTCTGCTGAAGGAGGGAAAGCTGCCTGATGATTTCTAGAGCAAGTACTGAGGTATCAAGATGTGTTTTTTCATTGCCAGAAGCCCAGGGGTACCTGCAAACCAGTTGGTGAGTCTGCTCTGCTATAGAGCCCCTGTGTTCACCGAGACACTGTGTAAAGTATCTGCTACTGTGGGATCAGGGAAGGACAGCCAAGTACAGTACTTGAAGTTTGTGTATGACTTAAAATGCATCTAAACAGTGGGGGTCTACAGGGATGAACATAGCCACTTAAATAACATTACAAGTCAGGACAGCAGTCCATGAAGAGTGTTAATTGTGATATACATTTCGAGATAGCATTCTAGAACCAGAGAGGTTCACAAGAAAGGTGTTGATTCCAAATAAATGGCTGGGTATGGATTTGGGAGCGAGAGGTGGGAGAGCCCCCCCTCATCTGGAGTAACCAGACTTAACTCCATGGGTTCACTTTGGGCACCTATAGTTTTCTTCCAGGCACTTGGCCAGTGTTTGCAGAAAGTACCCAGACGTGGGATTGAGGATGATGTTTTCCCTTATGGAGCTAGAAAGTGCTCCTGGGTGGTAGAGGGAGCCACCAGATAAATATCCATGCCATATGGAGAAATGTCTCAGTGCTGGCCGAGGTGCCACACCAGGGAATCCAAGAGAAGAGTATTAGTTTGGGCTAAGAACCCAGTGTGTTCAGAACCTGAGGGTTACAGTGTTGTGAAAAAGATGTGTTCTAGTCTCTGTTAATCTGAATTACCAGGGAGTGTAGCCCCGTGGGAGTTCATCTATGCTTTATTATTCTGTTGTTGTTGTGAATAAAAGCCACACTCTAGAATCCCACTCCTGGTTTGGACATTTCATTTATTGCTTCCTGTGTCCGGATTACTTGGGTGCCCCTGTGCAGAAGTTTCAAACTTAGCCAAAATGCCGAGCAACAGTTTTCTCCCCAAATCCAGGCAGCCAGGTAGTGGGTTACAAAATGGAGGCATTGCACCATGCTAAAAAAAAAAAAAAAAATAACATCAACCTGAGCTCTGGCTGGTTACACTTGCATATCTGCTGATATAAAAATAAATGAAAAATCATTGTATGAAAACGTTAACTGATAATATGATCACTTTTGTTTAGAAAATATATAATGTTACTGTTGAAATATATATAATTATATTTTGAGATGATTGTGGAAAGCTATTGTAAACCCTAGAGGTTACTTGGCTGCAAATCTTCCAGCCTTTTGCAAAAGCTGTGCAAAAGGGGCCTCAACAAGCACACTGTTGTTCTTCCTGCCTGATACTTACAAGAACAGAACACTGTAGAAGAAACAGGATGCCTGCTAAGAATGGGGGTTGAAAGGACTTATAAAGTAACTAAGCTGCAATTGCTAAAAAAGAGAGAGAGAGAGAAAAGGGACACAGAGACTGAAGGAAAACTATTTTATTTTGCCTCTGTACATAGGTATTCCGAACAAGTTTATTTTTATGCTACTGCTACTGTAAATAAATATTTTTGGTGAATTCTACAACTGCTCCTGGTTTTCCCTATGCTTCTTGACCTGTGCCTCGACGACACCCCCTATTATGTAAACATTTATTTGGGCACTTGGGAGAGGGATGTCATCTTGTCTCCAAGTGTGAATCCATTTTTTGAGATGATCATCTTGTGGAGGCACTTTATTGATGACATCTTACTTATATGGAAGGGAAATGAGACACAACTGTTTTTTGGAAGGAACAATTTGTAATCTTAAATTCAAGTCGGAGAGTAGTAAAGAGAGCATATACTTTCTATATTTACAAATAAACAAAACTCATGGAGGCACATTACATACTGACCTTTACAGGAAGAGCACTGATCATAACATCATCTTACTACTCTCCAAATGCCATCCTAGGCATATTATTGAGAACAATCAAGGAGCACAATTCCATAGAATTTGCTGAAATTGCTCTAATAAAGAGGCTTATAATACAAGAGCAAATGAAATGGAACATGAGATTCACGCAAAGGGGATACAGACAGGAATGTATAGAGGAAGCTAGACTTGTATCCTCGATGACCTTCTGGCTTATCAAAAAAGAAATCAGAATGAGGCACCCAAAAACAACATACATTTTGTATCAACATATACAAAACAATCTGCTCAGGTTAGGGAGATACTTCATAAACATTGGAGTAAACTGCAGACAGATCCACTACTTGCAGAATCTACACAAGAGCCACCTAGGATGGTATATAGATGGGCACCCAACCTTAGGGACAAACTTGTTAATAGTTTACAACCTACCCCTAGGAGAGAAATATTGCTTCCCCAACTTCCAAAGGGAACATACAGGTGTGGTATCTGCAAACTTTGTGAGGTAGTCTACAAAACGAACACTTTTGGATCAGTTAACTGCACTAGAACCTTTCAGATAGAGCAGTTTATCAATTGCTCCACCACTTCAGTGGTACATTTGGCAACCTGCAAGTGTAAGGCATTTTACATTGGGAAAACCAGTCAGGCCTTTAATATCTGGATAGGTGAGCTCATGGAGGCCATAAGGAGCAGTGATTTACAAAATGCCCTTGCAAAACATCTGCATCTAAGCATTAACAAGGATAAGCATGAATTTCTGTTTTGTGGCATAGAAAAAGTCACTGTGGGTGAGAGAGATGGAAATGTGGATGATTTATTGCAGGAGAGAGAAGCTCTCTGGATTTTTATCTTAAATGGCTTAGAGAAGCCAGGGTTAAATGATAGCATATCTATTGCCTCTTTTCTGAATAAAAAATAGTAAATAATATAGTAGAATTATGGATTCACTAATGTCGAATGAAAATTGCTAGATTATAATGTGATAATAAACAATAACTGGGAAAGATGTAGTGCTGAATAGTGATGCAATCAAACTATTTTTATAATTGATTTGCAGGTTTATCAGGTCCTTGAACTCCATGGGTGTTATTCTTCAATTGCAAGGAATAATACATCAAATGGTGATACAGTAAGCGTGTGCATATAACTAATTTAATCCCGGTGACCTCTCTTTTCATATGGAAGTCAGTAGGTATCAGAATGAATTATATACCTTCATTTATCTAAAATATAGGTCATGGAAACAATTTGTTTGTAATTCTTTGTCTTTTTTTTATTTTAAAAGAGCATATTAGTACCGTGACCTATGTTGACCTCCTGCATATAAATATATAATTCTAAAACAGTTATCTGATCACTAACTGTGGTTCTTCATGTAACCCCCCTAGGTGACACTATTCCAAGGCCTACTACCCCTGCCTGTATGGCTAAGCACAGAATGAGGGGACTGGATTCAGTGTTAAGCTGCCTCCACCCAGAGTAACGGTATTGGGGATGTTTACTTGTTCTACTATAGCCCTCTGAGAAGTTATAACCACCCAACAACACTCCTTGTGGCCCAGTACCTGATACAGTAGAAAATTCAGTCAGTATAAAACAGTAATAACATGTACACACCCTTCACACTTACTACCAGGGTTGATCTTGCAGCACCTTCCCTGGAGACCCCCTGTAAAACAAGGTTAGCAATACAGATGGACACTTTCAATGCACTACCCTAACTAATAATATGCACACTATCCAGGTTAAACTTGAAAATGACAATTAGGTTTATTTGGGGATCGTGAACAAGGAAGGAGGCGTGAATCTAGGTAAATGATTGTCAATCTGATTTGATTCAAAGTTGGCATGCACTTTTAGTCCCAAATGACAGTCACACAACACTGGGTAACCAGGATGGAATATCTGGCTAGCTTGAGGTGTTGCCTGGGGTGGCTAGCATTGCAGCTGATGTCAGGGCCCTTGGTGGAAAGAAAAGCAGTTAGCATGCACAATAACAAAATGAGTATTTGTAATCCCAGCTGGTTGGCTCAGTCCTTTACAAACCCAGAAATTAAAAGCAATTATATGGTACCACAGATGATTTAGATATTTGTTGCAGGGAGCTACCCTGATTGTACTCACGCTACCAGATTTCTGCAGGAAGGCAGGCGATATGGAGACCTTGTGGTGCTCATTGATGAGCACGGGTAAACAGGGCCAACACGACATACCTCCACTTCACAGCCTTTCCTTCCAGGTGGCCTCAACCTGTGGACTGTTGTTGTGCATGGGCTGGATCCCTGAAGCTGGTCTCTTGCCTATGACAGTCTCTGGTGCAGTGCAATCTGTCTGGTCCGGATTGGCAAAGGCCCAGGTAGGATAAGCAAATTGGCAAAGTTCATTAGTCTTCTAGCTGGTGAAGCCTCCAGCTGGCATAACAGCTGGGGTTGTAGGCTAGCAAGTCTCAACCCAATGAACACATTCAGCACATTCAAGATAAACAGCACTAACTTTGTACAGATCGGATACAGTCCGGTTGCTGTTGCAGTGATTCACTGAGCAAACCTCTCAATCAAAAAGCAGTCTCACACACTTGAAGGGAAACAGCATTTAAGTCTCTGCTCTCAGCTCAGTTCCAAGCTGGCACGCAATTTCAGTCGATCCACTGAGCAAAACCTCCAAACTGCAGGCAGGTAGTTCCTGGTAATTAATCTTCTCTTTTGCACACACAAACAACTAGGTCTCTTGCAGGCCCGAATCTCCACAGAGCTGGTTCAGTAGTTGGAGCTGGAGTCTCAGCACAGACTTGAACCTAAACTGCCAACCGCTTTCGGTAGTCCCTATTCATCTAGTCTCTCTGCAGAACTGACTGGAATTCAAAATGTCCCCCTTAAATGAAGGCAGAAATCTTTGGAATCCGATTGGCTGTTCAGGTTGCCTAACACAGTTTTAGTCTTTTCATTGGCTGCAATTTAGGAGCCCAAACTTTGTCCCTCAAAATCTCCCATAAGTCTGTATTACACTCACATGAGTCTCTGGTGGAAATCCCAGTTTGTGATTGGCAGATGCACTCTCAAAACGGTGGCTACTGTAAAATATACTGTCTGGTTTATGCTGTCCCACACATTGAAAAGTCTGATGCAGCCAGGAAATAAAGTATATAATTATATTTGTCCCCCACTTGTAGCCCAAACACTTCTCCTTCAAATAAACACATTCAATTTAACACCCCCTGTACCTTCGCTATCACTTCCACTGTTAGATAGTACCCCCAGGTGGCAGGCAGCACTTATGAATATTTATGTGGGGCTCATGCATATTAATGAGCCCTGCTAGTAGCCCTGGTTTTGAACCTTTTTAATTATCTCCCAAGAAACGTCTGAGCCACAGTATTTTGGTCACTGACCCTCATATAGCTGAGGAGAGTCACCAGAACTGCAAGGGCACTTCCCCGTTTACCTGCAAAATAAGCGCGCGACACATCAATGTGCAGCCTGCAAATGGGCAGTCACCGGCGGCACCAAAAACATACCGGTGACTTGCAGTGAAGAACTCCATTCTGAACTGGGCTTAAATAACAAAATGGGCCACAAGGGGTGTGAGGGGATCTACAGGGCACCAGGAGGAGTTTGGGGGGTTTGGGGGGACACCAGAGCAGCAGCAGGAGGAGAACGGGAACAGCGAGGACATGGAGAGAATTAAGGTAAGCCCCAAGGGGGCAGTTACATCTCTCCCTTGCCTTAAATGCTTGGCATTCATGCCAAGACCATAATGTACCAGGATCTGCAATAACATACTAACATACTATTTGCCAGAAGATTAGGCCTTACGGTCTATTGAGTCTGCTCGAACCTCAGATCCCTAGTTGGGTGCTGAGGCCCTCCCCTCCCTTGTGTTCCAGAAACCCCTATCATCCATCCCCACCCCCCTGGGACAGGCCATCATCTGATACACCCACTTTCTGTGTCTGTCCCACCCTCTCTTGAAGCCCTCCACTGTGGATTTCTGAACCAGCTCGCCAGGCAGTGCATTCCAAGGGTCCACCACCATCTCAGTGAAAAACCTCTTCCTCTTTCCCCCCTCACCCTTCCACCTTCCAACTTCAAACCATGCCCTCTAGTGATACCTCCTTGCATTAGTCTAAATATCCCCTCCATGTTTACCCTATTTATTCCCTTGAGGTACTTGAAGACCTCAATCATGTCCCCCCCCATCTCTCCTCTCCTCCAATGAAAACAGGCAGAGCTCCTCAAGTCTGTCCTCATACGTCAAATCCCCTAGCCCTCATATCATCTTAGTTGCCCTCCTCTGTACCCTCTCCAGGAGCTGTATGTCCCTCTTCAAATGTGGTCTCCAGTACTGTACACAGTACTCAAGGTGTGGTCTAACCAGTCCATTGTACAGCAGCAGAATCACCTCCTTGCTCCTAGAGGTGATCCCCCTTACAATGCATCCCAACATCCTGTTTGCCTTGCTAGCCGCTCTCCTGCACTGCTCAGAGTTGTTCATACATGCATCCACCATGACCACTAGGTCTTTTTTCCCTATTGAGGCCTCCAGCGCCTCCCCTCCCAGGGTGTACCTGTGTTTAGGGTTTCCCAACCCAAGATGCAACACCTTGCACTTGGTGATATTGAAATTTAATTTCCATGTGTGAGCCCAGCTTTCCAGGGTGTCCAGGTCCCCTTGCAGGGCCAACCTCCCCTCTTCTCCCTCAACTACTGCTCCCATCTTGGAGTCATCAGCGAAGAGACTCATTTCACACTCTATACCCTCCCTGATATGTATGCATTAAACAGGATCGGACCCAGGACCGAGCCCTGCGGTACCCCACTACCAACCTCTCTAGGGTTCGAGAGCTCCCCACAGACCACTACTCTCTGGGTGCATCCAGCTAGCCAGTTTTCAATCCATCTGACCATCAAAGGGCCTACTCCTAACTCCATCAGTTTCTCCACCAGACCATTGTGGGGACAGAGTCAAGCATGCCTGAAGTCCAAGAATAATACATCCACAGGCTTTCCCCAGTCCAGTTCTGATGTTATCCATTCGTAGAACTCCACAAGATTGGTTTGACATGATCTACCTGGCACAAACCCATGTTGCCGACTATCCAGACCTCCCACCTCCTCCAAGTACACCCCCAATCATTCCTTTAGTATACTCTCCAATAATTTTCCCACCACCGAGGTCAAACTGATGGGTCTATAGTATAATAACTCTTCATTAAGTATACACACTATAACATACTATCACTTTAAATGTTACCTTGGTACAGTTTGGTTACTAGCAATCAGTTATGACATTTTGGTTGTTAACATCAAATTTTTTGCATCTGGTTAACCATAAGAAAATGACATTTAAAATGTTGCATTATAACCCTTAGACATTATTTTTGTTATACCAGAAACCAGCATGTACATTCAGATAATTCCTTTTTCTTTGTACCTATGGCCCTTTTTACAGCTGTGGGCGTAGCCCAGGAGACGGTTTGCATTCAGAAAAGGGCTGATGTCATTTTTGCTACCAAACGACATGATAGAGTGTTAAAAGTAGATTCCTCCACTGAAGCCTCATTACTACGCTACCTGTGTGTGTGTATATAGGAAGCTGTAGAGCACTATTTTCCCTCTGGCTTGAGGAGTTAATTGAGCCCACAGAACGTTAACTCACTGTCTTCTGGCAGTCATTCTGTGTCAGATTACCAATGGATAGTACAGACATCATAGAAAGCTATTGGAAGTAGAATGGGTTAAACACTTCCTGGAACTTTTTGCATAACAAATAAGCTCTACTGTGCCCTCAGCCCCAATGAACACCTAATTAAGACATCTGACACCACAATCCTAAGAGCAGTCCTTCTGCTACTTTGCAGGACATTCCATAGCATAGAGTCCCAGTGATGCCTGTTTTCAAATAATACACCAGCTTCATTTTCTCAGGCAGGCAGTTCTGGGCTACTGTTTATAGTCTACTGAATGTCCTTAACCTACAATTTGTGGCTATAGGTGTTTATAACTGACTGATAGTAACCAAATTTTCTTCACTTGCAAATATAGTAACATAGAATTTGATGGCAGATAAGGACCGCTTGGCCTACCTAGTCTGCCCATTTCTCTACCTAACAGATAAGCTATAGATCCTAGTTAACCAACAGTTACTTCCTCCTACCCTTCCCCCCACTAGAATTGCCTTCTTGAATTCCCCCACTGTTTCTGATTCTACAACATCTTCAGGTAGGCTGTTCCATACATCTTCAACCCACTCTGTGAAGAAATACTTCCTCATATTACCTCTGAGCTGTCCCCCCTCTATCTTCAAATTGTGCCCTCTTGTTCTTGCACATCTCTTTTTCTGAAAGATGCTACCCTCTTGGACTTTGTTGATTCCCTTGAGGTATTTGAAAGTTTCTATCATGTCCCCCTCCCTCCTTTCCTCATGGCTATGCATCTTAAGCTCCTTTAGTCTTTCTTCATATGTCTTCTGGTGCAGACCCTGCACCATTTTGGTTGCCATCCTCTGGACAGCCTCCACCCTGTCAATGTCTTTGCAGAGATGGGGTCTCCAGAACTGTACACAGTACTCCAGATGTGGTCTGTACAGAGGGTCAGCAACTGGAGGGCTGTTTTCACTTTCTTCAGTGTTGCTGGCTGTTTGTGTTTGCCTCTGTCAGTAGTTTAGTTTTTGTGGTTTTTCATGTGTTTCTACTTGGAGGAACTGGACCATTCTTGGACATAACATCTATGAACATTTCCTGGACTAAGAAACTACAAAACATCACCACCAGGTATAGGCATTCTCATCATAAATCAACTTTTTGGAAGACATCAAAAGCAAAGTGAGGTCAGTAAATCTTTATACAAGTTTCTGGGTTGTGGAGTGCTGCATTGAATCCACATTTCCATCTGTCTTTCTTAAAGGATGTGTGCTTGTCTTTGAGGTCTATTCACAACTGTTTTGGAGAACAAAGGAAGATTCTAACAAAGGATTTTTACATCCTGCATATGCCCTAGGCTAATTTTCATCACCTTCAGGAATTTAACACTTTCTGGGTCTTTGATCTACAGTAACAATCAGTTTTCTGGTCCACAGTAGCTCACCATGAGTCACTCAGGAACACTCACCCTTGCTACAGTAAACATTTGCAGTCTCCTCTACTTCTCACACTAACCATTTCAAGCTCGATACCAGCAACCTGGCACCATGGCAAATCCTTCCTACCCTCACTTGTGGCACCCTCCTACAAAGGACTGGGTGCAAATGACAGCTCACACCGCTGGAAAGTTGACAAATCGACACCTGCTCCTACCCATTACCCTACGCTGGGACCCTAAACAACTACACTGTACTCAAACTAACAAGAAACAGAGGCATTACATGTCATACTATGAGCTGCAGCAGATGTCCCTTAAACTCCTGCTCCTCCTCCTTCTGATGTCAGGAAGTGTCCATCCAGACCCTGGCCCTGTTTCTACCAGGGTAACAAATCCAGCAAAAATGGAGGAGGGTCTCACCATCGCCACCTTAAATGTCTGTAGCCTCCTTCCAAAACTGGCATCCCTTCAAGTCTTTGCCAGTCAACACAATCCAGACATACTAGCCATTGTTGAAACCTGGCTGACACCAAGCACTCCGGACCATGCCATCTCACTACAAGGCTACAATATTTTCAGACTGGACAGGACTAATAAAGGAGGGGAGGTTGTGCTATTTACATTAAGGACAACCTCTCTAGCCACCCTGTCTGCTTTTCCACCACTAACTCCTCTGTGCAATTTCTCCCTGTCAAGCTACTACTTGGTGCCCAAAATAAAGTGTTTACTGTGACGCTTATATATCCTCCTAAAGATCCAGGGTCCAGCCTCCAGACTGTTCTTGAATTTGTAAGATTGCAACCACCTGACACGAGCTCCTTCTCCTTGGTGACTTTAATATAAATTGGCTCGCATCAGACGTTGGGTCCCTCAAGGATGCTATCCTAGCAGCTAACCTAATGCAGATGGTGAGCTCCCCAGTAGAAAAAACTACAAAACTGGAACTTGAACTCTCATTGACTGGATCCTTGTAGCCACCCAACCTGCATAAAAACACAGTTGTTCTCCGGACTCTCTAGTGACCAATCCCTGTGATCTGTCCTGGACAAATAAGTTCCAAAAACCACCTCCAAAAACCATCTCAAGCAGAGTGCTACCCCATGGAAACCTTACTAAGCTCAAGACCTGTCTTTTACAGCAAGACTGGTCCCCAATATACAATACTCTAGATGTTGACGCAGCCCTAGATTATTTTATCACAACTTTCAACACTGCCTGTGACACCTACGCACCAGTAAAAAAGCGTAAAATCAAAGCGCTCTCAAATCCCTGGCTCACGGCCAAACTACTGGCCCAACTCAAAGCTCAGGACCACTTCTGAGCCATAGCCAGAGCCATAGGCTCCTTGACGGATATCAAGAAGTATAAACAAGCATGAAACCGATGTGCCAAACAAATCGGACTAATGAAGAGCTCCTATTTCAAAAATGCCCTCGCAAACTCCTGGGGTGATGGGAGATCATTCTGGGACAACATCAGAAATATCACAGGTAAGCAGTCCAAATCCTCTCCCACTATAATGACTGTCGATGGAACCACTACCCTTGACCCAATGGTCATGGCAAAGACCTTAAATAAAACTTTTACTGACCTCAGTGGGGTCCTCCTGCCGGACTTCTTCTCTGACACGGACTCGCCAAAACCAACATCTCCTACTGCCTCACCTGACCAACCGCTTTTCCACTTCAAAATAGTTAAGGCACATGAAGTCTACAAATATATAAAAAAGGCTATCTCTAAATCCAGAGCAAACAGTGATACTATTGATCTTAAAATTCTGTCTCTTACCCTGGAAGAGGTGATTCACCTACTCACCAAAATTTTCAATCTCTCCCTCTGCCTTAGTCAATTTCCCAGCAAATGGAAGTCTGCTATAGTCACACCAGTGTTCAAAAGTGGTGACAAGTCCCTACCAGGACACTATCGGCCTATATCTATACTTCCACCCCTCTCTAAGGCCCTCAAACGCATTGTGGCTGACCAACTCTCAGACTACCTGCATAAGTATAACATACTCTGCTTGCAGCAACATGGATTTAGGAAAGGACACAGTACGTTGACCGCCCTACTGGGAATTCTCAGGAGAAATTCACACTGCCTTGGACAAAGGATATCAAACCAGAGCTGTTTTCATTGACCTAACAAAGGCGTTTGATACTGTTCACCATGGCTTACTTATCACACAACTGCACAGTCTTGGGCTCTCAGAAGGACCAGATGCCTGGGTTAAAAGTTACCTGGCCCAACGCTCTCAATCAGTAAAAATCTCAGAAGTCCTCTCAGACTCAAAACCAGTCCTCTCAGGTGTTCCACAGTGGTCAATCCTAGGCCCCGTCCTTTTCAGCCTTTTCCTAAACTCTCTCCCCCAAATCCTGCCTGGAACAAATAATCCTTTATGCTGACAATGCCATGATTCTGTCCTCTTATAAGGACCCGAAACCCTTACTCCAGAGGCTGCAACTTGCTTTCTCCAATGTTGAAAAGTGGTTCCTAGATCACAAGCTGGTCCTAAATCACAAAAAAACAAAATCCATGCTTTTCTCCAGTCCACAAAACAGAAAAAGACAAATTCCACTTACTATCAAACATACCCAGGAAATACCCTTGAACAAGTGTCAACATTTAAATACCTTGGAATCACCTTTGATCAAGGTCTTACCTTTGCGACCCACATTGATAACACAGCAAAAACGGTGAACCAGTGCATTGGTATCCTGTTCCAAAACTGGCAATTCCTTACCCAAGCTGCGCTGAGGATTGCTATCCAAAGCTCTGTCATCTCAATCATATACTATAGCTTAATTATCTATGGCTCTGCCACTACCACCACACTAAGGCGCATCACAACCACCCTAAACAAGGCCTGTCAGCTGCTCACTGGAGCACAAAGATGTACTCATACATGTGAGCTCTACACTGAAACAGGATGTTTGCAACTCTCAAATCACATAAGGTACCTCACATGCTTCATGGCAAAAAAATCCATCTTGGGCCGCACTCCACCATGTATCCAAGACCTACTTTGCCAGAATACCAGCATCCGTCCCACCAGAAGATCAGAACACCAGCCTCTCCAGGTCCCCAGATGCCGGACCACACGGGGCCAAAGATCTTTTGCCTATCGTGCCCCCAGCTGGTACAACGCCCTGAGCTCGCTCATTACATCCTCCACATCACTAGGAGCTTTCAAATCTATGCTTTACTCTCACCTCTCAGCCTCTAGCTCCTGTGACTGCCTTGACTAATGATTCTTCCCTCATGGCTGTTTTTACTGTTTTTCATCCTCCTCCTCGTCTCCTTTCTTGACAAAGTCATCTGAGTACCTCTAACTACTCTAAGTCTGCTCCCCTCCCCATATCTCCTCCTACCCTTCCTACCTTGACCATTTATCCAATGTTTTGTTTTTTCCTGTGATGTACTGTATTATACTGGCTTATTGAAACCTTTATAATTTGCTGACCATTCTATGTAACATGTCTTGTTTGTTTGTACATTGATGACGTGGAACCTTTGTAAAAGAGCCATTGGCTCAAAGGTAATAATTCCTAGAACAATAAACTAAACTAAACTAAACTTCCTGTTTTCTATTGGTGATGCCTCTCCTTATGCATCCCAGTATCCTACCAGCCCTCCTTACTGCCTTCTTACAGTAGGCATGTGTGTGTCTAATTCTTGTTTGACTTCGGTTACACATAGAATTTGATCAGTTCACAACATGCTGTATTATGGTTAAATGAACTCATAAATGGGGACTTTTCTTTTACAAATTCATTTTTCCTGATCATGGATATACTAAAACAAAAAATTATCAACAAAATGTTTAAAAATAAGAAGTTTAGCAATCATTTAGTTGATGTGGTGTAAAGAGCTGCTCCCTGGAAAATTACCTGGTTTGGGGGGGCTGCCACAAGCAGAATAGGACTTCATGGATGGGGAGCTCATGGCAGCAGAAGAGGCATGATAGCAACAAAAGCCTAATGGTGTGGATGTAGAGGCACCAATATTTGAGCATGACTTTGGTAAAGGACTAAGTGTGACTTGGGGATCGGGGATCATCAGGAATTGAGTGAGTCTTGGTATTTTTAGCCAAATGGTTTAACTTTAACCTTCAATGGGTTAGACTCTGCATCCATCCATGTAGTATGTCACTAAGCCACATGCAGTGGAGTATGGGTAAAAGCCAGATCACCAGACCTGGACCACAGATGTAAAATCTGGACTGGGCACAGACTGTGCAAATATTGCTGATCCACTCACTCCAGATGATCTGGTCTGGCTTTTACCTATCTGGTCTGGTCCTGCCGGTTCCATTTTCAACAATGCCAAGGAAGAGTTCAAAAACAGACATCCAGGAGTGGACCAGACACATAAAAGTTGGACTGAACAGTACAGCCAGAGTGACTGGACCAGCAGTATTTGTACAAGTTGCACCCAGTATGGCAAGTTTGGATTTTTACAGATCTGCTGTGGTTCAGGTCTGTCAGTCCAGTTTTTAATCAATCAATCAATCAATTTTTATTTCATACTGAAAGGTATGTGAGCAAAAATGCCCATTTACACAAATGTCCAGTTATGCATAAAAAAAGAACAGAACATCTGGTCAAACAATTACACAGTAAAACACAATATAAGCAGGTCTAACAGAAACAGGTCTAATACAGAGATCTTGAGAGATATACAGAAGAAAGGGGAAGCAAATAAATAACAGTAACAAATTTACAGCATGGGATATAGTTGGAGCTACAATTCAGGAACATAAACAGTTGGGTGATGTGTCAAAAAGAAGTGTAAGTTCTGCGGCACCCAGATCTGCATGCAGATGGGCATTCCTGCTGTGTGATCTGCCTAGCACTAAAACACAGAGTCAAGGACTGTGCGGCCTGCCAATCCTTCAACCAGACCACATGGATTAGGCACTAGAAAAAGTTTGAAGCCCACTTGCTGAAGGAGCACCTAGCTTTGATGGAAAAGGAGCTGCAAAATCTGTGGGAAAAATTGTCTCCAATGCCAGAACCCAAAAAGAAGAAAAAGGACAAGGAGAAGCACCGAGACTGGGATAGGACTCCATCCACTTGGCAGCAACTATCGGGCACCACTGACTCCGGAGGGGCCTCCACTTCAGTAAGTACCCTTACTGCCAGGTCTCCTACTGCTCCGGTGAATCAGGCCACAGCCATCTGCCTGCTTTACTCATGGTGCAGTCTGTGCTCTTCTTGGATGATGGAACCCGTATTGCACTCCTTAAGTCCATATCTTCTTCAGGGTCTATCACCAGCAGCCAGGTTGATAAGTCACTCCCTGGCCCCACCAAGCAGCTCACGGTCACAGCCAGTAAGCTGGTCTCCAGCTCCGCTGTTGTCTGCATGGCCCAGGCTGATAAGTTGGAATTTAGTGCTTCTGAAATCTTCACAGCCACTGCTGATAAGTTGCTCTCCAGTTCCTCTGGGGACTGCACAGCTGAGGCTCTCCCATCAGGACTGCAGGATACCCCCAACATTGAGTTGAGCCAGATGCCAGACACACAACAGTCTTTGGAGGGTTCCTCGCTCCCACTGACCCAACTGGACCCTCCAAGCTTGCCTGAAGTTCAAGAGCTGGAGGTGAGTACTAATCTGGAGGTTCCCCTTCATTCGCTGGGTCAGCCACTTCCTGGTTTGCCCACTGGTCTGTTCATGAACAGCTGGGTGATGCATCAAAAAGAAGAAGTGCAAGTCCTGCAGCACCCATATCCTGCATGCGGAAGAGCATTCCCACTGTGTGATCTGCCTAGGCCCCAAATACTGGGTCAAAGACTGTGCTGCCTGCCAACCCTCAACCAGGCTACATGGATTAGGCACCAGAAAAAGTTTAAAGCCCACTTGTTGGAGGAGCACCTAGCTTTGATGGAAAAGGAGCTGCAGAATCTACAGCAAAAATCTTCTTCTCCAATGCCAGAACCCAAAAAGAAGAAAAAGGACAAGGAGAGGTACTGAGACTGGGATAGAGCTTCATCCACTTGGTGTTTATCATCGGGCACCACTGACACTGGAAGGGCCTCCACTTTGGTAAGTACCCCTACTGCCAGGTCTCCTACCACTCCAGTGGATCAGACCACAGCCTCTCTGCCTGCTTTACTCATGGTGCAGTCGGACTCTTCTTGGATGATGGAACCCCTATTGTGCTCCTTAGGCCCATATCTTTCTCAGGATCTATCACCAGCAGCCAGGTCAATAAGTCACTCCCCGGCTGCACTGAGAAGTACACGGTCACAGCTGGTAAGCTGGACTCCAGCTCCACTGTCATCTGCATGGCCCAGGCCGATAAGTTGGATGTTAGCTCTTCTGACATCTGCATGGCCGGCTGACAAATTGCTCCCTGGTTCTGCTAGGGACCACACAGCTGAGGCTCTCCCACTGGGGTCACAGGACACCCCTATGTCACGTTGAGCCAGCTGCCAGACACATAACAGTCTTCAGAGGGTTCCTTGCTCCCACTGACACAACTGGACCCTCTGGGCTTGCCTGAAGATCAAGAGCCAGAGGTGGGCACTAATCTGGAGGTTCCACCCTCCTTCACCGCATCTTCCTGATTCACCCACTGGGGCTATTGTTAATCCCTCTGGGGACCTTTCTTCAGGACCTCCTCAACCCAAGCCCCTTGGATAATAAGGTTCCGCCATCTTAGACTCCAGCTCCCCAGATGACAGCAGGTCTTCCGTCGGGTTCTTCTCACACCTTGATGCCAAGTGACCCTTCACCAGGTGACTCTTCACTGGGTCAGGGTATGTCTGGCATTCCGGCCATTCCACAAATACTGAACGGCCTTCCATCAGGCCTCCAGGTCCCGCATCTTCTGGCACCAGACATTCCTGTGCCTGATCCAGTGCTAGTCCCTTTGATCAGAGCTGATGCCTGGTCCTTCTGGACCTCCTGCCAGGTCTTTGGCCCCACCTTCTGACAAGCCTTCAGCTCCATCTCCAGCTGGACTCATGAGAAATGTTCCAGGCTGTCCACCCCCTCGTAATACCCAATGTACCCTTCTCCGGGGTATCCAGTACCTGATTATCAACCCCATTATGTACCGGGGTACCAGATGCTGGGCTATGTCTATTCAAGTGTTTGTTCCTTCTGACTTTCCCTACTCCTACCAGGCTCATGGATGCCCTCAGTATTGTCGTAGGCAGTGGAAAATGGATGGACACAGACACAGACTTTAGGTGAAGCAAGGCTTAAAAATGCCAAGCCGAGTCTTTATTTGCATAAAATTAAATTAACAGCAGACTTTGTATGGCAAAACAAAAAGAAAAGAAAATAAACCACAAAGTAATTATAAAGCATAACGTAATACTTTGTTTTTCCAGGAAATAACAGTACGAGACTGCTCTAGAAACAGACTTGAGACTTGATAGCTGATTGCCTAGACCAGCTATCCCTTTATGGTCTGAAAGAGTAGTGGATAGTAGCAGATACAATTTATTTATACAGTGATACCACCATTAGGGCTATATATGCCCTTTTCTCAAGGTGCACCTGTTTTAAAGTATCATGTTTCAAATCACATAAAATAAATATACATGAGCGCAACAAACAATACATATCGTGAACAAACAAATTTCATACAATAAAAAAGAATGTTGTGCACTGTAAAGGGAAGTACAACAAACATTACATTACACTGTTAAGTCCATTCAGCGAAACACTACACATATCAAACATCGTGCATACTTTTGGTTTTCATTGTCTAATTTAAGCTATCAATTATAAATGCAGCGAAACAGCTTCGCAGACCTCTCCAACTTGGATCAGTACCAAGTTGATCCCACAAGGATCTGATGTGGACACCCAGATGAACTCCCTTTATACTTGGGATTCATCAGGTGACCACCTCAGGCTCCTCCCTCAAACATTTTAAAACGCACAAACCATCTTCATGTAGCTATTTAATAGCAGCTAATTATAAGACAATCATTTATAAAAACAAAGATGTGCCCTACTGTGTTTTTATATCAAAATAACTTTTTGAGAGGAAATCAAACACAATTCAAGTGTTGGCTCCCACCTTTGCTTGCCCAAAGAATAAATATGGAGAGGAGAGGGTCGGCTGGCTCATAGGTAAACACTGGAACGCCCAGGAGAAGATCTCAGCAGTGTCTTGAATACTGAATCCTTCCTTTGGTAAGCCTGCACCCATTCTCAGCTCTCCATTTAAACATTATACAAAAATAAAATGGCAAATATTCCATTTCAGACACAGTTAGAAAATCCATACACTTAATTCCAGAATTCCCACTTTATTCGTTTCAGCAAATGCCACGCAGTGCAGACAAACCACACGGACATTAACTATAGAAATCACTCTGTTGCAGCTTCCTTTTGTTACCAGGGTGATTTGTCTGGGCTGTTTGAACATTCAGGGAATATGTGCATATGTGCATTTAAAATAAATATTTGGTTTTGAGAATTTTCCAGGAGCATTACCACGCATGCAAAGTCATTTCAGCATGGTAACATAGCTCCCAGGGATTGGGTGATTGGGTAGACTATTGCATAACCACATTCCACAGTCTATCATGGTCCATACTAAACATAGCAGCAGAATGGCATAATTTTCTGGTTTTGCTATGGTCTCCCTGACATCTCACTAGTGCAAGAAGGATGACTGGGCATAGCACAGCACTTTTCTCAATCATAAATGGAGTGACATGAGGGATTTTTTTTCTTTACGCAACTCACAAGCTGCTGCCAGGCATACTCCCGCTACAACATGCAGCTACAGGAATACTTGCAGAGTACAATAAAAGACAGTACTAACAAATAATGCAGAAAAAATGCCAGCTAAGATGTTCCTGAGACATTTAGCATAGGAATTACATAATTCCTAAATGAGCAACAGTTACCTCTATGGGGGGGTGGGGACTGAAACTCAACATGGAAACATGTAGTAGAAATTAAAGATAGCTAGAGGAATCTTTTTCCAGGTGGCCTGCCTGACAAAAAGGGGGGAAAGAAAGAGTAAAGGATACTAAAGGTGCTACTGCAGTAGACTTATAACAAGCATTTGTCAATGCCGAACGTTCACTTGCAGGTATTTGCAGTGGTGTTTAACACGTATGGTGCTTTACCGTAATGCCCTGTGCGATTGCTGGTATTTGCACAATAAATTTTCAGCATGACCTTTTTGTTACCCCCATCGTGTGCTACATAGGCGGAAACACGTTTTGGGCAGGATGTGAAAAATGACAACTGTACTGCTCATAAGGAAGTGTGGTAAAATGGCAATGTTGAAAATCTGGAGTGGAAATATTGAAAATTCGCAAACCTACGAGCGTGCGTGGGAACTGTGCAATGCACGCTCGTAAAACAGTCATTGTTAGGAATTTTTTCATCAAATTGTCAACAATGGCATTTTAAAAGCTCTGCTAATGAACAGTGTCACTGTGATTGTCTTAAGTTGTGCCATACATTGATTTTGCACACCGACTGTGCCATTGTGCACTACATGGGCGGAAACACGTTTTGGGCAGGATGTGAAAAATGACAGCTGCACTGCTCATAAGGAGGTGTGGTAAAATGGCAATGTTGAAAATCTGGAGTGAAAATATTGAAAATTCGCAAACTTATGAGCGTGCATAGGAACTGCACAATGAACACTCGTAAAACAGTCATTTTAGGAATTTTTCACCAAATTTTCAGCATAGCCATTTTAAGACCTCTGCTCATGAACAGTGTCACTGTGATTTTCTTAATGTCCCATACACTGAGTTCACACAGCGACTGTGCCATTATAGCTACATGGGCGGAAACACATTTTGGGCAGGATGTGAAAAGAAGCAGCTGTACTGCTCATGAGGAGGTGTGGTAAAAATGGCAATGTTGAAAATCTGAGTGAAAATATTGAAAATTCGCAAACTTACGGTGTCGTAGGAACACCAATAGCGCGCAGACTAAACTAAAACAGTCATGTTTAGAATTATTTCACCAAATTTTCAACACAGCCATTTAAGACCTCTGCTCATGATCAGTGTCACTGTGATTTTCTCAATGTGTCCCATACATTGAGTTTGCACACCGACTGCGCCATTGTACGCACTACAGTAGGCTGAAACATTTTGGGCAGGATGTGAAAAATGACAGCTGTACTGCTCATAAGATAGTGTGGTAAAATGGCAATGTTGAAAATCTGGAGTGCAAAATATTGAAAATTCATAAAGCCTGACGTGCAGCATGGGAACTGCTGGCAGCATCGAAAAACAGTCATTTTAGGAATTTTTCACCAAATTTTCAACATAGCCATTTTAAAACCTCTGCTCATGAACAGTATCATTGTGATTGTCTTAATGTGTCCCATACATTGATTTCACACACCGACTGCGCCATTGTGCGCTACATGGGCGGAAACACGTTTTGGGTGAGATGAGAAAAATGACAGCTGTACTGCTCATAAGATAGTGTGGTAAAATGGCAATGTTGAAAATCTGGAGTGGAAATATTGAAAATTCATTAACCTACGAGCATGCATGGGAACTGTGCAATGCACGCTCATAAAACAGTCATTGTTAGGAATTTTTTCACCAAATTATCAACATTGGCATTTTAAAACCTCTGCTAATGAACAGTGTCACTGTGATTGTTTTAAGTTGTGCCATACATTGATTTTGCACACCGACTGCGCCATTGTGCACTACATGGGCGGAAACACGTTTTGGGCAGGATGTGAAAAATGTCAGCTGTACTGCTCATAAGGAGGTGTGGTAAAATGGCAATGTTGAAAATCTGGAGTGAAAATATTGAAAATTCACAAATTTACGAGCTTGCGTAGGAACTGCGCAATGCGCTCGTAAAACAGTCATTTTAGGAATTTTTCACCAAATTTCAACATAGCCATTTTAAGACCTCTGCTCATGAACAGTGTCACTGTGATTTTCTTAATGTGTCCCATACATTGAGTTCACACACTGACTGCGCCATTGTGCGCTACATGGGCGGAAACATGTTTTGGGCAGGATGTGAAAAATGACAGCTGTACTGCTCATGAGGAGGTGTGGTAAAATGGCAATGTTGAAAATCTGGAGTGAAAATATTGAAAATTCGCAAATGTACGGCGTCATGTGGGAACTGCACAACGAGCTAAGTAAAACAGTCATTTTAGGAATTTTCACCAAATTTTCAACATAGCCATTTTAAAACCTCTGCTCATGAACAGTGTCATGATTTTCTTAATGTGTCCCATACATTGATTTCACACCGACTGCGCCATTATGCGCTACATGGTCGGAAACACATTTTGGGTGAGATCTGAAAAATGACAGCTGTACTGCTCATAAGATGGTGTGGTAAAATGGCAATGTTGAAAATCTGGAGTGAAAATATTGAAAATTCACAAACTTACGAGCGTGCATAGGAACTGCGCAATGAACACTCGTAAAACAGTCATTTTTAGGAATTTTTTCACCAAATTTTCAACATAGCCATTTTAAGACCTCTGCTCATGAACAGTGTCACTGTGATTTTCTTAATGTGTCCCATACATTGAGTTCACACACTGACTGCGCCATTGTGCGCTACATGGGCGGAAACATGTTTTGGGCAGGATGTGAAAAATGACAGCTGTACTGCTCATGAGGAGGTGTGGTAAAATGGCAATGTTGAAAATCTGGAGTGAAAATATTGAAAATTTGCAAATGTATGAGCGTGCGTAGGAACTGCACAATGCTGCGCTCAAGTAAAACAGTCATTTTTGGAAATTTTGCAAAATTTTCAACATGGGGTTTTGGGACCTTCTCATGAATGATGTCACTGTCATGTGCTGTTCGGGCCCCAAGGGTGATTTCCACGCGTGACTGAAATCACCCCGGGCCAGAATAACACCATGACAGTGACATCATTCATGAAAGTCCCAAACTCCATGTTGAAAATATGGTGCAAAAATTCAAAAATGCCTGAATATGCAATAAGTTGAACCCCCATCTAGCCCATTATAGAGCTTACGGCATTTCCTCAGTTTGCGGTCAGCTTTGAAGAGTGCGAGCGTGTTCCCGGTCCACGAAGATCATCGTGCCGAGCTCCGGAGTAAGTATGGGGTGAGGGGGGTGTGGGAGGCTGGGTGCGCAGTGGGTGAGTGCGGGTTGTGGGAGGGCACTGGAGATGCCGTGGGACCGTTTTGAGTTACAGGAAAAAAAAAAACAGGCAGATGTGGGACGTTTGCCACACTGGGGTGGGCTCCCAGTGTGGCAGAAGATGTGGGGGCCGAGGCCGAAGAGTTGGGCACCCCATCAGCAAACTACATGGGGGCCGAGGAGCCGACATGGGATTAGGCACCCATCGGCAAACTCGCTTCATTTGCCACACTGGGGTGGGCTCCCAGCGTGGCAGCAGGATGGCTTGGGGGGGCCATGGAGCCGATGGGGGATTGGGCACCCCTTTGGGAAACAACATTTGCCACGCTGGGGTGGGCTCCCAGCGTGGCACCAAAGCTTTAGGGGGCGGCGTGACACAGTGCTCGGTATGACAGCGGTGGTTTTCTTTGAAACGAAGACCACCACTGTCATACACAGCTCCCGCACCCATTGGTGCAGCACCGCCACACCTGCTCAACGGAGCACTGGATTGCAAGGGAGAGGCACACCTCCAAAGTGTGCTACTCTCCCAAAAAGTTCCTTGCGCATGTGCTCAAGCGAATATAAAAAGGAACTAGGTTTCCTGAGGGGTCACCAGTACTTTTCCACAAGTATCAGACACCTGGCTATCCATTATACCAGCCACCTCCTCCTCCTCCTCCTCCTCCTCAGCCTCAGCCTCTACCTCCACACCAGCCTCAGGTTGATATCAGGCAGTGTTTCAGGCCCTGATTCAGGAGGCCAGGACCGAACTAGTCTCAGAGCTTGACCATCAGAAACCAGTGGCAGCCTCTACTCCCACTTCCTTTCTGACCCCTAGATCAGCCTCTCCTGTGGATTCTCACCTTTCTGGAGAAGGCTCCTCTAGACACCAGGTCAGAGATAAATCCCAAGACACTGCTCTAAAGGGCTTCAGACCCCCAGGAGGCACTCCTCAGATTCTGACTCCAACACCTATAGAGCCTCAGCCTAAGGAGTCCCCAAAGTCCCTTCCAGAGGACTCTTCCTTTGTAGAACTCCTCATAACTATACAAAATGCCTATAGCTAGGCTAGACAGGATCGAAAGTGGAAAAGGCTTGTGGAGAATCTAGACATGACTGACACAGCTCCTGTGCCCATACTGCTTTGGACTGGGCCCCATGAAGACCTGGCATCCACTACCTGGCAATAGCCTTCCTCCATTCCGGCTGTTTCAAAACAGGCAGACAGGATGTACCACCCCTCAGATGGGGTCACACACTTACTGGCCATCCTAATGCAGACTCAGTTGTTATCATGGCTGCGCATGACCGGTCCTCTAAACCTAAACATTTGAGCATGTCTTCTCCTGATAAGGAGTCTAAGCAGCTTGACAATTTCAGTCGCTCTATCCATTCCTCCTCTACTTGCACCCTCAGGTCCCTTAATTATGTGACTCATATGGTTTCTTACCAGAAATCTTCCCTGGTCTCATTCAAGTCCAAGCTGGAAGCTATCCAGGACCAGGAGCTTAAGAACAAGATTGCCAAGACAGTGAGGGTGGTTAAAATCTCCTGTCAGCTTGCCTTCCTGGCCACTTATGACACAGTAGACTCAGTTGCTCACACCACAGCCACTGCTGTCTGCATTAGGTGACATTCATGGCTGAGGATTGCTGGCCTGGCACAAGACATCCAGCCCTCCATCCTGGATGCCCCTTTCAGGGGATCCGTGTTATTCGGAGGTGACACCAAGGATATTATCACTGAATTGCAGGACCAAGGTAAATCCATCTGCGATGTCCATTTCATGTACTGAAGGGGTTACAAAGGCAAACAGCCTTTTTGTCGGCAACAAAGATGCCAGACCAAAGAGGTCCCTGCACAACATCAGGCTAAATGCCAGTATCCAGCATCAGGAACCCCTACTCCTCTGCCAAGTCCCAGAAGTCCCTCAAAGGAGATATGTGCTCCTTTCCTCGGTCTTGTGACTCATGAGGAACCCCCCTGCCTCCTCTAGATTCTCTGGGGGAACCAGTGTGGGAGGGATTTGCCCTTCACCTTCCAGGGTCACAGGACATAACCACAGACTCTTGGGTCCTTCAGTTAATAGCAAGAGGTCACACCTTAGAGCTCCTAGACAGGCCTCTGGACAACCTCCCGGGCCTCTCCTATTATCCTCCAAGGTACCCATCTCTGATAGTGGACAAAATCCTGGCTCTTCTGCAAAAGTCTGCTAAAGAATAATAATAACAACTTTCATTTAATAGAGCACCTTTCATAGTATCAAGGCACTTCACAAATACATAAAAATTCAAGAGATTCAATAACTATCAGTAAAATCACAAAAAATCAGGAAAGGCTTTACCCCATAGGAAAGACTTCAGTACCTACTTAAAGCTCCCCACTGTCCTGCACTCCCATAGCTGACAGGGCAGAGAATTCCAGAGGGTAGGGGTAACAAACACAAAAGCGAGAGCCCTAGTTGAATTTAATCTAACCATCGGAATCTCCAGCGGCCCATCATCAGCCGAGTGGAGCTGTAGCACAGGGGTGTAAGGAACCAGGAGTTCTTTCAAGTAGTCAGGGCCAAGTCCATGTAGGGCTTTGTAGGTTAACAAACCTACCTTAAAAGTGATCCGCCACTGAACCAGCAGCCAGTGCAGATAGTGCAGCACTGAGGTAATGTGAGATCTCCTAGATACCCCAGTCAATAAACATGCAGCAGCGTTCTGCACTAGCTGCAAGTGGTGGATATCAATCCTAGGAAGCCCTAAGTAAAGGGAGTTACAGTAGTCAAGGCGCGAGGTCACAAAGGCATGGACCAGAACAGGCAGGTCACTAGACGGAACGAGATGCATGATCCTAGCAATCTTCCTAAGAAAGTAAAAGGCTAACTTGATGACTGCCAACACCTGATGACCAAGGGTCAGCCCATCATCAAGTATCACTCCCAGGTCACGCACTTGTTCAGAGTTAAGGATCTGAGTGCCCCCAAGAATAAATCAGAGGGTAGATCAGTCCTCAACCCCTCTATCCTGCCACCCGGGTCCACCACCAAAACCTCAGTCTTTCTTGCATTCAACTTTAACCTGCTAGAACTCATCCAATCCTGGATTTCAATGAGGCAGCTGTTAAATACAGAGAGAGCACTAGCCTGGTCAGGGGAAAAAGACAGGTAGAGCTTGGCATCATCAGCGTAGCAGTGAAATCTCAGTTCGTACTGTCTAACAGTGTCTCCAAGGGGCAGCATGTACACTGCAAACAACATGGGAGACAGCACCGAGCTCTGAGGCACCCCACAAGGCAGAGAGAGACTCAGAAGAAAATATTCCCGCGACAACTCTCTGACCTCTACCAGTGAGGAAAGATGAAAACCATCTGAGCACTGTATCAGACAGTCCAAAGATGGACCTCAGGCGCTTGAGCAGGACGCCATGGTCCGCAGTGTCAAAAGCTGAGGATAGATCAAGGAGTACCAAGATGGAATGGTTTCTCTGATCTCTTACTGTCAGGAGATCATTGAGCACCCGAACCAGAGCAGTCTCAGTACTATACCTCTTACGAAAACCCGATTGGAGAGGTTCATAAAAATTATGGATGGTTAAATGGTTGTCCAGTTGAGTTGCTACCACTTTCTCAATAACCTTTCCCACAAAAGGAAGGTTCGAGATAGGTCTGTAGTTCGCTAGAGTCTCTGGGTCCAAAGAAGCCTTCTTCAGAAGAGGTGTCACCACCACCTCCTTCAGGGAGCTTGGAAACTCACCCGATTTCATGGAGCACTGGACAATCTGAGCTAGAACCAGGCCAATGGTGTCACTACAACCCAAAATCAGGGAAGTAGGGCCCGGATCTAAACTACAGCACGTGGGGTGCATCCCCTTGACAATCCTCAGAGTATCAATGAACTCCGGCAGGTCAAAGGTACTCCACGAAACACCGGTCATAGTGATGGAGCACCAACCAAAAGCATCCCCCATAGAATGAGATTAACGTACTTCCTGCCTGATGTCAGCCATCTTATTCGCAAAGAATTGAGCAATCTCATCACACTCCATTTGTGAAAAAACTCAGTAGAGCTGCAGACAGGCTGGGTTGCACAACCTGTCCACAGTTTGGAAGAGTTGAGCTGGTCGATTCCGAGCAACAGCTATTTACCTGAACAGGAATTCTGCCTTCTTATGGGAAAGCACTGATTGACAGAGTTTATAATGCTCTAACAAAATAAGGTGGTCGCCATCCAATGCAGATTTCCGCCAGCGACGTTCTAACCTGCGCCCCGACTGCCACAGCTCCCTCAGAGACCCATCAAACCATGGGGCTCAGGGATGAAGCAGAAGGGGCAGAACACGGACAGGAGCAATCAGGTCAAGAGCTGAAGAAATAGACCTATTATAGGCCATGACTAATAACTCTGGATCTGTGCTGATCTCACTGAACACCAAGACGTCAATCACCACCACCAGATCTTCAGAGACCACATCCCACAAAGGGCGGTAACTGACCATCTCCACAGTGGCTGACCTACCCCGGGGCAGAAAAGTTGAACCTCACAGTGTAGTGATCGGACCAACCGACAGATTCCACCTCTAAATCAGAGGCCTCGATCCCAAGGAGGAAGACCAGATCAAGAGAGCGACCACCAATATAGGTAGCTGAGGAAACAACCTGTGTAAAGCCCAGTGATGTCATCAACTGGATGAAGTGTTGTCCAAAAAGCGAGGATTCATCATCGACCCAGGCATTGAAGTTGCCCAGAATCATCAGTTGGAAGCTCCCGAATGCCGTAATAAACGGCGAGAATCTGCTACTTCCTGCAGGAACAGCTTCTCATCCCCTGGTGGACGGTAGATGAGAGCTATCCTGCACCCCACACCAGTTACCACGGTGCACTCAAATGATTCTGGCTCCTCAACTGGTACCTCAGTGCGGCCCGATTCTGTCTTAAACCAGACTGCTACCCCCTCCTGCA
The DNA here is from genome assembly GCA_016271365.2 of Neoceratodus forsteri. Lineage (NCBI taxonomy): Eukaryota > Metazoa > Chordata > Ceratodontiformes > Ceratodontidae > Neoceratodus > Neoceratodus forsteri. The sequence goes on along the minus strand of CM028135.1, from coordinate 958,462,133 downwards.
ATCCAATCTCGAGCGATGTAACACCGAGTACCCAGAAGGAATTCCTGCCTCCAAAATTGGGCAGCATTTACATCCAACCAGGTCTCGGTGATGCAAATCAGATCCACTGTTCCAACAAAATCTGCAATAAGTGCAGTTTTGTTCTTAATGTATCTGGCAATGCATAACAACGCCCAGGTCGGATGATATTTGTGAGTCGTCCCAGTTGCTTGCCCACCCAAAAAAGGGGTGCCCTTGAGTATGGGGACCAGACATGGATCACATGGTGTTCCAGACACCATTTTGCTCCAGGGCTTCTTCTGGTCTTAACAACCCCTGTGGCTCCAGCACAGATAGGAAAAGGGTACTACTCCCATTTCTTCCTAGTCCCCAGAAAGACAGGTGACCTAAGACCCATCTTGGACCTCAGCTTGCTCAACCTGTACATCAGGTACAAGAGGTTCTGCATGCTCACCATCCAGGGACTTCTACCCCTGCTCCACAAGGGCCATTAGCTTTGTGTGCTGGACATGCAGGATGCTTATCTGTATATTCCTGTCTTCTAGGCCCACCATAGCTTTCTTAGGTTTGCCTTCAAGGGGGAACATTACCAGTTCAAGATTCTCCCTTTTGGCCTTTCCTCGGCACCATGGGTTTTTGCCAACTGCCTAGCAGTGGTAGCTGTGGCCCTATGCCACAGAGGGATCTAATTGTGCCTGTATCTGGATGATTGGCTTCTGTCAGCTCCATCACACAGCAGTCTGAGGGAATCCCTCTCCTTCACTCTGGACCACTTTTCCAGACTTGGAATAACAGTCAGCTATCGCAAGTTTCACCTCTCCCCTCCCAGCACCTACAATTGATTTGGGGTGGTGCTGGATAAGGTCCAAAGCAGGGCCTTCCTCCCATTGGACAGAGCAGAGCTCCTGCAGGAGCAGGCCAGATTAGTGTCCAATTTATGCTGGATCACAGCCTGGTTGATCCTCCATCTTCCTTGGCTGATGGCAGCTGTGATCCCCTACAGTTCCTCTAGCCAGACTGCATATGAAGGTGACCCAATAGATTCTTCATGTAAATTGGGATCAGTGACTGGACAACCTGGACCACATGGTCCTAGTGTCTGGGTACATGAAGAAGGATCTTCTTTGGTGGCAGGAGTTGTCCAATCTCTCCATGGGGGCTCCCTTTCAACCCCCTGCTCCTACCATGAACCTTAGAATGGATGTTTTGTGTTAAGGCTGGAGAGCCGACCTAGGACACCATCAGACCCAGGGAACATGGTCTCAGCTGGAAGCATCTCAACACATCAATGTGTAAGAAATGAGGGCAGCTCTGTATGCCATCCAGGCTTTACAGCCTCTTCTAAGTCTGGGAACACTCCTGGTTCAGACCGACAATATGTCTGTGGTCTAGTACCTGAACAAACAGGGAGGCACTCACTTGTACCCTCTATGCCGGGAGGTGAAGAAGAGGGTGGTACTGGGAAGTCCAGCATGACCTCTGCCTGACTGCTGCCCATGTGCCGGGTGTGAGCAATGTCCTGGCAAACAGTTTCAGCCGTACCACTGTCAGGCTCATGAGTGGGAGCTAAATCAAGAGGTGGTCGAAAGTTTATTCGACCTGTGGGGTTGACCGGAGATAGACCTATTCATCTCCCCATCCAATGCAAAACTACCCAATTTTTGCTTGTTCATTCCCGGGCATGGTGTTTTCTGGTGAGATGTGCTGTCTCTTTGCTGGACAGGGAGTTTCTTGTATGCCTTTCCCCCCCCTTCCCAGTGTTTCAGTGGGTTCTCCTGAAGCTACAGGCGAAATGGGCTCACATGATTCTAATAATCCCTCTTTGGCTTCATCATATTTTGTTCCCTCTGTTAGAACAGCTATCAATGGAACCCCCAGTACCTCTGCCTCTCTGCCACAATCTTCTGACTCAGGAGCAGGGCAGACTGGTGCATCCAGGCCTCAGATCCCCCCCACCTGCATACGTGACACCTGTGGACATAACTGCTTCATGCTTTGGAGAGTCTGCTCTAGTGGCCCAGGTCCTCATAGAGGCTAGAAAGCCTTCTTCCAGAACTACCTATGTCATTAAATGGAAAAGATTCTCCATTTGGGCAGCCTCCAAGGGTTGGAACCCTTTATCTTGCCCAGTGCCCCAGGTCATGGAGTACCTCTTGCATCTTACAGATCTCGGCCTCAGCTAGTCTTCTTTGAAGGTCCATCTGTCTGCCATTTTGGCCTACCACCTTCCCATGTATAACAAAACCATAGCTCAGTTAGAGATTTTCAAAACCTTCCTGAAAGGAATTTTCCATCTGAAACCACCAGTTCATAATCCAGTCTCCCAATGGGACTTGAATTTTGTTTTGGAAAAACTTACTTTGCCTCCTTTTGAACTGGTAGCAAGTTTTACTATGCACTATTTGTCTTGGAAAGAACTTTTCTTAGTTGCTATTACTTCAGCTCAAAGAATTTAAGAGCTTCAGGCCTTGGTGTGTAAAGAGCCTTACTTGATTTGCTCTGCGTACAAACCCTAAGTTTTTACCTAAAGTGGTTTCTGAGTTTATGTTGAATCAGATAATTCAACTGTCAGCATTCTTACCTGAGTACTTTAATCAGGGGGAGTCTCTTCTGAACACTATGGATGTGCACATAATTCTGTGTTACTACACTAACAGGACTAAAGATGTCCATAAGTCTGATCAGTTTTTGTTTCCTTTGCACCCAAATGACAGGGCACAGAAGTTTCAAAACAGTGCCTATCTAAATTATTAGCAAATTGCATTGTTTTCTGTTACCAGAAGTACAATAAACCTCTTCCAGGGGAAGTGAAAAGGCACACAACCAGAAGCATGGCTGCTTCTACTGCTTGTTTCAGAAACGTCTCAGCTGTGGACATTTGTGCGACTTCAAATCTGCTCTGCAGTAAGTTGTATTTTATTTATTGTTATTTATTACCATGCATGTTTATGTTATTTTTGCCTGTGCACCCACCTGAGATGCAGAGCAATTAAACACATTATCTGTTGCTGCTGGAAAAGCTCTGTATTTACCCCTCTCCCCCTTCATTTTATACCTACTTCTCTTCCATTCCACTTTGTTTTATTTTTATTAACTTTATTTCTCTCACTTAAATTATATGTTATGTGGAATAACTCCCATTGTTATTATCTTTCTACCAAAATTGTCAAATGTGCTGATGCATTTGTAAAAAATGAAATATGATAGTGAGACTTTTTGAAATGTTATTTGACTTACCATACTCATGCTTGTCTACCCACTTACTCAGTCTTCTACTTGTGTCTGTCCTTGTACTAACTGATTCCTGTTGCTTCATATCAAGGGGTTATTGATTTTCATATTGTGTGTGCCTGGGGTGGAGCAGCAACAAAAGATAAACTATGCAATACCCTCAATAACACACCTACCCCAGTTTACTTTTACCTAATGCCAATTTTTATACCTTGTACAGTAAGATCTTCCTTCAAGAGAACAAGTTGTAATGAAATGTTTAAGATTTACAGTGACATTTGGGTATATGCACTTTTATATTATACTAATTACATGTGTGTACTATATAGCAATCTCTAAAAAATCAATTAAACATATCAAATGTCTTCCTAAACATGTCTCAACTTTGTGTTTATCTTCCACCTTGTCACAACATATAGTGTTTGCAGTTAAGGTACAGTACCTTCATGTATATGATGGCCCAGTTATGTTGAGTTGATTGCTATAACTATGCATAGAATAAAATGTGAAACACATAGGTAACTGTAATATAGATGGTAACATTATTTTTATATCTGCCCTTTCTCAATATACCATACTTTGATGCAGTTAGTATATGCAACGGCAATTCATATCTATGTTTAAGCCCATAAAACACCCTTATCTAGATAATGCATTTACAGCTATAGTGGCTCTGCTAGATCTTGTTATACTTAGCAGAGGGCTTAACTATCACTTGGGAGGATGCAGTGAAACCTATTTTAGGAGGGGTATTAGCTGTAACATACCCTCTTGTGAACTATATTCAGGGGCAGATCTACAGGCATTCCTGGGGTATTATACATGAGGTCTGACATCTCTTTCAGATCTCCGAGGTGGAAGGGGCACAGGCATAGTCCTTTCAACACTGGCATTTGGGTTGATCAACCTGGATCATTGTTCAGCAATAAGTTAGTTTCTGATGAAAGGGGTGCCTATGTACTGGCTGTCTGTTCAGAAATAGAGAGAACACTTTCATTGGCTTGTTCAGTGGGTTCTGAGTCAGCAGAAACACTTACACGTAACTTGTTCTGAAATTCCAGGTTCATCATCAGGAGGAAATTCCATGGAATTTATATCACGTAACTCATTTCTGATACTGTCAGAATCATCATTTTCATTGCAATCATTTTCAAAGTTATCAGTTTCAGATATTTCAGTGACATCTGACACTTAACCAGTCTGGCTCTCATGGTCAGGGTTTGCTTCTTGAGGGTCAGTTCCACGAGACACAGGAAGTCAGCTATGTCAGACGTTATACTTTTCACTTCACTCTCAGGGGATGCAGGATTAGTTGAGAGGGCTGGATGATTAGACAGGTGTGAGGGTCCAGCCTCATCTCTCATGTTACATAGTGGATTTCCTTGGAATGACTGGCTCAGTTCATAAGGATAATAAGCAACCCCACATTCACTGTCGTCAGATTCAGATAGGTTGTCATTATCCATGAGGACATTATGGGTTGCAGGTTTGGGTCATGAGACAGCAGAAGGGGAACTCAAATGTCTCTTTTTAGTTGCAGACCGGATCACAGGCCCAGCAGGGGCATTGTCTGGAAGTACAGAGTCTGTAACGATTTGTCAATGGGTAACAGGTGATTTTGGTGTATTGTTTTCGCAGCCTTTGGATGATTTTTGGGATGCACTTTGTAGACTGGCAGGTCATCCAGCTTGCTGATGACAATGCAGGGGGTGTGACTCCACCGATCAGCTATTTTGTGTTTTCCTTGCACACCCAAATTTGGCATTGATACATGGTCTCCAGGCTGTAACTCTTGGGCTTTAACACGTTTGTCATGGCTCTGTTTGTTGGCTAGGTTTCTTTTAGCAGCCATTGTGTGTGCAAGCTGATAACCACGATTGAGCTGGGATCTGAATTTTTGCACACACTGTAGATAATTGTCTGTTTGAGTTCCATTGGATGACACTCCAAAACAAACATCTACTGGAAGCTGAGCTTCTCTGCCAAACATAAGGTGGTATGGTGAAAAACCAGTAGCATCATTTTTTTGTGCAATTATAGACATGGACAAGTGTGCTTATCTGTTGGCTCCACTGGGTTTTGTCTTTTGGGTGCAGGGTGCCAAGCATATCAAGAAAGGTGTGGTTAAATTTCTTTGGTTGTGGATCTCCTTGTGGATGATAGGGGGTTCTTCTGGATTTTCTTGCCCCCCCCCCCAATAGGGACAACAGTTCCTTAATAAGTCTGCTTTCGAAATCCTGGCCTTGATCCAAATGGATACACTTGGGGGGGGTACCTTAATGTACGAAAAACTTTTCAATGAGAACTTTGGCTACAGTTGAGGCCTTTTGGTCTTTGGTGCATACCTCATAAGTGATCCATAACTACTAATACATTAGCAATGCTTTTTGTATCTGGCTCCAAACTAAGAAAATCGATGCAGATGAGCTCCATCGGAGCACTTGTAGTAATATTAACAAGCGAGGCTGCTCTTTATGGTTAAGCTTTGTGCTGAAGACACCTACTGCAGGTTTTAACATATTGCTCAATGTCTAGGCACATATTAGGCCAGTAGAAGCATGAGCGGGCCAGATCCAGAGTCCTTTCACTACCCAACTGCCCCATTCGCTTGTGTAAGGCTTTTAATACAACATTTTTGAACTCAGTTGGCAATACTAGCTGTCTCCTTACCACTTTACCTTGGCTGTCAGTAAGCTCTCTGTAAAATAACTGCTCTCAATGCATGAGTTTAGACCCTTCTTGAACAAGCAAAGAAGTTTTGGGGTCACTGGACCGCATTTTTGAGACATTGCCACCCTTTCTTAAAGTGTTGATTACTGGTCTGATCATTGGGTCATAGTACTGTTCCTTTAGGATGTCAGCTGGAGTTAGCTGAGGTAAGGAACTGAAGTCTAAGGCTGCAAAGTTACTGTAGGCAACTGGTAAACAAGTCTCTGGAAGTCCCAAGCAATCCACTAGAAGGTTTACAGCTTTGGAGGTCAGGGTTTCTTCCTGGCCAAACTTGCAGCAAAGTGCTTTTACAGATTATTCAGGAACATGCACCCACTGTTGATTAGAAGCAGTTCTTCATGAGAGAGCATTGGCATCAGTGTGATTCAAACCTGGTGGGTATTCCACTGCATAATCTTGAGTTGATAGTGCAGAAAACCATTTGTGTCCAGTGGTGTCTAATTTGGCTATTGTTTGAAAATATGTTAATGGATTGTTATCTGTTTTGACCAAGATTTTATCACCATACAAGTATTCATGAAATTGATCCACTATGGCCCACTTTAATGTGATAAATTCAAGTTTGTGATTGGGCTAATTTTTCTCAGAGGGTGTCAAGCTCCTACTAGCAAAAGCCACAGGACATAGTCCTTCCTCATACTCCTGATAGAGCACAGCCCCAAGGCCTTTTAGGCTGGCATTGGTGTGTAATATGTACGGTCTAGTTGGATCTGCATAGCCGAGTATGGGAGCATGGGTGAGCTAACAGATGATGTCATAAAAGGTGGTGTCACACTCAGGGATCCATCGGGTTCTAAAAAGTTTGTTAATCTTGAAATAAACCCAGCCCCTTCTTTTACAGTACTCTTTTTATACTTCTGGGTGGTAGGTGGGTACCCTTGGGTCAGCTTTAGCAGTGGGTAAATGACTTTGGTACAATCTGTTACGAAACAGTGATAGTACCCACAGAAACCCAAGAACCTTTGCAGTTCCTTAAGATTGCTAGGTTGGGGTCAGGTAGCTAGCACTTCCACTTTACTTGGATCTGTTTGTATACCTTCAGAATATATTGTGGCCCATGTACTTTACAGACTTCTGGAAAAACTGACACTTGTCAATGGAAAGCTTTAACCTGTATTCTTCTAACCAGTCCAGGACCTTAAACAAGTGAGTCTCATGCTTTTCAAGTGTTTTGCCAAACACAATGACATTGTTCGGATAAACTAACCATTCAAGCAAGTTCATGTCTCCTACAGCTTACTCCTTTAATCTCTGGAAGGTGGCTGGCACTCCAGAAATGCCCTGTGGCATTTGTAAGAATTCAAAAAAATCCATGGGCAGATGAATGCAGTCTTCTCTCTATCTCCCGGTGCCATCGGGATTTGGTAATACCCGCTTCTGAAGTCTAAGACAGAAAACCACTGGCTCCCATTAAGGCAATCAATGGTATCCTGGATACGAGGCATTGTATATTGGTCTGGTATGGTTCTACAGTTAAAGATCATGTAGTCCACACACATAGCCTCACTGAACCATTCTTCTTTCTGACTATTACAATGGGGTATGCATACAAGCTATGTAACTCCTGTATAATTCCAGCTGCTAACATCTCTTGGAGGTGGTGTCAAACATCATCGATATCAATTGGTGCCAATCTGCACAAGACCTCTCTCAGAATGGCCTCTCATCATGAAGTCTGATATGGTGTTCAGCACCAGTGATGCATCCAACATCCCATTCCTTTAGTGAAAATACTTGGCTCTGCTGTGCCATCTTGCAGCTGATCCCGTCCCTCTGTTCACCATGGATAGGAGACTCTCCAAAGTCAAGCATATCTGAGGATACTTCATCACCCTCTTCCCTGTGGCACTTGGTTGGCAGCACCGCAGTGTCTACAGCATACCTGGGCCAGGACACAGCCCCGTGAGACCTCAAGGTTTTGGTCAGTCATGTTGCAGAGCTGCACCACTACTCTCCTGTTGTAGGCATAGGCTCTAACAGGTCACACACTGGGTTTAATCAAAATTCCATGGGGCAGTTTCCCCTCTTCTGAGGCATCCAGCATAAGAATCTGGTTTGTGACATCCTTTTTGATATGCACCTCCCCACTGTCATGGCACTGTGAGTTAGGTGGCACAACAAGTAGTGATGAGTCCATTTATTTATTTATTTATCTATTTATTTATTTATTTATTTATTTATTTCATAGATTACATATACCTCTGAGCTAAGAGCTCTTTTACAAAGGTTCCATATCAGTAGAAAGGACAACAGATTAAACAGGACAGTAAAGTACGGTACAATAAAGTGTAACTAGGAGGTACAAAAATCATAATGGACAGTCAACGTAAAACAACAGAGATACATTATGCTAATCAGTTTCAGAAACAGGAAAATGCATACAGTACATTGATGTCATCCAGCAGGCTTTGACAAGACAAACAGGGCACAGGGTGTAGGAAGGGATGTGGAATGGTGGACTGGGAAGAGTAAGAGAGGGGTTTGGGAGTGGAGGACATGAGGAGAGGTAGAGCAAGGGAAGGGAGGAATTGTAGAAAGGGGGTAGGGGGATGCAGGGGCTAGGGGTAGGAGGCAAGAGTGCTAAATTACTATGAAAGTGGTCGAGTGCTAAGGTTGTGGTTTGGGAAAACATGGTAAAGGGAGACAGTCACAGGTGCTAACTATAGATAGTAGTGACCAAAACTTGGATTTGAATGGTCCCAGCTTAGTTTCGGAGGTGATGTCACTGTTGAAAGCATTCATCCAGAGGGGGTCCCTGTAGGTGAATGATCTTTGCCCATGGGTTGCTCTGCAATGAGGGACCTGTAAGAGCTGAGATTCAGAACCTTGGGTGTGGCATGGATTATGAGGGAGGCTTAGAAGATCTTGTACTCCAGGTGGCAAGAGGCCTAAGGTTATTTTCTTGGCCATCGGGCATGCTTTTTATTTAATGCAATTTTTAAGCTGTAGCCAACTGGTTAGGGCATAGAAGTCACACATGTGGGTGAGATAGTGGGCTCCTGAGATGAGATGACATGCCTTGTTCAGAGCAGTGGAGATATGCCGGAGGGTGGTATCAGTTGCAGAGCCATCGATGATCAGTCCATAGTCAATTATAGAAATAACAGAGCACTGTACAGTGATCCTTAAGGCTTCAGAGGTCAGAGATCACCTTTGTCTGTAGAGTAGACCAATACAAATATTTACAGCTTTAGCAACGTTATCTATTTGCACCCCATATGATAGGTTGCTATCTATGGTGACTCCAAGATACTTAAAGAATTGTACCTGTTCGAGGGCAGTAACAAGGCAGTTAGTGATAGTCAGAGGATGTTTCCTGTACTTGTTATAGGAGCTGCTGAAGAGCATAAGCATAGTTTTCTTATAGTTTAGTACCAGCTTGCGATGACTAAACCATTTCTCTACCGAGGCAAAACCGAGTTGTAGCTGGTTCTCAAGGGGTATAGGCTCCAGACATACCCCACCGAATAATCTTTATCATTTTCTTTCCTCTGCAGCTGCATCTCGTAAGCTTTTTCCACTGTGGCATGGATTGATAGGGCTCAATCATTCTTTTGATCTCACTTCTCTTGACACATCTCTGTTAGTTGGCCAAACAGTGTGCATTAGTGCCAATCAAAATGGGAACTCCATCATATAGTCCAGTGGAAGGGCAGACCAAGGCCAGCATCTCTATGGGCTCATCCAGACCAGCCACAGTGGAAAGAAAAGATAGCCATATTCACAAATAACCAAGGTAAGAGTAAGACCCCTCTTAATTGCCATTATTATAAAACTAGACTTGGCTGTTTTTCTCACCCCTCCCTTTTCTTTTCTTTTCTTTTCTTTATCCATGGACTTTGATTCCCTTACTGGAGCCTATTTGCTGTTGGTGGCGGCATCCTCCTGGGAGGGAAGGGGGGTGGTGGGTTTGGGTTTTTTTTTCTTTGTCCTTTTTTAGATGCTTTGTTGCTTTTATCCTTTTCATGGGGCTACCATGTTACCTGTCACGAATGTATTCTGATCCTTGTTGTTTATCTGCTTGTTAAAATAAATAAAGTGCGAATTTCAAAAAAAAGGTAAGAGTAAGATTTATCGCTCAGATCCCACATTTGCAGTCCTTCTAATGTTTGTAGAGGGCGGTCAGACAAGTGCTGGTCATACCAGTCTTTGAATATTATAATGACCTGAGATAAACTGTCCAATATGGCTCAGGCCGCGATAGCATCAACATGTACAGTAGTCTCCATGGTGGGGCCTACCATTTGGGACCAGTCCGGAGAAGTATTAGCAGGAACTCAGGTAGACAACCTAGCCATAAAGAAATGTATTTATTTATTTAGTTTTTGTTGACTGGGTAAGTACACTAGACAAATCCTGCCTATTTTCAGGCATGACCCCGGGGATGGGGATGAATGCCAACTGACCTTGAACCAGATTAAGCTGTTGGTGGTATTTTTAGTGAATGAGGGAAATTTGGCCAGGACACGGGGGAAATTCCCCTACTGATTGACAGTAGGGGGAGCTGTTGGCCATTTCAAAAAGGCTACTTGGCAGGAGCTGGTGGAAGGTATGGATATCTGTGAGACAGGGGGAGAGGACCTCCTCCCCTGGGCTCGGAATACAAGAGGCTGTTATGGAATTGAGTATAAATGAAGAGAATATGGAGTTTATTCTGCTCGAGAAGGCAGGAGGAGACCGTTTTTCATCTCAAAAGATACCGATGGAAAGTGTTCAACAGGCCTCAATGGACAAACAACAGATAAGTGAAAACTTGCTTTATAACCAAGATCTGAGCCCTATGATCACTTCAGAGCAAATTAAAAATGAGACAAAAAGGCTAAATGTTGTAACAAATAAGGATGTTTGCGAAAGAGAAGACACCAATTTATTTGACAGCACTGTCAAAAGCTGTGATGCAGAAGCATCAAAGGACAGCACCACCCTAGCTTTAGAGCATCTCCCCTGTCAAACGATAACTGGAACTCAGACATTAAAACAGAAGGAAACGTCTGGCAGTAAAATTGCAAAAAGTAGCGAGTGTCTAAAGCCGTTCCCTTCACATGTGGTAAATTCTGAGGAGGATACAACTAGAACTAATGATGTTTTTACTGATCAGCCTATTTCAAGCACTGTGAAATTTAGTTCAACTGATGTATTGACAGCTGAAGAGACAAGACAAGGGGAGGACAGGCAAGAAAAACTTTTTACTATTGGCTCTAATTTTTCAGGAAAAACTGATGCAAGGGCTCAGGGCAATATTAAACAAACATCAGAGGACGATACTGTGTTCCAAATGGACCCTTTAAAACAAAATCATGCAACAAGGTTTTTTTTTTTCCAAATAGAGGACAGACTGTAAAGATAGCCTCAGAAGTTTTAAAACCAAAAGGGCGTCCTTAACATCTGCAAACCAAAATTTGAATACAGCTTCCCCTTACAAATGGAAGAAAATTATTCACAAGTAACCTCTAATAAGGTACAAGGCCCCTCTACTTCAGACCTTATTCAGGCGGCCTTTTCTATCCCCCCAATAACAAAGGACCCTATTGAAATCTGGTCGCCGGATACAGTCCTTTCAGAGCCAGGATGGAAAAGGAGCCCCACAAAGAATATGGATCCCTGACCCAGATTTGTCATCTCCCTCTTTTCCTCTTTCCCAACATCCCATAGAATGGACCCCTGCTGTTACAGACCCGACCAGTAAGACTTTATATCCTCCTTCTGAACAAGAGGCAGATCTAAACAAGGCCCTCATGCCCTCCGATCCAGGCCCTGAAAATAAAAAGACACTTGAAATTAAAGATTCAGGAGAGATCCCTGAGGATCCCCCATAGCCTACAACACTTCTTTCTGAACTTTTCTCTCAAAAAAAAAAAGAAGCAGCTCCATGGAGGAACGCAGTACAAATACGGTACAAAGGGGGCCTGGACATGAGATCAGATCAAGTTTATGTGGGAAAGCATCTCCTTAAGGAATCCTTGAATTTCTCACCAAAGGATATTTTCGCTTTTATTAATATTTCTGGGGAAGACAATTATGATATAAGTTTTAGATCCCGGTTTCTGTTGGATTTATTCTGGCAGAGATATAATCAGCTTAAGTTTTCCTCTCTATAGTCTCCCATTGTAGTCTCTCCCCTAACACAACCTTTAGTTTAATTTGTGACAGTGATGTTCTGAAATGAAAGGGTTCACATGGAAGATATCACTTTTTGGCTTTCCCAAAAATGTGAGGTCCTGAGTTCCCCAGAAGCGGTGTTGGACTTAGAACTTTTCTGGACAAGAAGCTGGAAATACAAGGTCAAACTGAGACAATCCTAACAATGAGATTGAACATATCCCAAATTCATTTACTTTGGGGAGGGACAGGGGGATATGCTTTTACGAAGGGCAGCCCCGGGCATGCTGAAAATGTGGGGCCCAAACCCACCTATCCAGCTCATGTGATACCCCCGTTGTGAGATTTGTGGAGAAGTAGGGCATGGCAGCTTTCAATGTATTAACATGTTGAAATGTGAATTGTGTGAAGAGTCTGGGCATGGATACAGAGATTGCCCTTGGGCAGCTGAAAATAAGGCCTCAGTCATTAGCCCAGAATTATTAATACAAAAAGCCCAGGATGAGGCTTTATCAAAAAATCAAAAAAATATGAGATCTGATGCCCCCTTCCCCCTCCTAGGGACCCAAAAAAAACAAATAGCTCTTACCTCAGAATTAGGCTTACCTCCAAAGAAGGAGATGGAGAAAGTTCCTCCCGACATATCTAATGTGATAGACCCCCACCATGTGTCACCAGGAGGTAGAGCAGTTACAAACTTCAGGCTCTATCCCAAAGGAAAAAAGGGTGACTAGGAGGTCAAAACCTCCCCCAACTCCTGAAGAACCCCTTGATTTTGAAATGTACAACTCCTATGCTATTTTAGATACAATGGAGGGGTGTTTCTGATATGGATGTAGGAATAGCAGGGCTTTCACAATCCTCCAGTAGCAAAACATCCCAAGACAATTATAAAAGGAAAAAAAAGAAAAGAAAAAAAAGGTCCTTAGTAAAAAAAAAAAAAAACAACCTCTGGCTAACTTAAGTATTGGGTCCTTAAATTGTGGCAGTTTATTAAACAAATCGAAGAGAATTGCTCTTTTTCAGACTCTTTACCAGGAAAACTAGATATTTGTTTTCTACAAGAGACATGGATATACATATCAGACCAGTGCCGCCTTTATTCTGCAGAATGGATTTGGGGACCTTCTTACTGGTCCTTCGGACAAGATCAGACTGATGGGATTGAAATTCTTTTTGGATCTTATAACTTTACCCTTGGGAAATTAATGGGTTTAATACCTGGGCGATTACTGGTAATAGATGGTAGACGGAATCAGGCTAATTTTAGGTTTATAATTGTTTATGGCCCCCAGACCGAAGCTGGGAGGGTCATCCTTTGTAATACCATTTTATCTTTTTTAGCTACCACTAACCATATCATAATTGGGGGAGATTTCAATTGTGAACAGCTATGTCATTAAGGTAAACACTATTAACATCCATTACAGTTTAACCCATTATAATAAATGTTCTTCCCCACCCTACATCGGGCCTGTGCACCTCTTTACGGCAACACCACAATGGCGAAACAGGAAAAAAGACCATTACGGCGACATTACGTGATAATGGTCTTTTCCTATTTCACCTTCCCAGTGTTCCGCCCCTCCGGACCAACTCCGACCTGGGTTGGAATCTAAAATCCAGGGGTGTGGAAGGGCACAGCTCACACATATGGGGAATGTAGAGGGCACAGTCCCCACAGAAAACACCTGCAGAACAGGGGCACAATACCTGTGTCGGTATTGTGCCGTCGTTGTGGGGGAGGTCAGCATTGTCGCTGCCGACATAACTTAGTGCTTCCACATCGAACACATGTATCAAAACATTTGAAGGCATTTACTAACCTGCTTATTTTTTTTCCTTAGCAGGCCTCAACTCTTTGGCCACCAAACTGTTCAACACTCTCCTCCCCAGCTGCTGAATCCCCCATATTACATCACAACAATCAACACACTACTGCCAAAAACACACTTAGCCTATACAAATCAGGGGCAAGTTTCATGTCTTTTTTTTAAAAGAATCTTTCTGCAGCCTGATTTTATTTCTTGTATTCAACATGATCACACTGTGATGGAGGATTTTTGGTATGTGCATGCACAGCTGTTACACAGTACAGAGCTGGTGGCCACTATATAGAGCTGGGAATGGGCATCCTTAACCATGGGCTTTCATCCGTTCTACTATGCTCATCCCAAAAATGGATATTTTGTACTGGTCTGAATCACTTACGGCAAATGAGGGAGGTGGGGGAGAGGAAGCTGAGGAAGGGAAAGAAAAGCATAAGCCTCTTCAGTATTAAAAAGTAGCATATACCTTTTCTTTGTACCAAGCACCCTCTAGAGGAAAAGACACACTGCTGAAATTTCACAACAGGGGCTACTTTGACAGTAAAATGCAAACAGCACCTTTTCAAATCTTTTGATACTTTGATTTTTATTGTGTTTTGTTTTTTAAATACCACAATTTTTATGTTTTTTTTTTTCAAATATGTTTCACCAAACCCATTTTGTAATAGAAATACGGTACTCCAGAGTTATTGGTTGTTGTCTGATAAACACACTTCACAGGTGCGGAAAGTACTCAGCCTAAGCACCTCATACCTCACTATGCACCCGTGGCATGCGATTATCAGACAACCCACCCAACCAATTGTGTCCTACTGCTTACTTTAAACACTGGCAGAATTCTGCTGAATTTTTGGGAAAATTCCGGAAAGCATTCTGAAAGTGGAATTGCCATGCCATCTGAATTCCACTTGTAGAATTCCATGTTCTACACAGCTCTACTCATCCCACTTTGGAGGATCTTTCTAATGAAATGAGTTCAATGGATCATCAGACATCTTATGTAGTTGAGGAGATGAGCTATTTAAATGCTTATGCAATGTAAATTTGGCTTACAGTCTCTCTGTCCCTGCTACAGCATTTACCATCCCTTTGGTGCCATAAAAACATAAGAACCCTCTTGAGGAGGGTTCCACCCATAGAGGTGCCACAGAGACATGGTATCCTTAGACCAAAGATACCTTAGGGAAGAAAACCCAGGAATCCCATAAAAAGAGAGAGAGGAGACACTCAGTGAGGAAAGGAGGAAGGTGGAAAAATGAAAACGAGAATCCAAAAGATGCTTGGGGCATGTGTATTTAACTACTGCTCAATGGAGTGTGCAGTCATGCATCACCCACTGCCCACACACACACACACACACACACACACACACACACACACAAAACCATTTAAGTCCACAGACCATTAGTTATCTCATGTAAGAATGGTTAGGCAACATGGTGTGAATGATTACTTGGGTTGAAGATGATGGCGAGATTAAAATAACTGGGAGGATGATGAAATGTTTTAAGCACTGAAGTAGTTGAGGAAATAAGTTGCCTGCATGATTGTGCAATATAAATCTGGCTTTTGCTGTGCCTGCTACAGGGACTATTACCATTTTGAGGTACTATGAAGACATAGGAACCATCATTAGTAGAGTTCCCTACAAAAATACAAACTTATGGCAGGAGAACATGTCCGCCCTTACTGTACTACCTCAACCTACCCCAGTGGCCTACTGTACTGGTGAGTTGTCTCCCTCATTCCCAGTTCCCCTTCCCCTCAAACCCATGGCACCTTCCATAGGAATTGTGAGTCTCCTTTCCCTGTTCAATTTGTGTTTAAACCCATCTAGGGTACCTGCCCCCTCTTCACTTCCACAGACAATCTGTTCTATGGTTACACCACACTTTATGTGAAGTAAAACTTCCTCATGTCCCTCCTGAACTTGCCAATGACCAACCTCCAATCATGCCTCCTTGTGACTGCATCCTATTTCTTATGAACAGGTCCTTACAATTTATCTTGTTTATGACCCTCAAAAACTTATGTTTCTATCATGTTTCCTCTCTTGTGCCTGGCTTCCAGCAAGTACATTTTAAGGGCCATCAGCTGTTCCTTATAGGGTCTGCCTTGCTGGCCCTGGATCATCTTGGTGGCCCTCTTCTACACCAACTCCAGTCTGTCTATGTCCTTTCTCAGGTGAGGATTCCAGAGCTGAGCACAATACTTTAGGTGAGGCCTCACCAGGGACCTGCATTGGGGCAACATCACCTCTCTTCTTCTACTATCAAAACTCTTCCCTATACACTGCAGTATCCTTGACACCTTGCTATCTGCTTTGCTTCACTGACTCATTTAATTTTTTTTTTAAACAGTATACTTTATTGAATAATATCAATATACAATTGTAATCAACAACAGGAACAAAGAAGTAGACAAAGCAAACAATACAAACAAGAAACAGTTGGTGTGTTGAGAAAGTATCCCCCCACAATGGAGGTAAAGCAGTCCTGGGATACACAGTCATTCACAAAGCATTTGGTGTCTATTACAAGTCCAGAAAAAATAAGAAAAAGTTAACCTAGGAGCAGGCAAAAAGAAAAGCCAGCTTTCTTCTGTGATCATTAATGATGAAGGTGGAGTAATGTATGCAAAGTTTCACGTCTAGTTTGATAGGCTTTATAGCAATTTCTAGTGCTGGCAATCATCCTCTCCATATGCAGGACTTCTAGGATTGTCACGTGCCACTGTCTGTATTAGGGTAGAGCATCATCTAACCAATGTTTAAGGATCAATTTCTTCATCATAGCTGAGATCAACATGTTGTGGTATTTTCTAACCTCCAAGAGGCTGCTAAGGCCTAGACCCAATAAGCAAATTTCCGGTGTGAACACTGAGCCCAAACCTAATAAGAGGTCAAGATGTGCCTGAATCTGTTCCCAAAGTGGTTTGGCCTTCTGACAATCCCAGAATATATGTTTGAGGGTATCCAGTAGCTCCCCACAACAAGTGCAGGAAGCCGAAGTTCAGATTCCCAAATGGGCCAGTTTGATTGGAGTGTAATGCACATTAAGGTTAATCTTGTACTGAATAAAATGCAGTCCATCAAATCTGAGGTACTTATGCAGGGCTTCCCACATCTGCATTCTATTAGCCTGTACGGAGAGCTCTGGGAATATCTGTGGTTAATAATTATACTTGTCTATTGTGTCAGGTGTTAACATTTGAGTGAGCGCCTAATAAAGGAGAGAGATAGTATGGTGTTGTTCTGCCATGATGGACAGATTTTCCCAGTGATGTAGAGGTTGGAAGAACCAGGGAGGGGGACCAAAAGTCAGAGTTGGGTAGTAATGCATTACAAGTAACGTGTTACTGTAGTTAGATTAGTTTGTCCAGTAACGTGTAATTGTAACTGATTACTTGTAGGAAAATGTAATGTTGTTGAATTGCTCATTACATTTCCGTACAAGTAATGCATTACTTGTAACACCGTGTTACATTTTACTTGGTCTTGTTTGTAGTTTACGGGAAGAGCGTGGAGGAGCACAAGTGAAACTGATTTAATTCAGACTCTGTTATTCTGTGCTGTAGTGAGCTTCAATTTCAAGTTCAAGTTTATTGTAGGATAAACTCCATTGAGCTAGCTCATTCACAAGGCGGTCCTAGTTTACATAATAATAATAATAGTAAAAACATACATAAACAGCACAAACATAAGTAGCTTGAGTAAACAGGGGTTACAATGAAGTAAGGTCACAATAAGGTAATACATTTGCGGTTTGAAGGCTATAAGACCACAGGATATGAGGGCAATGTTCACATAGGGTAGATACTTCTAGGGGGTATCATAATAAGGGTAAAAATATAAAATTTATACAAACAGGTCCTAGAACAAAGACAGAGGCATTGGTAACACCAGAAAAGTGCTGACAGTAGTGGCAGTCTGTCAGTGCAGGTAGTTAAGTACAGTACATGTAAAAAGTAACATGACTCAGAGCAATGCATACACTGGTACCAAAGTAAAGATGATTGAAGATAGCAGCATGAATGGTGGCAGACAGTGCTACAAGTCATATGTCAGGTTATGACCATTAGCACGTAGGAGGCTTGTAGATGGGATAAAGTGAGTGGAAAAGGGGACCGGAGTGCACAAAATAATAAGGTGACGGAGTGTAAATGGGGGGTAGAGGGAAAAGGGAAGGAGAGTGGGGAGTGGTAGACATAGGGGAGGGGTATAGATAAGAGGGGGTTCAGGGGGCATGAGTGCTTGTAGTGGGATGGTTATGCAAGGATGTCAGAGTGGTTAAGGTGTAGTGGGACATGAAAGCTGGTAGCAGGAGCATAGAGCAGGAGCCAGGACATGAAATCTGGTAGCAGGAGCCAGGTACGGATTTGTAGGAAGGTGTTTAGCTCTTGGGACAGTGGCAATCTATGTAACAGGCTTTTTTGGCCAGCATCTTGAAATAGTTAGCAGGGACAAGTCCCAGTGAGTCTATGTTTCACTTGCAGTTTGTTCCAGACTGATGGAATAATGAAACTAATGGTACCTTTGCCATGATTTGTGTGCACTCTGGGTAAGTCCAATAGAATAAGTTCAGAGTTCCTTAGTAGGTATTTGCTCTGGGACCTCTGCATAAGTGAGCTGATGTATTCTGGCAGTTTGTTCCAGAGTATTTTCATTGTCCAGAGGCCAATATGAAGCATCCACCTTGTGGATAAGGATGTCCAGCCAACTGTTTGATAGAGGTAGCAGTGGTGCGTCCTAGGTGGAGCATTTGTTATAAAGCACAGTACTCAGTGGTAAAGAGTGTCTAGCTTATGGATGTGGGTTGCAGAACCACAATTATATATGATATCTGCATAATGCAATAGAGGGAGAATGGTGGCTTCTGTCTCTCTGATGTCCCTGCAGGGTGCCAACGCCATCAGTCAGACAAATGCTCTTCCTAGTTTAAAATATAGTGAAATACTGATATGAAAACATAGGAAGGAGTATTTATGGCACATCAAACTGTTGTCATACCCTGGTCATGCCTTTGCTGCTAGTTTAGGTGATTATCCTTCACTGAAGACAAGAAACATGCAGCAAAGGTGTGATAGTGGTGTCTGGCAGAGTCTTCCTTAGCTAACTTGTGATGAGGGGTGGGGGTGGGGGCAGTGGTGCTGGGCCCTTGAGTTTACTTTAAATAATACTGCCTTTAATGTGAGGTGTCAATTCCCTTTGCAGTATTGTGCCTGTGCACTGTGTGTCCTGATCAGATGATCTTCCTTCATCCATGTGTGTGTTTCAGTGAGCCAGCAGTCCAGAAGAAGAGAAAAAAAAAACAAATCTGAGGCACCAGGAGCTGGTGTGCCGTTCAGTGTGTGGCTGACAGTGACAGCAGCCTGACTCCTCAAATCTGATTTGGTGAAGAAACTCAGCACAAAAATGATAAGTGCAGGTCAGGATATTTTGGTAGCAGCAGGACATAATAACAAGAAGTTTGAAGAATAGTGTGCACTCCCTCCCAGATATCAGAGTGACAAATAGCAACTAGTTTCAGGCATAGTCACAGCACTCATATCTCCATGTATCACTTAAAAGTGAAAAAGTCAAAGTAAACAGACCTATGTTTCTTTAAGTGTTTATTACAGTACTTAGAAAAAGGCAACTGTGTTGGTGCTTTCTTTGAAAAACTGCAATAAACACTTAAAGAAATGTAGGTCTGCTTACTTTGACTTTTTCACCTTTAAATGATACGGGGGATATATGAAGTGTATGACTTTGCCTGAAACAAAATCGTTTCCTGTGTTGGTGTGGCAGGAGTTCAAGTAATAACTTGATTTTAATTTTTTTAATTGTTTAACTGATACTGTTCCATGAGAGGATGTTGCCACACTTGAAGGTTGCAGCATGTGATTTGCTATGAAAGATAAAAAAAAAAGATAAATGCTGTATAATTGTTAATAGATGTTTTGGTGGTACCAGGGCTTACCAGATGTGTTTCCTTATGGTATGTGTGTAGTTCCTTAAATAGAGCAAATGGAGATATTTGCCTTGAAAAGAATATTACAAATAAAGGTAATTATCAGCATCATTGGCTTATTTGTTAACAGCAGGCTGGCTTCCTTTCTGTTCAGGCAGTTTATTATTTTCCAGGAAGAAAAGGTAAGGATCAGGGTAGGGAGAATGGGAGGAGTGGGAAGGGAGGGAGGGCAGGGACATTAGCTCAAGCTGTGGACCTGCAATATGAGCAGACTTGATGGACCAAATGACGGCTTTCTGCTGGCTTCTTCATATGTTTGTATGTTCGTAAAGTCACTATATCATGACAATGTAATAGTTACATAATGGTGACAAAATCCCCCTTGGGAGAATACGTCATTAGCTGTAGGCTATAACAAAAATTTAAACCAGGTGATTGAGTCTGATAGCTGCAATTCACATTGCAATGTGTGGTTGTTGCAGCAAGCAGTTGTTTTCAGCATTGACACTGCCTTACTGTAATTCTCATTTTATCAACCAAAAAAACTAGAAATTTGTGCTTCTGACTGGATATCGTTTGGAAGGAACAAATGACTCTCATAAGGGATTTCAGAGGAAGTCATTAAGTTAACTGTCTCGGTCATCGGAGGCGAAAGTTAAATGCCTGCTCTGTGATATAGCACACAGTCAGTACTGACTGCTTTTCATGTTTGATTACAAGTAACTTGAGCTCCTCCTTTGGTTCTGAGGAGAAAGTTTATTCTTTCTCTTAACCGTGAAGCAAGTTTTTGTAGTCCCACTGTGCAGACTGTCTTATGCTCCTTTGTTTTGGAAAAACAAAATGCCAGACCAGGCCAAAAGGAGAAGAAAGACACTGTTCTTCTACAAAAGGTCTTACCTATTATTTAATTCTTTTATCATATAACTACAATCCCAGTTGCAGGACATGCGTCACTGACAAAGGTTGATCAGTCTATAGTCACTTCTGTCCAGTACAACTTACTGCACCCTTAAGTTTGAAAACAAGAAGCATGATGCGCTGCTATAGCAACCCTACAATAGCTATAAAATAAATAGATGTAATGCATTTTTACAGTTATGCATGCACATTTAGTTATCTCTGTCATCCATGCTACTGAAAAGGAAATAAAATGTATGTTGCCTGATGAAATTTGTGACATAGACATTTAGCAGGGAATTACTAGGTCATTTGTACATTTAGCAGTCACGCTTGATACTCCACTTTGTTACGTTCCCTAGGTTTGTTATAGCTCCGAGATCTCAAATTGGTTGCCAGAAGTGGCGGGTGAGGTAGGCGGGAATTGGGATATGCAGTAATTAAAATGAGGGGTATTTATTCTATAAGATGTGATCATCAAATAAGTGAAAGCCAGCCAAATTCAAACATCAAGGACCTCTGAATAATAGTTATGGCAAACTGGACCCATGAAAGCATTTCTGCTGTCCCCATGCCTGAGGAAGGACATACTTTCCTGCTCCAAGTGCTGCATTTGTTCTCAAGGATGCAGACAGCACTTGCACTCAAAGAGAAAGTAGATTCTTCTTGCAAAAGTCACAGAATTAACCATACGTTGTGCAAAAAACAGAACCACAGTGAAGTGCATTCAGTGTTGGCAGTGCATGGGCAGCAGCAAGCTGTCAAGCTAGAGATCTGTAAAACTCTTAGATGTTGAACTATTAATTTAAAACACATTGGCATCAACTCATTGAACCTGTGCCTAACTAAGGTTTAGCTGAAAGAAAATACATCTGCTTAGCTAAGTTAACTCTGCTTAGCTGTCAGCTCCAGGCAAAGGCAGGTAATCAGTGAAAACTTCATTAAGAGGTCTCCCTGTGAGATTTTAATAAAAGCCATCACACTCTTCATTTCATAATAGCCACCCACAAAAATTAGAAGCCTTGGCCTCAAAAGTGAGTTTTTTAAATAGCATCTGTGTAAGGAAAAACATGAGCTTATTTAGTCAATTTCTGGAGCTACAGTATTTTTTGGGGGGGTGGGTCCTTTGTAAAAAGTAAACTCTTACTTTTGTTATCCATGGACCAGCACCCCTGATTGTACCCCCACCTTGTGGACAGCAACATATATGTAGGCACATGTACTAATCTTAAGGCAAAGGCACTTATCGTATAAGCATGTGTCAGGATCTGAGTTCTACTGTACTTTTGCAATGCATATTATATTATGCTTCACTATATTCTCACAATATATTGTACCACTGGGAGATGTTTTCCATTATATTCTTGTTGTATAATTATTAGTTAGGCAACAGTGCCATTTTTAGTGCTTGTGCAAGCTGTAAATGCAAGTGACCTTGGAAGCATCACAGACCTCATTGTTCACTTTATCTTCTGCTAGCTAAGCAACTTCTTATATTAGTTAGGATAGTTATTCTGGCCACCTGTTTTTGGCCAATTATATGTATTTTATGTATCTTCTTTATTTATTGCTATAGTAATTATCAGGGTATAAGACCCCTTGCACCACGTATGTTCTCTCAGAGAGACTTGACTGAGCCAATAAGTAAGGACACTGGGTACTCTCCCAGTGATTGACTGTTGGTTGTAACTTGTCAGCCTGTATTATTCTTATTTACCAGTAATAAATCACATTTATTACTTGGAAGCCACGTGTCTGTTGTATCTTCCTTTTGTGCAGTTCCAACAAGAACCTGAGAAAGGTAATTTTATTACCCAGTTACACTTTGCTCTGTGGGATTGGGAGGTTCTTAAAGAAGCCCACATTATTTCATATTATACAATGGCAAGAAAGAATGCTGGCCTCTGGTTGGTCAGTCCGGGACTGGACCCGCAAATGTTCCCAGAACAACATCATGGGTCTAGTCCCAGCACACAGGTGACTGCAAAACAATGAAAGAAATTCCTCCCTCCTCACGCTAGCCACTGCAAAGCTGACACTGCTCTGTCCATGCAGAACCATTACCCAAACATTACTGGACAATGAAGCCATCACATTCACAACACCACCCTTACCCCCTAGTAATTTCCTCCCTAAGGGCTAATATAAAAAATATCACAAAAAAACCTAGCCAGCATTTAAAACTCCCTCTTAGTTGCCAGCCTTTTCTCAGTTTCACCTTCAGACATGCTCAGAGTGGCATCACCTTTCAACTCCCACTTTCCCTTTCCCCAGACTCTGTCTCCAATCACAGTAAACATAAGCACGCTCCACCAGCCCATTTTGCATTCTAACACCCAGAGAAAAGTTAAATTTAAAAGAATAAAAATAGATGATCCGAGCAGCCTCTCATATTGGCACACATCTTCACGTACCGCATGCGCTCAACTTGTTCTCTGTGGTCCTCCATACCGTAGTTAGCAGTCACCAGCAATGCTTTTCTTTGCTTCGCTAACACAAAAAATAATAATTAAAACCTGCTGTCCTGACATCAATTTGCATTCAGCAGCCAGCAGAAAAAACTGAAAGCCGCTCAGTCCTGTACTGCAAATCAACCAATGCCTCTGAGACCAAATGTATAACTGAAAAAGCAAACAGGGGAAAAAAACCACAGCCAGTATGTACAGTACTATGGCACAGTATGTAATACACCTGTGTGTGAAAACAGTAAAAGCTGTAGCAAGGGAAGCACAATGCAGAAGATAGTGTCAACACCATCTGGTAGCCAAAAACAGAGACTCTGGACTTTTTTCTCAAAACGTATACCTCCACACAATAAAAAATAGGGAAAAAAGGCAATAGAAACATAGAAACATAGAAGTTGATGGCAGATAAGGACAGCAAGGCCCATCCAGTCTGCCCATTTCTTTTTCTACCTTATAAATGTGCCATCGGCCTTTGCTCTGTCAGTGACCTATCTATTCATAGTCATTTGTATTGCTCCTTATGCCTATCCATGCCTGTTTGAAGCCCTGCACTGTATTCATAGCCACCACTTCTTGTGGTAAGCCATTCCATGCATCTACCACCCTTTCTGTGAAAAAGAATTTCCTCACATTCCCCCTTAATCGGCCTCCCTCTAATCTCATGCTGTGTCCTCTTGTCCTGCTATTTTTCTTATATTTAAACATGTTAGACTTTTTCACCTTGTTTATGCCCTTAAGGTGTTTAAATGTCTCATATCACCTCTTTCCCTCCTTTGCTCAAGGGTATACATATTGAGCTCCGTTAATCTGTCTTCATATGTCTTCTGATGCAGTCCCTGCACCATTTTGGTTGCCCTTCTCTGGACTGCCTCGATTTGGTTAATGTCCTTGTGAAGGTGTGGCCTCCAATACTGCATGCAGTACACCAGATGGGGCCTAACCAATGTCTTGTACAGAAGGATTATTACCTCCCTCTTCGACTTGTGATAACCCTACTAATACACCCTAACATCCCCTAGCCTTACCTACTGCTTTGGGGTCTGCTTGGATGATTTTAGGTCATCAGTGATGATGATGCCCAAGTCTCTTTCTTCCTTTGTGACTGCTAGCAACTCCCTCCCAGCCTATAGGTGGCTTCAGGGTTTCTCTTCCCTATGTGCATGATTTTGCACTTCTTTGCATTAAATCCCAGTTGCCACTCTTCTGACCATTCTGCTAGTTTATCCAGATCTCTTCTCATTCTACCCACCCATCTGGATCATCTACTCTGTTGCAGATCTTGGTGTCATCTGCAAACAGACAAGCCTTACCCTCTAGTCCATCTCGAGGTCACTAATGAAGATGTTGAATAGGACTGGCCCCAGGACTGATCCCTGAGGTACCCCATTTGTGACTTGCATCTCTTCTGACTGTATACCATTTACCACCACTCTCTGTTTTCTGCCAGTCAACAGTTTGCCACCCAGTTGACCAACTTCTGACCCACCGAGCCTACCTGGCTTATTTATCAATCTTCTATGTGGAACAGTGTCAAAGCTTTGCAAGTCAAGGTAGAGGTGACATCAACTGCACTCCCCCTTGGTCCACCACTCTGGTTACCCAGTCAAAGAAATCTGAGATTAGTTTGACAGGACCTTCCTGTTGTAAACCCATGCTGTCTTGGATCCTGTGCTCCTATGCACTATCCGTTCCTTAAGGAGTGCCTCCATAATCTTGCCCACTACTGAGGTAAGACTGACGGTCTGTAGTTCCCCGCCTCCTCCCTGCTACCACTCTTGTGGGTGGGATCACATGAGCCCTTCTCCAGTCTTCTGGGACCTCTCCTGTGCTCAGAGACTCACTAAACAATTCTGCTAATGGCTCTGCTAGTTCCTCCTTAGCTCCTTAGTACCCTGGGATGTATGCCATCAGGTCCCATTGCCTTATCCACCCTGAGCTTAGCAAGCTCTTGTAGGACCCTTTCTTTGTGAAGGGGTAGTGCTCACCTCCCTCCCCTGTGTCCATGATGCTGAGCTGTGGGCCCTGCCTACCTTCTCTTCAGTAAATACTGAGCAAAAGTATCTATTTAGGATAGATGCCTTTACAGGGTCCTCCTCTTCACATGCTCCTTTTCTCCATTAAGCTTAGCAATACCTCCTCTGGACTTTCTCCTTTCACTAATGTATCTATAGAAAGTCTTGTCACCTTCTTTTACTGTTCGTACTAGTGTTCCTCAGTTTGGGACTTTGCCTGCCTTACTGCCTTACCTGCTTCCCTTAGGGCAGTTTGGTATGCCTCCCTATCTTCATCCGCTGTGTTCCCTTATATTTTCTGAAGGCCAGCCTTTTGGCTCTGACCTTTCTGCTACTGTGTTGAGAACCAAAGTGGTTTCCTTCTTCTTTTGCACTTCCTTTTCTGTCTAACACAATGGGATGTTGCTTCAAGTATTGTATCCTTAATGCTTGCCCACTTGCCTGTACCTCCTCACCTGTGTTTCTTTTGCCAGGGCTAGCTTAACTCTGTTGGCCATCTTATCAAAGTCAGCTCCTCTGAAGTCCCATATTTTTGCTTTGGAATGGGATTATTTAGATGTAGTAGCCAAATTGAACCATACCATGTGATGGTCACTGGACCCGGGTGACCTTCTACCTGGAGATCTGTGATCCCTTCTTTGTTAGTCAGTACTAGATCTAGGATAGCCCTGTCTCTTGTAGGTTGCTGTACCAGTTGTTTGAGGCCCTCCCCCTGCAGGGAATCCACTATGAGTCTAGTTCTGGCAGATGTTCCTGCTGGTATTGACTAATCTGTATCCGGCATGTTGAAGTCTCCCATTATCAGAACCTCCCCTTTAGCTGTCATGTTTTGTATATCTTCTAACAGTAATGTGTCTATGTCCTCCCCCTGGTCTGGGGGCCTGTAGACAACCCCAGTTCTTATGGCTGTCCCATTTCCTGTTTCCAGGGTGACCCACAGTTCTTCTGGCTCCTTATGTATTCTGAATTTCTGTAGCTTTGATATTTTCATTAACATACAGGGCCACCCCTCCCCCCCTTTTTGCACCTCGGTCTCTTCTGAACAATACATAGCCAGGTACTGAAGTCTCCCAAGTGTGGTTACTGGTAAACCACATCTCACTAATTGCTACTATGTCCAGTTTAGCCTCTGACATTATTGCCTGCAGGTCTGGGATCTTATTTCCCAGGCTGTGAGCATTTGTGTACATGATTTTCCATGTTTTTTTCTATTTTCTTGTTTTATTAAAAAAGAGCCATTGTATAATAGCAATAATGCATTCCAGGGTGTGTGTCATGCTGGGATAATGTCACTTCTGCGGTGTCGGATGCACTCGGCCTGTGGCTTCATGCCCAACCACCCCAGGCGTGATGTTATCCCAACACGACACATACACTGTTGTGCATTATTGCTTAAATAGAGGAGTTTGTAATAATAGTAAGGAAACAAAAAAAAAAAATACGAGTTCATCACTACACTGGCTACCCCCCCAAAAAAAAAACAAGAAAGAAAAACAAATCTCCTATAGTCATTTCAAGAGATATTTGAAGGGTTTCCTTAGAGCACACTGTGATATATAAAAACTCCCTTTTACTTTGTCCTGTGGTAATAATATCTACCCTCAGAAGCCATGACTGCTAATAGGAGTTTGTTAATAGAAACAGAAAAATAAAGAGTTGATCTTTGCCCAGAGGTAACAAAAAAAAGGACTACCCTCAAAAGCCACTGCTGCTAATGGGAGTTTGTTAGTAGAAACTAAAAAAAAAATGTTGATCTTTGCCAGGGGGGTAACAAAAAAATATCTCCCCTAAAGTCAATTTCAGGAGATTTTGGGGGGATTTCCTTAGAACGCAGTGTGATCTGCTAAAAACTATTTTACTTTGCTCCTTGGAAATATTAATAGAAGCCCACGTGCCCATTTAATAATAGCCACCCTCCGAAGCCATGGCTGCGAACCAGGAGTTTGTTATTAGAAACCAAAAAAATTTGTTGATCCCTGCAGTGGGTAATAAAAAATAAAACACTCCCCTACAGTCAGTTTTGGGAGATATTTGGGGTTGGGGGTGTTGGTGGTAGAGCACAGTGTATCATACATGCTCTCACATGGTAAGAAAAACTTAAGATTAGAGACAATAACAAAACACATCTGTACTGGTCCGACAGGACAACGCGATGCAATTTGATGTACCATGCATGATCTTTTCATCCTATTTTGTTAGGAACAGTCTGTTCCAGTCCTACAGGACAACCTGGTGCAAACCGATTAAATAACTGGTCCGCACATGTTCTTCATCTTATTTTAATACAAAAAGATAAACTAAAATAACATGCAACTCATTCAATGTCTTTACGATCTTATTTCATTTCTACTTTATGTTTTTTAAGGTTTCATGAGCACATAAATATGTTTAATGAATAAGCATCACCAAGTTATCAAAAGTAATAGAATGGAATTTGAAAAGTAATATGCATTACAGTTACAGTTACTGATTACTTTTTATGACAGAGTACTCAGTAACTGTAACTAATTACGTTTATTTGATAGTAACTGTAACTGATTACTTTTTAAAAGTAACTTACCCAACTCTGCCAAAAGTGGAGACTAAAACATGCTGCAATTGATGAAGCTGAAAAGCCTCGCAGGGGCCTAATGGAGCTTGTCTGGCAAAAAAGTTAAGGGGGCATAACAAATTACCATCGAGCAAATTACCCAGTGCGTGGATTGTTGCATGACATAGACAAGAACAGGGGATGGGTTTATGTTGGATTTGGAAGCTAGGATTCCGTCTGATGGGTTGGGTCAAATTGAAGGGGGATTTGACTTTGAAGAGTACAGTACAAGGAGCTGTTAACAGATGGTAACTGACCTACAGATGGGTGTGAATTTGACCTTGTGGGGAAGTATACTGTAAGGAATATTAGGTAAAGCCTGGATACTGATGCCGGCTTCAGCGCAGAGAACAAGCTCCATTTGTCTCTACTGTGGATAATGGGTGGAAACAGAGTTTGATTCATCCACAGTTCTCCACCAGAGGCACTGTCTGGCCTTGGTAGCTAAGTAGCAGTTTCTAAAATCTGGGAGCTGGTGTCCTCCCTGATATTTAAGGAGAGTGAGCTTATTGTAGTCCTGTCTATTATTACACCCATTCCACAGAACGGTAGAAAGAAGGGAATGGAGCTGCATAAACCAGCTAAATGGTATATAGTGGGACAGCATACTGAATGGGTAAAGCATTTATTTTAGTAATGTCGATACGTGCCCACAGTGTAAGAGGTAGAGCAGTCCAACACTGTAAGTCCTGCTTTATGTGTTGCACTAAAAGATTGAGTTTTTTTTTGGAACATTACCTTTGAACTCAGAGCCAAATGTATACCCATGTATTTCAGACCATCTGGGGACCAGCTGCCTGCCCACTGCATCGCGTCCTCCAGGTGAATGTATTAGTTAAGAGGCATAATGACAGTTTTTGTGAGGTTTACTTTCTACCCAGCTAACCAGCTGAATTGATGAAGAATTCCCAAGATGGCTGGTATGAACTGTGAGAGATTCATAAGGTGAAGCAAGATGTGATCCGCATACATAGAGATTTTATACACTTGTGTCATGGTGTGGAGAAGGTGCGGAGAGCTTATCAACTGGGATGCTATCCTAGAAGAACACCTGTCCCAGCTGCACACCCAGCGTCGCCTCAAGCAGGTGGAATGGCGAGACAACCCTGTGGTCCAAATTAGATTGGGTGCCAGGAAACACCCTATAAGGAGAGGCAGGAGACAATATGAAGTTTGATGCCCAGCAGGCTTTTATTTGCACCAGGGAAAGTAGACACGGTCACAAGGGAAAGTCGGGGAATAACTCTTACTTATAGATAATAGCCAACAATTACCATTATATTACTCTGTATGTACATCGACCTAAGGTCACTCTACAGTATTCTTATCTATAACTCATACAGTTCCCTACCCAGAGCTCTATATGTTAAGAGGACCTTATACTTTTTCATACCATGTGCTAAGCATACAAAATACAATCAGCGAACAATCTCACAGTCTCAAAAGTCCATAAGATGAAGATGTCCATTATCTTCGTGCACAACTGAAGATTAGAGGTCAAGAGAAAGGAGAAACTCTTGATTGGCGCCAAGCTTACTAGGAAACCTATGAGAGGTTGCAAACAGGGCATGGAGAGATCGGTAAACAGACCATAGGCATTGGCCAACCCATTTTCCAGGGTTGCTGGAACACAAGAGCGTGAGCAGACTAACTTGGGAAATGCTCTTTTCTTGGCACACAAACCCTTGAACTGGGCTGCCAAGGTTGAAGAACCAAAATGTGGTAAGGGATCCACCTGCAGGATTGCCACAGGAGAAGAAATCTCCTGCTTTCTCCTCGGTGCCAACCCTCAACCAGGATTGCCAAGGATGAAGAAGAACTGCTGCAGTTTTCTTGGCACCTACCCTTGACTAGGGCTGCCAAATGAACACCAGACTTGGTGAAGAATTTAGAAGAAGGACTACCAAGGACGAAGAAGAAGAAGAACTGATGGGCTGCTTTTGGTGACGGATCTACTTGGAGAACCACCAAACTCGAGCTGCTACCCTGAGGATTGCTCTGGTGATGCAGTACGACACAAGCAAGAAGAGGTGAGAGGTGAAGATCAGGATTCCACACGGATGGAAAACAAAATAAGAAACGGAGGCCACAAACACACTTGGCTACGAAGGACTCGTCTACCGGTGGGCATCTGGGAGGGACAGACGAGACACTTTCTAGTCGTCTTTCTTCCAAGCTGATCAGGAACCAGTGGCAGCGACTACTCAAAGAACGTCAATTTCGACTTCGGTGGATGAAAGGGCAAGAAGTTGCTGAAGTCTTCTGCTGGCTGAAGATTGCTATGGTGAAGAGCTGATGAAGACTGAAGATTGCTATGGTGAAGAGCTGATGAAAACTGAAGATTGAATCAGAACCTGCTTCTGTACAATGGTACTTCTGTTAGCACATTATACTGAAATATTCACTATCGGGGCAATTTGCCTAGAGCTGGGGCAAATTACAACAATCTGGGGCAATTGTTCACTGTCAGGGGCAACTTGCCTGGAGCAGGGCCAAATTGCAACAATTCCAGGGCAATTGCTCACTGGCAGGGGCAACTTGCCTGGAACAGGGGCAAATTGCAGCAATCCGGGGCAACTGTTCACTGTCGGGGCAATTGTTCACTGTCAGGGGCAAATGACCACAATCCTAATATTTATACCACACAGTCTTGGTGCTTCATGCAATAACACAACAGTTGAGATGCTGGAAGAATAAACAGTTTGAAGACACAGTACAAAAACTGGTAATCACTTTGTAACAGGTTGTGTGCTTAGGCACCTCTTAGTCAAACCCTTTTCCTAGTGGGGTCTAACTTCTTTAGGATCTGGCTACCCCTGAGCACTCTAATGTACTTGCCCCCAGCTATTTAGCCTGGTTACGCTAATTGCCCGTACACCTGCTGCCCTATTCCCTATGGGCTGGGATGCCCTACCTTTACTGGGCCTGGTGCCCTTCCTTTTCTGAGGCCTGGCGCCCTTTACTACTGTGGGTCTGGTGTCCATCCTTCACTGGGGCCTGGTGCCCTTCCTTTACTAGGGCCTGGTAACCTTTACTACTGGGGCCTGGTGCCCTTCCTTTACTGGGTCTGCGTCCTTTACTACTCTGGACCTGGTGCCCTCTCTAACCCTGGACCTGGCGCCCTTCCTTTAAAACACGGGCCTGGTAGCCCTCTCTAAACGTGGGCTGGCGCCCTCTTAAACTGTGGGCATGGTAGCCCTTCCTTTCCTGGGTCTGGTGCCCTTTACTACTGTGGGCCTGGTGCCCTGTACCACAATGGGCCTGGTGCCCTCTTTTATTTCAGGGGCCTGGTAGCCCTTTGCTTAAATCAAGGGCCTGGTAGCCCTCTCTTTTACTGGGGCCTGGTGCCTCTTTTATATTATGGGCCTAATAGCCTTTTACTACTGTGGGCCTGGTGACCTTCCTTTACTGGGGCCTGGTGCCTTTTTTATATTATGGGCCTTAAATCACAGGCACCTTTAAGGCTTTATGTAACCAGGAGTGGCAGGGTCCCTTTAATTCCTTGTGTCTCTCTGAGAGCCTGCTGTCACTCCCAACCTAAACCATTGCTCTTAATCCTGCCCCTCTAATGAATATTGAACAGGCCTGTGCTTGGCCTTACTTTCCTAACCCCTCCTTGTGAATGTTGCTACCCCGCCTCTCCTGAATATTTAGTTTGCGGTCCTTATGACCCGACCCTGCCCGTGGCACTCAGCCACTCCTCTTCTGCACCTACTGCGTGCTTTTAAACAAATTAAACATAGTCTCTCATTAAGTTGGACGGCCAGCACACTTCTATCTGCTGCCGTCTGACTCCCTACATACACTGGGAATCAAGAAGGAGACCGGAGGATCTGACTCACGGAGGAGGAAATGCGCAGGCAGTGCGAAGGACAGGGGCCTCGAAGGCAGACAGTTAACCAGTCGCGATGAGGCTCTTCTCTGCCATTGACGGGGAACCAGATTTAAACTAAAAACAACTTGGGGGACCAAAACAAATAAACAACGGAGCTACTATTCTAGAATGGTTTGGACTGGAATGCTGTGCATGAGCAGCTCAGCACAGCATTCCATCCAAGCCATTGTCTTTGCAGCTTGCATACAAATCTGTCTTTTGATCAATATTTTAAGTGCACAAGGCACTTTTTTTTATTATTAACAGTATTTCCCTTTACCAGGAGGGGAAACTTTACTAACAAGGGGCCCCTCTGCACTGTACCCTGCTGCCCACACATACCACAGGCACCCTGTACACCTGTTACCCCTAAGCTTAATTTCTTTACTGTGGTGCCCCAACTTTGGGGCATTACACTAGCTTACCAACTATGATCCCAGAGACATCATGATGAGCTGAGAGTATATGAGTTAGCGATTCAATGTAAAGACTGAACAAGTAGAGGGATAAGGGGAAGCCCTGGCATGTACCTTTCCCCAGAGGAAACCATCTGAATGAACACCATTACAGAGTATTTTAGCTGAGGAGTGTGAGTAAAGCAAAGAGATCCATTTGAGAAAGGTTTTGGAAAAGCCAAATGCTGTCAGTTTAAAGCCGGAAGACCCAGAAGACTCTGTCAAATAGCCATTTCCACATCCAAGTACATCAAAACTGCTGGACCTGGTACTGTCACATGGGGACAATGTTGCTGATGTCACAGTGGGAAGCCACCTGCTGACCAGTGATCATCGTACAGCATGGTTCAGCGTAAGGACAGAGCCAGATCTGAGCCACAGTAAAACAAGGGTCCTAGTAGGAATAGAAAATAAGGATGGGGTAGAGGAAAAGAGGACAAGAATAAAACAGGCCACTGAGAAGTCAACAAACGTCTGTGTCAAGCAGGTTACTAAGAGCAAGAGAAGAAAGAGACCACTATGGTTCTCCAAGAAAGTAGCAGAGATGGTAAAGGAAAAAAGCAGGCATTCAAATGGTACAAGATGACACAGAAGAAAGAGAGCAGGGGGAGTTATCAGGAGAAACAAATGGAGAGAGAGAAGATAGTTAGGAGAGCTAAAGCACAAATGGAGGAAAACATTGTCAAATCATCAAAAATTAGGGGATAAAACTTTCTTCAGGTGCATAAGCGAAAAGAAGAAAAGCAAGGCAGGGATAGTAAGACTAAAAGGGGAGATGGGGAGAGTGGAAGAGGACCAGAAGAAAGCTGACATACTGAACAAGTACTTTTGTTCTTTATTCACAAAGGAAGGGGTAGGTGATGGGCCACAGATAGTGGAGAAGGGCATTAAGGGAATGGAGGTGGACACTAGTCCTTTTACGGAGGAGAGAGTCCTCAGGGAACTATCTAAACTAAGAGTAGACAAGGCTGTGGGGCCAGATGGGGTTTACCCTAGGATACTGAAGGAACTAAGGGAGGAACTGTCTGTACCTCTAATTGCCCTGTTCAATCTATCACTGGATATGGGGGGAGTTCCAGGAGACTGGAGGAGAGCGGATGTGGTCCCACTACACAAAAGTTGGAATAGGGAGGAGGCGGAAAACTACTGACCTGTAAGCCTGACTTTGGTGATGGGTAAGGTTATGGAAACTGTACTTAAAGAAAGGATTGGGGAATACCTTAACACCAGTGGATTGCAGGATCTGATGCAGCATTGTTTCACAGAAGGTAGATCTTGCCAAACAAATCTGATAAGAGTTTTTTGACTGGGTTACCGGGGGGGTGGAGATCAGGGAAAAGCAGTGGATGTGGCTTACCTGGATTTCAGTAGGGCTTTCAACACCGTTCTACACAGAAGACTGGTAAATAGAGATGCAGTGGAAATTTAATTTTGCCAGTGAAAGTCTGGTGATATCGTGAATTTCGTGAAGTTCGTGCATTCCGCAAAATATTCTGCGGCTGCAAATGTGGAATTTCACTCACAAATGGTAAAATTTCACCTGCAAGTGGTGAAATTGTGCCATTTGTGGGTGAAATTCCACATTTCGCTGGCAGAATTTCTCATTTTGCACCCACAAAATATTTTGCAAAATGCGATAACTTTGCTAAATATTTCACATAATGAAATTTGAGGATTTCACCCATCTCTACTGGTAAACAAGCTAGGCAGCATGGGAGTGGGTCCAAAGATAGTAAAATGGGTACAAAGCTGGCTAAGTAACAGAACAGTAAATGAAGATAACTTGAAGGAAGGTAAGGTAACCAGTGGGGTGCCACAGGGGTCAGTACTGTGACCTGTCCTCTTCAATGTCTTTATTAGTGACATCGCAGAGGGGCTAGAAGGAACTGAATGCCTGTTTGTGAATAACACAAAAATCTGCAAAAGAGTGGACACAACGGGGGAATTAAGGAAGATCTAAAAAAAACTGAGTAACTGGTCAGGGGTTTGACAATGGGGCTTCAATGCCAAAATATAAAATTATGCACATGGGGCACAGAAACCCAAAGACAATGTATCATTTGGGGGAGGTAGGTGTTAACAACAACAAAATATAAAAGGGATCTGGGGGTCATCATATGAGATGACCTGATGGTAGCAAAGCAGTGTGATTAGGCAGTAGGAAAGGCTAGTAGGATGCTGGGGTGCATAGGGAGGAGTATCACCAGCAGAAAAAGGTAGGTAGTGTTACCCCTATATAGATCAATAGTGAGGCCACACCTGAAGTACTGTGTCCAGTTCTGGAGGCCCCATCTCAGGAAGGACATAGATGAGATGGAGGCGGTACAAAGAAGGGCAACCAAAATGGTGCATGGCCTGCATCAAAAGCCCTATGAGGAAATACTCAAGGAAATAAATATGTACTCACTGGAGGAAAAGAGAGAAAGGTGGAGACATGATAGAAACATTCAAATACCACAAGAGTATCAATCTCCCTCCCATCTACTCCACTTTCATCAGCCTTCCACCTTCCTACTTGCTCTCTAATCTTGCTCCTCTCCCTTCCCTATTTTCTGTTCTACCCCCGGCTTTCCTCCTCCTTTCCCTCTAATTTACCCTCCAACCCCGCTGTCCTGTGTCCCAGTGACACTTCTATTTTTCTATTTCCCTCATCCCCTTTCCTCTCCCTCCCTTGTGTACCTCTTCCCTGTTTCCTTCCCTTTGTTCCCCCACTTCCTCTCTCCCCACCTCCTCTCTGCCCCTGGCTTTCCCCATGCTCTCCCATCATCCCACACCCTCTCTGCCCATAATCATTCCTTTGCCCCTTCCCTCCGCCCTCTCCGCCCCCCCTCTCTCTCTCCCTCTCCCCATTTTCTCATTTCCCGACCCCTCCCCATCTCCCTCAATTTTCTCTTGTTATCCTTCTCTCTCATTTTACTTTTGTTCCCTCCCCCTTCCACTCTGGTAAGTCACTCCCCCCGCCCCACAGGCCTCAGGGTTTCTGCCTTGTCACTTTTCACCCTGGTAACATGGACCTCCCTGCCATCTATTCTTATTAGCACTTCAGACAATATAACTGATGCTTTAACATGTTCTGGCAACCTAGATAAGTGTTTTCATAGCTTACCTAATTTTAGTTCTGATGCTCACCATGTTTCCTGAAACATCCTATATTGCTAACTGCCTTATTTTCTTAACTGGGCCAAGTGACCTTGTCCTGGTCATACTACTGTGTAATACCCTGACCCCCAAAGCAACTGTCTCTATCTACAAAAGTGCATAACTTTACCAACTGAACCTGTTCTAGCATTTTCTGCTCAGTATTTTGTACTACTCGTTTGATACTTTTACTGGTTGTAACATTGCTTTACTGTAAACTGAACATTTGATGATTGTGTATATGTAACCTCTGCATTTTGAATTTGTACATATGTGATTGCTGTGATGTGGAACCTTTGTAAATGAGCCTTTGGCTCAAAGGTACATCCCTAGATAATAAATAAGGTACAGGAGGGTGGCATATTGCATAGAAAGAGATGCTCAATGATGAGAGGGCATTATATGAAGCTGGAAGGGGAAGACTTAGAGAGGATGTGAGGAAATAATTCTTCTCAGAAAGAGTGGTGGACACCTGGAACAGCCTCCCAGCAGAGGTGGTGGGTACTGAAATGCTAACAGGTTTTAGAAATGCATCAGATAGACACAGGGGGAACTTAGTAACAGGGCTGGGGGGCGGGGGTAAGGCAAGAGATCGATTAGGGTCTATGGTATTACAGTAGGTAGGGACTTGATGGCAGACTAGGTGGGCCTACAGGTTCTTTTCAGCCAACAACCTCTATGTTTCTATGTTTGTATGCAGGAGAATCAGTGTTCCTGAATGTGGCAAGTATATGGGCAGCTTTCCTAAGGTGGTCGGCTGATGACCTGCCCTGCATGAATCCAACTAGTTCATCTGGTTCAGGGCTAGTCAGCATGGACCATCTCTTACTAACTCTAGAGGCCAAAACTTTGGTGAGAATTTTAACATCCATATTGAGAAGGGAAATTGGACTGTAGCTGGAAATGTGTTCTGGATCCTTACCAGGTTTGAGCATTGAGGTGATATAAGCTTCCTGTAGAGTACGGCCTAAATGACCATGTTCCAGGGACTCATTAAATAAGACTGCAAGATGTGGGGCCAGTTCAGTCTTAAATGCCTTACAGAGGTTGGCAGAGAAACCATTTGGGCTGAGAGGCTTATCCAAGGCCAGGTCTGTGATGGCAAGGAGTACCTCCGGAATTGTAGTCTCCTGTTCCAAGTCTCGAGCCTGATCTGCTTTGAGTTTAGGTAGCTGGTCTTTATTAGGTAGTGTTCGACTACTGTGATGTAGTCTATAGTGCTGCTCCTAAGACTTCCCTAACCAGATTGGACACCCTCTTTAACTCCTTCTGCCGCTTTGCCTTGGACGCCACTGCCCTTACCCACCACTGTTAACTCTACCATTCTTCGACTTTTCCCTCACTTGAGAGTAGACATCTCCTTCATTGTGATAAATTCATCACCATATTCTGGTTAGGCTCACTCCCTACCAACCTCAGCTCCTCCTTAACTATCTCTCCTCCCCTTGCCCACTCACTTAAGTCATATGACTTCCGTTCCCTTGTTATCCCACGCCATTCATCCTCAATCAGCGAGGCTGCCTTCTCTCATCACTTCCCTAAAACATGGAACTCTCTCTCCCCCTCCAAAATTCACCACTCCTCTTCCCCCCTCTTCTATTTCCTCTGCCTGGTGGAATTTCCTCTTGTTAAACTACACCTGTAACTGACTTCCTTGCCTCTCCAAACTACCCACCTATTACTCTACCCTGTCACTCTTGTGGCTCAGTCTACCTTCTTTTGCTTACTAAATAAAATGCAACACTGCTTGATTTATATTTCATTGTTACACACCCTTTTGTTGGTTTGGAACTCTGTTTTAAGAAGGCCCTGTTTGTTACTCTCTCACATATAATGCATTGTATATTACAATTCTCTTTCACATGCAATGCTGTGTATATTATAAATGTGCTTTTTACTGCTGTATGTAAATTGTGTATCTACTCCAATTCCTCTTTCTCCAGGATGCACTGTGAGATGAGTAACCTGTTGTTCAACGTGCCTTTCCAGGCGAAATGTTTAAATAAATAAATAAATTAGGTAAGGTGTATATGTCACTGGGGAGAGGGCAGGAGAGTCTGGGAGCTATATAGTGCTCTAATAGGAGGCAAATGTGGCCACAGTCTCCCATGGTTTTGTTATGAGTGACTCCCATGGGGCATTGCAGATGCCAGTAATAAGATGAGAGGCCTCTTGATGCCAATGCCGAAGCCAAAGGGCAAGGAATTTCCCAGCCTTCTCCCCATGGTCGCCATAATGACGCTTAGAAAGAAAAATAGCCTTTTCTGCCTGTTCACGGAGAAGTTCATTATATTAGGCTCTGGCTGTATTAAGGTGTAGCAAGTCATCCTCAGGAGAAGTAGAAGAGATGTTAGTTTCCCTGTGTATTATTTCTGAGAGAAGGACAGTGCAGTGCAGTCTGCCTGTCTTTTACATTTGCGAGTGGTGGCTAATCGAATAAACTCCCCTCTAAGTGTAAACTTAAAGGTGCTCTACTAGATATGGTACCAGTGTTCTCTTTAAAAAATGAATAGCGCAAGTCTGTAGCTTAGCCAGACAATCGAGATCCTTTAATAAGTGATCGTTAAGTTTCCAAACTCTTTCTCTATCAGTGATATCCTCGGGATGTAACACAAGGGAGACGGAGTGGTTGGCGATAACTCAGGGATGAATCTCACAGATGTTGAATGCCTGTGGCAGCTCAGTACTGATGAGATGAAAGCCCAGACAAGAAGAGGTTTTGTAGACTGGGGAGGTAAAGGTGTATTCTTCAGTTTTTGAGTGGAGGACCCACCATGGCTCCACAAAGCCCAGAGTATACCGTAGTGTGTGACAAGCTCTTTGACTAGAAAGGACTGAGAGCCTAGATGGCCCTGTCCTGACCAAGGTGGTATCTTGGACCAGATTACAGTTGCCTGCCAGAACCATAGGAAAGTGGGTGAACCTAGCCAGGTCATGGGAAAGAGTCACAAAAATAGCAGGGTCCTCCCTGTTTGGGCCATATATGGATGCCAAAACAAACTGTGTTCTCCCCAGAGTGCCAACTACTATGATATATCTGCCCTCTGCCCCTGTCACCTGTTCCTGCATTTTAAATGGGGGTGTTCTTATGAATAAACAGGTGTATGCAGTTAGACTTCCTTGCTGCTAGGTTTTGGCAGAGAGCAATCTTGATATCAGAGCAAGGAGACAACTGAATAAGAAGCCAGAACTTTACTGCTAAACACTTCTGACTCAGCAAGAGAGCCTTTTACAGATTGGTATTGCCCTCTACCCCTACCCTTGGCCTTAGCTGGTCCCATTTACATAGGCACTGGATTTTGACTGACAACATGAACTTCCTGTTTAGAACCAGGAAGGGAAGGATCACGAGACACATAAGATTCACCATCCTTGAAGGAAAGGAGTAGCTCTCCCTCCCCCCCAGCTGCTGGAGGTCTGACTCTGAGCAAGGAAGAAGGAGACTACCAAGAATACAGTAAGTTCCTGTCCCAGAACAGGAAGGGTGGGAGTTGTAAGGGCACAAAGGCAGTAGGAAAGTACTGTAGATGGAAAAAAGAAATAGATACATAAATAAATAAACAGAGGGAAGAGAGAGTAATCATACAAAACAACAGGAAAGAGGCCAGAAATAAGACATAATGGGAGAGGTGCAGTGCAGTGACTGTGGAGCGGCAGTCTTCAGGGAGATGTTCTGGAGGATGTGGTGCTGTCCCATCTGCAGGCACCTCTCTGGGCTGAGGGAGGAGGTTGCTTATCTTCACACAGATTTGGCCAGGATTCAGGGGACTTCTTCCTTCTTCCAAGGACTACCGAGTCCACCCCCGCTGCCCCAAAGGTTGTCTGGGTGGAGGTGTGGCTGGATTACGGTGGACTCAGAAAGGGTGAGGGTGACGTGGCAGAGGAACAGCCTTCCTATGGTTAAACTCCACAACTCCCATGCTGCACTGACAGAGTGGGACTGTCCCAAGGAGGCACTCACAGTGGAGATCAAGGAGGATGAGGGTGTCTTCCTTGGTTGAGACCCCAGGGGAAGCAGAGGACCCCAGAGAAGGAGGAAGCAACTCCTGGTGGAGGACTCTATTGTTAAGGAGGTAGACTTGGGGTCAGATGGAGTGGGAAAGAGGGAGCTTAAGTGTCTACCAATTGCCTTGGCTAAGAGGGATGGAAAGCACATCCAGAGGATCGCTGGGGCAGCAGGATGGGAGGGAGAGCTAGACATCATTGTCCACCTGGGTACAAATGATCTGGCTGGTGATGAGGTTAGGGTAGTGCAGGAGGACTTCAGAGAGCTGGAAAGGAGTCTTAGACAAGTGGCATGCACTGTTACCTTTTCAGAGGTGCTACCGGTTAATGACAAGGGAGAAGGCAGGGCACTTCATACCACGAGATTCAATGTATGGTTGAAGGACTGATGCAGAGCAGAGGCCTTTGACTTCATTGGGGAATGGGGTCCCACCTGGAGGGGTGCAGGCCTATACAAGTGGGATGGACTGCATCTGTCTAGGATGGGAACCGAGATCCTTAGGGAGAGGTTTAAATGCTTCATTGGCAAGCATTTAAACTATCAAAGGGGGCAGACGATAGTAGGCAAAAAGAAGTTAATTGTCCATCCCCACAGAATGAAACAGTCAGTAGGGAGGACCCTAGGGTTGGGAAATTGACACTAAAACCTAAAACCAAGATAGGTAGAATAGCAGAAATAAGGAAGAATTGGAGTAAAACCAGGAGAGGAGGGGAGGGAAGACATGGGGACAGGAGGGGAGCTACTAGAAGGGGAGGTTGCAAAACTTGGAAGGCCATGTGCATGAATGCCCATAGCCTGAGAAATAAAATCCCAGACCTAGTGCTCTTGATGGCAGAGGCAGACCTGGACATTCTCGCTGTTATCAAGACATGGCACACCAGGAACTATGAATGGGATAAACCCATACCAGATTACATTTTATTTAGAAAAGACAGGGTGGGGAAAAAAGGGTGGAGGAATGGCTATCTATGTCAGGGAGGGAATCAAGGCAACTGAAGTTCAGGGAATGCAGGAGGAAGAGGAAGCACTGTGGGTCACCCTGGAGACAGGAAATGACATTACCATTCGTATAGGTGTGATCAACTGATTTCCAGCACAAGGGGAGGAGATGGATGGGGTACTAGTGGAAGCCATCCACAAAATGACAGCCAAAGGTGAAGTGCTGCTGGTGGGAGACTTCAATTTGTCTGATGTGGATTGGAGCACCCCGGCTGCAGCCACAGCCAGGAGCAGAGGCTTGCTGGATGCCCTGCATGGGGCATGTCTCAAGAAGCTTGTGGCAGAACCAGAGTCAGACTGGCCCACCAGGATACCTGGAAATGTCCAGGTGGGCCTTCTCTGTTGGGTACCCGCCCACCTTCTAAACTCTTAAAATCTTTGCATTTATTACCCATTTTAAAATTAAATGGGGTATTTTGGGCACTGAAGGTAAATATAAGAGGCAAACACAGAGTTAGTATATCAAATTGAAATAGAATAGTGATATGAATGTGTAATTCTGGGCCCTTTCCTATTGATTTCCAGGTGGGCCCCCTGTACCCTAGTCCAACCCTGGGCAGAACCCACTAGAGAGGGAGCAATACTGGACCTGGTACTCATCAATGGGGACAGAGTAACCAATGTAACATTGGGTAGCCACCTGGGGTCCAGTGATCATCATAAGGTGTGGTTCAATGTGAGAAAAGTGGAGGAGTCAAACCACATGAAAGCAAGGGTCCTGAATTTCAGATGGGTT
Source organism: Neoceratodus forsteri (assembly GCA_016271365.2). Lineage (NCBI taxonomy): Eukaryota > Metazoa > Chordata > Ceratodontiformes > Ceratodontidae > Neoceratodus > Neoceratodus forsteri. Next base: position 958,421,121 of record CM028135.1, on the reverse strand, counting down.
GACTTTGCTAAAATGGGGAAATGTTTCAAAGAAGCCCTGGCAAGGAAAGAAGAAGAGGGGGATGTAGAGAAACAATGGGCTAACCTTAAGGGAGCCATAGCAGACGCAACAAGCCTTTGTGTTAGGCAAGTATGCAAAGAAAAGAGAAAGAAAAAAAACGCTATGGTTCTCAAAGGATGTGGCCGGGAAGGTAAGAGGTAAAAGACTAGCTTTCAGGAGGTACAAGAAAACATGGATGATACAGGGAACTGTATCTGGAAAAGCAGAGGGAGGTGGGAAAAGCAGTCAGGAGCACAAAGGCACAAATCAAGGAAAAAAAGCCCAGGCAATTAGACATTTTTCAAGTACATTAGTGATAACAAGAAAACCAGAGGTGGAATTGTGAGGTTACAAAAGGAGGAAGGGAGGTATGCAGAGGGGAACCTAGAAAAAGCAACAACCCTGAACAAATACTTTTGTTCAGTATTCACAGAAAAAGGGGAAGAAGAAGGAGAAGGACCACTTTTGGGGGATAGAAGTACCAGAGGGAGAGAGGTGGACACCAGCCCATTTACAGAAGAAAGAGTCCTAAAGGAACTGAAGAATATGAAAGGGGACAAGGATATGGGACAGGATGGAATTTATCCCAGAATATTAAAAGTACTTAGAGCGGCACTGGCAACACCATGTATAGCCCTATTCAACAAACTGATAGAGGTTGGGGTGGTTCCTGTGGACTGGAAGAGGGCAAATGTAGTCCCTCTCCACAAAAGTAGGAACAGTGAGGTGGCTGGCAACTACAGGCCAGTCAGCCTAAGCTCAGTGGTGGGAAAATTGTTGGAGTTACTGCTAAAGGAAAGAATTGTGATATTTCTTGAATCCAGGAGAGCATGGGATCCAAAGAAGAATGGATTCACAAAGGAAAGGTCTTGTCAAACAAATCTGATAGATTTCTTTGACTGGGTGACCAGGGAGGTTGATGGGGAGGGGTGGTGGATGTGGCCTACCTAGATTTCAGCAAGGGCTTCGAAACTGTCCCACATAGGAAGTTGATAAATAAGTTGGGCAGCCTGGGAGTGGGCACTAAGGTGGTAAACTGGGTCAGAAACTGGTCGAGTGACAGGACACAGAGAGTGGTGGTAAATGGCGCTGAATCCCAGGAGTGGGGGTAACCAGTGGGGTGCCACAGGAATCTGTGCTGGGGAAACTGCCATCACAGAGGCAACAAGTATTTGTGTGAAACAAATAAACAAATCAAAATGAAAGAAAAAGCCACTATGGTTCACAAAAGAGGTGGCGGGGAAGGTTAGGGAGAAAAAGACAGCATTTAGGAAGTATAAGGAAACACAGAAGGAGCAGGACAGAGAACTATTCCAGTTAAGGCAGAAAGAAGAAGGGAAGGCAGTCAGAATAGCAAAGGCCCAAACTGAGGAAAAGATAGCCAACTCGGTTAAGAAGGGGAGATAAAACCTTTTACAGGTACATTAGGAAGCGTAGAAAGACAAAGGGAGGAACCATGAGGCTAAATAGAATGGATGGTGGGTGGGCAGAGATGGACAGTGAAAAAGCAGGGATAATGAACGAATACTTCTGCTTAGTATTCACAAAAATGGAGGAGGGGGAGGTGCCTAATCCAATTAACGGAAGCACTCTGGATTGGGGGTTGATCCCAGTCCTTTCACAGAAGAAAGAGTTCTGAAAGAACTCCTAAAACTGAAGGTGGACAAAGCAATGGGGCCTGACGGGATTCACCCCAGAATTCTAAAATAATTAAGGGGAGAACTAGTGACACCACTGATTACCCTTTTTAATAAATCATGGGAGGATGGTGTGGTACCTGAGGACTGGAGAAGGGCAGATACGATTCCCCTTCAAAAAAGTTGAAGCAAGGAAGAGGCAGGAGACTACATAGAAACATAGAATTTGACGGCAGATAAGGACCGCTTGGCCCACCTAGTCTGCCCATTTTCCTACCTAACAGATAAGCTGCAAATCCTAGTTAACCAACAGCTTACTTCCTCCTACCCCCCACTAGGACTGCCTTATGCCTGACCTGGTCACCTCTGTGGTAGAGAAGATGATGGAATCACTTCTGAAGGAAAGAATTGTTGAGTACCTAGAGGCCAGTGGGGCACAGGACCCAAGGCAGCATGGACTCACAGAGGGAAGGTCATGTCAGACGAATCTAATTAATTTCTTTGACTGGGTGACCAAAGTAGTAGACCAGGGAGGGGCTGTGGACATGGCCTACCTAGACTTTAGCAAGGCATTTGACGCAGTCCCACACAGAAGATTAGTAAACAAATTAGCCAGTCTGGGAGTGGGTCCCAGGGTGGTAGCCTGGCTAAAACATTGGCTGGACAACAGGACACAGAAAGTAGTAGTACGCAGAGTCCACTCTGAAGAAAGGGGGGTTACTAGTGGGCTACCGAAGGGTTCAGTACTGGGTCCAGTCCTTTTTAATGTCTTTATAAGTGACATTTCAGAGGGACTGGAAGACAAAGTATGCCTCTTTGTAGATGACACAAAGATCTGCAACAGGGTTGATACGCAAGGGGGCGTGGATAGGATGAGAAGGGACTTGGCAAGGTTGGAGGAATGTTCAGAAGTATGGCAGCTTGGATTCAATGCAAAGAACTGCAAAATAATGCAACTGGAAAACAAAAACCCAGGGGAAGAGTACACAATGGGGAGGAGGTAGTAACAACAACAAAAATGGAAAGGGACCTGGAGGTAATCATATCAGATGACCTTAAGGTTAACAAGCAATGTGAGAAGGCAGTAGGGAGGGCTGGGGGATATTGGGATGTATAGGGAGAGGCATCACCAGCAGAAAACAAGAAATTGTTATCCCTCTGTACAGACAGATTGTGATACCCCATCTGGAGTACTGCATCCAGTTATGTTGACCCCATCTCTGCAAGGACATAGACAGGATGGAGTCAGTCAAGAGGAGAGCAACTAAAATGGTGCAGGGTCTGCAAGTGAAACCATACGAAGACAGACTAAAGGAGCTTAATATATATACCCTTGAGGAAAGGAGGGAGGGGGGGACATGACTGAAACTTTTAAGTACCTCAGTGGAATCAACGAAGTCCAAGAGGTTAGCATCTTTCAGAAAAAGAGATACTCAAGAACAAGGGGACACAATTTGAAGATAGAGGGGGGGCTCAAGGGCAATGTGAGGAAGTATTTTTTCACAGAGAGGGTGGTGGACTCATGGAACTGCCTTCCTGAGGAGGTTGTGGGGTCTAAAACAGTGGGAGAATTCAAGAATGTATGGGACAGACATAAGGCAACTCTTGTGGGGGGTATGAAAAAATAGGATGTTGGATAACTAGGCTCTGCAGCTTATCCAGTAGGTAGGAAAATGGGCAGACTATGTGGGCCAAGCGGTCCTTATCTGCCACCAAAGTCTATGTTTCTATGTAATGTCTTCATAAGCAGCATTGCAGAGGGGCTTGAGGGGAAGGTATGCCTCTGTGCAGATGACACTAAGATCTACAACAGGGTCGACACTAGAGATGCAGCGAATTTAAATTCTGCCAGCGAAGTGCCCATGAAGTGGGCACTTCATGTTGTCACTTTGCTATGCAGAGTGACCCATATGAAAGGTTCACTTCACCTTAAGATTATTACTTCACATTGTCATTCCGTCTTAATGCGAAGTAAGGTGAAGAGACAACAATATTGGCAGCCCAACATACACTCGTTCACCAAAATTAATGTGCATCCCCAAAATGCTACTCTCTTATGTCCAGAAAATTCCCCAGTGCTGACAAAGTGAAATGAGAGTGTAACAAGAAATAAAAGTCTCCCAGAATTAATGGCACGCTCAGTCATACATGCAGTGGTCACACACAGTCACCAGAATTAATGTGCATCCCCAAAATGCTACTGTCTTGTGTCCAGAAAATTCCCCAGTGCTGATGAAATGAAATGAGAGCGTAACAAGAAATACAGTCTCCCCGAATTAATGGTGCACTGCAAATGCACAGACAGATTAAGACTGCGCTGCGCACTCAAGAGATGCAAACGAAAAGGCACAACAACACCTAACCAGTGCTCACAACAAGTCACAAATCCAAATTTGGAAAGGAATACCTTTTGCCGATTGGGGGATTAGTGCATGGCAGTAACAATACACTACCAATAACGATACCACAAAGCAGTACAAAAAATTCATACAGGTGCAGTGGAGAGCAGGGTCACACTGCTGCAATTACTCTTTGGCACAGTAAAAGGTGTCTGAATTATTGGCACGCATCACACACACACTACAAGTAATGCATAGCAAATTGAAAACGTTTAGTAATATAACCAAATGTTTTAAACAAACTATACAGTGCTGCACCACAATCAGCAAAAAATGTCAAGAATTACTGAAAATATTACTCTGTGTACATTAACACAGTATACAAGAAAAATATAACCAAAACAGAAAGACTGCCTTTTTCTCCCAGTTAATTTATCTACACCACAAATACACCCCTCCCCCAAAGCACACTTCACAGTACACAGAGTGACTGTTCTAAATTAACATTCAGAATCCACACACAAACAATAAACACCCGATGATATGAGCACAGAAGGGTTTCCTACAATCGATGTACTAAATTTTGAGCAAAAAATGACTCAAAAAGGCATTTTTAGCAACATTTAGACGTTTTGAATCGCAGAGCTCTGAGGGCAAACGGTCTCCAGCTACCACTACACACACACTACCCAGGCCAGAACTGAGGCTGTGCAGAATAATCTAGAGCCCTTGTGACCTGCAATCCCATGAATCACTGCAGAATTTCATTTGGAGCTCAATTACAAGACGAAGTGAGGCGAAGTACATTGATTTCAATGTACTTTGCCTTAAAATTGGTGGAGAAGTGGTTTAGGGAAGGTGGAATAACCCAAAGTCATTGGTTTCAATAGACTTTGTGTTCCTCATTGTGACGTGAAGTACTCCACTTCACATTGCAGAGTACTCCACGGATTCCGTGTCAGTCCACGAATCACACTTCACTCAACAATACTTACAGTACTGTAACTCACATGCTGTACAGGAAGGGCCGTGAATGCCCATGGCTGTACTTCCTCGATGAGCTGAGCCTGTATCATAAAACTCCCCAATTCAAAAACTCTTATTAATGAGTACAGTGGTGGTGATTGGGTGAAGCCTGGAGAGATACTACAAAACAGGCTTACAATATATGAAAGCACTGTAACTAATAAAAAAATTAATTTTGTGATTCGTGACGTGATTGTAAATCATGATTTGTGACTGCATTTGTGACCATGATAATGAAGAACACGATTTGGTGTGAGATAACCGATATGAAACTATGGGAATGCAAATGCCTACGGCTGTACTTCCCCGATGAGCTGTAGCACAAAACTCCCCAATTTAAAAACTCTTATTAATGAGTACAGCAGTGGGGTGATGAAGCCTGGAGAGATACTACAAAACAGGATTAAAATACATGCAAGTAACTAGTAAAAAATTAAGTTTGTGATTCATGACGTGATTGTGAATCGTGACTGCATTTGTGACCGTGATGATCAAAAACATGATTTGTATCATGAGTGACTTGTGATGATGGCCCTAACTTAAAAACTCATATTAATGAGTACAATGTTTATGCAGAGATATGCACCACACTAGTCCAGTTACAATACTCTGAAGGGAAGCCAAAGAAACAACTGTGACTTAAGTTACAGATGGGAGATTGAGCTCTAAAGAGATGCAAATGCACAGACAGATTAAGATTGCGCTGTGCACTGAAGAGATGCAGATGCAAAGGCACAACACCTAACGAGTGCTCACCATCAGAATTTCAAATCTGGAAAAGAATACCTTGCTGGTTGGGGCGGGCCATGGGGGGGGGCAGTGTACTGTAGTAACAGTCACTCTGGTACTAGTGCCAGTAAAGATACCACACAGAAGTACAAAAATCACACAGCTGCAGTGGATAGCAGGTTCACATTGCTGCATTTACTATGTGGCACAAAAAAAGGTGTCTGATTTGATGACACGTGTCACATACTGTACACACACACACACACACACACACACACTCTCTAAGTAATGCATAGCAAATTGAAAACTTCAGTAATATAAACATGTATTTTAAACAAACTAAAATTATGCACTGCTGCACCACAACAATCAGCAAAAAAAGGCAAGAATTATTGAAAATATTACTGTGTGTACATTAACACAGTATTACAAGAAAAATATTACCAAAACAGAAAGAACTGTCTTTTTCTCCAAGTTAATCTACCTACACCACAGATACGCCCTTCCCCCAAAGCACACTTCCAGTGTCTGTCAGTACACAGACTGAATGTTGCACATTAACATTCAAAATCCACACATAAACAATAAACGATCAATGATATGAGCACAGGAGGGTTTCCTACAATCCATGAACTAAAGTTTGAGCAAAAAAAAAATTACTCAAAAAGGCTTTTTTAACAGCTTTTATAAGGTTTGAATTGCAGAGAGCTCTCACAGCACACTGCCTCCTACAGCTTCCTACACACATTACCCCGAACCGAGGCTGTGCAGAACAATCTAGAGCCCATGTGACCTGAAATCCCATGAATCACTGCAAAATTCACCTTTGGAGCTTAAAACAAGACAAAGTGAGGTGAAGTGCATTGTTTTCAATGTACTTCACCTTAAAATTTGTGGAGTAGTGGCCTGAGGAAGGTATAGTAGTGTTTAGTCATTGCTGTCAATGGACTTCGCGTTGCCCATAATGACACAAAGTACTCTGCTTCGTGTTGCGGAGCACTTCGTGAATTCACTATGACTCCGTGAATCACTTCGCAGAGCGAATTGAGGCCACTTTGTCCACCACTAGTCGACACTCCGGGGGTAGAAAAAAATGAGAAAGGACTTAAACATGTTTGAGGTGTGGTCGAGAGTGCAAAATCATGTACTTGGGGCACAGAAATCCAAGGGAGGAGTACAAGATGGGGGGGGAGGTTCTGATGGCCATCAGTCAAGAATGGGATCTGGGGGAAATCATATCTGATGACCTAAAGGTAACCAAACAATGTGAGAAGGCTGTGGGGAGAGCCAGTGGAATGCTAGGGTGCATAGGAAGAGGTATCACCAGCAGAAAAAAAAGGAGGTGGTTATGCCACTGTACAGATCACTAGTGACACCTCATTGGGAGTACTGTGTCCAGTTCTGGAGGCCACATCTCTGGAAAGACATAAACCAACTAGAGGTAGTGCAAGGCAACAAAAATAGTGCAAGGACTGCACCAAAAGTCATTTGAGAAAAGACTAGAGGACCTCAATATGTATTCCATGAAAGAAAGGGGGGGGTATGATAGAGACATTCAAGGATATTAGGGGTATAAACAAGGTACAGGAGGGTAGCATCTATCAGAAAAGATGTTGAAGAACAAGGGGGCATGATATGAGGCTAGATGGGACATGCTCCGGGACAACGTGAGAAAGTACTTTTTCACAGAAAGAGTAGTGGAAACAGCCTCCCTGCAGAGGCGGTGGGGCCAAAAACAGTAGAGGAATTCAAGAATGCATGGGATAGACATAGGAGTACTCTAGTAATAGGGAAGAGAGGGTAAGCCACAGATCAACTAGGGTCTGCAGTAATGCATTAGGTAGGGAAAAGGGGCTGACTAGGTGGAACAAACAGTCCTTATCTGTTGTCACTTTCTGTGTATCTGTGTAATAAGGATGGTAGTGACAGATTTCTTGTTATGTTTATTGGCAGCAAAAACCTGACCCACCCACTCCCTTCTCCGCAAACTGCCATCTGCCATCTTAGTTTGAGTTTCCTGCAAGAAGGCTATGGTGATTCTGATAGCCTTTAAATGCCTGAGAACCTGGTACCATTTTTGACCACCCTCTATGTTCCAGGTTATTATGTTACATGAGGTACTAGCCATAGTAAGAGTTTCCTATATTGTGAATCATATATGGGGGGGGGAGTAGAAACCCACTAGGGTGTAGCAACTGCCAGGCTGTGTATTGATAGGTTGGGAAAAGGTTGGAAGAATTATGGGAAACCATAAGGAGGGGTTACTAGGGAGGATGAATCACCAGCATTGATTAAGAAACATCTGAAAACTGTACATCCCAAATTCAGTTCATTCACACCAACAGATAAACATGAACAAGGAAGACTAAATGACAATAAACAACGGGTACATACAATAATGAAGAGAGGGCAGATGACCATGGAGGCCCCCAACTGACAGTGGGGGGGGGGGCAGCCAACAGGCAGAAAGCCTCCTCTGGGAATCAGGTCCATGAGGGTCTGCACTAAGGGGAACGCTCCTGACTCACAAAGACGCATACAATCAAACCACACAAGGCAGTTATTAAACAATAAAAGGGATATAAATCCACAATAAAAAGTGTGACCATATAAACAATAGTTAAGTCATATTAAACAAGCCCCACATCTACCCAAAAAAGGAAATAATATGCTAAGAACAATGTCATGGGGAGGATGACACTTGCCTTACACAAGACCATTCATAGCTAGAGTCAAAATCCCCAGCTCACTCAGCTGGCCATGCAGTCATAGCAAAACCCAATTCTTTGCTACCCCCCCCATGACCAAGGAAAGAAATATAGGCAACCAGCAGCCAGCATCTTTACATGCTAGAAAGGATTGCTTCCGTGTCCAGCGATGCAGTTGTGAAACAGTCTTTTTCTTTCAAACATGAGGAAGTGAGAGGCATGCGCATCAAGGGAAACTAAAGGCTAGGAATGCAGCTGGTAATGTTCAATGCGCTACACTCAAAAGCTGTGCAAGCACTATATCATGTGAGGTTGCGAAGTAGCACGTGCAAAAGATCATCCTTGGGTACTGGAGGGGTGTAGAGTCCAGCTGGCAGGAGCCAGTCAGTAGACAGGTGTACTCATAGGTGGCACTCAGATGTTGTTATCAAAAAAGATGACAGTGGCCAGCAGGAAAAAAAATATATGTCTGCACTACGAATGACAGGGAATGGAGGAAAAATGGTTGGAGGCAATTAACGCATCTGATCGTGTTCCAGAATCTTATGGTAGGCAGACAGTAGGCCCCATGTGATGGCGTAAAGCCCGCTGTTCCTTCACCCAGTAGTACAGGATGAATAAATGGGGCCCACCTGAAAACAAATCATAACAGCCAGTTAAATAAAATCCAACACAGTCCCCAATGTGGGGGACCAAATACTTGTGCAAGGGTAGGTGAATGAAGAGAGTCGAAGTGAGAGGTAAAGGGAAATATTCATCCAGAGAAATTGGATAATTAGGCTGATCAAAATCAAAGAAACCTTTTCCTTCCCATCTCATGTACAGATATGAGGTCCCCAAGCAGAGGAACTACGGGCTGGGGAGAAAACGTGTGGGAACATCTTTGACAGCTCCGTGCATGCAATGTTGCCATTGGCAAACTCCTTGGTGCCTTGGGCAGTAGTAATCACCAGACAGGCTGGGTACAGCATGCAGAACTTTATATTAGCACTGTGGAGGGCTTTTTAACTGGCTTGTATGCCAGCTTCTGTTCTCAAACAGCAGGATTTACATCACTAAATACAGATAAATCAGCCAGGATGAAGCACAGTGTCACAGGTTTACTGCATGACAAAAGGGATTAACTCCCATTGAAATTACATTGTTTACTGCAGTAACTCTACTGCAGAATTCTGCAGCACTGCGCTTCATCCTGGGTGACTTCACTGTATAGGAAAGTGGTGGCCTTCCCAAGTCAGCATAGGAGAATTTCATGCTTGAGTTTGAATGTGAAGCTTATCTTAATTCAAACATCGCAAAATGATAGCCTTAGGCTTGACTCCGTTAGGTGCGTGCGGGTGCAAAGAACGATGAGCTCTCTCAGTAAGGTATTCCATACCATGCTCTGGAGGGCCTGATCTCATTTGGTGGAGCTTCTTAATGAACCACAGCATCCTGGAACCCTCAGCCCCCTCTGGTATACCCACAAGGAACAGGCTGTTATGAAGACATCTCCCTTCCTGGTCCTCAATGTGATCTTCTAGTTTTGTGAGTTTCTTTTCAAGCTCCACTAATAGATGGTCATGCTGAATCATTTTGCTCTCAGTTGAGCTGATGCAGACTTCAGTGTTAGTCACCTGTTGACAGAGGAATTCCAGGACAAGCTTATAGGCACAGAAATCTTCATCCAGCTCCAACAAATTTTAATGCTGGTAAGTTCCGTGAAAAATCTGTCAAGTTTGTCAGAGGTACTTTAATGGTCCGAGTTTTTAGAGGGGGAGGCGAGCAATGAATCTTGCTTGGGCCACTTGTAAGCTTGACAGCACAGCGGGACAGCCAATGCCACTGTGAAGCGAATTCACCAGAAGCTAGGCACTGCCTACCGCCTTAAGCAATTCCTGTTCCCTGAAGTATGCCTAGCTGTTGCTCAAGGTAACCTCCTACCCCTTCTTGACTACTGCTCACCTGTCTACTCTTGTGTCCTCTTCACTATGCTGTTGTCTAAACACTGTGTACAATTCCATCTGTCACTTTGCTCTTCAAGCCATCTATTCTACGCACCACTGCATACTCTATCAGTCTTTAGGGTGGCTCCCACTACAGGGTCATTTCGACTACACCATGGGATGTTTAGCTGATAAATCTCTCAGAAACTACCCACTATCACTCAGTGCTTCTCTAATTACTAAGTAGGTGGTCTCCAGGAGCCTTAGGGACTCCTCAGTTACTCCTCTAGAAGTCCCTCACATCTCAATAGCTATGGGAAGTAAAACTTTCTCTATTGCGGCCCCCTTCCTTTGGAACCAACTCCTATCATCCACCTGCCAATCTCCCTCCCATCTAGTGTTCAAAACCACACTGAGAGCATGGCTTATCCTGCAGTCTACATGCAACTGTTCCCTTACCAACACTAGGGTCTGAAAACCACCCTAGTTCCTAGTGCCTTGTGTGTTGCCTGCCTATCTCCCCCCGACCCCCCATTTCCTCTACTCTCTAGCACTCCCCTCCTGTTATCTATATCATGCTCTGTGTGCTGACTGCCTTATCCCCCTTCCCTGACTTCTCCACTATTACGTTATATCACGTTTGGCACGCTATAACTTGCAGCCTTTGATATCTGTACTAGCTGTCTTAAACGATTTAAATTTTTTCCTTCCATCACTATCTTGATTATTTGCACCTCTCTCAGCTCAGACACTGCTGCTCAAGCTGTCTGATGGCTGCAAATCCTGTCTCTCACAACTGTCTTGTGCCTGCATTTGTGTTTTCACCAAATGTACTGACTGATCTACTTATTATGTACTATGACCGCATGTCGGGGTGTACTTGCATTTTGTTTTTTACTGATTGTACTGCTTGATCTACTTACTTTGTATTTTATCCCCATGTTGGGGGTATATCCCCTTGTGTTCATGTATTTCTACTGCTGCCTGTACCCATTATTGTATTTCTGTTGTTGTTTGTTGCCTGCCTCTGTGTGGCCCAGGTCATGACTGAAAAAAGTCCTCTGGATCAGTTCACTTACCTGGTTACCAAAGACATTAAATAAATAAATAAATTGCCTCTGTGTTCTGGACAGTGTCCATTTCAGAGGCTATTTCAGAAGCTGACATAGCAAAACTTGACGCAGGTGTTCCCAACTGATGATCAAAAAATAAAATATGGTAAAAAAGAATAAACATGATTGCAAACAAATGCCTTAAGAGCCACATTTGAGAAATAAAATCTGGAGCTGGGAGAAAAGTGACTGCTCAGGCTAAACTCATCACGTGACTGCTGACCCATTTTCTTGAGGATGTCACTGAGTACGACCCCATGATCCCACTCCTCTGTTATACTGGCCAGCTAAGTCCCCCATCGAGTAGTCTGTGCATGGGTTCTGTTTCCTGAGGAGCATTACTTTGCACTTTGTAGCATTGAATCTCAACTACCAGACCTTAGACCACCTTTCTAGGTCCTGTAGATCCATTTGGAGCTCCCGCACCTCCTCATATCATAGAGTCATATCATAGTGGTAACAAAGCACTTATTAGACTTTCATCGATTTGTGCTTGCCATAGAAAAAACATATTTTATTATTCTCTGACTTTATTTTTACTAAATTTATCCAACTGAATTTTGAATGTTTCCAAAGTCGACTATCTACCAACTCAATGGGAAGTTTATTCCAGTGAGGTACCACATGTTGGCTGAACCAAAATCTACTTTTTTGTAAACTCCACATCTCTTGTTTGAGTTTTTTACTATGCATTCTAGTATCGTAATTTTTTGAATGAGTTCCAGGCCCTGATCTGTCGCCCCTCTATCTTTTGTAGGCCAGTGAGTACAGGTTAAGATCCTGCATTCTATCGCCATAAGATCTACCCTTCATGGACTTCCGGCGATGCTCCATGTCGGGTAACAGCTCCCCCGCATAGCTCCAGCCACCCCATCCGATAAAAGTCTTTACATTAGATTTCGGTCAATTTCCTGAGCCATTCATCGATTGCTAATCGTGCGGAAGGCTAAAGGATTTCAGAGGGTACTCACGGCTTCTTTCGTGGACTTAAGGGGATCACAAAATGCTTTCAAAACGCACGCCGTCTGTTACGCCCGAAAAGGCCCAAAAAAAGCCTCGGGCTTCTGACTCCAGCCATATTCCAAGCACCTCTGATACAACTGGGGACAGTGAACCGTTGACTCTCCTGAGATTCCTAGAGGAGTTCAAGCCTTTTCGCGACAATTTACACAAGCTCACCGGGGACTTGGCGGTCGTAACAACGCAGCTGAGAGAGATCTCTCAAAAGGCTTCCGATAACTCTGCAAGGATCCTCTCACTTGAAAAGAAGCAAGAGAGGCTTGATCCAGAGCTCAGTACCTGCAGACAGCGTCTGACCAAGCTGGAATCGAAAGTGGAGGACCTCGAAGGGCGTAGTCGCCGGAATAATCTTGTTATAATTGGGCTCCCGGAAGGGGAAGAAGAGCACGATACGATTTCATTTATCCAAAAATTGATGCACAAGCTGGCAGGCCCCTCACCTTTTGGTGATAAGTATATCATAGAGAGGACTCATCAGGCTCTTCGCGCCAAGCCAGGACCAGGTGTCCCTCCTCGCCCATTAATTTTTCGCCTCCTTAACTTTTTAGAGAAACAACATCTTCTCCAGAAATGCAGGGAACTTCAGGAGATCAAATGGGAAGGTAAAACCCTCAGAATAACCCAGGATTTACCATCCTCTGTGCGTTTGAAAAGAACAGCATTCCACCCAACAGTGAAGAAATTAATTGCTGCCAGCATCAAGTTTAGAATGGCATACCCTGCTAAGCTTCACGTTCTAATTGCAGGAGTCTGGACCCCTTTCGAAGATCCCGAAGTGGCAGCCTCTCAGCTCAAGCTGGCCTTCCCTGATCTATTCAAGAATCCCTAAGGAGGCATTAAGAGGACTACTGTCACCAAAATGGAGCGCTATGAGAAAAGGAAAGTTTAGTCACAACCACCCATTATAGGAATTCAGTAGTCTTACTGTGCTCCTCGAATGAGAATGTCATGCTCCCGTGTTACTTTGGCCTATTTCTTCATATAAATCGCAGTTAATAAGACGGGTCTCCTTCCATGTACATTACCAAGTTGCAAGTAGGAGAACACTAGCTCTAGGGGATAGCACCTCCCTTAGTGAGAATCCTCGGCGCTTATACATTTGGACTGAATGCAGCCTAGATGCTGGATTGGAACAAGGATCCAACCCTAAAGAACTTTTGCAGACCCTTGGAGATTTGGAAGAGAAGCTTTCCCTGGTTTTCTTTTATCCTAGACTAACAACCCCTTATTCAGAACTCAAACTTTCCCGCTGTTAAGTTCGGTTGCCACATGAGGGAGCTCCAACACAACAGGTGGTCACCAGTGGGGACTGCACTATCAGTAGAGGACCCGAGTTTTGGTTTGGACCTTTCCCCCTCTTCCTGCTCTTTCTTTCCTAGCATTTTCTACGTACTTTAATTTACTCCGGCAGAGCTATGTGGTTTGTAAGACTAATCCATGGGAAACAGCCGGTCAAGGAATTGGGGATCCTGTATAACAAACTGTAAACAGAAGGGAAGAGATCTCGGGCTCACAAGAGCTTTCACCTCATGCAGTCCTCTGGTGTGAGGGGGTTGGGTTTTTTTTTTTTTCTTCTTTCTTCCTCTTTCGACTCCTCACAGCTGATTATATGGGAATGACACTTGGACTCTAAGAATAGAAGTTTAACTGTTTCAGAGTACTGTTGATATATTAAAATGATAATTAGTCGGAAATACTTAACTTTTTCAAATTCCTAACTGTTTGGAGATGGTATGGGGACATTAAGGTGTCTGATTCAAGAGAGACTTTTGGAATTTTTTCTCTTCTTTTTTTTTAAAGTAAGAAGGGTGGCTGGAGGAAGGGGGATGAATGTGAGGCATGAAGCATAAGGCGAGCGTGAAAGATTGGGTGGGAGGGGTGGGAATATAGGTTTTGTATATATTCTGTACGGGATACAACCAGGGACTTGTTTGTTTTCGGGGGGGGGGGTGCTTCTTCACACAGGAATCGTTATCTTAAGAAGCTATGGGATAAAGCCTGCAACTATGTTTTGTCATGTAAACATCTATGGTGGGTACAGTGAGATTTCTCACGTGGAATGTCAGAGGGGCAAGACGTAAACTTAAACAGTACCAACTCCTTAAGCATCTTAACTTGTTGGCTGCTGATATAATTATGATACAGGAATCCCACCTGCTTAATTCAGAAGCAGACAAGCTACATAGGCAACAAATAGGTCAGTGCTTCTCAGCCGAGGGCAATACCCAGAGCAGAGGGGTGATGATCTTAATCCGTAGATCTATACCATTCACGTAACTTAATCATACCCGACTCGGTGAGGCGTTATATCATAGTCAAAGAAAACTTTACTCAGAGATATTATACCACCAGCATATACGGCCCTACACCAATTCCCCAGTTTCTTTTATATACTACTTAATACTCTCTTGCCTCATTTAAGTACACCCCTAATTTTAGGAGGGGATTTCAACCTTGTCATCGATCCGCAAATAGATCACTCAAGTATGTCAGTAAGAGGACTCTCTCCAGCCCAGCGAGCACTCCGGGACTTGTTGGATGGTGCGGGGTTGGTGGACATCTGGCGTGTTCTCCACCCGGCGGTTAAGGAATTCACATTCACCTCACAAGTCCATCATACGTCTTCCCGTATTGATTTTTTATTAATCTCTCAGAACTTGATGGCCAGTGTATCAGAGGCAAGCATACTTCCAGGCCCCTTATCCGATCACTCCTCTGTGTCATGTCTGATTTCCATTGTTGCTCTCCCCATGGGAGGGGGGCGATGGAAGGTCAATAACCAATTGCTTAAAAACTCAGAAAATATTAAACATATAGCTGATCACATCACAGTTTTCTCCGAAATGAACGCCAATTCGACAGGTAGACCTGACATAGAATGGTGTGCCCTAAAGGCCTACCTTAGGGGTTACCTGATTGGTTTAGCGTCTCATAGGAAAAAAAGACATGAGGAGAAACTTAAATCCCTCTTATTCCAAATTCGAGCCTTGGAAGGCACTCTATCATCTCAGTCACCTGATTTAGTGAAACAGGAGCTTGTAAGATTAAAAGACCCTATCAGACTTTACTAAGACAGAAGGGCGAATTTTCCATCCTTAAAACTAAAGCCCTGTACTTAGATCAAGGAGAAAAGGCAGGACGTCTCCTAGCCTTTAAGCTCAAACAACTGGAATCGGACAGATCCATTGCATCAATACGCTCCATGGAAGATAACACTCTTAAAACATCCCCATCAGATATCGCGTTGGAATTCAGAAAATATTACATGAAGCTGTATAGCCCGATGGAGGAGCCTCCACCACCTTCTAAAATAGACCATTTTTTCTTGCACATGTCATTGTCTTCTATTTCAAATGAACATAAAGCCGCTCTCACTGCCCCCATCACTCCTGAGGAGATAATTAAAGTCATTAGGGACCTCCTGACAGATAAAACGCCGGGCCCTGATGGTTTTTCTGCAAACTTTTACAAAACATTTGCACCCCAGCTAGCCCCACTACTGCTGGACTTATTTAGTTATATCCTCTCAGGACAAGTGCCAGATAAGTCGTTATTTGAGGCCATAATTACCCCAATACCCAAAGAGGGGAAACCTCTTGATAGAACACACAGTTACAGACCAATCTTCCTTTTGAACCAGGACCTTAAGATTCTCACTAAACTTCTGGTGGACCGGTTAGGCCCAATGCTGCCGGACATCATCGGCCCAGAGCAAGTAGGATTTATGAAGGCTAGATCTTCGGCAGATCATCTCAGGACCCTGACGCATGTCTTTTCGGCTACCAGGGATGCTGAGTATCCGGCAGTACTGGTCTCCCTGGACACCGAGAAGGCATTCGACAGGGTCGATTGGAGTTTTTCATTTCAATCACTCCAAGCTTTTGGGTTTCCTCCCCTGTTCTTAACCTGGATTAAAGCACTATATAAATTTCCAACTGCACGTGTGGCCTGCAACGGGTTTTTGTCCGAGCCTTTCACACTACATGCCGGTACTAGACAGGGTTGCCCTTTATCCCCTTTATTGTTTAATATTTACCTAGAACCTCTTATTTGCAGGTTTGCAGCAGATCCAGGTATACAGGGCATAGTCGTCTAACACCAGACGGTCAAAGTCCTGGCGTACGCGGACGACATGCTGCTGCAGTTGTCACACCCCAGGACTTCTATACCGGCCCTGATTACAATCCTGGATGAGTTTAGTTCTATATCTAACTTTAAATGAAATAAGGATAAGACTCTGGTTTTCCCCTTAAATTACAAGGCGACAAAAATGGATGCTTCAGGAGGAGGATTTTCCTGGCAGACTAAGTCTCTGAAATATCTTGGAGTTACCTTGTCGAGAGATCCCGATAAATTTACTAAACTGAACCTAGAACCCCTAGTTGCCGTTATTATGCAAGATCTCAATAGATGGGCCCTGCTTCCCCTCTCTCTTTGGGGGAAAACCAGCATAGTTAAAATGAATATCCTGCCTCGATTATTTTATCCAATTAACCTCTCAAATGCTTGGATCCCACTGGTGTGGTTCAAAAGGATGCACAAGATGATTGCAGACTTCATTTGGGCTTCTAGGAAGTCCCAGATAAGTTACAATAA
The DNA here is from genome assembly GCA_016271365.2 of Neoceratodus forsteri. Lineage (NCBI taxonomy): Eukaryota > Metazoa > Chordata > Ceratodontiformes > Ceratodontidae > Neoceratodus > Neoceratodus forsteri. Next base: position 958,403,990 of record CM028135.1, on the reverse strand, counting down.
ACTTACAGCACCAAGGAGAAAGGTGGACTTCGCCTCCCGCACATCGGGCTATACTACTGGGCGAGTCATACAGGCAAATATCTGAGATGGCCCTTATCCGAGTCCTCCTCTGCTCCACACATATTTACTCCCACATGGCTCAAAATAGAACGTTCCCTAATAAAGGCTACAGGGCTATCTCCTAGGGCGCTTTTACATAATAGGTTAAAATCCCTGGCTTCTTTGCTCAAAAATAGCCCTATAGCAGTGTCCTTAAGAGTCCATGCACAGTTATGCTCTTTTCTGAAATATGAGCACACAATGGATCTCTCCCAACCTTGATGGGGTAACCTCAACCTCATTATCGAGGGTAAACCTCTTCAAATGAGGTGGATCCCCCAATTGGAAGACCACCCACTCAGTTTTTTCACTCGGGATAACACCTCATGGTTAACCTCTTCCGAGATTATCCAAAAAGCCTGTATCCCAAATTCAGCCATTTTCAAAGTATTCCAATTACGTCACCTGGTGGTGAAATCGCTTGGCCCTGTTCCCCCGTCTCCTCCAAGAACATCCTGCTGGACTGAACTGCTTTCTGTGGCAGGCCTACCTCACGCTGTATCTAAGATGTATGGGATACTACTTAAATGGAAATGGCCGGATTGTTTTGCTGACTCAATTCTGGGCCCGCCTCTTCTCACAGCAGGAGATTAATTGGCCCTCTTTATGGGTGAATAACCACAAGTATATTAGACATGACAAGCTCCGTTTAGTGCAGTACAAAATCCTGCATAATTCCTATTTTTCACCCCAGAAACTGGCTAGGCTGGGACTTATCTCATCTGCTACCTGTACCCGTTGTCAACAGGGAGAGGGGAACCTACTGCACATACTTTGGAAATGTCCCAAAATAGCTCCCCTCTGGCAGGTGATTCGACAGAGGGTCGACCAGTTACTAGGGCTAGATGATGTTTTCACCCCAAAATTTGCATTCTGGGAGACCTTTCCTCCATCACAATTAGTAACAGGAAATTTCACATAACTCTAGTTGCCATGTCGGTCAAAATCCTGGTGCTCTGCCACTGGAAGGATACGACCTTACATTCCCTTATACCGAGTGGTTACAAGAGCTGTTGGCAAACTCCATCTGAAAACATGATTGCTAATTTACGCGATCAATCCCAGAAATTCCAGAAGATCTGGGGCCCTTGCTGACATTATACCTCCAATTTTCATAGTGGCTTTTTTTCCTTTTTGCTTCTCGTGATGACCTTTCTCTTGTGTGAAGAAGTGGGAATAAGGGAGAGGGGGGGAGGAGGAGGATAGTTGATCTAGCATGTGTCTATTTTCTTTGTTCCTATATCATGTATGCGTATGATAACTGGATCCTCTCTCTGTACATGAAAAATAAATAAAGTTTGAATGGCAAAAAAAAAGATCTACCCTTCATCCCACACACTGCTCTTGTTGTCTGTCTTTGTACACTCCCCAATCTATTTATCTCTCCCTTCATGTAAGGGGACCATACCTGCGAGCAGTACTCTAACTGGTTTCTCACCATTGCCCCATACAAGGGGATCAGGACCTCCTTTTCTCTACTGGAGATTGGCCTTAAAACACAGTTAAGAATTTTGTTTGCATCTTTTATTGCTTGATCTGTTTGACCACTGAAAGCTAAATCATTGCAGATTATGATACCCAAATCTTTTTCTTTCGCAGTTTGTTTCAATTGACTGTTGTTTATTTTATATTTGGACTCCAAGGTTTTTTTTGCCCATATGTAGAACTATACATTTTTCCTCATTTAATTTGAGCTTATGTTCATTTGTCCATTTTTCTACGTAATCGAGAGTTTTCTGGAGTTTCAAATTGCCCAGCTTTGAGTTGACCACTGCTCCCACCCTACAATCATCCGCAAACTTTGTCAGCCAGATGTTTTCTGTTTTAATTTGTAGAGAAGAAATGTGTATGTTAAACAGGCAGCATCCCAATACTGACCCTTGAGGGACCCCACTTGTTACTGGGAGCCACTGGAACAGTTCCCCATTTATAATCACCCTCTGTCTTCTCCCCTGCAGCTAAGATGTTATCCAGTTTATAAGTTTGTTGTTAATCTGTATTGAATGAAGGGATTTACCCTGCCACATAACTTTGTGTTGTCTGCAAAGAGACACAACTTGCCCTGGATCCCTTTCCTATGTCACTGATGAGCTTATTGAAAAAGACACGTCCCAGCACCAATCCCTGCAGTGCCCCACTCATGACCTCCCTGTCTCCTGACTTGGCCTCATTCACTACTATGCTCTCCCCTAGCCAGTTTCCTACCTGCCTGAATAAACCCTGCTCCACTCCCAAGTTTTCTAACTTTCTCAGCAGCCTCCTGTGTGGTACCAAATCAAAGGCCTTGCTGAAGATAAAGTAGAGTAATCTACCACCTGCTCTCTGTGTATCGCTTTAGTGACCCAGTCAAAAAAACAGTATCAGGTTAGACTGGCAATTAGAGATTGCTGCTTTTATGGGCTGACTGTCTGCAGCACACCACTTGAGAGTGTCAAAACTCTCTTTTTTATTTGTTTCAACATTATTACCGCTATTTTTTCTGTTAAATTACTAGCGTAGTAGCAGGGATTAGATGGGGCTTTCGGAAGGGTAGTGAGCTTAATGATAGTGTTTGTTTCTTTGTTTTAAGTGAATCCTATTTCAAGTTCCACCTTTTATCTGCACAGTTATTGGCAGGTACTTTGAAGAAGCAACTTTCTCTGGCTCAATTTGGGTCATTCGGGTTTGTGGTTTGTTTTGCCTCCACTCAGATATTGGAGTGGTGATTTTGTCTGGCTCTGCTTGGGTTGGCAAAGGCTATTGGTACAGCAGCTTCATTCATTGGTGCTTTCCTGGGTTACCCTGCTTAGTCACAGACTATCTTCAATGCAGGTACTGGGGTAGTACTTTGTGCCATTATTGTTTGGCTCTGTGCTGGTTCTCCTGATGCTTGCCATGAACAGCATTTGAAGTTTTCCGGTACATGGATCTGGGTTTGGTGGTGGACTGCCACAAGTGTGAGGGACCAGCAGTAGGCCTGGTGGTAGGAGGGATGGGTTTTTCTCCTATTTAGCTCCTGACATGCTGGAATTATTTTGGCCTTGCTGGTCAAACCAAACTAGCAAGTTTGTGACTGTGACTATTTATGAAGTGCTCCTACCCCACCCCCGTTTTTTTATCGGTAGGTTGGATACTGCTATTTCAGCATGTCGTGTGAAGAAAAACAGGATTATTGCTGTCCATGGAAACACTCTGCTGAAGATCATGGACTGGAGTATCTGCTTATCTGGCTGACTATTTGGCTGGTCAGGATTTGTGTGGTGGCTGAGGACTTGGTGTAAGAGACATGTATTATACAACCACAACTGTAAGACTATTTACTTCTGCCTTTGTTCTGTTTATTGTTGGAAGTGGTGGGTACAGTTTGGTGGAGCCACCTCACAAAAGGAACTGGGCCTGAAGGGGCAGCAAAGGGAGAGATTGCTGGAAAATTGTCTGTATCTGGTGGTGGCTGGCAGAGCTGTGTCCCTGGATCCTAGTGAGAGTAAGGATCCAGTAGGGACCTGAAAATCAGAGTGTACTTGTGTTGGGGCAGTGCATTTTGCTAAATATTAATATTCGTGGCAAAACACTTAGTTAATTCATCATTTAGGAATCATATTAAAGCAACAAAAGTATAGAAATGCAGTGTTAGAGTTTCCAACCCTAACTCCACGTTCCCTCCCCCGCCCCCCAGAAGCAGCAGAAGGGGCAAGGCAACACAGATATGCAGACAGCCATCATCAGATAAGACAAAAAACATACAACTGTTTTGTCCATGTTTGGTGCTGTTTCCTGGGCATGGGTCTCCAGGCTTTCTTCGTGTATATGAAAGTCAATTTCCTGGCTTTCATGACCTTCGGGAGAAGCAGGTATAGCCAGTAGCTAATTAATTTTAGGGTATAATCACACTGGAGTGGCTATGCAGAGGGCTGGTCATTTTTGATATTCTGATCCTATTATACCTCCTGCTTCTATAATGTCCTAATCTTGTTTACTGATTAGAAGTATTTTACATTTATGTGAGTACACCTGATATTCATCAAAATCCCCTTGGTGTTCATGCTTATGTGAATATGGAGAAGGGCCATGGTCCTGTCCTAAATGTGCAAATATTCTAATCACCACACAGCCTATACTGGTGTTGCCATGCCTAGGGCAATTATATATCTTGCATGCCCCAGCAGCATCAGACCCTGGGTCTAGTTTACAACATCCTATAAATTTGTGAACTGGGACAGAACAGTTAGGATCTGTACAAGTCAAAACATGTTTATATGCCTCTATGGTTAGCTTTTATGCTCCCAAGTGTCTACTATAGCAGTAATCATAAAAACATCTGTCTTTTGTTTGACAATCAGCTGATCTATTTTCTAAAACTCCAAAATGAGTAGTCATATCCATGTCTAAGCAATTAATTTTTATTAAAGCAAATTTGCGCTGACAGCAAATTCATGCAGAATGAATTAAGAAGCAAAAAATCATGACAGGGAATGGAAGTGCATTCCCTTATTATAGATGCAAAAATAAACCTACAGAAAAATAAATCTTGCAAGCAACCCTGTTCCTGTAAAACATGCAGTTCCTTACCAACATCAGACCAAAACCAGATCTCAGTTTAAGATGCCCTTAGAGTTCTTTTCTGTATGTGACAGGTCCCCTATGCCATGCTGAACATCTGTAGAAAATACTCTTACCTCTGTGTGTCTTCAAAGTAACTTACATAGGAAAAAACTTGTGTTTTTCCAGCTCAGCACTGTAAGTGCTCTGACTACAGATTAATGTCTGTTTTCTTTTCAGCACGGCAAGTGTACCATCTGTAATTCAATGTTTTTATGTCATAACAAACTGAGAATTCAAGACTTAGTCCATGGTTGATGCTTTTAATTACTCAGGATGCTATGACCTTGAAGTTTCTATCCAAGTTGTGCTAAGCATACAGGACCTGTCTTTGTGGTCTGCCCTGTCCTATCTTATCAAGTGGATAAGTCCCTACTAACAGATAAAGCAGTACTACTGTCCTAAGCATAGTATGCTTTTATAGCTATAAATGTCAGAACTTGACCTTCTAAGTTACTAGCACAGAAAGGAAAAAAATAGCTTTACTGAATTCTGCATAAAACCTTTCTTATCTACTTTTATTGTAACTTACAATCTTCAGAGAAAGCAAAATACAGTTCAGTTGTAGCTAAATATCTGTGTCTTGAATTTTAAATTGTTTTTATTCTCCAAAAATAGTCATTAGGTCTCTCATCATTTCATTTATCTCACTAGCATCTATATATTCTTCCAGGGTATTTTCAACAGGCAGTTCATTAGCGTTACTCTGCTCCCCCAAAGCACTGTCAATAGTTTGTTGGAGTGCTACACCATCTCCAATAGCCTCCCCCCATGGTAGAACCAGCAAACTTTCATCAACAGTCTGCTCCATTGCCTGAATCTCTTCAGGGACTACAGAGGTGCCATTTTATTTCTGAATACATTATATGGATTTGGATTAGCAAACTATTGTCAACAGTTTGCTCCAATCAAAATATAGGCAATAGTTTTTTTCCAAGGAATAGGAAGGCCCGATTTGGACTGCAGATGCATTGCAGGTAATGCACAACTCTCTGAACATAACACAAGAGACAGTCATCATCATGGTCCACCAGCAGTATGAGGTCCACTGCCATGCCAGTGTCTTGGGGGTATGCCAATGTTCCCTAGAGACCTACCAGGAGGCTGATGGGGTCATGGGAGGGACCAGGAAGTGTACAGCTGCAATTTCTCATCAGTTGCCTAGTTCTTCCTCTCCCATTATTCATTGCTGACTAGCAATTTTTTTGGGGGTAGGGTGCGGCCTGGCTGCACTACCATCTATTCTTACCATACATACTCACATATAAGTCAGATTTTAGGGAGGTTTTTTTTCTGTGTGAGAACGCATGTCCTGACTTATATGCGCGTCACTGAAAAAAGCAGAAAATCAGAGTCAGTGAAAAAAAAAATACAATCTCTGTCCCCACTTCTACTTCAGTGTTGACTCCTAATCAACCTGCCATTAAGAGAAATCGCATGATTCACACCCACTACATGCCTACTGTATGCTGCTTATTAGGTGCTGCTCACTCTTAATAAGATGCATCTGGAGACAATTAATCAATTTAGCAGTTTAGCAGACCAGATAAATGCAGTTCCCTTTATTGTGGTGTAGCACTCTTCACTCTGATTTTAACATACAATCCACAATGACATACCATTGGAGTTGTAGCTGCATATTATGTTCAACTCTGATGATGCCGAAGATGAGGAGTTTTTTTAATTCTGAGCTGACCCCACCGATAGCCAGTCTTGCATTGTGTGGTAATGAACATTAATGTGCAATTTTGCTCTCATGATTTTATTGTGTCCCCCAGATTCTGTGTGTACTAGTGCAATACTGTGCTAAATACTGTGCAATAACATTGTGTTTTAAATTTAAATCCCAAACTTGGATTTTAAAGTATGACTGGAATAAATATTGTTCTTTGATTTCATGTGCTCTTATATTTATACTTCTATTTCATTATTTCCACAAGGGTAAAATGTTTAAAATGAATATGTAAAAGATGCACCTGACTTATACACAGGTCACAGGCTGAGGCAAAAGATAACAAGTTTAATAATGGTCCCTGACTTATACGTGGACCGACTTATATGCAGGTATATATGGTAATTTGTAAACATTGTAGCCAATTCCTTACTATCAAGTAGGAGCGCAGGGCCTTTTGGACCCTGTACTCCTATTCCTCCACTCCCATTCCTCCATAAGTGACTAGTACAATTTTGTGTGGGCAGGAGCGCATGGCTGCACTCCCATACATTCCTAACTTCTAAATACTGAAATAAATGCAGTACTTTCAAATGGGAGTACAGGGTCTTCATGCACTGCATTCCCATTCATCCATAACTGACTAGTATTTTGTTTTGTGGTGGGGGGCAGTGGCACTCCCATCCATCTCTAACTTATAAATAGTGTAATCAATTCCTTACTATCAAGTGGCAGCACAGGGCCCTTCATGACCTGAGCCCCCATTCCTCTACAGCTGACCAGTACAATTTTTTAATGAGGAGGCTGGCTGCACTCCTATGCATTCCTAATTTGCAAGTAGTGTAATTAATGTGTTTTTCAGCAGTGGGATTGCAGGGCCCTTCAGGCCCTGCACTCCTATTTCTCCGTACTGTAGCTGAGTACTACAAATTTGTTGGAGGGTGGTTCTGGCTGCACTGCCATCCATTCCAGCAGCCTCCTAGTAAATCTCTATGGAGAGGTTTGGGGTGCAGTACATAAAGTGGCCCCTCCCCCATGATCCCCAGCATGTGGGCATACCCCCAAGACACTAGCAGGACAATGGTCCTCATACAACTGGTGTACCATGATGATGGATGTCTCTTGTGTTAAGTTCAGAAAGTTGTATGTTGTTTATCTTACCTGATGATGGCTGTCTCTGCTTGGCTGTGTTGCCTCGCCCCTTCTGCTGCTTCCTGGGGGGGTGCAGAGTTAGAGTCGGAAACCCTAACACTGCATTTCCATACTTTTGTTGCATTAACATGAACCCTAGCTGATGCATTAGTGAAGTTATTTGCCATGAATTTCCTTATTTTGTGAGATAGTTTAATCATATCCTTATTTGCTTGTTGGAGAACAGGCCCTTCTGGGCCCTGTGTTTCCATCCATCCAAAATTTTTGAGAGATTGTAATTGTATCCTTATTTCCCTGTGGGAGTATAGGGCCATGCAAGCTCTGCACTCCCATCACTCCATAATTGTATATGTGTTTGCATTTGGGAGCACAGGGCCCTGCCATTCATCCATAAAGCCTGCGTTCCCATCACTCCACAATGGTATTCATATTTACATGTGGAGCTCACAGTTCTATCCATCCATAATTCCTGAGATACGTAATCATATCCCTATTTTCCTGTGGATGCGCAGGGCCTCTGGGCCCTGAGTTCCCATCAGTCCATAATGGTATCCATATTTGCACATGAAAGCACAGGGTCCTCTGGGCCCTGTGATCCCATCCATGCATAATTTGTGAGATAATGTAGTGATATCCTTATTTGCTTGTGGGAGCACAGGGCCCTCTGGGTCCTGGGCCCCCATACCATAGTGTGTAGCACCAAAGAAACACCTCAGCTTGCAATGTTACCCTTTAAAAAATGCTGCAAAATTTGAAGCCTTTGTAACTGAACACCAAATTAATCTATTTTCACAAACCCAGTGAAAGGCACATTGGTGGGGCAAGCCCTTTGTACCTTGAAAATTTCAGAGCAAAATTGCAAACTGTTTCTTCACAACATAGTGACAAAAAAATGACTATACAACTCACATTACAATGTTATCCTATGGGAAACAAAGCATAATTTAAACCCACACAACTCAAGAGCAAAGTGATATCATTTCACCAAACTAGCAAAACATAGAAATATAGAAACATAGAATTTGATGGCAGATAAGGACCGCTTGGCCCACCCAGTCTGCCCATTTCCCTACCTACTGGATAAGCTGCAGATCCTAGTTAACCAGCAGCCTACTTCTTCCTACCCCAACCCCCCAGAACTGCCTTATGACTATCCCATGCATGCTTGAATTCCACCACTGATTTTGACCCACTCCTCTCCGAAGGCCGTTCCATGCATCCACAACCTCTCTGTGAAAAAATACTTCCTTAAATTACCTCTGAGCCGCTTCATCTTCAAATTGTGCCTCTTGTTCTGGTAACACCTCTTTTTGAAAGATGCCACCTCTTGGACTTTGTTGATTCCTTGAGTACTTGAAAGTTTCTATCATGTCCCCTCTCCTCCTTTCCTCAAGGCTATACATATTAAGCTCCTAAGTCTCTTCATATGTCTTCCGTGCAGACCCTGCACCATTTTAGTTGCCCTCCTCTGGACAGCTTCCATCCTGTCTATGTCTTTGCAGAGATTGGGTCTCCAGAACTGCACACAGTACTCCAGATGGGGTCTCACCAGCTGTCTGTACAGAGGGAAACTAACTTCCTGTTTTCTACTGGTGATGCCTCTCCCTATGCATCCCAGTATCCCCCCCCAGCCCTCCTTGCTGCCTCTCACATTGCTTGTCCATCTTTAGGTCATCTAATATGAGGCACACCTGTGGGGCAAACCCTTTGTACCCTGAAAAGTTCAGACCCAAATCACAAACCTTTTGTTAACTGTGGAGTGACAAAGAAACATTTTTCTTAAAATTCCTGTTTCACAAATTGTGAAACAGAATTATTTTCCACTGTTCCTTTTTTCACAATTTGCAGAAAAAGAAAATACTTTTTTTTTCCCATAAATTGCAACAAAGGATCCTGTTCTGTGAATCCTTTATCGCAATTTTCAGAACATGAAAAAATCCTTTTTAGTCCAATTGTCAAAAAGGATCCTGTTTCACAATTCCTTTTTCACAATTTGTGGAAAAAGATATCAGCATGCTAAAAAAAACATTTCTAAGTAACTTATCAAAAAAGTAACTCCAGAATTGGATTCTATGGGTCTCGATTATATAAAGGCAACTGTAGGTATCTACTAAAGTTGTCTATATGTTTTATTTCTTTTCATTCTGTTGTCAATGCTAACTGAAAACAAGAAGGCAGCAACCCAAAAAAAGATTCAGCATTTGTGGCAAAAGATTCCTAATTTTCAAAAAAGGATTCTGCATTTGTGGTAATCCGTTTTCAAGCAGGGCATCTAGCTGGTCCCATAGGAAATAATGGGAAACTTTAAATTTAATAACTTTGGAACATATTAATATTTTTTCCCCAAGTATTGAAAAGTCACATCTGTGACCCAAGATTTTTCTACCCTAAGCATTTCAGACCAAAATTCCACACCATTTTTGAGAAGTAGCATGACAATGATTTTACAAAAAATTGGCATTTTTCACATTTTTGACACTTTGTGTCTCCACACCCAAGCATCTGACTGGACCAAAACTTGTCACATCAAGAGATCTTTGACCACTGATTGTGCATGCATAATTGCATGTGACTCGCTTGAATGGTTGCCAAGTTATTAAAGTGCAAAGTTTCGAGTTTAACATAGAAGTGTAGGTTGAACTCTAACTATATGGGCATGACCATACCCCCATAACATATAATTGGGGGTGTTTCTTACCACATAAAAATGTTTTCTTGTGCTGTTTGGGCAAGAGGAATGTGAAGTGAAGCACCCCATAATGATACAGATTAATATATTATGAAGCAGCCAAACTTTTTTGTAAATGAAACACACTTTGAGAAGCATTTTTTCTGGTCCCCAAACAGTTACTGTGAATGATAGTATGATCCACAGATTCAAGGAGATGACTATGGATCTGAAGGCTGTAATTCCAGTGGTTAAAGAAGCAAATAGATTTTTACGTTCGCTTGCGCGCATGCGCAAGGAGCGTTTTGAAGAAGTAACACACTTTGAGATGTGCCTCTCCCATTGAATACACCCTCCCTTGAGCAGGTGTGGTGGTCCACCAATGGGTTGCAGGAGCTCTGTATGACAGCGTGTTCCTCTGCTTCAGGAAAGCACTGCCATACTGAGCACCGCCGCCCCCAGTGTTACACGCCTCCGCTCATGTCACGATAACCCCAAAGCTTTGGTGCCACGCTGGGAGCCCACCCCTGTTTGCCGATGGGGTGCCCAATCCCCCATTGGCTCCATGACCCCAAGCCATCCTGCTGCCATGCTGGGAGCCCACCCCAGTGTGGCAATCATTCCCTTTGTTTTGCCGACGGGGTGCCCAATCCCCGTCGGCTCCTCAACTCCGCATAGTTTGCTGACAGGGGTGCCCAATCCCGTCGCTCCTCACCGCCAGCCATCTTCTGCCATGCGGAGCCCACCCAGTTGGCAAATGTCCCATATCATCCTTTTTGTTTTTAAAACCTGTAAAATAAAAGCGGTCCCACGGCGCATCTCCCAGCCCCCTCCACAACCCGCACCCACCCACTGTGCCCAGCCTCCCACCCCCTCACCCCTTGCACCTCCCGACTCCGGTCGCAGCGATCGCCGGTGGACTGGGAACCGTCTGCACTCTTCAAAGGCGACCGCGAACTGAGGAAATGCCGGTAAGCTGTATAATGGGCTAGATAGGGGGTTTCAACTTTATTGCATATCTCAGTCATTTTTGGAATTTTTGCACCAAACTTCAACATGGGTTTTGGGACCCTTCTCATGAAAAGATGTCACTGTCATGGCGTTATTCGGACCGAAGGTGATTTTGCAGGCACTCTGCAGTCACTGCACAAAATCACCCTTCAGGCTTCAAATAATGCCATGACAGTGACATCATTCAGCGAGAAGGGGTCCTAAACCCCCATGTTGAAAATTTGGTAAAAATTCCAAAATGACTATTTTATAAGCGTGAAGTTATGTAGTTCCTACACAGGCTCATAAGTTCACAAATTTTCAATATTTCCACCCAGATTTTCAACATTGCCATTTTATCACACCTTCTTATGAGTTGTATAGCTGTCATTTTCACATCTTACCCAAATGTGTTTCCACCCATGTAGCACACAATGGCGCAGTTGGTGTGCCGGAACTCAATGCATGGGACACATTAAGAAAATCACAGTGACACTGATCATGAGCAGAGGTCTTAAAATGGCTGTGCTGAAATTTTGTGAAAAAATTCGTAAAATGACTATTTTATGGTCTGCGTTGCGCGGTTCCTATACTGCGCTCGTAAGTTTACGAATTTTCAATATTTTCCTCCAGATTTTCAAAGTGCCATTTTACCACACCTCCTTATGAGCACTGCAGCTGTCATTTTCACATCTTGCCCAAAATGTTTCACCTACCATGAGTACAATGGCACAGTCGGTGTGCTTAACTCAGTGTATGGGACACATTAAGAAAATCACAGTGCCACTGTTCATGAGCAGAGATCTTAAAATGGCTATGTTGAAAATTTGGTAAAAAATTCCTACAAATAACTGTTTACAAGCGTCGTTATTAGTTCCTACACCGCTAAGTGTTCGCAATTTCCAATATTTTCACTCCAGATTTTCAACATTGCCATTTTGTCACACCTCCTAATGAGCAGTACAGCTGTCATTTTTCATATCCTGCCCAAAAGTCTTTCCGCCCATGTAGTGCACAATACTTTTCAGTCGGTGCTGAAAATAAATGTATGGGACACATTAAGAAAATCACGGTGACACTGATCATGAGCAGAGGTCTTAAAGTTGCTGTGTTGAAAATTTGGTGAGAATTCTAAAAATGACTGTTTCTGGTGTGCGTTGCGCGGTTCCTCACCTGCAGCTTGTAAGTTCGCAATTTTCAATATTTTCACTCCAGATTTTCACCATTGCTATTTTACCACACCTCCTCATGAGCAGTACAGCTGTTATTTTTCACATCCTGCCAAAACATGTTTCCACCATGTAGCGCTACATAAGCGCTGTCCGTACTCGAACTTAATGTATGGGACACATTAAGAAAATCACAGTGACACTGTTCATGAGCAGAGGTCTTAAAATGGCTGTGTTGAAAATTTGGTGACAAAATTCCTAGAAATGACTGTTTTTTATGTGTTCATTGTGCAGTTCCTATGCACGCCATAAGTTTGCGAATTTTCAATATTTTCACTCCATATTTTCAACATTGCCATTTTACCACACCTCCTTATGAGCAGTACAGCTGTCATTTTTCACATCCTGCCCAAATGTCTTTCCGCCCATGTAGTGCACAATGGCGCAGTCGGTGTGCAAAATCAATGTATGGCACACAGTAAGACAATCACAGTGACACTGTTCATTAGCAGAGGTTTTAAAATGGCAATGTTGACAATTTGGTGAAAAATTCCTAACAATGACTGTTTTATGAGTGCATTGCACAGTTCCATGCACGCCCTAGGTTTCTGGAATTTTCAATATTTCCACTCAGATTTTCAACATCGCCATTTTACCACACTTCCTTATGGAGCAGTACAGCTGTCATTTTTCACATCCTGCCCAAAACGTGTTTCCGCCTATGTAACGCACAATGGGGGTAACAAAAAGGTCATGCTGACAATTTATTGTGCAAATACCAGCAATCGCACAGGGCATTAGGGTACAGCACCATACATGCCAAACACCACTGCAAATACCTGCAAGCAAACGTTCAGCATTGACAAATGCTTGTTTTAGCAGTGTTGGGGACTTTTCTTTATGTGAGGTTCATTGGGGAACTTAGGATTCCAGGTTAAGTCTGGTGAGTAGCGCCACTGCATTATGCGTTACAGCTTCTGAGATAACAGGAGTCAATATGTCTGAAATCAAATGAACAGTCAATGCGAGGTGGTGCCTGTATGCTGCATAAGAGGTCATTGCAGTTCTTAACACTGACTGGTGGAAAAAATTCAACAGCTTTATAATACTAAATCATATCTTGCATGGACAAACATTGACTGTGGAGATAAAGAGCTGAAGAAAGTTGGGACAACTGAGATCATACAATGCCCAAACTCTTTAGACTCAGTGTATACTAGTAACTGTCATTACTGGGATGGCTGCATACTGTATTTAATATAACTGTGTTACTGTATTTAAATTTTTAATTTTTTTTTTGCTGGTTGTGGATAGTGTGTTTGGGGTGTTTGGATTGTTTAGTGGTGTGAGATTGTGTTGTGAATGAGTTGATTGTGGGGGGTCGGTTATTATTGTGGTATTTTTGTAGTGATTATTGGGAGTAGGAGCATTAGTGGCTAGTGGGTTTTATTGTTGTTCAGGATGTGTTTTGGGAAACTGGAGCTCCCTGTATCTCCTAATCTTTGGAACAATTGCATCAACTCTGCCCATATGGGTGTCCCCCAGTGCCTTCAGTGGCTCTCCGCTGATGCAGGTAGGTTGGGATTTCCAGAAGGTGGGGTCACCAACACAGATTTGTTCTTGGTGCTGGAGACTGAGCGGTAGGATCAAGAGTAGGATAAGAAGCTTCCCCTGGGTCAAAATGGAACCAGGAAGTGCTACCTGTCTATTGCATGGATGAGGCTAGGGCACTCCGCACCATGGGATTCAATGACTGGTTGAAAAGCTGGTGCAGAGCTCAGGGATTTGACTTCACTGGGGACTGGCACTCCACCTGGAGGGATGCAGGCCTATATAGGTGCGATGGTCTGCATCGATCCTGGAGGGGAACCAGGATCCTAGGTGATAGGTTTAAATGCTTCAGTGGCAAGCATTTAAACTAGCTAAGGGTGGAGGCACTGAAGAGGAGAAGGTAAATCCTATCCCCCACAAAAATCAGGGTAATTAGTGAGGTAAACACCAAAATAGAGCAGTCAATAGGGAGAAGGGCAGTGGTAAATGGAGAAAAAGACAAAGGCAGTAGGGACAGGGATGGGGCAAAAAGAAATAAAGCCATAAAAAATGGAGGGTAATAAGTACCAATGCCCATAGTCTAGGAGAAAAGCTCCCTGAAATGGTGGCCTTGATGGAAGAGGGATGCCTGGCTATTGTGGCAGTCACAGAAACATGGTACACAGAGAACCATAACTGGGATGTCAACATACCAGGGTACACAATCTACAGGAGGGACAGGGAGGGAAGAAGAGGAGGAGGAATAGCTCTATATGTAAGGGAAGGGATAAAAGCAACAGAACTAAAGGGTAAACAGGGAGGAGAGGAGGCACTGTGGGTCACCCTGGAAACTAGCAATGGCTCCACAATCCACACAGGGGTTGTATACAGACCCCCATCTCAGGGGGAGGAAATAGACAAAGAAATGATAGATGGCATCCTTGGGATGGCAGAGAAAGGGGAGATATTGCCGATGGGGGACCCGAATATGCCAGATGTTGACTGGAGCACCTTTGCTGCTGCCACATCCAAGAGCAGAGCCATTCTCAATGTCCTACAGGGGGCATGCCTCAGACAGCCAGTTTTGGAACCCACTCGGGAGAGAGCAATCTTAGACCTTGTACTCTCAAATGGGGATGGAGAGAGGAGCTATGATCTTGAAGTGGGTAGCCAACTGGGAACAAGCGACCACCAAACAGTGTGGTTCATGATAAACTTAGCTGTAGAGTCAAGCCACACAAAAGTGAAGGTACTGGACTTCAGGAGGGCTGATTTTGACAAAATGGGAGAGTGCCTCAGAAAAGCACTAGCAAACAGGCAAGAAGGTGGAGAGGAACAACAATGGAGAAACATCAAAACTGCCATCACAGAGGCAACAAGTCTTTGTGTGAAGCAAATAAATCAAAACAAAAGAAAAAAACACTATGGTTCTCAAAAGAAGTGGTGGGGAAGGTAAGGGAAAAAAGATAGCATTCAGGAAGTATAACGAAACACAGAAGGAGCAGGACAGGGAACTGCACCAGTTAAAGCAGAAGGAAGCGGGTAAGGCAGTCAGAATAGCAAAGGCCCAAACTGAGGAAAAGATAGCCAACATGGTTAAGAAGGGGGATAAAATCTTTTATAGGTACATTAGGGAGCAAAGAAAGACTAAGGCAGGGATACTGAGGCTGAACAAAGTAGAAGGTGGTTGGGCAGAGAGTGACAGTGAAAAAACAGGGATACTGAATGAATACTTCTGCTCAGTATTCACAATGGAATCCCATCAATAGAAGCACTCTGGATAGGGGGGTTGATATTAGTCCTTTCACAGAAGAAAGGGTTCTGAAAGAACTCTTTAAACTGGAGGTAGATAAAGCAGTGGGGCATGATGGGATTCACCCCAGAATTTTAAAAGAACTAAGGGAAGAACTAGTAACACCACTGACTACCCTTTTTAATAAATCATGGAAGGATGGGGTGGTACCTGAGGACTGGAGGAGGATGGATGTGATTCCCCTTCACAAAAGTGGGAGCAAGACAGAGACAGGAAACTTCAGACCTGTCAGTTTGACCTCAGAGGTAGGGAAAATGATAGAATCACTTCTGAAGGAAAGAACTGTTGAGTACCTAGAGGCCAGTGGGGCACAGGACCCAAGGCAGCATGGATTCACAGAGGGAAGGTCACGTCAGACAAACCTAGTTGATTTCTTTGACTGGGTGACCAAAGCAGTAGACCAGGGAGCGGCTGTGGACATGGCCTACCTAGACTTTAGCAAGGCATTTGACACAGTCCCACGCAAAAGATTAATAAACACATTAGCCAGCCTGGGAGTGGGTCCTAGGGTGGTACCCTGGGTAAAACACTGGTTTGACAACAGGACACAGCGGGTAATAGTAAATGGAGTCCACAATGAAGAAAGGAGGGTTACTAGTGGGGTACCGCAGGGTTCAGTACTGGGGCCGGTCCTTTTTAATGCCTTTACAAGTGACATTGCAGAGGGACTGGAAGGGAAAGTATGTGTCTTTGCAGATAACACAAAGATCTGCAACAGGGTTGATACACAAGGTGGGGTGGAAAGGATGAAAAGGGACTTGGTAAAGTTGGAGGAATAGTCAAATGTATGGCAGCTTTGATTCAACGTGAAGAAGTGCAAAGTAATGCACCTGGGAAACAAAAACCCAGGGGAAGAGTACACAATGGGGGGTGAGATACTGACAACAACAAAAATGGAAAGGGACCAGGGGGTAGTCATATCAGATGACCTAAAGGTGGACCAGCAATATGAGAAGGCAGTAAGGAGGGCTGGGGGGGATACTGGGATGCATAGGGAGAGGCATCACCAGTAGAAAAAAGGAAGTTGTTGGCCCTCTGTACAGACAGTTGGTAAGACCACACCTGAGTACTGTATACAGTTCTGGAGACCCCATCTCCGCAAAGATATAGACAGGGTGGAGGCTGTCCAGAGGAGGGAACCAAAATAATGCAGGGTCTGCATCAGAAGACATATGAAGAAAGACAAAAGGAACTAAAGATCTATAGCCTCGAGGAAAGGAGGGAGAGGGGGAACATGATAGAAACTTTCAAATACCTCAAGGGAATCAACAAAGTCCAAGAGGGTAGCATCTTTCAGAAAAAGAGATGTGCAAAAACAAGGGGGCACAATTTGAAGATAGAGGGGAGACAGCTCAGAGGTAATGTGAGGTTGTAGAGTCAAAAACAGTGGGGGAATTCAGGAATGCATGGGACAGACATAAGGCAATTCTAGTGGGGGGTAGGAGGAAGTAGGCTGTTGGTTAACTAGGATCTTCAGCTTATCCGTTAGGTAGGAAAATGGGCAGACTAGGTGGGCCAAGTGGTCCTTATCTGCCATCAAATTCTATGTTTCTATGTTTCTAAGATTTTGCCTGCCACCATAATTCTGATGGCTGGAGCTATATCTTCTTAAACCTACTGGTCTATGTAGGATAGAGGAGTACCCTAAACTTAGTGGAAAATTAAAAACTCAGAGGTCTAAGTATCTTAAATCATTGTTAAACAGCAACTAGTGGTAAGCACACTTGTCTACACTTGTAGAAAAAATATTCAGCTTGATTATGCAGGCAGAAAATCAGATAGCATGCAGACACCATACAGCATTGTTGGATTCCCAAAACTACAGTATGGTGGCTTACCCAGATACTTTCAATGGGGATATACTCCACATCAAGATACTGAGCTCCCACAAAGTGTTGCCATTAGGTCCCTGCCCTGGCATTTCTCTTGAATGAGTTTTGCTGGGTGGTGCCCTGCATAATAAAATCAAATATTTTTTCTACAAGTGTTCACAAGTGGAGGCTGGCCTGGTTTTACTGAGGCTTAAGGTGATGGATGCCACACTTTGTGCTACATCGGCGACCCAGGTTCATAAATGCACTCGGTCACTTGGGGATCAGCAGAGAAAGAAGGATTGAGTGTCTGTAGACAGCTCTCCTTCCTTGGGAAGGGGGGACAGTGCAGTGCACTGTAGACTTACAGCTGGTGGTGGCTGGGTGCCGGCACAGGCACATCACCCGGAAGAGGGGAGGGCACATGTCCAGAGTGTATGGCTGCTTCCACGGAGGTGGGAGCAGCAACCTCGCCCATTGCATGGTTTAGGTGTCCAGGGGAGAAAAGCGGAAACAGGTTGGGACCCGATAGGGTTCATGATGACCTGACACATTCATGTTGGAGAACGAGTCCCTCCGAGGGAGGGCCACAATTACCAATCGACTCTGCAAAGGAGCTATAAACTATAAATAAAAAAAAAGTGTTCATAAGTGGTATGCTCAACATTAGTTGTTGTTTAACTATGATTTAAGATATTTAGACCTTTGAGTGCACCTCATTTCCTTTGGAGATCTGTGTCAATTGTGTGGGGTTTAGCCAACCCCATGAGGTGCACCGGCCCTTATGTATCTATTTACACCAACTTGTTCTTGACCCTGTAGGGGAATACCCTGCCTGATTACTATCCTGAAGACTCCTAAAATGTCATCGGATGTGGTAGCCAGTAAGCCCACCAGTGGGGCTCTTCCCCTTTGGGTAATTCTTTGTAATTCCAGGTCCCTTAAGATCAAGACTGCGATAATAGATGATTTTGTTATGGATTCCTCAGAGGACCTGGGGTGCATCACTGAGACCTGGCTGGGATGACTTTGAGCCTCTGCTGGAGGCAGCTATTCCTCAGGGTTATATGAGGGTGCACTGCCTGAGGCAGGAGCATGGGGGCCGGCCATCTGTTTGAGATGTGCAGAGTATCCAGTGGGTCAGTCTAGGTAATTTGAATGTGTTGCTGTTAAGGGTAATGCTGTGTGAGGGCAGAATTGCTTTTGTATATCATCCACCAGGGTATGAGAGTAGTTTCCTCCAAGAATTTGGGGACTTTGTTACTGGCATAATGTTGAATTATCCCAGGTAGCTTGTGCTAATGGATTTCAATGTTTGGGCCGAAGATGACTTCCTTATGCCTGGACAGCAATTCCTTCAGCACATGGAGCTGTTGATCTTCACACAGATGGTTATGTCTTTGACTCACCAATTCGGTCATACCTTGAGCCTGGTTTTCCTGCTGGGGCTTGAGATATTTAATGTTGGGGTTGGTCTGATCAGTTAGTTGAATCATCGCACTGTAAGCTTTCAGATCAGGGCCCCCTTAAAAGCGTACAATTCCTCTGATGGAGTTAGTTTGGTACCAATCTTTAGATAATGTGGAATCTTCAGGGCTCTTATCTGTGCTGAACTGCTTGAGCCTGTTGCAGATGTGTGCTGATGGGGTCAAGATCATGTTGGAGGCCTATAACACAATCATCATCATGGTTCTTGACACACTTGCACCATTTCATGTACACCTGAGAGTCTTCTGACAGAGTTACCCCTGGTTTAGTGGGGAGATTAGATGGTTGAAGAGCAAAGAGTGGAGACTGGTGTGTTTTTGGCAGAAACCGGAATCAATGGAGGATAAACTAACTATGAGAGGTCATTGTAAGAAGTATCAGGGGGTGATCACTCTGAAAAAGGCAGAGTTCCTGTCTCTGGTGGACCCAGATACTCTAATTACAGGCCTGTCTCAAACTATCCCTGTCTTGGGAAGGAGATCAAGAGAGTGATGGTGACACAACTGGAGATACTCTTGGAGGCTTTTTCCATCTATGAGCCATTCCAGTCAGGATTTAGGTGGCGTCATAGAGACTGCACTCATCAGGGGTAAAATGATCTTCTCCTAACTAGAGATAGAGGAGAATATTCCATCTTGGTTCTCCTTGACATCTCATCTACTTTTGATACCATAGACCATGAGATTCTAACAACTTGACTAAGGGACTTGATTGGTTTTGGCAGTACCATGTTGAGGTGGTTCAAATTATTCCTCTACAGTAGGGTGCAGCAGGTTGTGTGGGGAATATTTTTTGTCCAGCTGCCCTGATAAGTGGAGTCCTTCAAGGTTCGATCTTGTTGTCCATGTTGTTCATGGTGTATATGATACTGCTGGTTGAGGTGATTCTTAGGCACAGTCTGCAATTTCATTGCTATGCTGATGATACTTAGCTAGGTCTATTATTTGCCCATAGGGAGGGGAATGCACTCAGTGTGCTAAATGATTGCCTAACTATAATAAATGGCTGGATGGCCTTCAGTAGGCTAAGGATGAATCCAAACATGACTGAAGTGCTACTGGTGGATGTGAATAACCAGAGCATGGCAGGATTGAGTGGGCCAAGCTGGTTGCTGGATAACATCTTGGCTCCATCAGGCTTATGGCCAGAGATAGGGTGAAGAATCTGGACCTCATCATCATGGACCAGAAGCTGACACTAGAACATCAGGTGTCAGTGGTGGTCCATGGTGAAGTTTTTCATCTCAGGAATATCACCTGAATCAAGCCCTATCTAACTACTCAGGACTTAAAGACACTGGTACATGCCTTCGTGATAGTAAGATTGGACTATTTTAGTGCTCTATATCTCGGGCTATCTGGAAGTTTGATGCACCACTTGCAAGGATGCACAGCTCAGTTCTTTGCTAGGGTGTCCTGCTCTGAGTATACCTCTCCTGTTTTGCAGATGTAGCACTGGCTGCCTGTGAGGTGGCACATTTCCTTCAATGTAAGTTTGTTAACATACAAACCCTTATACAATCTGGGCCCAGGCTAACTGAAAGAGCTCCTGTGTGTATATGATCCTGATGGCCCCCTCTGTTCTTCACAGTTGGGTCTTCTGAGGGTTTCCAGATCATATTTGAAACTTTCTGGGGATTGGGCATTTGTGGAGGCAGCACTTACGTTTTGGAATTAGCTGCCCTGTGACTTGAAAGAGGCCCCCTCTGTTGAAGCATTTAAGGGGATTAAAGCATTATTTATTCTTCACAGCATATCATTCCTTTACTTAATACTGTACCAATGTTACTTTAGATGGTAATAATTTGATTAGCAGTGCTGTTGTTCAATGTTGTAAATGTTTTTTGTAAGGTGCCCAGAGTCTTATGATTGGGCACCAAAGAAATAAAAATACTAAGACTACTACTGCTGTCTCCATGACACAGAACAGTGCAGCTTGCTGTTCTGCAGCCTGTTGTCCTCTAAGTAGGCCACCAAGTTTTCTTTGATTATGGTCTCCATCAGATTACCTACTGTACAATATATGTAAGACTAATGAGCCTGTAGTTGCCTGGATCGTTCTTACCACTCCCCCCCCATGTGGAATGGTACTAAAAAAAAAAAAACTTCAATTCAATGGCAACACTCCAGACTTCAGCAAGTCATGCCATTTGGGCCCTGTCTTCTACCCTGAGGGCCTGTAGTCCCTTTTTGACCCAATCTGCTATTATCTCTACCCTGCCCATTTCCTGACCCCCATGTAGTGGCCTTGACACCAACCTCAAGTAGAGGTCTCTCATCCTTTGTCATGAATACCTAGCAGAAGTAATTGTCCAGTACATTTGCCTTCTGCTCATCATCTTCACCTACCCCCCTCCACCAATCTATCTTCCCCTTGTTTCCTTTTTCTTTTCCCTGAATTTACCTAAAACATTTTTTCTCCCATATTTTGCTTCTTAATGAATCTGCATCTCCATATCTGCCTTTGCCCTACAGGTGCCACAATAGAAGTGTCCCCTTTGACCTAAAGCAATCAAGTCAAAAGATCAAATAAAAGGAACTTAGAGAAACACTTGACATAAGGAGAAACAAGACTGTGCCAGAGAAGAGATCCAGGCCTACTTGCGATGACTGGTAAGAATACTACTTTCAGTGAATGCAGATCACTATTCAGCTCCTACTCTCATCAGAATAAATATTTACACATGCATATTATTATGACCTGAGGCATGGAGGATAGAACAAATCCCCCCCCCATGGTGTAAACCTCTGGGGAACCAAGGCCTAAATCACTACCCCTCCAGACCTAGGACTGTTTTAATTATAAATGGAGAAAGGACCTTGGACTCACAACTTTGGTTAAAGAATGAGGGATCTCTATTTTGGCCTCAAAATACTCCCCCACTGAAGGTAGTGCAGTACTGGCAATATAACCAAAGGAATTCCCTATGGAAGAACTCCACCCCAAGAGAGGTGTTAGGAGGTCAAAGGCCAATGCCAAAGGAATGATGGGATTACTGAATGAATCCGAAGGAGGAAGAAAATGTACTTACAGCTGCCTTCAGGCTTGGTTGCCCAGTTACTCTTCACTGGAAACAAAGCTCGTAAGTGGAAATGAAGTCAAGCCCTTAGGGGCAAAGCCCAATGAGGCAACATTAGAGCTAAGCCATTGAGGGTCAATGCCCGAGGTAGATGGAGCTGTTGAGGGGAATGGGAAAAAAGTCTTTGAAGGACTGAAGAACACTGGGGCAAGTGCCCTGTTGCTGATGGGATGAATATGTTAAAAGGGTAGTTAACTAGTAGGGGAAAATAAAGGTAGGGATTGTAAGTGCTGAAAAGTAGGACAGTATCTAGAAGAGGGCAAAGCCTGAATTAGGTAGTAAAGAAAACAGGGCATAGTCTAGTAGGGGTAAAAGAGCATGCATGTTAACCTCCAAGGTTATAACCTGGACAACTGCCTAGGCAAGCTGGGGTATATGGTAGTAAGGACAAAGCAACAGAATGAGGACCCAATCTAGGGTGATGGGCCAAAAACACCAGGAAGCCAAACTTCTGCCACAGGAGCAGTGGCCAGCCAGCAAGGGGTACAGGTAAGACCAGAAGGGGCCGACTAGCAGAAAGAAGCAGGAGGAGGGGAAGGTAAGTTGTAGCAGGCAGCAACAGTGGGTAGAAACTGGGAGCAAGCAGGGAGAAGCAGGCAGAGGGCAGACAAGACGTGAGAAGATACACAGGCAAGCAGAAACAGGAGCCAGAAAGAGTGGACATGCAGCCAAATCCGACACCAGCAGTAGGAGTATGCCCTAGTGAGTCCATGGAGTCGGGGAAGCACAGCAAGTCACGTAGAGATTGAAGTGCCATGGTGTGCACAGTAGAGATGTGTGAAGTTGATGAAATTTGCTCCACAAATTAATCTGCGAAGTTAGTGCAATTTGTGAAGTGCAGAATTTATCTGTGGAGTGCAGAATTTTACTCATGAATAGCAGAATTCACTTGCGAATGAAGGAAGTCACTGGCAAATTCCATAGTTTATGGGTGAATTTCACACTTCACGGTGAAAACATCATGATTTTACCCATAGTTGAAGCTGCTGAGGGTAATAAACATTTTATGAAACTCTGCAAATGCTAATTTCGGCCACTTCATGACAACTTCACCAGCGAAGTAAAACTTTGCTCTAAATCTAGTGCCTAGATTAAATTTACAGGCTAAGACAAACTACAACAGCAATGGAAGAGTGCAGTGGGAAACAACCAAAAGGCCAAGTAGGGCCAGAAGGAGGACCACAACTAGAAGACTGAAGAGAGGCAGAAATGTACGTACAGACAGGAACATCATGGTAAATGCCATGGTGGTCAGCTAAATGGCGTAGAGGAATCACAGATTTAGGAGACAGAGTAAGTAGGATGCTGAAGAAGCAGCCCCAGCAGAACTCAGAGACTAAAAGGAACAAATGGCAGAGAGACACCAATACAGAGATCAGGATCATCAGAAAGGAAGCTGAAGTACACTGAAGAGAGGCGCAGACAGCAAGGAAATGCAGGCAGGCAGGAGACTGGCATCCACATGGCTACTGAAGCAGAAATAAGCATCTAAAGAGCAACTGGGGCATGTACAGTTTATGCATCAATCGATGTGTTATGTGCATTGCCTGCTGCCCCATAGAACTGCAGGCAAAGCCCTTTATTGTCTAAGAGATGCAGAGTTCCTGAGACGTATCCTTGGCACATGACTCAGAGTACAATTAGCAATTTATACAAAACTATTGCTGAGTTCTGTTTGTTAATTCCTTAAACAACTGCATGATAAAGCTGAAGTTCAGTGGGACTGTGAGGACACACGTCATGCCACCACCTGACATCATAAAAATAGTGTACCCTCACCTAGCATCGTAAAAATAGCATAGGCCCTAAGTGTCCTTTGGACACCTATTTCTTTTTAGATGCTGCATGACTGCTGGATTCCTGACTTCCTTCCCCACCCTGTTCTTACCTTGTCATGTAGTTGCTGCATAGGGCATCCCTGCTCCTCCTTGGTTCCTCATTTCAGTACTGCCCCTCAAGCATCTGTGACACTGCTCCTGGTCTCCATTCTCTGTGCACTCTTCATGCTGCACTGAGTTGTTTAGGGCCTGTAGCACACATCCAGGGTGACTCTTTTGCCCCATTTACCCTAGCTCCCCCAGATGGACTCAGTGCCACTGTTGGTTCCCCTGACATGCTTTTGTCTTCCTCAATGATTCCTTCCATTATGAAGAGAGACACCCCATCCCCAACCTTCCTGTCAGGTCTATCTCTTCAGAAAAGTCTGTATCCCTCCATCCTGGAATCGCAGGCATTTCCCTCCCCACCAGCCAGGTTTCAGTAAGGGACACTAAATCCTGGAATTTGAAGTCCATTAGGTCCTCAAGCTCATCCAGTATGCCGTGTGTGTGCCTCATATTGGCTTGTATGCTAGTGAGGATAGTTGTCCTTCCATGCTTGCTTGACCCCATACAGATTCCCTTTTCCTTTTGCTCAACCCCTCTGCTGTCCTTCACTTTATGATCCTTGTTATCTGTTATCTACCCACGTTAAACCCCTGCACTAGCCCTCTCTCCCTATCCCCTAGTTTAATTTTCCCCACAAACTGTCCTGTTCATTCTCCTGTTCAGAACCCTCATTTTCTTTGCGTGCATCCCATGCTAGGTGTTAAGGTATCTCAAGTCCTAGAAGGCCATCAAGTTAAGCAGAACAAAAAAGTGCTCCATTTTCAACCAAACACTTGGACAATCATTAGCCTCCCTGCCTCCCTTATGGCCCACTGTTGCTCATCACTAGCTCCTAGGACTGGAATAGCATTGGAAAGGTTATCCTGGATACCTTTTCTTCATGAACATCTCTTGTTTCATGAATGATCTCGTTATGTACCTAGGAACTTGTGCTTCCTACATGTTTCATACCAACATGGAAGACAACAGTCTGCTTCCTCCCTAGCTGTATTGCTTACCCCTGTCTAGTACTTACCTAACCTGAGCTCCACACAGGCAAACCACCTCAGCCAAGTTGCCAATCTGGCCCAGAAATGCCTCTTCCACCTCATGCACTGCTATAACAAAAGGTCCCAAATGACTACTGCCTTCTTTAACCTCTTCCAGACTTTTCCTCTCCTCCCTCATCCTTCACTGGTTGGGAGTCCTGGTACCAGGGCTGCTCCTACCAGCCCCAGTCACCAGTTGACCCTCCTCAACATGGCCAGCCGGAAGCTGATTCCTACTGCTGAGCTCCACTGTCAATGGTGCTCCCTTATGACCATGCCTGCTTCTTCCCTTCTCTACTCTGATCCATCCCCATCCCCATCCCTAGAGATCACTGTCTCTACCATCTTACTCCCTGTCCTATCTGTCCCTGCCAACCACTCCCTCCAGGCCTGGTGCCAATACCCATAGCCTCCTCTCCCCCATCTTCCTCAGCTGCCTGCTCACATCTTGGTACCCCATGAGTCCTCCAACTGCCACTTCTGCCTGGCAATGCCACTCTTAACAGCATCAACTACTGCAGGCATACACCACCACTATGTGGGTTGGGGGGATGAGAATGAATAAGAACTTGAAGCTGGAATCACAAAGCATAATTATTTTATTCATTTTTTTAAGTCAACAGAACTACAGTATTTACACAGAACTGTACTGTATCTTTAGCATAGGTGCTTCTCAATGAACTGTACTACAGACATTCTGCTATTAGCTGCAAGCAGACAACATGACATACTCAATTGTACAACTACACTAACTACAGGGAGGCCTGTCTAGCTTAGGGAATATTTTGTTACATAACTGAAGAGGCCTTTTTGTATAAAATCTCTTAAAAGACATAACATTTCCATCCCTGTAAATTAAAACAGTCCTTATCCTTTAAATTGTTCTTTAAAAATAAAGCCTGTCAAGGGGCAGTCGGGCATGTTGAGGCCTTGTCCACAAAGCAGCCGGCTTATATTCTTGTACAAGGTCAATATTTTTGTGTTTCTCAGACATTCTGGGTGGAGTACGTGTTCTCTACCTGCACATTTTCATTACCTGAAACTTTTCATATTTCCCAGTCCCTGTATACATGCTCTCTGAGTCACAGGTCTGCTCAAACATTGGATTCACATATTCAAGACACACCAAACAACCTAATTACCATGTTCAAGAACCAGAAGAACAATTCCAAAAACCTTGTTAATGTTAAATGCTTTATTATGCAATAAACAAACATTTGAGTAGTACTCCATCAGTTGGCAATGTTTTGTGTCACACAACAGCACTTTTTAAGGCATGTGTGTCCCATTAATGCCACTTTATTTGTATTGCCTGCTGTTCAAATGTTTAAAGTGCAATTGCAAGTATAAATACTATATAGTACCTATAATAAATATAGTAAAACCATGTCAATGCTTAAAATGAGTGCATAAACAGCATAGGTACCAGAGCGATAGTGGAATACAAATCTCAATACGTATTATTGTGTACATATTGCAAAAAGATGGGGGTGGGAGCAAAAGGTACAGTAAGGGAAAAGGGGAATAAAAACATGTTGCATCTAAACACATTTCACACATCATATCACGACAGCAATACAATAGATGCAATTGATGGAAAATGAGAGCTCAGCTAAAAGTACTAAATAAACCAGCAGTCCAGCACAGACCAACACATAGCACTTATTTTAAAAAAGGACTTAACTGAAAGTATTCATTTAGGCATAGGAGTGTAAGGGTATTAAGTTTATATAGCTAAAACCAATCTCTGCACATTTCTTCCCACATTTTATACACCACCTCTAGGTTTCTGTGTTTTAGGTACATGATTTTGTTCTTTTCACTAATGAAGCCAGGCTGCCTTACCCTTGACCACATATATATGGTATACGTATATAGCCCCTCCCTCAAGGCCTCTATATGTCATACCAGCTTCATGAGATATGTTCATGTAGAGGGACTGGACATCCAAAGTATCTAATATCCAGTCACTTTCCATATGAACATTTTCCAGTACTTTCAAAATATGTGCAATGTCTCGAATGTAGGTTGGTGAATTATGTGCAATTTGTTTGATATGCAAAGCAACATATTAGGCCAGTGGTTTGGTCAATAAGCCAATGCACACCTCCATGGGCCAAGCTGGAGGGTTTGCAAAAGCATTATGCATTTTGGGCAACCCATAAATGACTGCATGTACAGGATGTTGTACTGTTAAGAAATCACATTTCTTTACTGATGATTTTGCTTAGAAGTGCTTCATGCAAAACTACATTGATTGCTTTTTTAAATACACAGGTAGGATCATTATTTAATAAGAAATAAAATTGCTTCTCCGATAACTGTTTTAACATCTCTTATTCGTACTGAATCTAACTTTGCTCATCTTCACAATAGCCCCACCCTATCTGCAGGTTTTATAATGATTTCTTGGTTGTCACAAATGTTTTTTAGGCAAGGCAAGGCAAAATTTATTTAAAAATGCCCAATCCCGGAGGCTCTGGGTGTTGCACAGATAAATAGACACATCTTCAGAAATAGATCAATAAACACAGAGATAATCAAAAACATAAAATAGTAACGTGTCATATTTATAAACATTACTCATATACAATACACCAAATATCAATTAGCAAAGACTACAAACAAATCAGATCAATAAATTAATAATTTAAACCAGAAATGCCTGAGCAAATAGGAGGGCCTTAAGGCAAGCCTTGAATACCTCAGAAGTAGAGGCCCCTTAACCCCAAGGGGCAGCAAATTCCACAGGATGGGGGTGGCAACACTAAAAGCCATGTTGCCAGCTGATTTCAACCTAGTCCTGAGAATCGCTAGGGGGCCTCCACAGGAGGAATGGAGGGGGTAAACAGAGAGAGCAGGTACAAGAAGGTCTAACAGATAACCAGGGCCCTGACTGTGTAGGGCCTTATAGGTGAGAAGACCCACCTTAAAGAGGATATTCCACCTGACCGGCAGCCAGTGCAGCTCACGCAACACCGGTGTAATATGGCAAAATTTTGGCTGCTCAGTAAGTAACCGGGCAGCTGCATTCTGCACTAACTGCAGTCTGTGGAGGGATCTTCCCACGACCCTGAGGTAGAGCGCATTACAGTAGTCAAGCCTTGATGTAACTAAGGTATGCATCAAAGTGGGGAGGTCAAGAGATGGAACAAGGGGCTTTATCCTGGTGACATTTCTGAGATGGAAAAAACAGGAGCGGACAGTGGAGGATATCTGCACCTCCATAACTCCTATCCAGAATGACACCAAGATTTCACAGCCTAGAGGAGGACTTCAATGAAACAGATCCCAGAACAAGTCCAGTCTCTGATTCAGAGGCCATCCTATCATGCACTCTGTTCAACTGCACCGCCAATACCTCCATCATATCGGGGTTCAGTCGCAGCCAGCTAGAGGCCATCCAGTTGTTAATCTCAGCAAGGCAGCTGTTCAGCACATCTACTGCTTTGGATGTTCCTGGGACAAAGGAAAAGTATAGCTAGGTATCATAAGCATAGCAATGAAAACCCAAGCCATACTTCTTAATGAGCCCTCCTATGGGCAGCATGTTCACTGTGAACAACATTGGGGCTGATCCCTGAGGAACTCTGCAAGATAGAAGACTAGGTGTGGAGGAAAAATTCCCCATCACAACCCATTGCCTCCTGTTGGTTGAAAAGGACTCACACCTGTTGATGACAGTGCCGGTGAGTCTACAGAGTTCCCTAAGGCGGTCAAGCAACACACAATGGTCCACAGTGTCAAAAGCTGAGGAGAGATCCAGGAGAACAAGAATTGTCATATCTCCTCGATCTCTAGCCCTGTGGACATCATTCAGCACCTGAACAAGCGCAGTTTCTGTGCTATGCTTCACCCGAAACCCCCACTGGAAATGTTCATACAACTCATGAGTCACGAGGTGCTCCTCCAACTGAAGCGTCACGACCTTCTCCACAACCTTCACCAAGAAGGGAAGATTAGAGATAGGTCGGTAATTTGCCCTGACCTCCGGGTCCAACGATGGTTTCTTTAAGAGTGGTCTCACCAATGCCTCCCTCAAGGCATCAGGGAAACCCCCCTCAGATAAGGAACACCGGACAATCAGAGCAAAAACCGGACCAACGGTGTTGATGCATCTCATCAAGAAACGTGTCGGCACCGAATCCAGTTCACAAAAGGTGTGCTTCAGATTGATCACCACCCCAATGACCTTGTCAGGAGGTCTAAACCTCACTAATCACAGTTGCCCTAAGCAGTTCTTACCAAAAAGGAACTGGGAGCCAAGGCTAAGCATTCCCTATACCTCCAGGAATCTCTGTGGCTCCTGGTGTCTCTGAGGTAGAAGACATAATGTCTTACATTATATACCTATGATAATTACCATGGTTACTGTAAGATAGAAACATTTCTAGTTACAGAGAAGAGCCCTATTGGCTAAATTAGAGGTGGCTCCACAGTCCAAGATAACATTATTCAATTTCGTAGTAGTCATCACTTTATAAAGACAAAGGAATATAGTTGAACATAGCTATGTAATATTACAAATCATCAGACGATGGCAATGCTGACTCATATATCATAATCATTACAAGGACACAGATGTCCTATCATTTTGTAAGCAAGAAATACAGGCATATATTAGAAAGTAAAGTGTATAACAATAACATGCATACATATCCTGACTACTCTTATACGGTAGATGCCCTTAGCCATATATGTTAGTATAACATATACCTAATTACTAGCTGTCTACGGTGTATCTCTGGGGGTACCAATGAGAGTGCAGGGACCTTGTGTAACATTCCCATCTTTGTTGCCTCAGAAAGGGCAACAGAACAAAAATAAGGAATGGATAGGGAGCAGGGGTCATTTACAGACCCGACGCATGAGCCTTGTAAAGGAACTCCAGCTGCTCACGGTGTTAACGCAGTGTGCGCCATAGGCAACAAAGCATAATAATGAGAAAAAATATAAAAAATGCTTGTATAATAACAAAACCTTCAAAGGTAATCTCTAACCAAGTGTTAGTAAGTGCACTGTTCGTATCACCATCATTAATAAGTGCAAGGACAGCTTTATTAGCTTTGGAAATATTATTGCTGATATGGATGACGTGGGTGTCTTTTCTCTCTAAAAGTGATTTTAAGGTCAACGTGAGGGGATCAATGTGTACATTAAAATAAGGTAACTATTCAGAAAGCGTAAGCAGATAATCAGGGGTACCACCAATGATATCAGCGTCCATGAGAGGGATGGGTGTAATAACTGTGTGCTCAATAACTGACATTTGATGGGGCATAAAACAGAAGTTGGGACTATCAACAGAACATGTTTGCATTCCATAAGTGTAAGTCTAATTGTTCATGACAATGCAGTACTCGCCATCAGAATTATATTGCATTTTAACAGTAGGCAATCTCCATTTTTGCAACTGTACCGGGCAGGTGTAGGTAGTCTTGAAAATCCATGTTGACAGGCGGTGAACCTCCTCTCGATAAGACTGGTAGAGTTTGTCTGGAGCCGATGTTGAGTCTTGGGAGTCTGTGTCATTAGTGGTGATGTCATCATCCATGGAAAAGACCAATCAATACTGTCTGGGGAATAGCCACATATAGGTTTAATAACATCAAATACGTCACAGCAACACAAATAAATATACCCTTTCTTCACACAGCAATCTGTGTGCAGGGCGACCCAGGCGTCCAGAAGAGAATGGAAGACCAATACAGGAGGTAAGTCGAGGCGTTCTCTGTAGATGTCATTATCAAGGTGCCCAATGGAGTGTACGGATGCAAGTTTATCGAATGAAGCTGTAGTAAGATCAAAACATGGTAAAGAGACAGTAAAAGAAACATAGTGTACTTAATGGAACATTTCTTAGAAGTAAAACATGGACCAGTGTTAGGGTGTCTGGTCACAAAACCCAAATTCCTAGCTGTAGAAAGAGGAATAGTGAGAGTTTGCAGCATACACATTGAAATACAGCTGGAAGATTTACACTGAGGACAGTACCATTTAGAGATATGTCTATCATGTATAATATCAGGAATTCTTCTGGATTCTAGGTCACGGAAAAGATAATTGATGTTAGTAATAATGTATGAACCATAGGCTGAGCACAATATCTCATGGGCAATATATTGTTTATCTGCTTCTTTATTGTTCTGTGCAATGAGAGCGTTAATCTTATCTTTAGAATCTGTAAATACCTTAGCAATGTCGTGCATGTTATATACAATATATCTTTCTTCCTGATTAAGGCCATCCACACCATGCAATAATGGGGGTATAATATCGTTCACCAAACCAGTTTGAAATTTCTGTGAATGTGATTTGATAGCAGCAATGTCGGCTTTATTCCAAATAGACATGGCTGTACCAAAAAAACCTGTAACAGTTCCAGTAGCACCGGTGACATCAGAACTGTCAACTGCACGTGTGTTACACTTATGACTTTGATCATCAAGAGTAGGTTTTCTCCTGAAATTGCCTCTATGCTCAGTGGTGTGTACCCCGATCATAGGGTCTTGAGTACGAATTTGAAAAGCTGCTAAGCTGTCAAGTAGCAAAGTACTATAAAACAATGAAGTATTAGTAGTATGACATATACCAAATTCTTTCATATTCCAGTAAGTCAAATTAAACAAAACAGGCATATGCATAAATTGTAAGTTATTAATAAGTGTACCAGGTAAGGCAGTAACTGTTAGACCACTATGAGGACCAGGGGTATGTTTTGTACATTCCAAAAGCTGTTTATCAGTAGGCGGTAACACAGAAAGGTACATGGCAGCAGAGGCCATGTTGTGTACAGCACAAAATTCCTGGCAGAGTGTTTAGACAAGGAATTGCAATATGAGGGATCAATTAAGGCAGTGATATTGTATAAACCAGAATGTCTAAGAGCAGTTTGGAGCAAGGACAAAGAACCATTTGGGGATAACTTTGCGTTGGGCCAACCATGGAAAGTTCACTTGGAGAGCTTGGCCACAGGGAGAATTTGTCCTTGTGACGTGGTTTGCCACTCAATTTGTAGGGTAGATTTATCAGGAACAACAACCGAGGCAGTGAGGTAGGCATCTGAACCTTCCTGTACAGTAATCAAATTGTCAGGTATATTGATGGAAACTCCCTCTGGGGCAGATGCTGGAGGATCCAGGTGAGGAAGGAGGTGCTTTACCATGCCTTGGATGCAGGGGATAACTCCTGAGATGAGGAGAAAATGTAACAAGACAGCCATCTTGTCAATGTATCTGAAAAGGAAAACCAAACATTAGTAAGTTCATATTATGCTGCCCAATGGGGTGAAGAAAAGTAATTATACTCCTATATACAGTTTCAGCTGGTTCGCATGCAACCACTTGTCAGGCAGTTTGTTGTTTTGCATGAGTCTAACCTTATAGACTGCCGGACTGAGCTTGTTGACTGTGAGGTAGGGGCCTTCCCATTTATTGGAGAAGGAGTGTGAGGGATGCACAAATCTGAGAACCATTACCTGATCCCCAACTTGCCAATCCACTTCTTGTGCGTGTTTGTCAAACTGTATTTTTGACTGTTACTGGGCCTTGCCCATGCAGTTAGCAGCATAAAAATGAGTGTGTATGAGGTCTTTTCTGAGTTTTCCACATATTGGTACTCAGACACATGGTCTGCCATGGGGGTGTGCAGGTCAAACAACATGTGTTCGGGTAATCTCATCTGTCTACCAGTCATCACCTCAAAGGGTGTCAACTGGGTGGTGGCTGAGGGTGTACCTCTGATTGCCATAAGGAGTAATGGCAATAGGGAATCCCAAGTCTTGTCCTCAATGAATTTGGAAAGCATTTGCTTAATCTGCCTGTTGGCTCTTTCTACTTGACCTGAAGACTGTTGGTGATAAGGTATGTGGAGCTTCTGATGAAACCCAAGGAGTTCAAGTGCTTCTTTCATCAACTCACCTGTAAAACTGGTCCCTTTGTCTGAGTCTACCTTGAGAGGTAGGCCCCACCTGGAGAAAATCTGTTCCACCAGGATTTTAGCAGTGGTTTTAGCAGTGCATGTCTTAGTGGGGAAAGCTTCAACCCACTTAGAGAAGAGATCAGTTACCACAAGAACGTATTTGTTGTTTCTGCTAGTATTGGTCAGAGGGCCAATAAAGTCAATCTGAATGGCATGCCATGGGCCAGAATGCCTTTGTGGTAATAGTTTGACATTTCATTTAGTAGGGATGGGGTTGTTTTGCACACAAACAAGACAGTTGTCTATGTACTGTTTGACATCCTTGGTGACACCAGGCCACCAAGCGGTGGCCTTAAGCTTTTGGAGGGTATTTTCAACTCCCTGGTGTCCACCACTGGGGGTGTCATGTACTTGGTGCAGAAATCTGTGCCTAAGATGATGAGAAACCACCCACAATTTGGTGGGGGCATCATCTGGTTGGTACCAGATGAGCTTGTCATCAGGGGACATGTGTAAC
The DNA here is from genome assembly GCA_016271365.2 of Neoceratodus forsteri. Classification (NCBI taxonomy): domain Eukaryota; kingdom Metazoa; phylum Chordata; order Ceratodontiformes; family Ceratodontidae; genus Neoceratodus; species Neoceratodus forsteri. Next base: position 958,370,590 of record CM028135.1, on the reverse strand, counting down.
TTACCTTCATGCCCTCAGTAAAGGTTGTGGGTAGGTAAATTCTTCTCGGTACCTTTGTCCAGAAATCTGAACACATCTTTGAGCATGCTGGGCCACTGACAAGTCCAAGGGGGGAAAAGTGTTCAGGTTTCTTCTTGACCACTGCTATGTGTACGGCTGCTCTGGCCTCTGGATGGTCCATCATCCAGGTGTCCCCCCCTCAAGCCCCTTCCTTTTGCAAGGGTGTCAGCAGTGTCATTGAAGGCATGATAGGGGTCATGTATGGAATGAGCTTTAACCTTGTGTACATAGAGTTTGTGTGCAAACTTTGTGTGCCAGTGAATGAATGTATATTACCTGTTCCTTGTGTTTCACTGGGCTGCCATCAGAGGAGAGAAAGGAGTTCTTCTGCCAGAAAGGAATAAATTCTGTAAGAGAACAACAAACCCAGTTGTAAATATGATGGTGTCCTCAGTTCCATGCTGGATGAACTTGAAGGCACAGGCCACCGCTGCCATCTCAGCATATTGTGATGATGCCACATTGCAACATTTACAAATTTTAACAGTGTTACCATAAGGGTAAATAACTAATATGCCCATCCCTGCAATCTGTTCTCCCTGGTAATAGGAAGCTGAGCCATTTGTAAAGACACAACACAATGAGGTGTTCTCAAGTAGTTGTGTAGCAGGGAGTAAAGGATCTGGATCTGGAAGATCAGGTTGCTGCAGTGTACAGTCATGGGGTTCTCCTTGGAAAAGGAGGCTATGCACCAGCATAGATGGCATTTTGGTTGGGTGGACCTTGATGTCTCTATCCTGGAGAAGGAGAGACCAGTGTGTCAGTCTGGTGTTGGAGACTGACCCATCCTTCACTCTATCTGATAGCAAAAAGGTAGTTGGGGTGTGGTTCGTGTTAATGATCAGAGGACAGTACCCAATGATATACAAGAAGTGCTTGACAGCCCAGTAGGTGGCCAGAAGGCTCCTTTCACAAAGGCTGTACTTCTGTTCCACTGGGGTCAAGAGCTGTGATGCATATGCAATGGGTCACAGGGTGCCATGAACCTTCTGGGCCAAAACTGCTGACATAGCAATGTCAGAGGTGGCACATTCCAGATGGAATGGCAAAACTGGATTGGGGTTGACCAGAGTTGGAGCTGCGGCTAAGGTCTGTTTCAGTGACATCACAGCTTGGGTGTGACTAGGGCCCCAATTCCAGGACATGTCCTTTTTCAGTAACTCATACAGAGGAGCAGCCTTCTGAGCAAAATCACAAATAAAACCTCTAGAATAGTTTACCATACCTAGAAATCTCCTAGGAGTAGCCACGCTGGTGGGCAGATGCAAGTCTTGCAATCCTTGTATCTTCTTCCAGGTAGGGCCTCGGCCTTGGTCAGTTATTCTACAGGCCCAGAAAGAGTACCTCTTTCTGACATAGTTGTGCTTTTGCAGGGTAACATTTGAGGCCTGCTCTCTGAATGAGGGTCAGTAGTTCATCCAAGAGATCCAGGTGTTGTTCCTGTGTGGTTGTTGCCAACAACAGGTCATCCACATATTGCAAGAGACACTGGAGTGTAGAGAAACCCTCAAGGGCATCCATCATGTGCAGATGGAACAGGAAGGGGCTGTTATGGAATCCCTATGGTAAGCAGGTCCACATGTACTGCCTACCCTCAAAGGTGAAGGCAAACTTATACTGACTCTTGGGGGCCAATGGTAATGGCCAGAAACCATTTGGCACTGAACCATTTTTGGTCAGGGGTCAACAGTCGCAGCACATCAGGTGGTGATGCTACAGTTGGGGCACAACTGGGGGTGACCTGGTTCAGTCTCCTGTAGTTGAAAGTAAGTCTTCAGGCACCTGTGGGTTTCTTCACAGGCCAAACTGGGGAATTGGCAGTGGAAACACATGTTCCGATTACACCTTGCTTGAGAAGTGACTTCTTTGTTTCTCTAAGAGAGGGCAAGGCCTCAGGTGGAAAAGGGTATTGCCATTGCCTCTCATGTTCTGGGCCTGTCACTTCAATGACAGTGTGCATTCTGCCACAGTCATTCTTGTTGGTGGCAAATGCCTCTAGATGCCTTTGCAGAATGGGGAGGAGCTTTGGGAAAAGCTTGTGGTTCTTGAACAAATCTATGACGTCATACTGTTTGTTGTTGGCAGAGATTGTTGCCACCACATGTGAGGCAGGGATCATAATAGTGTGATGTTGTCCCTGAATTTGTATCAACAACATGTTGGCCAAGTCTACCACACAGCAGTGTGGTGCTAGGAAGTCAATTCTGATTATGCTAGGGTGATGATGCAATACCATCAATTGAAACGTGTGATATGCCTTTAGGTGTCCCAGTGTCACAGGTAGTGGCATAGAATGGTATGCAGGCAATCTAGCGCCATCTACACCAAACATGTTGGTCCTCCATCTGGTGGACCAAGGGGATGTATTTGGGTGGTCATCATGTGATACAAATACGGCAGCACCTGTATCCAATAGTACTGTCAGTAGGCGGCCCCGACCTCAGCCTCAGTGCAGGGCCTTCCATTTGTATCCAAGACCAGCTTGTTTACAATATGGACTGGGGCCTGTAATTGTCAATCTGTACCAGTGGAGGCATGGGCAGTCTGGGCCTGGTTCCTTTGAACCACTTCACCATGCTGCACTGATGCTATATAGGGAGTCGCTTCTGGTTTCAGGCCCGTATGGGCCTGAAAGCCTGTACATCCGGTGTCTCCACGGCCTGTGGAGGCCTGCTCTCCCAGCTGTATGGTGGCAAGGGCCCAAATGGGAACAGCATCCACTATGGAACGCACTTTATTTATTTATTTAAGAGTTTTACCAGGAAGGCATACTGAGCAGTGTACCACTCGATTCCAGATGCGCCTTGGGGATTCCAGTTGCACCCTGGGAATTTCAGGTTCTCATCAGCTATTTCCATATACGAAGGGCCTAATCTTTGTTGTTTACCCTTATTCTTGTGGTGTTTCTTATTTTTGTGATAGTTCTGGTTCCCACCCCAGGATTATTGTTGTTGCTGTTGGGCCTGCTAGGGGTGTTGGTTGTCTGCGGGGAGGGGCTGTTTCTCTTGAGCCTGCCCTTCCACTGTATAGTACGTTGTGGCATCCAGAGTAGTCTCCACAGCAGCTGCTTTCTCGGAACCGGAGCCCAGATCACGGATGTAGAGTTGATAAACTCTCTCGGTTTTCTGAAGAATGTCGGCAAATCTCTCCATGGTGGGATAGGTGGTTGGCTCTACCTTTTCTCTTACTGCAGGGATCATGTTCCTAAGGAACAGGGTCTTATATTCAATAAGGTCCACATCTGCAGCTTCTTGTGCAAGATGCTTCCCTGCTCAGTAGGCCATCCAGAGCCTCTGGTGGAAAGTCGCTGGACTTTCTTTCACATTCTGTTTTACAGGGTATGCAAGCATCACTCCTACTACACCGGGCTGTGTGAAGAAATGAGCTCAGCTGCCACTTCATCAAAGGTGGCGTGTCCATCCTGACGGATGGTATCGGGGAGTTTTGCCCACAGTCCAGGGTCAATGGTCTGGCGTAGGATCTGGACCTGGTAGTCTGTAGCAAGACTAAGCATTTCACATTTAGCACACACCTTTTCCAAGGGGTAGCTGAGGTTGTCAGACAGGCTCATCCGACCAATGCTGTCAGCTATTTGCTGAATAGAATAGGCCATTTGTAGGGGATTATTGGGCCGATTAGGTGGAGGTAGGTTGCCTCGGGTGCCATCCAGGGCTGCCTGAGCTATGGCTGTTGCCACTGACCGAACCATGCCATCCTGTATCCCAGCCTCATGTAGAAGCTGCCTAATTTGGATCTTGAGAACCTGTTTATTTCTTTCAGAGATGGGCATGGTGCTTATTGCAGTTTTGATCATCGTCTCTAGCTCCTGCCTGTCTTCCACATCAATAACAGCTACCAGTGGTGCCATCGGGACTAGGCCTGGCCTGCTCCCCCCCATCATGGGGGTCACCATATTGGCGTCGCCCATGATGTGCATCATGACGTCAATGACGTATGACAGGAGTGGCATGTGACGGGTGTCTGCAATGTTGTGGGTGGTGGGGTGGGGTGTCTGGGCCATAGGAGGGGTGTGACTGGGCATTGTACTGTGATATGTCATCATCTGATACCTCCCCCTCAGATGACGTTGTCATGGTAGGGGCTATGCCTCCCATCGCCTTGACATGTCCAGCCAGGACCTCTCGCTGATGGCGCAGTTTCACCATCTTGGATTCACATTCCACATGATTGACATTTGCAGCATTCATATCCACCTCATCCTGCATCTGTTTTTGTAACACTCTATATGTGGCGCTCAGTTTGCGATTGTCCCTAGTAGCCAATTCTAAGTCATTACGTACCTGGTTTATCTCGTCCTGTATCTCTCCCAACTCCTCACTCAATTGTTCCTTCGTTCTACTTAACAAGTCATTCATTTGCAAAGCCTGTCCCTTACCATGTCTCAAATTTTCACACTCCTGCTTCAACATACAAAGTTCTTGCTCACCTGCCTGTGCAGAATGATGCAAAAGGGAATCCTTTTCATATCTCAGAGTTTGGAGTTCTGACTCCAAATCCTGTTCTCGTCTGACACATTCAGTTTCCTGCAACCCCATCTCCTGCTTAAAGAGATGAGATTTGCAGTTCAAGGGTTTGAAACCTCACTTTGGAGGCTTCCAGAGCAGCATAGAGAGCCACGACCAACAGTCCTTTGGCTTCTCGCTTTCTGGCTGTTTGTCTTGTCTCTGAGTACTGAGTTGAAATCCCCAGCACAGGATTGGCAGATTGACTTGCATCCCGCGTGAAGTCAGCCCATCCTCCATGGAAGGCAAGGAAGTTTGAGAAGATGAGTCTCAGTTCTGCGCAAATATTTGGTATGGTGGCCATTGTGTGGGAGGAAACAAAAAATCAAACCATGAAAGGCTCTGTGCTGTATATCGAGCCACAACAGGTGCACTTGTTCACAGTCGGGCTACTGTGCACTTGTAAGCTTGCAATTCAAAACTGCCGTGGGGTGGGTTGAGTCAGCATCAACCACACCCAGAAAGCAGCCAGACTTTGTGAGTTATTACAAAGTGGTCGTAAAATGGGAGAGATGCTGCGGGAATGCACACCTACAGTCCCCGTTGGGAAGAGAAAGTTGTAAGCAACAAGTGAAACTTTGCAAATACCATATATTGCCTGCATGCGGTTGCCAATTGTCAGATGTGAACCTCACTCTCAGGTTCTTGGCAATAATGGGCATGCAAGAAATCACAGACACGCTGCATAAGAGTAATAATGCTTGTTTATTACTACCAAAAGAATAGTCACCTTAGCCCAAAGCAGTTCTTACCAAAAAGGAACTGGGAACCAAGGCTAATGTTCCCTATACCTCGAGGAATCTCCGTGTCTCCTGGGGTCTCCGCGGTAGAAGACGTAGTGTCTTACATTATATACCTATGATAATTACCATGGTTACTGTAAGACAGAAACATTTCTAGTTACAGAGATTGGCTAAATTAGAGGTGGCTCCACAGTCCAAGATAACATTAGACAATTTCATAGTAGTCATCGCTTTATAAAGACAAAGGAATACAGTTTAATAATGCAAATCATCAGAAGATGGCAATGCCAACTTATATATCATAATCATTACAAGGACACAGATGCCCTATCATTTTGCAAGCAAGAAATACAGGCACATATTAGAAACTAAAGTGTATAACAATAACATGCATACATATCCTGACATCTACTCTTATACGGCCCTTAGCCCTGTATGTTAGTATAACATATACCTAATTACTAGCTGTCTACGGTGTACCTCTGGGGGTACCAATGTGGGTCCGGGGACCTCGTGTAACAACTTCATTTACCTCCACTGGTCTATACTCCCCCCAACCAGGCGGAGTGAACTCAGAACACTTCCAGCGACCACTGCCAGCTGTAACATTGCTGACTGGAGAAACTCCCTGCCGGATACCAGACACTCTGTCTGAGAAGAACCGAGCAAACTCTTCACATTCAGCATTAGAAAAAGCCTTCTTCGGCTGTAAACAAGTAGGATGAAGTAGCCTGTCCACAGTCTGAAAAAGTATAGCTGGTCGGTTCTTCCCGACAGCAATCTCCCTGGACAGGAACACTGCCTTCTTATGGTTGATTGCCCCCTGGTATGCATTATAATGCACACGCAGGGCCAGTTTGTCCTCCTCCAGGCTGGACTTTCTTCAGCAGTGCTCTAACCTCTGACCCTTTGTCTTCATCTCCCTGAGAACCCATCATACCACGGGGACCTGAGGTAGGAAGATTTGGGTCATACACAGACAGTTGCGAGGGAGTCAATGCTGTCAGATAGCACTCTATTATAAGAGCCCACCACAGCACCAACACTCCCCGCACATGCATTACCCGCACTAGATAGATTGTCTGCCACCAAGAAACCCTCCAGAGTTAATCCCTGCAAAGGACAGCAGCTCATTATCTCTGTAGGGGGAGGGCATGCGGTGGGAGCCCCGAACATGAACTGCACCGAGCAGTGATCAGACCATACCACCTAATCAATCTTGAGATTATCTATCTCAAGCCCCAGTGAGAACACCAGGTGTAACATGTGGCCACCCTGGTGTGTCGCGACAGAAACAACTTGCGACAGGCCCGGTGATGACATAGTCTGGTGGAGGTTATGACCAAGCCGAGAAGATTCATCGTCAGCCCAAAAATTGAAATCCCCCAGGACAATACATCTGGGGGCTTCCAATGTTTCACTGCAGATGAATTCAGCAACCTCCTGCAGGAAATTGCCCACCACCCCAGGGGGGCAGTAAATAAGGAAAATCCTGCAGCCTGTGCCTCGACCCTCACGAATGACCACACATTCAAAAGAACCCAGGATTCCCATCGGGTGCACGGTGAAGCCCAAGTTGGATCTAAAACAAAAGGCTACCCCACCACCCCTACATTCCTCTCTGGGGCAGTGCACCATGGTATACCCAGGTGGGATGGCAGCCTCAAAGATCGGGCCAGCATCATCCCCAACCCAAGTCTCCATGATGTAAGCCGGATCAACCGAGGAAATCAAGTCTGCAATAATTGCGGTCTTGTTCCTGGTCAATCTGGCATTGCAAAGCACTGCCCTTAGGGGATTGGTGGGCAAAGCAGCCCCTCGGATTACTTGACCACTCGGTCTGGTGGACTCCTTGGAGACTGCTTGGTGCCGTTGTAATAATGATACCTGAGTCTGATGCCAATCTCTGTATATACCACTCAAAGCCTTTTCAGAAAATTGTTACACTCTGATTTGGTGGTGGGAAAAAACATTATTTTCTCAATGTCACAAAACCTGAGTCATGGTACTTGTTAAGCAGTAGAACTTGTGTCCGATATTGTAGAACTCCAGTGTTTGCTTTTTTTTGCACAAAAAAGCATTTCACTTTTACAAGGCTTTTGAAATTCTTCTTCTGGTTCTTGAATATGGTAGTAGGGATGTTTGAGGTGTCTCCTAAATGTAATTTGTTTTGGCTCCGTTCAGAGGTGTCTGAGCCACCTCCTCTACTTACTTGAGTGGATTCACATGTATCTTGCATCATTTTACTTGTAAGTCAACTACTTGTAATTCAACTAAATATGTTACATAACCCAATGCTAAAGATCAGGTTTGCCCAGAGACAAGCTAGTGTGAATGTATGTTTCAGAACAGTTCTGCTGGACTTATTCTAGCAACACAATGTCAAATATTCTCAGACCCTGTCTGCAGGATTGGGTCAGGTGTCCCATCTTATAGCAGAGCTTACAATGATATGACTTGAACTGGCAATGCTGCAGTGGCTGTGATTCATCCCGTTACACCATTAGCAGGTGACTTTGAAGTGGGCTGGTTATGTATTGGTGTAACCCCCCTACAAATGGGGGTTCCCAAAAAGTCTTCCTTGAGCTTACCTAAATGCTCACTGCCAGGCTGGTGTCCTGCATTTTAGCAATTGAAATGCGATTACCAGAGCTTGTATAGCCTCTGTGTACTGTCTCTTTAAAATCTGCATGATTGCAGCTTAAGTAATCTGAGACGGAGCTCTGTTGAAAGATGTAACTATTTACTGAAAATCATTTAGAGTGATAATGATAATGTAGTTTGTCTAACCTGCTTTCTTTGTAGCAAGGACTGTTTTGTTTGTCTCCACTATCTTGGTCCTGGACTGCAAATTGGACCAATCAGTACTGATGGGACCTAAAATGTAGCCGGACTACAGGAGCTGTCTGAATTCAAAATCTGTAGGAACTGTAGTTTGAACTTTTTGCACCTTTTCTGCAACTGAAGGGGGAGCTCTTGCTTTGACTGACAGCCAAATCAGCCAACCAAATCTTTTGGATCTTGGGGAAGTCCCGGGCTGCTTGCAGTTTTCAGTTAGATCCAAGCTGGAAGCTGAACAAGAAGGAGCTGAAGTGATTCTGAGCAGCAATCCTAAGTGGATTTGCATGGGAGAACTCTGAAAAGGCTAAGTTTTTAGTCTGCATGTCGGTGTGCTGCTCCTGGGAGGGAGAGAAGAGAATTATTTTGGACTAAATCCAAGTTTGTGTGACTAAAGTAAGCCACTGAAGTGGGCCAGGCTCAACCTGAAGGAGACCGAAGATTTTGCCGAATGCGATAGGCCTGTCAGGAGTTCCAGCTACCCCAGGTTCGGTGTGCAGAGACTTTGTGATTGTGACGGAAAGCACTTTGCCTGTTACAGTAGAATTCCCTTACATGTAAATGTGCTATGAGCTGCTAGTGGGTCGTGAGTTAGTCCCCCACTGTGTGAACTGTATGCAGCTTACTGGAAGCTGTATCCAGCCCAAAATGAACTGCATCCGAATTTGTCTCCATATGGTCTGGGCCTTGCCAGACTGGCCCAGCCAGACTACCCACTGCACAGAGAAGCCATTGATGAGACCTGCCTGGGGATCAGCCCCCTGCTCCATGACTGAACAGGAACAATGCCTCTGTGACTCATGTAGGCTCTGCTTTTCCTGGCATTCCAGATCAACCACCTGCAGTCTCAATTTTTGTCCAGCCTGTGTCCAGTCTTGGGTATCGTGAGTAAATACCAGGGTAGCTCCCTGCAACAACAGCTTAATCTGAGTGTGTCATCTGATTGTCTTGTTGTTTCATTTTCTTTTCGAACTGAGCCCTCTGGCTCCGGATTACAAATATTGTGTACTGTGCATGTTGTATTTCCATCATAGGGCCCCAACCAGCTGCGATGCCGGCCAACCCCGGGCAACAGTCCTGGCTAGCCTATCTCTTCTCCACCTGGGTACCCAGAGGTGTGACTGTGTGGGGGGACTCAAAGCGCATGCATAACTGCTTGATTGATATAGCCTTTAAGCTAATTAACCAGATTTTGCCCCTCCCTTGTTCAAGTCCCCTGAATAAATCAGACCTAATTGTTTCTGCATGTAATCTGACTGTGGTTCCAGTTTGCACTCAAAGTATTGTACTGTTGCTATTTGCTGTGCATAACCTTGTTTTACAGGGGGTCCCCAGGGTTGAGCCAGAGGAACCAGTCCTGGTGGTAAGTGCAAACAGTGTGGGTACTTGTGCGGTGTAGCAGGGGTACTGTGAAGGTGATTATTGTACAGTGTTTAGGCCACTAGAGGGGAAAGAGGGGGTTACAGTGTCCCGGAGGGCTGTGCAAAGGTTAGCTTGACCACTACCAACCCTGACCTCCGGGTGGAGGCACCCGTTTCAGAACTCAGGCCTCTCAACCTGCTACTAAGGTTGAGAATCTTCTCCGGCACCCTCCCAACCCCCCAAGGGAAGGATGATTGGGAGACCTGGATAAATTGTGTTGCCCCTTTGGTACCTGAATGGCAGTGGGCGGAGGCTGAGAAATGGAAAAGGATCATAGAAAGTTTGAGGGTCCCGCCTTAGAAGCTATTACATTTCTGAGGTCCACAAACCCTGATGCATCTGCCCAGAAGTACTTATCTGCACTCAAAGGCAATTTTGGAAGCATTGTGTCAGGGGAGAACTTGATGTGGAAATTTCAAGGTACAAAACAATGGCCAGGCGAAAGTTTGTCTACATGTGTTACTCATCTGGAAAGAGCACTGCAGAAGGCTTACCGAAAAGGTGGGGTAGCCACCAGTAACTTAAACCATTTGAGGTTGGGGCACATACTGCAACATGCAAAGCATTCTAAATTGCAGCTCCTTCAATTAAGGCTCCCAGACAGAAGGGGTAACCCACTGGACTATTGTGACTTGAAAAAAGAACTCTGGGAGGTTGAAGATGAAGAGGGGGATTGTAATTCTAGGGTGAGCTCAGCTGAAGTGATCATGGCATCGCAAGGCCCTTCCGAAGTGGGGACCAATGAGGGTGTGCCTCCATGGGATGAACTGCTGAAGGAGTTCAGGGAAACAAAAAACAATCTCTTTATGAAGGCCTCTCCTGCAAGTACAGGCACCGACCCTTATCCAACTGCATCTGCTATGGGGTGGGGGTGTCCACCCAGGCATCTCATGCTGACAGCAGCTCGAAACTCAATGTCTTGACTATGAAAGTAAGAGAATTGATGAGATGTCTCCAAATGCTCACCACACAGCAGACAGAGATGGCACCAAGGTTTTCAGTTGGTAGAACCACCACCCCAGCTCCCAGTGTGATGCCTCGGCCACCCCAAATCCCAGAAAACATATTTTGCCATAATTGTGGGAAGGATGACCACACTTGAAGAGGGACATACAGCTCCTGGAGAGGGTACAGAGGAAGGCAACTAAGATGATACGAGGACTAGGGGATTTGACGTATGAGGACAGACTTGAGGAGCTCTGCCTGTTTTCATTGGTGGAGAGGAGAGACCGGGAGACATGATTGAGGTCTTCAAGTACTGTACCTCAAGGGAATAAATAGGGTAAACATGGAGGGGATCTTTAGACTAAAGCAGGAGGTATCACCAGAGGGAATGGTTTGAAGTTGGAAGGTGGAAGGGTGAGGGGGGGAGAAGAGGAGGAGGTTTTTCACTGAGAGGGTGGTGGACCCTTGGAATGCACTGCCTGGTGAGCTGATTCAGAGATCCACAGTGGAGGCCTTCAAGAGAGGGTGGGACAGACACAGAAAGTGGATGTATCAGATGATGGCCTGGCCCGGGGGGTTGGGGATAGATGATAGGGGTTTCTGGAACACAAGGGGGGAGGGCCTCGGCACCCAACTAGGGATCTGAGGTTCAAGTAGACTTGATAGACCATAAGGCCTAATCTGCTGGCAATTAGTATGTTAGTATGAAGAGAGAATGCCGGTCCACAAAAGACGTAGTTAAAGTTGTACACAGGCTTCAAGGAGAGCTTCGGAGAATGAATCAGCGGTCAAGGAGTGCCCAAAATGACCACAGTGAGGGTTAAAGAAGTAGTAACTCAAATCCCTATGTGGCTAAATCATCTTTTCAGGCCCCTGCTGCTGTCTCTCCAGACTGGTCCGAAATAGTGGGCCCTTCAATAGAGACTACCGTGGCTGTGAATGGTATTTCTACTCAGGCTGTGCTGGACAGTGGGTCACAAATGACCACTGTATTTAAGGACTGGTATAACAAACACTTATCTGCTGTGCCCTTACAATTTCTGGAAGGCCTACATGTGTGGGGGCTGAGAGACAAGTCTCATCCCTACCTAGGATATGTCCACCTCTGGTTGTCATTTCCTGCAGCTGTAACTGGTGTAGAGGAGCAATTCGAGACACTGGCCTTAGTGTGTCCACCTACTGGACTGTATAATGGGGTTCCTCTGTTAATTGGGACCATTGCCCATATGTTTGGGAGACTGGCACAACTCTGTCGCGAGAGACAAGGGCGACAGACTAGGAGGGCCCTAAGAATTCCAGCTCTGATCAAGAGGGCCTATGATTTGCAACAGAACCCCAAGGGAGTGGACCAGGATGAACCGGTAGGGGTTGTGTGGAAGAAGGATCCTGATTCAATGGTACTGTCCCCTAATGCCCAGTGTACCATTCAAGGGGAGGTCCGCCTCCGCAAAGATGTCAAGAACAAAATACTGATGTTGGACGTGCCAGGCGATGGAAAATTGCCGGAAGGATTATTGGTTAAGCCCAGCATCTTGCCAGCTCATGCTTATGCCTATGCAAGACGAGTGATGGTCCAGATTCATAATGTGGCAGATCGGGAGATCCAGGTGAACAGAGGATGCACCCTAGCTATGGTACACTGCGCAGACACTGCAGTGTTGCTTAGTGACAAAGCCCTGGCAGGGCAGATACAGTGACCTTGACTTGTTTGATTTTGTTGACTCCCCCTTGCCAGCCGAATGGAAGACTAGAATTGGCCAGAAACTTGCCCAGAGAGATCAAGTGTTTTCGTTGAAGGAATGGGAAGTGGGCTGTGTCCAGGGTGCGGAGCATCACATATGCCTGCATGATGAACGGCCATTTTGAGAGAGGTCTCGACGCCTAGCCCCTGCAGACATAGATGATGTGAGAAGACACTTGCAGGAAATGCTCGCGGCTGGTGTGATACAAGAATCCAGGAGCCCATATGCTTCTCCCATTGTGGTTGTGCATAAGAAGAATGGAACAGTATGAATGGGTGTGGATTATCGGACCCTCAACAGGCGGACCATCCCTGATCAATACACCATGCCCCATATACAAGATGCTCTGGATTGTTTGAATGGGAGCAAATGGTTCTCGGTGTTGGATCTTTGCAGTGGATATTACCAGATTCCGATGGCTCTGGAGGACCATGAGAAGACAGACTTCATCTGTCCTTTGGGGTTTTATGAATTCCTGAGAATGCCACAGGGGATATCGGGTGCCTCAGCCACCTTCCAGCGACTGATGGAACAAGCAGTGGGAGACATGAATTTACTGGAATGCCTGGTGTACTTGGACGATGTCATTGTGTTTGGGAGCTCCCTAGAGGAACATGAGAGTCAACTGTTCAAAGTACTAGACTGACTGGAAGATTTTGGCCTCAAGCTGTCCATTGACAAATGCCAGTTTTTCCAAACCTCTATGAAGTATGTGGGGCACATAGTGTCTACAGAGGGGTTAGAGACTGATCCTAGTAAAGTTGAAGCCTTGGCTACTTGGCCCCAGCCCCACAATTTGAAAGAACTATAACGTTTCCTGGGATTCTGTGGCTACTACCGCCGGTTCATAAAGGACTATTTCAAAGTGATTCAGCCACTCTTGAATCTTACGCAGGGTTACCCTCCTACCAATCAGAAATACAAAAAAGGGACCATCAAAGAACCAGACAAAGCATATTTCCACCCAGGTGAACTTTTCAGGTCCCATTGGATGCCTGACTGTGAAGCAGCTTTCCACAAAGTCATATACCAGCTCACCCATGCCCCCATCCTCGCTTATGCTGATGCCACCAAATCCTATGTGCTGCATACTGACACCAGTCTGCAGGGTCTAGGAGCTGTACTGAATCAAGACCATGAGGATGGTTTGAGACCAGTGGCATTCACCAGTAGGAGCTTGACTCAGTCAGAGCAAAACTACCCTGTGCACAAGTTGGACTTCCTTGCATTAAAATGGGCCATTGTCGACCAGTTTCATGATTACCTCTATGGGGCGAAAATATTGGTGAGGACTGTAACCTGTTGACCTATGTACAGACTTCAGCTAAGTTAAACTCCATGGGGCACCGGTGGCTTTCTGCATTGTCAACATATGATTATACTGTCAAATACAGACCGGGCCTGAATCATATTGATGCTGATGCCTTATCCCGGAGGCCCATTTCCAAGAGTGACTGGGTCAGGCTGTCTGAACCTGACATCCGAGCATTGTGCCAAAAGTTTGATAGAAATTAACAGATGTCTATGGACACAGAGGACTGCTTAGCAGATTGCTTGGGCCCCTCTGACACCTACATACCGGCTGCGAATTGCCACTTTTCTGCTCTAGATATTAGTGCACTACCTCAGTTTGACAATGACAGCATGCCTTGGGCTCAATCCCGAGATCCTATGATTCAGCCAGCACTTGATGCCCTTAGTGCAGGAAAAGATGTGTCCAAGTTGCGTTCCTCTGATCTGAGAACCACTTTATTGTTTAAAGAAGGCCCCAGGTTGAAGCTGCTTAATCAGTTATTGTATAGAGAGACAGTAGATTGGGGTGGCCAATTAGACAAGCAACAACTGGTCCTGCCCACAGCCTTCAAAGATTTGGTACTGCGATCCCTCCACAATCATATGGGCCACCTCAGTATCGACCAGACCCTTGACCTAGTATGATCCCGATTCTACTGGCCCAAGATGGGGACCGATGTTGAGCACCATGTAAGGACTTGTAGTCGCTGCATGCAGAGAAAAGCCTTGCCTTAGAGGGCTGCCTCCCCTTGTCAACATTACTACCAGCACCCCAATGGAACTAGTCTGCATAGACTTCTTGAGTTTAGAGCCTGATCAGTGAAACATTGGTAGTGTGTTAGTGGTTATAGACCATTTCACACAGTATGCACAAGCTTTTCCCACCAAAGATCAAAAAGCATCTACCGTGGCCAAGGTGCTAGTGGAAAATTTCTTCGTCCACTATGGTACCCCCCAGCAAATTCACTCTGATCAGGGCCGGGACTTTGAGAGTCGGCTAATCAAAGAAATGCTCTCTCTATGGGGGGTGCAAAAGTCAAGAACCACCCCTTATCACCCGCAGGGGGATCCTCAACCAGAACGCTTTAACTGCACCCTGTTAGACATGCTAGACACCCTCCACCCAAAAGATAAACATAAATGGAGCCAGCAGATTAGCACCTTGGTACATACATACAATTGTACGAAGAATGATGTTACCGGGTTTTCTCCCTACCGCCTCATGTTTGGGAGAGAGGCCCGGCTGCCTGTTTATGTCTGTTTTGGGGTTCCTCCCGATGGGGTCTGAGCCGAAGATTACCTGCAATATGTACAAAAACTGAAAGCTCAATTGAACCATGCCTATCAACTGGCCCAGACAAAGACCACCAAAAGAAATCTAGCCAACAAAGAGAGACATGATGGAAAAGTAAAGGCTCAAGAGCTTAGGCCTGGAGACAGTGTGTTGTTGCAAAATTTAAGATTGCATGGTAAACACAAAATTTCTGATCGATGGCACCATCTACCCCATGTCATAGTTGGAAAGTTGAATGATTTGCCAGTGTATAAAGTGCACCCAGAGAATAACTCCAAAGCTGTCAAGACCATGCACCATAACCACTTGCTACCTACTGATCAAGTTATAATTGAGGCTGAACCTACCGAGATTGATTCCCCTGGACCAGTGACTCATGCTGTGGCAAGAAAGAAACAAAGTCAGCCTGCCCCTGTGGTTGCCGATTTAAGACTTCCCCCACAGCAGACCCAGAATGATAGTAACTGCCAATCTAACTCAGATGACAGTGAATGTGATAATGCCTATTACCCCTCATATGAACTGAGTCAGTTGTTTCGTGGAAATCCTATGTTGAATTATGGGTATGAAGCTGTGCCTTCTGGACTGCCTAATGCCCCGGCATCATCCTTGGAGCCAATGCTCCCTGAAGGTGAAGTGCAAAGTATCACGTCTGAGGATGCTGAATCTTTGTGTATTGTGGAACTGTATGATTTGCCTGAAGGAGAGGCTGATGGTATGAATCTTTCTGGTGACATGCCAGAACTTGAGGAACACTATGAGAGTGCTGACAACCCCCCTTCAGTGCCAGAGAGTCTTCAAAATGAGCCAAGTGTTGTAGAAACAGAGACTACAGAGCAAGGGGCTGACAGTGCTCCCAGTTTGGACAGTCCTCTTCATGCAGAGGCACCCCTCACAAGTCGTGAAAGCTCCAAGACTATTGCTGAAAGTACAGAGACTGTGGTTGTTCACCCCAGAAAGACTGGCCGAGCTGTCAAGCCAGTGGTGCACTTCAGTTACGATTCCCCCAGGATGCCAGTGGATTTGCCTCTCAATGTAGTCCACAAAGGTGGTTATGTCTCTCAGAGCTCATTGCCCAAACTGAGTTTGACGGCCCATTCCAGGTTACTTGTTTTGCCCTCTCACATGGTGCCCCAGCCCCATTCAGACCCAAGTTAGCTGATAGGGAAGGGCCCCCTCTTGCATTGTTTAGAGTACAAGAAGTTATTACATGATTATGTATAGTAATGTTCAATTTACCTGTGTGAAATATGCATAATGTATTGTCAGAATGGAAATGATATAGTGGAGTACATTGAAATGTATAGTAAAGTGACAAGTTATGCCAATTGATCAATCAGGTAGTACTTGTATAACATGCTAATGGTATAAATATCTTGTATATGTTGCATTTTCAATATTATGATGGTACAGACTTGATGCGGACGCCAAGTTTTCCCAGGCAGGGAAGGATGTAACCTCCCTACAAATGGGGGTTCCCAAAAAGTCTTCCTTGAGCTTGCCTAAATGCTCACTGCCAGGCTGGTGTCCTGCATTTTAGCAGTTTAAATGTGATTACCAGAGCCTGTATAGCCTCTGTGTACTGTCTCTTTAAGAGCTGCCTGATTGCAGCTTAAGTAATCCGAGAGTTAGCTCTGTTGAAAGATGTAACAATTTACATAGAAACATAGAAACACAGACTTTGACGGCAGATAAGGACCACTTGGCCCACCCAGTCTGCCCATTTCCCTACCTATTGGATAAGCTGCAGATTCTAGTTAACCAACAGCCTACTTCCTGCAACCCCCCACTATAATTGCCTTATGTCTGACCCATGCATGTTTGAATTACCCCACTGTTTTAGACCCCACAACCTCTCCAGGAAGGCAGTTCCATGCGTCCACCACTCTCTCCGTGAAAAAGAATTTCCTCACATTACCCCTGAGCTGTCCCCCCTCTAACTTTAAATTGTGCCCCCTTGTTCTTACACATCTCTTTTCCTGAAAGATGCTACCCTCCTGGACTTTGTTGATTCCCTTGAGGTACTTAAAAGTTTCTATCATGTCCCCCCTGTCCCTCCTTTCATCAAGGGTATACATATTAAGTTCTCTCAGTCTCTCTTCATATGGTTTCTGATGTAGACCCTGCACCATTTTAGTTGCCCTCCTCTGGACTGCTTCCATCCTGTCTATGTCCTTGCGTAGATGAGGTCTCCAAAACTTCACGCAGTACTCCAGATGGGGTCTCACCAACTGTCTGTATAGAGGGATAACCACTTCCCTTTTTCTACTTGTGATGCCCCTCCTATGCATCCCAGTATCCCCTGGCTCTCCTTACTGACTCTCACATTGCTTACCCACCTTTAGGTCATCTGATATGACTACACCCAGATCCCTTTCCATTATTGTTGTCGTTAGTACCTCCCCTGCTATTGTGTACTCTTCTCCTGGATTTTTATTTCCCAGGTGCATTACTTTGCACTTCTTTGCATTGAATCTAAGTTGCCATATGTCTGACCATTCCTCCAACCTTGCCAAGTCCCTTCTCATCCTTTCTACCCCCTGTGTATCAACTCTGTTACAGATCTTTGTGTCATCTGCAAAGAGCCATACCTTTCCTTCCAGACCCTCTGCAATGTCACCTATAAAGACGTTAAAGAGGACTGGACCCAGTACTGAGCCCTGAGGTACTCCACTAGTAACCCCCCTTTCTTCAGAATGTGTTCCATTCACTATTACCTTCTGTGTCCTGTTGTGCAGCCAGTTTGCTACCCAGACTACCACCCTGGGACCCACTCCCAGGCTGGCTAACTTGATTATTAATCTTTTGTGGGGACTGTGTCAAATGCCTTGCTAAAGTCTAGGTAGGCCATATCCACAGCCCTCCTGGTCAATTACTTTGGTCACCCAGTCAAAGAAATCAATTAGATCTGGTCTGACATGACCTTCCTGCTGTGAATCCATGCTGCTTTGGGTCCTGTGCCCCGCTGACCTCTAGGTACTCAACAATTCTTTCATTCAGAAGTGATTCCATTATTTTCCCTACCACTGAGGTCAAACTAACAGGTCTGTAGTTTCCTGCTTCTGCCTTGCTCCCACTTTTGTGAAGGGGAATCACATCTGCCGTCCTCCAGTCCTCAGGTACCACCCCATCTTACCATGATTTGTTAAAAAGTGTGGTTAGTGGTGTCACTAGGTCCTCCCTTAGCTCTTTTAGGATTCTAGGGTGAATCCCGTCAGGCCCCATTGCTTTGTCCACCTTGAGTTTTAGGAGTTCTTTCAGTACTCTTTCTTCTGAAAATGGACTAGCATCAACCCCACTATCCAGAGTGCTTCTACTGTTTGGTTTAGGTAACTCCTCCTCTTCTTCTTTTGTGAATACTGAGCAAAAGTATTCATTCAGTATCTCTGCCTTTTCACTGTCTCTCTCTGCCCACCTCCCCTCTCCTTTATTAATCTTCACTATCCCTCCCTTAACCTTTCAATGCTCCCTAATGTACCTATAAAAGGTTTTATCCCCCTTCTTAACTGAGTTGGCTATCTTTTCCTCAGTTTGGGTCTTTGCTTTTCTGACTGCCTTCCCCACTTCTTTCTGCTTTAATTGATACAATTCCCTGTCGTGCTCCGTCTGTGATTCCTTATACTTTTTGAATGCAGCCTTTTTCTCCTTAACCTTCACTGACACCTCTTTTGAGAACCATAGTGTTTTTTATTCCGCTTTGTTTTCTTTATTTGTTTCACACAAAGGCTTGTTGCCTCCATGATGGCAGTTTTGATTTTCTCCATTGTTCTTCCACCCTCCTTTCTGGCCATTTGCTAATGCATTCCTCAGGTATTCACCCATTATGCCAAAGTCAGCCCTTCTAAAGTCCAGTATCCTTGTCTTTGTATGGCTTGTCTCCATGGTTTTGTTTATTGTGAAGCACACTGTGCAGTAGTCACTTGTTCCCAGATGTCTACTGAATTCTAAATTTGTGATCCTCTCTCCAATTTACTGAAAATCATTTAGAGTGATAATGATAATGTAGTTTGTCTAACCTGCTTTCTTTGTAGCAAGGACTGTTTTGTTTGTCTCCACTATATTGGTCCTGGACTGCAAATTGAACCAGTCAGTACTGGTGGGACCTAAAATGTAGCCGGACTACAGGAGCTGTCTGAATTCAAAATCTGTAGGAACTGTAGTTGAACTTTTTGCACCTTTTTTGCAACTGAAGGGGGAGCTCTTGCTTTGACTGACAGCCAAATCAGCCAACCAAATCTTTTGGATCTTGGGGAAGTCCCGGGCTGCTTGCAGTTTTCAGTTAGATCCAAGCTGGAAGCAGAACAAGAAGGAGCTGAAGTGATTCTGAGCAGCAATCCTGAGTGGATTCGTATGGGAGAACTCTGAAAAGGCTAAGTTTTTAGCCTGCATGTCGGTGTGCTGCTCCTGGGAGGGAGAGAAGAGAATTATTTTGGACTAAATCCAAGTTTGTGCGACTAAAGTAAGCCACTGAAGTGGGCCAGGCTCAACCTGAAGGAGACCGAAGATTTTGCCGAATGTGATAGACCTGTCAGGAGTTCCAGCTACCCCTAAGCTCCCGGTGTGTGCAGAGACTTTGCGATTGTGACCGGAGAGCGCTTTGCCTGGTACAGTAGAATTCCCTTACATGTTAATGTGCTATGAGCTGCTAGTGGGTCATGAGTTAGTCCCCCACTGTGTGAACTGTGTTCTGCTTGCTGGAAGCTGTATCCAGCCCAAAATGGACTGCATCCAAATTTGTCCATGCGGCCTGGGCCTTGCCAGACTGGCCCAGCCAGACTACCCACTGCACAGAGAAGACATCGACGAGAGACCTGCCTGGGGATCAGCCCCCTCCTCCATGCTTGAACAGGAACGATGCCTCTGCAACTCATGTGGGCCCTGCTTCTCCTGGCATTCCAGATCAACCACCTGCAGTCTCGATTTTCATTCAGCTTGTGTCCAGTCTTGGGTATCATGAGTAAATACCAGGGTAGCTCCCTGCAACAACAGCTTAATCTGAGTGTGTCATCTGATTGTCTTGTTGTTTCGTTTCCTTTTCGAACTGAGCCCTCTGGCTCTGGATAACAAATATTGTGTACTGTGCATGTTGTGTTTTCCATCACAGGGCCCCAACCAGCTGTGACACTGGCCAACCCCGGGCAACAGTCCTGGCTAGCCGATCTCTTCTCCACCTGGGTACCCAGAGGTGTGACTGTGTGGGGGGACTCAAAGCGCATGCATAACTGTTTGATTGATATAACCTTTAAGCTAATTAACTGGATATTGCCCCTCTATTGTAAATCAGATCTAAATTTTTCTGCATGTAATCTGACTGTGATTCCAGTTTGTGCTCAAAGTACTGTACTGTTGCTATTTGCTGTGCATAACCTTGTTTTACTGGGGGTCCCCAGGGTTGAGCCAGAGGAACCAGTCCTGGTGGTAAGTGCAAACAGTGTGGGTACTTGTGTGGTGTACCAGAGCTATTGTGAAAGTGATTATTGTACAGTGTTCAGGCCACTAGAGGTGAAAGAGGGGGTTACAGTGTCCTGGAGGGCTGTGCCCAGGTTAGCTTGACCACTACCAACCCTGATCTCTGGGTGGAGGCACCCGTTTCAGAACTCAGGCCCCTCAACCTGCTACTAGCCAAACAGGCAGGGGTAGTAGCCCTTGGGATAACGCCACCTAGGGGTTACATTATAAAGCATTGTCTGTGGCTATTCAAAGACATTTGTTTTAACCCTTGCAGGGCCGCAGACTGCTGTATCAGTCCAAAATTCCTATACGTTCTAATTCTGTCAGCAGGCTAAGGGTTAAACTGATGATCTAATAAATAAATAAATAAATAAAAATAAACTTCCTTCTGGTGTTGCAATGGTTGTAATTTGTTACTAGTTGCTTTAAAGGTTGTGCCTATTTTGAATGCTTTATGGCAGGACAGCATTTCAGTATGTGAAGAATTCAGTAAATGGCCTTGGAGCTCCAGACTGATAAAGCCACATAAAAACTGATCACTCAGTTCTTCATCAAGGTTGGTTCCCAGTTTACAGGAGGAAGGCAGCTTTTTTAAAGGGGAACTGTCAGCAATAAGATCCTTACACCCAAGTTTGAGGCTGATCCTATACACCCCTTTGTGTGCAGAAACACTTTTTTTTACTTACTGATTACTGCTGTGTAATAAGTACTATCATGCTAATTTAATTTACTTGTAAACTAAAATGCCAGACTCCCCTGCAGCTGACATCAGAGGAGGGCTGCAGCAGTGGGAGATTCAATAGCCTACAGTGAATGTTCGAGTTTTTTTATAAGCTGTAATCTTCTGTTTGCTGGCCTGCTGTTCTCCCGGGGCCAGGTACAGTGACAGAGGACTCTACTAAGTCCCATGAGCACAGCAGGTCCAGCAAACATCTGATTTTAGCTTACAAAATCTTTTAACATGTATACTGCAAGCTATGGAAGGCTTTTGAATCTCCTAGCTCTGCAGCCCTCCTCTGATGTCTGCTAAAGGGGATTCTGGAATATCTGGTACACGAAATGGCATTTTAGAAGTCAGTAAAATTAGTCTAATACATTCTACTATGCTGCAGTAACCAGTAAGTAAAGAAACTGGGATCAGCCTCACACTTGGGTGCGAGGCACTTATTGCTGACAGTTCTCCTTTAAACACACAGTGTAGTCTGCACTAACTTCATTTGGTTGCTGCTTTCAGAGGTGAAACTATCCTTTCAACTATCACATTTGTCATTGGGAAAAAAAGCCTCTCATTGTAATGAGCTCTGCAAATGCAGTCTCACCTGGTTTCTTTGGAGATAAGAGAGCTATAAGTGGGACAAAACTCTTTGCTTCAACCAAAGAATGGAAAATTGCTCTTTTTATTCATCTTTCAGTGTGGTTTATTGTGCTTCCAGAAACTGCTGGAATCTGTCTTCATAACTTAAGAAGCTCTCTTTTGCATCAGCAAATACCAAGTCTGACATATTGCCAGAATGAACCATTTTTCTCCTCTTGCGTCAATCTAATCCTCATTATCACATATTGTTGTGTATGAATAAGAACCAGTCTATGATCACAAAGTGCAAAAATTGTATTGCTTTTATAAGTCAAAGCCACTACAGTATGTATAGAGAATTGCATCTTTAGGATAGTCACTTCTCAAACAAGCCTAACGCAGACACTTTGCTAGTTATAAGATGCAAACTGACAACTGGAGGTTCCTAAATTGTAACAGACAGTCCTACCTAGCAAACCAACCCTATTTTAAATATTACATTTTATACAGTTATTAATTTTATTTTCACCTTCCTGTGTCTGTCATTGATATCTTTATTTATCCTTATTTTGCACTGAAAAATGTTTATATATTTGTTTTGGTTAGTTTAGAAAGTGTAGTGTGTGTGTGTGTAGGTGTGTGTCTGTGGTGCCTCTTTTTTTCTCATTTTCTTATTTTTTTTAAATGGACAGGAATGGGAAGGAGATCAGGAAGGGTGAGGCAGCTAGGATTAGGATCAACTGGAGAGCATTTGAGAGCGGAGTGAGTGAGCCCCCCCCCAAGATCAGGGTGGGAGTTCCGTTGCTCCATTGCAGCAGCAGCAGGTACAGGAGCAGGAGGAGCAGCAGCAGTAGGAGCAGGAGGATCCACAGCCCCCCCCCAGCAGGAGCCCGTGATGTCTGCCCCACTCTCGAGTCCCAATGCTGCCAGTGCCACCCCCAGCAGTTCAATCACCCCTGGCAATATCCAGCACCCTGCCACCATAGCATCTGGCTCTCCCTCCTTCCCTGGGCAATCTGTTCTATGGGAGTTCTTTGATGTAGATCCTGCAGATGAAACAGTGGCCATCTGCAAGGTCTGTGGTTGCACTGTAAAGCGGGGAAACAAGGCAGCTGCCTTGAAACCAGTGACCAGTGGACATACCTCCGGATCCACCACCTGGCAGAGTGGCAGGCAAAGGAGCGTGCTGTGGGTGGAGCACATGATGGTGGTGGTGAAGGAGAGCAGCGGGAGGTGGTCCGTCATGCAGTCATCAGCCACAGACAAGATGACAGGCAGCAGCAGCAGCAGGTTATGTGAACCCCACAACACCTGCCACACATGGAGATGTGATGGCACTGTGGGACGAGGTGCAACAGCTGTGCCAGGACTTCAACCGGTTTTGGCAGGAAGTGAGAGATCGGCTGGGAAATGTTATGTCCAGTCATGAGAAGATTCTCATTGTCCTGTCTGAGCTGCATGAAGGTTGTGGTCCTGGCGCAACTAGTGGCAACAGTGGTGCTGTGCGATGAGTCTGAAAGTGCGACTGGTGTCATCATGACTCATGCTGTGTTTTTGTGTCATTGGCAATTTTATTATTTGTTGTTTATTATTTCCATGCTGTGTCCCTATCCCCCCCATTGTGTACACTCCCTGCCCCCAAAATATATAAAAAGTTATAAAACATTTATTTTCTCTCTGTACTTAATGTCTATTCTCTTTTAATTACTGTCAAATATTTATTTCTAAACTTTTTGTGTTACTGCTAAAAGTTGTTGAGGCCCATATTTCATTCCATCCTTTCACTTGCTCACTCCCTTAATTTTATCCTCATGTACAGGTAAGCATTCACCTTTCTGTGATGACCATGGCCTGTCCCTTTCCTGTTCTGTGTTTTCTTTAAAGGAAATGTCTAAGATTTGGGTAATGGAATTTTAAATGCAGTAGTTCATTACCTTCTTCTGGGAATAGCCATTTGAGCACAGAATGGAATGTTTTCCTTAAGCCAACTATGGGAGGGAAGTGATCAAAAACTGTGCTAAACAAATGGCCAGGCAACCCCTTCAGTTGCTGACCTGCTGCCCCCCCCACCATACTCAGGCAGTTTGTGATGTCTAACCAGGCAGAACACAGGAGTGTGCCACATAGAAGACACTGGATGATATTTTCAAAACAGTTTTATGAGTATTAAAGCAACATTTGTTATAAATAGAAGTCATTGCTTAACTAATATAGTCCCTGTTAGTTGGGCAGTGACTTCCATTTATAGCAAAGGTTTCTTTAGTATATACAGCATCAAACAGTTCAAAAAATTTTCTCCTTTGACTTCCATGTGGCACATCCCCTCCTGCTGCCTGGTTAAACATCAGAAAACATCTGAGTGAGGGGGTGGTCCAGGGCTGGCTGACCAGGAAGTGGAAGAATTCAGCTGGCTCTCTGCTCAGCACAATTTTCAATCTCTTCTATTCTGTAGTGGACTTAATAAAAAAAATTCATTTCTGGGCCCAAATGAGTGTTGCTAGCATAAGGTAATGGACTATTATCTATTGCACCTTTTTACAGCACTCCGAGTCTCAACACATGAGTTCAGTACAGTGTATGTCCCTGGGTGGAGCATGGCACTCCTCCAATTGCCTCGCGGTTCACCTTGTTCAATCGAGAGGGTGAGCCTGCTGTTGTGAATTGAATCTCTCCCTTCCCCCCTTCAGCCAATTACTTTAAAGGCCTTACCTACATCAAGCAGGATTCTGCAACCGGGTTTTCGAGTTCTCTCTCCCTCCCATCACCGAGAGTGCACCCAGTCAGCAGGGACGCCCTGTCTGAGTCCCTGATACTCCTGATACTGGAAGGGACATCCTTAGCTCCTACACTAGAACCTCTAGGCACTGTGGGATGCCTGGCATTTGCATTTCACACCGCTAGGAGACGTATCGGTTGGGAGTGGGACCGCCATCTTTAAGAGCTACATCGCGCTTCTTGCAATGTTTCCGGCATCACAGGCTGCTCCAGTGTTATCTACAGGCAATCCACCTTTAAGATGGTGGCAGCCAATGGAAAACCCCACCTAAGATGGCAGAAACGAGAGGGTAATCCTTAAAGGGTCAATACTCTCAATACTTTTTTAAAGGGGAAACGGAAAACATATAACACATATGTTAATATGATGAAAGGTCACATTAAAGATCAACAAGTTATAAGCCTGCCTTTTAAAAGAGAGAAGCAGGATGCATATCCTCCAGGCCTCTAAATGATATAGTGATTTTTTGATGATATTCTAATCACTCAGTAAGTCGCAACCTGAATCAGACAATATCCAATACTGATTATATTTTTCAGAAAATAAAATGGCATCTAGAAGAATATGCAAAAAATGCCCCAATATTCTTATGGCTTCAGATAACAGGGATCTTTGCTTCCTATGCATGGTGGACACTGAGCCAAGAGATTTTAATTTAACCTTGGGGTCCACAGATGAGGATCTCATGCAGGACAGCGCATCCACCTCATCTCAAAGCATGGTGGTGCAATTATTTCAAAAAGTGCTGGAGAGAATCGATGCCATGGGCCTGGACAAATGGCCCTGCACCCCAGAGAAAAACCCATCACTCAAAAGACCAAGGGGTGCTAGTTGTCCGATCCCAGGTGACGTTTCAGAGCCAACTCACTCAGGGGATGCAGACCCAGAGGAGGAAGAAGAGAGTGAGGAGAACATGGCCGCTAGCCTATGCTCCTTCGACATTATCCTAGAACTCATCAAGGTGGTCTGTGAGATGCTCAGGATCGATGAGCTGATAGAACAACCAGACAACAGATTGGACCCCCTAGTATGGGAAAGAAAACAATTATCCACATACTTCCCCATATGGAAGGCCTTGTAAAGTATACTGGCAAAGGAATGGGAGGCACCAGATCCAATCAAAACCAGGGAGAAGGATACCTTCAAGAGGAAGTACCCACTGACTCAGGAGAAGGAGAAGGCTTCGGTCGATGGCTCCAAGGGTAGACTCAGAGGTCTCTTCACTGAGCAACAAGATGGTACTACCATCCGAGTCCACGTCTGCCTTAAGGGACTCCATGGATAGAAAGGTGGATGATATCATTAGGAAGGTCCACAACATGTTAGTCATAAATATGAGAGCATCCATGGCCACCACTTATTCATCCAGAGTGGTCCTCTGATGGTTGGAAGTAGCATGCCAAGACATTCCCGAAACCAGCACTCATGGGACCACCATGGACTATGCAATACAAGTGATAAAGTATGTGGTGGATGCCACAATTGACAGCTTCAAGATGGAGTCCAGATCAGCAGCATCAATTAACAGAGCCAGAAGGCACATTTGGTTCAATCTCTGGAACGCTGACCAAGAGTCAAAATCTAGGGTAATGAAGCTGCACTTCTCAGGTGACAAAGTATTCAGCCCCAGAATAGAAGAATTTGCTGTCAAGAAGGGAATCGACAGGGACAGCCAAGGAGGACAGGCCACCTTACCATCCTTTCGGAGCAATAGGTTTCATCCTTATTCGAACAGGGGCAAGAGAGGACAAGGTTACCAAGGACAGGACAGGCACTCATTTGGTTTCAAACCAAACTTCTTCAATCACAAGCCAGTAGTTATGGGTTGAGGGCCTACCACCACCACCGCTACCACCTCTATGCCAGTCAGACATGAAAAGTTGTGTCCCCAGACAGAAACTACTTTCCCTAGGTAAATACTGTTCCTGCACATGCCAGACAAGGCATTGAAAATCACAAAAGAAAATTGCAAGAGAAGATAAATATGATTCTGATAGTTCTGGGTTGAGGGCCTGCCACCACCACTGCTGCCACCTCTATGCCAGACAGACATGAAAAGTTGTGTCCCCAGAGAGAAACCGCTTTCCCCTAGGTAAATACTGTCCTGCACACAGCAGACAAGGTGTTGAAAATCACATAAGAAAATTGCAAGGGAAGATAAACATGATTCTGGTAGTTATGGGTTGAGGACCAGCCACCACCACCCCACCACCACCACCACTGCCACCTCTTTGCCAGTCAGACATGACAAGCTGTGTCCACAGAGAGAAATCACTTTCCCTAGGTAAATACTGTTCCTGGACATGCCAGAAAAGGCATTGAATATCACATGAGAAAATTGCAAGGGAAGATAAACATGATTCTGGTAGTTATGAGTTGAGGGCCTGCCACCATCACCCCGCCACCACCATCACTGCCACCTCTATGCCAGTCAGACATAAAAAGTTGTGTCCACAGAGAGAAACCTCATTCCTGCTGCCAAATGCTGCTGTTGCACCACCCATAGAAGTTGGGGAATACAACATTAGAAAAATTGAAGAGAAGCTAAACATTGCTGCATAGTTCTGCAAGGCTGAGCTTTTATCATCCCATCCCAGTAATGCAACACAAATATCAAGTTGCTGTATTGACAGTGAGAATGGAGGGCGTAACTTAAGGAAAGGGTGTTTTGCTGCTCCTGCTGCTGTGAATATATGAACTCTTACTCGCTATGAAATTGGAATTGTGATGCTGATACATAGTGCAATGGTAAGTATTTTTTAATTTCTTTATAATGGGGGGGTACTGATACTCAGTCAAAGGCTAATATGTCCGTACTGCTCTTTCATTCATTTCAGTTATGGGTGCTAATGACATCATACTGCTGCTGCCAGGCAAATACAATATAGATTTTTTTTTAATTCTCAACATTTGCCAACCAAGAAGGTAAGTATTCTTTTTTGGGGGGAGGCCTTGCTCCTGTGCCATTAATACATTGATTGTAAATCACTGTCTCTGCTCTTCTTCATTACAGGTATTACTTGTGCCTGTAATTTCTGCCAGTGAGAGGCTGGATTCCACAAGCAAATGATGATGACTGACTAACCCAGGGCCATGATGAGCACCATCCACCTGTATCCGTGGTATTGCATCTTGCAATGTAATTATTATTTCATTTACCTTTGATGGAGGTGTTGGCATTTTCAGTGTAAATTGTGCCTGATGCAATAGTCAATATTTCCTGTTACTGTTGTTATAATGTCAGGTACAGTGCTTTCCAAAATGTGCTGGATACTTGAGTTGATGGAACTGAGAAGATGGAGATGGCTTGCTTGCCCGGTGATGCACCTGGTGGTGTGCCAAACAGCTTGCCTCATTGTTGTACCATTAATGGGGTGCTCCTTGACTGGGGATTGCCAATGGCACTCACAGGTGCTGCACGACAGACCTCAGCACCTTTTTGGTTTTTCATGACTGTGGTAGTGATCATGCTTTGATTTGGAGTGGTAGTCCTGCTGCTAGGACCACTACTTGGCCCACTTCCAGAATCCTCCTCATCCAGTACCACACACATGTCCTCCTCCTCACCTGCACCTCCATCTCTCTCATGTAGTGCTGGGTATATTTGGCTTACATTGCCCGCTGATTTGGATGGACCAGAACCACTGGCACTGGCTGCCTTCTGGTGTTGATGCCACCTAATTGGGTGGTTGTTTTTAAGGTGTGTATTTTGCCACCTGTGCCGAGGTGACTATCCTTCTTACCCCTACTTACTCGGGTTTGACACAGTTGGCAAATTGCTACTGTCTCATCAGATGGGTCCAGTACATAAAAGTTCCACACTAGGGATTTATGAGGCCTTGTATTTACTTGGTGCCAAGATGACTGGGATAGCAAAGGAGAAGATTTGCTCTTTGTTATGTTGTGGGGTGACTGTAAACATAGAAAAATGGGAGAAACAGTGCTGGGGTGTCCTTTTCCATTGCAATTATAGCAGTTAAGGCAACAGGAAAGACACATTTTTGCCCTTTTCTTTTCAGGCTCCCATGAGGGATCCATGCCATCTGACACATCATCCACATCACAGTCTGCAAAAAAGCTGTCATTATAATCATCCTCTGCAGGTCTGTCCTCCTCAGTAGCAACAGACTCTATGACAGGCACAGACACCTCCTCTTCATGGCTGGTGTTCTCATGTTGCTCCACATGTACCACCTCACCCTCACCCACTGCCACTGGACACAAATTATCATGCTCTGCCTCCGACCCACCATCACCAACAGCACCACTTTCAAATTGCAATTCAAAACCAACTGCCTCCATGCCAACAGTTGTTTGTTTGGTGGTGGTGCTGCTGCTTCCTGTCACTGTGTCACTTGACATTGACACATCTGTCACCATGTCTGCCACGGATTCGGCAGAGAAAAACTTAGAGGCAGGAACGCCAACACCAGCGCAAAATACATTGCTGCTACTGCTACTGCCTGCCATAGAGTCAACTGAATGCTGTCCCACTGCTCTCACTGACATATTTTTGGTTCCTGCACCACTATTAGGGACCGCAAATTGAGCAATGTTCTTTGTGGCTGCTGCATGGCCTCTCCCTTTAGTTTCCCTTTTCTTCCCAGTCATTCTTCAGTGAATGCAGGGACACAACTCTCAAGCTGGTTAAATCGCAATCAGGAGGGCAGTGATTTTCTCCCTAGCATAGGTGTGCACGCAGGGGCACACAACAATCACTCTGGTTAAATTTGCAGTCAGGAGGACATTGATTTTTTTCCCCTAGCTCAGGTGTGTACACAGGGACACACAACAATCACTGTGGTTAAATTTGCAGTCAGGAGGACAATAATTTTTTTCCTAGCACAGGTCTGTACACAGGGACACACAACAATCACTCTGGTTAAATCACAGTCAGGAGGACAGTGATTATTTTTTTAAATAAAGGTGTGCCGGCAGGGACACAACAATCACTCTGGTTAAATCACAGTCAGGAGGGCAATGATTTTTTTCCTAGCACAAGTGTGCATGCAGGGACACACAACAATCACTCTGATTATATTTGCAGTCAGGAGGACAATGATTTTTTTTTGTAAATCAAGATGTGCTGGCAGGGACACGACAATCACTCTGGTTAAATTTGCAGTGAGGAGGACAGTGATTTTTTTTCTCAAGAAAAGACAGGGCACTGGCCCACTGATTTGATTCTGAAGACAAGTGTTCCTTCTATATTGCTCCTACTCTCCCCCACACAAGCCCCCAAACCACTACTTCTCTATTAACAGAAAACTAAATATGTCAAGTAAAGAATACAGGAGAAAATCAGCAGAAAACAATACTGTGTGTGCAAAGGGAACTCACAAACACAGTTTTGAAGCAATTTGACCAACAAAATGCTCTTTTATATAATGTTTTTAGATTTTGACTCTAAGCTACAATCACAAGCTCTGTTCTCTAAATTTTACTCTGCACACTACACTCACAGAATGACCAAACTAACTTCTCATTGGCTGTTCAGCAACATGTGACCTCATATCCCATGGTACATTGCAAACTTTGCTTTTCATGCTGAACTTCAATGGTGAAGTTCCAGCTTAGTGGATCTGGGACACGTCTACTATTAGCTTTAACGTGTTTTGAAGTTTTTGACTTCGAAATTTTGCGAATCCGCCAATAGTCTTCAAAGACATACTCCGAAACACAGAAAATTTCATGGAAAAGTGGAAATCTATGAATTTTTACATTGAGCAAATTTTCCCAACTTCACACACCTCTAGTTGAAAATTGGAATGTTGCTGGAGGAGAACTGGGGCCTTGAACAACAAACTGGCTTTGAGATTTCACTACAGTGATTATCAAAGGGCAAGCAACCATAAGAAGGCAGAGTTTTTGTCGAGGGAGATTGCTGCAGGAAGGAACAGACCAGCTCTGCTCTTTTGGACTGTAGACAGGCTACTTCATCAAGCCCGTTTGTAGCCAAAAAGAGCAGTTTCAACCACACAGTGCGAAGAGTTTGCTCAGTTCTTTTTTGACAGGGTGCCCTCCATGAAGAGCAGGATATCTCCAGTGGAGCTTGATCTGTCCTGCAGTATAGAGTCTCGTAGGGACAGAAGCACTCTGACTGTCTGGGATGAGTTTTGGCCAGTGGGGATGGCTGAGGTCATCGAGGTAATTTCAAAGCTGTGGCCCACTTTTTGTAAACTGGACCTGGGTCAGACCCATCTCCTAGTGGGATGTGCTGAGTCCGTTGGCCGAGTATTCACTGAGATTATCCGGTGATCACTCTCAGAAGGCCTTTTCCCTAATGCCATGAAGGAGGCGTTGGTGAGGCCGCTACTGAAGAAACCATCACTTGACCCAGACATCTTAGTGAATTACCAACCTGTCTCTAATCTTCCATTCTTGGGGAAGGTAGTGGAGAAAATGTTGGCTTTGCAGCTCGAGGCTCACCTGATGGCTTTTGACATCTATGAGTCATTCCAGTCCTGATTTAGGATAAAGCATAGCACTGAAACAGTGTTGGTCAGGGTACAAATGATCTTCCCAGGGTGAGAGACAGAGAGAAATGGTCAGTTCTCATTATCCTGGATCTCTTCTCAACATTTGACACCATAGACCACATGGTGCTGCTTGATCACCTGACAGAGCTCTGTGGAGTCACCGGCAAAGTCATCAGCTGGTTTGAGTCTTTTTGATAAGCAGGATGCAATGGGTTGTGATGAGGAATTTCTCCCCTGCTTAAAGCTCCTGACCTGTAGAGTGCCTCAAGGCTCAATGTTGTCACCCATGTTTTTTGCAGTAGAGCTGTGCAGAATGGAAAAATTCCACATTTGTGGAATTTTTATGAAATTTCATGAAATTCCATAAAACATTGCAGAATTTCATTAGAATTTTGCAGAATATTTTAAATTTAGTAATTTGGTGGTAACTTGGCTGGCGTTTAAGCTAGAGCTCAGATATTTGGCATGCACATTCTTTGAGTAGAGGGCCAATAATTTTCTAAATATCCTGATATTTGGATAAAAAGTTTCAAAATTATATGTGCTCAAAATCTATCATTTTATTTTTTGTGTGACATTTCATGAAAATTTTTGTTTGCATATACCTCAGCCATTTATTGGGTCAGAGATCATTAAACTTGGCATGATTTCTTGATGATTGATGTTCTAATAATGTGCCAGATTTCATGACACTATGATGCATTGTCTCACAATTATATGTGTTCAAAATCTGTCATTTTATTTTTTTGCAGGAAATTTCATGGAAAAATGTCATCTGCATATAACTCAGGCACCTTTGGCACCAGACATGTATAAATTAGCATGAATGATCTTTTTGTAATGCTTACAGAATTTTCTAAATATGGAGACAATTGGATTAGAGATTTCTAAGTTACAGGGTTCAAATCTTTGCCATGTAAATATTTGCAAAATTTTGTGAAAACTCAAAAATGTGGATGTTTGTAACTCCTATACTCTTGCAGGCTTATATTTAACATTTGACATGCATAACCATAGTCAGTGTATCCTGGTGTCTAACACAACTGGATAAATTGGTAACATTTTCTCACATATTTATAGTAGCATATAGACTAACCATCCAGAATTCTTTTTGTGGAATTTAACATTAACAGTGCACGTATCTAGTTCATTCGATAAGCTGGGCTGAGCTTTTTTCAGTCCTAGGGCAGGATTTTTGAAAGATGGCACAGCGCGTGTGTCCAGCCCTGTGCCATGGGACTTTGAATTCGGCTATGCGCCAATCCCCTTTGGTGCAACTGCACCCAAATTTCCATTACCGGGTGCAGTTGCGACAGTTTTTGTGGTTTACAGCTGCTTGGGCCAATGTTCTGGCTCAAGCACCGTGACTTTGTCCTGGAGGATGGCACAAGCAAAACCACACTTCTTTGGTCTAAGGACCTCTGCCAGATGTGAAGGATGGAAATTCCCGCATGTTGCCCGGTGAATGCCGCAAGCCCCATGCGCCATATGTTGGGCACACCAATGGCTTGCAGCATTCATTCATGATGGAAAATCCTGCACCTGCTGTTCCTCTCTAGGTGACTATCCCCAACCCTTCTCTTTTGGCATAGCCAGACTGACTCAGTAGAACTACTGATCCCACTGATATCCGCTTTGTTCTTTACGGTAACAAACTGCCTTAAAACATGAGTCACCTACTCCTTTTCCTATTGACCTACCCTGTTGGAATAGCCAGCATTCTTCCTTTCTGATACCTCAGACATTGTCTCCCCCCCACTACATCTTTTTCAGTACCTCTAAGTCCCAGACTTGCATGACATCAGGCTCCCTGAATCATAAATTTACTGGATGTGATCCTTAAATATCCTGCATTCAAGTTGGAATTGATGAAACTATGTGCTTCCTTGCTCCAACCTGGAGGTCTACCACTGTTGTGCTACTCAGCTCAGCTGTCCATTTTTTGGTGAAACTGTGCATCTAACTCCTTAACCTGGTGACCTCCTGCACTACCTGCCTCTCATACTCCTATTTTTTAATTAGAATCTTCCAGATAAGGCTGAGTGAAATTAGCAAATTCCAATTTTATGGAGTTTTTCATAAAATTCTATAATTTTCTCAAAGACTCATGGGATTTGACTTTAAGTACAGATGTTATTTTATAGAGCTGTGCAAATACCATTTTCCAAATATTCGTCCAAATATTCGATATTCGGGTCCCACATATTCGATATTCAGTATTCAGTATTTAGTCAGGAAAGTTGTCTTATTAGATAATTGCTACAAAAGTCCTTAAAATGGCTTCAGGAGAGGTCATGGCACTTTGACTTGTACACTGGTGTCAGAGGCTGGCTTGTGCTGCTGGTGCTTCAGGAGGAGGATGCAGAGGTCACAATCTCTATATGGTCACAAAGGTCTCAAAAGGTACTACAAGAACAACATAAGCCGCACCTGTAAATAATTGTGACCATTAACAAAATAAAGTAATAAAACATAATGATTCCAATAGTATAGCACTGGAACTTCAACAGGCCATAACTCCATCGATATTTGGAGTTAAATAACAATCTCTAAATGGTCACAAAGGTCTCAAGGGGTACTACAAGAATAACATATGCTGCACCCTTAAGTAATTGCGGCTATTAATAAAATCAAGTAGTAAAAGTTACTGGGTCATAATAGAGCACCAGGAAGAGTGCTGAAAGTACCCCACTGTGCAAAACATGAGAGAGTTTAGGGTGACAGGAATTAGAAAAGCAGTGGGGAATTGCTGCTAACCCTGTCACTCTGCAGAGACCCACTGGAGGAATTGAGTTGCTTTGTGCTGGGGTGCTGGTTGAGCTGCTCCCATGGTGGAATGGCTAGGGTACCAACATGCGGCAGAGCAGGAGACCTGAGACCATGGTTCAGTTCCAGCCAGGTCTACTCCTGCTGCAACTATCTGTATTGATTCTAAAAATATTATTTCCCCCTCCTGATTTTCTCCCCATCCCTGAAGTCCATGACTTCCCCGAGTTGGTTATTTTAAGTCCGGGGGGCGTGGGGAGTGCAGGGGGCATTGGCTCCCGCATAAAACAAAAAGTCTGTTTTCAATGGGGTTTGCTCTTGTAGTCAGGTCACTGTTGTTCCCAACCTTGTATGTGTGTGCCGTTGTTTTCCTTGTGGCATGTATTGCCGTGCGGTTATTGTCTGTGGCAAGATGACCTCGTGCCCTAATAAAACATGATTCCAATAGGATATCACTGAAACTTCAACAGGCCATAACTCCCTCTATATTTGGAGTTAAGTGATAAAGGCCTCAAGGGGTACTAAAAGAATAACATATGCTGCACCCTTAAATAATTGTGGCCATTAAAAAAAGCAAGTAATAAAACATGATGATTCCTATAGGATAACACTGGAACTTCAACAGGCCATAACTCCATCAATACTTGAAGTTAACTAACAGTCTCTATATGGTCACAAAGGACTCAAGGAGTACTACAAGAATAACATATGTTGCACCCTTAAATTACTGTGGTAATTAAAAAAAGCAAATAATAAAACACAACAATTCCCATAGGATAGCACTGGAAATTCAACAGCCCACAACTCCATCAATATTTGGAGGTAAGTGACAATCTCTATATGGTCACAAAGATCTCAAGGGGTACTACAAGAAATGATGGTGCTTCATATGCAATAGATAGATAGTGGCACCAGAGCACTGTTCTGACAGCAATCGAGTAATGGACTGCTTATACAAGCAAAGGACAAACAAGCATACCTTGTTTTTGTCACCACAATGTGCATCCACTTCATCATTTCCCTGCTGTCAGTGGTGCTTCTTACCCAACTGGATCAGCAAATTGCTGTCAGAACAGTATGCTGGTGCTGCTTGCTAATTTTCAAGAATGGTTCCTGCTATTCTGCCGGCACCACAATCTTCCTCCAATACGGTGGATGGGTGGCTTCAGCTGAGCCATTGGAGTTCACACTCAAGTGTCTCTATATATTGAACTCTATGCTACTCACTCGGAGTGAGGAGATCACATGGTGTTCCTGGCTGTAAGCTCCAAAAGCAGCCTCTGATTGGTAAACAAAGCTCAGTGAAATTTTTAAATCTAACCCACCGAGTAGTACATTCTGAATAGTGGCTGAATAGTGCACTATTCAGAACGTCCATCCAAATATTCGGCAAGCCTACTATTCATGATATTTGGAAAATACTATTTGGTCCATGTACAGCCCTGTTATTTTGCAATTTCTGGCAGCAAGCAATTAATAAAATTGGCATGTACATTCTCCTTGCAAGGTCTTAGAATCTGCTAAATTTCATATTAATGCATTCTCTAGTTTTAAAGTTTATGGAGCTTAAATTTGTAATTCATATAGTTGCAAAATTTCATTTTTAAATGTTGTGAAAGTTTGATTACTTTTAATTCAATCCCCTTTAAAGCTGCAAATATGAACATTTTCAGAAATGACCATGTGGTATAGTAGTTTAAATGCTTCAACTCTAGTTAAATTTGGATATGTTTTTAAATTAGAGGGAAATAACTGAAATTTAAATTTTGGCAATATGTCCCATTTGAAGCTAGAAATCTGAAACTATGTACATGTACAAATGTAACGATAACCTGTATACCTGTAAAATTTTATAACATTCCAGTTAATACTATCAAAATTATACTAAAGTTACAGAAATCAAAATTTTGACAAAATGTCTGAATACCTATAACTCAGATCCCATTGAAGCTTGAGACTTAAAAAATGGTGCATATACCCAAGATGGGCATTTCTCTAACTCCAGACATTGTGGAGAAATTTGTGTATGAAATTTTAAAATTATTTCAAAATAACTGAACACTTAATTTTCATCAAATGTTTGGCCAGCTATACATCTGCCCCCTTTCAACCTACAAATCTGAAATGTGGTACACATTTGTATATCATGCCATTTTGTTTATGTCCAAATCTGGTGTTAGTTGAATATGTAATCTTACAATTACAGCAAAATAACTAAAATTTTAAATTTAGCAGAATTCTGCAGAATGTTCATGAAAATTCTGTGAAATTCCATGGAATCGGAATGGTCATTTCATAGGCATTCCTCAGGCAGAATTTTATATTCTGTACAGATATAGTTTGTAGTGTACATGCTGCCCCTGGGTGACATCATTAGGTGTTACAGTCTGGGTTTTTACTGCTATTGAGATGATGCCCAGTTGTATATGTCCTTTGCCCCTGGGACATCTGACGCTGTGGACATGCTAAATAACTGCCTGAGATCCAGGAATGGATGTCCTCTAACTGGCTGAGGCTTAACCCAGATAAGATGGAGGTACTAGTGATTGTACCTGGTCGTCGGTGGGATGTGGTCACCACCAGAGCAGGAAAAGGGTTGTTCCTGGGGTCCACCACACTGGTGGCAGCCACTAAGGTGTGAAATCTGGGCATCATCCTTGATGACAGCTTGACACTGGAAACTCAGGTGTCTGCCATCATCCGGAGTGGTATTTACCACTTAAGGAATGTCACTCAGATTAAACCCTTAATCCTGCCTGATGACCTGCCCTCACTGGCACATGCTTTTGTTACATCCAGGCTCGATTACTGTAATGCTTTTTACTTTGGGGTTAGTTAAGACAACCTCTGCAGGCTGAAGCAGGAGCAGAACACTGTAGCCAGGTTATTGACAGGCCTTTTGAGGTCCACTCATATAACTCCAGTTTTGCGTGAACTGCACTGGTTGCCGATCAGGTGGAGGATTGCCTTCAAGGTGGGCTTGCTCATCTATAAGGCCCTATATGGCTCAGGTCCTGGCTATCTGTCTGACCATCCTGAAACCTGTCTTCCTGGTGTGCTCACTATGTTCTTCAGTGGAGGGCCTCCTTGTCCTCCCCAGGGCACAGTTAAAGATGTTGGGAGACCGTGCCTTCAAAGTGGCGAGACTAGTATTGTGGAATTCCCTGCCACAATCATTAGGAGAGGCCCCCTCCATGGAAACTATTAAGCAGGGCCTTAAGACACATCTCTTTAATTAGGCATTCAATGTCCACTAATTTTAATAAAAGCTGAAGGAGTTTTAAGATCACTATTTATGGTTATTATTTATTGTATATTTAAAATATTTTATGACCTGGATTTAATATGATGTATTTTATGTGTAAATTGTCTTCACCTCTATTTAAAGCACCAAGACCCTCTGGAATTGGGGACTTAAGAAATAAAATTGACTTGACTAGCACTGAGCTGCAAACCTGGAGAACTGGGTTTGAATCCCACAGCCACCACTTGTTTACTGTGTAACCATGAGCAAGTCTCTTAACTTCCCTCTGCTCCCAGTATGCACCTGGAAACAAACCTTGGCTAAGTGTGTCTTTCCTGGCCAAAAGTTGTAAGCAAAACAACAAAAAAAGCTGCTCTGTCACCAGCATGTCTTATCTTGGGTGACCACTGTAAAATAAACAAAAGATGGCACCATCCATCACAATGTAGCTGCATTAAATTTACTTAACCAAATAGCGCAAAACTACTCAGATCAGTGCCATATGGTGAGGATGCCAACCATCTCAGCAAACAACAGCCCTTTTCTTCTGAGCTGGTTGGCATCTTGGCATCCCCATATGGCAGCTACATTGTGGTGATTGGTGCCATCTTTGGTTTGTTTTGACACAGATAAAAGGCTGTCAGACAAAGAATGATTTGTTTTTACCCTTCAATTGGATTGGGTGCTCTCTGAACTATTCAGCATCATGAATAGTCTAGCTACACAGCCTTCATTTCATTAATGGGTCTTAAAATGTCACAACATTTCTCAGAAATTATCTTTGTAGGTTTCAAAAGTAATGACATTTCCCTTTCTCTATGGGGTAAATCAGGCACCACATCAGACAGATTCCTGACCCTCTCTTTCCCTGTCACCATTACTTTCACTTGCAATCATGTCTCCCTTTTCCTGGACCCTCCCACATTGAGCAAAACAGCCAGTCTGATAAATACTCCTGCTAGGAACAGGGTGTAAACTGCAACATTACACTACAAAACAGTAACCATACCCTTCTTGACTCAGCCCTTGTCTCCACACCTGAGTGTTAGAGCCACACTAATATTTATATATTCTTATAGTGACCACTCCCCAATATTCTGTGTTTTGAATAACACCTCGCCCAGACCTCCTCCCAGAATATTCATGGCCCGTGATTATTCCAAATTTAATGTGAGTTCCTTTACTGCTACTCAGTCGGGTACACACTGGACAACAATTTGAGCTCTTCCTGATGTGGATTCTGTCTTGTAGTTCTTTTTGAGTAACTTTCAATCTGCTGCCAATGCTCATGCCTCCATTAAGTAAATCGTGGTCAAGGGTCAACAGCTGAGGTGGCTTGATCACAACCTTAAGAAATTAATGATGGTGCGAGATAAGGTCTGGTGAGTCTTCAAATGCTCTGGTCTAACAGCTGATTGGGTCAAGTACAGGGGGCTCAGGAATATCTGTAAAAAGAACCTGAAGGCTGCCAAAAGAAAATACATAAGGTACCTGCAGGATAGAAATTTATCTGATCCCAAGCAGTTCTGGTTACAAATAAATGCACTTCTAAAAGGTAGTGCTGGCTCAGTAGAATGCAACATAGTAGTGGACAGGAAGCCCCACTAGGACCTTGCGGATACTACAAATGCCTTCAACCAGTTTTTCACTGACCTTAATAGGTTACAACCTCCCTCTCATGGTTTCACTATTCACACTCCTGAATCTGCCAAATTCCATGAATTTATGCCCGGAGTTCCATTTCCAGAAAGTAAAGAGAAAAGAAGTGTTGCCTCCCTTAATACATTTACAGGTCAAGGGTTTGACTGGATATGATAAACTCAAGTCAAGGCTCTTAAAGATAGCTGCCCCTGCTATTGCCTCTCCTGTTACTATGCTGATTAACAAACCCCTATTTGAAGGGAGAATTTCTGATAGCTGGAAAGTGGCTACAAGGGTGGCCCCAAGGAACCTGTTGAAACTGTCACCCCATTTCCCTACTTGACCAAAATACTTGAAAGGCTAATTTACAACCAGCTGCAGCAGTATCTGGAACAGCATCAGCTTCTGACAGATAGGCAGCACAGTTTCTGGAAACACAATGGAACATACACTGCATTGGTTAAGTTGTCTACCAATATTCTAAGGGCCTTGGATACAGGGCAATCAACTGGTACTGTCTTTATTGATCTCACCAAAGCATTTGATTTGGTTGCCCATGCCCTCCTATTAGGTAAATTAGAAACTGCTTGGTCTGGATAATCTATCCTACATATTGTTCTCTCATTACCTAACTAATAGGTCTCAATTGGTTAAAGTGGAAGGGTGCCCAGTCTACACAGAAACTGATAATGTATGGTGTTCCACAAGGGTCTGTCTTGGGTCCTCTGTTGTTTTCTCTCTTTATTAATGATATGACTCATAACTTTGGAACGGCTAACTTACTATTGTATGTGGATGATGCCATGTTGTACAGGTGCTCTGATGATGTTGCACAACTCAGTAGTCTTCTTACTAGTGACTTCAGAGAATTAGAGGAATGGTTTGCTAGTAACAAGTTAGTCCTGAATACCAAGAAAACTAAAAAACTTTGGTCCCAGACACCTTGGTCCCACTAGCATTTGTTACCGATTCCCATGGCCACAGGGGCTCTAACTGAGGTTGTTGACTCCATTACATATCTTGGAGTGTATATGGATCAGTAAGTCTCCTTTAAGCTCCACATTGATCATGTTTTGAAGTTCCTACACCAGGAAATTGGGTTACTTTACCGGCTAAGCAATTATCTGCCCAATAACTCCAGGTTTACTATTGCCAACAGTATGCTACTCCCAGTTCTGTAATATGGAGATCCACTTCTTCAAACAGTTCTATGTGATGTGGGTGACCATGGAAGGGTGACCCACAGAAGGGCAAAGGCAACCAAGTGACCACAGGAATGGCACCCACGCAAGTGCGGCATGTGTCAGAACGGTGACCACAGCAATAAAAAAAAAACGCTACCACAACACCACAGGGGAACAAGGACCAACAGAGGATGCACTGAGGGTGACCAGACTCAGACAGAATGGACGCACAGATGGCAGGCACGATGACAGATGGGGCAGGTGGTAGCACACACACACACAACTGGACAGAGGACAAGAGGGACAGCAATGGTGCGGAGGGCAGGGTGAGTGGGGGGGATGGAGACATGGACAGGCACACATGGGGGGGCTGTGAGGCCAGCAGGACACTGACAGCTGTGGCTGTCCATGGCAATGCATGGGGTGGCAGTGGCACAGCAGTGGGAAGGAGGTCGGGCACAGGCAGGCAGCGCCATGGTGCAGGGGGCCACATGCAGGATGGGCTGAGATGTGCAGGCAGGAGGTGTCAGTGAGTGTACATGGTGCAGAGCTGGCGGCCAGGCTACCATGACACTGGGATCCAGGGGTATGGGGGCACAGGAGCGGCACCTGGGGCAGTGCATGGGAGGGGAGCACACAGTGGATGGGTGCACAGGCTAGCAAGAACGTGGTACAGCACAGAGGCAGACAGGGCAGGCTGCAATGACTGAATGGAGGAGTGGTCAGGCGAGGCAGAGGGAACCCAAGTGGACTACACTTTCATCTGAAAGTTGTGTGCAAGACCTCGGAGGTAGTCCATCCTACTGCGCACTCCGTACTGTGCCACGATGGCCTCAATGTGGCGTGTCAGGTCCCTGTACTGCCTCTTAGGCTTGTTGTCCCCTGCACTGGAGATGAGCTGTTCCATGTACACAGTGGTGAGCCGCTGCTCCTCCATGAGGCAGTCTAAGAACTGCCAGATGTTTCGGGTGACAGGCACTGAGCTGGGTGTTGAACGCCCGGTGCCAGCCCTCCACCACATTGTTAGTCCATGCCTACATGCTGCGCACCGCCTCATATATGTTCCACATGGGCACATGGAACAGTGGGCGATGCCGTGCTGTATGCCCCACTGGGAGGCAGACCCAGATGTCCTCCATGTAGTCCAGCAGTGGATGCAGGAGCTCCTCATTCAACTGGTAGTAGGGCATGTCCACCAACACCCCATACACCATCGCCATATCATCCAGTGGCATGAAGGCAAGTGCAAGGAGCATGTGGACCTGCAATGCACACTCTGCATCCATGCGGTACCACTCAGACAGTGCCGCATTGCCCTGCACATGCCGTCACACTGCCTGGCAGAAGTGATAGAAACAGCTCTGCACAATGGTGCCCTCAAAGACAGATGCAAATGCACACCAGGCAGCCTGCTCATAATCCATGAGAGCAGACTGTGGCCAGGCACCACACAGTAGCTGACACAGTTCCGTGAACATCCTCATGTAGGTGCGCTCCGTCTGTGTACACATCAGTATGTACATGACTAGCAGGACCAAACTGGACTACAGCCCATGGATGGAATAGAACTGCCCAAACAGTGGTGGTGTGGCATGAAAGGTGCCATCCAGGAACCAGTTCTGGCACCCAGACAGGAATGTCAGGTCTCGCTGTGTAGCGAACATCAGTGTGTGGTCCCCTGCAGGGCCACTGTCATACTGCAGGAACTGTGCCCTACCAGGCGTGACAGTGTATGCCTGGGGCAGGGTGAGCTCTGTTATGCTGCCAGGTGTAGTGGGACAGCCCCTTGTGGCTTGAAGCACATGCTGCACCATGCAGTGCATCAGGGGCACGGCAGGCAGCCTGCCGGCAATGGCATCTGTCACCCCACTGGTGGCCTGCACAATGACCTGGGTAGTGGTCTCCAGGCTAGTCTGCACATTCTCACACACCCGCCATCATGCCCCTGTGTACACCACATGATCGACAATGGTGTGTGCCCATGCATGCCTGTGGCCCTGCACACACCTCCAGTATACTTTTCCATGCTTCTCCTTTATCCCTGTGGTGCAAGTACCCGCAGTGGGATAGGAGCGGTCTCCCCTATTGGTTCGTGAGATGGGATGTGATGTCCATCTCTCACAGGCTTCTCTGGAGTGACACCTGTCTGTTGCGCCCCATGCCCCTTTAACGGCTTACAGTGTGATCCTGTGGTTGTCCGCCATGTCTACGGCCCACCCCCAGTGCTGGCAAAAGGACGTGCTTCCATCAGTTACACCCCCTATGCACTTTGGTCCTTGTTGCAGTTGGCAAAAATGGTGTGTGTGTGTCTGCGAGCATGGATGATTTCACCATCTTCTCCTCTATCTAGCATACAAACTAGTAAGAGGTGTTGCCACCCCACCCCACCCCCCAGCCTTAGTGATGTGCTGGCAATTAAACCCTTAGGAGAATGCTCTGGTCCTCCAATTATACACTACTTGAGGTTCAGAGAACAATGTACTGTGCAGGCAAAAGATCCTTTGCCTACTGTGCTCACTATCTATGGAATGTCCTACTTGCAACCCTTCAAAACTGTTCTTCTTTTGGTGGCTTTCAGAAAGGTCTTAAGACGTTTCTCCTTGAACACAATCTCCGTACTTGTGTTTGTTGAATCTGCTACTTAGTAAACAGATACCTGTCTGTGTGATCACATTCTACTGTGTGTATGCCAATGTTGCTAACTTTGTAACCCAGTGAATTCACTGTGATTGTTATGGTTTGTACTGCTCATCTGACTTTGTCTGCTGCCTTGTTATGTTATGTTTCCATCTAATTAATTCTGGATTGCCCCTGAAAAAGGGACTTTTAGTCTCAGTGAGCCTACCCAATCAACAAAATTCAATAAATATATAAATAAATAACTAAAATGATTAGCAGCCAACCCAAGAGAGAAAAGGGGTTACTGGGGTGAAGACAGATGGCTCGACATTGGTAGTGGAGAGAAACTGACTCAGCGTGAAACTTGCAAACTCGCCCACACCAGTTTTTTTAATTTATTTTTTATTTTATGTGCAAGCCCCCCCCGAGTCTATGGCTGGCCCTCCATCCCTCCACTGCCGACCCGCTCCCACAGAGCCATGGTTTACCCTCTGGGCAGGGGTGGGCAGCTATGCCCCCCCAACACATCCAAGCATCAGGCAGGCATTTAGGCAGCGGAAGCAAGGAGACCGGTTGGGGCTAATCTTAATTTCTAGTTTTTCTGGGATC
This sequence comes from Neoceratodus forsteri, assembly GCA_016271365.2. NCBI lineage: Eukaryota > Metazoa > Chordata > Ceratodontiformes > Ceratodontidae > Neoceratodus > Neoceratodus forsteri. The sequence goes on along the minus strand of CM028135.1, from coordinate 958,327,667 downwards.
GGGAGGCATGGCACACAGTGACGCAATGGAGGAGCCCTGCCTAGTGTCCACATGCCTCCCAGTCTTAACCTAGGCCCCCCAGTAAGCCGACCCCATGGTCACCTAGGGGGGCTACACCAGGAGGCATGGCCCCACCCTCCCCAGAGATGGAGAGCATGCAACTGCCACTCAATCCATCTCCTCCCCCCCCCCGGCAAACCCTCCAGCCTATAGGGCTCATTTCCAAACCCGGATCGTTGGCGCCACAAGTGGTGGCTCCACCACTGCACCAATGGGCTGGCCACCCACACCAATTAAGACTGCTGTGTCCTTCCTTCCCCCTCTTCCCCCAACCTTTCTTGAGAGGAGTAGGACCAGATTCTCTCCTTCCACAGGTCACCATATTGCAAGTTCAAGCATCTCCTCTATGAACATTTTGAATGTTCAAGAGGAACATAGAGTTGGCAGGAGCTCTTCAACCTTTTGAACTACCAGGGGTGGAAGCTGGGTACCAGGGAATCATGGAATTGCTACCACTCTGCTAACCTAAACTCCCCACTCAGATCCCTTGTTTTCCAATTATTTTCGCTTTGGGTCATTGGGTGCAGCAATAGTTTTCCTTATGTTTCCTCTAACTCCTTGCAGAGTCAGCAGCAAGGAGATGCACAAGGCATTGGTTACATAGTAGTGCAGATGGCTGTCTGCTCAAATGTGTGAGGTGACATTCTCATCATGATGGATGATGTCTTCTATCTTCATGAGCAGCCCAAACATCTCCATGCTGCACAGCTGCGGTTATTTCAACATATACAGTACTAACAGTGTCATACCCTGCCAACTGGCACTGGTTCTGATACATCCAATGCAGGGAGGTGGGAGAAGCCACCCAGCCTTACCTTTATTCTTCCCACTGAATCAATCTCCATGTAACTACTGTATATTGTCTGCTCTGTAAAGTGCACATGTGAGCCTGTTTGTATACTGTGTTTGACAAATGCCTGTATTTTTTGGCCGCTTCCTAAATGTTCTCAGATTTTTTTGTCTGCCTTGATGTTTGTTTCCTGCACTGTTTTGTCCTAACTGTGATGAGGTACCTTTGTAAATGAGCCTCTGGCTCAAAGGTTGTTAAACTGATGTTCTAATAAATAAATAAATAGAATCAACTGAGACAGTGAGGACTTTTCACAAAGCCCACCAGAGCCACTGACTCTGGCAAAGGGGACTTGAGAGTCAGGATAAGAGTGCTCTCACTAGAGGATTCAGCAGCACCTATATAGGGATATGCAAACAGATCAATTGGTACTGCAGGCTCACCCCCCACACACACCCACATATGGAGAGACTGCCTTATATTAAGGGGAGTCAGAGGTGCTCCTTTGCCCATATCTGTCAATGGTCTTGTCAGCTACTTCCTTGTCAAATCCCTATAAAAGGCCTGAACCTGATCCTGTTACTTTCCTGCAGAATAGCCTACTCCAGGGCCTGCGGATCCTGCCAGGGCCACCAGTTTTCATCAACAGAGGATTGAGGGTGGATAATGACTACCCATGGAAAAGGGTAGTAAGCACACACATAAAAGGGCTCAGTATTCTCCAAGGGAACAGGTAACACAACAGGAGACACCCCCATAGCCTTTTTAGTCAAATCACCCTGCAATGATGCTGTAAGTTTAGGTCATTGGCATCTACCCAACTGACTTTGCATTTCATCATTCAGCTAGTGGCACAGCATATGGTGCCACACACACACACCAATGACCTGTGACTGAACCATGCATTGGTATGGAGTGAGGGGCAGCAGAATTGAAGAGCTCATACCTCGCACCTACTATGCACCTTGGTCCTACAAGGTTTCTTTATTTTAAGCTACTACTGTTCTAAACCATTGTTACTGTTTCTTGCTGTTATGTGTGTTTATGTAGTACGTAATGTATTGCCACTGTAGACACCGATGTCTAGCAGAACTCTGACAGCCAACATAGCACTATGTCACAAGCCTGCAATATGGGGATTATGTGTAGGTGAAGTTTATCTCATATACAGGGAAACAAAGTGTAGGGCACACACAGGTGCACAGTGTTGGGTGCCTATTTGGCTAGGCAGATGTACAGCTATTTGCAGTCTGTCTTGTTGAATATAGCATTCAACATTAACCCAAAGAGACACATACATGGCCACATACCTTAGGGACACCAGGGAGAACCCACTGACTTGGAGACAAGTGACCCTCTACTCTTTGTACTCCTTACACATACCCCATGGCTAATTTGCATATAGCATTGGTATCCTTGAATATAAAGGGTTTCAACTCCCCAATAAAGAGGTGGATAATACTAGATTTGCTGTGTTGGGAGGGGGCAGGGGTGGCGTATTTGTAGGAAACCCATCTTACCTGAGCCAAAGCCAGAAAACTACCAACAGGGTGCATTGGACAGCTATTTAGGAGTTCCTACAGTATGAAGTGCATGGGACATAGTAATTCTCGTACATAAGATATCTCTCTTCCAAGCAGACAAATTCAGTGACCTAGAGGGATGCTATGTTATCGTCCAAGGGACCCCTGTAGGACAGGAGGTAACTCTCTGTAACATTTATGACCCAAACACCACAGAGCTCTCCTTCTTACAGATGCTCACATAAACACTACTGAAACTTCAGCGGGGGCAACTAGTTGTAGGGGATGACATGAACACTATCTTAGATATCTTTCTGCATTAGAGCAAAGCCCCCCTACCTCGTAAGACCCCAACAGTAGAGGCACATCTAGAACTATCCAAGGAACTAGGCCTGACAAACATTTGGAGGACAGTCCACCCTAAGGGGAGAGACTATTTATTCTTCTTGAGCTCCCACCAGTCTGTCTCTAGGAAAGACTTCTGACTCACCACAGGGGCACAGACACCCAATGTGTAATAATGACAGTGATCACACACCAGCCTCCTCTTCCTGACTCCCCTGATGCAGCTGAAGGAGTGGGGGCAGGTGGTGCATTAACACATCCACTCTCAAGGACCCAAAATTTTGTGCAAACCTCAGGGAGAAGATATAAAGGGCTAAAAGCACAGGAAAGTACAGCGCTTGCCCTGCAAGGTACAAAATTCAAATTCTTTATTAGGTGAGCATCAGCAAAAACATATCCCAGTGCTTCAAGGTTACACTGACTCTTCATCAGGGGGTGGAGTCAGCAACTTCTTGTCTCCCCTTAAAAACATCATAGCTCTCAAAGCGCTAGATTAAAAAAATGCTTAGTAGTTGAAAAGTATTCAGAATTGTACAAAGTCATGCATATTCATATCTCATAAGCCCCTGCTTCCTAGAACATAAAGAATCCTTTGCTAAAATACTTAAATAGCAAGGTAGTTTTGAATTTAGTAGCCAAGTGGCTAGTAACTGACAAATATGGCTATGGGGATCTGCCTTATAACAATCACCCAGGATACTATAATATATCAGGGTAAATAGTATTATAGAGTTCCCTGAAGCTTGTATGAACAAGCATTTGTTATTTAAACCCACACATTATAAAATGTCTTCATATCATGAAAAAGGGTCACAAAACAAAAATGTGATATACAGTGGTTATTAAATGACCATTACTAATACATAAATTTATCTGTTCTAAAAGAATATGATAGGTATATATACAGTATATATATATATATATATATATATATATATATATATATATATGGAAAATGTATGCATAATCTTAGCAGTCTGATATTTCATCACAGACTGCAAGCATCATTGCAGCACAGTTTGAGCTAGTGGCGTTAGCATAATAAACTGGTAGGAATAGCAACCTAATTCACACATGATATATACATTTATCATTATGAGTGCTGACATGTGAAATGGGGCAGTTCTGGGTGGGGGGAAAAGGGGCCTGAAACAATAGCAAGAAGCTATGCTAAAAATGTCAGAATGCCATTTAGTACTAGAAACAATAGATATAAAGGGTGCCCTGCTTGTGAAGAAGCCAGAGGACACTTCTGCCACAACCAGATGGGATGCCCTTAAGGCTTTCATTAGAGGCAGGTGTATTAGCCATACCTCTCATATGCGGAAAGCCAAAGCACAGGCTCTAGAGGCACAACAGCAATGGTTGAAAGTCCTTGAGAGGAAGTTCAGAGATTACCCAGCAGACAGTGGACCCCTGCTGTCTGAAATTGTAGGTGTGAGATACAAAATGAATACATACCTACACCAAAAAGTGGAATATGCCCTTTTCAGACTATGACTGTCATTTGGGGAATCAAATGAGAAACTGGGCACCTCTTGGCCTACAACATGAAAAAAAGACAAGAGCACACCAGAATCATCTCCATTAGGAAAAGAGATGGGGAATACACCAGGGAGGAGAAGAGTATCAGCAAAGAATTTCGAACCTTTTTAACATGAACTTTTTTTATTGAAATTTACAAACTACAAATTCACAGATAAAAACACAACACAACTATGATTAAAAATGGTCACATATAGTGTAGGCACTAGGAAAATAATGAATAGATCATTGACATGCAACAACAGTTATAATAATCTATAACAGACAACAGAGTCAAGCATTCAATATAATGAGAAAAACAAAAAGTGTAAGAGACTGGGACAACGTTTTAGCAGGAAGCTGATATAATGCATAAAGTGCTAGGAACAGATAGATGAATGATGGGAGCAAACAAGGAAGTTCACCAAGATGCCAGCTGTGACAATGAAGGGGACCAGGAATCATCTGGAACATTGTAAGGGTGAGGATGAGGCTCTGATCACAAATGAGAATGCAATAAATAACCCATTTGCTATAGTACAGATCATGCTTGCCAGTTGTAATTAAAGACAATCTTTCAAAAAGGTCTAATCTGGACAGGGTTGAGTGCCAAGTAGTTACTGAATGAGGAAGGGGATGCTTCAATGACATAAGGAGTAGTCATTTAGCCTTAAGTAGTTCTGCAAGTAGCCAGCATTGTTGCAGATGGGGTAATGAAGGGAGCAGAGTAGGGAGTCCTAAGACCTTTAACTCAGGGGTAAGGGGTTTGGTTATATTAAGGATCTTGGAACAGTCAGACAGGATTGTGCCACACCAACTGATAAACTTCAGACAACTCCAGAAAATGTGTAGAAGGCCTGTTGCTGTTTGAAGCATCACCAGCATGTGGAGTCTGGTGAGGGGCCATAGAGTATAAAACTTGAGGAGCTATGTGCCATCTGTGGAGGATCTTAAGATGTATTAGTCGGGTCTTGGTGTCTTGACATGCTTTATGCACCATTTTTATCCCTGAGCACCACACTTCAGACGAAATGTGAAGATCTAGCTCTTGCTCCCCCTTACTTTACTTCTGGCCAAAACAGGTGATTGAGCATCACATATAGTAGAGTACATTCTTCCCACCCATCTGTCACCAGGTGTGGGTTTAGGATAACATAATTTCAAGCAGATCACAAATCAGGTACATAAAAAATGCATGGTTGTGTTTATCATTTTATTTTCATTAAGTAAAATATACAGAAAACAAAACAGTAAGTCAGACAACTGCTTAGCTTCAACAGTTTCCAAGTCTTTTTCTTCAGCCTAACAGTGTGAAAGCACACACTGCCAGGAGGTCTTTCACCTTCCTCAGTCAGTATTTAACTGACCACTCTATCTCTCATATCTCAGCACTGAGGTAGGGCTTTTTATAAGCTCACTAGAAGCTGGAAAAATGTTCCACTGCCTTTTGATGAGCAGCAGACATAGCATAAAAGTAGCCACTGGGGCCCCTGTTGCACCACAGAGAACAGTTATTTAGCACCTGGAGAACATTACATAACTTGCTTACAATAGTGTTAAATGTCAGAGCTAAGGTCAGAACATTCTGTGCTCTCTTAAACTCTCCTGGAGGGTTCTATTACCCCATGCTATCTGCTGCAAAATATATCTTAGAAGGGGGCTTCTAACATTTAAAAAAAGCAGACACAAGTTTTGGTTATTCTTATATTAAAACAGCCCTCTCATTTTGTAACTGTACTCTTAGTTTTGTATTTAGGTTATATGCACAGAAAGCTTTATAAGCACTTGAGCACTTAGTTTATAACCAGCCAACCAGCATGTTGGACATTATACAAAACATAAACTGCATGGGAAAGGGGTTTCAATTTATCCCAGAGGTGGCCACTGTGACAGGTGGTCAACCTGTCACACATCCCCCTGCATAAGAGGGCAACCTTCCTATGGTTGTTCAAATTTCAATTAACACCCTGGAAGGGTATGGCGCTTCGGCCCACCCTTATCGGAAGCTCTGTCTCAGAGTCCCTTTCAAAAAAACATTTGTAAAGTATGCTATTCATAACAATACAAATACCATGAGACATTTTATATGTTTACTACATTAGTAAACTACAAAACATTATATACACCAGGAGAAAGAACTACTAACGGCTGTTTTATGCCAGCTACGGACTTTCCCTGACCAGATAGATTTGAACATTTGAATAACTGGACAATCCAGCACTCAGTATAACTGCCTTCGGGGGGGGGGAGAACTACCTTGCTCCATCCCCACTTAAACGATACCTAAACAACATTTGACAACAAACTATTGAAAATTCTGACCTCAAACAGGACTAAAGGAAAGGCTGCTGAATTCATTAATGCTAAAACTACATTTATGTAAGTTACCTAAATGTGGTTCCAAAGCATTTGAAAAATGTAAAATCAGCCTTCCAATTTCAAAAAAACTGCCTTACCTTGCTTCCTAACATAGCTGCCAAATGTGTTAAGTGATGACATCATCGGAGCCAAAGTCAGAGAGCTATATGGCTCTCTATAGTGCTAACTAGTTCTTTTCTCCCCTTTGTATAGAATTGTTTCACCAAAATGGTCAAAACCATGTGCATTATTTAGATCAATGTGCATGTTAGACTATGGTTCTGTTCATTTTGTTTACTTTAACATGCTGAAACTGGGCTTTAATCCAACTGACTTTCTCTTTGGCAAAGCACAGTGCAGTACACATCTTGAATCACCTGGTGGTCTAGTGGTTATGGCGGATCCAGGATGCTACAATGGGGGGGGGGTACTGGGAGTGTGTCCCTACTTGTTATGCACTTTTTAATAGTTTTATGAAACCTTTATATTTTCTGCTAATATGCTTTTCTAGTATGTTTTTGACTGAAACTACAAATGTAATCCATATTTGTGAATGTAAACACGTACAATCAATAAATCAGACATGTTCAAAAAAGTAAAATGCAGCAGCAGCAAGCGAGTACTTTGCAGTGGGGGTGGTTACAGCTGCTCCCTTCACCACCCCATAGATCCACCACTTGTTTGTAGCAAAGTTCTTCTGTAGTCCAATGCCAGACTTCATACTTTCTTGTAAGTCAAAAATATGTTTGTCTTGTCTTCTCGTCTTTATCCATGGGAAATAATAAGAAAGAAACTGCAGATTGGTAAATGAAGGCCCACTCACCCAGTATATTATAAGTTGATTTTATTTAATCTAAATATCATATATCATGTGATATAGTACCCAGTACCTAGTACTATGTAAATGTTTCGGATTAAACCTTCATCAGTACAGTACCATATCTGTAAAATATAACATATAGACCATATTCAATTTGATTATAATTATTACATTGTTTCTCTGTTACGTTATTTAATGCTTAAGAGACTTGCTCACCAGTCAAACACCTATCAAGCACCTGGCTATCGTAACTCCAGTTTAACATTCCATTTATCTTATTTTACCTATAAATATAAAAAGGTAGAAACGTAATCATTATTAATCCTTAAATAGTGCAAGAATAATTTCAATAGACCATGGTGATTAATCTTTTCATTTCACAACTACTTGCGCTTACCATTAACACGCTCATTTCTCTTTTTTTATAACCATATATAAAGGTTTTCATGTTTCCTTTTGCTGCATTATAGCATTTATCTGTAAAACAACATTTATTTTAAATGTAAATGCTGCCAAACTGAACTTATCTCATCAAGCAAGCTAAGAAGAATTGTATATACGCAAAACATCAAGTCGCATCCTTGTTAGTAAACTCACAGTGAAAAAGTACTGGCGTGCACAAACCTCTCGCTCTCTCTATGACTTCAAAGGTACTGCACTGGCTAGATGCTGTGTCTTAAATAGTCTGTGAATCGGGCATTGAGCTTTGCACGTCATCGAGTAAAACAACCATCCCACGCAGTAACAGCAATCACTCTGTGTGCCCGACCTGCTTGAAATAGCAGCACAATAAGCTTTTATGGTGTCTAATTAACTTAAATATAAACAATGTATAATAGCATTCTAATCAAATGTAATATCTTATTCTTACATATGAATACATGAAATCCGTAGCCATTATCATTAGTGAACTCAAATCTTTTTACATCACAAGTACATTCGCTTATCCGAACACATCAGTATTATGTTATCAAATGATAATAAACCCTTTTATATTAATCTTATATGTTCATACTCATGTATTAAGTTTGTTGAATAATTCATTTTACTTTTAGGACCCCATTTCCCTCAAATGTGAGTGCTGCCTGTATAAGCTTCTACTTTCTTGGTTTATAATAAATCAATACTCACATGTACATATCTCTCGCTCGTTCTCTAGATTTAAAAATAATACGTTGTCTAAATATTGTTTTAAATCCTGCAGAAATCTCATGTTCTAATGCGTATACTAGCATGCATTAGTCTCTCGCTCACTCTAGGATTCAAAAGTGTTGCGCCAACTAAATATTGCGTTTTAAATACTGCGGGGTTCTGACGTTAAGTTGTATATGTCACCACGTGAAAGTATCAACCTCTCGCGGTATCTGTAACCACTCTATGTAACCAACCTACCTAGAATAGCAGCACCTTGTATTTTTATAGTGTCCAATTAACCCAAATATATAAATAACCTGTAATTTATTAATCACATATATTCTTATGATTGTAATGAGTCACTTAATTTATCTTAAGCCTCTAATGTGTATTCAACATGCCACCATTTTAATGAAACTGATTCAAAAGATATTAACCTAAAGAAATGTTAGGGGCAGGAATGTTCGTTTTGACACAGGCAATATATTGCATGATATAGAAAAAATTATATTCTTTATAAAATTGGCTGCCAATCAATTGAGTCATTTAAGCCATATCTAGGGTTAACTGCTTCAAAATTATCGATATAATAAGCTTCACGAGTTAATATTTTATTCCTGTAGTCACCACCCCTTGAGATGGGAAGAATCTTTTCAATTCCAAAAAATCTCTATTGTGGGAGTTGATGACCCTGTTCTAAAAAGTGTCTTGCTACTGGAGATGTTAAATCCTGTCTCCGGATATCACTCTTGTGTTCTGTTATTCTAGTCTTTAACGGCCTTTCAGTTTTACCAATACAAATCTTGTTGCAAGGACATTTAAGGGCATACACTACACCTGAAGTAGAGCAGTTAATAAATTGTTCTATAGTGATCTCTTCGTCTCTTGCAGTATTCCTAATACTTTTAATTCTATGGGCCGGATATTCATGGGTTACACGCATGCGCAATAGCTAGCTCATGCTAAGTCCGATCTTGCTCCATTCTGCCATATTCAGCAGGAGGCAGTTGCGCCACAGAAAACATGCTGAGCAACAGTGCAATGCAAATGAATGCATGCTGAACTGGAGGAGGAACCATGCATAAACTGCACAGCCCGATATTCAGCAGGGCTGTGCAGAGTTGTCTGGCGCAACCCCCAACCTGCGCCTGCACAACTTTGAGCCAAAAAGGCTTAAGTTGAGGGCCACCCACAGGTGAGCTGCTGCATTGCAGGGCGCAACACAGCAGCTGCCACCTGTGGCTGGCCCCAACCCAGTCCTGTGCCCCCCGCAGGATCGCGGGCAGCAGACTGTAAATCCCCACCACCCCACTGGCCCGATCGTGGGCATGGTTTATTCCCCCACCAGCCCGATCAGGGGCAGCGATGTGGCTCCCCCACCCGAACGTATCCCTGGTGGTCCAGTGGACCGTAAATCCCAATCGCAGGCAGTAGCTGTGTAAACCCCCCCTCCCGAATCCATCCCTGGTGGTCCAGTGGACCGAAAAGCCTGATCGCGGGCAGTAATGTAGAATCCCTCCCTCCCGAATTCAGCCCTGGTGGTCTAGTGGCACATCCTGATCACAGGATGTAAATGTTGAACAAATCCCCCAACATAGCCCTGGTGGCTAGTGTCCCCCTCCCACCCACCACGAAGCCCCACCACCCGCTCCCCGCCCGGTGAGGTGACAGCATCCCTCTTGCCTGCAGCCTGCCGCCTGCCAACTGACTGCCGGTAGGGCTGCACTCCCATTGGTGCAGAGAAAGAGCCAATGGGCATGCAGCCCATACCTTACATGATAGTCCAGATTTGTGAATGAATCATTCACAAATCTGGACTATCATGTATGACTAGCTGCATAATAGCTCTTTCTCACCAATGTGTGCAGTCCACAGGCAATCGATGGGCAGGGGGCAGGAGGGAGGGTATGCTGCCGCGGGCTGTGGGGGGGGTGGTGGGGCTTCGGGGTGGTTGGGGAGGGGGGACACCAGCCACCATGGCTATGTTGGGGGATTTGTTCAATATTTACATCCCGCGATCGGATGTGCCACCAGACCACCAGGCTGAATTCGAGGGGGGATTCTACACTACGCCCGCAATCGGGCTTTTCAGTCCATTGGACCACCAGGGATGGATTCGGAGGAGGGGATCTACACTACTGCCCGTGATCGGGCTTTTCAGTCCACTGAACCACCAGGGATACATTCGGGAGCTACATTGCTGCCCGCGATCGGGCTGTTGGGGGGAATTAAACCATGCCCGCGATCAGGCCGATGGGGGGTGGTGGGGATTCTACACTGTTTTGCCCACGATCGGGCTGCAGGGGGCATCGGTCCCCGACGGCTGCTGCCTGGAAGGGTGCCAGGCGCAAGTCCTCAGGGATCGGCGCACCTACATGCTAATGGCATGCAAATGGGGCCATAATCAGATTCAAATGGCCCCCTGCACCTTGCATGAATTATGGCCCCATTTGCATGTCACCTTTTGAATATGGGGATTTTGCGCATGGTGCAATGGTACTTGCGCCACCGCAAGTTGAATGCTCCACTCTGACAACTTGCGGTGGTATAAGTTCCCTTGCATTATGCACAGTAACTGTGGCTGGGAGTGATATTCAAAGCGAGCTGCTCAATAGCGCAACTCCTTTGAATATCGCCCCGGCCACACCCCTGCGCAACTATTTTGCGTGGCGCAAGGGCTTGCGCCTATGAATGGCGCAGTTTGAATATCCAGCCCTATATGTATTGTTATAGTTAATGCAATGGCCACATGGAAAATTGCCCTTAACTTCAGACAGATTTAAAAAATGTGTAAAGGTTTATTATCAGGTATTTTATGTTCAGCTTTCATTAATCGATTCCTATTTCGTTTGGGTACAATTAATGGTCAATCTTTAAATATCTGTTGACTTAAAGGAGTCACTTGTAAAATATGCCAATGTTTGTTAACTATATTTTTCATCTGAAAAAAATCTATCATTATAAACTGTTGAGAATACTATTCTATCTGTATCTAACGATTCTTTTGTGCTCGGTCTCAACAAATCATTCCTGTCCCTTGTCAAAACTCTCTGTTCAGCTCTCAATAGTGTATCCTGTTTATCTTCTCTAACTCTAAGTCTTTCAAAAATCATTTCTTTTTCTTTAATATATTCTGTGATCTCTGTGCAATTACGTTTTGCGCTAATAAATTGTCCATAGGGTATAGATTCTATAAGCTTTTTGGGATGGAAACTCTGGGCATGTAAAATCGAATTCTTATCCGTATTCTTATGATATAGTTTTGTCATCAATTTATCATTATGTTTATAAATTAACAGATCCAAATATGTAATCTGTTCCTCATTGTCAGTCATGTTAAAGGTCAAGTGATCAGTACATTGATTCAAATATTGATTAAAGCTATATAATTCAGTAACAGTTCCAGATCATAATACCAGAATGTCATCTTTAAAACGTTTCCAAAATAACAATTTTTCTTTGAATACATTCTGATTCCTATATATATATATATATATATATATATATATATATTCTCAAAGTGTCCCAATAATAAGAAGAATCAGTATTTATATGTAAGTAATAAACCACAACAGAGTGTGCATTAAAGGATTTTAATGCATGCCCCAGGGGTGTGCTAAGGCACGAGGTTGAAGGCCGAGTGTCCTTACACCTCGGGAAGTGCATTAAAATCCTTTAATGTACACCCTGGAGTGGCTTATCACACTAATAAAATGGGCCACCATCATAAAAGAATTAGTTTGATTTACTCTGATAGGGATTAAAACTTATTATTTTCAAGAGTGTACAATACATTACCTCTACAGCATCTAAAAATTGAAAAAGTAGTCCCTATTAATGCATAAAATAGCATACCTCAGCAATAGGTAGGGAAGAGGTTACATTTCACCTGAACACACCTCTATATGATTCAAATTTATGTGCTTTTATAAACATCAGCAATGTATCTGAGCAGTTTGAGTCTGCCTATGTACAGTGTGTTTTCCCACCTGTTGTTTTTGTTTATAAAGTATTACTGTATTGCCTACTTTCTTCCTCCTGTTTTTTTTTCTCTGTGTTTCCCCACATTCAAGATTTAGAAAATGGGTAAAAGTATTAGAGGCTTCTGATTGGCTAATGTACATCTCCAGCTGGGCATCTATCAGACAACAGATGCCCGGCTATTAAAAGTACCAGCCCAGCCAGCCCCATCAGCAGAATCCTGCTCCCTACCCTGCTCCCTAATTGGCTAAAACCCCCTCAATTCATTCTCAAATGTCCGCCATTTTTTCCGTCACTTAGCGAGAGCTTACATCCAGCCCTTGTCATCCAACCATCCTCCGGTATACCTTACTGCCACAACCCGACATAATAGTTTTTTTTTCTCACCCTGCATCCCTAAAGCTGCTTTCTGGCTGCAAAAGTGTCAGAGAGCATCATCTCCGGTAACGCTACTGAGCATGAGAGCAGTGGTATTTTCTTAATTTTCCATACCGCAGATGGACATCCATCTGCGGTATGGAAAATGAAGAAAATGCCGCTCTTCTCCTGCTCCGTAGCGGTATCGTAGATACTGCTTTCATTACTTAATACAGAGACCACTTTCAGCAACTGAACAGTTAAAATTCAATGCAGTTGTTGGGAAGAACACAGGTTGCCTGAAAATCACAAGCTAAGCAAGACAGACTCGCTAGCTCTGGTACTGTAACTGGTAATGTGTTTAAAGTAAATCAGCAGTAGTTTCTAGTTTCCCAGACGCATATCTATAGCTCACTTTCGGTCTCCCACTCGCCTCGCTCCAGTCAGTATGCGCTGTTAAGCAGTATACAGTAACATAAAAAAAATGAAGTTGTCATTCCAATGGACAGTTTTCAAATTAGCATCCGCCGCCTCCACAGCAGCTCACAAGTGCTGCTTGCTGCGCTTCTTCAATACATTGGCTACCTCCCAGTAACAAATATGCCTATCCACTGCTTCCCAACAGCAACACATCTCTTCCTTCCTAGCTGCAGTGCGTCTTTTTCCTTCCCACTGCTGAGACTGCTCCCCATCTCTCATCTCTCCACAACTTACCGGGATTGGTGATCGTGCGCTCCAGAGATGTAAAACAGGACAGGGTTTGTGTCTATCTCTATGTCGCTCAACTAATTTTGGCACTGCTCCCAAAAGCGCTGTGTGTGTTAACCCTAACAACCAAATGAAAGGCAGAAGAGAGGCTCCACTACCACCCCAGATTAAAAAAAAAAAATCAGTATAATGCAGGCGGAGGAACTATTTTATGACAAAACTTATTGTAAACTAACTTTTTATTAACATTTTAATTCTTCTTCTTTTTTTTTTTAATGCCCATTTCTAAGCGCAATAATACCCTCAGGGTGGGCGGGATTGTGCTATACCAGACCTTCCAGGGGCTACGGGCGTAGCCCCTGAGCGGTCCGGTATAGCACAATACCACCCACCTTGTTGGGTATTATTGCTTACGCAGAATATTTTTCATGGAATGTTTACCATGGAATACACAGATTCAAAATTTTGCTCTGTTCCACTGGTAGAATGTTACTCTAACATACTATACACACAGACAAGAAAGGCAGAGCCAGAGACTCAATTATCTCACTGTCTGGGCAAGAAGAAGAGATTTTCCAGATGAGCAGGTAAAGACAGAAGGGGGATTTTTCACTGTTAATAAAGAAACAGTTGTAATGGAACTATAAACAATACTTAATGTTTCTAATTTGTTTATGTGTGTAAGGAGAGTGTGATGATCAGGGAAACAACATTTAATTAATTTGTTTTATATTTTATTTAAGGTAGTTTTATTTTAGAGCCCAGTTGAAGGTTTTTATAATGTAAAGGTAGCAGCCATGTTTGTGATGGAAGACCAATTCCAGTTGCAGGGGGGACAAATGGAAGATAGTTCTGGCTGTAGGAGGACTGATTTGCTCATTGTATGATATGTTTTAGGACCAGGATGACTGTGTGTATAAAGAGATTTAATGTACAGTCAGTTGATGTCTCTTGGCCAATGAGATTTCTAGATTTTTCTTGCCATTTTATAAAGTGCTTTCATACACATTGTATCCCAACGTGCTTTACAAGCAATGCCAGACTGGCAGTGAAGTGACTGAATGTGTAGTGGCAGCCAGTTCACACATTAATACCCACACACAGCCTTGGACAATTGCATGAACTGGTTTTATGGGAAGGGGAATGTTGGCCAGGACAATAGTGTCAGGTAGTGATCATGGTGTTGGCAGCCCCACATCTTATTTCTCACAGTGATCTACTCATATTTCTCCCCTTCTTTCTTCCCCCTTCCTTGAATATGCAAGTACCTTGCAGGAGTGGCCTTTTCAGTCCCCTCTGGTATTCTTTCTCACTACGTCTCCCCACACCAAAAACGGGTGAGCTCCCCAGGTTTTTTGATGTATCAAAAATAAACAAATCTTTCCAGTAAGTCAGGCTGATAGCAGCAGGGGACAAGGGGAATTATAGGCTTTCATATCCTTAAAAGATCTAGGCTACCTTTGATTAGGAACTATTAAATGATGGGTGTGCACATCATTATGCATGTCATTTAATAGTGCCTAAATATAGGTGGATTGGGTCTTATATGGGTAGGAATGCTTATGTTTCTCCTTGTGCCCTGCTGCTTTCAGCCTGGCTTACCAGAAGATCATGTTTATTATCAATATGTAAAAATGACACTGGTGACTGTACTAACCGCATTCATGATGCAGAAGGGTAGTGAGCTCATCAGTTTTTGGTGTGGGGAGCAGAAAAGAAGAATGAATGCCAGAGAGGGACTGAAGAGGTCATTCCAGCAGGGTACAGGTATATTCAGGTTAGGGGAAGACAGGAAGGGGGATATTTAGCAGATCATTGTGAGATCTGAAATGTAGGGCTGCCAGCACCATGATCACTACCTGACCGTGAATGAGAGCAGCCAGTGATGACAAATACTCAGTGGTAGGGCTTCACTTAAAGTGTTACTTGAATTCAGTGTAGGGAGATTACCCTCAGGTTGGGAGGAGGGTGTTGACGTTTTTTAGGACAGTATTGAGGGAGCTGTGTCTAGATCATTCAAGATTTAGAAGGATGGTAGCCAACCAGTTTGCACTGTGGAGTTGTGCACTAAAAAGTACTGGAGAAGATTTGCAGGGAACTGTCCTGCAGTATTCTGCAGATCACAGGTAAAGGAGAAGACTGATACTGGAAGTCTGGTGGATTCGCTCAAGGCATTAGTATGCCTCTCCTACTAATAATATTGTTATCCATAGGAAATACAGCCCTTATGAGGGCATGAACAGCAGTTTTTCTGGTGAGTCCTGAGGCTTATTGCTTTGCCCTCCATGAAGACCCAATTGTTGGTTAATGAGGTGGGACAAAAACACAACAGGGGAACTGTACATACTGCCGTCACTGTGCAGAAGGGTGGTGATCCACTCAATGTTTACTGTGGGAGCAGAAGTCAAACACTGAAAGAGGACTTAAGTGTGATTTGGGAGGTATTTTTTAACAATGCCAGCTGATGATCCGTATCGGTGTAGGTATGCACAACTCTCTGAGGTATACGATTACAGTCTGAGGTGTGATGATTCTCTTCATCGGACTGCAAGCTCATATGCAGCCCCAGGCAGCACTAAGGACACAGTATGGATGGTGATGTGTTCAACAGATGCCAGGCTAGGTGCATGGGGTTCACCTGGAAAAAGAATGTAAGAGGAGCTTTTTTTGTGGATTAACAAGAATGCATGAGCTTTGGATTTGGACCAGACTGGTACTTTGCTGTGTGACCCTGAGCAAGTCACTTAACTTCCTTGTGCTGGCAGGCCACATCTGTAAACAAGGTTTCAGCATAGTGTGTCTCACCTTGTTAACAAAAAAAAAACTTCAGGGCATCACATAACCACTGGATCATCAGGTATTTGAAGTGTTGTACTGTTCTGCAGTTTGCCAAAGAGAAAGTCAACTAGACTGGAAAACATTTTCAGCAAGTTAAAGTAAATAAAATGAACAAACTCATAGCCTAACATGTGTACTGATCAAAATAATCCACATGTTAACACATGGTGTTGATCATTCCGTTAAAACAATTCAAAACAAAGTGGGAAAAAAGAACTAGTTAGCCTATAGGAATATATATTGGTCTCTGGCTCTGGCTCCAATGATGTCATCATGACTCATCACTTAACACAGTTGCCAGATACCTTAGGGAGAAAGCAAGGCTGTTTTTTGTAAGTGAAAGGCTGATCTTTACATTTTTCGAAAGCTATGAAACTGCATTTATGTTACTTACATAAATGCAGTTTTAGCATAAATGTAAACAGTAGCCTTTACTTTACCTCACTATGAAGCCAGATTTTGGAGTTTGCAGTTTTAAAAAACTGCTTGTTTAGGTATCCTTTAAACATTTAAAGGTAAGCTAGTAACATAACATGCTGTATGCCTAACAGCCTGTCCCTAACCTCTAGGTTTACATTTCAAATCTTATACACTATTAGTAGTGTTGGCTACCACCTAGTATCTTCTGTTCTATGTGTGAGTATCCCCCTTTTCCACAGGTGCCATTTCTTGCCCTCCTCCCTTTGGGTCACTTCACCCACATCATTATCAGGGGTCACTATCTGTCTGCCCTTACAACAGGTCTTATAGAATGTTGCTACCTGCCTAAACATGCCAGGCCAATAGAAATACAGTGTGAGTTTAGCCAGTACCTTCCCATGGTTGTGCCCTGAGCCTATCGGGTCATAATGTCATATGCTTAGTAGTGTACGACATTATAGCTAACCCAAAACAGCACTGTCTATGATAGCGAATGGTGCAATACCATGTATACTGCTGTATGTGGTATTACACCATTCACACAATCCCATGCAGAGGCTAAGACCTCTGCTGGGAGTAGGTTCCACTGAGCAGCTGCCGTAGCTCACTGGACTAAGCCACAGCAGCAGGAACCCAGGCACTGCTTCTGGGACCAGGTTTGATTCCCAGTCCCAGACATTTTATTTTTGTCACACATGGTGCGCTCCCAGAGGTAACCCCCCCGGAGTTGAGAATCCTTAGTGGGGGGTTCAGGGAGTACATCCCCCTGTAATGGGTGGTGTGGGGGGGCAGAGCCCCTACAGAAAAAAGACTTATGCTGCATGACAGTAATCACATTGTATTGGCAACGCGATTTTGCCATGTGGCATAATGTCTTGTGACATCATGACCCTGTGCCAGCCCCGAGTGACTGGAGTGTGCATCCTCTATCGCCTTTTTCCTATATGCCATGGGCACCACTACCTGGACATCCACTAGTTTCATCCGGGGGTTGGTCCTAATAAGATATTGAACTTCCTTCCTAAGTTCATACCACCATAACCTGACCCCCACACCACCATTAACATGTCTTCCATCCTTGATTTTCACATACTCGCATAACTGGGTTACTTCAGGATCCACCACCTGCAACTTTCCCCAGTCAACATCAGGAGAAAAATAATTTTTCATAGGAGGAGGTTTAAAACATGCAAAAGTCCCTTCAGTGAAAATGGTTCCTTCCATGTTACTTGAAGTTTTCTTCCTCAGTAATACATTGCCTGTCAAAGTCTTACCTGGGGTCTCCTCTTCTAATTCGCTATCCTCCACAAAGTGCCAGCCCAGAAAAATAGGCAGCAAAGGGATCTCCACAAACGATGGTCACAAATTCTCCATCAGAGGGTCCTCCTCCTCTTCCAGAAGCCATGGCTCCTACTCCACTGATTCTTCCTCAACATCCTCTGAGTGGGACCTCTCGAGTAGTTCCTGGCATCTGCGCTCCACCTATCTCCAGTGTCGATCAGCCTCCAGCCATCTCCCACTCAACCAGTGAAGAAGCCATAACAAGGTCTTTATTTGACCACTGTGTCCATCTCATACCATACATGGTGCCTCACCTAGGTCACCATCTCCATCAGGTGCTGTCCTCATCTCACTGGATGTCATGCACCTCTGCCGTGTATCCTAAGTACCAGGTCTGGCACCAACTGACTGGACTCCCCCTGTTTCCTCGGATGTTCAGTGAGATCCCATTCTGACACCATGTGTCACTAGGTGTAGGTTTAGGGTAACACAGTTTCAGGCAGACCACAAATCAAGTGCATATAAAATGCATGGTTTCATTTATCATTTTATTTTCATCAAATAAAATATACAGAAAACAAAATGGTAAGTCAGACAACTGCTTAGCTTCAACAGTTTCCAAGGCTTTTTCCTCAGCCTAACAGTGTGAAAGCACACACTACCAAGAGATCTTTCACCTTCCTCAGTCAGTATTCAGCTGACCACTCTATCTCTCCTATCTCAGTACTGAAGTAGGCCTTTTTATAAGCTCACTAGAAGCTGGAAAATGTTTCCACTGCCGTTTGATTAACAGCAGACATTACATAAAATTAGCCACTTGGGGGGCACTGTTGTGCCACAGAGAACAGTTATTTGGCACCTGGAGACATTACATAACTTGCTTATAACGTTGTTAAAGGTCAGAGCTGAGGTTAGAATATTCTGTGCTCTCCTAAACTCTCCTGCAGGGTCCTATTACCCCATGCTATCTGCTGCAAAATATATCTGGGGGGCTGCTAACATCTAGAAAATGCAGACACAAGTTTTTGTTATTCTTATATTAAGAAAGCCCTCTGATTTTGTAACTGTACTCTTAGTTTTGTTTTTAGGTTATATGCACAGAAAGCTTTATAAGCACTTAAACGCTTAATTTATAACCAGCCAACTAGCATGTTGGACATTATGCAAAACATAAACTGCTTTGGAAAGGGTATTGTTCACAGCGTAGGGTTTGTTCAAACAGCACCAAGGAGACTGTGAGGATAATTTCTTTTCATAAGCATGAATGACAGCCCAAAGTTAAAGAAACTGCCAAAAATCTGATTAGGGCAAGCCCGTTTTACCCTGTATCTGTTGGAAAGAAAGAAGAATGTCTGAATGAGCTGTGGAGATGTTTGCTATAGTACGAATGTTCCTGTCTTCCCATGTTGATCATTGAATGGGTTTGTCCCCAGTAAGGATGAGTGGGTTAGACAAGAGATATGTCAATGGTCTGGGGGTAAATCTGGCAGTTGGAGGGCACCATTTAAGGATATACAGGTATCCCAGGCCTGTAGACTAGTAAGTATAATGGGATGTGAAGTGGTCCTCTTCGAAGGTTTAGGACCAAGCAACAAGCTGAGGTAGGGGACTTGTGAAGTATCTGCCTCCAGCTGTACCCATTGTGGCAAATCTAGTGACGGAGGCATGAACAACTAGTAGGCCTGGTACATACGATAGGCCAAAGCATAGCATTTGAACCAGGGAAGCCCAAATCCCCCCTGAGTCCAAAGGACTTGTAACTTCACCTTGCTCAGATGAGGAGGCTTGCCTTCCCAAAGGAAGTAACTAATGGTGCAACCAAGATTGTGAAAAATAGTAAGGGGAATAGAGGGGGAAGGTTATGAAACACATAGGTATATTTTGGCAAAGCAAATATACAGTACCAGTGATTTTCCCAGACGTGGTAAAGTGTAGCTTAAGCCATCTTCAAATACCCTATTCCAATGCAGAAATTAGGGTTAAAAAGTTTGCCAAGATCAGATTATCCCACTGTGTAGTGACTTAAATGCCTAAATACTTAAAGCCACCTGTTCCTCATTTGATCTGTGACCCACAGCAAGTATTACTATCACAGAGAAAATTTTGTGGTGATAAAGTAGTTTTGTTCATTATTAACAGCAAAGCCAGAGACATCTGTAAACTGGGTTAGGATATTTGAAGATCATTGGCAAATGTGTTTTTTTTGTTTAACAATGTTAACTGAGCTGACATAAAATGAATGTAAATAAAGGGTGTAAGTGTCTTTTCTTTATCATATCATCAAAAATATGCATTTTGACTTATATGACAGACCTCCGTTAGAAAAAATCAATGCATCTGCCACCCACTCTAGCTGGATTGCTGGACTGCTCTGACATCATACATTTTGTGAAGTTAACTTTATTTTCATAGTTGCAGTTTTATTTAAATTGTCACGGTGAACATGCTAAGTGTCAGCGCGAGAGAGCCACTGCTGTGTTGACAACAGCTCTGTTACTATAGTGACATATCTGGCAGCAATACTGAGAATAACAATAACGTATGTGATGGTCAGTGGGGGGAGGCATCCATGGCAGGGGAACATTGAAAATAGAGATGTTGTGAAGTTAAACTTCAGCTGTAAATTCTGTGTGAAGCACAGAAAATTCATGCTTTGCAGAATTTGAGTTCTAGCCAGGCCCTTGAAATTCACTTTGGGCATTTTTTGTTGTTGAAGTTTTTGGCAAAATTTGGCATCCTTAACCATGAAGCGTGAAATTTGTGGGCAAATTTTCATGCTTTGTGGTGAAATTCACACAATCCATGGCTGCAAAATCTGCAAAATCACTCCATGAATTTAGCGACCTCCATAAATTAAATCACTGAGTGAATTTCATGGATTTCACATAT
Source organism: Neoceratodus forsteri (assembly GCA_016271365.2). Classification (NCBI taxonomy): domain Eukaryota; kingdom Metazoa; phylum Chordata; order Ceratodontiformes; family Ceratodontidae; genus Neoceratodus; species Neoceratodus forsteri. The sequence continues at coordinate 958,306,639 of CM028135.1, read as the reverse complement.
CTCTATTTTAAAATACCTGAAAGGCAGCTCATCTTGCAACATAAAGCATGACATCTAGTAACCTTTATACATATTTAACATCATCCTCACTCTTTATTCCAAAATTCATAATTTGAAAATAAGTAGTGTGCTATGTGTAAAAAGTAGGGTCATCTCTCTTCCCCCACCCACTCACCCACACACACTTTAGGTTATTCTTAGTGCTGTTGCCTGATATGTGTTTTTATCCCCTTTTCAGGGCTGCAGTGGGTGGAGCCCTACAGACCTCTTGCTTTGAAAAAGCACTCCCACATTCTTGCAAACACACAACATGTTCCAGTGTCAAGAAAAGTCACCTCCGTGTCGGGCACACTCAGCATCCACACTTTCTTTCCCCTTTCAGCGGGCCATCAAATAAATATAGAGCAACTTACAAGAAAAGGAAAAAAAACATAAATCACTGCATTCTCGGGATGGGTTGACGAACTTGCATGCCACTGGCACTGGCTATCCCCAAATCCAAAGAGGCACATAACACACACCAAACCAAACAATTTTCCACCAATGCCATCTGTCTCTCATTTTGATACAGAGACCCCGGGGGGGAAAAAACTCTTGTAAAAAAGTCACTGCTTCAATTTGCGGAGCACATCAAAAGTCTGATCTACATTTAAAATTATTTTTCAATATTCTTATGGTTCACTGTTACAAACTTATTACAGTTTTATTAATATTGTGTGCTGATCTGTAGTGGAAAACAAGGCTGATGAATAATGTATGAGCTCATATTACCAATGGCTTGACTTTAGGAAATGCAAAGAGGGTAACAAAGAGTTACAAAAATAGTTTGAGCTATGAAAAAGACAAACCAATGTCCCCTGCACTCAGCATCAATCAATCCTTCCCATGGTAATTGTGCCTGGCCTGTTGCCCAGGACAGCTCCACTGACTCGAACTCATGTGATGCGACTCCGATAGGAGGAGCTCCAGCTTCAGCAACTATATTTACTTTTGGTAATTGAGTTAGTGCCTGCTGCAACTTTTTTAACATTAGAGATTTAAAAGGGTCCATTACCTCTTAGATAGAAGTTTCTGTAAGCTTTGCCTTTTTGTTTGGCACTAGGTCTCCTGTTATGTGGTTGCTTGTAGAGCGCTGATGTCCCAAACTCCTTTCAGGAGAGTCAGTGGCATTACCTTGACTTGCCTGCTGCAGTGGAGTTTGGCAAGTGTGTTATGGTTAGCGGCTTCTTAGTGATCAGATTTACAAGTGAACGTTCTCCCTTTGTTAAATCTTCCTTAGAGTCATTGACATCATTGATGAAATTTTTGTTTTAATTTTTCTTTTGTGCCTTCATTTTAGTGTTTAAGTTATAAGGAGTCAACCATTGTGAGGTTCTCGTTCAAACAACCTTTTCCTGTGGCTCTGCCATTTTAACTCCTATCCTTCTCCATTTCAGACTATAGCTATTTTTTCCGGCACTGACTTGCTCTAAATACTTTAACGTTCCAATATATGAAAAATATATTGTAATTATTACTGTGGAATGTCTGCTTGGATTTTAATTCAGGGTAGGATGAAATGGCACCCCAACCCCACCCAACAACCAATAAAAGTGGAACAGAGATTTAACTACTTATGTACTTATTCCAGATGCAACTCTTACAGATTATGACATACTCCTGCCAAGACCTGCTGGCATTTAAAGATCAAAGGCAAACATTATATTACAAATCTTATTTTCACTGGTGTGTTCTATGTCAGTGTGATAAGGCTGATCATACTAACAAGAAACAATATGTCTCGAGTTGTCTTTTTTGTTCATAATATTAGCATGGGATCTACGGTGGTAGAGCAACAAAAATTTTGTCGACCAACATTACAGTGAAACGTTTATGTCAACCGAATTTGCGATCAGTATAAAGACGGGCACTTTCTTCCATGCTTTCTTTGCGGGGCTTTGCCTCCCAGACCCCTCAAGCAGGGGACTGTGCCCCCCACACCTCTCCAATTAAAATAATCAACTCCAAGTCAGAGCTGATTAGGGGATGGGGTGCAAGACACCCAGAAAACAGTGCCAGGGTCCAGCATCTACACTACAGTGATATGGCGCTGTTGTCACTGTAGTGTCGGTCGCTGTTGACTTGTCACTGTGGGGGGGTGTATACCATTAGCATGTACCTCCTTAATTAGATCTCATTGGGATAGATTGCTTGGAGATTCCCTCCCACCCTGAGTCTGGTCAGTCCAAGTCAGTTTTTGACCACATCAAAGGAGTAACGTCAAACAGCAGAACTTGTGAAAGCCATGATGATGTGTACTACTGATCACACACCCCCCCTCTGAATTTGCAGAAGTTTTGTTATCTTGTAATCAAATATCTATTTTTTTAGAAAACTGTTTCATTTATATTCTCTTTGCTGTCAGAGCTGCTATTGTCAAGAAACAGCTGTTCATTCACAAAGCTGTCTGAGGATCATTTTCTGCTTAATCAAAGTCCTTTGTTGCCTTCCTTTTCTTTTTTTCTTCCATCTAAAGTCTCTTAGTCCTGTGTGAGTAATCTGCCACATTTTCTATTCTAGAGTTTGATTTCAGTTAATTAGTAAAATACTTTTTGTATTTTGTGAAACACTGTGCTTCTTCAGTACTGCGGTTAAACAGAGCCAATGACAGCAGCCTCCTAGACTGAATTTTTAAGCTGCTTTCCAAATCCTTAGTGTAAACTTTTTCAGAATTTCAAGGCTCGGGGAGGTGTGATAGATTGACATGCATTCTGATGTTTAAAAGCATATATGGAAGGATTGTGTTTTTTCCCTGCCCACGTCAGAATACATGTGCATTATCTGGGTCATACTAAGTACAGACATCTTTCTCTGTAAGGAAACATTCATATCTATTTTTGCCCAGTACATGACAATCTAAAAATAAAACAAAAAAGGAAAATCCATGAAAACAATCCAAAAAAGGGAAAAAAATCCACTTATCTGTTTACTCCATATTAGGTGGATTTTTTAAAGCACTACATAACTGCATGCCTAAAATGTAGATGTTGCATTAAATATGTTTATAACATGGGTTCCTAAAATATTGTCTTCTGATTCATCCAAACAAGTCACCTGACCATGGATTAATCTCTGATATACCGACAGCTGCATGTTCACATGGCTTTATTTCACTATTTCTTTAGGTAAAACTCTTAACAAAACATTGCCCATGTTATAAGAGGATTAACCCACTCCAGGGTGTGGGTGTACTGAGCATTAACCCATGCCTGGGTGGCTGAAATCACTCAGCTTCACCTCGTGATTCCAGCCCCCCTGGATGTGGATTAATGCTCAGTAAACCCATACCCTGTCGTGGGTTAATCCCTACTTAGTTTGCAAAATCTTGTTGCCAGTCATATAATGATAGCTAATTGTAACTTGTCTATTCACAAAATCTTTGCTCAGCTTATCTATCTCAGCTCCCTTCCCCATCCTCAATCAAATGTGCTATTTGGATATCTCAGTACAAAACACTTTGCAAACTGTAATTATCAGAGGTCTTACACACTAAACAAGAAGTGCGTGTCTGTGCGTGGGGGGAAACAATCCCTCAACATCTGTTTTTTCATCAGTTACAATTTCTGTATGAGTTTGAGTATGCTGACAACCTAATTTATCTACATTGTGTTACCAGGTTTAAAACTAAACAAAGCCATTTGACAGTGTAAATTGTTAAAGTCATTCAAAATACATGAAGTACAGTATACATGAGCTGAATTTATAGCACTATGAGCTATTGGCAGACTTACAGTTTTTTACTGTAAATCAACCTCTCCATACATAGACATTTGTAAGCAGCAATAGCAACAACAACAAAAAAGCTGTAAAGATGCAACCATTCTTCAGACACACATTAGTCAATTTATTCTTTCATGTGTTTAGGGAGAGATGCTATATGGGGTGACTCTTGCTCTGTCAAGATTTGTGTATGAATTTGACACAGTGCAGCACAAGATGGCTTTGCTTAGTTTCAAACCTACAGACGTTGCATATAAATTAGGTTGACAGCATACTGAAACCCATCATTACATAAACTGAAGTCGATGAAAAACAGATGTTGAGCGATTGTTTTTTTCTCACCTACTTAAACACACATACTTCCTGTTTAGTGTCTAAGACATCTGAGACCAGATATTCAAAACTTTGCGCTGGGCACAAACCGTTTGCATAAGGTTAGTGTTGGGTTTGAGTGAGTCCACTATATCCAAAAGGTCAAATAGCATGGGCAAACTGCATTAGCGCTGATGCAAAAGTACAATGTATGCAAGGTGCAAACTGAGGGGGCGTGTACATGAATACAGGTGCAATGCTATATTCAGCACATTAGCACCACGCAAAGTGTTTTTGTGCGACTTAGCACGACACTTTGAGAGGTGCAAATTACCGCCCAGGAAAAGGTAGTCTTAACTTTGGGCAAACCAGCTTTGCATGACTTTGTGGCTTTGCATGGCTTTGTGCAACTTTTGTGTGGCTTTGTGTAACCCTAACCAATAAATATTAAACATAGAAAGAAACCAGACATGGAAGAAGCATGCTGCACATGGATGGCACCTTCTATGATGCCATCATCTGCCACTGGTCCCAGCCATGCTGGGCAGTAGGTGGTGACCCAGCACCCAGTGGACACCATGGCAGTGTGACCATACAGCACACACCAGCAGACCACACTTCGGTGGACACCAACAGAATCCAGCACACACATGCAGCACCGGGGGCATGGAGGGTGTTCAGGGGAGGGTGTACAGGTGGCCAGTCTGCACCACATACTGGGTGCTGCCACAAGACTGGGACAAGCCATGCAGTGCAAATGGTCCAGTGTTGGGAATACCCCAACACCAGTGTGCCTGGCTGCTGGTATGTGCCCCCCAGCCACATACCACACATCTGTACAGACACCACAGCACACACAGCACAGTCAGCCATGTATATGTCACTGTGAATACCCCATGTCGGTGGTACAGCATCTGTGGATCACACAACAGCATAACAGTAATGTCCATTGTCATTACACACCTGCAAGATGGGCCTGTTACTGTGTACAGTGCAGCAGTCATTGATGCCCTACACACCATAGGCATTGCTGTGTCCCTCACATTACTGGCCCTCTTGTTACTGTGGTGTCTGCTGTGCACTGTAGCAAAAACAAGTTTGACAAATGCATGCAGCACCATCACCTGTGCCTGTGCTGTGTAGTCCCCTGGGGCACAATATTCTATGCGGTTCTGTACAAATGTAGCCTTCAGCTACCACCATGAACTTTCAGACTGACCTACAGGTGGAGTTGTGGGCAGACCCAGCCAGCCCCAGTACTTCCAGACTGACCTACAGGTGGATCTGTGGGCCCTGCCATAGCGCTGGGTAAACTGCATCTAAATCAGGACATAATGAGATGCTAATCTGGATGTTTGCCCACAGACTGCCTAAGTGGGCTCATTTGCATGTCACTTTTGAATATGGCAAATTTTTCCCCAGGCAAATGTAATAGTGCCAGGCAAACGGCTTTGCTCCATGCAAACAAAACCTGCACAAATGTGTCTGCACTGTGTAAATGTTTCGGAAACATGGTACATTTCTGCAGAATTTCACATGTGCTGGTGCTTGCAGCTTTTTTTTTTAATTTAGCATACTTTTTCCTGCTGCCGACTGCCCGGTGCCTCAGCCTGGTTACAGATCCCCTCTTCCATTCCCATATTGACCATGCATTGTTTATATCCCCTAGCTTACCCCCAAGGGCGGGGTTGCGGCACTGGCCCTAGAGTATCATGACAATGGGATAGGTTGACGGGCCAGCCTCCGAGCTTATTGAAGCTGAGATGGAGCTTCATTTGGGGTGGCGGTGACATTTTCCCAGTGTATGGGGACGGGATGTGCAATGATGACCAGCATCTGCCCCACCCCCTGAGCTACTGGCATAGGCATGCTCAGTCACCCAGCCTCTACTAGGTGACCGTGTTGCACCAAATACCCTACCCCTTCCCCCTGGAGAAGGAGAGCAGTCCTCAGATGCTCAATCCTTCTCCCCGCTGACCCTCCGCGATCCTGGGTCCATTCCCCAACCCAGGTTGCCAGCATCACAGGTAGGCACCTGCCCCTGCACCAGCGGCCAGCTTCTGGTGCTTGCAGCTTTAATGAATCCACTCCTTTGCTAGCACACACACAATGACCACATAATTCACCTTTTACTTTCCTTCAAGTCACTGTGCACTGGGCTGCTGTTGTGGTTTTCACTTCCTGGTTGCTATTTCAGAGCTGTCTTATATCCCAGCTAGTTTTGCACTGTACTCCCATCCCAGTTTGCCCAGCTTCCTTAGCATACTATGTTCAGCAGGTTAAGCACTGGGGCTATCCCTTTGAATATAGTGGGCTATTGGGTCAGGGCTAATTTAGCACACTGGGCAGTGCTAATTTTGCCCGGGCAAAGCTTTCAAATATATGGCCCTGATAATTATAGTTTGCAATAGGTTTTGCACTGAAATACCAAAATAGCAAGTTTGACTGAGGATGGGTAGGGAGATGACTGGCAAACCAGAGTGGTGGACCAAGGGGAGCAGTTGATGTTACCTACCTTGACGCCAGCAAAGCTTTCACACTGTTCCACATAGAAGATTGATAAATAAGCTGGGTAGGCTCAGGGAGGGCAGAAGTTGGTCAACTGGGTGGTAAACTGGTTGATGGGCAGAAAACAGAGTGGTGGTAAATGGTATACAGTCAGAAGAGATGCAAGACACAAGTGGGGTACCCTCAGGATCTAGTCCTGGGGACAATCCTCTTCAATATCTTCATTAGTGACATTGCAGATGGACTAGAGGGTAAGGCTTGTCTGTTTAAAGATGACACCAAGATCTGTAACGGAGCAGATTATCTAGATGGGGTGGGCAGAATGAGAAGAGATCTGGATAAACTAGCAAAATGGTCAGAAGAGTGGCAACTGGATTTAATGCAAAAGAAGTGCAAGATCATACACATAGGGAAGAGAAACCCTGAAGCCACCTATAGGCTGGGAGGGAGCTGGCAGTCACAAAGGAAGAACGAGACTTGGGCATCATCATCACCAATGACCTGAAATCATCCAAGCAGACCACTAAAGCAGTCGGTAAGGCTAGGGAGATGTTAGGGTGTATTAGTAGGGTATCACAAGTCATAAAAGGGAGGTAATAACCTCTTTACAAGACACTGGTTAGCTCCCATCGAGTACTGTATGCAGTATTGGAGGCCACACCTTCACAAGGACATTAACAAATTGAGGCAGTCCAAAGATGGCAACCAAAATGGTGCAGGGACTGCATCAGAAGACATATGAGGGCAGATTAATGGAGCTCAATATGTACACCCTAGAGCAAAGGAGGGAGAGAGGTGATATGATCGAAACATTCAAACACCTTAAGGGCATTAACAAGGTGAAAGAGTCTAAATGTTTAAATATAATAAAAATAGCAGGACAAGAAGACACAGCATGAGATTAGAGGGAGACCAATTAAGGGGGAATGTGAGGAAATTATTTTTCACAGAAAGGGTAGTGGATGCATGGAACAGTCTACCTCAGGAAGTGGTAGCTATGAACACAGTGCAGGGCTTCAAACAGGCATGGGATAGGCATAAGGGAGCAATACAGATGAGTATGAATAGACAGGCCACTGACAGAGTAAAGGCCAAGGCACATTTATAAGGTAGAAAAAGAAATGGGCAGACTGGATGGGCCTTGCGTTCATTATCTGCCATCAACTTCTATGTTTCTATGATATACTGAGCAAAGATTTTGGGAATAGACAAGTTACAGCTGGCTAACAGATGAGTGAAAAGATTCTGCAAACTGAACATACTTATGCAAGGTTAAGTTTAGGCGCACAGTTATGTAGCACTTAAAAAAATACAGAATGTGGAGTAAACAGATGAGTTTATTTTTGTACCCTTTTTTTATTGTTTTTATGGAATTACCTTTTTTGTTTTATTTTAAGATTGTAATGTACTGATTCAGAATGGGAAATTAATGTTTCCTTACAGACAGAGACATCTGTACCTAATCTCAAACCAGATAATGTACATGTATTTTGATGTGGGCATGGAAAAAGGAAAAAACACAGCCCTTCTATATATTCCTTTTTTTCCCAACATCAGAATGCATGTCAATCTATCATTCTTCCCCGATCATTAAATGTCCTAATCACTTTATACTAATGGCCTGGATAGCAGATTAAAAATGTAGTTTATGAGGCTGCTATCATGGCTCAGTTTAATTGCAGTAATGAAGAAGCACAGTGCTCCACAAAAAAAAAAGGCTTTTACTAAATTCTCTGAAATTAGACTCTGTGACACGAAATTTGCCATTCTGGGACTAATGCAACTAGATGCACATCTCGGCTGCTGCTGTGGCTAAAAGGAATACTAAGGCCAGATGTCCCTATTGTTGGACTTGGAGTCATGTGAAGAGTATAGCTTACAAGATTACTCTTGAACCCTGTCTGATAATCTTCTTAAACATTTGGATGAAATTACTGTCTTGGAGTACACTTGTAGGGCTGGATATTCAAACTGTGCCATTCATAGGCGCAAGCCCTTGCGCTGCGCAAAATAGTTGCTCTGGGGTGTGTCCGGGGCGATATTCAAAGGAGTTGCGCTATTGAGCAACTCCTTTGAATATCATCCCCAGCCACAGCTTACTGTGCATGGCGAGTGAGAACTTCACCACCGCAAGTTGACAGAGTGGAGCATTCAACTTGTGGTGGTAAGTACCATTGTGCCATGCGAAATCCGATATTCAAAAGGTGATATGCAAATGGGCTATAATTCATGCAAAGGCGCAGGAGGGCCATTTGCATCTGATTAGCCCCATTTGCATGCCATTAGCATGCAGGTGCTCCGATCGCGAGGACTTGCGCCTGGCACCCTGCCAGGCAGCAGCCGTCAGACCGACGCCCCGCAGCCCGGACACGGCAAAACAGTGTAGAATCCCCCCACCCCTCACTGGCCCGATCGTGAATGGTTTAATTTCAACAGTCTTGATCGTGGCAGCATGTGGTTCCCCACCCGACCAAGATCTCTTTGAGGGAACCAGTGATCGAAAAAGCCCAATCACGGGCAGCAGTTACAGAACCTCCTCCAGAGTTTCTGGTGACTAGGCACATCTCGATCACGGATAATGCTGCACACCTCAAGACAGCCTGGTGGCAGTGTCTCTCTCATCACCACTGTTCACCACCTCGCCCCTCACGGCGAGCAGCATCCTCCCACTTCAGCTTGCCGCCCGCCGACCGACTGGTGCCCGGTAGGCTGCAGCCCATTGGTGCAGAGAAAGAGCTAATGGGCGCAGAGTCTATATCGTACATGATAGTCCAGTTTTGTGAATGAATCATTCAAAATCTGACTGTCATGTACGGTATAGCTTCACGCCCATTGGCTCTTTTCTGCACTACTGGCGTAGCCTTACCGGCTGTCAGTCGGCGATGGCGGGCGGCAGGCGGAGGATGCTGCCGCCTACCGCTGTGGGGGAAAGCGGGGTGGTGGGTTCATGGGTGGTGGGAGGGGGACACTAGCCACCAGGGAAATGTTGGGGGGATTTGTGCAGCATCTACATCCCACGCATCGATGTGCCACTAGACCACCAGGGCTGAATTCGGGAGGGGGATTCTACACTACTACCCGCGATCGGGCATTTCGTCCACTGGACCACCAGGGATGATTTCGATGGGGGTTTATACAACTACTGCCCACGATCGGGCTTTTCAGTCCACTGGACCACCAGGGATACGCTCGTGGGGGAGCTATATTGCTGCCCGCGATCGGGCTGGTGGGGGTTAAACCATGTCTGCGATCGGGCCAGTGGAGGGTGGTGGGGGATTTACAGTTGGCCCGCGATCGGGCTGCAGGGGGGGCACAGGGACTGGGTTGGGGGCCAGCCACAGGTGGCAGCTGCTGTGTTGCGCCCTGCAATGCAGCAGCTCACCTGTGGGTGGCCCTCAACTTAAGCCTTTTTTTTGGCTCAAAGCTGTGCAGGCGCAGGTTGGGGGTTGCACCTGCACAACTCTGCACAGCCCTGCTGAATTTCGGGCTGTGCAGTTTATGCATGGATCCTCCCCCTCCAGTTCAGCATGCATTCATTTGCATTGCGCTGTTGCTCAGCATGTTTTCTGTGGCGCAACTGACTCCTGCTGAATATGGCAGAATGGAGCAAGTTCGGACTTGCACCTGGGTAACCCTGTTGCGCATGGCGCAACCCTTTGAATATCCGCCCGTAATGTTTAAATACACTAGCCAGATTGTATTTTATTTTTTTTTACTTTCTATTTTTCCTCCCTTTCCCTCAGCTCCGTCTTCCTCGGGAGCACCTAGGAGTCATCCCACTGCGGTCTGCTCCTACCTGAGTAGTCCTCCGTCACCCATGTAGCCTCAGTTTACCCCTGGGTGGGGATGAGGTGGGCCCCAACACCCCAAATTCCTCTGGCAGCATCGGTCGGGAGGGTGCCAGGAGGGCTGCCGCATATCGTGGGCAAGCTCCAGTGCTCCATCTCTGTCGGAGCCAAAGGGCATTTTCCCCTGTTCTGGGGAGTGGCTGGCACTCTGATGTGAAGACGATGCTACTGACGTCTGCCACTCCTCACCACTTCACTACGCTCAGCACTTGCTGTGTCTCCAGCTTCCACCAGAGGTCAGCTGAGCACTGAACAGAGACCCAGGCTCATTCCTAACTCAGGTCGCCAGCGTGATGTGAGGTGTGCATCTAGCCAGATTGTATTATTTGGAAAGAAGCCACTGCAAATTATTCTGCAAGAAGTATACAAAGGAGGGCTCTAAGGACTGATAAGGGTGCATGGACTTAGTGTTGGAACCTGGTTTCTGTTTTCTTTCCTACTTAATTAACTGTGTAATTATTATGCAGATACTGTAGAGATTGTTAAATGCATTAACTGTATTATAATAACTGGTTTCTATTTTTTCCATAGAGAAAGCCAGTTATAATTCTGTCATCCTAACCAGTTGGTTATAACGACATTCACATGCTGGCTTTCTCCCTTCAGCAGCATGAGCCACACATACCTTACACTACACCACTTTCTGCTCACACTCACGGTCACAACTACCCACCTCCATAAAAGATGAAGACCTCTGGTGCTGAGGGTGTGGCTTAACTGCTGAGTTGAATGGCAGCTTAACTTTTTGGAGCTTCAGCGTGCAGGCGTCTGAATCCAACTTACCCGCATCCACAGAGGTTAGACTTGAGAGAAATAACCGAGAAATATTTAAAAAAGCTTTGGGTGTATAAGTATAAGAATTTTAAATGTAAACAACTGAGAACTAGCTAGAAGAGCCGTCTTCAATATCGTGGCCTGCAAAATGGTGGAGGCACCGTCCCAATGTTCTAATTAGTGTACTTCAATATCCTTTTGAAAAATTGCTTCATAGGATGGATGAAGTAACCGATGCGTCACATCACACCACAGACGCATTAAAAATCTAACAGGGTGGATAGTAACAATCGAACAGAAAGTGCCGGCACAAGATTCGGAGATTGAGGTCATTAAAGGAATGCAGAGGGATCAGCAGGGTAAAATTAATATGCTTTTGGCCAAAGTCGACGATTTGGAAAATCGGAGCAGAAGAAATAACCTATGGGTAATAGGGTTCCCAGAGCGTGTGGAGAAAAGAGATACTGCTATGTTTCTCCAACAAACCCTTCCCGAGATCTTGGGCCTGCAAGCAGACTTCTGCCTAGAGATAGAACGGGCGCACACAGCTACTATTCCAGTGCCAGTTAAAGGAGGCAAGCCAAGGGTTATTTTGTTCAAATTGTTATCATACAACACATGGCAAGCTTTGCTACAGTGTACCAGGGAGGTGGGCTGCTTAAGCTGCTGGTAGGGCACTCTATATTGTTATATCAGGACTTTCCTAGGAGTTATCGATTAAGAGAAGAGAATATACTCCTCTGCGTCACAAAAATGAAAAACTGGGGATTCATTACTCTTTAAGGTACCCCTATACAATGCTGATAGCGCACAATGGAACCCCACTCCTCTTTGAAACCCCAGTAGCCCTGGAAGACTTTTTGAACAGGCACTTAGGTGAGTTGCCTAGCCTTTCCAATCACCCAGACCCCTCGGAACCAGAAGAGATGGCGACAGACCCCGAAATGCAGCCCGAGTCTTCCACTGGCCTCCCTCAAGTCAGAAAAGAACAGCGAGATAGCCACAGGCGAGAGAACACCCCATATTAGAACCAGCCTGTACACTGAGACAACAGATCGGGAGGTACAATGCAGTGAAAGCATGGCCCTGGTGTGATACATGACCCGCAATACCTACGAGGCACTAAGATCTCCCTCACCTCCCTCCAATGCCCATTCTGAGGAAGGAATCTCCAGGGTAGAAGCAGCTCCCCAGGCCAGCTGTACTACAGTGAATGAGGTGGCATTGGATGGCAATGGTGGTGAGAAACCACAGCAGGAATAGCACCTCCCAGGTGCAGCATCCAAAGACCGTGAAGGAGACCAGGCTGCCGAAGTAGTGCTATCAAGTTACCAGGATCCTTGAGTGGAGCAGCAGCATCTGGTGTCAGTTAGATGAGAAGCACTTCTATATTTAAGCCTTGTGTAGGAAGGGTATCGGGCACAAAGATACTACCTGGACTGGGGTGTTGATTTATGATTTGATTTATGATCTGGGCCCATGAGATCACGAGACACTGGGAATTTGGCCCCTTCAGGACATACTGATCTCAGGGCTGAAGCCAACTACTTACGGGTGGTTTAATATGGGGGAGGGCAGGGGCAGCAAGTAAATAATATACATTGCTGTGAGTGAAGTCAATTCCTGGGTATGGTAGGTGTATTGGGAAATGCTTTATAGGTGCTTTTGGAGGTTGGGAATCGGGAGATGGGCTACGTATGGGCCTGTGTACTTTAAGAAGAGAGATCAGTCGGCTGGTGCTGCCTGGCTATATGCTTGAAAGGTAGACCCAGGTAACAACAGGTACAAGGGCTGGTAGCCCTGGTGGGGTAAGAGATATGGCCTGTGGAGCTTTTGGTCATAGGTTTAAGGGCCTTCTCTGTGATGTAAATAGCACCTACCTCCACGGCAATATGGGAAGGGACACAACACCATGGAGCTTACAGATGAACTCCCCCGCATATGGACAACCCTAGTTTTATTTTGAAATTAGCCAACTGACTGCTAGGCTGTGAAATTTATTTAGGAGGGTGCAGTCTTTTTCCTGGGGGCACCTCTAGGCACGCAGCTCCCCCCCCAACTGCTATGATCTCTGACAAACAGGGTATGGCTTGGTCAAGCTATGCCCAGACCACCACGTCCTCGGGAACTACTCTGCAGATCAGGCCTCTCAAGGAGGCAAATGATCCTAAATGCAGGATGGCTCCAACGTAGCATGGAAGTGCAGCATGTAAATAGGTTTAGTGTTTTGTTGTTTTGTGTGGTTGTGTTTAGGATTATAGGGTGGTACTTATTTAATATGTATTCTAGTGAAACCTGGTTGTCAATGAATGTCAGGGGTAAGTACAGAGATACGGGTAGACTGGTTGTACAAGGTAAAGGGATCCTAAAAGGGTCACAGGGTCTGGGGCAACAATCTTGGTTGGGCCAGGGGTACTGGTGTGTTGCAGAATGGTGCCTTCTCGTCTTCACTGGTGGTTTGGATTTAGCATCTCACATTTCATTGCTTCTCGAGGGTTACGATTATGGCTGAAATAACCTGTATCACTTGGAATGTGAGGGGTATGAATACGCCTGTGAAGAAGAAGAAGGTACTGTCATATCTGAAAAAGATCAAAGCCCAAGTGTTTTTATGCAGGAGACAAAACTAGATGGGAAGGGCCATGGACTTCTTAAAAGGGATTCAGTGGGCATAGAGATCCATGCCTCAGCTGCTACAAAAAAGCATGGAGTAGCTATATTAATACATAAGCAACTGCACTGGTCTCTCACTGCCTCTAGGGCTGACCCACAAGGCAGATGGGTGATAGGTACATTTCAGACCCCCACAGGGCCTGTATTACTGGGGAACATTTATGGGCCAAATGAGGACGATGCAGCCTTCTTCCATCAGACCTCCCAAGTGCTTTTAGACAGGAGTAAAGATAGTATGCCCACAATCTTTGGAGGATTTTAATTTAGTGCTAGACCCATGATGGACAAAACCTCAATACAAAAGACACGGTCCACGGAAGGGTAGGACAGCCCTGATGAACTGGATGGGTGATCAAGGTCTGACGGATATATGGCGGCACTGAATCCCAGGGAAAAGATTACTCCTTTTATTCACCGTACACAGTTCCTAGAGCCGTATTGATTTTTCTTAATATCTTCTCAGATTACACAGGCAGCTATGGAGTCTAATATACTTCCTATAGTAATCTCAGACCTGCTCCAGTGCATTTGTCTGTGGCATGGGGCCCCTGTGCTCCCACCTCCACCTCTTGGAGATTAGATCCCTTGTTAATAAAAGATGCAGAGTTCTTAGAATGGGCTAAGGTGGAGGCTCAGAGATTTTTTATGGAAAACCCAGCACAGGATACCACAGCTGGAGTCATGTGGGAAGCTTTTAAAGCCACCATGAGAGGCAGGATTATTGCCTATGCAGGGGCTAGAAGGAGAAATAGGGAAAAAAAATTAAAGAACCTGGAAGAGGAGCTTAAAGAAGTGCAATGACAGCATAAGGAGCAAAGAGGGAAAGTAAGGCACGATTCTCTCCGAAGAAAGATAGTGGGTCTCGAAATGGAGATAAACTCTCTTTTATCAAGGAACTCTCCATTTTGAGACTGAAACACAAATACTGGGAAGGGGGAGAGAAAGGTGGGAAGGTGTTAGCATATAGGTTAAAGAAACAGCAAATGGACCGATACATTGCTGGGCTGAGGGATACCACAGGACTGATGTGCACTAAAAGTGGAGAATTAAATGCAGTCATGGCAGAATACTATCAATCCCTGTATGCCTCATCTAGACAAGCAGATCCCCAAGCAATTCAAATTTTCTGCAAACACTGAATCTTCCTACTATAACTTCACAGCAGGTGAAGCAACTAGATGCCCCATTAACTAGAGAGGAAATAAAAGGCCCTGCTCTCTCTCAAACCAGGTAAAGCTCCGGGGGGATGGCTACTCAGTAGAATTCTGGCAGGACTTAACAGACATCATTGCCCTAGTACTTCAACAAATCTATGCTGAAGCAGAGGCACAAGGGATACTGCCCCCCACACTACGTGAAGCGGTCATTACCATATTGCCCAAAAAAGGGAAAGATCTCACTTCCCCTGGTAGTTACTGGCTGATTTCACTTTTAAATGTAGATAGTAAAATATTTACCAAAGCATTAGCACTAAGATTGGGGCCCCTGTTACCACAGTTAATACACCCTTCCCAAGTAGGCTTTGTCCCTGGTAGGTTCAGTGCAGGCCATCTTAGAACCTTAACTAATTTAGCCCATATTGTGTCTCAACTACATACCCCAGCAGCAGCGGAGGCCATAGATTTCGAAAGGTGTCTGACTCCTGAGTGGGATTACTCCATGAGGTGCTGAAAAACGGGAACAGGCCCTCGCTCTGATCTTGGGCAACAGCCTTATACACCTCCCAGTGGCCAGACTACTGACCAACCTCAACTCTCCACCTTTTGAGCTGGCCCATGGTACTGAGCAGGGTTGCCCACCTCCCCTCCTATTTGTGTTGGCTGTAGAACCTTTAGTGGTGCATCTTGAGGTGATCAATCTATAAAGGGATACCAGCTGGAAACATAGAATACACCACACTTTTATATGCTGACAACCTCTTGGTCCCTAGTTGCGGATGCAGCTGAGGCATTACCCTCTATACTCGCTACTCTGCACCACTTTAAAGGAATTTCTGGACTTCAGTTAAATGCCACTAAAATGGAAGTTCTCCTCTCAATTCCAGGTGCCAACCAATGGTACTGGGGATACGGGTCTGAAATGGGTGGGGAAAGCATCACATATTTAGGTATTTGTTTTCTGCTGAGTTCTCAAAGCTATGGGAATATAATCTCCACCTCTCATAGTGGAAATACAGGAGGATATGTCCAGATTGATCAAACTTCATTTAACTTTAGCAGGCAAAATAGCTGCAATTAAGATGATCCTGGCCCCCAAAATTTTATATTTTCTGGCACACATCCCCCTTTCATTACCACAAAGCTGGATCCAGAAGATAGACAAGGCATTAGGGAGTTTTTTATGGGAAGGGAAGCCCCCCAGGTATAGTAGGAACAAACTTCGGGCTCACTGGAGCATGGGGTGGTGTCTTCCTTGGTTTGCAGGTTATAAATGGGCATTTCACCTGGCACAGTCGCTACGCTGGTTGGGTACAGGGACTACCCCTCAACCACAATGGGTGGATATAGAGCATGCTGTAAGTCAAAAGATTTCTCTGTCACTGCTTGTTTATAATAACCCCCCAACGATCTTGAAAAAACATCCCACAATAGGAGCCTCTTTGCAATGTTGGGCAAAAGTAAGGAGGAAGTTGAAGGTAGACTTAACGCCTATCAAACTAACCCCATTATGGGGGAATGATAACCTCTATATAGATAAAAGAACGATGTACTGGAAAGGTTGGGCAGACAAGGGTATTGCCAAGTTAGAAGATTCTAGCCCCAGCTTCCTTGGCAATAGACACATTTGCTAACCTGCAGGCCAGATGGTCAATTCCTACTTCCAACTTCTGGAAATATTTACAAATATATAGTGCATCAAAAATATATGACTCAGGTGGCAAAAATAGGTACCTTGAGCACACTTTCTTGGATAACAAAAAAAAAAGGGCTGGCCAGTTTAGTCTACAGTGCCTCAAGATACGCTACTCAGCAAAACTGAAAAATCTAAACAGAAATGGGAAGGGTTTTACAACTGGAGATTACAGATATGCAGTGGAAAGAGTGCTGGAAAGGCTCAAAATATTTTACAGATGCAAGAAGCAGGTTAATTCAAAATCAAATTCTCCA
This sequence comes from Neoceratodus forsteri, assembly GCA_016271365.2. Classification (NCBI taxonomy): domain Eukaryota; kingdom Metazoa; phylum Chordata; order Ceratodontiformes; family Ceratodontidae; genus Neoceratodus; species Neoceratodus forsteri. The sequence goes on along the minus strand of CM028135.1, from coordinate 958,289,658 downwards.
TTCTTGGTACCGCACACTGGTAGTATTACAGAAGGCTGGGGTAATAAAGTCCAATTTATGCCGGAGATGTAATTCTCACCCTGGAGACCTGGCCCATATACTTTGGTCCTGTCCAATGAAACAACCAGTGTGGGATAATATATGTGAGGTAGGGGCTAAAGTTTTAAAGAAGTGCATTCCTTGGTCCCTATCCTTGCTTCTCCTGTGTATGAAGTCAGAGGTTCCCCATTTAAGGCAGCTGAAACACCGTTGGCTGGCCCTGTGGGCCATGCTGGTGAAGAGGCTTCTTGTCTGTAGATGGAGGACTGCACTGATACCAAGTGCCCAAGAGCTCCTCGCCTCCATGGTTCACATTACTACTATGGACAAACTTTCCCACTTGATAAATAACTCCTTAGTAATATATGAGAATATATTGGGAAAGTACATGTTAAATGTAACATTTGCTTTCTTCTGCTCCGATGTTGAGTTGTATATGTAACCAACAACTCTTTACCAGTCTCCTGTTTAGAATAAGTGCTACCATTACTGTAGAAAGAAAAATGAAAATAATAAAAAATCTAACAGCAAAAAAAGACCCCTGGTGCTGGATGACAATGAAGAGGATGACTAAAGTAGGTTTACTTTCACCTACTTAATAAAATTTCACAAGATCCCTAACAAATAGTAAACTCTCGCTCTCTTCGAGGTAACATGAGACCTTAAAACAAGATACCGATTACCATAGCAATGCCATGAAGAAAAATAAAAAAGTCCAACAATTTGCTGAAACTTTCAACTGTATTTAAAAACCCTGCTTATTCTAAACATAGGCATACCAATTGCTTTTAGTTACCTTTTTAAATAACATTAGTTTTATCTGTTCTGAACACGTTACAATTCAATCAGACTTCCTGGTTCGTGTCCTCAAGCAAGCAAAAAATACAAACCAGAAATTATACAAAATAATGGCTGGGTAGCTTGTTAAAAAACTCAGATTTACGCTCCTTGGGGTGGGATGCCTTCATAAACCCCTCGAGCTTTGCTCTCTGGCTTTATGTGGCATCCCACCCCTCGAGGTGTAAAATCCTTGTTATAAACAGCTACCTATCCATTATTCTCTATTTTATGATTGAAGCTTATTATTAATTATGGAAGCTAGACAAACAAAGAAAAAAATGGCTATAACAAAAATCCTCTAAAAACAAAGACAATATTTGAAAATAAAGGGAAATAAAAGAAAATCACTCTAAGGTAAGAAAAATAACAAATTATATATATGAACCAGGAAAGAAACTTGAACTCTTGGGAAAGAACAAAGTAATTTGTATTCAAAGCACTGTTCCGCAGCCCTTATGTTCCTCTTTACTAAATAAACAGGTGGTGGAACATCAGTCAGCTGAATATCCACCACTGTTAGAAATGAAATAAATGGAAGCCATAGAAGTGGATGGCCAATTGATAATGAAGCTTTATTAGAAGTTAAAACTAATCAAGTTACTCCAAAGACAACACCTATTAATCAAATCCCCATGTGGATATGTGAAAAGTACTGCACTAATTCAGTACAGCAGTATTAATTATCCAAATTATTTGGAAAATGGTAGTGCTGGATACTGATATGACATTCAAAAAATCATGCTTGCAGGAATTTGAAGAATTCATTACTCCCTATAGAAATAAATTAAAAATAGATCCATTATCTAACTACCCCCAGATATTTCACATCTCTGGAGCTCTCACATGGAAATGGACGAAAGTGATAAATCTTTGGCACACCAAAAATACAATGGCAGGTTGTATAATGAGCTCATTAGTATAAAGAAAAAGATCAGTAAGAGCAACAAGTTACTACAAGAGCTAGTAAACATATTTAAGGAAACGTATAGACAAAGGAACATTGTGCAAGATCCTATAAAAGCAAGACACACTTATCAAAATAAAAGGAAGATAGTTGATAAAGATCCACAATATGATACAATGTATAAATGTGATTCAAAATAAACAATAAACAATTAGAGAAATTATGGAAGAGGTTAGATAAAAAGAGTTAAAAGAACAAAATGTCCTATTAAAGGAAATTAAAACATTAATGCAAGTGCAACTAATTCTAAACAATGGTTACCAGCAAAATCCAGTGAAACCAGTGGAAAACAAAGACTAGGACTATAGGTACAAATACAGATATTGTGGCCTTGGAACTAAAACAGTGGGGGCAATCCCTGTCTGGAAAACTGATGCCCCAGAATTTGTTCCAAAAAATAACAGAGGTACTTTTATGCAATGGAAAGAACAAAATACATTAACTACTCAAAAAGAAAATGGAGGGCATGAATGGAAAGCTCCCACCATCTTCTTTAAAGGTATTCCAAAAAACAAAAACAAAAATTAAACAAGAGATACACTGAGAATTGTTGTTTATAATGTACAGTATGTAAGGGAATTTTAGCACATTTCCTCAGTCACCCAGTCACCATTTAAACCGAAGAACCAGGATCTCCTGTGCTCACTGTTTTAGTTATGTGGTTAACAATATTGAAATCGGCTCTGCCTGCCCTGCCATAAACCCAAAATATTATAAAAGTAGTTGTTTAGTTTTACCAGTTTGGAAGCAATGAATATGTGCAGCCTGCTGCTCGCCACTGGCAGTTTAATCCAGCAATAATAGTAATAATAATAGGTACCCTGCCGTCCTCTGACACATACATTAAATAGAACTTAGTCATTTTTTGAAAGGTTCACATATTTATTATTCAGGGAAAGCAGTGAACCACACTGGAAGCCAACTTCAAACTTTTTAACTGGAATTGTCATCCTGCCCTTGTTTCTTTATGGGAGTGGAGAATACACATGACTCAAATCTAAGACTTTTGTGTGAAGTGGAAAGCATCATGCCAGTGAGAAATGCGGCTGCACGGCACAGCAGGAGCATAACCCAGTGTCAGAAACAAATCCTCTGTCCATTTTACCCCCCCAACCCTGAAAACATCACAGTGGACACTAGGAGTGCCCAATCCCCCGGTGTCGGAAATAAATCCTCTGTCCATTTTTTTTATTTTTCTTTCCTGTAAGAAGAAAACCATCCATCGATCTCTTTTGCAAGTTTTTTTTAACCTGTAAAAGGAAAAACATCCATCGATGTGTTTTGTGTGGTTATTGTCCCCCCACTCCCCCAAGCCCTTACTTACCCACGGTGGGGGTCCAGCATTGTCATCTTCTTTGGACCACAGACACATCTTCACTCTTCAAAGCAGTATTGCAAAGTGAGGAAACAAGTATCCAGTTCAAAGTATTTCAATGAGATTTTGAATTTAGTAGCATAACTTGGCCATATTTTGCATATTTAGGTTCTCAGATTTTCAACATGCCTTATTTGGGACCCCACACCATGCACAATTGCACTTTCATTAGGCAGATCTCTCTGAAAGGTGATTTTGCAGTCCCCACTCAACATCACCTTTTGGGCAAGAGTTAACATTTTTCTTTCCCCTTGTTCATGAGGTGGGGTCATAAAAAGGCTATGTTGAAAATGTACTGTACAAGTAATTAAAAAAAACAGTTACAACCCTGTGTTGAATTTTGTGAATGCAGGCTCATAACTTTGGTAATTTTCAATATTTTACCCCAAATTCACAATATAGACATATCTTTACAGAACCTCCTGAGTGTGATAGTTGTCATTTTCCAAATCTTGGCCAAAATGTTTTTGTATACCCCAAAATTGATTCTGCTATCCCTGCACAAAATCAGTCAAGCAGGAGTTGAAAATGTTCTCTGCCCTTCTTCATGAGATGGAGTAAAAAGAAGGATGTGTTGAAAATGTGATGTAAAAATATTAAAAAACAACAAAGTTATGAGCCTATGTTGAATTTTGCAAATGCAGGCTTGTAACTTTGGTTATTTTCAATATTTTTAACCCCAGATTTAAAACATAGCCATATCTTTGCAGCACGTCATGAATGTGACAGTTTTCATTTTTCAAATCCTGGCCACAATGTTTTTTATATCCGGAAAGGTGATTTTGTGGTCCCTTTATGAAATCACCTTTAGGTCAAGAGTTGAACATCTTCTCTGCCCTTCTTCATGATGCAGGGTCATAACAAGGCTATGTTGCAAATTTGGTGAAAAAATACTACAAACACAACACATTTATGAGCTTACATTACATTTTGCTAATGCAGGCTCCTAACTTTAATAAATTTCAATATTTTTACTCCAGATTCTTCACCTGCAGCCCTATCGGCTCTGGCCAGTTTGTTAATTTGGGTTACACTAGCTAGATGTGTCTTGCATGTAGCACCATTGCTATTCAAAGGCTATTCATATTTGGCTCTGACATGATGGCTACAATGAGAAGCAGACTGGTTTCGGGGATGGTAATTGTTAAAAAAAAAAAAAAAAGAATGATAACCACTGGGAACATGTTGTTCTACTTGTTTTATTCCTGACGTGTCACTTGTCAGGTTAGATGGCACTTTCTCTGTATTTCAATTACTGTTGCGTGTGTACCATCAAGTGATAGATAGCAAGTGGAGTACAAAGTAACTAAAACACAATTCAGACACGTCTCTTCTGTCATTGATATTAACATAAAATGAGTTTTGCACACAAGTTTAAACCATTTGCTCTTTTTTTTTGTTTCACCTTGCAGTTTTTTTTGTTGATTATTATACTGTACAATGGCAAGAAAGAATGCTTGGGCTCTAGTTGGTCAAGCTGGTGATGAACCCATGATGTTATCCCAGCATAACATCACGGATCTAGTCCTAGCACACATATGACCGAAATGTCATCAGTACAATAAATCACTCAACATGCAGATTAGAGAAATAGAACAATTAGTTATTTACTGCACCCACAAGCCCTCCCTATGTAAATGAGTATATAAGCTATTTCTGCACTTTCTCACTACAGAAATAAGAGACTACATTTCTAAGTAAAGACATCTTGTCACCTTTCAATATATGCACAATGCTTCATTTTGAAAATAAAGATCTGAGATCTTATATTGTTGTAACCACCACAAAAATAAGAGACTGCGCCTCCAAGTAAGGAAAAATGAAAGACCACTTCATATTCTACTGACAATGCTTTGCCATATACAGCTAAATATTAGGTGCTAGATTACAGTCACCACTATCAAACAAGGAGACCGCATGGATGAATAAGGAAAAATTAAGTTAACTTTATAAACTACCCAGAATTCTTTGCTGCAATATGTAAATCAACATAATAGCTGTTATACTGCTGAGGTACTATTCTGCAGTCACCACTACCTAAAATGGAGACTGCACTACAGAGTAAGAAAAATGTAAGTTAATTTTATAATCTACCCAGGATTCCTTGTTGCTGTATGTAAATCAGCATATTAGTTGTTATATTGCTGAGTTGCTGTACTGCAGTCATCACTACCAAAAAAGGAGACTGCACTGCTGAGTAAGAAAAATTTAAGTTAATGTCATAATCTACCAAGAATTCCTTGTTGCCGTACATAAATAAGCATATTTTCTGTCATACTGGTATAACCATTAGCAAAATAAGAGTTAACTGATTTACGTTAAAGGGACTTCATCACGTCCAGAGGAAATTGTATTCCAGAATGTATTATTTAATTAGGCCATTGTAAAATAGGAATTGTGCACTCCAGAGTGTGTGTCGTGCTGGACTAATGTCACTTCTTGAGTGTTGGATGCACTCATCCTGTGGCTGTTTGCCCAACCACCTGAGGCGTGATGCTATCCCAGCATGACACACACCCTGTTGTATATTATTCCTTTATTATGGGTGTCAGCAGTGCCTTACAGATGGCTTCTTATTACAGCAATATACTAACAGAGCTGTTGTCAGCAACAATAGTGGCTCTCTCGTGCCAGCACTCAGCATGTTCACCATGGCAATTTAAATAAAACAGCAACAAAGAAAAAAGATAACATCACAGCTAGTAGGACGTTAGAGCAGTCCACAGTCCATCAATCCAGCTAGTGCAGATACATTCTTTTTTTGTAATGGAGGTCTATCATATACAGTGAAGCCTGCCAGGATGAAGCGCAGTGTCACAGGTTTCCTGCATGACAAAAGCGATTAACTCCCATTGAAATTGCATTGTTTGCTGCAGTAACTCTACTGCAGAATTCTGCAAAGTTGGGCTTTATCCTGGTGGGCTTCACTGTAATTCAAATGCAGATTTTTAATGATATGATAAAGAAAAGCCACTTACTCCATGATTCAAATTACTTTATTTACATTCATTTTATGTCAGCTCAATTAACAATATTAACTTACAAAAACAAATTTGCCATTGATCTTTAAGGCAGGAGGAAGAGAGACTATAGGGGATTCGATGGTTAAAAGAAGGTCCTCAGCATAGGCGTGTACCAGGTAGGAAGAAGTGCCACAATTAAAGACATTGATAATATGCTACCTAACATAATGATGCATGCTGGGAAAAAGCACTTGTGGTCATACATGCAGGGACTAAAAATACCAAGAAACAAAGGGTAGAGAAGATCATAAAGGAATACAAACACATTTATAAAACTATTTCTGAAAGAGATAGGAAGGTTATTATAGCCAAAATTTTGCCAGTATCTAAAGCTGGCTATAGATGGACACAACAATTGATACATATAAACAAAGGCCTAAGGCAATGGTGCCTAGCAGGAAACATTATTTGCCTAAAGACCTGGGAAACGTTTGAGGAAATCAGTTTGTTTGCTATGATGGGCTCCATTGAAGCAAGAGAAGAAGTCTTTATTGAGGAACAGCTTCTGTAATGCCAGAAAAATGAAATGTAAACTAACAGATTGGGGAGCAGAGATCCTCTGTCACAGACATCATATACTGAAGCAAAATTTCAAATAGAGCTAAGTGGTGATATCTGAAATGAGGTAGCAACAATAATCAAAATAATATTGATGAGGTCAAAGCACTGCTAATAAATGCAAGAAATATAGAATAGTGGATGGCGCTCATCCACAACAAGGTGTGTTTCTATTGAGGTGTTGATGACATCAGAGAGACCTCAAGAGTGAAGCTCGAGAGGTCTCCATGATGTCATCAACTCCCGAGATGGGAAACACTGCTGAAGTTGTGGATCAGTGACCATCTGCTATTTTATATAGTATATGGTTTTCCCACAATGTGTTTGTACCTTAACTCTTGCACACTGGTTAGAGTCCTGCTCTTCCACTTCAGTCCCCAATATTTCTGATACTTGTCGCTGCAGTCCTGTTCTGAGTCCTGTCCCAAGATAATGGTCCTTCGCACAGCAGTCATGCTCTGATCCAATAACTGTGCCAGTAATTAAAAAAATGCAAAGTAACAGTTTGGATACACGGAACTGACTTTAATAGTCCATGTCAAACTGTGTCTATAGTATTAGAAACGCCCGACATTTTCAATTTATAACTACAGGCACCATTTTAAAGTGAATTATTTGAAAACAGCACTGTTGTAGCTAATCAGATGGCAGGTTATGGCAAAAGTTGTTGTACTATCGATGTGATGTCAGAACGATAGTACAACAACTTTTGTTGACCTTGAACTGCCTCTACAACAAGATTTGAAACCTTTGTTTTCCATACACACTACGCCCTAACCATATACTATGCCTAGTTAATAAATAAGAGGAGCTACAGCTATTGCTTCAGCTGGAAAATATACAACTATGTGGAGTGACTGAAATCTGGTGGAGAGAGGATAACTGGGGTAAAGATATATCAGGCTTTAAGATGTTCTGTGTAAATAGAGAGGGTAGGAGAGGTGGTGGAGTAGCACTATTTGTAAGAGACACAATTGAGACCTATGAGATTACACCACAAACAGAAGGAACAGAGAAGGTTGAACACATTTGGATTCAGTTATTACAGCAAGGCAATACAAAAATGACATAGAGAATAATGGATGGGGAAGGGGTTGATATAAGAATTTAATGCCCTCCTGAGTTGTGTGATGCTACATAAACCCTGAGGGCAAAGCCCGAGGGGTTTATCAGAGCATCCCACAACGAGGGTGTGCATTAAATTCTCATATGAAGCACCCTCCCCATCTTTTATTTTTTATAATAACAGGCCAGCAATTTTTCTCCAGCAGTTTGTGAGTTTATTTAGCCCCGCCCACATACAGAATGTTGGCCAATGAGGCAGCAGCATAGTTTGACTGGCGTGGCTCATGAATGCCATAACAACCAGCCAGTTGTTATGGAAAATATCAACCTGGTCAGTACATTGAGAGAAATTGCTGACCAGTTATTATTATAGGATTATGTTACAGATCACCAGGACTAAAAACAGAAGAAAACATTAAATTTGTGGAGCAAATAGAAGAGATGGAACTAAGCAGGAGATTGATAGTAATGGGGGACTTCAAGCTACCAAACATTAATTGGTCAGCGCAGCGCAGTTGGGTTTTTACAATGGGAGAAACAACTAATTGAATTGATGGGAGGCAGTATAGTGCAGTGGTTTAAGGCTCTGAGCTGCAAATCTGGTGATATCCAGCAGACCAGACCTGGGTTTGAATCCCACAGCTTCCACTTGCATACTGTGTGACCCTGAGCAAGTCACTTAACTTTCCTGTGCTCCCAGGTTGCACCTGTAAAAACGCTTTCAGCTTAGTGTGTCTCACCTGGATAAATAACTAAATTAAAAAAAAAAAAAAACAGTAATAACTTTGAGCAATATGTGGAACATGGTATAACAGGTCAGAATACACTTGATATTGTACTAAGTAATATGCAGGAGGAAATTTCAGATTGTGTCATAAGGGAACCCTTTGGAACGAGTGGTCACAACATGGTTGAGTTTAGGATAGGTTGTAATATAATTATACACAAAAGAAAAACTAGGGTTAAGTGTTGGAATAGGGCTAATTACACTGAAATAAGAAGTTACCTTCAAAATTGGAACTGGGATCAGGATCTCTCAAGAATAGGCATGCAGGAGATGTGGAACAATATAAAAGTAAAACTGAGTACTGTATAAACACATATGTTCCTGAAAAAACTAAATATAATGTGATTGGTAGAATTCCATCTTGATTTAATACAAGGATACAAAAGCTTGTAAAAAGAAAAAAAGAGCATCTAGTAAGTACAAAAGAGATACCACAACACATAAATGGACTACATTTAAAATGCAGCTAGGGAGTGTAAAATGGCAATAAAAGAAGCCAAAATGAATGAGGAACTAAGAATCACAACTAAAACTAAGGATAACGCTCAATGCACTGTGTATCTGCCCCTATACCTGCCTAGCCTTGCATGCCTACTGTTCTCCTTGTCTAATGTGTGATACCTATTCCCCATAATGTATCTGCTTTCCTCTGTACCCGAATGTCTATGTATATTCTCACTGCAACTAAAATTGTATTCATCATAAATTACTGTATTTTATACCTATGTATGTACGTATGATGTATGTATGCTTTGTAACTAATCCCGGGTCGCCCCTGAAAAAGGGACCTCCGGTCTCAGTGGGTTCACCCGGTTACCAAAATCTAAATAAATAAATAAAAAAAATACTTTTTTAACTACATAGAAAATCAAAGGAAAAGCACACAAACAATCGGACTGATTATGATGGGTGACTCAGTAGTATCAGATAAGTAAAAAACGGCAGCCGCATTCAATAGCTATTTCCTCAGTGTCTATCAATCAAAGGACATGGACAAGAGAATCAAAACCCCACAAAATCATAAAAATGTAACAACAAAAGTCCTTGATGAAGTCACGGTTAAGAATATAAATTAGGTGAATTAAAAGTAAATAAGTCACCAGGACCAGACGGTATCCACTCAAGACTGCCTTGGTGAGGATCACAAGCCGAACCCACAAAACCCTTAATTAGGGCAAATGTGTGGCTTTGGCTATTGTAGACCTCACCAAGGCCATCTTGATGATCATGGGGAGTTATTAAAAATGTTATGTAAGGTTAACTTCTTGGAATATGTTATCCTATGGTTCAGTAATTATTTGCAAGACAGAACTCAAAAAACAGTTAATTGATCATTTTTTAGAGAATGTTTAAAGCAGCAGTACTACCAAACCAGGACGTGATCTATCAAAATTCTGCTTTTTGGCTGCAAGCATGCAGCCAAAGTTCCAGTTTCCATGCCTGTAAATATTTTTTTTTCAGTCATCTTTAGTTTTTTAGATATTTGCAATTTATTTGAATTGTTGTGCCGCTAAAATTAATATGGCAGCTGACTAATTTTCAGCTGTGCTTTTCCTTCAGGTCGCATCACGTCTTTTGACTACAGCAGTGGGACTCTCTGCTGACCATTCCTGATGCCTCTGCAAGTCATACACATGTGCAGTTGGCAGCAGATGGGGTTCCAGTGCAACATGCTTGGTGGCAGAAATGTAAAAAAAAAACAGAGGACAACTGAGCAAATTACTCAGTGATAGTACAATGCAAGCGGGAAAGAGTACCAGGTATATGATCAGCAGAGCACAGGGGATAAACTGTCAAAAAAGTGCAAATTTTTTTTTTTGTAGTACTGCTGCTTTAATAGGATGTAGAGTTCCACAGGGATCCATTCTTGGCTACTTGTTATTTTCTCTATTCGTTAACTTGCTTACTGATGTTTGCAATAACACAGCATTGATATTATACACAGATGACGTGGTTTTGTTTTGTTCAGATTTTGATTTTTCCACCACAGAAACAATCTCCAAATGGCTTTTAGTCAGATGCATTCATGGTTTGATCGACATAAATTGGTACTTAATTCAGCTAAAACCAAATTAGTGGTCTTTACAAATCCAAGAAAAACAGACGTTACTGATTTTTTGTTAAAGGATAATGATGGTGATTGAATTGAAAAAGTTTCAGAATTTAAATATTTGGGTTTAATTATTGATTCTCATTAATCTTTTGAACAGCATATAGTTAAACTGGTAAGTACTCTACACCAGTGACTGGGGATGCTATACCGACTGAACAGTTTTTTTACAAATGGAATTAGGTTGATGCTGGCTCATACTTTTTTTTTATTTTCTCTTTTGGATTATGGATCCTTAGTTTATCCTTTCTCTGCTGAAAAAATGCTAAACAAACTCAAAGCATCCTATCATAATATTTTATGTTTTGCCATTGGATTATGTAAAAAGACACAGCATTGTGAACTTTACAGGGTTTTTGGTTGTTTTTCTGTTTTTGAATTTTTTTTTTTCATTATGAGTCACTAATGTTCCTACATAAAATCCATTTTGGACTTTTTCCAGAATCTATTGTTGGTTTATTTCCCAAGCAGAATAATAGTGTTTCCATTAGATCACTAAGCAGCATTTCTTTTAAGGTTCCTTTTTTACGCATTACTATGGCACAAAACTCTCTACAGTTTAAAGCTCCCAAACTTTATAATGTCCTTCCTATTTCTGTTATCAGCAGTCCTAATATCTCTGCATTTAAGGTTTCCCTGAATAAGTTTCTACTTTCAAAAAATTAATGCAAATGTTATGATTGATATGAGTGCCTTTCATGTTGCATAATTCTTGTATTTTGTTTTATTTTATATTATTAAATGGATGCCAAAGAAAACGGGCATTTATGCTCACAGGCTTTTCAGTACAAAACAACAAACAAACACCTTTGGGTGTTGAGAGAAATAGCTAGGGAACTTGCTGGCCTCTGGTGATATTATTTAGGAAATCACTGAAAAGTGGTGAAATAACAGATTTGATAAAGGCATATGTTACTCCCATACAGTATATAGTAAGTAAGTAAATAAAATCTTTATTGTGTGGTTTAAAGCCTTTACAATTAAAATGCATTCATCACATAATACATGTACAATATATACAAAATAATACAGTACATAGGAGAGACGTTTATATAAAATATTAACAATTCATAGGAGCAGAAATTTACATCATAAATATTGCACATATTCCCTCTGATACAAGACATTATAATAAAATGAGGCGCTATATACATTAACTAGCAATAAGCCTTCTTTTAACCTTATTAATTCCACAAAAGTATTTGGAGCACACTCTCTACCATCCAGGCATCCTCTGAATGCATCAGAATGCATGTGAGAGTTTCTTTATATATTTTATGCATATCATTTAGAAAGGGTCCCATCAAATATGCTCTTTCCTTTAGATACTAGGGACAGTCTCACATAACATGTACATACAGACATACAAATGTGCCACCAGAAACAGACCACCTGCTCGAGTGTGCAGCTAGCACCCCTAGTTTGCACCTGCCCCTCCTTTGTCATCCACTGCCCCCACCTAAACCACCATTACTCTCCCTTGCTCCCTGTCCCATGCCCTTTTAAAGCTGTTCACTGATTTACATGATATCACCCATTCTGGTGGTGTGTTTCATTTGCTACCACCCTCTCTGTGAAATAGTGTCTCTCATTCCTCCTAAATCTTCCCCCTCTATTCTTAGCCTGTGCCCTGGTGTCCCTCCCTCCTTAGCTTAAAGACCCCATCAGCCACATCCTTACTGATTCCCCTCAGATACTTGAATGTCTCTATCATGTCCCCTCTGTCCCATCTATTCTAGAGTGTACATATTCATGTCCCCCAGCCTGCTCTCATAGTCTCTCCCCTCCATTCCACATATCATCTTCATTGCCCTCCTCTGCACCGCCTCTGGTAACCTGATATGATGCTTCAGGTATGGCCTCCAAAACTGCACACAATACTATAAGTGCAGCCTTATCAGCGACCTATAGAGGGCCAAGATCACCTCTCATCGCCTGGACGAAAACCCCCTCACTATGCACCCCAGCATTTTGTTCACTTTTGCAGCCACTCTCCTGCACTGGGCAGTATGGTTTATGGTCCCTGTTACCATTACCCTTAGGTCCTTCTCCTCCTCAGTGATCCCAGCTTAACCCCCCACCCAGCCAGTATTCTCTCTTGGGTCTTCACCCAAGTGCATAACCTACACTTCTTTGCATTGAACCCCAGTTGCCACCTCTCTGACCACTCCTCTAGCTTGCTTAGGTCCCTACAGCTGCTTCCATCCCTCCTCTCCATCCACCACTGCCCCATTTTGCGCCATCTGCGAATAGACTTACCTTGCTCACCACCCCATGTGCAATGTCTGATATGAAGAGCCCAAATAATACTGGTCCCACTGCAGAGCCCTGTGGCACCAGTTCATCACCGGCTCACAGCTGAGAGCTTTCTTCCCACCACCACCTGTTGCAGCCTCCCACTCAGCCAGCTTGTAATCAGGTTTGTCATTTTTGCCCCTACCCCTACACCAGTTAGTTTCCCCCAAGTTCAGTGACCACGAGGCACTGAATTGAAAGCCTTGCTGAAGTCCAAGTAAAGAACATCCACTGCATGACCCATATCCAGCTCACCTGTCACCTAGTCATAATATTGTATCAGGTTGGTTTGACAGGACTTCCCCAAAATGAACCCATGCTGCCTCACATCCTGGAGGCCATTGTCCTACAGGTATGACACCAACCTTTCCTTTAGTATAATTTCCATGTGTTTGCACACTATGGAGGTGAGACTTACGGATGATAATTACCAGTTAGCCCCTTGGTCCACTCTTGTGTAATGCACTACATGTGCCATCCTCCAATCCAGTGGCACATCCCACTCCAGTGAGGCGTTGCACAGATCCATCAGTGGCTCCGTCAACACCTCCGCCATCTTCCTCAGCACCCTGGGGTGGATACCATCTGACTCTGGTGCCTTGTCTACCCTCAGTGCCTTCAGTCCCTCTAGGACTCTACTTTCCTTAATCCTTCCATCTGTCACCTCCTCTCCCCCTGTCCCCACCCTTCCAGCCCATGGTGGTAGCAGCCCCCCCTTTTCTTTTGTGAAAACTGAGCTAAAGTATTCATTCAGTGCTTCTGCCTGTTCTGCCCCCTTTTCCATCCACTCCCCACCCTTTTTTATTCTCATTATTTTCTCCTTGCACTTCCCTTTCTCCTGAGGTATCTGAAAAGTCCCCCCTTTAATTCCTGTGCTAATCTCAGCTCCTGTGGCCCTGGCTTCTCTCACTTTTCTGGTCACCTCCTGGGACATCTTGCATACTCCTCCCTGTCACCTTCCTTCTCCATCCTCCTATACCTCTGGTGCACCTCCCGTTTACCCTCACCTTCTCCACTACCTCGCTGTTCAACCAGCAAGGTTTCCTTGCTCTGCTCCTCTTACTGTGTATTGGTACAGGCTTCCATTGCCTCTGTAATCCCTCATTTAATAATATCCCATTTCTGCTCCATATCCATCTCCTGCGTTATGCCCTCTAGATTCCCTTTCAGTACTTCCTGCATCTTCCAAAAGTCTGCCCCCTGACATCTACCACCTGGGTTACTGAATTCTCTGGCTCCCTGCACATTGTGATATTAAACCACACCATTTGGTGATCGCTGTCGGCTAGTGAGTCCACCACCCTTATTTCCCTTACTGCCTCTCCATTCAACAATACAAGATCTAAGTGTTCTTTTAGCCTAGTAGGTCTACTGACCACTGCGATGGAGACCCTCCTGGATCATGTCCAGGAGCACTTAATCCCTAGCACTGGAGGTGACCAGAATGCTCCAGTCAATGCCCAGCAAGTTGAAATCCCTCACAATGACCACCTTCCATTTGCTACATACCTTTCTAATTTGTCCTTCTAATTCCCTGTCAAGCTCCTCAGACTGGGACAGTGGCCTGTATACCACCCCAAACCTCAGTTTTCTACCCCTTGAGGCTAGGGGCTGCAGCCAGATTGCCTCTGTTCTCCTTTCCTCCCCCTCCTCCCTTGTGCATTTGATCCCATCCCTCACACAGACTGCCATCCCCCATCCTCTGTCCTCATGGTCTTTACTGTATAATTTGTACCCTGGGATTGCCAGATCCCAGTCCCAGTGCTCAGTTGCCCATGTTTCGATGGCAGCAGCAATATCCAACCTCTACACTGCCAAGAGTGCCTGTAGCTCAGCTGATTTGTTGCCTATGCTTCTTACATACAGCGAGATCACCATCCATCCTGTCCCTTCCTTCATCACCCTCCATCTCCTCCTCTTCTACTCCCCTCCTTGGCCACCCTGAATTCTTCCTCTCGTTAGCCTGGGGTAGACTGTGACTCCACTCTATCAGATCCCTGCTTAACTGCTTTCCACTTGCTACCCTTCCTAATTAGTTTAAATCCACCTTTGTCACAATCTACCTCCCCAGTCTTTGTTTTAATACCTCCTTCCCTTCCCCATTCAGGTGCAGTCTATCCCTTGCAAACAGATTGTTATTATCCCAGGTACTGCCCCAGCTGCCCACAACCCCATGCCCCTTAGTTCAACAGCATTCTACCCAACATGCATTCAACTCCCCAATCCTCTACTTTCTCACTGTGCTTGTGCAGGGTACTGGGAGCACCTCCATGAAGGCCACAGACTCCACAGTCTCCTCACACAACCTTCCCACTTCCTCAAACCTCTCCCTTGCTTCCTCCACTGTTTCCCATGCTAGGTCATTTATCCTACATGTACCACAATGTGAGGTTTCCTCCTACCCCTCCTTGCACACCTTAGGATTGCCTGTCCTGCCTTATCTGCCTTTAATCTGGTATGAACTCCACCCATATCTGACTGTGCCTCTCCCCTTGCCCCATCTGATCCCCTTGAGTATGGAGTCCCCAACTTCAGTACACCCCTTCCTCTCCTTGTGCCATCGCCACCCCCACCCAGGTTCTCATTCCCGGGCCACCAAGATGGTGTGTGTTTACATACGAACATACGTAACAACATACAAAATTTGCCAGCAGATAAAGGCCTAGAGGCTATCAAATCTAGCTTGAAAGTGCAGCTAGCACCCCTTTATCCTGCAGCTGCCCCTCCTTCCACCCTTCCCTTCATTGACCCCTCCCTTGTCCTGTCCCATCCCTTTGAAGCAGTCCACTGTTCTACTGGATACCACTTCTGCAGGTAGCGATTCCACCCAGCCACCACCCTCTCTGTAAAAGTGTCTCATCTCCTCCTGAACCTTCCTCCATCTAGTCTCATATCATGACCCCTGGTGTTCCTCTCCTCCCTTACTTTGAACAGCCCCTCTGTACCTGTCTTGTTTATTCCTTTCATGTACTTAAAGGTTTCAGTCATGTCCCCCTGTCCCTCCTCTCCTCCAGTGAGTACATGTTCAACTCTCTCAGCCTCCTCTCATATGATAAGTCCCCCAGCCCCTTGATCATCTTTGTCACCCTGCGCTGCACCCCTCCAGTAACTTAATGTCCCTCTTCAGATATGGGTGCCAGTACTGCATGCAGTACTCCAGGTGCGGTTGAACTAATGACCTATACAGTGGCAGAATCACCTCCCTCCTCCTCAAGGATATACCCTTTGCAATACAACCCAGCATTTTGTTGGCCTTTGCAGCTGCCTTCCTACATTGTGTCGAGTTGTTCATTGACCCTGTAATGAGCACCCCCAGATCCTTCTCCTCCTCTGTCTGGGCTAGCTGCACTCCACCCAGCTGGTAACTCCTCCTTGGGTTCTTCATCCCAAAATGCAGCACCTTGCACTTTTTGGCATTAAACCCCAGTTGCCAGGTGTCTGACCAGGTTTTAAGCTTTGCAGATCATCCTGCAACCCTGCCATCCCCCTAGGTCATCCACCACTGCCCTACCTTGGTATCAATAGCAAACAGACTGATCTTGCTCTTAATGTCCAATGATATGTCTGCAATGAATATCCCAAACAACACTGGTCCCAACACGAGCCCTGTGGAACACCACTCATCACTACCCTTGGGTGTGAGAGCTCCCACCACCATCACCCTCTGTTGCCTTCCCTGAAGCCAGTTCCCTACTCATCTCACCAGCTTTGCACCTGCCCCGACTTTAAGCTAAATTATCCCAGATACTGCCCCAGCTTCCCACGACCCCATACCTCTTAGTTTACCATTTTCCCCAGTGTCTTCCCCCTGCCCCTCTCAATTGAGACCTCCTCCTGTTTGACTGCAAACATCCCTCTCCCTCCTCATCTCTCTGAGTATTTTCCTCCCTGCCACACCATGCTCAGTCTTTCCACTAGTAATGCCCTCACTCCTCCTCTTCATGAGTACTATCCATTGTGCACATCCTCCTGTGTTCTCCCTCTTCCCATGTGTCGCTAGTACAGCAAACATGTTCCCACCCTCTTTGCATTACTATGTGTTTTCTCCTGCCTACTGCTGCTGCACCTCTTTTGCTAGACCCTACTAGAGTCTACCCTTTATCAGTTGGCTTCCTGTCTAGTTTGCCCCCTCCCCTGACCCCTCCCTTGACCCACTGATCCTTCTATGTGGTGCCCCCGATAATCTCAGATGTCAACCCTTCTACCAATGCAATCCTCCAGTCCCCCTCAACCACCCCAGCTCCCTGCCAAGCCACTGAACCTCTTCCTCAAGTTTCCTTAGCCTGTGGCATATTGAACACTCTCCCAGCCTCCACAGTATGTTCATCCACACTGCTGTCCCACAACCATTGCACCCCACAATCCTACCCATGGTTCACACTACCTATACAGGACAGTGAAATACAGTCTCTCTATACTGATTGCAGTTGTTTACAAACACAATTACAAACCAACCAATAATGTTCCTGAGTCTTAAAAATACATACAGTCCAGAAATTAGACATTTGCCCCAGGTCCTCTTTAGGCCCCTCCCCCGACTTTAAGTAGCTTATTGTGCCCCCATTGAGCTTAATTCAAAACACATCCACAGAAACCTTTAAGCTAAATTCAAAAGACACAGCCACAAAAACCTTTAAACTTAATTCAAAAAACACAGCCATATAAACCTTTATGCTAAATAAAAAAAAATAGCAAAACTTACAAAAATCCTCTCCACACTAACTCTTTCCAAAGCAAGTAGAATTAACTAATCCTAGCCAGCCTCTAGCTGAAATTGTAATACCAAATGCCCTTGCATGCAGCCTAAGACAGCTAACTACAGTAATAACTGGAAACCACAATCCTATTCATAAGATCTACAGTACTAACTGTACACCACAGTCCTACTCATAAGAGATATATATATATATATATATATATATATATATATATATATGTGTGTGTATATATATATATATATATATATATATATATATATATATGAGTGTGTATATATATATATATATATATATATATATATATATGTGTATATATATATATTTAAAAATTAGCTCATATGGCTGTTCCTTGTTTCCTCCCACCTGACCTGCCCTGAGGGCTCAGGTCAGTTGCAGCTCCCAAGCTCCTCCTCACTGCCTTCAACCCAACCCACAGTGGTGGCTTTTCAGTATTTAAGAAAGGCTGGTGGAGGGGGTGGTGGGGGCTTTACAAACGCCCAGTCACAGAAACCTTTAAGCTAAATTCCAAAACAGAGCCACAGAAACCTTTAAGCTAAATTCCAAAAACAGAGCCACAGAAACCTTTAAGCTAAATTCCAAAAACAGAGCCACATAAACCTTTAGCTAAGTTCCAAAAACACAGCCACAGAAAACTTTAAGCTAAATAAAAAAAAATAGCAAAACTTACAAAAATCCTTTCCAAACTAACTCTCTCCACAGCAAGTAGACTTAACAAATCTTTTTCTCCTGCAGTTTGATGGCTCTGCCAGAATTTAAAGGCTCCGTGAGTGGGCAAGTCTGAGCATATCCTATTCAATCCCTCCAGCCACAGAAACCTTTAAGCTGAATTCCAAAAACACAGCCACAGAAACCTTTAAGCTAAATTCCAAAAACACAGTCACAGAAACATTTAAGCTAAATTAAAAAAAAAATAGCAAAACTTACAAAAATACTTTCCACAGCAAGTAGAATTAACTAATCCTTCTTTCACACATGGACAGTCACAATCTCCTGACTCAATTTTAGCTTTATTATATCAATGTGCTAGGACATTGCTTAGAAAACATTCAAACTTATAGGAGATGAATGCTGTACGGAGTTCAGTATTTGTTAATATATCAAGGTATGTTTTGGGGCCCAAAGTGTATATTATTTTTTGCTTACCATTCTGAGTAATGGGACTTAGATCCTCATTATTCCAAAAATTAGTACTGTAACTTTTTTGATTATGTATTTCTTGCATAGTACGCTCAAGCCAATTTTGTTCTCCACAGCTTTTCTTAAAACATTTAACTTATGTTTACTTAACAGTACCCTTAATGTTGTATACTAATATTTAGTTTTGTTGCCCTTAGCATACCAGGTTTCTTTTTCAAACAAAGATTGTTTTGCTAGAGCTGTCTCAGGGAGTCTTATCAGACTTAGTCAGAAATTGAATTTTTTGGATTCTATTAGAGTATTTCTATTTGTTAAACCTACTTCTGCCATCACATAGGCCGCACGGCAGGAATGCCTCAACCTCATAATATTTCTTAGTATTGTTAACAATGGTACAGTGAGTTTACCAAAATTTTAATTTCCTAGCATTCTGTCCCGTTATAATAGCTGAGTTTCAAACTTGCTTTTACTGCTTATATGAGGATGTTATGATTGATCCACCATACCTATGATTAAACCTGCTTAGTCCCTCAACAGTTTTCCTTAACGTTTCCAATGTTATTTTAATATGTGAGTTCCATAAGCACTTTGATGTAAAGCAAATCCATAGATATGCATAGTTGGAAGTAACATTAACTCTCTGTGTCCTACATGCCATTTCCCTGTTAATCTATTTTTTCCCAAAATATTTTTTTTTCATTTTATTAATATTGGTCTTCAGCTGAATCTCTTCTGATCTTCTTTATAAAAAGTCAAGTTTTTTTTTCTGGAGACCCATTTTTGTTAATGAAAAATGGACAATGTTGTCCACGTAGGCGAGAGCTGGATAGCTTATAGTTTTAATCTTGGGGGAATCTGACAGTAGCAGTACAATATCTCTTAACATGCTGTCTATATAAAGAGAAAATAATAGGGATGCCAGAACACAGCCCTGCCTTACCCCCTTGTTGATTCTAAATCAGGAAGAAAGTTCTTCATTAAGGCCCAACCTAACTTTTGCCCAGTTATTTTGGTAGAGGCTGGCTATTATAATAACCAGGTTTCTATCAATGCCTCTATCAGGAAGCTGGTGCCATAAGATATTTCTTGAGATGGAATCATATAAAGGTGTAATCAATAAATGCTGTATATAGCTTTTGTTTCTACAAGAAAATATATTTCTCTATGAGGTGTCTTTGCACAGAGACATTGTCTAGAGTAGAGTAGTTCACTTCGAACCCAGCCTGTAGCTCTGAAATTCCATCAGTCTGATTTACTTGAACTAGCTGTCTCTCCAGAATGAATCTGGAAGATGTTTTTAAGTTCTTATCTAAGAAGCTGATCTGGTGATATATGGTTGGATTGGCTACAGACCCCTTCTTGTGAATCAGTATAATGTTAACACCATGCCATATATATGGGAATTGCTTAGCTTTTACGCATTTTTTATATATAATAGTCAGGGCTCTGCACCATGTTCCAGTATGGCAGAGACAGACTTCACTAGGGTGCCATCAGGCCTTGCAGTTTTCTGGGGTTTTTTTAGGGAATTTATTGCCAGAGATACTTCTTCATAGGTTATTGGAGAGAAATCATTATAACATAGAAACATAGAAACATAGACTTTGACGGCAGATAAGGACCATTTGGCCCACCCATTCTGCCCATTTCCCTACCTATTGGATAAGCTGCAGATCCTAGTTAACCAACAGCCTACTTCCACCTACCCCCAACTAGAATTGCTTTATGTCTGTCCCATGCATTCTTGAATAAGTGCACTCTATTTCCATTTCAGTTTCTTCCCCTACTCCAATATATAAGAAAGGAGAAAAAAATGGACCATAAAAACTACAGAACCATTAGCCTCACACACATAGCAAGTAAAATCATGGCAGACCACATCAAGGAATACCTAGATAACTATATGCAAACCTAGAGTTACGTCGATATCTCACAACATGGGTTCAAACCAAAAAGAGATGAAGGTTTACCAGTTGATGTAATTTATTTAGACTTTGCCAAGGCATTCGACTTGGTGCTTCAGGTTGAATAGGTCACTAGAATGGAAGAATTAAATTTAGGATCACCAGTGATCATATGGATGGTAGCAGGGTTAACAGGAAGGAAGCAGAGGGTCTGTATTAGGGATTCATGTCAGAGTGGGGTGAGATTACTAGCGGGGTCCCTCAAAGATCCGTTCTGGGTCCCATCCTGTTTAATTTATTTGTCTCTTCCCTAACAACATCTGACCAACCTTGGATCTGCAAGTTCATCTATGACAGTAAAATAGGTGTAATTGTAAACACCACACAAAGCATTGTGAACCTACAGGCAGACCTAGATGGACTAGGAAGATGGGCATTTGATCATAAGGTGAGATTTAATATTGAAAAATGCTGCGTTATGCACTTTAGTAGGAACAGCAAACTTACAGAATATACACTTAGTGGTATCAAACTAAAGTGTTCAGAAAGCGAAAGGGATTTAGACATCTGTGTGACAAACAACTTACTATTTAAACAGCACAGTATGCAAGTGACTAAAAAAGCTAATGGCATGTTAAACTGCATATTGAGAAACATATGCAGTAGGGACACGACTGTGATAATGCCTTTGTATGGAGCACTGGTTAAGCCTTTGTTAGAGTATGGTGCATAATTTTGGAGTCCATACCGCAAGGGTGACATAACAAGGCTGGAAAGGGTTCAGAGAAGAGCCACCAAAAGGATTACAAAATTTAACGTACCAGGAAAGATTACAAAAAAACAGGGTCATACATGTTAGAAGACCATAGATTAAGAGGGGATCTCTGCCTTGTATACGCAGCATTTAGAAATGATGATTTATGGAAATGCCTAGGTCTGGTAAGAAAAGAATCAACTAGAAATAGAAGAGTTCACAGTTACCAATTAAGAGGAGAAAACTATAAAACAGATAAAAGGGGAGCCTGGTTTAACTAGAGGGTGGTAGTATACTGGAATGGATTGAAGATATTGTAGGAAGTGAGACCATCCTTAATTTTAAAACAGATTGGATCTACATTTTGCATAACGCTACATTCAAAGTAATCCACTGAAAAATGACAAGTCTGTTTTGGTGAAAGTTATAGACTTGTAACTTACCTTTGATTCCTATGATATCTGTATGCCATGGACCACGGAGTTACCAGAAGTTTGTGCATCAGGGAATCAAGGGCCAATGGGAAGAGAAGAGCTATTGAGGTTAGTTAGTATTATGCAGAGAGGAGCTATTGTAAAAGGTATGTATCCTGGCTCGAAAGTGGGAACCAAGGTCATACAACTCCAGAACACTATGCATGCAGTTCCAGTGAACTAAATCAAAAGCCTTACGAAATCCATCATAAGGGCCGACATCAGGACATGAGCAGTTTGAGCATGGAGTTTCCACTAAAGTAAGGCACTAAGATGGTCAGCACTAGATCTTCCTTTCCAAAATCTCACCTGGGCCTGATGGATAAGGCTAAGAAGTGCCTTCTCTAAATAGGAAGCAAGGGTCTTAGCTAAGATTTTAGCATCTGTGAATATTAGTGATGTGGGGCAGACACTGGCATAGTCTAGGGGATCATGAGATTTTTGGGTGAGGAGAGTTATAACTGCTTCCTGCAGGGTGGGGGTGGTCAGCCTTTCTAGTGGGCCTCCTGTAAGGCAGCCAATAGAAGTGGGTTCACAATATCTGGCATCAGTTGATAGAGAGTAACAGTAAATCCATCTCATACAAAAGCATTGTTTTCAGCCAAGGATAGAAGTGCTGAATGAATTCAGTTTCAGTTAAAGGGGCATCGGCGCGAGCCACAGAGAAAGTACCAGGGTGGGAGTATCCCTAGAAAGGTACAGAGGTGAGCTAACATGGTGGGTTTTATATCAGAGGAATAGAGATGTTTATAAAACTGCCACATAGTGTCATTAATCTCCTGGAGTTTTGTAGCAATAGAGTCATCCAGTTTACAAAGCAGAGGAATCTGAGACTCTGCCTGCTGCTTGCAAAGGTAGTATGCTAAAAGCTTACCTCCCCTTCCCCCGACTCCCAGAATTTGTGACCATTCTGAATTAATTGCCACTCTTCCCAGTGGGAAAGAAGTGTATTAAGTTTACATTTTAAACCAATAATGTTTGCCAGAACAGAGGAGCCACCTGGAGCACCCTGTTTATAATTCTGTTCTAAGGAGGCAAGGGTTTGGGTTAGCTCTGAGATCTCAGATTCCTGTTTGCTCCATTTCCTAGCATCATAGGCAATGACACAGCCTTTTAGGAGAGTGTTAAAGGCTTCTAATAAGACACCTCTACCTGTCACACTGTCAGAGCTGTAGCTAGTAGTCAAGGTGATTGACTGTGTCATGGACACCAAAGTAGTAGGAATAGTCCATTGGGTGGGCTAAGCACCACGTGTCTACAAGCTCCCATTCAGTCATCAGCTTTAATAAGGTGGATCTGGATTTGGAATGGGTATCCTAATACATTTTAGATCCATCTAGAAAGGGATCTATGGCTTGACAAAGATGAGGGAAGAAATCAGGGCCATCAGTGTTTGGAGCACATGTAGAGGCAAGCACGACCTATCTGCCAAGGTAGCTCAACTTGGCTATAACCCATCTACCAAGGGTGTCAGTAATGGTTTAGTCAGACTTCCAAGACAAAGCCTGCTTAACCAAAATCATCATGCCTTCAGATTTACTTGAGTCTGAACTGTTAGTCATTTGGCCTACTCAACATTTCTACGTCCATGGGGCAGTCTTACCAGTGAGGTGCATCTCCTGGAGAAGGAAATATCAGTTCAAAGAGATTGAAGGACATTGGTCCATTTCACCAGGTGGTTAAGTCCTTCACATTTCAGGAGACCAGCCTCAATAGAGAGCCAATGCCCAAAGCAGATATAATGGTATAGTATTAATCCTATAGGTTCATAGGTCCATAGGTGTATACAAGTTCGAGGCAAGCCCATAATGAACTCATCACCATTTTATCCTAATGGCAGAAAAATAATTTGTTCTAACTCCATATACTGGTCATGTCAATATTTAAATTGCTTGATATTGTTTTATTTTTTATTTTATTTAAACAGCAGTTTGAAAACCTTTGAGCCATAGGCTCATTTACAAAAGGTACCTTGTCACAGAAAGACAAACGAAAATACACAGTATAACAGTACAACACATAAGTATAACAGTAACTTAAGACATAGATACAAACAAGCTGGTACAGGTAGGATTGATGCAAACAATACCAGAGTTATGTTGTCCTTAGCAGCTTAGTAATAAGCTTTATCATAAGTATTGAGTACGGCTTTGACTAGTGGCAATTACAGAATCGGGTGTTAATAAGGTGGTTACGTAATGAAGTTTTGAAGCACGATATAGTTGGAGCTTCGGAGATGGAGGGGGGCAGTGTGTTGAACCAGGAGGGGGCCCTAAAGCTGAAGGCTCTTTGGCCGTGAGAGGTGCTAGCTCTAGGGATAACAAGAGAGGTTTTCCCAGAGGTCCCAGTATGAACTAGTGGGACAGAGCGGCGTATGGTGGTGGTCAATCCTGGTGGGGATAGCCCAAGGAGGGTCTTTTTTGTAAGGGTACAGGTCAGATATTTGAGGCGCTCGTCAAGATCAAGTACCAGCGCTTTAGCGTACAGTAGACAGGTGTGTCAGCCTAGGTGCTCCAGTAATTAACCTGCAGGCCTTATTCAGAGTAGTGCGAATTTTATGGAGTGCGGTCTGATCAGCAGCACCATACACCGGCAGTCCATAGTCCACTAGGGAGAGGATAGAGGAGGTGACTGATAGCCAAGAGCCTCCAGGGAGGCAGTGTTTATACCGTGTAAGATGCCCAATCGGATATTAGTGGCAGGCTAGGCAGCATGTGTCCATGGAAGGAGAGGGAGGGTCAAATGGATCCCTAGGTATTTATAGGAGCAAACTTGTTCAGTGGGAAAGAGGACCCAGAGTGAATGAGGAGTTTGAAGTTGCAGGACTTGTTTTGGGGATGAGTGAAGAACATGGTTTTTGTTTTTTAAGATTTATCACCAATCTATGTTCCTTGAACCAGCCCTCGGCTTCAGTGAAGGACCTTGTAGCAAGTCCTGAGGGCAATAGGGTTACGATTTGAGGCAAAGATGACTGCATCATCAGTGTACAATAGAATGTCTCGAGCAAGAGCGTGGAAGGGTGTTAAGGTAAAGGAGAATAATAAGGCCCAGAACGGAGCCCTGGGGAACCCCAGAAAAGATGGGACAGATGTCTGAGTAGGTCCCATTAATTTTTACAGCCAGGAGCCATCAGATAGATAACTGGTGCACCAGGAGATAGGCCCAGCAGCAAAACCAGAGAGACTAAGGGCATCAAGAAGGAGGGGTGGGAGACAGTGTCGAAAGCTTGAGAGGTCAATGAAGACAGCACCAGCCAGAGAACCAGTGTCTAAGGAGGAGTGGAGAAAGTTGGAGAACTCTAGGAGGGCTGTGTTGGTACTGTGGCCCACTCGAAGTCATGCTGCTCAGGACAAAGGACATTGTAGGTGGAGAGGTAGTCAGAGATTTGAGAGGCCACCACTTTTCCAAGGCCTTGGAGAGAGGAGAGAGAATGGAGATAGGTCGATAGTTTCAGCTATAGTCCTATCACCACCTTTAAAGATAGGGGTGACAGTGGTGACTTTCCAGGCAGTTGGAACCTTCCCAGGCAAAGAGAGTGGTTGATGAGGCATGTGATCGGGGTAAGGACTGTGTCTAAGACCAGCCGTAGGATACACGGATCCAGGGTGTCACTGCCTGTACTATTACTCTTGAGGGCAGTGACAAGGTGCGGCCTAAGTTCTTGGGCAGAAACATGGCAGAGGAGAAAATAAGGGTGAGAAAGATTTATGGCAGGTGCTGGGGGAGGAGGGTCAAAAAAATTTGTAGGGAGGATAGGGCTAAGGTCAGTGAATGAGGTGTTGAGGTATGGGCTGTGAGGGCTGGGTCTGAGGAGATCACGCCATTAATGTTGATCTGGGTGGGTGGGGGGAGCAGTCCCATTTAACTGTTTAATGTTACCCCAGAAGGTTCTGGGGTTCCCCATGAGGCCGTGAGTGAGGACCGATAGTGCTCAGACCTGGCCTTTCTGATGGCCTGAGTGCACTTGTTTCGGGCGGCAGCATATAACCGCCTGTCATTGGGCCAGCCAGTCTCAATGGCATGGTGCCATAGGTTGTCCCTAGGTTTGAGCTGGTGGATCAAAGCTGGGGTTACCCAGGGGGCATTCTGCCTTTTAGAACGGCGGGTCAACATTGGGACAAAGATATCACAGGCATTATTAAAAGTTTGGGTAAAGAAGGAGAGAGCTGTGTCAATGTCAGGAGTTGCCTGTATAGGAGACCAGTCAATTTGGGACAGAAGTTCCTTAAGTTTTATCAGTCCACCGGGTATTAGACGCCGCCGGCATGTGGACTGTGCTATGGGTTTGGGGACTGAGGATGACCAGTGGAATAGAATGGGGGCGTGATCACTGAGAGAGTCTGGGAGGACTTGTACATTGGGGATCCGATTAGGGGGTTGTGAGTACCACATCAAGCAGGGTACTGGAGCCTCTTGGGGTTAGTCCTGGTAGGGTGGGTAACTAGTTGCGTTAGGTCTATTGCAGAAAAGGAGTCTCGGTAGAGGAGGAGGAGGGCTGAGCCAGTTGACATTTAAGTCACCCACCAGAATTTGATCAGCGGAAGAGGTAGAGAGGTAAGGTATTCTGTAAGAGAGGCAATGGCCTGTGTTTGGTCCCTGGGGGCACGTATGGTAGTCAGGATAAAGGGTCCCTTTAAAGGGTCAGGGTTAGTTTCAGCTGCAGCGCCTGGGTCCTGGAGTCAAGGATGGAGCGGGCAGGGCTAGTAATGGGAGGGATTCCTGACATAAATAGCGAGCCGCCGCCTGCCTCCCAACACGGTCGGACCGAAAAGGGTGAAACCAGGAAGGGAGACTATGGAGTCAGGGAGGATTTCACAGCCAAGTCTCAACCAGGGTGATGACATCAGGTTAATTGATGTGACCAGGCATTGTAGTGAGTCAAACTTTTTAGGAGGCTACAGATATTCATGAAGACCATGCATAGGCCTGTGGTGCGAGTTGGGGAGCTCCTGGGAACCGGGCCAGGGTTTGATGAATGTTCCCGACAGGAGTAGTAGCATGACTAACTCCCTGGCTGGGAGATGGTGAGGTTTTCCTACAATTGACATGAGAGGGGGAGGGGAGGTTAAGGGAGCAAGGGGTGGCAGGGAGGTACAGGAAGGGAAAGCAAGAATAAGAAGACACCCAGATGTGCCTGAGGTGAAGAAAGCTAGGGAGGGCAGGGAGGATGGGGACACAGAGGTCCCAAGGGCAGGAGAGCAGGTTCAGGAGCAAGGGAGGAGGGGTGTCCAGGCACAGTGCGGACTAGCAGATGGGTAAGTGGGTAAGTGCACTGCTAGTGGGGATAGGCACAGGCAGAGCATGAGGCAGGGCCACACATTGTGGTGAGCAAGATCCCAGGAGCGAAAGTGCTGTACAGGTAGGAGGGAAGCAGAGGGAGCAGGTCCCTCTAGTGACCAGCAGGTATACCCTGCAAATGGGAAAGTGAGAGATAGGTTCTGGGCAACAGGACGTGATGTCACCGGATGTGATGTCACGGGCGGATCTCAAATTGACAGCCGCCCCTGGGTGGGAGGGGTGGTTGGGCAGACGCGCCAAGCCTGGCTAGCACCCCTCTGCAGGCGCCCGGATGAAGAGAGAAGAGGCCTTTACCTTCAAAAGTTATCAGGCTGGAGATTCGGCTTCCTCAGCTACTCAGGTGAGCTGCTTGTGTTGCTTCAGTTGCTTGATTGTCCCGAGTGCCTAGCTTGGGGAGCTGCCTATGTAGTGGAGAAAACACAGCCTCTCATTACTATGCAGCGGGAGAATATGTTGTGACTTAAACAAAGGAGCTCCACTCTAAGCAAACAGGGCTATTCCAAAATGAGGTCACACTAGGACCCAGCTAACCTAATGCTTTCAGTTACAAGCAGAATTAGCTCCAATACCACCATATTAAACAAGTCTGCTCTATATTAGCTGCTTGGTATATCTGGCTTTAAGGTGTAATCAGCAATTAGCTCCAAATACCACCATATTAAACAAGTCTGATCTATATTAGCTGCTTGGTATATATGGCTTTAAGGTGTAATCAGCAATTAGCTCCAAATACCACCATATTAAACAAGTCTGATCTATATTAGCTGCTTGGTATATCTGGCTTTAAGGTGTAATCAGCAAGGCAACTCTAGGGAAACCAGTGAGTCCCTAGCTTTACACTTCAGCCTTAGTAGCACAAAGAGAAGCAAATAACAAGCCCACCCAGTGGTGAACAGGGAACAAAGTTCATAAAATATAAGTGTTCATCAGGTAGCACCCCTCTGCAGGCATCCAGATGAAGAGAAGAGGCTCTCTTTACCTCGAAAGTTATCAGGCTGGAGATTCGGCTTCCTCAGCTACTCAGGTGAGCTGCATGTGTTGCTTCAGTTGCTTGATTGTCCCGAGTGCCTAGCTTGGGGGAGCTGCCTATGTAGTGGAGAAAACACAGCCTCTCATTACTATGCAGCGGGAGAATATGTTGTGACTTAAACAAAGGAGCTCCACTCTAAGCAAACAGGGCTATTCCAAAATGAGGTCACACTAGGACCCAGCTAACCTAATGCCTTCAGTTACAAGCACAATTAGCTCCAATACCACCATATTAAACAAGTCTGATCTATATTAGCTGCTTGGTATATCTGGCTTTAAGGTGTAATCAGCAAGGCAACTCTAGGGAAACCAGTGAGTCCCTAGCTTTACACTTCGGCCTTAGTAGCACAAAGAGAAGCAAATAACAAGCCCACCCAGTGGGGAACAGGGAACAAAGTTCATAAAATATAAGTGTTCATCAGGTAGCACCCTTCTGCAGGTGTCCAGACGAAGAGAAGAGGCTCTCTTTACCTCAAAAGTTATCAGGCTGGAGATTCGGCTTCCTCAGCTACTCAGGTGAGCTGTTTGTGTTGTTTCAGTTGCTTGATTGTTCCGAAAGTGCCTAGCTTGGGGCTGCCTCGAAAGTTATCAGGCTGGAGATTCGCTTCCTCAGCTACTCAGGTGAGCTGCTTGTGTTGCTTCAGTTGCTTGATTGTCCCGAGTGCCTAGCTTGGGGGAGCTGCCTCGAAGTTATCAGGCTGAGATTCGCTTCTCAGCTACTCCTCAGCTACTCAGGTGAGCTGCTTGTGTTGCTTCAGTTGCTTGATTGTCCCGAGTGCCTAGCTTGGGGCTGCCTGAAAGTTATCAGGCTGAAGATTCGTCCTCAGCTACTCAGGTGAGCTGCTTGTGTTGCTTCAGTTGCTTGATTGTCCCGATGTCACTTAATATGACAGACAAGGAAAGAGAGTTCCATGGGGAGAAGTCTTCAGTAATAAAGTTATACTTTGTCTGGCTGTTTTGTTAAGGGTAGAAAAGTTTAAATTTATGTGATCTTGTGTTGGTTACTGAAGCATGCCTTTCAAGGCAAATGGACTCGAACAAGGCGGGATCTTGAAAGGCCCTATAAACTGAGCATAAATCTCTTGAGTGCTCTATGTTCAAGGGAGTACAGTCCCAAAGATTTTAATCTATCTACATACTCAGTGTTAGTCAGATTATTTATGTTTCTAGTGATTTTCCTCTGAACTTTCTCTGTGCTGGCTTTTCCACCCATAGAGGTGGGTGCATAGATGGGAGCACAATAATCAATGTGTGATCCAACTTAACTGGTGTATAATGGAATGATGACCTCGGGTTCCCAGCTCTTGGCATGTTTGAGAATGCAACCAATTATGCCATTGCACTTTTTAATTGTCTTATTAATATGGGTGCTAAATTTAAAATTATTTGTGATAGTAATACCTAAATCTCTTTTGGACATAACAACCTGTAGCTGGATACCATTAAGTGTGTAACTAGCCATGGTATTGTTTTACCTAAATGCATTACTTTATATTTGACAGTGTTGAATTTAATTTTGTTCTCAGTTGCTCAGCTGGATAGACTATCTAAATCATGTTGTAAAGATCGAATGGATTGATTATCATTGACAACACAGCCTAATTTGCTGTCATCGGCATACTCAGGTGCGAGATTGCCCAACCATCCAAAGCTTTAATGCAGCATTAAAAACATTTCTTTTTAGCCTAGCATATAATGATTTTTAAATGTCGCTGTCATGAATTTTAATTGATACATGGTTTTTAATTATTTATTTATTGATTTATTTTATTATGTTATGTACAGGTGCCTTGGTTTTTAGAAAGGAGCCTTTTATAAATAAAGGTTGATTTGATTTGATACTTATTGATCCAAACCCCATTAGAGGTTTGCATGCTGGCAACCATGATATTAAACAATATGGGCCCCAGTACAGAGCCCTGGGGGACCCCACTGGTCACTTGGCCCCATGCTGATTTATGACCTCGGATGATGACCTTCTGTTGTCTGTCATTGAGTCATGATTCAATCCAATTAGTAATGCTAGGATGGAGCTCAATCCTGATAAAATGTTCAATTAAAGTTTTATGGGACTCTGAGTCAAATGCCTTCTCATAGTGTAGAATGATTACATCGACCAGAAATTCAGTATCTAGGGCCTTGCTTACTGGTTCAAAAAAATTAATTAAGTTACTTTATATCTGCCCTGTGTAACTCCGTGTTGGGATATATCATGGATACCCTTATTCTGCAGATGTGCATTGATTTTGTATTGCAGTAGTCCTTCCATTAATTTTCTAATGCAGGAAGTGAGACTTATGGGCCTATAATTAGTAATGTTTTGTTTTGTACCTCCTTTATGTATTGGTGTGATAGTTGCTATCTTCCAATCTAGTATAGCAACTCCCTCAGTAATGGATGTATTAAATAATAATGTGAGTATTCCAGTTAATTCTTTAGAAAGATTCTCTATGAAACTAGGTGGTATGTTATCAGGTCTGGCTGATGAGTTAGGTTTAATTATTTTAATAGTTGCAGTGATTTCTACCTGGGTAAATAGCATCGGTACCATCAGGCTTTTTAATTGGTCAAGACAAATTTTTTCCTTAGGCTTAAATACACTTAAAAAGTGAGTGTTTAGTTCTTCAGCCATAATACCCTCATCAGTAATTGGCTGCTAATCTATAACTAATGGGCCAACTCCAGATGACTTGTCTTTTAGTGATCCTATGTAATTATAAACGGTTTCTGTTGTCTTCATTACAGTTGCTAAGTTGTATTCTAGTCTGTTTTGTAGACCTTATCAGTTTTTTTTGTTTTGTTTGTTTTAACTTTAAATTTTAGCCAGTTGGTCACTGATGTTTTTTCTTGTATTTATTAAATGCCTTTTTCTTATTTTTGTTGTAATATTTTTTATTGTTGTTTCAAAACATAAAACAAAACAAACAGAACATAAAACCACGTTACAGCATATAGTCATTAATTGTGATATTACATGTTTATATATCTCTAAATGTATCTATATATATGCCCCCCCTGCCCATCCCTGTAAAGATGGTATACCGGTACAGTTGCCATGCAAAGACCGCAGAGTGTCCCTTCAAAGTATCCCGTATGCCCATGACACTTCTATTTATAAAATAAAGAATACTATCCTACATCTGGGTTACAGGCTCTGATTATGTAATGACACACCTTGAAATAAACAGGATACCCCCCAACAATCACATGAGTCCCCAGTATTAATCGTATACAGAGTACTTACCAAAACCTTGGGATCAAATCAGAACCTTCTCCTTGCCGGACATACATAACTCTACAGACGTAAGTTTATAATTGTCACCAGGGGTATTCCTTATCAAGGCATCTGGAACAATTTAACTATGAGCATAGATATGTTCTGCAAAGACCAGCCCGATCCTGTAATGAAACCAAAGTATCCCAAGCTTAATTCTGTACTCATACAATAAACCTTCCAGATGTCACATATCCCCACTATTCATACTTGGCTGTTGTAGTTCCAATATTGCCACAGCCACCTTGAGGCTTGAAACAACTATGCTAAGACCCTAGTTCAAGTTCCACCTCCTCTGTTTACCTATATGACCAGCAAAAGAGACTGCTGGTACTCACCCAATTCCCGTTGGTGGAGGAACTTGCACCAAATATCTCAGGTATGGGTCCCAACAGGCTGTAAATAAGGGAAGTTTAGATTTCTGTATCTAGGATATCTTATCCAGTTTGGCCAAAGTGGACAAAGACCCCATTATTGCAGCTACTGTGGGGACCATCGATGTCCTCCACTGGCTTATTATAGCTCTTTGGTTTGTAGCGCTAACAAAGCCAGCCATCTAAGTTTTAACGGTGACACTTTGGGCATTACCCACTTAACCCCAAGATACAGAAAAGAGGACATGTAGGAATGGTCTGTTGGAGAACCCGAAGCAAAATCCAGAATCTCTTGCCAGAGAGGTTGGATCTTGGGACAGGTCCACAGTACATGTGCTAGATCCCCCCCCCCTGGCTGTTGACACCTCCAGCAGCTGTCCTTATCTATTACTTTAACTCTATATAGAATAGCTGGAGTTCTATACCAAGAGTGTGCAATTTTATTTTGAATTAGTCTAGATTTGGCATCAGTGAACCAGGAGTGGGTGTTATCCCAAGCTTCAGAAGCTATATTGGTCCGCAACATCTTCTCCCATTGGTGCCACGCTATTTCAGATTGTGATGAGAGAGTATCACTGAGGGTGGCATATATTTGACCCGCTAGGCCTTTGGTACAAGATATCCATTTATCCAATGGTGATGATTGGACACGACCCAAAAGACAAGGTGAAAGCTGCCGGATAACGTCCCTAATCTGGAGATATCTCCAGAACTCACCTGCAGGAATTCCCCATTGCTGTCTTAGAGACTGAAAATTCTGAATAGTCTTTTGATCGGGGGTCAACAAGTATCCCACCTTAGTAATACCCAATGCTACCCACTGCCTCCATATAATTTTGCTTCCACCTATGGTGATGTCGTTCGATTGTGCCATAGGCACATATGAAAAGGAAGAGGGCCAGCTTGAGTTTACTATGATAGCTGACCCAGTTCCTCCTAGCTGTATCTATTGTGGGGATGTACACTCTGTCCCAATCTTATTCACCCTAGCTTTTTGAAATTATCCTTCTGTACCAGAAGAGATAAGGGATGAGACAGCCCCACGACATGTGTCTCAAGCTGCACCCACTGTGGTGAAAGAGGAGAGAGGATGAGCCCAATTAACCGTTTGTGCTACAAGAAAGGCTCAGTGGTATCCTTCTAGCCACGGAGGTTCCACCCCCCCTGTCGCCAGTGTGATCTTAATTTGGCCCGACTAAACCTGGGTTTGGATCCCTCCCATAAAAAGTCCCCAATTACTTTATCAATGCTCTGGAACCACTTTGCCGGTAAGGGGATCGGTAAGTGTCTCAGGAGGTAAAATAGTTTGGGTGCAGAGATCATAGTCACTGCCGCTACTTTCCCCGCAAGAGTAAGTTTAAGTAACCTCCATCTATTGAAATCTGTCTTAAGGGAGGACAAAAGGGGTTGTATATTGGCATGCCAAATTGCTTCTAAGGATGGAGTCAGAAAAATGCCTAAGTACGTAATCCCCCCTGGAGCCCAAACTAGCTCCTCCATGGCAATTTCTGTTGAACACAGTGCTCATTCAGGGGAGTATTTCTGTCTTATGCCGATTCAGCCGTAGGCCTGAAGCTAGGAAAATTCTTCTAGGAGGTCAAGAAGCAGGGGGATAGCGGTATGTACATCCTCCAAAAGGAGGAGAAGGTCATCTGCATACATAAAGCTTATGTAGGATATTTTCCCCACTGTCAACCCTTTAATCTTTGGATGATTACGGATAGCTGCCACCATAGGTTTCGCCGCCAGGACAAAAAGTAAGGGAGAGAGCAGGCATCCTTGCAGGCCTCTCACCAATGGGAAAGGTTGGGAAAGCAACGAGTTAGTATTAACTCTGGCTAAGGGGCGCATATATAGCTTTTATCCTTGCAAAGGTATCCCTATCCTGAAATGAGAAAGAGTCAGATATAAATAATCCCACTCTCACGGAGTCGAATGCCTTTCAAAATCTACGTGATAGCTGCGCAGGGTATGAAGAGATCTGGCCAGGGAATCAAATTCATCAGGGTTCTTAGATGTTCTGAACTCTGTCTGCCCAGTATAAATCCCACTTGTGATGGGTGTATCAATTCCCAGCATTGGACTGAGTCTGTTGGCTAGGATTTTAGCGCATAATTTGCTGTCCACATTTATAAGTGAGATAGGCGATAATTCCCGGATCCGTGGAGTCTTTGCCTTCTTGGGAATCACAACTATAATTGCCTCCCTCATGGAGGGTGGTAAGGCACCCTAAGTTCAACCTCCTGAAACACCTGAGTCAAAGGGGAGAAATAATGTGGCCCAGAGTCTGACAGAATTCTGCAGGGTATCCATCACTGCCTGGGATTTCCCTTTTCAAGTCTTGATAGCTAACATCAGTTCTTCTTTGATATAGGAGATCTAACCACTGTGTGTGCTGATTCTGCAGCTTAGGCAATCCTAGCGAATTTAAGAAGCCCCGAGTATCCAAATTATGGCCTGCATGAGTGGAACAATATAACTTTTTATAGAATGAAGACATAATCTCATTAATATCCCTTGGAGAAGTACAAAGTGAACCTATAGTATTTCTTAAGCCTGGGATATATCTACTAGCCTGTTGTTTCCTTAGTTGGTATGCAAGTACCTTGCCCCCTTTGTCCCCCCTTCCCAAAACGTGTGTTTAAGACGTAAGATAGCAGCTTCAGCTTTCCTATTCAGAAGCTGATTAATTTCAAACCGAATGGCCAAAATGGATTTCCCAATGGGAGAATGAATATTAGGGGAGGGCAGCGTCTTAAAAATACGTTCAGCTTCAGCCAATTCCGTTCCAGATTAAGCAACTGTGATTCTCTTTGTCTGCGTTTAGCAGCTGAAAACCCCATAATACTTCCTCGCATTGTGGCTTTAAAAGCCTCCCAAGTTGTACAGGCCGAGGTGTCACTTATAGGGTTTTCTGCCAGAAAAAGAGAAACCTCTTTAATAAGCCAGGGGGCAAACTCAGGGTCCTGAACCAGAAGTGGGTTCAGTCTCCATTGCTTAGTCAGGGGAACCCCTGGGTCCCAATGCAGCAGAAGTTGAACTAAAGCATGATCAGAGATACAGCAAGGTAGAATTGAAACATCCAGAGTTTTAGTAGTCAGAGTAGCTGATCCAAGCCAGAAATCAAGCCTACTATATGAATCATTTGGAGCTGAGTGGAATGTATAGTCTCTTGATCTGGGATGGAACAGTCTCCAGAGATCTACTAACCCCATATCAGACAGCATTTGCTGAAGAGCCTTCACACTTCTGGGATGTGCCTCTTTCCCATCATTTCTATCCAACACAGGCATCAAAGTCAAATTGAAATCCCCACCAATAAGAGTAGCGGACAATCTGGGGGATTCAATTCCATTGTTACTTCTGCCAACTTATGAAAAAAATGTGGGGCATCACCACTGGGGGCATATACATTGCAGAGAGTAACTGGGCTGGTGGGAGTGTTATAATTGGCCATAACCCATCTGCCGTCAGAATCTGCACGTGTCTGGATTAACTTCCAGGGAAGGGACTTGTGCACCAAAATCTGGACCCCATGTTTCCTGGTCAGGGCATTACAGTGCACTTGCTGGCCAACCCAATCCTTCACCATATGGGTGTGATCTTCCCCATTAAACTTTGTCTCCTGGAGAAAAGCCACTTGAGACCTTTTATGTTTCAGGTGTGCAAGGACTTTCTTACGTTTTATCGGGGAGTTCAGCCCCCGAACATTCCAGGTGTGCATCACAATGTCAGCCATTTAGTTAAGATCCTCAATGTGAACCTAGCGTGTAAAATACTGAAAGGAGCTAAGTCCCTGCACCGGTCGAGGCAAAAAAAAAACATCTGGCAGGGATTAGCTAACTAGACTACAACAACTATGTGCAAATACTATACCTAAATAACAAACAACCAAACTAATTTCCTACTCTTATCCAGGAAAGAGCGGTAGGATTAAACCGGCTAGCGGCCTAGCCAATAGTATATCCTATTGTTCCTGGGGGGTGGACCGGATACTTCTCAGAAGAGGAGAAGATCCGTGGCTACTGTAGAGCATATACCAAAATACTCTAAAAATGGGGCAGAAACCAAAGACAAATCCGTACCAACTAGAGCCTTCTATGGATCTGCTCACTGCCCCCTCTTACGGGGGAGGGGTAACAGTTCTGTGACCAAGTCTTTGGACCTGTTTACTACCCTTCTGTGCTGGAAAAATCAAAGTTTCCTCATACCAACATAAAGTCTTCAGATACTACTATAGGACATTCCCCTAACTTGAGCATCTGGTATATACTTAAACATTAGTCCTTCTATTAATTATTTACCACCATTCAGTAGGGCCTACATATATACTGAACCATACACTTGTAGTCTGAATAGCATTAAGAAGTGCGCCGTTCTCCACCCCATAGCTAGAGACCATTGTGTTACCTCTGGCAATGTATAGGTTCTAAATACCATCTATAGGGTCCAGTTAAATCCTTAGTCTCCTCTCACTAGGCCCTCGGAGCAGACTACGGCAAGGGGTAAGACACGGAAGGAAGATAGGGGAATCCTATTGGATATCTCTTACACCCGGGATTCATACTTATCACGGGAGGATGTTCAAACACCCCAAACCTCGTGATTTTACCTCCTACAATATCGGACCACATATCATTTCCTTTTAACCCCAGCAACTGCCTTCCGAGTGGACCACCTTTGGCAGCCAGATCTTCTTTCTGACCCTATTAACTGGTATACTTCAACCCTACACCTTCTGGAAGCAAAAACACTTTCCCCAAGGGCTTCCCCCAGGTATAACTCTAGAAGCCATACCTTTTCCCACCCACAAAATTACAACATTAGCTTAACAGCCATTCAAATGCTTATCTAACAGTGAACAGTTTAATCCAAGGAAAGAAAAGTCCCAACTCTCATGAAGTTTTCAGTTGCTTTCCCTCTTCTGGTTCTTGATCTCTGGAATGACCTAGGGGAGCCTGGAGCCGGAAAGTCCAGTGATGTATTTGCTGCGACTCTGCTCCTGCCATTAGGACTGTCCTTATGTGGTTCTTCCTGACAACTTCCTTCCAAGTGACCCCCACTCTCCATCACTTCGCATACTTCTGCATCAGGAAAATCATTCAAGACCGCAAACCTGTTTTGTGCAAAGTAGGGACTAACATATTCTATCTGTTCTTCACCCTCTGCCTCTAAGGGGAGACGCCAGATTGTCTACACTGGTCCTCCTATCTTGTGGGTGGCCCCATTTAGTATGCGAGGGAGGATGGAGGCCTCTTTCTAACTTTTGAGTTCCTGGGTTCTAATCCCACCAGGAGCACTGACTGGGGAGAAGTAACCAGAGGATCAGCAGCTGAGTTGGGAAGTCACTGGTTGTTTCCCTCCTGACTGGAAGATTGAGAAGTCAAACCTCTCAGGCAGGTGTTATCAATAAATTCCAGAGCCGCCTCTGAAGACGAAAATTGCTGTGTTGTACCATTTATTGAAATTTGCAGCGTGGCAGATATCTTATAGTGAAAGGGATCTTTAAAACATGTAACTTCCTTCGGACTTCAGTAAAAGCTTTACGCCGAGCTGCAAGTTCCTTTGAGTAATCTTGAAAAGTCATGATCTTGTGACCCTGCCATTGGAATTGACCAGGCCCTCTCGCCCTCGTCTGTATTGCTACTTTTTCGGCAAAATTCAGAATACGAGCCAAAATGGGGCAAGGACGTTCTCCCTGGGCAGGCCTAGGCTGGGCAGTATGGTGAGCTCATTCCATGGTAATTTTAGTGCCCTGGAGGAGCTTCAAAATTTCTGGCAGTGCCTGCTGTAAAAATGGCAAGACCCTCCCTTCCTCACAGCCCTCCGGAAAACCCAGTAGGCGCAGATTATTCCGCCTACTTCTATTCTCCAAATCATCCACTTTGTCCTGTAGTTGAACTATCTTAGCTGCCTGTTCACACATTAGGGCCGAGTAATTAAGGTGTGAATCCTCCTGCATGTTTGTCTTTTGCTCCACTACGTCAACTCGGGCATTAATTTGTTGAATAGCGAAAGCTGAATTACTAGCTGCCAGCGTGAGATTGTCTATACTGGCCATAATTGATGTGAACATTTCCTGATCAAGGGGTCCTCTCGTTCCTTTGCTGCCTGCGCATCTTTGCTGTTGCTGTTCATAGAGCTGGGCTGCAATTCCTTCACTTTCACGATGCGCTATGGCACTGAATCCCTTGAGATCAAAAGCTCCTGCCCGTCTGAGCCACAGTTTAGGCAGCCTGGTCCATAAAACCAAATCTGAAATCCTCCAAGGTAATAATTTCGGTTCTGTCTGCGCTAAAGTGAACTCCCGCACTGTCGCTTATCTGGCCAGAGCGCTAACCACGCCTCCTTTTCTTATTTTTAATAGATTTCTTTTATACTATTATTCCACCACAAAGAGACTCTTTTGCTTATTATTATATTTTGTACATTCTGGAACCCAACTGTTAATACAGAACTCAATTTTCTTATGTATAGCCAGCCACATACTAGTGACATCTAAGTGTTTAAGCTCTTCTTTCCCAGTTCAGGCATTAAGCACATTTTTAATTTTATTGTAATTGGCTTTGTCAAAATTTCTAATCCTGGTAGTACCTGTTACAACTGGTTTGAAGTATCTGAGAATCCATAATACTTTATTATGGTCACTACCCAAGTGGTTCTAAAATTACTGGGGCTGGTCCAGTATCTTTAATATTTGTAAGAATCAGGTCTGAGATGTTATTATTTCTTGTAGGAGTAGTTACTAGTTGTTCCAAATCATGCTGCAAGGTGATTTCAAGAAATCTATTTTCTAATGTGCCATTGCCTTCAAGTGATTGCCACTCTATTTTTGGTAGATTGAAGTCACCCATGAGAATATAGTTTTATAGTCTTCCATTACCTCAATAGATTTCATGAAGGCATCATTGCCTGTGGTGTCAAGGCTGGAGAGTGTAACCAAGGCTTACTGTTAGTAGCCTATCTACACATTTTATTATGGCCTATATTATCTCGCTGTCTCTGCTCCTTGGGTGTTGTTATTTTTTAATTCGTAATTTTTTAGTTTATTATTAATATAGAGGGCAATACCTCCTCCCCTTATCTTCATACAATTTTTGGCAATTTTATAATAACCTGATATATTGGTCCCCCAGTCAGAATCCGAGAACCAAGTCTTGGTGACTCCACAGATGTCTATATTGTCCTTATTTAATATATAAGCTAGTTCATCGATTTTGTTTTTTAGGCTTCTTGCATTTACTAGTAAAATTTTTAACTCAGTACAGCAGCTAGCTTTTATTAGGTCAGTTGTTATGGTCATGGACATATCTTCATTTGCTCTGTTGTTAGTTGCAGCTGTGGTATCACAGCAGGGATATTATCTATGGTGGTAGTGCCATGGTAATTGTAAGAATAATGAGTTTGAGTATCATGCCTCCCTACCCTCCGGAATTAGTTTACATTTTTATCAATGAAGGCATTGAGATGTTGCCCAAGTAGTGATGTGCCTTTTCTACTAGGGTGGAGGCCATCCTAGCATATCAGGTTTCTTCTATCATGAAATTCTTCCCAATGGGTAATACACCTATATTTTGTTTGAGGCATCATTGTCTCAACCTGTTGTTTATGTGTTTAATTTTTCCTACTAAATAATTGATTGATTGAATGACAGGAGTATTTCAGAGAAGGCAATTTCACACCCTAGTTCTATGAGTGTGTTGGTCAGGCTTACAATCTTTTCTTTAATGTTTTGTACATCTTGGTGCATAATATTTTTAACCCATGCATGCATAATAATAGGGAATCACCCCACTATTCTTTAGTATTTGTCTAGACATTCTGGTAATATCCAAGAATCTAGCACCTCTGAAAGCGACACAGTTCTATTTGCTTTGTCCCGATTGCAGATTGCCCGGTCCAGGTGTTTGGTAATAGAATCCCCCAAGACAAAGATTTGTTTACGTTCAGGAATGCTACTGGTATCCATATCCATAAGATTTGTGGTGTTAGACTGGGGTGGTTGTATATTGTTTACATTGGTACTTGTTACTGGTGTTAATAGATCAGTACAGTTAGAAACAAGAAGTGTATGAAATGTAGAGGAGGGGGATTCATTATCCTCTGCCAAAACAACTAGTGGATTGAAGCAGTTGTGTATGGGGATCTGGAAACAATCAGCCTTCCTGCCCTGTTTGGCAACTTTTGTACTTTGTATTTGGTACCAGTTGTCCTCAGCATCATCTGAGTCAACCTCTTCCTAGACCTTTTTATTTAACATGCTTGGTGTAATACTAACTCATTCGACAGAATGGATGCTATTAGCCCAGTGCTCTAGTTTATTTGTATATTATCTGCAGGAACTGTTTGTTGTATCAGATCAGCAGAAGCAACTGTATTATTAATCCTCTTAGCTGTGTCCTTTGACTTTTTCTAAGGCAGTATATCTCGAGTTAAAGAGAGATATTTCTAGCATCATATCTTAATTCTGTGTACATTTAAAACACTTAAATATTTTGTCTGTCTGTATAGTAGTATTTAGACAGAACATCAGACAAGTACCACATTTAATTCCAATGCAACCTTCCTGTGTAGCTATTAGTTCATTCATTGTGAATATCGTACAGTATGCATGCGATTATTTTACGGTGAGTCCGGGTCTAAAGTTTCTATTCAGCTCACTATACATTTGCACTAATAGACTAAATGTATTAGAACCCTTGGTATGCGTGAGGTATAATAATCAAACAAGGTTTTATCATCAAATAGGACGTCGGCTACAAACCTCTATGGCAAATTCAGCTAAACATGCCAAACACGCCAAACACGCACGTGTCTTTGCGCGTGTCTTCATGCACGTTGATGCACATGCCCTGCTCACTGCAGGCAGAGTTGATCTAGCAGCCCATGACCTGGAAGTGACCCATGGGGTCACACAGTGAGGCAAATACAAGTTACACAAAATACTGTGTTAAAATACGAGCTAGACCACTCATGCGTGGCTCACTCTACTAAAAATAACCTAAGAAGGTATACAAGTAAAAAAGGTCTGCTATCTAGCAAGTAGTAGTTTCTATTAAGCACATAAGAAACTACTGCCCCTCTTCCTGTTTCCTTTCGGTACAGGGCTCTAGTGCACTCGCTACAGGATTACTACAGCAAATATTTAAAGGTACATAAATTTAACACAACATAAGCTAAGCATACTGTTGCAGAAGCATCTCTTACAACAGGGAATGCTTGGTTTTATATATATGTACACTAGGGTGAAACTGGAATATGGGAAAAAGAACAAGGCTCCCACTAACAGCAATATCTATCTACAGCAAAATTAAGTTAAGGTATATTCCCAGTGCCATTAGTTGTGAGGTAATTACAGTAAACTTTATTTATTTATTTATTTACAAGTTTAACCAGGAAGGCATATTGAGCAGTGTTGCTTGATTCCAGATGCAACCTGGGGTCAAGACCCAAGACAATAGTACAATACATTTGTATAGAGTTAACAACACAATGAATGGCCATCCACCATACAGACAATCGGCAGGCAGATAGATACATACAGTCAGAAGATCGATACAGGAACATTTTAGATGGTTACACTGAGCATAGAAACACAATTTTAATACATAATTTGGCATTAATGTGTGCAAACTGTGTTAAACAATATCAACAATAAACCAAGTGAAGATAGCTAAAGAAGTTAGCAACTCTAAATCCACTTTATATAACTACACCAATCTGGAAGAGAGGAGGTGAGCAAAAAACTATAAGGAGGACACTTCTTGTCAAAGCTGGGAGGAGGGCCTAAAGCCTCCAAGCCCCTCTAACAGAGGCACCAAGAGGGGGGAAAGTTGGCAGCTACTCTACCAGACCCTGCCCCAGCCCAAAAGCATAAACAAGAAGGAGAGAGAAAACAGGACCCCTGCAGCCTAATGCCACTATAGGGGCCTAAGCAGGTATACCAACTTTCATTGGTATAAGCCCACTGCTTATACGAAATGGCCGGTACACTCTAAGTTCAAGTTCATTTCACCAGGAAGACCCATTGAGTAAGCTCATTTACAAGGAGGTCCTGCTTAGGATGATACAATACAATAAATACAATAAATGATAATGAACAGTAACATGTAATACAAGAAGCAACACAGTGAATGTGGTAAAAATGCTTGTAAAATAAAAGACAATGTGATACATGCATTGTACAAGGGAGAGATAACATTCAAACTAAATCTGTGGTGGTACAATAAGAAGAAGAACATATATTACAATAGACAAAGGGTGAGTTGAACAGACAGCTAGGGTTGCTGAGTGGGAGTGGGGGATGACGAAGGACTAGGGAGGGAGGTAAGTGCTGACTGCTGGGTAATGTTAGCATACAGGACAAAAAAGATGAGCTACTTGTTGTGGCAGTGCCATTCTTCCTTGATGGAGTGGCTAATTAGATTTTTGTTTTTTTTGAGGGCAGCTAAAATAGAAGAATAAAACTAGCAAGACAGATCCATCTGTGGAAGAATGGGGGAGTGAGGGAAAAGAAAGGGAAGAGAGGAGCGAGGTGGTGAAGGGGAGGAAAATGAGAAAG
Organism: Neoceratodus forsteri; assembly: GCA_016271365.2. Classification (NCBI taxonomy): domain Eukaryota; kingdom Metazoa; phylum Chordata; order Ceratodontiformes; family Ceratodontidae; genus Neoceratodus; species Neoceratodus forsteri. The sequence goes on along the minus strand of CM028135.1, from coordinate 958,247,059 downwards.
GGGAAGATAAGAGAGACAGGGTACATTCCATAGCTTCCTGCAAGAGGGGAAGAAGAAGCATATACCCATCAAGTTGAGGGAGGCAGTAAAAAGAGTGGGGGGGGCAGCTGATTGGCCATGGGGCTGCTCCACAGAGACTGGTACTGTGGTCTGTTGTAGGTGATAGAGTGAAAAGAGAGGGAGCAAGGTTTCCTGTGGTAATCAGAACTTTCCTGTCACAGTAAATATTATGCAGACAAAAAGACTGGTCAAGGCGGGAGAAAGAACACCAAAATAAACCAAAACAGGGAACCTCTTTGTAAGACCAGATGACATGAAAAGGAAAGGAAGTAGAAAGGATATGTCATGAAGAAGGAAGAGAAAAGTTGGTAAGACAAAAAATAACCATAATACTTATCAGAAATGTTTAGGCTATCCCTCCCCCCAAGTAACATTTGCACTTCATAGTATCGCAATAAACTGTAGCACACATAATGATGAAAGCTGCTGAAAACAGAGAGACAGAAGAAAACCTGTCCCATATGTAAAACATTTATAAGAAATCATAGTGGGTAAAACTGCTGGTAACCAAAAACTAACCAACTGTGTAGGTGTGTTCAGTCTGGAGGTTCTTATGGGACAGTCATTGTTTTGTCTCTGCAGGCTCTGAGAGGTCCTTCTGGGGAATGACAGATGTAACATTCACCAGGGCCGGGCCAGTACCCAAAGGAAATTGGCTGATCTGTCAGCTTTGCTGATCCAGCAGATTCTGTATCAGGAGAGACAGTCTGACAGCCCAGGGGTAAGAGTCATCAGTGGGGTTACTGGGTTCTTCAAGCAGCTTTGGTTGGGGGATGAGGTGGGTGGAGCAGTCCAAGGTAGACACAGAGACAGAATGCCAATATTGGACCTGAGGTCCATCATCCCTGGTAATGGTCCAGGTCACGCCTTAGGAGAAAGAAGCTCGGGCTTGAAGTTGCAGTTGGTGCAGCACTCCAAATCTCATCTTTCTCTGGTGGCTGGCATGGTGAAGTTACAGCATGTTTGCTTCGGTAGCTCACGCAATTCAATGAGCGCTGTAAGAAGGTTCTGCTGAGGTGACTGTTCTCCATCCAGTGCTGTGTTCTGGTCCTGCCACAGACACCTGGAGAGAGACTCCACTTTAATGTGCGACCACCACTGATGAAAGCAAGCCCTTCCATCATCGACAAAGGTGGGCTTTTCCCTGTGCTGTATGACAAAATTAGTAAGGACTTTAAAATGATAAGGGATACAATTTTGCCGTTTGAATGGGATTGTACTCTTGGCATTTTGGCACAACCTCCAGAGAAAAGTGTTGGTAAATGGAAATTTTTGAGCCTCACCAGGTGAGAGTTTTGTCCCTTACAATCCAGAGAAATGCTACCTTTGTGGAGAATCTAAGCAAGTGAGCTAGTACTGGGTGGGATCTATTGGTCCTCGTTGCAGACTGGCTTCCAATATGGTAGGCTCGTTCTATTTCCAGAGGGCCTTACCAGGCTGGGGCTAGGAGTTGAGGCTAAAACTATGATAGGAAATTCTCAAGATGGGGTCCCTCTACTCCCTCAGAGACACGAAGAACTCTACAGGCATTCAGGGTGCTGGCATTAGGGTGCCAAAATCGGGATTCACTGCCCTCTCCCCAAGGTCCAGCAGCCCCAGAGTTGGTATCTATAGTTAGAAGGGTGGAGGGCACAGCCCCCCAGAAGGGGAGAGTGGGCCCTCAAAAGCAGTGGTCGGCGGCATTACCGATTGGCCCCCTAATGGCTCGGCACTGTAATGCTAGCACATTCCAAGGGTGTAACCCACAAAGAATATGTACATTGTTATGGCACCCCTGATTGTCTAAGGTTTTTGTTCTCCCCCATAATTGCTCCAGGCACTACTCATGGTCCTCCAGGCACCTGAAGATGAGAAAATGTGCGTCATCGAGATCTGTCATCTATTGCTCCACCATGTTGACTTTGTCTTAAAGGGTAACAATGTCTGAGTTTGTGGCCACAACTGATAACTTAATTTCAAAGATGTCTGCTACAAGGTTTTCTAGCAAGGATGCAATATATTCCAGGGAAGGGAGTTTAGGTGATCTCTGTTGGAGAGCTGATAGAGATGACACTGCTTCAGGACACTCCTTGGCCTTTAAGAGAGTAGGCTTCATATGCTAAGGGGTTTGATGCTTTTCTAGTGAGGTAAAGAGCTTGCCAAGAGAAACTGGCAGATGGATCAAAAGCCACAGCAGTTATTTGTACTGCGTCTAGTATTTGTGTAGTCAGATGAAAAGGCTGAAAGGGTAGATTAGCTAGTTTGAATGTGAGCTAGGCAGAGGTCATCATTCAGGTGGCCATCTTACCTGGGCTGCAAGCTATGCCCTGAGGTACCTCATTAATCTGACATGAAAATCTAAGCATCCACACCCTCCTATAATACTCCATTTCCTCTATCCCAAAAAGGCTTTTGACAGGGTGGGGTGGAGATATTTTCTAAAAAGATTGTCTGCCTTTGGAATACGCCCCATGTTCAGAAACTGGGTGGGCATGCATTACAAGGGAGCCACGGTGGAGGTAATTATGAATGGCAGGGCATCCTCCTCCTTTCCATTGGGCAGGGGTACAGGCAAGGGTGCCCCCTGTCACCTCTGCTCTTTATCCTAGTGCTAGAGTCACTTCTGCAGGCCATCTGACTAGCACCAGGCATAAAATGGGTGCCTATGGGAGGGAAACATAAAATGCTGGCATATGCAGATGATGTCACGCTGACCCTTATTGATTCCACTGAACCCATACCAAATGTTCTAAACCTGATCAGTCAATACAGTGGACTATCGAGATACAAGCTTAATATCTCCTAATTACAATTCCTCTCTTCTACCCAGGGTATCTACCTTACCACAATATCCATGGAGGCTACTGCATGTGCCACATTTAGAGTACCTTGGAATCTAATTTCATTGAATCTGGAGAAGTTGGGCAGAGATAATTTGAACCCATTACTTGCTGAGATGGACAAGGATCTTAGGAGGTGGGAAAAGTCTACATATCACACTGTGTAGGACAGCAAGCCTTCAAAATTATGGCGGCCCCAAAAATACAGAATGTACTGGATAATCACCCATTCCCATTACAAGGGGGGTCACAGTCTTAAGCTGGAGGGTGAGAGGTTTAGGAGGGAGGTCAGGAAGCACTTCTTCACAGAGAGGGTGGTGGACACTTAGAATGCGCTGTTGGAAGAGGTGATGTTGAAGACTGAAGACAGTGGGCAGCTTTAAGAGAGGCTGGGATAGGCATAGGAGGAAGGTAAGAATCATGGGTAGGGAGGATGGGAGGTGGGGAGGAGGGCAGGACAGTAGCTCAAGTTGTACAATTCCTAAAAATACAAGCAGACTAGATAGACCAAATGGCCTTCTTCTGCTGGCTTCTTCGTATGTTCGTAAATCAACACCAAAATGCTTAAAGCAATGTGCACTAAGCTATAGAACATTTGTTAGGGTAAGGGGCCACAGCAACAAGGCTGGTCTAAACTGTTGCTAGAGACCTTGAGAGGCAGTTTAAAACTTCCTGACTTCCTATGGAAAGTTATGGCCCATACTGTGTTACAACTGGCATACATTGCTCCCTGGAGCTCACACAGCTATAAACCTCGCTGGGCTGATTACAAGGAGTCAGTAGTGGGAGGACCAGTCACTAAATTCATCCAGTTTAGATCAATACCAGCAGGCCTCTCTTTTTACCCCCCCAGCCCAAACCTTACAACCCAGGAGAAAATTCAGGCAACTTAGCAAATGGACACCAGAAAGAGTTCACCACTTCCAGTTTGGGGGAACCCCCTCCTACGCATTGGTGGGAGGCCAGCACTAGACAAGAACTAGTCTTCTACTGGAATTCACAGCTTCAAGGATATAATCCAGTCGTCCCACAAAACACTTAAACCCTTTGCCCAATTACACCAGGATTACCTCCTCCCCACAGCATCACTGGAGGTATCTTTAGATGAGGGTGCATTGGGACCATTCCTGAGTCCAGGCCTCAAAAGCTGCGAACCCAACCTTCTGGGCAGTACACTGTGGCCCCAAAGAGGGGACAACATCTGAAACAACAATGTATACAAGGGCCCACTGGGACTCCTGCCAGATCCTACAATAAGGACTCAGGGATCTACGATGCCAAGTCAACAACTAATTTGTCGACTGGCATCGCAGTGCCAGGCTCCTTGTTGACTGCGAGTTGCAGTTGGCAGGGAGCCACACACAGCAGGGACTGTTTTTTTCTTCAGGGGGCTTTGCCTCCGAACCTCCCATGCAGGCTTTGCCCCCCACCCCCACCCCTCGTTTATAGATACCAACCCAAGTCGGAGTTGGTTCGGCAGGAGGTGTAGGTCGGGGAAAGTGTTGCCCAGTCTCAGCATGCCTCTACAGGACCTGGCATTGTTGTTGGCAGCAACATAGGTCACTGTAGAGGTTTCACCATGGAGGTGTATACCAGGACTCAGCAATGCTGGTCAGAAGAACTGGGCCTAGACATCATCCCACAAATCTAGAACCTTTGCTGGAGGGGTACAGAGGGCAATAAAGGACATAAAAACAGATTGACACAAATTAAAATCCAGAACAAGTGGGATAGATAGATAGATAGATAGATAGATAGATAGATAGATAGATAGATAGATAGATAGATAGATAGATAGATAGATAGATAGATGGATGGATGGATGGATGGATGGACGGATGAATGGATGGACAGACTGACAAATAGATAAAATCTTTATTTTTTGACAGGATGAAACTATTAGTACTTTTCTGCCCTGTTTACAGAGTTGTCCTGCTTTAAAAGGAGGTAACATTTGGCATGTTGTAGCACAGTTGACATACAGTTTACAGTTGGCATACAAGATGCATTTACTAATTAAGTGCTTTTTGAATCTTGTTTTAGAAACATAGAAACATAGATTTTGACGGCAGATAAGGACCGCCGCCAACCCAGTCTGCCCATTTCCTACCTAATGGATAAGCTGCAGATCCTAGTTAACCAGCAGCCTACTTCTTCCTACCCCCCCTAGAATTGCCTTATGACTGTCCCATGCATGCTTGAATTCCACCACTGTTTTTGACTCTACAACCTCCTCCGAATGCCGCTCCATGCATCCACAACCTCTGTGAAAAAATACTTTCTTAAGTTACCTCTGAGCCGCCTCTTCATCTTCAAATTGTGCCCCTTTGTTCTTGCACACCCTTTTTGAAAGATGCTACCCTCTTGACTTTGTTGATTCCCTTGAGGTACTTGAAAGTTTCTATCATGTCCCCCTCTCCCGCTTTCCTTGAGGCTATACATATTTAGCTCCTTAAGTCTCTCTTCATATGTCTTCCGGTGCAGACCCTGCACCATTTTAGTTGCCCTCCTCTGGACATCTTCCATCCTGTCTATGTCTTTGCGGAGATTGGGTTTCCAGGACTGCATGCAGTACTCCAGATGGGGTCTCACCAACTGTCTGTACAGAGGGATAATAACTTCCTGTTTTCTACTGGTGATGCCTCTCCCTATGCATCCCAGTATCCCCCCTGCCCTCCTTGCTGCCATCTCACATTGCTTGCCCACCTTTAGGTCATCTGATATGACTACCCCAGGTCCCTTTCCATTTTTGTTGTTGTTAGTATCTCACCCCCCATTGTGTACTCTTCCCTTGGGTTTTTGTTTCCCAGGTGCATTACCTTGCACTTCTTAGCATTGAATCTAAGCTGCCATACATTTGACCATTCCTCTAACCTTGCTAAGTCCCTTCTCATCCTTTCCACCCCACCTTGTGCATCAACTCTGTTGCAGATCTTTGTGTCATCTGCAAAGAGACATACTTTTCCTTCCAGTCCCTCTGCAATGTCGCTTATAAAGACATTGAAGAGGACCAGTCCTAATACTGAACCCTGCGGTACCCCACTAGTAACCCCCATTTCTTCAGAGTGGACTCCATTTACTATTACTCTCTGTGTCCTATTCTCCAGCCACCTTACCCAGGCTGTCATCTTGGGACCCACTCCCAGGCTGGCTAACTTGTATATTAATCTTTGTGTGGACTGTGTCAAATGCCTTGCTAAAGTGTAGGTAGGCCATGTCCACAGCCCTCCCTGATCTACTACTTTGGTCACCCAGTCAAAGAAATCTATCAGATTTGTCTGGCATGACTTTCCTGCTGTGAATCCATGCTGCCTTGGGTCCTGTGCCCTCTGGCCTCTAGATACACAAAAATTCTTTCCTTCAGAAGTGATTCCATCATTTTCCTACTACTGAGGTTAAACTAATATACAGTTTAACATACAGTACATGGCACAGTTTGACCTTAGCTACCATAACAGTTTGACAATAGTAATGGTTACAGAACACCTGTACAGTGTGCGTACTTTACAGACAATTACAAATATCCTTGATCACATTATCCAGCTGCAGCTTAAAGGATTTTCATGTCGGTGCTCTCCTAGTCGCTGGATGGAGCTTGTTCCACACCTTTGCTGCCTACTAGTTTGTGATCATTTGCCCATATGAGGAAGATATTCTGGGGAGGTCTTCTCCCTGTTTATTACCTCCCTTAATTTGTGCGAGTGCTGTGTACTAAATTCCAGATTAGGGATTATGATGGCCCTTTCATGCAATTTGTAGGCTATCAGACCTCCCAATTTTTCTCCTCCAATTTCCAAGGAATCCCACCTCTAGGTCCTTATACATTGGGCAATGGTGGTACTCATCCTAGCACAAACCTTGCCAGATTGTTGTATAGTCTAATTGTTTGAGTGCTCCTTTCATTGCATGCTGTTATACAATGCTACAATATTCCAGCACTGGTAGTAGGAGTTGAGTAGCTATGGTTTTCCTCGACTCCCTGGGAATAAAATATGCCTTTCTTCAAAGGGCTCCTAGTTGGCATGCCCTTTTTTTAACACAACTGTTTATGTGGAGTCAAATTGTACTTCATCTACGATTACACCCATGTATTTGTATTCTTTGACCTTGATTAGTGTTTGGCTGTTCAGTGCCCTAATGCTTAGGTTGGGCTCCTTCCTATTGATCTGTTTACCCTATTGGAACAGTATTGTTTGAGTTTTCTTGGCACTCATGACCATGTTTGATTTCAAGACACCCACAAAGCTACAAAAATGGGGAATACTCACAACAGACCAATGCTAGAGGTCTGAAGAGGCAACAGGCACTGTCACATGTATTTTTTTGGTTGTGCTGGAAGCCAAAAAGCTACTGGGGTGAGATTCAGGATGTTTGTGGTAGAATCTTGTTCAGTACAGTAGATCTCACCCATCAGCTAGTATGCTAGGTCTACCACAGTTGCAGCCACCAGTGTCAAACATCTCTGGGGAGTGAAGTGGTTGTTTGGAGCAATGGTTACAGCTAAACGGATCCATCTGAGGCACTGGAAGGATCCCCCATGCAGGACTGGTTGCTGGAGCTGGGAAATGGCCAGTTATGAAATAGTGTTGCACAGTAACCAAAACAGAATGGGACCATACACAGAAATCTGGGAGCCTACTTAAACTCAACACTCTGTACAATCCCACCAGACTGTTTTCTCCCCAGTAATACTTACACGCTGACCCTGAGACAGCCCCACACAGACCAGGCCCCCTTCCACTTTGGCCACCAGACTGTCTATCTGGGACACTTCTCCTGGTTTAAGAATCCCACACCTTCATGTGAAAGTCTCAGTGAAGACTCAGGGCTACATATTCAACTTATAACAGGCGCTTTATACCTTTGCAACCAAAATGGTAGTAGGCATCCAGGTGATTATTTTTGCTGGTTGAGTATAGGTTCACAAACTTAATTCATGATATCATTAGTTATCATTGTATATTAGCACAGATCATCAACCCAGTTATTTAAGCAATAAACCACGACAGGGTGTGGGTTATGCTTGTATTTACCAAATCCATACCAGAAGTGGGTAAATCCCAGCTTAACCCACACCCTGGAGTAGTTTATTGCATTTATACAATGGCCCCCAATTTTTTGGTTACAAAAAAGAAAATACAGAAAAGAGTTTTTTTCTATTTTAAATTATTTTTGTGGAATTTATTGCTCCACCAGAAAAAATAAACTAGTTCTGCGTTGCTAGGGAGTCCCTTCCTGGTACTGTGAATGGAGTTGCATGGTGGAGGCAGCCAACGTTGGCATGAGTGGCTGCTTCCATGTTTCCTAAGAGTCATTTCATGGTCCTGTTCAGTTCCTGCATTGGGGAAACTTACTAAGCAGTATTTTTTTGTCTGTTTTTCTCAGACCCTGGAACATTTGAAAGGGTCTGAGGTTAGAAGTGTCACAATCCCACTCAGCAGGTTAGGCCTCTGCTCCCACAGTGTCAACCTCCGAGCGTAGTATTGTGAAGGGTTAACAGAACAGGGTAACCCTCCTGTCTGTTTTGTGGGTTCGAATCAACCTTTGGTCTCAAGTTCTAGAGGGATTCAAACTGAACCTCTTGCTAGTGTACCCAATGTACAGGCTCAGATAATTCTGCTCTTCGGGGGAGCCAGATATCTTTCACCTATGGGCACCTAACCAGGTGTACAAAATGAACCCTTAAAAACTCTATAAAAGACCTCAGAATAAACTCTTACCTTTTCCCAGTTTGGTAAAACCAGTAAGCTTTGTACGGTGTCAGCTTTAACCATATATGCTTCCTTGTCAAAGAAAGAATTTCAAAGGCACACCAGGTAGTCTCTAAAAATAGAGGTTTACCTAAAAGAGATAAAATGTAAAATGTAAAACACAGAACCATGTATCACAAAACATACGGGCCAGATATTCAAAACTTTGCCCAGGGGCTAATTAGCACTGCCCGTGGGCAAACTTAGCCCGGAGCACAGGAGCAAGCTATATTGAAATGGAAATAGCCCTTTGCTAATCTTGCTGAATATTGCAATCTAAGGAAACCGGGCAAACTGGTCTGGGAGTGCAGGGCAAGAATAGCCTAGGAATAAGACAGCACTGAATAAAGCAACCAGGAAGTGCAACCCACAACAACAACACAGTGCACAGCAACGTGAGGGCAAGTACAGACGAACTACATGGCCAATGTGTGTGCCAGCAAATGCATGGACTCAGTACAGCTGCAGGAAGCAGCAGATGTGAAAGAATAGTGATCAAAACTGTATATTATTCCCTGTACCGTTAGCGCCATGCTAACACATTAGCGTGGCATTAGCCCGGAGCTAAGCAGTTAGCCCGGTGCAAACACGTTTGCCCAGAGCTAAAATGTGCCATATTCAAAAGTGCCATGCAAATGAGCCTACTTAGGTAGTCTCTGGGCAAACAACCGGATTAGTATCTCATTATACCCTGATTTGCATGCAGTTTGCCCAGCATTACCGCAGGGTCCCACAGAGCCACCTGTAGGTAAGTCTTGAAGTACAGGGGCTGACCAGGTCCAACCACAGCTCCACCTGTAGGTCAGTCTGGCAGTGCACAATGATAGCTGCAGGCTACATGTAAACAGTACAGCATAGCATAGCATATTGTACCCCAGGGACAAGACAGCATAGGCACAGGTGGTGGTGGTGCTGCATGCAACTGTCACACTGTAGGGCATGCTACAGTGCACAGCAGACACTACAGTAGCAAGGGGGCCAGTAGTGTGAGGGACACAGCACTGCCTATGGTGTGTAGGGCAGTGATGATGACTGCACTGTACACAGTGACAGGCCCAACCTGCAGGTGTTTACTGACAGTGGACATTACTGTTACACTGTTGTGTGACCCACAGATGCTGTACCTGTGGTATGGGATGCTCACAGTGACATGTACATTTCTGGCTTTGTGTGCTGTGGCAGTTGTACAGCTGTGCTGTATGTGGCCGGGAGGGGCATACATTATCCAAAAGGCACACTAGTGTTTGGGTATTCCCAATACTGGCCCATGTGCACTGCATGATTGTCCCAGCCTTGTGGCCACACCTGGTCTGTGGCACAGCCTCACCACCCATACACACCCTCAACATCCTCCATGCCCACAGTGCTGCATGTGTGTGCTGGCATCTGTTTGTGTCCACAGATGTGTGGTCTGCAGGTGTGTGCTGTATGGCCACACTGCCATGCTGTCCACTGGTGGCAGGGTCACCACTTACTGCCTGGCATGGCTGGGACTGGGGGCAGATGATGGCATCATTGTGATGCCATCGGTTAGCAGCCTGCTTCCTCTATGTTTGGTTTTATCTATGTGTCATATTTATTTGTTAGGGTCATGCAAACCCACCTAAACCACGTAAACACCACGCAAAGCCAAAGTGTTGCACAAAGCTGATTGTCCAGGGTTAAGACAAGCTTTTCCTGGGCGGTACTTTCACCGCGGCTAAGTCGCAGTAAAACCACTTAGCGCAGCCGCTAGTCACTGAATATAGCATTGCACCTGTATTCATGTCAGTTTGCCCCTTGCATACATTATAGTTTTGCCCGGTGCTAATGCAGTTTGCCCGTGCTATTTGGCCTTTTGAATATAGCAGACCCACGCTAATCCCGCGCTAAACCTGCACAAACGGTTTTTGCCCGGTGCAAAGTTTTGAATATCTGGCCCACAATCTTTTAAAACAATAAGGTTTAAAAAGTGCAAATTCCTACCAATAATACACTTAGACCTGTCTACCTAATTTATTCTTATCTTTTTATAGTGCTGTAGATGTTTATTTTTTCAGAGTCCAAACATGTGTGTCTGTAAAGGTCTGTTACAGCATAATTAAAACACTGTCTTGAACCTGCCTTCTCCATGGTGTTACCCAGCTCCTCCTCTGTTTATTAAAATTATACAGTCAAGATGTCTTGTGTCAGGAGGTAAATTAATAGGTGACATCAGCAGAAAAATGTGTTTCCCATATCACTTCCCAATTCAGTCTGTAATTTATCAAGTCCTTTCTTTCATCCATGAGCAGCATCCTCTCTCAAGGACATCAAAGGACCTTTTATGACTTCACACCACAGTGACGTAACCTGTTTTCTTTTCTAAACATCATAAAGTTTATGATTTTCCAGCCTAGCAGCTGGCAGATACAATTGAGCTAGATAAACAGGAGATCCTTACTTTAGGTCTATTCTAGCCTATAATTATCTCCTGGCTTTTATCTTTTAGCTGAAACAGCATGTCTCATGAGAGACACTCAATAACACATTTTTGTATTACAAAAAGTATAGATTAATCAGAACCAGCTGTACAAGCGTCACAATCCTCCCTACCTAGACTGAATTTGGGGGCTCTATCCCCTGCATGGGATAAGCTTCCCAAATCAGTTCATTCCTCATAGATGCGAGACAACCCATCCGAGTTCTGATTTTTCACTCCAGCCCTATGTAGAATTGTCATGTCTTACCCTTGTAAAGCAAGACTCCATCTTAGCAATCTATCATTGTTTTTTCCCATCTGCGTCAGCCAAACCAGGGGGTTGTGGTCAGTCTGTACCACAAAATGCTGCCAATACAAGTATGGCTCCAACTTCTTTAGGGCCTACACTATGGCAAGACACTCCTTTTCCACAGTGGAGTATGCCTGCTCCCTGGGAAGTAACTTTTTACTCAGATATGCTACAGGGTGATCTTTCCCTTGGCTGGATGTCTGACTCAGTACTGCCCCAATACCCATGTCTGAGGCATCAATCTGAACTATAAAGGGTCTGCTATAGACATGACTTGTCAAAACAGGAGCACTGCATAATGTCTCCTTCAGTCTGGTAAAGGCTTCTTCACGGGCTGGTCCCCAGGTAATTTTCTTTGGCATCCTTTTCTTTACCAGGTCAGATAGGGGAGCAGACAGGGTACTGTAATTGGGTACACATTCCCTATAGTACCCTGCTGTCCCAAGAAAACTCCTGACCTGCCTTTGCATTTCTGGTCTGGGCCATGCCTGGATTACCTCAATTTTTATTTGGTTAGGATGGAGCTGTCCCCAGCCTACCACATGCCTGAGGTATGCCACCTCTCCCATGGCCACCTGGCACTTCTCTGCTTTGACAGTGAGCCCAGCCCTCTGTATCCTGCCCAGCACTTCCCTAAGGTGGGATAGGTGTTCCTCCCAGCTGGTACTGAAGATGGCAATGTCATCCAGGTATGCCAAGCGCATCCTAAGCACCATTTAACACTTGGTTCGCCAACCTTTGGAAAGTGGTTGGGCATTCTTCATTCTGAAAGGCATTACTTTAAATTCAAATAAGCCTATCAGAATGATGAAGGCTGACCTCTCCTAGCTCTGTCCATCAACTCTACCTGCCAATATCTCTTGGTCAGGTCAATGGTCATAAAGTAGGTCACCCTCCCAACTTTTCCAGGAGTTCATCTGTCCAGGGCATCGGTGGCATCTGACTTCATGACTGCATTCAGTCCACAAGTCACCACAGAAATGAGTAGAGCCATCTGGCTTGGGCACAAGGACTACGGGTGAGGCCCAGGGGCTGTGGATCTCTGGATTACCCCTAAAGCCAGCATCTCCTCCACTTTCATCCTAATGTCCTTTTGGACAGCCTCTGACACCAGATATGCTGTCCACCATATGGGCGTCTGTGTCTCTGTCTCCACACCGTGAGTCATTAAGGGCGTTAGTCCAGGTTTGGTGCTAAACAATGGGGCAAAGTCTGCTAAAACCTCTCATACTTCTTGGATCTTGTCCGAGGTCAGCTGGGGAGACAATTTAACTGCCTCCACAGAGGACAACTCCCATTTACTTTCTTCCAGCAAGTCCAGAAGGGGTCTCTCGTCTGTCCTCTCCCCAGGACTACACACTGCAAACACCATGTCAGCCCTATTTGCATATGGCTTCATCATGTTGACATGGTACATCCTTTCTGTCTGTCTTCAGTCAGGTAACTGTATAATATAGTTCACGTCATTTACCTTCCTAACCACTTTGTACAGTCCTGCCCACTCAGCCTGCAGCTTGTCTTTCCGGACCAGAATAAGGACCATAACTTCCTGACCCACCATGTATGAGCGAGCTCTGGCTCTGTGGTCATACCACAACTTTTGTTTCTGTTGGGCAGCTGCCAGGTTGCTCTGGGCTGTCCCCATAAGCTCCTTCAGCCTTTCCCTAAACCTAAGGACATAATCCACTATGGGAGTTCCCTGGGTGGCATGCTTGCCTTCCCAGTCCTCCAAGATCAAGTCTAGGGGCCCATGTACCTGGCATCCATATAAGGGTTCGAATGGGGAAAATCCCATCGACTCTTGGGGCACCTCCCTGTATGCAAACAACAGGTGGGGAAAGTATTTCTTCCAGTCCCTCCCACGCTGTTCAGCAAATGCCTGGAGCATTGACTTCAGGGTACCATTGAATCTTTCCACAAGCCCATTGGCTTGTGGGTGATACAGTGCTGTGCATCTCTGCACCACCCCACACTTTTCCCATAAACATTTCATCAGGTCCGACATGAAGGAACACCTCGATCGGGTGTTAACCTCCTGCAGAAATCAACACAGGAGAAAATCCCAAGTAAGGCATTTGTCACTTTGTCTGTCCTCAGTGAGGATAGAGTGACTGCCTCTGGAGTACCGGTGGCATAGCCACCACAGTCAGGATGAATCTCTTCCTGAGGAGCTGGGGATATTTAAAGGCCCCACAATATCCATTCCCACCCTCAGGAATGGCTCCTCCACTATAGACAATGGAATCAGGGTGGCTTGGGTTTTCTTGCCCACCTTCCCTATTTCTTGGCACTGGTGACAACACCTGCAATACTCCTTCACCTGCTGGGTGAAGTTAGGCCAATAGAAATTCTGGGCCAACTGCTGCATAGAGCACGTGATTCCCAGATGACCAGACAAGGGAATATCATGTGCAATCTTGAGCAACTGCTCACGATACCCCTGGGGAATGACAAGCTGCCTGCCTAGCATCCCTCCCTCTGTCTGCACAGCCTAAGTATACATCAGTCCATTTTACCAATAAACCTTTTGTCTGCCATCACCTCCTGTGCCCCATCAGAGTTTGCCTATGCCGCAGCTTCTCTAGACTAGAGTCACTCTGAGCAGCTGCAAACCCTCACACATTCCCAAGGCATGGGACAGGTCCCCTTCAGTAGCTAAACTAGGGTCCCTAGGGGGCGTGGTCTAGCCACCAAGAAGATGGCAGCTTAATTCCCGAGCTCCATCCTGACCCCAGCCCTATCCGCACTCGGACGTCACAATCCAGTGGAGTTTCCCCCTTTAAATCGACGGCTTTATGCACCAGTAACATCCCTCCTACCGGGCGCGCACCACTCGGTCAGCAGATTCCAAGACAATGGTTTATTTCTCGAGTGCGCTGTGACTTGACCCTATTTGGATTGACACAGACCCCACAGGCTGCATCTCGGCCGCTTCTAGGGAGGAGCTGAGCGAGTCTCACACAGCTGGATTGGGCTACTATCCCTCCTCACCTGATTCTTGCGATTAATCGAGGGATTCAGCCACATTCCAGCATTTACTGTCAGGTGCTGTATATTTGAATTATAGCCTTTCTACTGCTAAACATTGCTTTTTCAAAATGGATCCACAGGCGGATGTTGGAAAATCTTTGCAACATATAACCAGTCTACTGGAAACTTTAATAGCTAGAGTGGACGATCTTAGTTTGGCAGTAACTGGTACAACAAAATATGTCCAAAACTTACAGGACCGGATGAATGTCATTGAGCAAAAATCTGAGGAGTATGAAGCGCAGCAAGTTCAGGTCTGGCAGTGACTACAGCAGCACGAGGAGCGGTTGGCAATGCTTTGGGACCGTGCCGAAGATCATGAGACTCGGAATCGGCTCAATAACCTATGGATCATCGGGCTCCCGGGAGGGGGCTGAAGGCCAATCTATGGAGCAGTTCTTAAATGAGAACTTACCCTGCATACTGGGAGACCGATGGAGGGGACTCATTAAGGTTGAGAGGGCCCATAGGGTCTCGACTCACTCGACCAAGCACACTAACGCACCCAGACCTATTGTGGCATATCTACTCAGGTATACTACCAAGGAGAGAGTTCTCCAAGCTGCAAGAGACCTGGGAGAACTGTCATGGCAAGGCTCTACAATAACAATTTATAGGGACTTTGCCCTGGAAACGCTCACAAAGCGGAGAGCATTTGGGCCAGTCAAAAGATTTCTTTACCAGCAGAATTTTCGTTTTAAGTTTAAGAGTCTTACTAAACTGCATGACTTCAAGGATGGTCAGGAACTCCTGGCTGAACACCCCACAGACATCAAGCGCTGGACTACTCAATTCTGGCCAGGCCTTCAATGCCCTACTGCAAGTCCCGGAAGGCTTTGGGAGCCTCTCCCAGTGGCTCCTGTTGGTAGGAACCTTTCTCGCAGTTTCAGCTCACCTGCTGCCACAGTGCTGGAGGGACAGGTCCTACACCATGACAGTCCCCCACCACCATCAGGTGGTGTACAGCTTTCCTATAAGCAATCTCTCCCTCAGTGCCCCTCCAATATGATGTCCAAATCCCGTCAGCTGCTCAGGAGCGATCCGCAAAGTTCACCCTCCAAAACTACAGCGGCACCGCCTGCAAAGATTCCTAGAGATGAACTCCCTACTGCAGCTGTTCAGCCTCCTACTCAAGGCTCGAATATGGACACAGGGCAAATGATGGACTGGGCAGATTTGCCAGAACCTGCGCTGGTGGAGCTAGTTGACACCATTTCTCAGGTGGGACCTGGCCTTTTGAGTTATGCAGCAGTGGCGGCAACAACTTCGGTGGATGATGGATGTACCCCTAGGGGACCCCCCGTGCTGGTCGAAGGCCAATCCATGGGACTCCAAGGAACTTGAGCTTGCCTTTAACTTGTACAATCTTTCTGTAGGGGGCTTGTCAACATTTTGTACTGTAATTACACTTGGGAGCTGGCAAGCCTTCATGGCAGAGGGAGGTTATGCAGTAAAGTAGCTGTGGCATGGGTATCTCATGCACTTCCCTCCTCCCTTTAAAGGTGCGCATGGTAATACCTATTAGCTCACTGTATTATGGTGGGGGTAAACCCCAGAAGTTTCCTTACTCGGGGTCATCTCCTCTCCCCCTTATCTTTATAGTAGAGTCTTTTCTTAAAGCCCCTTCCTACACACTAGACGGTGCCTCTCCTCCCCCCTTTTTTTTTCTTTTCTTTGTACATGTATTGAGGATCTTTTTTCCCTGCCAGCTAACCAGTTGGTGGGTGTGCCCACCCTAGCCCTCCCTCCTGTCCCCATTTCATTCCTTTCCTTCCCCCCCTCCCTTTTTCCCTCCTCTTCTCCTCCTCCCCTCCATGGATTCAGTCATCTGACCTCTGGTCTGGGTGGGTCTAGGATGAGTTGGATTAAAACTTCATCCCTCTAGCACCTCCACATAGTTGAGTGCAGGAGTTAGCATAGCCTTAGGGCTATATATATATCGCCCTCTATTGCTTTGACCTCCTGACTCAGAGTATTGTTGTTCGAGTGTTTCTCTTTGACATTTGTGTATTTGAATTTGGGCCTTTGCCCGCATTGTTAAGATATAACTTGTTGTGTCTGTTTTCTTGTTCTTTAGACTTATTATCACAGTGCCACTAAAGCTGAGACTTGCAGTTTCAACATCACAAACGATGCTCACTTTTCCTTTGATGCTTGCACAGACACTGATAGTGTTACTTTTGTTCAGGTACCTGGTGAATTTTGAACCTGTCATTCCCTCCTTTGATAACCCTGCTGGGAAGTCTGTAAGTACCTTCTCTTGTTTACTTCATGGAATTATGCCTATTTCTCTCTCCACCTCCCAGGGATACCACTGGATATCCTGGAATGTAAAGGGACTTAACCACCTGGTTAAGCATACAAAAGTCCTTCAACATTTAAAATCTCTAGGAGGGGATATCGCCCTCCTCCAAAAGACACATCTGATGCCCAAATGCACCAATTGGTTAAAGAAAATGTGGGTTGGGGAAGTATTAGCTAGCTCCTCCAACACTAAATTCAAAGGAGTAGCTATCCTTATTTGTTGCACTTCCCCTTGGGTGGTGAAAGAAGTTAAGAAAGATGTGCAGGGCCAGTGGATTGTGGTGAAATTGGCCTCCTCCGCGGGTGATATTTTGTTGGGGAATGTATATGCCCCTAATACAGAGCATGTTGATTTTTTTTCAGCCTTAAGCCAAGCCCTGTCAGACTTGTAGAGAGATGGGCTGCTGCTCCCTGTCATCTTAGGAGGTGATTTTAATATGGGGACATTTTCTTAGACAAATCCCACCCCACCCCACATGCCAACCCCAAAGCCAGACAATCTCTACAGGCCATGACTGAGGAGTGGGCTTTCTCAAACATCTGGTGCAGAGACCATCCCACTGGCAGAGATGTCTCTTTTTATTCTGTCCCCCATGAGTCATATAGTTGGATAGACTTTTGGCTCGCTAATGAATTGGCAGCCAGATGCCTCTCTGAGACTAGAATTGGGTCTATACTAATTTTAGATCATGCCATGGTGTCACTTAGATTCACACCCATTGATTCACGCCCATCTGGAATCAGGCGGCGATGCCACCCGTTACTTTTCCAAGACCCTGAGTTTCGGCCCTTTTTAGGACAAGTGGCCAAGGACTATTTTGCTTTGAACAATGATTGTGGTGTCACTCCGGGTATGGTATGGGACGCGTTTAAGGTGGTGTTGAGGGGACATATCATTGCTTTCTCTGCAGGGCAGGACTGTAAGTGTAAGGCATCCCTTAATCATTTGCAAACGGAACTAGAAGTTCTTGAGCGCCGCTTTAAGGCCACCCCCTGCGTCTCCAGGGATGGCACCCTCAAAAGACATATAGTAAGCCTTAAATATCAAATAAATACAATTGTACATCAAAAGGCAGAATGATACCTTTTGAGATTGAAACAGGGCTTTTGGGCTGGAGGGGAGCATGCAGGGAAACTCCTTGCATACCGCCTCCGTAAACAGAGGGCAGCCACAAGGATATCTGCCCTTCGTACTCCATCAGGTTCCATAACCTCTGCCCCTAAGCAGATTAACACTACTATGCAAGGTTTTACCAAGCCCTTTATCAATCCGGCCTCCTCATACCATCCAGGAGCTGCAAACCCTCCTTACTAAATTTTGCCATCAAACCCCATTGCTGACCCTTACCTCCAGAACAAGTAGCTCACCAGTTTCCTGTGAGGAGCTTCAAGCGGCACTAGGCGGATGGCTAGAGGAAAACCCCAGCCCAGATGGTATGACGTCGAACTGTACCAGGCCCTAGGCCCTGACATTTTCACCCTTACAAAGTGCTTTGCAGGCTGCCAATGTTGAAGGAGTCCTTCCCACTATGAAGGAGGCATTAAACACTCTCCTACCTAAAAAATCGACAGATCTGTTAGAATGTGCCAACTTTTGGCCAACATCCCTTCTATCTGTGGATATGAAAATATTAGCTAAGGCATTAGCATACAGATTGTTGGCCATTCTTTCTTCAGTTATACACCTCACTCAAAAAGGAATCATGCAGGGTAAATCAGGGAGTGATAACACTAGACTTCTTCTCAATCTTAAATGGTTCACACTAAAATCTTCCTCTCCTTTAGCAGCACTAGCGATTGATTTTTCAAAAGCATTCGACTCTATCGAGTGGGAGTACCTCTACGAGGTGCTTTCGTTAGATATGGGTTTGGTGTTTTATGCAATGGGTACGCACTTTATTGTTCCCCACAGCCCGTATACTTTCCAAGAGCTTAGATTTCCTCCATTTGAATTACATTGGCACCAGGCAAGGCTGCCCGCTGTCCCTCTTTTATTCTTGATTGCTTTGGATCCCCTAATCAGGACCCTTATTGCATACCTCCAGATTCAAGGTATCACGGTGGCCAACCATTCCTATTTGGTTGCAGCTTATGCTGATGACCTCCTTCTAACTTTGGCTAATCCCAAGCAAACTCTTCCAGTGGTTCTTCAAGTCCTGACTGACTTTAGGGTGATTTCTGGATTGTGTATCAACCAGAAAAAAAACACCTTGGCTCCTTTAAATCACTACTGTACCAGAACTTGCATCCAAGGTACTAATTTGTCTTGGTCGGAGCAGGGATTTAATTACTTGGGTATCAGTATACCAGTATCTTGGTCCACTCTTGAGTTGGTTAATTTCACCCCCCTATTAGCGCAATTAAGGGTGGAAATAGAAAAATGGTGTAGACTTCAACTTTCCTTACCAGGCAAGGTTGCAGCGGTTCGCATGCTTCTGCTTCCACGTGTTATGTATATACTCAACAATCTTCCAGTACCCTTATCACCCAAACTTTTCAATTCACTAGAGGAATTAATGGCTAATTTTCTATGGGATGCCAAATGGCCTAGGTGGAGCAAGCACAAAAGATGAGGGCACACCCATCTCGAGGAGGCCTGAATGTGCCATGGTTCTACGGTTATTACTTATCCTGTATAGTGGCCCAAGCTACTAAATGGTTAATACCCAGGACCGACCTCCCCCCATTGTGGGTCCAACTGGAAGTCACCCTATTAAGAACGGTACCCTTGTATGCACTACTTACACCACACTCAATACTGTCGCACTCTCTCCCTCCTATGGTGACATGCTCTGCATGCTCTTGTAAGTGTCTTATGGTAAAATCGCGATCTGCCTAAACTGAGTCGGCCCCTCCTATACAGTATGCCCTCTATGGCATAACAATCAGATTCAAATAGATGGATGGTAATATATTGGCCCTCATGGGCCAAAGCAGGTATCCAGATTATTCAAGACCTTTCCCTTCTGGCACGATCCCATACTCCGCTCACTCAGCTACAAAGGCAATTTTCACTACCTCAGAAGGACTTCTGGAGATATTTGCAAATCAGGAGTGCCCTGCAGCCCCTCCTTCCTAAGTCTCAGGACATTACACAATGGTCTTGGCTTAAAGGGTTGCATCGCTCAGCCTCTACCAGAGGAGTCATGGGTAGATTCTATTCCTCTTGGAGAGATTCACAGTCTAATGCCACACTGTCATGTAAAAAGAAATGGGAAACTTTCATTGGTGCTCCCATTCCGGAGGATTAGTGGAACTCCTACATTAAAAGTATTCATTCTACTTATAGGGACACCAATAGCCATTTCTTGCAGTTAAAACTTCTTCTCTTATGGCACCATACCCCCACAGCTCTTTGTGCAAGTGGCCTACTTAGCCACAGTAACTTCTGGTGCTGCATCCACACAGAGGCCCATATCCTACACATTTTATTGTCCTGCCCTAACTTGGTCCCTTTCTGGGGAATGGTAGTCTCAGACATCAGTTTGGTGCTTAACCAGCCAGTGACACTTTCCTTCATTAGGTTGTTCCTGGGGAATACCACATCCCTGGGTTGTTTCCCCAAATCAATTAAAGAATGGATTATGGTTGCTATCTTAGAGGCTAAATGCCTCCTTCTCACTCAGTGGCGGCAATCTGTTATCCCTAGTCAGACAGCATGGCATGCAGCCCTAGCTAAACTTTCTATATCTGAAAGGCTTTCACATCTGCATTGTGGATCTCCACCTCTCTTTGTAAATTCCCAGTCTTGTCCTCTAATTCTCCCACTACCTAAAGGGCTGCATACCTTCCCTGTATTTCTCCCTCCCGCAATCAATAATAGCTATATTAGTACTCTGCACAAGTGACTCTCGACGTGAGCATTGTCTAATTATTTTCCTTCTCTATCCATGGTATATTTTAGTTGAGGATACCTGTATTTATGATCAATATAATTTTGTTAGGTCTCATGGTGATATGGTATGATAGAGAATCTGGTTTAAGAGATTTATTTATTTATTTATTTATTGAAGAGATTTACAGATAAGCATACTGAGTGGGAATCCACTCGTTTCCAGAATGCAACCTGGAGTTACATACTTGAAATTACAAAATACATAGGTACATAGGCAATGGTGCCTGCAAACAGGTACATAATGGTACACACATCAGGTACAAATGGTACAAAAAAGGGGTAAAACAACAGGTCCAGAGATGTTACAGTTTGGACTTATGCATTCGTTATTTTAGATTACAAGTTAGTGCCAAGAGCACGAGTTGCTTATAGCAAACATTGGGGTCTATGACCATAGAACAATTCAGACAGTGAACATGGGGAAAAAGACAATAATATACATGGACTGCACAAGAATAATTCAGTTGTTTGGATAAGTGCACGTTATGGCACATTTGATGCCTCATTGTATCAGATCTGGCCTGCAGGTTGCAGTTACATATGTCTGAGAAGTGGGCCTGAAGGAGAGTTTTCAAGGACCTTGGGGTAGAGGACTGCCTGATTTCTGCTGGGAGGTTATTCCAGAGTTTGGGCAGTCTATATTTGAAAGCGATTGGCCCTTTGAGGTGTGCATGAAAGGGATTTGTAGAAGTTTTGAGTCAGTGCCTCGCAAGGAGTAGGCTGGGGTGGGTTGGGTTGACAGAGCAGAACTGAGATATGTGAGGAGGGAGTTTGACCAGTGCTTAGCTTCGAGATTAGCACAGTGAAGCTGGTGCCTGGAGTGCAGCGATGGGAGATCTAGAGTGTTATATAGGTCACAGTGGTGGGTGGTAGGGGGCATTCTAGGATAAGCTGACAGAAGGAATGGAAAGGGGTCCAAGTTGGCCAGGGTGGATGGAGAGGCTGCACAGTAGACCACGTCTCCATAGTCGAAGATTGGGAGAATCATTTTGTTCACTAGCTCTGTCCTGATGGAGGCAGTTAGGCATCCTTTGTTGCGGTAAAGAGCTCCTAGTTTAGGGTGTAGTTTTTCTAGAGGGAGTCAATGCGGACGGAGAAGTCCAAGTGGTGATCAAGCCATACACCCAGGTACCTAAAGGAGCTGCAGGATTCCAAGGTGGTGCCGTCCAGCGTATGAAAAGTGGGGAGCGCTGAGCCGGAGAGTCTGGGCTGTGTGTGGAAGTTAGGCTACGGTTTTCTTGGCATTTAGGACAAGTTGGTTGGAGCTAAACCAAGTTTGGACAGCATCGAAATCCTGCTGTAGGGTAGAGTTTAGAGCCTCTTTTGAGGGGCCAGAGGCATACAGAACGGTATTGTCAGCATACATTTGAATTGCTGAGTATGGGCAGGTTAGTGGGAGGTCATTTAGAAATATGGAAAAGAGAAGGGGGCCCAGGACAAAGCCCTGGGGGACCCCCATGGTGACTGGAAGCAAGGGGGATACTTGAAGGCCAATTTTTACTGCTCATTTCCTGCCAGATAGGTAGTCTTGGAACCATCTGGTGGCTAGATCGGATAGGCCAGCATCATGCAGTTTTGAGATGAGTTTGGGGTGGGATACAGTATCGAATGCCTTTGCCAGGTCAATGAATATGGCTGAGGTGAGGAAGCCTTTATCCATACCTGAGGCAATATCGTTGGTGAGTCTTAGCAGTGCAGTGATGGTGGAGTGCGATTTGCGAAAGCCTGACTCGTAGGGGGTGAAAAAGTAGGTAGTGTCAAGGAATTGTGTGAGTTGAGAGAGGGCTAGTTTTTCCTGCAGCTTGGCCAAAGTGGGGAGGAGTGAGACAGGGCGGTAGTTATCAAGCTCTGATGGGTTGCCACCTTTGGCAACGGGATGACTATTCCCTCCTTCCAGTCTGTTGGAATTTGTGCTGAGGAGAAGGAGCGGTTTAGGAGATCGGCAAGGGGAGCTGAAATGGCAGGGGCAGATAGGTATAGGAGTTTTGCATCCAGGCCTAGTGGACATTTTCCTTTATTAGGGTCTAGGGAATGAAGAGCGGCTAGGACTTCTGCAGGGGAGACTGGTCGGAAGGAGAATTTGGTGGTGGAGGGAGTGCAGGGGGGTGAGCATGGGGTTTTGGTTCAGGTGAGATGATTTGTGGATTTGTCAGTAGAGATTTAGCACAGTTGGTAAAAAAGTGATTGAAAGCAAAGGCAACTTCTCTTGGCTCAGATACATTTCTGCCCTGAATGGTTAGGGTAGGGGTGGGTGGCTGTATAGGGGGAGTGAGCAAGGTTTTAATAGATTTCCAGAAGTTGGATGGGTGGTTAAGATTGGAGGAGAGGGCCACTCGGAAGAAGTTCTTTTTAGCCTGCCTTATGGCTTTGGTGCAATTGTTATGGAGGGTACAGTACTGTTGCCATGATTCAGTGGTACCTGTTTTCCTTTGTTTTTTCCAGGCCTGGTCTCTTGCACGACATCTGGAGATAATGTCAGCAGAGACCCAGGGGAGATGGGTTTCCCTTACCCTTTTGCTTCTCAGGGGGGCGTGATAGTCCCAGACCGCAAGAATTTGATTTCTGAGCATGTCAAAAGCATGATCAATGGTAGGTGCCAGTTTGATGAATGACCAGTCGACAGAGGCGAGGTCATTTAGCATAGTGGTGAGGCAAAGAGAATTGTAAGAACGGTGCTGAGTGTCCTAGGTGGGAGGTGGTTTGTTGGTCTGTGCACCTTTCTGATCACATAGATCAGGTGGGGTCGCTCAGTGAATCTGGTAGTAGGCCAGCTTTAGTGATCCTGTGTGGGTGTGTTGTGAGAGACCAGTCCAGGAGGGAGTGGTTTGGGATTTGGGGTTGAGTGGGTGGGGTTCCTCAATCTGTTGTGAGAGGTTAAGGGCTTTGATCTTGCTGCTTAGTTTTGAGCAGCCTTTATCTAGCCAGTTGTAATTAAAGCCCCCAAGGATGTAGAGCTCTCCAGCAACTGCCAGATTTTTAAAAGAGGCTAGGAGGTTGTGGTCGCAGATTCTCTTTACTGTATATACTTTACCTTAAATTCTATATACTCAATAACCACACCCAATGGTTATTCCAATAAACTCAGTTTATTGTCTGTACACACATGTGTGGGAGCCTCGGCTAAAGGCAAGAGCTCCCTGAACAAAGGTTTACACAGTATTTTATAACACTCTCTCATTTTGGAAAAACATCAACATTTCAGTATTAGCCAATCAAAGTTCTCAGCAATGTAACAGAAGAAAACACATTGAAGCATTAGGTATTTTTCCACTGGCTTATTTCATCACTGCTTAATACATACACCTGGGTCAAGCTAACCTAATAGAAACAATGAGTTTCACTCCTCCATGGTACCGTACAGCTTGGTTTCAATGTGACTACATGTTCTTATCTCTACTTCTTGCCCAACCCTGCCCAAGCTTGCTATCCAGGCTGGTACCATCAGTTCTGTTCAGCTTTATCTAAACTGCTATTTTCACAACTTTAAGTAACTGGTTTCAGCCAGCATGAGCTATTGCCTTCTGCCTGCCTTGCAATTCTTACAAACTTATAATGACCCTTAGCTTCTACTCAGGCCTGGCTATATTCAACTACACTAGCAGCTTCTACATTATAATATATTGTAACACACTTTACTTTTTATGTATGCATGAATCCACTTCATATGTATGCAAAAAGAAAGATATATAAAAAGAAATTCCTCCACACTCCCCCCTTTTGATACTCTGTATCAACTAACCACCCCCCTTTTTATTTATATGATTTAAAACTGGTTCCCAGCATACAGATAGTTAAGGCATGGAGTTACAGATGGAACACAATGGTGAGTTTGTAAAACATAATACAGAATTGAGGGATGTCAACACCAAATTGAAATATGTGAAAAAATGCTAACATGTGACACCACATATAACACAATATAACATAACAATTTTGTTGATGAAAAGAGTT
Organism: Neoceratodus forsteri; assembly: GCA_016271365.2. NCBI lineage: Eukaryota > Metazoa > Chordata > Ceratodontiformes > Ceratodontidae > Neoceratodus > Neoceratodus forsteri. The sequence goes on along the minus strand of CM028135.1, from coordinate 958,222,500 downwards.
CATGGAATTCACTTTGAGAGTGAATAAGGTAGATGCTACCTTGTGTTGAGGTGTGGCACACCTTGGAGCTTGATTGAAGAATCTATTGATAATGTCTCTTGACAGATAAGTCCTTATAAAACATAACAGTCCATAAAGTTAACAGTCCATAAAGTTCATATAAGTATCCACAGGTTGATGTAGTTACAGTACAGATGAAATGTCATTTGCAGAATGGTGGTAACCCCACAAAGCATATGGGGCAATGCAGACAGTAATTTAAAACAAAACACCAGCATAGTAGAAAAGTCAGTGTTCATTTTGCTGGCTGGCTGATTAGTAGACACACTGGCCAGGGTGCATTAAGTCCTTTTAATGGAGTAGTCACACACACACACTGGCATGGCATTTGTTTTGTCGTAGTGATTACACCCCAGCATAAAGATTAACAGTCCATAAAAAGGTAACAATTGACAATAAACCATTAAGAACACAGTCCATAACAGAGCAATAGGGTTGTAGAAAGTACCAGCCATGTTTGGAACAAGCAGCAGCGAAGAAAATAGATGTATTGCTTGAAGGTCAATTGAAGCAGAATCTTTCGCTGGAGTTGGGGAGTGCCCTTCCCAGACTTAACTTCATAGTAAGCAGAAACAATAAGCTGATTGCAGAGTCTGAACTGACTGGACCTTCTTCAGTTGATTTAAAGTTCTACAAATAGGTGTAATTTTGCTGAAAACATTACACTTGCAGAGGCAAATAATAACCGGATTCATGCAATAGTCCTTATTAGGAACCAGTCAGGCACAAAGATGGTGATAACATCAAAACTGTGGAGTTGTTTTTCTTTTTAAGGAAAAGATGAAGGTCTTGGCAACTTAGATGAAAGTATTACTCTGTTGAACGTGGAGATCTTATTGTGCTACACCTTGAAACCTGCAAACTTGCAAAGTGTGTTAGACACTGAATTAAAACACATAAATAACAATCTTTAAACCATTAACTTTTGTTTTGTAAAGAGTGGTGTGACAGAGCCTAAATTCTGGCAATTAGAAAGAGAAAATAAAATTGACATTAACCGCACACCTGGGGTGCAGGCCAGGTTCAATTATACCATTTGGCCATCTGTAAATCATGACAATGTTATGGTTACCTCCTGCTTTTAAATTACAGAAGAAGTTATGACAGTGATGAACATTATTTACCTGTCTGTTGCAAGCAGGCCTGACTGAGACCTGAGTTATAAAATCTTGTAATGTTACAATACATAGATACATAGACAGTGTCAGCAGATAAGGGCCTATGGCCCACCCAGTCTGCCCATTTGAGCTTGTAATCAGTTTGTTTTCCTAGAAGTCTGTTTTCCTTACCCTGACCTCTAGAATTCCTTTATGTCCATCCCATGCATTCTTAAATCCTGTGATTGTTTCAGCCCCTACCACTTCCTCTGGCAGGGTGTTCCACTTGTCCACCACCTGTTCTGTGAAGAAATTCTTCTCATGTTTCTCTGAATCGTCCTCCCTCCAACTTCATCCCATGCCCTCTAGTCCTGGAACATCTTTTTCGCTTAAAATAGTGTTTTCCTGCACTCTGTTTCTCCCTGTAAGATACTTGTATGTCTCTTATCATATCCTCTCTCCTCTCTCTCCAGGGAGTGCATGTTTAGTTCCTTCAACTTGTCTTCATAGGACTTGTGATGCAATCCATTTCTGCACCATTCTCACCCTTGTACTCCCTTCAGACCCATTACCCCCTTCTTCCTCAGTAAAGACTGAGCAAAATACCTGTTCAATATGTCAGCTTTACTGTTGTCATTGTCCACGAACTCCCATCCTCCCCTTTAGTCTCACTATCCTCCCTTTGTTCTTTTTTTTTACTTATGTACCTGTAAAGGTTTTGTCCCTTTAACCACTGATTTTGCAATGTTTTCTTCTGTCTGAGCTTTGGCTTCCTTTACTGACTTTCCTGCCTCCCTTTGTTTCTCCTGGTACTTCTCCCTATCCCTTCTGCCTGTGTCTTTTGTATTGCCTGAATGCTATCTTTGGCTTTCACTTTCTTTGCTACCTCTTTGGAAACCATAATGGTCTCCTCTTCCTTTTTCTTGCTAACCTGCTTAATGCAGTTACACGCTTCAAACATATTGTTCATAACAATATGCCTTTTACACAATGCAATTAGTGGGACAAACATATGTTGTTGGCTCATGCCAATTTAATAACAGTGCCTATTGCACCTGTGACACGTGAAAAGGTCTACCTTTTTTACCCTGTATAGTGACATACTTTAAAGTACTGAGTGAGATAAGGCTTGAAGCATAGGTTTGGAGTACAATCTAAATTTTGCATATTATAACTGTTAAAATTTAAATGACAAAACCTGAATGAGTACACTCATTCTTTAGGGTACCTGTGAGTAATAAGACAAACAGAGCATTAATTTTACTTTTGATTTTGCTTTTGGAACATATTGCAGGGGTGGGTCAGCAATGCTGGTCCCAGTATTTAGGTTTGGTTATGAGCATTAAAAACGTTATACATGTGGAACACTTTTTTGAACACACACATGATACAGTGTAGCAAGATGTATATCAAAACATTATAACATAAATATGAAACATAAGCATGTTTGTAATAGAACAATTTCAGTATTGAGCATAATGCATAATGCATAAAATACATTTTAAACAACACATATAGACTGTAAACTTAGCTTAGAATCCAGAAATGTTAGAGTACTGTGAATTTACTGGTTGAAAAATGCATTCATTAATTGCTGTAAGGCAATGACAAAAGTTGCTTTGCATTTGTTTTAACAGGATAAGAATGCTGAAAAGACAATCAAAAGAATGAATATGTGGACATACATACACAACTCCACTCTCCAGCGTAACTGATTATTTGCTGAGGGCAGAAACCTTGTACCAATAATAGGTGTGAGATTTAACTGTTTGCACTAGAAAAACAGAAGGGCTTGGGCTGGGTTATGCTGTTAAAATACCTTGGTCTTTTTAAAACCTGTAAATAAGAAACAATTATTGGCAAATACATATTTTCCTTATTTACCCTCTAGGGAACAGTGATGTACCTTGCAACCTTTGTGGGTATTACACTGGAAGGATAGAGGAAGAGTAGCTTCTCCTCCCAAGCTCCTACTGGTGGAAGAGACAGCTCAAGTGAAAGAGACAGCTGAATACTGTAGCAATAAAAGGTTAGCTGTGGATGGTGACATGATCCCACCTACTACACTTTAAATTATAACAAGATAATATTACAATTAGTTTAGTAAGTTTCATACCTTACTATAAAGATGGGAGAACTTTTTCTCTAGAAGAAAGAGAAGAAACACAGACAAACAACAAAAACAAACACACACCAGTTTAAAAATAAAACAAGATTATTTCCATAGGATAAAAAGCCAAGCGTCCCTGGGTTCTTTATCCTAAGCATGACAAAATGTCAGCTGAGTTTATAAAAATCCAGATTGATGGTAATACCGCACGTCACGTATTCTTAGAATGCATTTCAAAAGACAAAAAAAAATGATTACACCATGGTCACACATAAAAACAAAACCATTGTTTTTAACTGTAGATGGTAAACTCTCAAAACAGCTGTAATAGTCCTTTTTCAAAAGCGTACTGTACATACATATAATAAAAATATGGGAGAGATGAATAATTTCCTTCCAGCTGGAGTATTGCCTGTGTTGGCTGCAAGTCAGAAGCCATGAGAGGAGAAGAAAAGTTTGTTCCTCTTCACTTAGAATACTAGTTTTGCAATAAAAAGTCAAATTACATGGTTCACTCTTGGTGTGCTTTCATGAAAACATACATTTTGTGTGAAAAGTTGTGCTTTAGGTATGGAATACACATCAAGTTTGAACTGGTAGTAACATAAAATGTTGAAACACAAGAAGGTCAAATAACGTGCAAAAGGTCACAGTGTGCATGCAAGGGTCTCTCAAACTCAGTTATTTTTGTAGTGTCCTTGAACACTACTGATATTAAAATCTTTACAATAAAACTGCTGGCCAAGACAGTACACACACATACAATATACACACAAAAGAAATACTTAACACAAAATAAGACTGACATTGTTTCACACCAATTTGCTGAGGTAATGCCTATAGTTTCATTAGAAAACTGTACGTGTTTTAGATATATGTGCTGCCTCCTGCCTGTCTTGTAACACTGACAATTTTAAACCAACACATTTATACATATCACCATGCCAAATCTTTCCAGAACAAAACACTTTTTAAACACATTCTAATAACTCCTTTCAACACCTTTAAAACACAACACAACGTACCATCTGTAAGTGAACACATCTTGTATAACATGGTTACACCTTCTGGGCATAGCCAAATATGGCACTCTGCCATTTTGCAAAAAGTTTCTGGTTTTAACTAGAAGTATGATATAGCCATTTATAGCTGTTAACACATTACATTTTCACCTAGCAGTGGCTTGGCACTGCTGTTTGCAAACTACAAATCTTTCTGCACATTGCAATCTATGACGTCCATATCTCTTCACCTTCAACACTACCTGCTCCGACCAACAACTACATACTAAAGTTCTTCACTGACCCTATCTAGGCAGCACAAATGTTTCATTAAAAATAAAACCAATTAAAACAGTCAGCTATGAGGCAAAGAAGCTTTCTTTCTTTTTACTGTAACATTGCACCAAAGGCAGTCAATCCTATCTCGCAACCTTGACAACAGAACATAATTACAGAACACAGATAAGCTAGATGCACAAGAAATATGGAGCATTACCTTGTTTATTATACGTATTACAGAAATAAAACAGACAGACATAAAACAACTTTGAATAAAAAATTCAGACTTACCCGGTGCCAAGGTATTTTTCTTCTTCTTTTCCGATACACAAGTCTGAGTAAGAAAACTGACTGCAGGACCTTCATGATAATTTCCAAACACTGCAGCTATTAACCCTTTCAAATGTTTTGTTTTGGCCATTTTAGTAACCTGCCAAACCAAGTCTTTTTCCAGAGCTCTGGTTTGCAGTTTAAAAACACAACAAAAAAAATCTCTAACAGTACTAGTTTGAGATCCATCTGGTAGAGGTCCCTGTATTTCCCATTGTAGTCCCTAAAAGGCGCCTTGACCAAACTCGGAGTGCCCAACACTCCTATATTTCTTACGGGCGTCCCCTGACGCCGAGTGCCCCTTAGCACCCTTACTTTTTGCGGGCGTCCCCTGACGCCGAGTGCCCCTTAGCACCGAGTGCCCTAGTTAGATTCTTACTTTTACGGGCTGCCCCTGATGCCGAGTGCCCCCTTAGCACTCTTGGTGCCACCCCCTGCACCTAGAAACAGTAACTGATGACTGTCACTGCCTCCCAAGGCGTCACACGATGGTGGGACTTAAACCTCTGGGGCCACCTTCCCCTGAGGCTGGGACTTGGCAGTCCGATCACAGTGACACGCGGAGAAGAAGCATCCTGCTTACTACGCCAAAACTGTGGTCGAGATTCTCTTTACTGTATATACTTTACCTTAAATTCTATATACTCACTAACCACACCTAATGGTTATTCCAATAAACTCAGTTTATTGTCTGACACACATGTGGGAGCTCGGCTAAAGGCAAGAGCTCCCCTAACAAAGGTTTACATACAGTATTTTATAACACTCTCTCATTTTGGAAAAACATCAACATTTCAGTATTAGCCAATCAAAGTTCTCAGCAATGTAACAGAAGAAAACACATTGAAGCATTAGGTATTTTTCCACTGGCTTATTTCATCACTGCTTAATACATACACCTGGGTCAAGCTAACCTAATAGAAACAATGAGTTTCACTCACTCCATGGTACCGTACAGCTTGGTTTCAATGTGACTACATGTTCTTATCTCTACTTCTTGCCCAACCCTGCCCAAGCTTGCTATCCAGGCTGGTACCATCAGTTCTGTTCAGCTTTATCTAAACTGCTATTTTCACAACTTTAAGTAACTGGTTTCAGCCAGCATGAGCTTATTGCCTTCTGCTTGCCTTGCAATTCTTACAAACTTATAATGACCCTTAGCTTCTACTCAGGCCTGGCTATATTCAACTACACTAGCAGCTTCTACATTATAATATATTGTAACACACTTTACTTTTTATGTATGCATGAATCCACTTCATATGTATGCAAAAAGAAAGATATAAAAAGAAATTCCTCCACAAGGTCTATGATGGTAGTTGTTGGGGTGGTGGGGGACAGTATTACCCTGCCACGTACACAGGAGAGGTATCTCAGGACAAGTTTAATCATCCTGGTTTCGATATGTGAGAGGGACCTGGGAGCTAGACAGGGGTGATTGAGCGCATTGGATATATACATGGCAATGCCCCCACCTTTTGCCTAGTCTGTCTTGGTCAGATAACTGTGTAGTCTGGCATGGCTACTTTAGAGTCATTGTGCTGGGGTTTTAACCTTGTTTCGGATATAACACAAATGTCTGGTTTGAGGGTTTGTGTAGTGACTTGCAGCTCTGGGACTTTATTCAGTAAGCTGGGGATGTTGAGATGGATTAGGCTAAGCCCTTTGGCAGTTTTAGGTGGGCAGAGGGTCAGAAGTCCTGGACTGGTTACAACATCACCTGCCAGTAGGAGTAGATTTAAGAGGTTTTAAGAATTTCAAGAATTATGTTATTAATCGATGATGTATGAACAATGGTATCTGATTGGTGGTGATGTATCTTATATCTGTATAAAGAAACTAAGATACCTTCAATAAAATGTTATATGATAAACTAGGGTCCTTAGCACTAGCATCAGGGCACTCAGGATCACTGTCAGTCCCAACCTCTTACAATGAGTCACCCTTCCATCTTCGAGTAACTCCATAGCTGTTTGGTTAACTGCTACTGAGGAAATTTCTACCCCCTTTTCATTCATCTCCCCATCTGGAGACACAGGCTGGGGAACCAGCCTCTCAGTGGTTTCCACAATGGCTTCTGTGGGGTTCAGGTAACTACAATTTTCCCTTACCACTTGGCTATTGGTAACTGCACACACCATCTCCTGTTTGAGATTATTGCCCAGGAGCACATCCACTGCTAAGGTTTGGGCTACAGCCACTTGTTGCACAGTTCCCCCTTTTTCATCCCAGTCTAGGAGAACACTAGTGAAGGGCAATGTTTTCTCTTCACCAGTAAAGTTCTGTACAGTGATGTATTTATAGGGCATAAGCTGACCCAGCTCTACTAGATCCCCCTTTACCAAGGTCAAGGATGCCCCTGTGTCCCTTAACTCTTGCGTCTATGCACCAATCATCATGCTGGGTGCATGTGTTCCGTCATGTTCACTGGCATACTTCTAGGGACACACAAGCCCCTTGTTGTGTATTATTGCTCGTCCGTTTGGGACGCTGTCTGGCAATATGCCCAGTTTCTTTACATAACCAACATTCATTTCTTTTCTCACAGAAATCTTTTCTCTGAAACCTGGGGCTAACTGGTTTCAGTGTAGGTAGTGAGGGTTTTAGCTGCCCTGAATGTGCGCTTTTCTCTTTCTGTGCTGCCACTCCCACACCATTCACTCTCAGAGCAGGTCTGCTCTTGGCAGCGGGTCCGAGAGTTCAGCAGCTCTTGCACTGTTTTGGGATCTCGATCCTCCAGCCAGGTTTTCAGCTCTGCTAGGCATGCTCAGAAAACTGTTCTAACAAAATCACATTTTCAATTTTATCAACAGAGTTTGTTCAATTCTTTCCCACCAATGTTTTAAAACTGATGTTGTTTCATGGCTAGCTCCTCATAGTTCATGTCAGGGCTTCTCCTGAGCTTACAGAGTTTAGCTCTGTATGATTTAGCAGTTAATTCAAATTTCTTTAACAGTGCAGCTTTAAGTTTGCTGTAATCATCACTGTCCTCATTGTTCATTTGACCCAATGCATTCTGAGCTTCCGTAGCAGGGATAGCTGGAAGCTCCAGGACTCCTAGAAATTTTAGCCTGAATACAAACTTTTTCAAAAGAATTTAAAAGGCATCCATATCCTCCCTCTTTAAATTCGGCTATCAATTTGGAATTCAATTTGTAACCCAGTCCTGTAGTCCCAGTTAAACCCAAGCCACTTACCTGCTCTGGTGCCACAGGTTGGAGTCGTGGCTTTCCAGTTCATGTTGCCTCTGGTGCTCATGCTACTCACAGTCAGCGTCTCTCTGTTCTCGCTCTGCCTCTTGACATTCTCGCTCTGTCTCTCAGCATTCTCACTCTGCCTCTCGGCATTCTTGCTCCTCTTCTCTCCTCTGCAGCTTGCTGGTGGTCACGCCCTCACACTCTGCCTCCCTGCTGTTCATGGTCTCTCTCCCTCTGGAAATCCAGCTCCATTCTGCACAACTCAATTTGCAGCCTGAGTACTTCTGGATCCAGGATACTGGTGACCTTCTCCTGCTGCTGTGGCCCATTGCTGACAGTGGCCCTGTTGCCCTCCTCATCGAATCTGGACACTGCACTGGCTGCTAGCTCTGCCACACTCAAGGTTCGGTCCTTTTCAGTCACTGTCTGTGACTCGATGCTCTGGGTATCTGCTACCATCAGGGCATCCACGAGTTTCTGTTTGGTGGATTTCACCTTGAATGGGACTCCTCTGTCCCTGTACAACTACTTTAAGAAGTCTACAGTGTGCCTGCTGTAGTTGGAAGCCATCTTCTTCCCTAACTATGGCTACTCTGACTTGCACTTTAGAGGAAAAAAAATAAAATGGATAGGAACTTGACTGTACGCCAAGTGATATAGTGATATCTTTTTAAAAATAAATCACTGCCATTTTCTTTCTTTGCAAGTGAGCTGACAGTCTCAAGCTGTCATACTGAACAATAAAAGCGTGTAATACCAAACTTATGCACACTGCTGCCAACCAATCTGTCACAACTGCACTCAGCAGGTCAGGCCCTCTACTTCCACAGTGCCAACCTCTGAGCGCAGTATTGTGAACAGTTAACAGAACAGGGTAACCCTCCTGTCTGTTTTCTGGGTTCGAATCAACCTTTGGTCTCAAGTTCTGGAGGGATTCAAACTGTGAACCTCTTGCTAGTGTACTCAATGTATAGGCTCAGATAATTCTGCTCTTCGGGGGGGGGCAGATATCTTTCGCCTATGGGCACTTAACCAGGTGTACAAAATGAATCCTTAAAAACTCTGTGAAAGACCTCAGAATAAACTTTTACCTTTTCCCAGTTTGGTAAAACCAGTAAGCTTTGTACAGTGTCAGCTTTAACTATATATGCTTCCCTTGTCAAAGAAAGAATCTCAAAGGCACACCAGGTAGTCTCTAAAAATAGAGGTTTCCTTAAAATAGATAAAAATGTAAAATGTAAAACACAGAACCATATATCACAAAACATGCAATCTTTTAAAACAATAAGGTTTAAAAAGTGCAGATTCCTACCAATAATGCAATTAGACCTGTCTACCTAATGTATTCTTATCTTCTTGTAGTGTGCTGTAGATGTTTCTTTTTCTGAGTCCAAACATGTGTGTCTGTAAAGGTATGTTACAGCATAATTAAAACACTGTCTTGACCCTGCCTTCTCCATGATGTCACCCAGCTCCTCCTCTGTTTATTAAAATTATACAATCAGGATGTCTTGTGTCAGGAGGTAAATTAATAGGTGACATCAGCAGAAAAACTTATTTCCCCATATGACTTCCAATTAAGTCTGTAATTTTCAAGTCCTTTCTTTCATCCATGAGCAGCATCCTCTCTCAAGGACATCAAAGGACCTTTTATGACTTCGCACCAGTGACATAACCTGTATTCTTTTTCTAAACGTCATAAAAGTTTATGATTTTTCAGCCTAGTCTCTTCTAGCTTGTAATTATCTCCTGGCTTTTATCTTTAGCTGAAACAGCATGTCTCATGAGAGATACTCAATAACACATATTTATATTACAAAAAGCATAGATTAATCAGAACTAGCTGTACAAGCATCACAAGAAGGTGTCAAGAAATCGGCGATGGTGGAGTGAGCAACTGTGAAGGAATAAATGGAGCTTGAGTGGGTTATCACTGGTATTTTTTTTTCTTTCAAAAGTTTGACATGGAAAGACATTTTTCTCTTCCACCTGCCTCAGCCCTGGAACATTGGAGGGTCCAAGGTCAGAGGGTAATGAGCGATCGCCGTTATTGGTGTGAGTTAGTCTGAACGACTAAATGGAGCTGGCAGTTCAGTGACACAAGCTGTGAAGGGTTGCTAATGCTGTGAGTGTGCCATCACTAGCATTTATTTATTTGTTGAATTCAAAGTTTCACCTGGAAAGACAAAGTGAGCTGGTAACATGTCAGACTGGTTGCAGGACTTGTTTTTAATTTGTTGTGAGGGAATCAGAGTCAGGCTATAGATTTAAAATAAGATGGGCTTTTGTTTATGTTTTTGGGGGCAGATTGATTGGAACTGTCAATTACTGATGAGGCTGAATGGATCTTTATCCGTGAGTTATACAGGGATTTACTCAAGGATAAAAGACGTAGTTAACTAATCAGATTTCTAGATTTCAAAGTACCATTGTATAATTCCTGTTGATCAACGTGACAAATTTCTTAGAGTTGTACCTCCAAGGGGCATTGCCCTGGCCAGGATACATGTAAGTACACTTGTTTTACTCTAAATGTTTACTGTTTTAAAAGTAATAAACTTTTAATTATGAAAAAAAAAGCAAAAGCAATGAAGATTTGTTAGATTTGCAATTTGTAGGAAGATTTTTGTTTTAGCTGTAATTTGTCTTCACCACGTTTTCTGAAAATAAACCAAAACACGCAATGTGTTTTATATAGCAAAACATTGAGAAATAAATGAAATGTGAAAGGTTGTGTTGAATATTTCAAAGATGGATCAGGCAATAAATGGTAAAGGACAATGAGTGATATTTAACTTAACATACAGGAATGTCAAAGGTATATGATGAAAGTAGGAGATGAAATACCATACATGACTGAATGGATTTTGAGTTCCTTAAATGTTCCCTTCAGGAAAACAATGAACATTTTGAAATCTGGAGCTGAGCTGTCTCCATGGCATTGAGCAGTGGGGGATCACTCTGGCACGCTGGCAACTCAGCTTCACACCCTAAACCTGGGAGGTCAGGAGCAGAGACCCACAGAGAGGGCAATAGAGTGTCTTCATGGACACTCTCCTTCTAAGGGAGGGAGATGACAGGCACTGCGAGGAGAGTGACACCTGGAGACACTGTGGGGCCATTGCTGGCATATGGGTGACCACACAACAGTAAGTTCCACCCCAGGGCACTGATGTGAGCACGCTCTATGTGTGAGGCAGGGATGGTCTGGGAGAATGGGATATAAAATACCTGGTCAGGACAGTCTCAGGTGACAGCCTCCCTCTATGCATCCCTATGCCACCAGACCCTCACTGATGGTGCACCCACTACCCAATCTCTGGTGCCTGGCCTTTGACTTCAGCAATATGTACTCCCTCTCCTAAGCTGGGGAAGGATAGGACAAACCCAGGCACCAGAAGAACACACTAGGATCCATCATTGGATGTTGCCAACATGAGTGAGTCTTGTGGGCAGAGGAGGGGCATGATGTGAGGGCTTGAAAGAGTGATATGCCTGGAGGCACGGAAGGTGAAAAAACAATTTTGAACTATTACAGAAATGTTGGTTGTTGCTGAGAGTATTAAAGTCACAGAGTGAGTTAAAGAATACCTGAATTAGATGACTAATCCCTGGGGCCCTATATGCAGTCACATATTTATTCCACAAAGTGGATGCAAGGACCCCATTGCTTAACATTTTTATGGCACTATACACTATGGGATCACATGAGCAGGGTGGAGGCAGAGTTAAAGAGCTAGAAGGGCCAAAAATAGCAGGGAGAAAAGTTTAGTAATTTTTAAAAGTAGTTCCTTATTGTTTTTTATTTCTGAAGTGTTTTTCTTTTTCTGTGTGTTCATTAAATGGGTTTCTGCCTAATAGTGTAGGATGTGATATGAAAAGCTATGCTTTACCTAGAATTATAAAATGGGTAAGAGAAATAATGTACTGTGATTGATGGACTCTAGTTTCATGACTGTAATGTTATCCCAGTACAACAGCACAAGTCAGAAATGCTTAACTTTCTGACCCTCATTACTTGATCCTAAAATAAAAAAATCATGGACACCATTTTATAATCGCAATAAGGCATTCCAGGGTGTGCATAATTGAGGGATAATGGCACTTCTCAGGTGTGTAATACCCTCAGCTTTGCCTTGGGCTTCACTTCCCGAGGTGTGCCATTATCCCACAATAACACACACCCTGTCATGCCTTATTGCTTAAGCAGACATCTAGTTCTATTCCTCCCACTACATTATCAGCATGTGACCCCACTCATTGTTACATCACAAGCCCTGATGCTCGATTGATAAGATAGAACACTAGTTACCAATCAAGCAGCTTCTCGCTTACTAGTGATGTCACAGTCAGTGATCCTGACATGTTGATATATGAGTATTAGAACTGACTGTATCAGAACTGCAGGGTGAGTGCTGTTTCACACATCACATCTTGCACTGTAAGAAAGTCATCCAATTAGCAAAACAGAAAAGAAAAATACTTCTGATATAAGAAGTTATAGCTGACTACTTCTGAAAGTTACTATTAATTCAAGGCAGTACACTGGTTCTTTTAATGAGAATCCACAGGAAACTGTAAGAGCCACCTGCAGAGGCCTGGTTCAGTATGACCCACAACGCTCACAGACTGTGTGGGCATCCTCTGTGTGAGGGGCTCAGCTTTATCCTTGTGTGTAACTTCAATAAACTGCCTGATTCTTATAGCACAATTCTGGTGTGGACAGTGGTTTAATTGTAGCTGGGTGAGTTCAGTGACCTTTTTGTACTGTTCTTTAACAAGGACACCAGTATGCACGGAGGTGCTGTACATTGCTAAAAAACAGAAAATTGGAAGCACTCACCACCTCGCAGGACAACAGTCATGACATACTGTATAGACAATGTGTGTGATAAAATAAAATGTTTTTTATTCTCAGTGCAACTAAAGGCCAGAAGAAACATGCTCATACATTGCGTTCTGAGGAAGTATGTTGTCACCATGTGAAACGCATGGCTGTTAATTAAATGTTAATTTGTGGTTAGTCAGTGCCCTGATGTGTTAAGCTATATGTCACATACCTGTAGTAAAGAGCGCTGTGTGAGATGTTTTCTGTCTTTATTTGCACTGAGAATAAACATGGTTTTTCACACAAAGATTGGGTATAAGTTGTGAATGTTTTCCTGTGAAGTGGTTTGTGCTTCTAGTTTATTTTGTTTATAAAATTGCTGCTTCTTATGTGGATAGCACCAGGCAAGGTGTGGTCTGAATTGCATTTCCTTGTGCTCTGCAATGTACAGCAGTGCCCTCACACTCCAGTTGCAAGGCACAGAGCCCCAAGATGGGGTCACAGCCTTGTGAGCCAGAATAGTTGCCCGGCAGAAGGAATAGAGTGGCACTGTGCACCGCCAAACTTTACATTCAATGAATGTGGCTAGGAAGAGGAATCCACTGGATGCCAGAGAATGGATCATGTAGCAGAAGTTTTTGCAGGGCCACAGGATGACCAGGGAAGACCAGCAGGATACATCTTGGACAACCTGACCATGACATGGCCAAGAGATATGAGGTGAGGGGTTTGGGGAAAATTTTAAGATAGTGCTGTGTGCTGGGTCATGGACCATGGTTTGCCTCCATGCACCTGGTGCCATGCCATATGCTGACCCTTGTGGTAGCTGCAGTCTAGCATATTAGTAATCACACAGACGATGTGCAACCACTAACATCTGGATTAGGAATTTGCATAGTAAGAGCATGTGGCACTGTCGAGGCAGTGATCTGCACAATGCAGACAAACCCGGCCTTTTTGTATGGCAGTTTTGATTGATGGTGGTACAGTGTCTCTGTGTCCCTGAAGCCCCAACCACTAATGCCACTATGTAATGTACCTTAGGAGTTTCACATTCAATGTGGCCAAATGCAAGGTACAAACGTAGGATGGAAAACAGAGGTATGACCTATACACTGCATGGGGCTTCACTTGCTGCAGTGGGAGAGGAAAAGACCTGGTGATGATAACACACAAGACAGTCAAGTGCAATTCGGTATATTATGCATTTTGGTCCATTAACTTTCCTCAGGGGCAGAAAAGTTCAATGTTGCATTAATTATTAAAATTATTTTGGGTGATTATTAAGAATTATTTTGGGTGATTTACTCAGCACATAAAGGGAAGCAAGATTCCTCACACTTTCTCTCTCCAGATCAGCAAGCCATCAGTGCCATGGTGCTGTAGTTCCTGTTTTGGGACAACAGATAGGTTGTTCCTGCTTCACAGAAGCAGGACTTAATCCCTCATCAGGGCACTGTCTTTAGAATTTGCTTCCACTTTTGGAATGCTGCTAGCGGAGCTGCTACTACTTTGGAACACTGACCTTTGGAGATTACCATTCCAGAGGGATAGCAGTGGAGAATGGAAAAGCTGGCAGTCTCAGACCCACTCCCCACTCCAGAGGGGCCTGCCTTCTTATTTTCATCTTCGTTCTTGCCAATCACAACTTTTACAATAGCTCCAGACATAGCAAACATGGGTGATGGATTCAGATGTAGCAGTTCAGCAAACTGTCATACAGTCAAGTTCCAAAGCACATGATGAACAGGTGGGGCTCTGGTGAGTCCTACTATGGAGTTCTTCATAAACTTCCTAAAAGATCTCCTCTCAAACTTTATACCTGGCAATGGATGTAGGTATGCTTACACTGTGGGCTCAAGACCCTGTAGGTGCACACCCCTACCTGAGGGCAATGACATCCCAAGCATACAAGTGCTAGTGGAGTGACAGGCATTGCTCACAAATTAGCCATAGTTTACACTCAGTACCCAATGGGCTGCAGCATAGTTGTGGCATCAAACACACAAGGCGGACAAACAATTCATTTTTATTCCTCAGCTGGACAAAAGGTGATTACCAAGCACAGATTCTCGGCTCATACAATGGTGACTGACACGAAGAACTCTTGCTGCATCAGAAATTAACCCACTAAATAAGTCACTGGGGATAAATTAGTGGGGACTAAAATGCTGTCTCATTAAGTTCAGTTGTAGACCAAGGATCCAGGGCCCCGCCTCAGCTGGTGCAAGTACTACTTGGCCTGCCTCCTCAATAGAAACAGTGCACTTACAGTATGCACACTAAAAAATTTCTGGGTGGCACATGACACATATTCTTTTGGTGTAGCTCCAGCAAACAGTTTTGGTGCCACTTCAACAAGATACTCTGTGAAAAACAAAAGTAGTCACCCAGCAGTGTACATAAGCAATTTCAGAGGTGTAAGCCATTACCTTTCCCTTTTTTGTATATCATCTTTTTTATTAAAAGTTACTTTTTTATTACATACATAAATCTCATTACATTAATCAAACTTTCAAATAAATTAATTAATGCATGTCAGTTTGGAACATTTAGACCAATACATCTGCTGATCATTGTTTAATCTGCTTAGCAACTTTTATACATTTTCATAAAATCCCTAAGATATTTGCTAGTTCTATACTCTATTGTCAGAAAAAAAACAGACAGTTCATATATTGTTAACTGCTACCTTGTGTTACATGTCCAACCAAAATGCTTTTTATTTCTGTTGTACCCAAGTAAACCAAGTGACTAAATCTCAGATCCCCAAGGTGCAAATATAGTGGGCATTGCAAGGTGCATGCCCCTGGATCCCAGCAATGCCTCCATTCTGTAGTGCCTTTTCCAAAACATATCTGGTATAGGGTTGCCACCTTTGGATGAGGTGAAAAGCATATATTAAACCGCACCCCATACTCCACCTCTGGCTCCACCCCTTTTTACGACTGATGAGTATATCGTTTCTACTTCAAGGCCATTTGTAATGTCAGAGAAGACTTTAAAAGTGGTAAGAAATCTTATTTTGTAATTATTATTTTTATTTATTGATTTGTATTATTTGGTAACCAGGTAAGGTATATTGCCCACAAGGCCTATTTACAGGAGTAAACTGGGTGCACAGGGTGGTTAAGTATCTTGCTGAAGGTCAAAGAGTACGCAATTAAAGGCTGAGGGAATCAAACCCAGGTCTGCTGAATGCACCAAGCTCATTCACAGCTCACTGTTCCAGCCTCTGTTAAACACCTGTTCAATTTACTTTTCGTGTCAGTCATGTATTCTGATAAGCTATGACAAATGTTTGACACATAAGTTATCAATGTCTGTGGTACCTACAATTCTGCGTTGTGTTTCCTTTAACTCAGTAGCTTCTGCTGTTTCGCTTAATATTTCTAAGACATTTCACTATTCAGACACACCATTCCAAGCTATTCATCTAAATGGCCTGCAATGGTGAAACTAATATCATGAAATATTCAGGTATTATGAAAAATTGCTGCTGACAACTTTGGAAAAAGGGAATCAATGTCCTGATAAAGGTAATAAAAAGAGATAATCAATTAAGCAAAAAGGAGTCTAAAAGACATCATAAAATATGACAAACAAAAGGAACACATGAGAGCATATAAAGGTATAAAAATTGTTTCTTTTCACAGCACTTAATGACCATACACAAAATTCAGAGTGGAAACGATTAAGTGGCCATACTTTACACCTCCCAGACTGACTGGTGTTGCAAACAAAAGGTCTGTGACATCAGAACTTTTTTGTAACCTGGACATGCAGCCAAAAGAGTGAATGATATGATTTACAATTAATTTTAAGAACATGTGAGCACTCAAAGCAACCCAAAAAACAGACTACATTTAAGTAAAACCAGATGACTAGATAAAGACCCTTAAAACTGGATTGTCCAGTCTAAAACTGGACAGGTGGTAACCCTGATCTGGCACCATATTGTACCTGGTGCAGCAGCATAGGATTAAGCTCTGGAGCAACCTGGTGGTGTGTTCTTTGAGTTTCACACACTGCAGTTTTTCTTTGGTGCACTTGGTGTAGTGTGCTCTGAGTCTCACATACTGCAGTTTTTCTTGTTTTATCTTGCATTGCACTATGATTTGTCTGAATGTATTAAGCATCATAAGCATAATTTTTCCTTAGATTTTTTTTTACTACAGACATCAGCAACCTTAGAGTGTGGCCATTCCTGTTTGTTGTTCCCTGTAAAAACTTGTTAATAGGGTGTTTTGTTCTCTCATCGCTAGGGTTGCCACCTATCTGGTTTTTGACCAGATAATCTGATTTTAAGGTCCTTATCTGGTCATCCAGTTTTGATAAAATGCAGTCCAGTTTTTGGGCCATTTTGGGTGCTCATATACTCTTAAAACTGATGTATCAAATAATTCACTGTTTTGGCTGCATTGCATGTTCAGGTTACAAAAAGTTCTGATGTCGAAGTCATTCAGACCTGCTTTTGTTTGTAAAACCAGTCTGTCTGGGTGGTGTAAAATATGGCCATTAAGGTAATTAGCAGTAAATTAACCCAATCTTTTCCACTCTGAATTTTAAGTATGGTCTTTTACTGCAATGACAAGAAACAGCTTTTATTTATTTATTGAATATAATCGGAATTACAATCCTTTGAGTCACAGACTCTTTTGCAAAGGCTCCACGTCGGTTACAGGGGATGGAGGGAAAACAAAATACAAGGAAACATACATAAACAAGCAGTATTCACAAACAGTACTGGCAGTGCAGTCCAGGCTTTAACTTAGTTTACTAGAGACAGTGGTAGGCAGCTTTCTGATATCACTTGTTAGAGACGGTAGGATGCTGATTCATGGGGTCTAGAGAGACCCTGTGTCAGTTATTAGGAGGGTTTGGGAGCACACGAGGTGGGCAGGGTTAGCCGCAGTCACAATTTGCAGACTCAAGTAGGTGAGCTTTGAGGCCTGTTTTGAATAGGGAGATGCTATGGGTCTGAGAGAGCTGGGGAGATAACGTATTGAGCCAAAGAGGGGCACAGTAGTGGAAGGATCTTTGCCCAAGTGATGTTCTACAATGGGGGACCTGGAATGAGGAGTTTACTGCGAGCCGTGTATTACGCCTGAGGGGGGCTGGGCTGATTATGGGGAGAGGGCCAACGGGGGCTAGCTGGAGATGTATTTTTTTTTGCGAGGTTGCAGGTGTAATACTTTAGTCTTTGTTGGAAGTTTAGCCAACCAGCCAAAGTGTAAAGATCACAGGTATGAGTTAGTCTGTCACTGCCGGTGACTAGGCAGCATGCTTTATTCAAGGCAGTGTTAATGCTACATTGTGCAGTGGGTTCTGATGAGCCATATATCGCTATCCCATAGTCAACTAGGGAAAGGACTGAGGAGGAGACTGCAAGATGCATGGCCTGTGTGGGTAAGCAGTGTTTAAGTCTGTAGAGGATGCCCACTTTAGCGTTGACAGCTGAGGAGAGATGTTGAATGTGACTATGGTAGGAGAGGGAGGTATGTAATGTGATACCCAGGTATTTAAAATTTGTACTGTGTCTCACCTTGTGTGTTTTGATTACGAGTGCGACTGACTGTGTGGGCTTTGATGGTGTGCAAAGATCATGGACTTAGTTTTTTCATAGTTGATGATCATGCGGTGTTCATTGAGCCATGTCTCTAGCTCCCTGAAGAAACCCTGAAGAGCTAGTTGGAGGGCGCTTGGTTGTGGGTGTTTCCAACACAGTACCGCATCATCAGTGTAGAGAAGTAGATGACCGCTGCATGCCTTGGGGAGTGAGTTTAAAAAGAGGGTGAATAGAAGCAGGCCGAGAATAGACCCCTGTGGGACTCCAGAGCACACTGTTTTGCAGGAGGAGATGGTGGTGTTTAACCTGACTTGTTGTGACCAGCCTGAGAGGTAATCCTTGAACCAGGCAGTTGGCTCTGGGACCACATTCAGTTGTGGAAGGACACAAAGCAGTAGCTCGTGACTGACCATGTCAAATTCCTTGGTTAGATACACATAGATCGCACCTGCAATTGATCCTTGGTCTAGGGCCTCATGGATGAACGAGGTGAGCTCAGAAAGTGCAGTGACTGTGCTATGGCCAGTCCAGAAACCATGCTGCGCCTGGCAGAGAAGGTTGTGTTTAGTTAGGTGTTCTGTTATCTGGTCCCGAGACTGTTTTTTCCAGTGCTTTGAGAGAGGTGGAAGTATTGAAATCGGTCTATAGTTGCTTGTGTTAGTGGGGTGCCACTCTTCAGAATGGGAGTGATTATGGCTCTTCCAGGTTGAGGGAACTGACCAAGGCAAAGAGAGAGGTTGAGAATTTTAGTATGGTGGGGTAATATGACATCCAGGGTCAGTCGAATGAGTTTAAGATCTAGGGAATCATTGCTGTAACGGGAATTACGATAGCTTTGGCAATGTAGTGTTTTGCCTCATGGGCAGGAGATGACTCTCAGCCTGAAAGGTATTGAATCTACATTACACGGGGTATCGGGGAGGGTGAGGGGGCAGGGTGGAAGAAATTATGAGGGAGGATATGGAGAGGTCCGGAAGGTGGAGTTAAGGGCTTCAGCTGTAGTGGAAGGATCCTGGGTGACATCTCCATTTATAGTGAGTTGAGTAGGGGTGGGGAGCAGGATTTCCCACTGAGTTCTTTTATGTTGCTCCAGAATTTTTACCATCTCCCAAGAGGAGGTTAGGGTTTGTTAGTAGTAAGTAAGCTACCGCCATAAGGCCCATGTACATTTATTGTGGGCCTCCTGCATAGCTGTCTATCCTGCGTGCGTTGGGAGTCAAGAGCCTTATGCCAAAGGTTGTCTCTCTGTTGGAGCAGGTTAAGTAGTAAGGGTGTGATCCAGGGGGTGGTTCTGGTTTTCACTACTTGCTTGGCGAGGGGAGCGAAAATGTCATAGGCCTTGTTGAAAGTGGTTATAAAGTGGGCGAGTGCTAGGTCTACTGACTGCATGGTGTAAATGAGGAGCCAATTGCTGGTAGTTAGATGTGCTTTGAGTTTCTGTAGGCCTCCTCTTTAGCCATCTCTGCATGGAGATTTTGGGGGGCAGGAGCAATTTACTCACCACCAGCAGGTCACGGGAGTGGTCACTGATAGAGTCAGGGAGCACCGTGGCCTGGGAGAGGTTCCGTGGCCTGATGGTGAAAATGAGGTCTAAAAGGGTGGAGGTCCTGGATCTATTGTCCCTTCTGGTTTGAGAGGTGATGAGTTGGGCAAGATCGTATGCCAGGGCAGTGTCTTTAAAGCTGGATGAGGCTGGGGATAGCCAGTTGACACTGAAGTCGCCCATTATGATGATTTCACTAGTATTAGGTAGGTGGGAGATACTGTGGAGGATAGAATCAAAGGCGAGTTTTTGGTTTCTCGCGGGGATATAGGCCGAAATGATGTGGTGCATTTTGGAACCCAGGCTGAGTTTGACTGTAAGTGTCTGGGCACCATATTGTGGTGTGGGGGTTTGTACTTCAGTGGCATGGAGTGAGGATTTAACATAAATTGCACAGCCACCGCCTCTCTTGCTGGTCCTATCAGCCCAGAAGAAGGAATAATTACTGAGGGAGACAGCATCATTGAGTATTCTATCAAAGAGCCAGGTCTCCAAGAGGGCTAGGTGTCCGGTGCATCCTTGGCAATCCAGCCTTGAGAGGGGTGTGTTTTTGGTAGGCTGCATATTTAGATTAGCTAGCAGCAGAACTCCTAGGGTGGTTTGGAGAGGCCATAGTGCAGGGTGGTCCTGGGTTGGGGTGGATATTGCCAGATATTAAAAGAAGTAGGAGGGTGTGCTACAGGAGGGCCAACCTGCAGAGTTTGGATGAGTGACATTGGGATTGGTAGGGTGTGGGGCTTTTTTCATTGGAGGTGGAAACTGGGAGACTGGGAATGACACTTGCTAGAAGGGCTAGGGAAGTGAGGGGACGGATATGGGGTTAACCAGGGTGGGGGGTTGTGGTCTGGGGAGCGCTGAGGTACAACGTGTATCATGTGGGTGTGAGGGTTAATGTGAGAACATGTGAGTATAAGCCAGCAGGATCAATTTGGCTTGTGTGGGAGATGTTGAGGACAGGGTCTGAGGTCATCATAGGTAAATAAGTGATTAGTGGAAAAGTTGTGGTAGTGTGGTTTGGGTGCCTCTAGGGGGTTGTTGAGCATGTTGTAAGATCCTGGAAGTCAGGAGGCTGTTAATAGAAGGGCTAACATTGTATATGTAGATAGAGACAGGTATGTAGCAGTGGCCACTAGTGTTAAGTTTGTATAACCTGCAGCTGGAAAAGTGAGTTGATAGGTTATTTCAGCTCGTCACCTGACCTACCCTGGCTATAAATTTGAGTGCCACTAAGGGTGGTGGTGGGGACGGTGGGGAGCTGAACGCTCGGGGCAAAGCCTGAGCACCAATTAACAGTGCGTTTTCAGCAGTGCTGTGGCAGCGAGAAGGGGAGCTTGCAGCCATTGCTGGAAAAAGCACAAAATGCAGTAGTCGAGCAGTCCTTTCACAACAGTCGTGACTGCTGACTGGAGAGAGGTACAATTACCTTTGTGCAGCTTCGGGCTTTCTTGCGGCAGGGAGGGCTTCAGGGACTGGCCCTCGGACCTCTGGTCTCGGGGAGGGGTGGTATCTGGAGAGGGAGAGAGAGGGGGGATTAAGTAGGCAGTAGAGGGCAAACAGATTAATGATTGGGGACGAGCAGGTACAGGAGTGGGAAGAGAAGAGCAAATGAGGACAGGGCAAGCTGTTCGTTTGCAATTCCAGAATTAAGTGACTTACTGTGGAAATACTGGCTACACAGTGCTGAGAAGTCTGCACACAGGTTACACTTTAAAAACTTTTTACTGCTGAGATGTCTGCACACAGGTTTACACTTTTTTAAAACTTTTTACTTCAGTCCCCTGATAGTTCGTTCACAGGGTACAATTAAATTATGCCCAGACCTCTGGCAGCAGAAACTCTGATATTTTATCCTTTAGAGAATTTCTCACACGATTACTTGTGCTGGATCGCTTTGAATAGGGCAAAATAAGGCTCAACAATTAAAGTTCCTTTATGTGCTCTCATGTGTTTCTTTTTGTTTGCCCTATATTCTGGTATGTTTTAGACCCATTTTTATTAAATTACTAAACTAACTTTTATTGCTTTTAGCACTACATTTGCTCTCACTTTTTGTATTTCCTGAACATTCCATGATATTAGCTACACTTTTACAGATCATTCAGATAAACAGCATGGAATGATGTGTCTGAAATTGTGGAATGTCTTAGAAATATGAAAAGAAACAGCAGTAGCTGCTGTGGTAAAGGGGCACACAGTGCAGTATTAAGGGTACCACAAGCATCAGTAATTAAGTTATCAAAAATTGGTCAAAGCATCAGAAAACATGACTGACATGGAAAGGAAAATGGGACAGTGTTTAACAGAGGGCTGAGCAATAAGCTGTGGATGAGCTTAGCACATCCAGCAGACCTGAGTTTCATTCCCACAGCCTTCACCCAGAGCAAGTCACTTAACCTTCCTGTGCTCCTGGGTCACTCCTGTAAAATGGGCTATGTGGCCTATGGGAGTTAACCTGGTTGCCAAAGAATAAAAATGAATAACTGAATAAATAAATCAAACAAATATCAGTATAAAAATGATTTCCTATCACTACAGTAGTAATGTCTATTTCAACATTACAAATGGCTTTGAAGTAGGAGAGTAATACTGCCAGTCATAAAAGGGGTGGAACTAGAGGCGGAGTTTGGGGTGTGGTTTAGCATCTGGTTTTACTTCATCCAAAGGTGGTGACCTTACTTGTCACATCACTGGGTTATCTCTTTGTGTTTTCTTTAGTAGCATTTAGCAATGTTATTAGTTGTATTTTAGCATGTGAATGTTTTTCTATGTTTTATATTGTTTAGTTAATTTTTTGTGCACCCGTTTGGTTATCAGCTAATCTGCACAGGAACAATATAATTTGAGAGCATGAGGATTTGCTCTTATTGTTCCACTCCAGCACAAGGACCTAGTCAGCAGATTACATGCCAGCAGGTCATTATGAGGATGTCAGTAGGCACTTGGGATTCAGTTGAAACTGTCCACAAATAACTCAAAGGTGCTGGCAGAAAAGCTTGAACTGGAGACAAGCAAGTGGGCACTAACTACATTGCAAACATGTGTTGGATGGGTCCGAGTGAATCTATGGGACTGTACATTTACTGCAAGTAGGCAGGTGGCTGCCTCAGCATCTTGTGTGAGAGGGATAAGTAACAAAAGAGACCAGCACTGAAGTCATCATGTTGAGGAGTGAGAGCTGAGGCAGAGCTATTAATCATGACAAGCTGCTGACTGGTTTATGAACAACGCAGGAATGCTATTAAATAAAGCTGCAAATATATAGGAGCTGTGGCACAGATACCAAATACCAGCAAGTATAAACAGCTATAAACTTTTTTTTAAAGCAATTAGAAGACAGCATTAAGGGAAGGCACATCCCCTATGGAAGATCTTTCTGTTGGGAGGTGTACTCCCCTGATACCCCCCTTAACAAATCACCTTTTCTATTACTTTGCAAATGCCCCCTCCTCATGGCTTAAAGTGGGGATTCACTATTAAAGGAAAGATTTTCCACAACAGCAGTATTATACTGGGAAGGAAGCTCTCCAGCAGCTGAATTGTTGCATTTGGCTTCCATTATAACTTACCAGTATCATCTATCATTTTCTTGTTATTATGGTTCAAGAGGAGGCTTACTAATGAGGGAAATATTTTCAGCAGCAGCAGTATTAAACTGGGAGGGAAGCTCCCCAGTGGTTCAATCTTGTATTTGGTGGCCTTTGCTCATCATTATTTATCACTTATTACTCCAACTACTTTCCAGACCGGGGGGCAGTCCTATTAAGGGAGATATTGTTTTCCCTGAGAACAGTATTTATCTTGGAGGGGAGCTCTGCAGTAGCTGATCTCTGTATCTGGTGGGCCTAAACCATCTTCACCCTTCAGCCTCTATTTTGGGGTATATATTATTACAATAAGTTTTTCTCCGGCAGCATCATTTAGATGGAAGGAGAGCTCCCTTTCAGTTGACTCATCACTCAAGTGTATTCAAATCCTGGATTTTTTTCAATATCTAGAACAGTCTGCATTTTATGACTTTTAATAGTCTGGGTACTGTTTTACCTTTGCCAGTTTTGTTCAGTGTTTCATGGAATAGCTGACCTTGTGAACTGATTATACAACACACCCTTAGTTTCTGTGATAGCCAAGTGATGTGATAGTACTGCAGAGAAGCTAGATCCACTGTCTTTCGAGTTGGACAAATAATTACTGATGCACCATCTGCTTGTGGAGTTTTGCTCTTATTTTACCCTGTATTCACTGTTTTGCTCAAATAACCATTAAACCTTTTCGCCGTGATAAGTATTCTGAGTAATAGGACATTTTTGTGAATTCAATGGAGTTGTTGAAACAAATACATGAAGAAATGGAAACAAAGTATTTGAATATACTACCAAAGGAGTGAAAGCACTGTTACGTAGGCTGGGGATTTAAAAAAGAGAAATCATACACATAGAGGGTCTAGAGGTTCTGGTACAAGAAAATGATGAGTAATAGTGCAAAAACAGAAGAAGAAGCGCAGACAAGAAGTCTAAACAACCAAAGGAGATAGAGAGCTGAACAGTGAACATTTAATTGAGGTTGATTGCAGGAAATATGCCCTACTGGTGTTTCTTAACGCTAATGTGAGGTCTTTGGTAGGCAAAATTGATGACATAGCCATTGTTACCAAACAAAACACAATGGTAGTGATTGGATTGACTGAAACTCTATGTACAGGTAATATTACAGTCAAATAGTCTTAGAGGGGTTTGATGTTATGAGAAAAGATCATGATGGCACAAAGTGTGTGGAGGAGATAGCATGCTGTTTTAGAAAGAAGCTGAACGCTATAAGGATAGGGGAATGAAAATGCTCTGAGCTGGAAGCAATGTTGGTATGAGTAGAACTGGAAAGATCCCCACAAGGGGTAAACCCACTAATTGTTGGGAGAATTTACCATCCTCCAGGAAATGACAATAAGATAATGTGCAATAATCTGAAATACACGCTAAATAAAATAAAGATGAAACATCGATTCTCTGGGGTTGCTAATGACAGATTTTAATAAACTACCAGCGCTATCACTTAGGTCATCACATAAAGTGAAGCAACTTATGGAGGAACTGTCTTTCTAACAGTACTCGCAGCTTCTCTTTTCATTGCTGACACCATTCCGCACTCTTTCACCAGCACTGTTATCCCCCACGACACCAGCAGTGGGGTCACCATGATATACTTTAAATCCCACCTAAATTTCTTTGCTTTCTCCTCCCCCTCCCTCAACCAGTCAGCCACTTGTGAACTCTGCTTCAGAACTGTAATGCTGGGTAACTCTAAAAAGCTTCATATCCATTGTGTCTACCTGCCCCAGACTAATAGCCAAAATGGTCTCTCCTCCCTCATTGACTTCCATGGACTGCTAGTCAACAACAACGACTTTGTCATTCTGGGTGACTTCAATATAAACTTCAATATAAACTGTCTCAATCACAACACTGTCGCAGCTGAACTCTTGCTCAATAAGATGTCGCTTACCCAAATAATCACACAGCCCACTAGACTATGGAACAACTCCCAAACAGCCACTCTAATTGATTGGATTCTTGTACCCAACACAGACAAAATATCATCAACTGGCATTCTACCTCACTCCATCACTGATCATTCTCCTGTCTACTGCAACTGGTGAACCAACATGGTACATGTCCCTCACTGAATAATCCACTTCCAAAACTACACACACCTTGACCCCACCAGTCTTAAAGCTGACCTTGCATGCCTCAACTGGGTCCCTTTGTGGGATACTACTGATGTTAACCTAGCACTCCAATACTTTAACAACACCTACTCAAATGCCAAGACAAACATGCCCCACTCACCTCTAGAAGGGTTAGAGGCCAAAAAACAAAATGGCTCACTTGACCTGTACTTGCTGTCCTAAAAGAGAGGGATAAAAGCTGGACTGTCTACAAAACAACCCACTCAAAATTCGACTGGTCTGAATGCAGATACCATAGAAACAGGTGGAAGGTAGCCATTAGACAAAGTAAGAACAAATACCATAGAGAAAAGCTAGTGGCCCCACACAGCAGCTCTAGCAGATACTGAAAAACCTGAAAAGAATCCCTGGGGTATGCCAACACCAGCACCCTCGGATTTTGAAATTAATGGGACAAATTGCAGTAACCCATTCACCATCTCTAATGCATTCAATCATCAATTCTCTAACCTTTCTACAGTCACTGAAGTCCTGAACTCGTACCCCAGCCATGATACATATTCTCTTGAGCCACCACCTGCCTCCCAACCCCACTTTCAGTTCACACCTGTCACTGCTACCGAGGTCCACAAACTTCTCCTGTCTATCCTCAGTCCAAGTCTGCAGGTCCTGATGATCTTGACCCCAAATTACTGAAAATTGTGGCCTGGGAGATCGTACCCCCTCTGTCCCGAATCTTCATTTTGTCACTATGCACGGGAGTTGTGCCATCACTCTGGAAAAATGCCAATGTTGTGCCCATTCTTAAAAAAGGAAATCCTAAACTACTATCAAATTATCGGCCCATCACGATATTTCCAGCCCTCAGTAAACTGCTTGAAAAAATCATAGCCACTCAACTAACAACATATCTTGAAAAACACAATCTCTTATGCCTTGTCCAACATGGTTTTCACAAGAACCGCAGCACCACCACAGCGCTACTCACCCTTTCTAATGCAATTTACTCAGCATTCAACCAAGGCACACTTACTGGGATGGTATTCATGGACCTAACCAAAACCTTCGATATAGTCAGCCACCCCATACTACTAAACAAACTCAGTACTATCAGAATCTTAGAACATGCCTGACCCTGGTTCTCCAGCTACTTCTTCGACAGGCTGTGAGTCAGACTTGGCACCACCCACTCAGACTACCTCCCAACCTTCCTAGGAGTCTCACACGGTTCTATACTTGGCCTCTAACTGTTCTGCCTATACATAAACACCATTACTCACTGTTTCAAAAACACCACTCCTCTATTTTAAGCAGATGACTTGGCTTTCTTCAGTCATGTTGACTACACAGATGACAACAACAGGGACCTAGCATCTGACCTAGCCTCTGTTCAGTCATGGTTCAGGGAAAATAAGCTTCTCATGAACTACTCCAAGTCCCAAGCCATGCCCTTCAGAACCCCTTGTAGACTAAAAAACATGCACCCCCCCATACCATGACCACTGAGGATGGCACCACCCTTGCTACTGTAACTAATTTCAGGTACCTCTGCATCACCCTTGATCCCTCCCTGTATTTCTCCTGTCACATACTGTCTGTTTGTAAAGCTGTCAATTCCAGTCTAGGCATTGCCTACCATGCCAGAAGTAATCTATCACCCTCTGTGCAAATTGCAGTTGCTCGCAGCCTCCACCTCCCTAAGCTGTTTTATGGACTACTTGTGTTTGCCCACTCATCTAAACTTCTCAGGTGGAAATGGACCATGCGCTACAATAATATATGTAGATTTGCCCTATCCCACAACCTTCTTACCCACCACTGCCAACTCTATAGTAATTTAGGCTGGCCCTCCCCAACTGCCTTGCTTGACTCCTCTCTCATAAAATTGTACACAACATACTATCCACACAGAAGCCTCTCACACAAGCCTCCCTCCTGTCAGCCAGCATAAACCACTACACTTTTAGGTCATCTGGAGCTGGGAACTACTCATCCCCAGATCTAAAACCAAATATGGCACTATAATCTTCTCCTTCACAGGTCCTACTCAGTGGAACTATGTTCCCACTGATGTACGATCATGCATTGAACCTAATACCTTCAAAAGGCAGCTCCACCCTCTCCTGCTAAATCGCTCGATATGCACATGTCCCTAACAAGCTCAACACCATGCACTTATCCCTTCATACTTCCTCTCTGCCCTTTCCCCTCTCCCCTCCCTCTGTACCCTTCCTGCCCCAACTAAGCACTCGCCACTCTTCCCACAAGGGTGTATATGCCTCTCTTCCTCTGCTTGAACCCTTATGTGTAATAGTGGCTTCTTCCATGTAACAATGTACTGTTCTAATCCTACTAGATCATGCTTACTGATATTGTCTTACCTTTACTTGTTCCTGGATTACCCTAGGTTACATGTAATACTGTATTATTCTTGTTTCGTTGCCTGTTGCCTTGTAAATGTTGTCCAATATGTTAAACTGTGCTCTCCCACATTTGTCCAAAATGTAACTGTACTTCTCCCAGGTCATTCCTGAAAACAGGAATATGTATGCCTAGTATACCCTACACGGTAAACAAAAGCAGAATAAATAAATAAATCCACAATGGATACCAATATCTTAGATTTGTTTCTAACTAAATTGGAAGGCTAGTATCAGAGACTGCTGATACTTTGCCCTACAGGACAGTCAGACTATAATGTTGTAGTAATCTTGCCTTTGCCTTTCTTTAAATTTCCTAAAAGAGATACTGTATGTACTCATGAAATTTTGGTACTGAACAAAGAAGTCACAGTGGAGCAGCTAAAAAAAGGAATAATACATTTTGAAATGTGCTTTTTTGCATAGTTTTGTGCAGAATGTGTGAAGAAAGGTTAGTGGGGAATTATAAAATGGCATAAGAGAAAATCCAGTAACAAAGAAAGTCATTAAGGTGCATAGTGTGTCCTGGAAAAGTCAGGTCCAACCATGTGAGCCATAGCTCACTGGTTAGAGCACCGGGGTGGTATTCTAGGGGCTTGGGTTCAATTCCCAGTAGATCACATTATTTCTTTCTCACTTTAATTTGTAACATTCGTAGTAATAAGCCATGGATCACTGGCCAGTTTAAGAAATGGGCAAAGGCAAGACAGTCAGCTAAGAAAAAGGGAAATTAGGTGATGTATCGATTGTACAGGAATAAGAAGAATAGAGCCAATAAGAACTTCAGAAGGAAGTTTTATAGGGATAAAATACAGAATCTCTTGACTATGGACAGTAGAAAATGGTGGGGGGTACTAAGAAAGTTTGGAGGGAAAAGGGGAGAATAGGTTGGAAAATTTGGGGATGACTGATGCTAACAACAAAGAAGAAATACATTCACTGTATGTGAAAATCAATGACTACTTCTGCAGTTTGACCATGTATATGGACACTTTGGAATTTCCTGCAGTTGAGGGTGTATGTATCCCACAAGAATATCTGGTCACAAGTGAATCAGTTCATGACAAACTTGGAAAAGTTAAATGCGACTAAGGCCAAAGGAGCCGACAGTTTACCGGAGAGGTTAATTGGGGGGGGGGGGCAGAGGAGCTAGCCCCAGCATTAGCAACTGTACTAAATTTGGCAATGCAAGAAGGTTAGCTGTGTTACTCAAGTGATCAGAAAACAAGCAGGCATTTAGCACCCTATGGCAAGGACAATAAAGGTACACAAAAACAGTATTAGAAGCTTTCTCACCATTTATTATTGCTTCACCACTGTGCAGTCAGACATTAAACCAGCCTCATAGTCCAGAGTGCATGTATAGCTCCACGCTGGCTACAATTGATAATCACAGACCTAGCATTTTGCTCTGGTGCTCCCAAGCTTTATCAGAGTGACTGTGCTGCTATCTTCTACTGTATGTATAATGTACCATGTGGTAAACATAGCAACAGACAGCCATATTGAAATGTATACAATGTTATATAGTGATAAGCATAATTCATGTGCATATTTACGATCATATGAACATACAAACATATGAAATTCCCAACAAATAAAGGCCTTATGGTCTATCAAGTCTGTTCGATTGTGCAGCTAGCAGCCCTTATACTGCAGCTGCCCCTCCCTCCCCCCTTCAGTGACCTTCCCCCTTACCTTGTCCCATCCACTTTTGAAGCAGCCCACTGTTCTACAGCATACCACTTTCTCTGGCAATGTGTTCCACCTAGACACCACCCTCTCTGTAAAAAAGTGTCTCCTCATTTCCTCCTGAACCTTCCCACTTGCAATCTTGGATTATGTTCTTGAGTGTCCCTCCCCTTCCTTGATTTAAAAAGCCTCTCCGTGTCCATCTTATTTATTCCCTTTATGTACTTGAAGGTTTAAATCATGTCCTCCCTATTTCTCCTCTCCTCCAGGAAGTACATGTTCAGCTTCCTCAGTCTGCTCTCATAGGGTAAGTCCCCTAGCCCCTAGATAATTTTTGTTGCCCTGTGCTGCACCCCCTCCAGTAACCTAATGTCCTTCCTCAGGTACAGTCACCAGAACTGCATGCAGTAGTCCAAGTGTGGTCTAACCAGTGACAGGTATAGCGGCAGAATCTCTTCCCCCCCTCCTAGAGGACATGCCTCTGGCAATACAACCCAGCATCCTATTGGCCTTTGCAGCTGCCTTTCTATGCTGTGCTGAATTGTTCATTGCTCCTGTTATGATCACCCCCAGATCCTTCTCCTCTTCTATCTGGGCTAGTTGAATCCCCCCCGAGCTGGTAGCACCTCCTTGGATTTTTTGCACTGAAATGTTGTACCTTGCATTTCTTGGCATTGAACCACAGCTTCCAAGTGTCCAACCAGGCCTCCAGTTTTGCCAGATAATCTTGAAACCCCCTGCCACCCTTCTAAGACATCCACTGCTGCACCCATCTTGGTGTCATCTGCAAACAGACTGGTCTTGCTCTTGATGCCTATTGAGATGTCTGCTATGAAGATCTCAAACAACACCGGCCCAGTACAGAGCCCTGTGGCACCCTGCTTGTCACCGCCCTGGGAGATGAGCGCTCCCGTCCCACCACCACCTTCTGCTGGCTCCCTTGCAGCTAGTTCACTACCCCTCCTACCATCTTTGCCCCCTTCCCTGTGCCTTCCAGCTTATTTCCTAGCCTCCCATATGGCACTGAATCAAATGCCTTACTGAAGTCCAGGTACAGGACATCCACTGCATGGCCTCTGTCTATTTAAAACAATACAGAGGCATGTAAAATTGACTAAAATAATGTGACCAGAATACACTGGTCAGGCACTACACCTTATGTAAACATTTGTTATTACAGGCTGGCTGATGTTTTAGAGACAGGGCCAATCTCAAATTCCACTGTTGCATATAAACTAGAAATATCCAAATTATACTTTAAGTATTTTTTGTTCTCTTCATACCACATCAAATGTGCATATTGACATTATATATCTTATATATAAGTGTCAATTAGAGGGTCATTTACTTAGAAATAATAAGTTATACTGGACATATTACATATATTAACATCATGTATTCAAATCTTGTACTGTAGCTAGAACAAGAAAAATAAATCCCTTACCTGGACCATACAGTTACACTTATTAAACTTTACATTTAGTCCCAATTATTCCCCTCTTAGAAACAATCATTCCAATATGTACATATCAATTGTTTATGACTGTGTGAAGTATGTTGTACTAGCCCCATACAAATATTAGTTCTATGATTTTACAAACATCCATTCACAAATGTCAAACAAAAAGATTCCTGTCAAATTTCATACAATTGTCAATGATATGGTACAACAGCATAAAAGGGAACTTTTCCTTGTTTATAAAATGTAGTTAACTCTATAATTTCATTGAGTCCCAAAACATTCTTGGCCCTCAGTAGGTATATCCAATAGGACTCTCTACGTCCCTATTTTTGCTGCCAATTTCCACCATGTGGATCCTGTCTCACCTTTTCTATCCCCTTAAAAGTTACATCATGGTTTTCACGACTGGTATTTCTCAAGTATCTTACTATAGCATATGTCAAATTACCTTTCTGGATAGCCTAAATATATTTTCCAATTTTTATTCTGAACTGGTGCATGGTACTTCAAATATAGAAGGAACGGTATACTGTGATGTGGGCTAGCCACAAGTGGGTGCCTACCAAAACAGTGACCCACTTAAGTGCACAGGAAGGACAGAGTGAGGGAGTGAAGAAGGCAACTGATGTAGAAGGTTCATGTATATAGTGACAGGACATCGCTATATGTATACGCACGTGGGGGGAAGTAGCATGACAGAAGGGAGGGAGGATTGGCCTGGCATGGTTGGTGTGGGGCTGACTAAAGCTGCAAGGGTTCTAGGTTCGGGTCCAGGTGCTCCTACATTTTTATGTGTCTGGCACAAAATTTATGCCTATTGAGATGTCTGCTATGAAGATCCCAAACAACACCAGCCCCAGTACAGAGCCCTGTGGCACCCTGCTTGTCACCACCCTGGGAGATGAGAGCTCCCCTCTCACCACCACCCTCTGCTGTCTCCCTTGCAGCCAGTTGCGGAATTTGCACCCCCCAACATGCACCCTCCTGGAGTTAAGAATCCTTTAATAGGGGAGTGCGGGGGGGTATTAACATTTAAAATCTAAGTCCCCAGCACTGTTTTCCTGTGCATCGGGTGTCACGCTTGCAAAATTGATTTTCAATGATGTGTACTCTCCATAATGACAGAGAACCGAAGGAACCACATGAGCATATGTGCACTATCCTAAATGTGTTACAGTTCATGAAATCCTTCAAATGTATTTTCACATCAGTGTTAGGATTGGTAAATGAGTTGCCCTGTTTAATATGTCTGCAGTACATACAGTGACCATACTTGTATGTACCGACAGGGGGGTGCTGACAGCCATTCAGCAGGTGCAGTCTTTTGACCCATATATAGGCTTGACACCACCCTGTCTTTGACTGCAGAAGGATGACAAAACACTACACTTGGCCCTTCTTTCACTATGTCCCACAATTTGGCTCCAAAATAAGTACCTCCAAATCATTGGCAACTTTTATATGTTCAAATCCAAGAATGCACTACTGTCTCTTTTTATAGTACCTTTCAGTTTCAAACAAGGATTTGTGCTTTCTAACCACAAAATAAATTTGTGGAAATCTGTTTTTGAACCATAACAGGCAAGGATGTCATCTATGTAATGAGGCCACACATTCAAACTGTCAAGATAAGGATTTCTGGCACTGCTATACAAGTTGTCTGTCTCCCACTTCCTCCAGAGCAAATATTTGTAATTGGAGCCATAGTGCCCATAGCAGTATCATTCTGTTGTTTATACTGCAGTACCTAGATTTAAATGCAAACATGTTGGAGTCCAATACCAGATTTGCTGTATTTACCAGGAAATGGTGGGAGGTTGACACATGATATCTCATCTCTCTTATCAAGGAAAAAGTCAGCAATTAAAGACCTTCTTTATGAGGAATTATGATATACAAAGAGTCCACATCTAATGTGGAGAAAAAACAGTCATCCTGTATGCCCAGATTCTCAGCCAAATTTACAACTTCCGTACGTCTCAGATGTATGATGGTAAAGACTGAACAAAAGTCTGTAGCACCAACTGTTCATCTAGGAATCTTGAAAGGGGCTCTATTAGCCATCCATTACCTAAAATAATGGGATATCCTTGTGGACACTGTAGATTTTTATATAGCTTTAGTAGTATATGAACTGATGGTACAACAGGATGTGATACTATAAGTGTATGATATGTATTCTCTTGTAGCCCTTCATGTAACCTTCACTAAGCAAGATATCGACTCTCTCCTTGTAGTAAGCAGTCTGATTACCCAACAATTTAGAGTGAAGCTGATAACCCTGAAGCTGATGCACAATTTTATTTTGATATTTATTTATTTAATTTTTGATTATCAGGTAAGTATTCTAGACAATGAAATTGCCTATTTAAGGCATGACCCAGGAGAGTTACAGACATAGGTGAAACACATTACAATAGAGGCAGGTACATAATGCAAACATAGGTCAAAAACATTACAATGGAGACAGACACATAATACCTGAAATCAGGAGATTAGGCTTAAATTAGGCATTTCAGCAACACAGGGGAAACGAATACAGATTCAAGGAGATCAGCTACAGGTATATACGTATAAGCCAGACAGTGCAAAGTAAATAGTATAGTATTCCAGATAGTTTCACAGTGGGAGGCCTCATATCTATCATTACAGTCTAATAAGTTAAGCTGCCTAAAAGGAAAGCAAAATAGGCAGGCAAAATGAGAAGTGCCTAATTAGGTTATAGAGGGACAGTCTAAGGAAGCCAAGCTAGGTGTATGCCCCAGGGGTCTGGTCACACATGCATCTGTCGGAGACCAGGAGGTAGGCACGGAGCTCATTCTTTTTTTTTTTTACTTTATCTTTTTATTAGGAGATTTTGAGTATACAAACAATCTTCCTAATACAGACACAATGATATGAATATGTAAGACACAGCAAATATCAGAATCTTACAAACAATAAAGTTATGTTTTCTTTTAACAAAATCTGGCTGATGAATATCGGTCAATTATATCTCTCAGCTAAATAACCATGACTTTCAATAAATCAAGATTTGTGCCCTAATAAGAGAGAATTATTAAGTATAAATCTGCGTATCTAAGAAGTCCATCTTCTTCCAAGTTGTGTACTGGGTGTGCTTTGAAAC
The DNA here is from genome assembly GCA_016271365.2 of Neoceratodus forsteri. Classification (NCBI taxonomy): domain Eukaryota; kingdom Metazoa; phylum Chordata; order Ceratodontiformes; family Ceratodontidae; genus Neoceratodus; species Neoceratodus forsteri. The sequence goes on along the minus strand of CM028135.1, from coordinate 958,188,105 downwards.
AACTGAGAAGCTACATGGGATATACTATATTGGACTAGATATCTGTAACTAATCTCTCTCTCACTTACATCTGAGAGAAGTTTTCCTTACTTTTACATCGGTATTGCTTTGTGTTTAATTATTTTAGTTTTTAATTCAGGAAGGGGGTTTTCAAAACTGCTTATCTTGTCAGCATCTTCAGAAGGGCTGAAATAACTGCATATTTGATTTTCCTTTGTAGCTAACTGGACTGATTACTAGAATTCTGCGACAATCTGCATCAATATATTTTGCAATAGTTGGTGGTAGTTGTGTGATTTAAAATAGCAAAGGCTGCAGTTTGTAATTGGATGCCAGACATAGCCTAAGGTGGGGGAAATTGTCTTCACAAGTCAGAGAGGTCTGCATCACAGCCAATTGTTCTAAATTGACCATTTCAGCATTGATCAATTACTATAAACTACTGGTGTGATCCTGTTTCAGACAGAAGTCCATCTTCTTCCAAGTTGTGTACTGTGTGTGCTTTGAAACAACTGAGAAGCTGCATGGGATATATTATATTGGACTAGATATCTGTAACTAATCTCTCTTGCTTACGCCTGAGAGAAGTTTTCCTTACTTTTACATCGGTATTGCTTTGTGTTTAATTATTTTAGTTTTAATTCAGGAAGGGGTTTTCAAAACTGCTTATCTTGTCAGCATCTTCAGAAGGACTGAAATAACTGCATATTTGATTTTCCTTTGTGGCTAACTGGACTGATTACTAGAATTCTGTGACAATCTGCATCAATATATTTTGCAGTAGTTGGTGGTAGTTGTTGATTTAAAATAGCAAAAGCTGCAGTTTGTAATTGGATGCCAGACATAGCCTGAGGTGGGGGAAATTGTCTTCACAAGTCAGAGAGGTCTGCATCACAGCCAATTGTTCTAGCTTGACCATTTCAGCATTGATCAATTACTATAAACTACTGGTGTGATCCTATTTTAGACAGAAGTCCATCTTCTTCCAAGTTGTGTACTGTGTGTGCTTTCAAACAACTGAGAAGCTGCATGGGATATATTATATTGGACTAGATATCTGTAACTAATCTCTCTCTCTTGCTTACGTCTGAGAGAAGTTTTCCTTACTTTTACATTGGTATTGCTTTGTGTTTAATTATTTTAGTTTTTAATTCAGAAAGGGGGTTTTCAAAACTGCTTATCTTGTCAGCATCTTCAGAAGGGCTGAAATAACTGCATATTTGATTTTCCTTTGTGGCTAACAAACCACCAGGCTGTTTTGGAGCTGGAGAGGTTTAACTGTGTCTGACTTGGATGTCTGGATTTTTCTCTGTTTGATTAGCAGGGTATTTTCTCTGTCAAATTGTTGTGTAGGGTATCTTGCTGACAGGAAGGCTCTCATCGCAGCAGTGGGTGAGAGCTTTAGCTGATTGTTTTGTGAGGGCACAGTTTAGGCCCAAACCCTTCCCACCCTCACCCCACCCACCCTGGAAATAGTTCCTTTATACCTGAGGTTCTGACATCATTTCCTCAAGAGTGCAAGGTGCATATCACTGTCACATCCTCTCTAGCACACTGCACTGACAATATAAGCATACACATTGTATAAGATATATATTTCTATATAACAAACCAATCACACACATGCACACACACACACACACACACACACAAACAAACAAAAAAAAGTAGAGAAACATGTGGAGACTAGTGCAATGTAATGGCTGTGGGGCAGCAGTCTTCCAGGAGTCTTTCTGGAGGCTGAGATGCTTCCCTATTTGCAGACAACTCTCTGCTTTGAGGAAGGAAGTTGCCCATCTTTGGTCCACACTGGTCAGTAGTAAGGAAACCTTCCCCCAGGCCACACTGGACAGTAGGACAAGAACATCTCCCATCCAGGGAGCACTAGCACCACCACCACTACCTCAGAGGTTGCAAAGAAAGCACAGCAGTTGGACCACAGTGGGCTCAGGGAGGGTGAGGATGGTGGAACAGAGGCACACCCAGTCAATTGTTCCACTCCACAATCCATACACCATTCTGGGGGAGCATAGCTCCCCTATGGATGCACCCACAGAGAAGACTGATGACAACTGTCACAAGGGAGGCCCACAGGAAGGAGGCAGAGGACACCACAGGAAAGGAAGCAGCTCCTGGTGGGGGACTCAATATTAGGGGATAGAACTGGGAAAGCTGGGAAAACTGAAGTAAGGTGCCTGCCTGGTGCCATGGCTTGAGGGACAGGAAGCGATCCTCAGGATCACGAGAACAGCTGCAAGGGAGTCTGAGCTGGACGAATTGTCCACCTAGGGACAAATGACTTGGCTCATCATGAGATTAGAGCAGTGCAGGAGGACATTGCAGAGTTGGGAGGGGCCTAAGACAAGTAGCACACACAGTATCCTTCTCAGAGGTGCTGCCTGTCAATGGCATGGGGAGGCGAGGGTAATTAGCACCATGCAGTTTAATGAATGGTTGAAAAATGGTGTGGAGCACAGGGTTTGGCTTCATTGGGGACTGGGGTTCCACCTGAGGGACACCAGCCTATACTGGCAGAATGGTCTGCATCTGTCCAGGAAGGAACAAGTCTTTGAGCAATCGGTTTAAATGCTTCATTGGCAAGCTTTTAAACTAGTCAAAGGGAGGCACTGATAAGCAGCAGGAAAATCCCAGTCTCTCCCTACAAAATAGGGTACTAAATGAGAAAAAGACCAAGGTAGAAAGGTCAGTGGGGGATGCTGCAACAGAAGGTAAAGCCATCAAAAAATGGAGAGCAATGAGTACCAATGCCCGTAGTCTGGGTAACAAGCTTCCTGAATTAGTGGCCTTGATGGAGGAGGAACATCTGGATATCGTGGCAGTCACAGAAACATGGTACACACAAAACCATGAATGGGACGTAAACATACCAGGATACACTATCTACAGGAGGGACAGGGAGGGTAAAGAGGAGGCGGAGTAGCTTTTGCATAAGGGAAGGAATAAAAGCAACAGAACAAAAGGGTAAACAGGGAGGAGGAGAAGAAGCACTGTGGGTAAATTTGGAGACAGACAATGGCACCACAATCCGCACAGGGGTTGTATACAGACCCCCTTCTCAGGGGGAGGAAATGGACAAGGAAATGATAGAAAGTATACTTAGAATGGCAGAAAAAGGGGAGATATTGCTGATGGGTGATCTGAATATGCCAGATGTTAACTGGAGTGCAGTTGCAGCAGCCACTTCAAGAGTGGAGTTATTCTAGATGCCCAACAGGGGCATGCCTTAGACAACTAGTATTGGAGCCCACCAAGAGGGAGCAATATTAGACCTGATTCTCTCAAATGGAGATGGAGAGAGGATCACAGATGTAGAAGTGGTAGCCATCTGGGAACTAGCGACCATCGAACAGTATGGTTCACAATAAACACAGCAATAGAGTCAAGCCATACAAAAGGCAAAAGTACTGGACTTTAGGAGGGCTGACTTTGCTAAAATGGTGAGTGCCTAAGGAATGCACTAGCAAATGGGCAGGAAGGAGGGGTGGAGGAACAATGGGGAATAATAAAACTGCCATCACAGAGGTAACGAGCCTTTGTGTAAGCAAATAAACAAAACAAACGATGTAAGAAACCACTATGGTTCTCAAAGGAAGTGGCAGTGAAGGTTCAAGAGAAAAGAAAGCATTCAGGAAGTACAAGGAATCACAGAAGGAGCAGGACAGAGAACTATATCAGTTAAAGCAAAAGGAGGCTGGGAAGGCAGTCAGAACAGCAAAGGCCCAAACTGAGGAAAAGATAGCCAACTCAGTTAAGAAGGGGGATAAAACCTTTATAGGTACATCGGAAGGGAAGGAAGACCAAGAGAGGATAGTGAGGCTTAATAAAGGGAGGGAGGGTGGGCAGAGGGAGACTGTGAAAGGCAGAGATACTAAACAAATATTTTTGCTCAGTATTTACAAATGAAGAGGGGAGGTACATAAAACAAACAGTAGAAACACTCTGGATACAGAAGTTGATACCAGCCCATTTACAGAAGAAAGGGTTCTGAAAGAACTCTAAAACTGAAGGTGGACAAAGCAATGGGGCCTAATGGGATTCATCCCAGAATTCTAAAAGAACTAAGGGTAGAACTAGTGACACCACTGACTACCCCTTTAACAAATCATGGAGGATGGGGTGGTACCCAAGGACTGTAGGAGGGCAGATGTGATTCCCTTCACAAAAGTGGGAGCAAGGCAGAAGCAGGAAACTACAGACCTGTTAGTTTAACCTCAGTGATAGGGAAAATGATGGAATCACTTCTGAAGGAAAGAACTGTCGAGTATCTAGAGGCCAGAGGGGCACAGGACCCTAGGCAGCATGGATTCACAGCGGGAAGGTCATGCCAGACGAATCTGATAGATTTCTTTGACTGGGTGACCAAAGTAGTAGATCAGGGAGGGGCTGTGGACATGGCCTACCTAGACTTTAGCAAGGCATTTGACACAGTCCCACACAAAAGATTAATATACAAGTTAGCCAGCCTGGGAGTAGGTCCCAAGATGACAGCCTAGGTAAAGAATTGGCTGGAGAATAGGACCCAGAGAGTAATAGTAAATGGAGTCCACTCAGAAGAAAGGGGGGTTACTAGTGGGATACCGCAGGGTTCAGTATTAGGACCGGTCCTCTTCAATGTCTTTATAAGTGACATTGCAGAAGGACTGGAAGGAAAAGTATGTCTCTTTGCAGATGACACAAAGATCTGCAACAGAGTTGATGCACAGGGTGGGGTGGAAAGGATGAGAAGGGACTTGCAAGAGTTAGAGGAATGGTCAAATGTATGGCAGCTTAGATTCAATGCTAAGAAGTGCAAGGTAATGCACTTGGAAACAAAACCCAGGGAAGAGTACACAATGGGGGGTGAGATACTAACAGCAACAAAAATGGAAAGGGACCTGGGGGTAGTCATATCAGATGACCTAAAGGTGGGCAAGTAATGTGAAAGGGCAGCAAGGAGGGCTGGGGGGATACTGGGATGCATAGAGAGAGGCATCACCAGTAGAAAACAGGAAGTTATTATCCCTCTGTACAGACAGCTGGTGAGACCCAATCTGGAGTACTGTGTGCAGTTCTGGAGACCCAATCTCCGCAAAGACATAGACAGGATGGAAGCTGTCCAGAGGAGGGCAACTAAAATGGTGCAGGGTCTGCACCGGAAGACATATAAAGAGAGACGAAAGGAGCTTAATATGTATAGCCTCGAGGAAAGGAGGGAGAGGGGGGGACATGATAGAAACGTTCAAGTACCTCAAGGGAATCAACAAAGTCCAAGAGGGTAGCATCTTTCAAATAAAGAGGTGTGCAAGAACAGGAGGGCACAATTTGAAGATAGAGGGGGGCGGCTCAGAGGTAATTTGAGGAAGTATTTTTTCACAGAGAGGGTTGTGGATGCATGGAACGGCCTTCCGGAGGAGGTTGTGGAGTCAAAATCAGTGGTGGAATTCAAGCATGCATGGGACAGTCATAAGGCCATTCTAGGGGGTGGGGGTAGGAAGAAGTAGGCTGCTGGTTAACTAGGATCTGCAGCTTATCCAGTAGGTAGGGAAATGGGCAGACTGGGTGGGCCAAGCGGTCCTTATCTGCCGTCAAATTCTGTTTCTATGTATGTTGTAAACTTAAAGTATACGTTTGTTTACTTGTTGATTGAGGTTTAAGGAAGTACAACTTAAATTTCTACAGAAAAGATTAACAACAGAGGTCACGTGATGGCGTCCGTCTAGATGGCTGCATGGGCTTGGAGCTCCCCCCTCTCATCGCAGTTTTACTGGTTATTTCTCGGTAATAGCGATCGCTAACCATCAAGATTGTGACCGGAGGTGATTGCCTGCACTGCAAAGTCTTGTTCCTCTCATTGGTCCTGGGAGTTAGCGTGATTTTTGGAAGGGATGGAGGCTGATATGAAGCAGGCCCCAGTCAAGCACACCCTTCCTGCCTCTCCAAACAAGGCCGTGAAAAAGCAGAGGAATCAAGGTCCGGGTAAACCCGAACGGACCGAGGATAAGACACCAGCGGCCCTCCCCCCCTGACCGAGGACAAGTTCATGCAGGAGCTTTGCCCTATCAAAGATATCCTGAAGGACCTTGCAGCTGAATTGAAATCACTTCGGCGGGACCTGTCATCTGTTTCTACTAGGGTGGAGGATGTCGAGGTCAGGGTCTTCTCGATGGAGAAAAGACAAGATAAATCCGAAGAAACTATAGACGACTTGAGACAGCAAATCAGAAAATTACAAAATAAAGCAGAGGACCTTGAGGGATGTAATCGCAGAAATAATCTGCTTATTTTTGGACTGCCTGAGATGGAGGAAGGGCCTGACCTCCTGGCTTTTCTGCAGAAGTTCTTGGTGAAGGTAGTGGGGCCCTCCCCTATAAGCTCTTTATATCATCTGGAGCGTGCCCACCGGTCCCTGTGGCCCAGACCCCCATCAGGTTCCTCTCCATGGCCCATAATTATGAAGTTCCTGAGTTATATTGAGCGCCAGCATGTTTTTATCAAAGCTAGAGAGCTCAAGGAGATCTTTGGCGGGGGCCCAGCGCTACAGACTGCACAGGACCTCCCGAAGAAACAAGGAGAGGAGGGCTGCCTTTCATCCGGTGGTATCTAAACTGATTGCTGCTTCAATCCCCTTCAAGATGGTCTACCCTGCAACCCTGAAGGTTACGATCGGAGGCTCTGTGTTTAGTTTCACATCACCGGAATCGGCCCTGAACGAACTCGCCTCCAGGCTTCCAGATCTATTTAAGAGGGCTGGATGAAGGACTAAATTTTTTCCTGCTCCTGACTAACTATGCTGTCGACTGTATTTGCTTGTTAATAAGCTGATGGTGCTGTTTAGTCAGGGGTTGGGGGGGGATGGCCTAGTCTAGTAGGGGATTCGGTTGTTTGTCTTCCCCTTTTCCTTACGGGGTAAGTCCTTTGAATACTCTCCTGGTGGGCTGATCCTACTTTGCCTTCTCCCTTCCCTCCCTTGCTTGTCCCTTTCCTTACCTGGTTCCTTTCTCTTGGCTGCAGGGCTGGATGGGTGGCCATTGCTTGACTGGGTGGAATCCTTGTGGCGGCACTCCTAGTCAGACTGGTGGGGGGAACTATGTTTTGGGTTGGCATTTCCCTAGGGACTTCCGGGGGGGAGGACGTTTTTGGTCCGTCCGCTTACTGATCCCCTTGGAACGTCACCCCAGTGCTGAGACGACTGCGGATACGAGTCTCCTCACCCGGTACCCTCTACCACTAGGTAGTTCTGCTGAGGGGTAAGTCGGATTGTTTTTCTTGAAATTTTGGTCTGCTCGATGAGTGAAGTGGAGGCACTCTCTTAACTGGGTGGGCGGTGATCCTGTGCCTATCTCGAGGATTCCTCCCGCTGTTGCTCACACCTGGGGTGTTTTCTTGATGTGGCTTGCTATAGCAGGCTTCATTGCTTTTTCCTCCTTTAAAATGGCATATGTATCGCTACAGGGAGCGATTGGTGGGGGGGGGGCTCGAGCCTTTGGATGCCTGTTCGCTGGATGCCTTATTGCGAGCCTGAGGATGGGGGGTTGGCTAACCCCTCCCTGGTGAGAGCACTGATTGGGGTAGTAGTTCTGAGGGTATGGGTACATCTTTGTTGCTTGGATGGTTGTTTGCATGGTTCACCTGGGATTAAGGGGTTCGCAATGGGATTTGGATGGCCAGGGTTGATCTGTTATGCTTTGTTATTACGTTTATTCTGGCCTTCCCTTGTAAATAGTTATTTGGGGTGTTTTGAATTTTCTGTTGGTTTTGTGGGAGGGAGGGTTGGGGGTTTGACTGGTTATTAATGTCGTTTTCAGGATCAGAGTTAAGGTGGGTGGTGGATTTTATTACAAAGTGGTTCCTATGGGATATTTGGGAACAGATTTTGGTGGGGGTTGGATGGGTTGTTGATTGTTTCCTCCTTGCTGGCTCAAGTTTCATGTCTCAAGGGTGTTTATGGTTACGGGGGTTTGAGTTTTATAAAGAAAGTGGGGTTGGGATTGTTTTTGGGGATGGTCTGTTTTGGGTTTAAGTATACTGAAATTAATGGGTATAGCTTGGGGTGCACCCTTTTTCTCCTTATAATTCTATGGTTATTTGGATATTTGAAATTTGTTTACTGTATCTTAAATATTAAGATGTCTTTGAAAATTGCTTCTTGGAATGTACGTGGACTTCGGGACCGGGTCAAGCGTCTTCAGATGTTTCGACACTGTTCATTAATGCGAATTGACATTCTTTTTCTCCAGGAGACACACCTCACTCAGGCTGATATTAAATTATTATCTCGATCAGGTTTTTCTTATCCTTATCTGGCGGGTAACTCCTGTTATAGTAGGGGGGTTGCAGTTCTCATTAAAAAACAGGTTCTATTTACTATGGAGAAGACTGTGGTGGATGTGGAAGGGAGATTTATCTTGATTCAAGGAACTCTCAACGGTGAGAATGTTGTCCTAGGATCTATATATGGCCCAGTCGGAGGAGATTCCGGTTTTTTTAGGTCTCTTACTGAGAAACTGATTAGATTCCTCCCAGGTCAATTTATACTAGGTGGTGACTGGAATCTTCCATGCTCGTTGATCTTAGATAGAGAGCCCCAGGATAATCGCCCACCTTCTCCAGCCCACAGAGCCTTTTCAGATTTGAGATCACTACTAGGTTTATGTGATCCCTGGAGGCTTGCTAACCCCTCTCTCCGGGCTTTTACTTTTGTCTCTCAATCTCATGCTACCAAATCTCGTCTGGATATGATTTTGATTAGTGGCTCTTTTCTTTCAAGCCTGGGCCTATCTGGTATTGACCCAATTATTCTTTCTGACCATGCGGTTGTCTGGATTAAGCTATCCCTTACCCCTGAATACTCTCGGGATTCGGTTTGGAGGCTGAACACACAGCTCTTAAAGGACCCGCAGACTGTCTCTAATATAAGCTCCTTGATATCAATATTTTTGGCAGAGAATCTCAACTCAGTTTCTAGATTCGATTTGGTCTGGTCTGCTCTTAAGTGTTTTCTCAGGGGCGAGTTTATTAAAACAGCTTCCTTTAACAAGAAAAAAGGGCTTGCTGACTCCTTAATTTTGATGGGTAGAATTCGGGAGATGGAGACTAAATACCTTTCAACTTCCTCCCTAACTGATCTTAAGCAATTTTTGGCAGTTAAAGATGAATATATGGATCTCTTAAGGGAGAAAACGGAGTATGCTCTTCTTAAGACTCAAGCGAAGTATCTTGACCAGGGGGAAAAGTCTGGTAAGCTCTTGGCACAACGTCTTTGGGCACTTGAGAGTTCTAGGCTTATTCCTTCTCTGGTTTCCCCCTCTGGGGAAGTTGTTACTGCGCCCCGGAAAATTGCCCACATTTTTGAAGAGTTCTACTTGGGTCTGTACAGTGTCGGGGGTGACCTGCTCTGATTTAGACAGCTATTTGGAGAGATTGACATTCCCTGCTTATCCGAAACTCAGGGGCTATTTTGCTAGCCCCATTTTGGAAGATGAAATTGAGAGGGCTATTGCTTCCTTCATTCCTGATCGCACGCCGGGGCCTGATGGGTTTCAGCAAATTTTATAAGACTTTTGTTAAGGATCTGGCACCCACTCTCCTCAAGCTGTATGATTATCTGGCTGTAGCCTCGGATGTAGACCCCTCGCTGTTTGAGGCAACTATTGTCTTAATTCCCAAGCCTGACAAGGTTCTTACTGATCCAGCTAGTTACAGACCTATCTCACTTCAGAACTATGATATGAAGATCCTTGCTAAAATCTTAGCTGAACGCATTAAGAGGGTATGGTCTGAACTGCTGAGTCCTGAACAGGCTGGATTTATGCCTGGCAGATCTGCGGCTGACCGTCTGAGGACCCTCTCGCATATCTCACAGTATGGCCAATCCCTCTCGTATCCGGCGGTTTTGGTTTCTCTTGATGCCGAAAAGGCATTTGATCGAGTGGACTGGGAGTTTCTTTGGGCTGTGCTGGAGAAGATGGGCTTCCCGTCTGCTTTTGTTAATAGGATCCGGGTGTTTTACAGTTGTCCTTCTGCTAGAATATATTGTAATGGGGTATTTTCCTCTCTCTTCCGTCTATATGCAGGTACCAGACAGGGCTGTCCTCTCTCGCCCCTCTTATTCAATTTGTACCTGGAACCTTTACTTAGAAAGATTAAGGCATCGGCCCAGATCAGAGGAATTACTTTATACCAAAAGGAGTTGGTCCTCTCAGCATATGCTGATGACATCCTTCTGCATCTGATGGATCCGGCTGATTCTTTGAGGGCGGTGTTAGGTCTTATTGAGAGGTTTGGGGTCTTTTCGGGGTACAGGCTGAATGTTTCTAAATCTGAAATTTTCCTTCTTAATGTTCATAAACAAGGCTGAGTTCTCCTCCTTTGGTATGAAGTGGCCCCTAGATACATTAAATATTTAGGATCTTTTTCCACTGATCCTTTGCTTTTGAAGGAATTAAACTTGGACAGGCTCAAAGATTCAGTTTCAAGGACCTGCAACGTTGGTCAGCCTCCTCCCATTTCACTCTGGGGTCGGATTAATGTTCTCAAATGAATGTCCTTCCCAGAGTGTTCTAGCCACTGAATCTGGTTAATCTCAGGCTTCCCATTTCTTATATTCAGCAGTTTCACATGCTTTTTTCTCAATTTATTTGGTCTAAGAGGGCAGTTAGGCGTTCTTATGGTAAACTATCTCTTTCCAAAGATAGAGGAGGTCTCAGACTACCCAACCTCCTGTTGTACTACTGGGCTGCACACCTCTCTAAATTGGGAAGATGGTTCTCTGCCGAACCGGATGTATCTTGTCCTATCTGGCTTCAACTGGAACGTCTTTCCCTCTCTGTAATTAAATTCGATAAATATGCTCTCTTTTATCTACCCCCGAGATTACTTGCTAAATGGATCCCGGATAATGTTATAAGGACTGCTATTGCGGTGTTTTGGCATTGCTTAAAGTATTTTCATATTTCTCCCACTTCAGATTTGGGGCAGCCGGTTGTTGCTAATCCTAATATTAAACTGGGCAACTCATGGGTTAGTCCAGACTGGCTACCACAAATTGGGGAGGCTAGTTTGGGAAACTTCTTTAATATTAACTCCCTTCTTTCTTCTAGTGATATCCTTGAGAGGTTTGCATTCCTAGTAGGTCTATTTTCAAGGTTTACCAGTTGAGACACTTAATTAACCAGAGATTTGGTTCTGCTCCTAGGGACTCGGTAGTCTCTCCTTTCTCTCTGATGTGATTAGACTTGCTTCCCAGTCTCATTCTATTTCTTTGATATATTTCTTCCTTCTGGACTATAATTTACCTGAGGGTGTTGTTGGTTCGGATGTTTGGACTCATCTTTTGCCCGGGTATTCTTTTGACTGGCCTGGGGTTTGGAGTGACCTTCACAGGTACCATACTCAGGATAGGTTTCGGGCTAACGCAGTATTACATTGTTAATAATTTATATCATGCCCCAGCTAAGCTATTTCAGTTTAAGAGGGTATCTCACCCTACCTGTTTCAGATGTTTGCATGGGGATGGCAATATTGTTCATATATTTTGGGACTGCCCTAAAGTGGCTCCGTTGTGGTCTCAGGTTAAGAACTATCTTGATCCTTTACTAGGCCTGTCTGGCTTTTTCAGTCCTGAGGTGTGTGTTCTTGGGGACCTTTCTCGGGTTGACAGTGTTGAACGAAGATATCACATGGCTATGGTGGCTATGGTTGTTAAAAAAATGGTGCTAAGACACTGGACGGATCAGCTGGTTCTGTCCTTTGCCGATTGGCTAACTGAAATTTTATCGTATCTCCAATCGGAAAAACTTGCTGCTAGTCTCAGAGGGCGTTTAGATCTGTTTCAGAGGAGATGGGGTAAGCTCCAGGCCTTGTGTCTGACTTAAATTGGTTTTCCTTTACTATGACCCGATCCCTTATGTCCACATTTACTTTTGTACTTTTCCTCTGTCAGTTTAAGCACAATAAGTCTTTTTCTACCTGAAGTGGCTATACTTATGACTGTTACCTATTATGATTTCTGATCTATTGATAGCCGATGTTTATTTTATAACTGTAGAGTTGTATGGTGGGTGCACCCTAAGGGGGACGGGATTTGGGTTGAGGAGGGGGCTTTCAGGGGGGTTCTTTTATTAGGTCTTTGTGGTTCATGTTGTTGTTGGTCTTGTTGAGGGTCTTTTGGAGGGGTGGATGTGTTTGAATATCTTTTTTGGGGACATGCTTCTGTGGGATGGGGTGGTGGGGATGATGTTTTTGTTGTTGTTTGTTTATATTGTTTGTTTTATTGCAATAATGTTTTTCCCGACATATTTGGGATACTGTTTTTCTTTTGTATTCTTAAATCAATAAAATTTAAATTTCAAAAAAAAAAAGAAAAGATTAACAATTGTATAAAAGGCACAAACGGTGTCTAAAAGGAAAGAAAAAGATTCCTAAGTAGAAAGAGACAACATCAGTTCTAAGGAGCTCATTCTTAAATGTCAGGTCAGATTTGAAGTGTCTGACAGTTAATGGCAAGGAGTTCCATAGTTTTGGGGTGGACACTGCAAATGTTTGTTCACCCATCTTAGTGGTACATTTAGGTGTACCAAGGAATGACTTTTCTGTAGATCTCAGTGGGTAACTCTGATGTGCAGGGTTTATTAAGCTTGCCAGAGTTGCTGGTGTTCCAGTTTTGATGATACTGTCAATTGTGCATCTCGCGGTATAGATACGGTATGAGGCAGGAGAGAGCCAGCCCAGACAGGAGTAAAGTAAGCAGTGGTGGGTGTGCCTAGGTACTGATAGTGCAAAGCGGCATATGCTATTATAGCAAGCATCCCACTTTTACAATAGTCCTTGGTTCGTGTCTTTATAAGAAGTGATGCCATATTTCAGGCTTGGTCCAAGCACCTCATGTGCGATCGTTAGTTTCACCACTGAGTTTAGAGATGCTCTGACTTTGTAGATCAGCCCCAGCTTTATATTAACCGCTTTGCATATATTTGTGTTATGCAGCCTGAAATCCAGTGAGGGGTCGAGAGTTATACCCAGGTACTTGAAAGTGTACCATTTCCAGCAGCATACCGTCTGTGCCATGGATTGCCAGGGCTGCAGAGCTGCCTTTGACCCTAGGTGCTGATCCAAACAGCATTGATATAGTTTTTTTGGTATTCAGTAGCACTATGTTTTGAACTAGCCATGTATGTAGATAGACAAAGTCCAGCTCAAGTGTGGAGTTAATAGTGGCGATGTCTTTGGCACTGGTGTATAACACCATATCATCTGCACATAGGATGATGGAGGTTGTGCTAGACATTTGTGGCAACCCATTCACAAACAGTGAGAAGAGCAGTGGGATGAGAATTGATCCTTGTGGTACCCCAATGCTGGTAGGAGATAAATCGGATTTGCATTTGTCAATGTGTACAAACTGCATCTGTCAAGAGAGGTAACTGTTGAACCATGTAGTGGAGCCTTGAGAAAAGCCAAGAGAGGCCAGTGTATTTAGTAGCAAAGCGTGATTCACCAAGTCGAACACTTTTGTTAAGTCCACAAAAACTGCTACTATGCAGAACCCTTTATCCATGGATAGTTGGATGTTATTTGTGAGTTTAATGAGTGCTGTCGTTGTGCTGTGCCCCTTCCTAAACCCATGTTGAGCAGAGGTGAGTAGGTTGTTTTGCTGTATGTAGTCCGTGACCTGGGCGGCTACTATTTTTTCAATAATTTTATTTATTGCAGATAATATTGCAATTGGATGATAGTTGTTCACGTCCTTTGTGTCCCCTTTCTTGTGGATGGCGACAACTCGAGCTACCTTCCAGAGTGATGGTACTTCCTGCATACTGAGTGACAGGTTGTAGATCCAGGCGACTGGTACAGCTATGACATTGGAGTGTTCTTGACCACAATTGTTCTACCCTTATCAGCACGTTTAATTATGATCAATGAATCTTGGGCAAGTTGTTGTAATGCCAGTTTTTCACAGTAGGAACAAACATAATACCTATTTATTGGAGTGTTCAAATGTCTCTATGTCCAATTCACATTTCTTCAAAAATGCATTTACTCCTGGACAGTGGGACGGACAGTACAGTGACTTAGATTTCACTGCAGACTGACTCTCAACAATTTGAGCACTTTGTGTCTGGTCTGATGAAACACTGTCTGTAGAATGCGTACTTCTCAGTGTCAATGTCCTTGCAAATCTATACAGATCCACAACCATCCCTAAAAAATCCAGTTTGACTGTCAGAAACATAGAATTTGCTGGCACATAAGGACCACTTGGCCCATCTAGTCTGCACATATTTTTCTGCCTACAGTATGCTATCAACACAGATCCTGCTTGATCTCTAGCCTATTCACCTCCTTCCCTTTCCCTAAGATTCCCTTATGCCTATCTCATGCATTCTTGAACCCACCACTGTTTTCATCCCCACCACCTCCACTGAAAGACTTTTTCAGGAATCCACCACTCTTTCTGTGAAGAAGTACTTCCTCACATCTCTCCTGAATCTACCCCCATGACTTCTTTTCATGTCCCCTTGTCCTTGAGCATGTTTGTTTTCTGAAAAATACTTCCCTCTTGTACCTTGTTTACCCCTGTGAAGTATTTACAGGTCTCTTATCATATCCCTCCTCTCTCTCCTCTCTTCTAGCATGTACATATTTATGTCTTCCAATCTCTCCTCATATGGATTCTGATGCAGCTCCTGTACCATTTTAGTTGCCCTCTTCTGGACTGCTTCCACTCTTTCTGTCCTTTCTGAGATGTGGTCTCCAGAACTGGACACAGTACTCTAGGTGGAGTTTTACTAGTGATCGATACAGAGGCAACACCATCACCCTCTTTCTGCTGGTGATACCCCTCCCTATGCACCTCAGCATCCAACTTGCCCTCTCAACTGCCTTGTTGTACTGCCTGGCCACTTTCAGGCCATCTGATATGATTACCACCAGGTCTCTGTCCTGCTTGGTGGTTGTCAGTACCATCCCCCCTTTAGTACTTTGTCCCTTTGTTTCTGTACCCTAATTGCATTATTTTGCACTTTTTCACATTGAAACCCAGCTGCCATACCCTTGATCACTCCATGAGGTATCTCAGGTTGCTGCTCATCCTTTCCAACCCCCCAGGTGTCTACCATATTGCAGAGTTTCTTGTCATCCACAAAGAGGCAAACCTTCCCTTCCAGCTTCTCTACAATGCCACTTATAAAGACATTAAAGAGGACTGGGCCTAGCACTGATCCCTGAAGCACCCCACCCACACCACCCTCCCTTCATCTGAGTGAACTCTGTTTACCACCACCCTCAGCTACCTATACCTAACCAATTTCTTACCCAGTTTACCACCTTTGGACCCACTTCTAAGCTACCAACCATGCTTACTAGCCACCTATGTGGAATGGTGTTAAATGCCTCAGTGAAATCTAGGTAGGCTACATCTACCACTCTACCCTGATCTAGCTTCTTGGTCACCCAGCCAAAGAACTCTATCAGGTTCATTTGACATGACCTCACACCCCCACCACCACCACCATGAATTCATTCTGCCTCAGGTCTTGTAACCCCTTGGATTCAATATATGCTATAATACTTTCTTTCAGCAGTGATTCCATTAGCTTTCCCATCACCGCACCGAAGTCAGGCTCACTATCCTATAATTGTCAACCTCTTCCCTGAAGGGAAAAAGAGAGCCCCTTATTCAGGACAGACTCTTCTGTAGCTGACAGTGTTCTATGTGATATATTCATGACTGAGGATTTATTCACATCAAACATAGGGGGCTGTCCTGAGGCACTCCATGATGTTGCATCCAGCGCTCTTACTATATATTCCCATTATCAACTAGATTTTGGGGCAGGATTTTTAGTATCTGCCTCTATCTCTGACTCTTACATTGGGAGCAAAACACAGGAGTTAGGCAGTCCTATTGGATATACCTTCAGGGGCCCTGAAAAGGTTTGGGACTCAATAAAAATAATGATTTAGCTTCATTTTCGTAAACAAGGAAAAGCTCTCTTTTATGCTGTTGTACTGTATCATTGACAGTTGTATGGAATTTGACAAGAATCTTTTTCTTTGACATTGGTGAATGGATGTTTCTAAAATCGTAGAGCTAGTATTTGTTTGGGGTTAGTACAACATCCTTTACACAATTGTAGGCAATTGATGTGAACATATTAGAGTGATTGTTTCTAAGATGCGAATTTAAGCCCCCCAAATGGGCTTACCTGTGAAGCACTGCTGCTCCGGTGCACCCCTGTAGTGCAGATCCTATGGCTCAAGGTGGCCGTTGCCCATGGCAACCTCTTAATGGTGCTGCTTGCAACTGATTTCCAAGTTGTCTCAGCCTTTTCAGGCCTGGGCCAAGTGTTGGGATGCGTCTGTGCCTCTGGGGTTGGAGGGAGTTGTCTCGGGTACAATTTTGGGGATGGCTGGGCTCAGGACAGCTCTGGTTTTAAATAATTAATATATTGTAAATACAGATGGCGGGACAGTATGCACAGCACATGTGCAGCTGCTGAGGGTACAAGATTTAAAGGAGTGGCTGCTCCTTTTGTTTAGAGTAGTTCGATGCTGGCTGGCACTGCAGGAAGAGATGCAGTAAATATTATTTGTGGAACAGTAAGTCCCAGAAGTCTTGAAGAGATGGAAATATTTGGCGCCTAGTGTTCAGTCCATGATTTGACCACAGGGTTTTGGCAGCAGGGATGGAGAGAGGATATAAAGGAGAGAGCTGAAAGAGAGATATGAGAGGGATACCAGGATAGGAGGTCAGAGGAGGGTGTTCTGTCCACTTGGTCATGCGGCCGGGTGCTTGTTTTTTGTGTTGGGCTGCCGAGTGTAGTTGGGGAAAAGGATGTGGTGGTGGCTATCTGTTTGGGAGCCTTGTGTGAGGCCAGTCTGCAGCTTTGGTCCCTTGAAACGGACATAGAGAGGAAAGAGGCTGCCTGTAAGGGAGCATAGAAACATAGAATGTGATGGCAGATAAGGACCGCTTAGCCCACCTAGTCTGCCCATTTTCCTACCTAACAGATAAGCTGCAGATCCTAGTTAACCAACAGCTTACTTCCTCCTACCCCCCACTAGGACTGCCTTATGTCTGTCCCATGCATTCTTGAATTCCCCCACTGTTCTTGACTCCATGACCTCCTCAGGGAGGCTGTTCCATGCATCCACAACCCTCTCTGTGAAAAAA
The DNA here is from genome assembly GCA_016271365.2 of Neoceratodus forsteri. Taxonomy (NCBI): domain Eukaryota; kingdom Metazoa; phylum Chordata; order Ceratodontiformes; family Ceratodontidae; genus Neoceratodus; species Neoceratodus forsteri. Next base: position 958,170,932 of record CM028135.1, on the reverse strand, counting down.
TACTTCCTCACATTACCTCTGAGCTGTCCCCCCTCTATCTTCAAATTGTGGCCACTTGCTCTTGCACATCTCTTTTTCTGAAAGATGCTACCCTTTTGGACTTTGTTGATTCCCTTGAGGTACTTGAAAGTTTCTATCATGCCCCCTCTCTCCCTTCTTTCCTCAAGGGTATACATATTAAGCTCCTTTAATCTTTCTTTGTATGTCTTCTGGTGCAGACCCTGCACCATTTTGGTTTCCCTCCTCTGGACAGCCTCCATTCTGTCTATATCTTTGCAGAGATGGGGTCTCCAGAACTGCACACAGTACTCCAGATGGGGTCTCACCAACTGTCTGTGCAGAGGGATAACAACTTCCTGTTTTCTACTATTGATGCCTCTCCCTATGCATCCCAGTATCTCCCCAGCCTTCCTCACTGCCTTCTCACATTGCTTGCCCACCTTTAGGTCATCTGATATAATTACCCCCAGTTCCCTTTCCATTTTTACTGTTGTCAGTATCTCACCCCCACTGTGTACTCTTCTCCTGGGTTTTTGTTTCCCAGGTGTATTACCTTGCACTTCTTTGCATTGAATCTGAGCTGCCATACATCTGACCATTCCTCCAACCTCGCCAAGTCCCTTCTCATCCTTTCCACTCCATCTTGTGTATCAACCCTGTTGCAGATCTTTGTGTTGTCTGCAAAGAGACATACTTTTCCTTCTAGTTCCTCTGTAATGTCACTTATAAAGACATTAAAAAGGACCGGTCCTAGTACTGAACCCTGCAGTACCCCACTAGTAATCCTCCTTTCTTCACTGTGGACTCCATTTACTATTACCCTTTGCGTCCTGTTGTCTAGCCAATTTTATATCCAGGCTACCACCTTGGGACCCACTCCAAGGCTGGCTAACTTGTGTACTAATCTTTTGTGAGGGACTGTATCAAATGCCTTGCTAAAATCCAGGTAGGCCATGTCCACAGCCCCTCCCTGGTCTAGCAGGTCAAGGAGACAGAGACATGAGGTAAGGGAGTAGTAGTGGTGGTGAGCCAGGGGTCTGGGTTGTCCCATGGTCCAAGTCTATCCCTCTGGCTGGGGCTGTCATTCCTGGGCTCAGTGCCATGAAGGAGCCAGCACTGAGAGTGGCTGTGGGTGTGGGCAGCCACTCCTTGGAAGTTTGGACTCAGTGGACATAGAATGAGGAGTGGACAGAGTGAGGGGTCCGTAGTTGGGCTGGTCATCCCTTAAAAGGTCCATGCTCCTCATGGAAGAGGAGAAAGGAGAAGATGGGAACTGTTCTGCATGTGTTTAGGGCCTGATTTGGCCACAAGTTTTGCTGCCTGCGATTGGACTATAGCTCCCTAGGCTAGAGGTAGCCGACTGGAATGTAGCTTCTGATGTGACCCCTTCAGTCCAGAGCACCATTAACTTTGATGTGACCTTTTTGGTCCAGAACATCTATTGAGCTTCTAATGTGACCACATGGTCCAGAGTACCTACTTTGTGTTTTATTGCTCCATGGAGTGACTGTCTCTGTTTTATCATCTGTTCATGAAATGGGATCCCCTGTTTTTGCAGTTCTGGCATATGCCCCCTGTTTTCTGGATGAACTGGTTTGCTGCTAAAAAAGAGTCTGCCTCCGCAGCCAGCACCCAGTGTATGAACATATGAACATAAGAACATTGCAAGCAGAAAAAGCCCAACTGGTCTATCAAGTCTGCTCGAGTCTGCAGCTAGCACCCTCATTTTGCAGCTGCCCCACCCCTTCCCCATTGTCCTGTCCCACCCTCTTTTGAATCCATCCACTGATTTATATGCCACCACATCTGCTGGCAGTGCATTCCACTGTGCCACCACCCTTTCCGTAAAGAAATGCCTCCTCATTTCCCTCCTGAATCTCCCCCCTCCAGCCTCACGCCATGACCTGTACTGTCCCTTCCCACACTCACTCTGAACAGCCCCCTCTTTGCTTGCTTGGATTATCCCCTTCATGTACTTGAAGGTCTTTATCATGTCCCCCCTGCTTCTCCTGTTCTCCAATGAATACATGTCTAACTCTGCCAGTCTGGCCTCATAAGGCAACTCACCCAGACCTTGGATCATTTTTGTTGCCCTGTGTTGCACCCCCTCCAGCAGTCTAATGTCTTTCTGCAGGTACGGTTGCCAGTACTGCATGCAGTATTCTAGGTGTGGTCTGACCAAGGATCTGTACAACAGCAGAATCACCTCCCTACTCCTTCAAGTTATACGCCAGGCAATGCAGCCCAGCATCTTGTTGGCCCTTGTTAATGCCCTCCTGCATTGTGCTGAGTTGTTCATTGCTCCCATTCTGAGCACGCCCAGATCTTTCTTTTTCTCTGTTACTGCTAGCTGCAACCCCCCCCCCGATAGTAGCTTCTCCTTGGGTTATGTGATCTGAAGTGCAGCACCTTACACTTTTTGTTGTTAAACCCGAGTTGCCAGGTGTCAGACCATGCCTTAAGTCTTATCTTATCTTATTGGTGTAACCAGAAAACAGACTGATCTTGCTGCTGATGCTTTCCAAGATGTCTGCAATGAAAGTTCCAAACAGCACCGGCCTCTATGGAACCCCTCTCATCACTAGCTTAGGGGATGAAAATCCACTCTACCACTACCCTCTGTTGCCTACCCTGTAGCCAGTTCTCCACCCACATTCATAAGTTTTGCCCCACCCCCGTGCCCTTTAGTTTACAGCCTAGTCTCCGATGTGGTACCTAGTTGAAGGCCTTGCTGAAGTCAAGGTACAGGACATCCAACGCATGGCCACCATCAACTTGCCTAGTCGCCCAGTCATAGTATTCTACTAGGATGGTCTGGCATGATCTACCCTTTCTGAAGCCATGCTGCTTGAGGTGAGGTGAGAGACATGGTGAGGTGAGAGACATGAGGTGAGGTGGTTGTGGTGGTGGGCCAGTGGGCCGGGACACTCCCTGGTTCTAGTCTACCCCTCTGTCTGGGAATGTTATTCTTGGGCTCTGTGCCCCGAAGGAGTCAGTGCTGAGGGTGGCTGTGGATGTGGGTACAGTAGCTGCCCCTTGGAGGTTTGGCTCAGTGGACATAGAAGGAGGAGTGGACAGATTGAGGGGTACCGTAGGTGGGCTGGCCATCCCTCAAATGGTCTGTGCTCATCATGGAAAGGGAGCAAGGAAAAGATGGGAACTGTGCTGCTTGTGTTTAGGGTCTGATTCAGCAACAAGTTTTGCTGCCTGGACTGTAGCTGCCAAGACTAGAGGTAGCGGCCTCGAATGTAGCTTCTGAAGTGACCTGCTCAATCTAGAGTACCACTAGCTTCAATATGACCATTTCAGTCCAGAGCGTCCATTGAGTGTCTAATGTCACCACATGGTCCAGAGCACCTATTATGTGTTTTATTGCTCCATGGAGTGACTGTTCATGTTTTATCAACTATTCGTTAAATGGGATCTCCTGTTTTTGAAGTTCTGACATTTGCCTCCTGTTTTCTGGATGAACTGTTTTGCTACAAAAAAAACAAAGTTTGCCTCCACAGCCAGTTCCCAGTGTGTTCCAGGGTGTGATCTCAAAAAACCAGCGCACCACTGAGGAGAACATCAAGAGGCCCATAGGCAGAGGATTGCATCATAAACTGGGGAGTCAGAAGGAAGGCTGTCACTGTATGACAGTTTCCCAGTATCAGAAGTCATGGTATCAATGCTGTGGACAGTTTCAGATACCATCAGTGGGTTCATGGTATGCCACTGTTTTCAGGTATTTTAATTAATTCTGAGTTTTTTTTTTATCTGTGCCTACTCTTCCTGATAGAACAGTTGAAGTAAATGTACAAAAATGACTATCGCTGTATTACTGTGTTATGATAACCATGACATTGCATGGGACTGCCACCTTACTGTCATAATCATACTCCAACAATCCCTATTCCATTATCAAATGTACATCTTGTTTGTGACCATGTAACAAAACTACAATACTACTGTTATAGGCTTGCTAGCTATAGACTGCATGACTTTGTAAAAAAAAATAAATCAATTGTATTGCCAGCAACCCTTGCCTTTATTTTTGCAAATAACTAAGTTAAACAAGATGCTATCGTTACATGATACTTTTCAATTGTTACATTTGTACATAGAGACTTCAACAAATATATGCAATGTGCACGTTATTAAGCTACCACAGTGACTGTGTGCGCAATGTTCAAACTAAAATGACTATGTGTTTAACTAAGGCCCTGTTCGCACTACAGCACGGTAAGGAGAAATGTTTTTTAAAACAAATTAAGCCTTACCATGCTTCAGCGCTCACACTGTCCAATCTGTTTTTGGAACCATTTCGAATGAATCATGCTGTTTAGTTCAGACTTCTGCACTATACCGGGTCAGTGTGGCATGGTGCGCTAGCGTGTTTCAGCCAAACTGCATACCAGCATGCAATGCTCCTAGCACAGGGCAGGGACAACACAGATCCACCAAACATGGAATCAAGTCCACACTGGGTAAAAACGATTTCCTCACTCAAACGTTTTACTGAACCATGCTATAGCCTAGGTCCAATCAGGGTTTTAGCATGGTTAATTAAAACGTGTCCCAAAGTGAGTTAGATGTGGATGCAAAAGGTGCTGGCATGGATCTGAAATGATTCAATGCCCCAGAACCGTTTCAGATCGCCCAGTGTAAACGGGACCTGAACTTACTATAATGACTGTGTGTGCAATGTGCAAAGTAAAGGGACTATATGTATAACATGCAGACTAAGTGACTGTGTGAGAATATGCAAACCAAAGTGACTATGTGTGTGTAACTAAACTTACTAAAATAACTATATGTGCAATGTGCAAAGTAAAGGGACTATATGTACAACATGCAAACTAAAGTGACTATATGACTATGCAAACTATAGTGACTGTGTGCATTGTTCATTTCAACATAAAGTGGCGATGAATTATTAAACTGTGACTTCAGTAAACTGCTTTGCACTAGTAACACCCCTGTTGTCAGTATTCAACTAATACAAATGTGCAGTTTAAAACTTTCCAAAAATATTTAGCCTAGAGTTGACACGTTTCTTAAATTCCCTGGCTATGTCAGTCAAATCCAGATCCACAGTCCTTGTCCTATGGATGTGAAGGACAGCTATACTACTGTATTTAGTCTGCTTGCAATTATGGTGGATCTCAAATATGTTTTTAGTCACCAAAGAGCTAAAAAGGAGCTTTCAGTTGTTGCCATTGAGGATGGGGTTGTTCTCTGAATTTGAATACGCTTCAGGACCTCAGAGTACAGATATTTGGCATCACCAAGCTGTAGCATACTTTGAGGAAGTTCTTCAACTGTGGAAACTTTTCCTTTCCCTCAGTTTATTTCTGCCAGCATTAGCAGCTGCACTCTGAATCTCTGTGTGTCAGTGTCCAGTGAATGATGCTAGACTATGTTCAATAGTATCGAGCTCTACTGGTTCACCATTTGCCTGTTTCAGAAGGGGGTCTTCAGTTTTCATGAAAATGTCAAAACACTGCTGCTCAAATCTGGATTTGACAGATGTTGTTAAGGTATCCAGAAACTCTATGTAAATTAGATGAAAGTAGTTGTGTGGGTCTTTAAAAGAAAGAGGAGTTGACCCATTGTCTAAGCATCTAGTTGGCCTTTTGGAACACTGGACCACCGGATCAGAAATCTGCAATTGTGTTATGTTGTATTCATGACACTCCAGACATTACCTCATGGGGTTCTCAACCCACAGGTTAGTGATGCACATGTGACCCAGATCAAATTTCACAGCATAGCCTGGTCCCAGGAGTCCACATTCTCCAGTTTCAACCTTGCATCTGAAGAGGCTACAAGCACTCCAGGAGTTCCTGTTAACTACTTATCTAAGGTAGAACAATAGTGTCTAGGATTGTGTGGCTCCCACAGCAACTTAAATAATTGGATTAACTGAAAAATGTGTTAAACTGTCTGGCTCTCAGTGGCCACAGTAGCAGATTGGATTGTTTAAAGAATGCAGCTGGTTTGTTCAGTGCTTAATTGAGCTTTTTTTTTTATTAGTGCCTTTGTTTCAATTAGAAAAGAGAAGCTTGAAACCCAGGACTGCAGTAATTTTAAACAGCTTGTTACTGGTTCTTTAGTACAGTAGAAGAGAGCATCCTTAACACACAGGGATGCAGAAAAGGATTATATAGATACATAGATACATAGACAGTGTCGGCAGATAAGGGCCTATGACCCACCCAGTCTGCCCATTTGAGCTTGTAAGTTCAGTTTGTTTTCCTAGAAGTCTGTTGCCCCTTACCCCTGACCTCCAGAATTCCTTTATGTCTATCCCATGCATTCTTAAATCCCGTGATTGTTTCAGCCCCCACCACTTCCTCTGGCAGGGTGTTCCACTTGTCCACCACCCGTTCTGTGAAGAAATTCTTTTCATGTTTCCTCTGAATCGTCTCTCCAACTTCATCCCATGCCCTCTAGTCCTGGAACATCTTTTTCACTTAAAAATAGTGTTTTCCTGCACCCTGTACCTCCCTGTAAGATACTTGTATGTCTCTATCATATCCCATCTCTCCCTCCTCTCCTCCAGGGAGTACATGTTCAGTTCCTTCAACCTGTCTTCATAGGACTTGTGATGCAATCCATGCACCATCTTTGTTGCCCTCCTCTGTTCCTTCTCTACCCTGTCTATGTCCTTACGTAGGTATGGTCTCCAGAACTGTACACTGTACTCCAGGTGGGGCCTCACTAGTGTCTTGTATAGCGGAATTATGACCTCCCTTTTCCTGCTGGTGATGCCCCTGCCTATACATCCCAGCATCCTATTTGCTTTACCTGCTGCCTTGTCACACTGTTTTCCTACCTTGAGGTCATCAGAGATGATAACCCCAAGATCCCTTTCCTGCTTGGTGCATGCTATATCCTCACCCCCCCCCAAACTGATATATTGTGCCAGGGTTTTTGTGCCCCATATGCATTATCTTTCACTTCTTTGTATTGAATTTCAACTGCCAAACCCCTGACCATTCTTCAAGTTTCTGCAGGTCGCTTCTCATTCTGTCTACAACCTCTGGTGTGTCTACTCTGTTACAGAGCTTTGTGTCATCAGCGAACAGTGAAATTCTGCCTTCTAGGTCCTGTGCCATGTCACTGATGAAGATGTTGAATAGGACCGTCCCAGCACTGATCCCTGTGGTACCCCACTGGTCACTCTTCCTCTGTGGAGTGACAGCCATTTACCACCACCCTCTGTGTCCTGCCACCCAGCCAGTTACCTACCCACCACACTACTGTCCTGCCCACACCCATATTCCCCAGTTTGTGTAATAGTCTTCTATACGGCACAGTGTCAAAGGCCTTGCTGAAGTCCAGATAGGCCATGTCCACTGCCCTCCCCTGATCTACCTCCCTAATCACCCAGTCAAAAAATTCAATGAGGTTGGTCTGACATGACCTCCCCCTGGTGAAACCATGCTGCCTTGGGTCCTGTAGTCCATTGACAACCAGTTGTTCCACCAATCTCTCCTTCAGTAGTGCTTCCATGATCTTCCCCACTACCGAGGTGAGGCTGACTGGTCTGTAGTTCCCTGCTTCCTCTTTGTTCCCACTTTTGTATAAGGGGACTACATCTGCTGTCCTCCAGTCTTTGGGTACCTCCCCTGTTTCCAGTGATCGGCTAAACAGGATAGCCAGAGGTTCAGCCACCACCTCTCTTAGTTCTTTAGAGACCCTGGGGTGCACCCCATCTGGCCCCATTGCTTTATCAACTCTTATTACTTCCAGTTCCTTCAGGACCCTTTCTCGTGTAAAGGGACTTGTGTCCATTTCTGCACCATTCTCACCCCTGTACTCCCTTCAGACCCATTACCCTCCTCTTCCTCAGTAAAGACTGAGCAGAAATACCTGTTCAATATGTCAGCTTCACAATTGTCATCCTCCACGCGGCCCCCATCCTCCCCCTTCAGTCTCACTATCCCTCCCTTGTCTTTCTTTTTTCACTTATGTACCTGTAAAAGGTTTTGTCCCCTCTACCCACTGATTTTGCAGTGTGTTCTTCTGTCTGAGCTTTGGCTTCCCTTACTGACCTCCCTGCCTCCCTCTGCTTCTCCTGGTACTTCTCCCTATCCCCTTCTGCCTGTGTCTTTTTGTATTGCCTGAATGCAATCTTTTTGGCTTTCACTTTTGCTACCTCTTTGGAAACCATAATGGTCTCCTCTTCCTTTTCCTCTTGCTAACCTGCTTAATACATAATTCTGTTGTTCTTGTAATCCCCATTTTAAATACTGCCCACTGTTCCTCAACCCCTGATTCCTGTCCCATTCCCTTAATGCCTCTTTCAAGTATCTCCCCATTTTCCCAAAGTCTGCCCCCCTAAAATCCAGGATACGTGTTTTTGTGTGGTTTGGTTCTGCTCTTTCTGTGATTTCAAACCACAATGACCGGTGGTCACTGTTTCCCAGGTGCTCCCCCACTGTTACTCCCATCACACTGTCCCTGTTTGTGAGCACAAGGTCCAGTATTGCCTTCTGCCGAGTTGGTTCCATGACCAGTTGCTTGAGGAAGGCACCCTGAAGTGAGTCCAGGATAAATTTGCTCCTAGTTGATGCTGCTGCTGGGATGCTCCAGTCCACGTCTGGAATATTGAAGTCTCCAACCTGTACCACCTCACCCTTGTCTGCCATCCTTTGGATGGCTAGCATCAGCTCCCTATCTGTTTCTTCCTCCTGGGCTGGTGGTCTATAGACCAAACCTGTGCGGATGGCTGTCCCCATTTTCCTTTCCAGCTTAACCCACAGTATCTCTCCCCCATTTTGTTCCTCCTGGATCTCTGTGGCCCTTATGTCATTTTTCACATAGAGTGCCACTCCTCCTCCCTTCCTGCCTGCTCTATCTCTTCTGAATATGTTGTAGCCAGGTATGGCCATCTCCCAGTCATGGTTATCATCACACCAGGTTTCAGTGATGGCCACAATGTCCAGGTCTGACTGCACCATGACAGCCTCCAGATCTTCCATCTTGTTGCTAAGGCTCCTGGCATTTGCACGCATAGCCTTCCATGATTTGACCTCCCTAGACTGTTTCACTGTTCTACTCCAGCCCCTTCCTTGGTTGTCATTTATCCCTGGTTCTCCTTGCTGTCTGCCCTTCTGCTGAATTTTGCCCCTTTTCTGCTTATCCACCTCTTGGGCACTAATCTCCATCTTTTGCACACTGCTTTGCAGAGATAGCCACTCCTCTGGTTCACTGGTTCCACTGCTAGCTGTGGGGGGTGAGCAAGTAGGTACCCTCCTTGCTGGCCTGCCACCCCCCTTTGCTAATTTAAATGCTTGTCAATGTAGCATTTAAACTTATCATTGAGTGCTTTGATCTCCTCCAGGATGGATGCAGGTCAGTCAGGCTTGAACAAACCTCCATCCCTCCAGGTGGGTCCCCAGTCACCAATGAATCCAAACCCTTCCTCACAGCACCAGTTCTTCAACCATGAGTTAAAGTTCCTGGTGCATGCACTCCTATGCTCTCCCTTGCCTCTCACAGGTGGTACTTCTGAGAAGTGACAGAAGTAGCTACTTGCTTGAGACCCTCCCAGTTTCCTAAACTCTTCCTGAACTTCCTTTGGCTCCCATTTGCCAGGTCATTAGTACCTAGGTGGATAATGACATCCAGCTCACCCTCCCATCTTGCCTTCCCAGTGATCCCCAGGATCTTCCTTCCATCCCTCCATGCCGTGGCACCTGGTAGGCACCTCACCTCCTGTCCTCCCCTCCTGTGTTCCTAGCTGGATCCCTCTTATGATGGAGTCCCCACCAGGATTCACTTCCTCCTCCTCCTCTGGGGTCCACTGCTTTCCCCGCTGAGGTCACCTCCTTGGCTAACCTCCACATCCTTTCCTTCCACTTCTCTGGGTACCTCTGTTTGGCTGTCCTCATTTGCCAGTGTGGCATATGAGTTCTTGAGTGGAATAGGATCTGGGATGTGGCTCTGCCTGACCTCTCTAACCCTCCCTGAGCCCACTGTCATCCAAGTGCTCCTCGTTCTCAGCATTCTTTGAGGCAGTTGCATTGGACTGGGTGGTCCCTGGATAGGGGTGATGGTACTCCTGACCCAGTTTACTTCCGCTCTGAGTCTGGCTACCTCATCCCGCAGTCCAGAGAGATGCATGCAGATAGAGCAGCACCTCAGTGTCCAGAAGGCCTGCCTGAATATGGCTGCCCCACAGCCACTGCATTGCACCACTCCCCACATTATACTGCAGTTCCACTACTTGTCTGCTACTGAAGCTCTCCTAGTTCCCTTTTTATTAATTTACTGTCCTAATAATCCTGCCACTGATCCTCAGATAATTTTCTTTAAAAAAAAAAAAAGAAAGAAGCAATGAAACCAATAAATAAATAAATGAGTCAAAACACTTGTCGTGCTGAGGGTGGGCTTCTTCCCCCTTATGCCCCTCCTACTTCACACCCCTTACTATACCCTGTGTTTAGCTCCTGTCAATCAGATTTAACAGGGCATATAATTAAGAGTTGGGGGAAGGGGGCGAAAATTTGCAGCAATTAAAGACAGCACAGAATTACACCACCACTATGTTTTAAATTTTCAACAGCCCAAAAACAATTTTAAGTAAAGACAACAAAGAAAGTATAGTGTCACTAAAAGCCCACAATCTAAGTTTAAAAGAAAAATAGCAATTACTAGTTACTCTAAAGCACTGAATTGAATATGTTTCCTTCCTTCCCCTTCTGACTTCTTCTGAGAAAATAAAACTCTGCTTGCTACTTCAACTCTGACTAAGCCCCACCTCCAGTTATCACGTAGCTGAGGTCAGAGGCCAGACAATTAACACCCTTCACCCAACTACAGGGCAGTCAGACAAGCCAAGATAAAATTTGCAGCAATTAAAGACAGCACAGAATTACACCACCACTATGTTTTAAATTTTCAATAGCCCAAAAACAATTATAAGTAAAGACAACAAAGAAAGTATAGTGTCACTAAAAGCCCACAATCTAAGTTTAAAGGAAAAATAGCAATTACCAGTTACTCTAAAGCACTGAATTGAATATGTTTCCTTCCTTCCCCTTCTGGCTTCTCAGACTAAATTCTGTTTGAAATTTTGTTTAAACAGTTAATCGCCTTGTTGTTGCTACAATATGTGCCTGCAGTCTGGATAGATAAAGAGAGATATAATGAATGTTTTCTTTTGTTTTTTTCAACATTACCAGTTATTATGTGGCATATATAAAGTGTAGAGAGCATTAAGAAAGGCTGTTGTAGGACTTTACAAAACGAACGCCTCGCCCTGTTTTACCATACTAACATGAAAATTGCAAATAAAATCACTGCATGTACGTTTAGCGAGTGAGTACTCTGCCTGCATGCCTGTATAGGCTATTTAAAAGATTTGCGCTGTAACGATCACCATGCTACTGGCAGCTCTCCTATTAGCGGGGCCACCCAGTAACGGCGTTCTGTATCTCTCCGGCGTCTGGCCTATTGTTTTTACCATGCATCTGGGCACCCAGCCGACCTAATGGCATCCCCTCACAAGCGGATACCATGCAGCCATAATCCTATTGCCTGGTTGGTCTTGCGCTATCACCTAATCAGCAGGTAGCGCAAGACACTCCTGCATTCCGCTCATAGCCCCTCACTAAGCAGCTGCCATGGACTGGATCCCCTTCCCCTTTGAACAAACACAGCTGCAGGAGTCTTTTCTGTTCCAACAGTCCCTACAGTAGCAACTGTCACGTTCAGACCTCGACTTTCAGATGTTCAGACTTGGTTGTTGCAGTCCCTAATGAGCCCTACAATTTATAACTTCTGTTAGAAATAAAGAAAAGGGGAATTGCCATTTCTAGGAGAATGCAAATTATTTTTAAAAAGATGTATACTTGGCACAATCTACCTTGGGCCCAGCCGTAACATGTGGCTATAGGTAGGCCATGTTTATTGGGCGCCATTTTGGGAGAAGGTCTCTTCTCTCTCCACCTCGGATCGAATCGGCTGCCATTGTGTGATCGAGGTTGCAGATTCGACCGTCATTTTAGATAGCATTCCTGTAGCTGCTTCACTGGGCTAAAGGCAGCACTTCTTGGCTGTGTACCTAACTGATTTTAATGATATAGCAGCAGGGCTCTCAAGCAAGCACTGAACAAGTTACAGATACGTTTTTTTATTGGGTGCAAACAGATACACAGTGTTTCTGAGATACATTTTTTTGTTTGCTATTCCTGGTAACACCCCCCACTAACACAATCAATGGTCGTTTGTTGTTCAAGGACCTACAGCATTTGATATGATCATATAGCTACATATTTATATATGCTTTTGGTTGCCTATACTCACAGGTGTTTCACCAAAGGGTAATTGTGTATATATATACATATATATATATATATATATATATATATAAATATTATGTATCTCTCTCCTCTCTCTCTCTCTCTATATATATATATATACATATATATATATATATATATATATATATATATATATGAAACATCTGTCCTTCTTTCATCTTTCCAGATGGTGAAGACCAAGAAGTGTATGTCCTGCTGCACTGCATTACTGCCCCACACCCAAGGACCCTTTGCCCAGCCTGCATACATGAGGAGGAACAAGCGAGTGGACAGCCCTCCACCGTTGACCTGGAGGGGCAAGGACCTGGAACCTCTGGCTGGATGAACCCGGGGGCCCTACTTATTCAGATGCAACAGGCAATGGTGGCCATGATGGAAAGCCAGCAGAACTTCATGCTGAAGGTTATGGAAAAGCTGGAATTGCTGACAAAGTCCAGAGCACCTCCTACTGCCCCTGGCCAAACTCCAGGTTCAAGTACCCCTCCCCAGCCGCATATTGACGAAGCTCCTGCATCGCCCCCTCCAGGGGATGAGGACGCGGGTGGGGCACCTGACGATGATGAAGATATCGAGTCAGGTGAGGAAGACATGGACATCGTACTCGATACACCTTCCTTAACTTCTAAACTTCATTCTTTTGATCTGATCCCAGGCCTAATGAGGGCCATTAAATAGAAAATGGGGTTTGACATCGACAAACCAAAGCCTGAGTCCAAACTCGACCCCATGATACAGCAGAACCGGAAGGTCAAGGATACCTTCCCTACCTGTCCTGCTATTGAAGATATCGCCACAAAAGAGTGGGAGGCCGCAGAACCTGGATGTATGTTTGAGAAGTGAAATCTAGACAGGATGTACCCAGTACAAGAGGACAAGGTTAAGTTGTGGTGTACGGCACCAGCTATAGACCCTCAGATAGCGGCACTTAGCAAAAAGATGGTGTTGCCTTGTGCCACTATATCACTCAAAGATCCTTCTGACAAGAAAGTAGAAGAGATACTAAAAAAGCTGTTTGAGTTTTCAGGCATGACAGCTAGAGCTGCGATCACAGCAGTCTATTCCTCAAGGGTGCAGATCCGCTGGTTGGAGGAACTGCTAGAGAAAGCAGACCCCAAGTCCAGGGAAGCAGAGCTGCTAGAATGCTCTCTTGACACAGCAGCAAAGTATTGGGAGACATGGCAGTGGACACGTTAAAACTACAAGCTAGATCTGCCACATTGACAAACAGAGCCAGACAAGCCTTATGGCTAAAACTCTGGGACGCAGACAATGAGTCAAAATGCTATTACAGAACTTGCCCTTGAAGGGGAACAATGTGTTTGGCAAAGGCCTGAAAGACTTCCTGAAACAGAAAGAGGAGGGCAAGGACCTCGCAAAAGAGCAGCAAAGGAAAACCTATTTGCCTTCAGCCTGGCGTAGATTTTGGGGGAACAACAGAATTCTGCATAACAGAAGGCAGCCCTACACAAATAATTCCTTTTGAGGGAGAGGCCCCAACCACAATAACAATAGTTTCAGAGGCTCCTCACAGGGTACATACTCAGCATCCAGAGGTTGACACCCATGTTTTGGAGGTAGAGGCAGAGGAGGACAGTCAAAGCAGTATAGACTATTCCACCATTTCGTCACTGACCCCAACACCACATTGGGACTATCCACCTGTGGGTCAGAGACTGATGCTGTTCCGACCGCAATGGCAACAAACCACATCGGACAGTTGGGTCTTAGAAATCATTTCCCCAGGCTATGCTATCGAATTTTCAAGCATACCATCCAGGGATAAAGTGGTATTGTCTCCAGTCTCAAAAAAAAGGGCCGCCCCCCCACCAGGTACAGGAAATTATCAGAGACCTGTTCCAAACCAATGCTATCCAATGGGTACCACCAGCTGAGGAAGGCATGGGGTCTACTCCATCTTCTTCCTGGTACTAAAGAAAAATAGAGATCTCAGACCTATACTGGAACTGAAATTCCTGAACAGATTTGAATCCACCCCGCAGTTCAAAATGAAAACCCTCCGATCCACCCTAAAAAACATACGAGTGGGGGATTATCTCACATCTGTAGACCTGAAGGATGCATACGCCCACATCCCAATCAGAATGAGCCATCAGTGTTTTCTCCGATTTCACATACTGGGTCAACACCTACAGTATCAAGCCTTACCGTTCGGCTTCACATCGGCACCCAGGGTGTTTACAAAAGTGTTTGTGGTCTTAGCAGCCCAGTTACGGGAACAGGGGGTAGACATCATCCCATATTTGGATGACTGGCTGATACGGGCATGCAGCAGTTCCCAGTCTCAGAGCAACACAGACTTGGTCCTGATGACCTTGTCCCAACAAGGTTGGGTAGTCAATCAGAAAAAGAGTTCCCTATGTCCATCTCAATGTATAGAACACCTCAGTGTGGAAATAGACACAGCCAAGGGGCTGGCAAGACCTTCAATACAATGCATCGACTCAGTGATATCAATGGTACGGATGCTAAGGTCCTCAGTCCAGCCAACGCTGGGTCAAGTGGCAAAGGTTCTAGGCTGCATGGCATCCTGCATAGACCTGGTACCATGGACGAGATGGAACATGCGCCTCCTACAGTACTGCATATTGCAGCAGGGCTCTCCATCAGACGACAACCTCGGCCAGGTGGTCCATCTCCCAAGGACAGTGAGAGATTCACTGAACTGGTGAACACACCACCCAAACCTCCAGAGAGGTTGCCCCCTATAACTCTCCTATGAGCCAGCCTCATCGGCTGGGGAGCATGCATGCACCAGTCCACCACACAAGGCAAGTGGACATCAGCAGAGGCTCAGCTGTCCATCAATAAAACAGAGATGAGGGCAGTGTTCAATGCTCTGAAAGCATTCAGGAACAATATCATGGGTCGGACAGTGCTGGTGAAGTCCAACAACCAGGTCACGGTAGCTTATATAGTGAAACAAGGTGGCACACGAAGCAGAGCCATGCTCAGAGAAGCCACCAAGGTGTTAAACTGGGCTCAGTCCAATGTTTCCCACCTCCACGCCGTGCAGCTGGTGGGAAGATTGAATGTCACAGCGGACTGGCTAAGCAGACAACGGGTGCACCCCAGGGAGTGGCAGCTGCACCCAGATCTTTTCATCATGATTCAAAGGAAGTGGGGTCATATCCCAATGGACCTGATGGCATCCAAGGTGAACACCCAGGTCAAGGCATACTTCTCCAGATACAGGGAAAAACAGGCACTAGCAATAGATGCCTTGTCACAAACTTGGGAACAGGAACGATCATACATCTTTCCTCCAATTCCCCTGATTCCTCAAGTACTGGTGAAGGTCAGACAATCCCGACTGCAGATCATTCTGATAGCACCTTATTGGCCACGGAGAGCATGGTTTGCATCAGTGATCTCCATGGCCCCGGACAGGTGGATCCTCCCATTTCAGAGAGGCATGCTGCACCAGGGACCAATACTCCACCCAGCCCCTCACACCCTGAAACTGTCGGCTTGGCTCCTGAGAAGCAGAGATTGCTGACGGCCGGATACCATGAGTTGGTCATCTCGACCACGCTACAATCCAGGAAGCCATCTACCACAGCCACGTATAATAGACAGTGGAACATACTCACAAAATGGTGCAAGTCCTCACAACTCGACCAGATGTGAGTGGACATGTTGGTGATTTTACTGTACTTACAGCAAGGGTTAGACAAAGGATTATCCACTTCCTCACTACGGGTGCAACTGTCAGCCATAGGTGCGGCCATGGGGAGAATCGGCTTTTCACAGCCCGGTGCTCACCCTGATGCCATCAGGTTCCTCAGAGCTGCACAAAATATTTGGCCACCCATTCAATCACCAGTAGCCCCCTGGGATTTAACCATGGTGCTTGATGCCCTAGGGAAAGACCCTTTCGAGCCCTGCCAGAGAATACCCCATGTTGGTTAGGTTTAAAGACTTGTTTTCTGGTGGCAATTTGCTCTGTTTGCAGGATTAGCGATCTGGGAGCCCTATCGTGCAAGGAACCTTACACTATATTCACGTCACAAAGGGTCTTTATGAAGACAGTTCCCGCCTTCCTACCAAAAGTCATGTCTGCATTCCATAAGGAACAACCACTGGAATTACCAACCTTTCAAACACAGTCAGACCATGGGGGGCCAAGTACTCATCATCCCATAGATGTAGGTAGTACCATAGCACAATACATCACATGGACACGGACCATTCACAGGCCCAAGAGACTCTTTATAATAGCTCAGGGCCATAAACAAGGATTGGCTGCCTCCAAGACCACCATCGCTAGCTGGATAAGGAGGTCAATATAGAAGGCTTACCAGAAAAATTGTCCCGTTCTCCCGCAGGGGATAAAGGCCCATTCCATAAGAGCAATGGCAACCTCTTAGGCAGAAAAAGCTAGCGTATCAATGGAAGACATTTGCAGAGCCGCAACCTGGACCTCTGTCTACACCTTCACAAGACATTATAGACTTGAGTCTCTATACAGACAAAGAACTGAGTTTGCCACAAAGGTTTTGTCCTCAGCGTGTCAGAAACACATGTCTGTCTGATCGCCCTGGCCCACTCTGATGGATTTTTTTCTTTTGCACTGCTTATTAGAGGTAACCCATGAGGTAATGTCTGGAGTGTCATGGATACAACATAACACAATGGGTGTTTACTCACCTGGTAAAGGTGATTGTGTTAGTTGTATCCATGACACTCCACGACCACCCTTCAGGGCGACTGCAGCACAGATATTCACGCTGAGTGATTCCTCTGGCAACAGACTGATATGTGAATAAGAATTCTAGTATCGTAATTGAATACTCTATTAATCGAAGATCGGATTCCTTATGAACCGAATTAGAACTGTATTAATAGGAAATAAACTACAGGTGGTGATTAAACCATGGTCAATAAGATTATTACATTTACATATAACCGAGATGTGGGATGAGGGTGGGAGCCATGGGGTTTGTCTTTGGCCTAAAGCATTTGCATTTCAGCTATGGAAGAATCAAAACTGGAGAATGAGGACTCCTGGGACCTAGCTATGCTGTGAAATTTGATCTGGGTCACATGTGCATCACTAGCCTATCAGGTGGGTTGAGAACCCCATGAGGTAATGTCTGGAGTGTCATGGATACAAGTAACACAATCACCTTTACCAGGTGAGTAAACACCAATTTCCTTGCTTCTTCTATGCTTTGTTGCCGCAAGTCAGCAAAGCTTTTCTCAGTTCATAGTCCCTGCAGGGATGAAGTCAAATGTCCTGATGCAATTTTAGCACCTACTGCAGTTAGATTTTTTCTTGCAAAACTTTGCTGATCTCTTCACATGGTACAAACACTAGTGTAGCCATCTTGAAACCAAAAAATGCTGGAAACTGCTAAAAGAAGCAAAGCTAGACAATTTGCCTTACTTTCAGCTTCACCACTGTCTTCTGCAGCCATTTCTTCTAGTGCCTTGATGATAGAATTGTAATTGGCAAGAACCATTTCAAATGCAGATGTTCTGACTGTCCGTCTTGTTGGACATAGTGGACACAAACCTTTATTGCTTCCACTGACGTTATCTTTGGCATTCGAAAGGCGCATTATAAATAAAGTATTATTATTATTATTTAATTTTCTCAAAAATGCCAAGTCTTTTTGCAAAACCTTTTATAATGTTGTTGATCTCTCTGACATGCTCCAAAGAATCCCTCATCAATGACACACAGCGTGAGTAGTCATGTAAGGCCAAGTTTAAACTGTGAGCACAGCAGTGGACATATAATGCATTAGGGCACAGCTGATGAATCTTTGCTTGCACACCATTAATTTTCCCAGCCATATTACTTGCCCCATCATAGTACTGACCCCTACAGCTTTTTGTTGTCAATATCCAGTCTTACCAAAACATCAAGCATTATGTTTTTAAGTGTTTCAGCATCTGTTAATGACATATTGTAGAATCCTATGAACTCTTCATGTATTACGAGGGTTTTCTTATTGCAGTACAGCAAACATACAGATACCTGCTCTTTAGTAGAGGAGTCTGTGGTTTCATCCACCATTATGGCACACAATTTTGCTTGTTTTATTTCTCCCACAGTGCCTTTTACAATTCTATGAGCCATTAGTTCCATTTCATTTTGTATATCATGAGAAAGTGAGTGCTGCTTTCTTTTGATCCATCTTTCCAACAGAGGCACATCCAAACTTCTGACATCAAGTAGTGTCATGAAGTTTCCTGAATCCTCTTCATGGCCCCTAATAGCTAGCTCTTGCTGACCCAAATACTGTAGCATTGTGAGGATTGCCATGAGAGCCTTTCGTGATTCTTCTTGTTCTTTTAATAAGTTCCTGTGGAAAGCACCAAGATATCACATCGGCGAGAATGCCAACCTCCCCCACAGCAATGGCACAATACCGACGCAGGGTGTGCCGCCTCTTCCTGTCGCTATTTTCTGTGAAACACCCCCATGTGGAACATCCCCCTGCACCCCCGGACTCTAGGATTCCAACTCCAGGTCGGAGTTGGTCTGCGGAGGGGGCAGAATGCTGGGGGAAGGCAAAACACAGAAAAAGGACTATTACTGTGAATGTCGCCGTAATGGTCTTTTTTCTGTGTTTCACCATCGGGGTGTCGACCACAAGGGGTGATACGGTCCCTGTAAAGGTTAGTCTTTATGTTTGTCCCCTTTACATAATTGTTCCACTTTTTGACTGATTCACAGTGAGCACTGGAGCCTTCATGCTTTTTAAATTTTTCACATGCTTTTTTCCAGTTGGAGAACCCTGTTGCTATGAATGCAGGATCACTGTTTTTTGAAAAGGACATCAGCGTTAGCTTACTTGCCATTCAACAAGTATGACAAGGCACATTATTGTTGCTATCTTTATTCCAGTGCAACCACTGCCATTTGTCAAATGAAATGGCCTTGAAGCTTCGATCAGTTTTGGAAATTGTTATTGTCGGAAACTCCATATCTGGAGGTTGGTAAGGTTTAAGCATAACAGTGGAATGTTGAATGCCAGTAGTATTACATGAAACCTCTGTAGTCATCAGTGCCTCTGGGGTTGCAGTGGGTTTTTCTGCCTCAGACATCCTAGCCACCTCAGATGTCCTAGCCACCACAGACACCCCAGCCATCTCAGATGCCCTTGCTGCCTCAGACGCCCTAGTCACCTGTGATGCCTTTGCTGCCTCCGATGCCTTTGGTGCCTTTTGTTGAAAGTAAGCATAAAGGTCTGCTGCTTTTCATTTGTTTGCCATGATCTTTCTACTTTCAAAACTGGCTTCAAGTTGCCTTAAAAAGGAACACACTTTTTAGTTATTCCAAAGGCCAAACCACATTTCTTTCAAAAAAATAAATCACCATTGTTCAAAACAACCAAGTTCATGACATTAATCCAGAAATACTCCAATAAACACAGAATTAAGCAACTGCTACAAATTACCAGGCAGTGATGTGCAGTTACTTAAGAAAAAAAAAAGACAATTTGAATCAGACAATATGGATTCACAGTGATACTTAAGAAGTATAGGTAGAGCCACCACCAGTGCAGGTAAAATTTCAGAGATAGAGAAACAAAGATTCCTTTTGGGGGAAAAACAACAGGTAGACTACATAACTGCTGGATTAAGATTATTAATTTACAAACACTCCATTTTAGAACAACATACTGTATATACACACAATTCCTACCACACTACCAGACAAAATCAGAAACATCAAACAAGCAGGAACACAACTGCAGTGAATATTTATTCACAATTATAAAAAGGGTCTCAGAAATGCTGCAGTCTGATTGGCTGTTAGGATTCCAACAGCCTTACATTAATCCACGTTATACTGTCATGTACAGCCTGGCACATGGATTCTTCCTGTCAGCATTCCATTCTCTAGCACTGCTGAATGACTGGAATGATGCATTCTGATTTTGAACCAGCATTCTTAAACTGTTGGTGGAAGAACTATTTTATTAAAAATCTCCCTCTAAATGAGGAAAATGTTCAAAAAGTAAACATTTAGCACTTTTCTTTTGGAATAATTTTTTATAATAGCAATAAGACACTCCCAGGAGTTAGATTAACAGTCAGTTAATCACTTCCTAGGGCAATATGGCACTCGGCTGCACCTCGTGCCATATTACACCCCTAGCGGGTGATTAACAGACTGTTAATCTAACCCCTGGTAATGCCTTATTGCTTAATTACTCCTTGTCATATTAATAGTCACCACTCTTGAGTTTCAAGAAAATGCTGCACCGAGTTATTCCCTCCAGGCATCAGGGAAAGTAGTAGAGAAGAAGAAGAGGTTGAGAGGGTGGGTAATGGGGATGGAAATGGCAGGTGCAGGAGTCTGAAGTGGTGACAGGGCTTGTGCCTTTGTGGGGGTTAAGAGCAAAAAGGCCCTTAAGTGAGGCAGCTGGAGTGCTGGTTGCAAAAAAGAACAAGTGCATGGGTGCAGGTTTGAATTTCACATTTGCACTGTCACTATGTGATCCTCCCCTCAACGAGTTTTGTAAAGCAGCATGTCTCGAAGCTCACTGTGGTGAACACTGTGATCCTGTACCTTCTTATTCTGCTTTACATTGCCCTTTTCCTCTTATCATTCATGTCTTTACTCCACCTCTAAAATGTACTTCAGCATTTTTTAAGCTTCAGAATTAAAAGATGGTCACAGCAGTATTTAAATACCCAAAGGGCAAAGGCTCATGAAATGAGGGAGCAGTGTGCCGCATACAGGATATAATCTGGAAATTTAAAACTTGTAGTTTTTTTGGCAAATAACTACTGAAATTTTGCAGTACAATTCCCAAGTGTGTGGCCAAACCCAAACATTCAATTTAATTCAACATACACACAGTTGACAAGCCCAATAAACATAGCAAAATTCAGAAATAAATAGTAAAACGTGATCTGACAAGTGATGGCTTAAAGAAGAACTCTCAGCCATCTACAAGTAAAACCACAGGACCCACAGGTCTCAATTAGCAAAACACACCAGCGGTACATTTTTCAAATACCTTTAATCAATACGTTAAAATATAACAATTATTGATGCTGAAGCATTGGGATTAAATTTTCATGCAAATGTCCAAGATATTTTCTTTATTGAATTTTGGCACGGAATCATGATTGCATGGTAATCTTCATACTATGAAATGGCAGGAAGTGTTAATAAAGTGTTGGAAAATGTCAATTATTGACATTACTTTACTGAGATCAAAATTTCATGCAAATGTCCAAAAGCTTTTTTTCTATTTTTGCACAGAATCATTATTGCATAGTAATCTCCATGCTTTCAAATGTCAGAAAATGTTAACAATATGCTGAGAAATGCTAATTATTGATACTACTGCACTGGGATCAAATTTTCCAGAAAATGTCCAACATTTTTTATTTGGGGTGGTTTGTGCCAGAAGATAAAGGCTTTGCAGTCTATCTAGTCTGCTCAAGTGTGCCATTCCCACTGTGTTTACAGATGTAACTGGCCCCTCTCTATATTCCCTTTGACCCCTCTCAAATACCCCCTCCGCCACCACCACCACCCCCACATTGCGACTTTCCCCCTCACCCTTTCCCAACCTCTCTTGACTCTGTCCACCATTTTTAGGGATACCACCTCCTCCAGCAATTAATTCCACTTAGCTACTACCCTCTGGGTGAAAAAGTATCTCCTCATCTGACTCCTGAACTTTCACCCCAACAGCTTTAGGCTGTTACTTCTAGTGGTCTTGTTTCCACTAAGGCTGAAGAGGCCCTCGCTACTCAGCCTGTTTATAACATTAGGTACTTGAAGGTCCCAGTCATGCCCCCTCATTTCTGTCCTCAAGACAATATATGTTGAGCCCACTGAGCCTCTCCTCATAGGCATTTCTTTGTTGGCCCCCTATCACCTTGGTTGCCCTTCTCTGGACCGTTCTCAGCAAGCTGATATCCATCTTAAGGTGAGGGTGCTAATATTGCACACTGTAGTCTAGGTGCAGTCTCACTAGAGACCTATACAGTGACAGAATGACTGCCACCTTCCTGCTGATAATTCTCGTGGCTATGCATCCCAGCATCTAACAGCTTTTCTGTAGTGTGCCGAGTGTTTCAGGTCACTCATGATAATTACATACAAGTCCATTTCTTCCTCTCACCTAGTTACCTGAACACCACTCAACCAGTATTTGGTCCCTGGGGTTTTCACCCCTAAGAGCATAACTACACTTTTAAACATTGAACCCCAGTTGCCAAATGCCGGATCACTTCTCTAGCATAGTCAAGTCTTTCCTGAGTTCCTGTTTACCCCACTTTCTGTGTCCACCATTCAACAAAGCTTTGTGTCATCCATGAACAGACAGATCCTACCCTCAACCCCATTTGCAATGTCACTTATGAATGTATTAAACAACACTTGACTGAGCACAGAGCCCTGTGGGATCCCACTGGTCACAGGCCTACCTTCTAAGAATTCCCCCGACTACCACCTTTTGGCTTCTTTCCTGCAGCCATCTTCTGACCAACCCAACAAGCTTAGCCACCACCCCCAATCTTCTAACTTCCTGACCAATCTCCTGTGAGGTTCAGAGTTGAAGGCCTTGCTGAAGTCCAGATACAAGACATCAACCACTTGACCCTTCCCCTGACCTGGTGACCCAGCCAAACAAGTCAATTAGCATAGTCTGACAGGAGCTCACAGACACAAACCCATGCTGCCCCACATCCTAGAGTCCATTATCCTACAGAAAGCTCACCAATCTCTCTTTCAAGACGGTCTCCATTAGCTTGCCCACTATCGAGGTAAGGCTGTACTATTGGGTCCTTCGTTTAAAAATAAAAACAAAACAAAAAAAATACTGTGCATGCCACTGGCAGTGCATAAAAATTAAAAATAAATGTTCATCACACAAATGATCTGTTTATGTGTTCATTTTCAATTACAGTAGTAGCCACAGCCACTGCCAGCTATTTCCCGAAATTTCTGTGATATTTCCAGAAATATCTCATGCTTTCTCCATTTCCACAGTAGGGGCAGCAGAGAGAAACTCTTAAGAAATGTTGCAAAATATCTGGAAATAGCTGGCAAGTCTGTGGCTACTACTGTAGCTTTTTTAATACAAACTATGCAGTGATATCCTTTACCATGCTAGCTAAAATTCAGTTAGACAGTCTTTGTAGAGAGTGCGTAGCTTGCTTGTCACAGTTGCTTATCTCGGTAATGACACAGAGCAGAACCAGTCAGAGACCTTCTGAAAATGATATTAACATCATCCAACATGCACATTCAGCACTAATGTCAGAAGTTCACATCATGGAAAAAAAGGTAAATCATTCAGGTTTTTTGGAAGGAAGTTAATTGCCATTAGGAATGTTAAGTTTCTTGGGGGGAGGGATTAAAAAAAAATAAAGGGGTTGCCATTGGTAATTTTGCCTAGGGCGACACATGCGTTAAGGCCAGCCCTGACTGCACTTCTGTGATTGAAAATTCATTCAACACCATACACAGAAACACAGAATCTGACACCAGATTAAAGGCCGCTTGGCTCACCCAGTCTACATTCTAGTCTTATTATCTATTTTCTTCCTTGCTGCATGCCCAGCTCAGTTAAACAATCCCCAGATTTTCAATACACCTTTAATATAGTATCAACTCCTTTTTTTAGCCCTAGCTTGGTAATTCCTCAACCCCAACCCACAATATTTTAAAATATACTCCTTATTTTTCTCCTGATCCCCAGATAGCTTCATTTACCTAACCCATAACCCCCCAAGGCAGACGGACTTTCACTGTACTAACTCCATGCCCGTTCCCCATCCGAGACAGAGGTACAGACTTCAGTGATTGTAATAGCCCTTCTTAGCCCTTACACAAACAAGAAACTCATTGTGTTCATTTCTTCACCTACACAACTGCTCGTGTAATCAGCGTCATGTTAAATACGCACAAGAGTTAATATCAATTGTAACTTTTGAATGGATGCAAGCTTACTTATGTGAAGTTTATACCCGAATTTATGCATTTCAGTCTATATGTGTATCATGTTCTCTGTGTGCCCCCCTCCGACCCAGTCCACAAAACAGAGCTTAAAAACATACTTCCCAAACTGACTACAGTGGCTAGTGGCTGTTATCTTACCTGTCTTCCCAGACAAGAAAATCAGATGGATTGGGAAGTTGAGTCTGTATTCAGTGCAGTGCAACAGTAGCCCAGCTGAATGGATGGTAGTCCTCCAGTCAGGTCCAGTCTACTAGGAAAACTGTTGCAGACTAGTCACAAACAGTCACCCCATGCTGGTGCTCACTGCTGGTATGAAGGAGAAAGGGTAATATAAAAGAGGCTAGAAGCTGCTGAACAGGAATGACCAAATTCCAGCAGCACATCACCAAAAATAAGTGAAGGGAGAGGGCATTACTAAGTTAGGGGAAGCTATAGGCTTCAAGGTTGCAGTATATCATGTGTCAGGAGTGCAGCAGAAATCAAAAGCACTACCAGCATTTTAGGGAGGGCAGGATAAGAAAACAAGGCTATCCATTCCTGTCCTTGAAGTTAAGTGAGTGAGTGAGGTGAAAGGCCAGCTAGAAGAGAGGTGAGAAAAAAAGCAAATGTATCTGGGAAACAAAAACACTTGTTTTTGTGTGCCAGCGGGGGAAGGGTATGTAGTAATAAGTCAGTACAAGTCATTGAGCACTTCTGACCTTTCTCTTTGCCAACTTCTAGTGAATGTGTCTGTGTGCTGTTTGCAATAGACTAAGACAACATACAGACGTAAGATAACAGGTTAATAAATCAGAAGTGGGTGAGGGGTCCAAATGCACATTCTGACACTTACTTTTGAAAGTGAGGGGCCAGCTGACCCCTGACCTCTGGCTCCACCACCTAAGGAGAAGCCTGTCTTGTGAAGAATGTCTACAAAGACCTGCAGCTGAAGTTGGCAAGGCCAGGCAGGTGAAGGTCAGTGTCCCTCCTTTGTACCATCTCTGCACCCTGAAGGTCCATGGGCACCCTGATGGAGCTAATCCTTCAACTGCAACACCTGAGGGAATCCAGGTACTGTTTTCCTGCTTCATTTCTGAACTGTGTTTTCTGGCTGTACGGCACCCTCTCACACAATTGCACCATCTGGATACCCCTAGACACTGGAAGTGGGGGGCTTACAATTTGGGGGCTCATATGGGATTTGAATTTTGGGATGCCAGGGTCTTTGCTGACTAAAAAACCTGTAGTTCTGGACAAGTTGTGGAAGTTCCCCATTTGCTGGACTATTTAATTGTGCAAACAAAATGTCACGTGGGATTGGCACAATTTCACACCCTTTTCTGTGAGAGCAGCAAATGCTTAGTTTCGGTCAGTGGCCAGGACTGGAATAGGGATGAACTTTGTGGGAGCAGAGACTGCACTGTGGGCATTGGCTTTTGTACCTAGGGTCCAGGTATTGAAAATGGTTTGCCCCACGAATATTTAGTGCCCCATGAATTCAAACTGAAAATGCAGCTTTATTCAGAGACTAACTCACGGTTTGTGGGCAATGTGCTTTTGGGAGGAGAATGCCTTTGAAAAAAAATTGCGTGGTTGAATAAGTGTTTATACACTGTGGATTTAGTGTGTATTTAATTGTTTTAATATTGCACTATCGATGCCATACTTGCATAAGGGGGAATATTGCATTCTGGGGAGTTTTAGAAATGTTTTGTAAAATTGGTTCTATTCAGCTAAAGTGGTTTTCTCTAGCTTTACTAACGTCATACAGGATGATTGGAAGTGAGCAAATGTTACAGTAATGCTACTTTAAGGTGGTTTGGTAACTTTTGCTAAACTTTCTGCTTTTGCTATAAGTGTGTTTCTACAAAATTTTCCAGGCAGTCCAATGCAGGCAGCTGGCAGCAAATTGATGGGGTTTAAGGTAAGTTGTAGAGTGTGGAAACTTGGGATGCCTCCATATGAACTAAAAGCAATCTGCCTGTAGGTTTAGTGGTGGGTCACCAGAGGAGGAGAACCTGGGATACCATTGGCCAGCCTGAGCTTCTGGTTTTCATAGGACTGGTCAGCGGGTGGCTGGGTAGGGATTAGTTCAGGGACTGGGGATGATGTCAGTCAGGCTGTTTTTGGGCCTTTTGTAGGTCTGGTCATTGGGTGGCCCAGTAGGAAGTACAGTGATTCCTGAGTGGTTTAGTGAGCTGGGTTAGTGTTAGGCTAGCAGTTTGGAAGTGAACGCACCAGAAAAACGGTAATTAATGCAAAGAATTATTTATTTAGCATCAGCAAATGTACAGGACCCCTGCGCTTCGGCACTACGCCTTCAAGGGGGGTATAACTGATTTCACAGACATCTCTGTATAAATACTCTGTGATGATGTCATAACTAAGAGACCCTAAATTCAAAATTCACACACATCTAATTAAATATAAAAATACAGAGTGATTTAAACAAATTATATATATATATATATATACCTAAATTACAATGTCTTACAGCAAGACTTCATACTACAATATTTTCTTCCATGGTGAAGTCTTAGAAAAAATGAAAAATATAAAAGAATATACAAAAAATATATAAAGAACATTTGTCCGTGTGTTCTCAAATTAATTCTAAATATAGGGCAAGCTAAGTGATGCAGCCATGGAAGAAAATATTGTAGTATGAAGTCTTGCTATAAGACACTGTAGTTTAGTTATATATAGAGAATTTGTTTAAATCATGCTGTATTTTTGTGTTTATTTTTGGTTGTGTGTGAATTTTGAATTTAGTGTCTCTTAGTTATGACATCAACACAGAGTATTTATACAGAGATGTCTGTGAAATCAGTCATACACCCTTGAAGGCGTATTGCCAAAGCGCAGGGGTCCTGGACATTTCCTGATGCTAAATAAATAATTATTTGCATTAATTACTGTTTTTCTGGTGTGCTCACTTGCAAACTGTTGGTTTCATTTGAGGTTTGCACCTCCTGTTTTGAGCACCCACTCACTAGTCTTGTGCGGTCCTGCTTTCTGTTTTTAGTGTTAGACTAGGTAGTGTTAGTTTAGGTTTAGCGTAAGTATAGTATAAATAGTATAGGGTGAGTCTTGGCTCACTGGGACAGCAAGCGTTTGCTGGGGGGAGTGTGTAAGCCCCCCAAATGGGCTTACCTGTGGAGCCCCGCAGCTCCAATGCTTCTACATGGTGCAGGTTCTGTGTCTCCGGGTGAGAGTCACACATGTGAACCCCCTGATGGTGCTGCTTGTGCCCACGGCCGATTTCCCAGTTATCTCGATCTTTTCAGACTCAGCCGAGCATCGGGATGTGTCAGCAGCTGTCTCTTTGGAAGCCTTGTGTGGGGCCAGTCTGCAGCTTTGGTCCCTTGAAAGGGACATAAAGAGGAAAGAGTCTGCCTGCAAGGGAGCACTTTGAGGTGACAGAGACATGAGGTGAGGGAGTTGTAGTGGTAGGCCAGGGGTCTGGGACAACCCCTGGTCTTAGTCTATCCCTCTGGCTAGGACTGTTATTCCTGGGCTCTGTCCCCTGAAGGAGCCAGTGCTAAGTGTGTCTGTGTGTCTGGGCAGCCATCCCTCAGAGGTTTGCACTCAGTGGAAATAGAAAGAGGAGCAGACAGAGTAAGGGGGCCATATTTGGGCCGGCCATCCTTAAAAAGGTCTGTGCTCCTCATGGAAGAGGAGAAAGGAGAAGATGAGAACTGTGCTGCTTGTGTTTAGGGCCTGAATTGGCCACACATTTTGCTGCCTGCATTTGGATCGTAGCTGTCTAGGCCAGAAGGTGTGGCCTGGAATGTGGCTTCTGATGTGACCTGTTCTGGTATAGGTGTAAAATACAAAACCCCAATACAAACTGAGCAGACAAGATAGGCTGGGTCATCTCCTTCTGCTGGTTACTTCTTATGTTCTTATGTTCGGTGCAGAGGACTACTAGCTTTGATGTGACCTTTTCAGCCCAGAGCATCTATGGAGCTTCTAATGTAACCACATGGTCCTGAGCACCTATTTTGTGTTTAATTGTTCCATGGAGTGACTGTTCCTGTTTTATCAATTGATCATTAAATGGGATCTCCTGTTTCTGCAGTTCTGGCATTTGCCTCTTGTTTTCTGGATGAACTGTTTTGCTGCTAAAAAAAAATTTGCCTCCACAGCCAGTTCCCAGTGTGTTCCAGGGTGTGATCCCAAAGAACCAGCGCACCACTGAGGAAAACATCGAGAGGCCTACCTGGTGAAGACTGTCTACAAAGGCTTGTGGGCGAAGTTGGCAAGGCCAGGCAGGTGAAGTTCTGTGTCCCTCCTTTGTACCATCTCTGCACCCTGAAGGTCCATGGGTACCCTGATGGAGCTATTCCTTCAACTGCAACACCCGAAGGAATCCAGGTACTGTTTTCCTGTTTCATTTCTGGACTGTGTTTTCTGGCTGTACAGCATATCTCTCACAATTGCACCATCTGGATACCCCTAGACACCGGGAGTGGGGGGGGCTTACAGGAATAATTGGAAATATACTGTACGTGGAGTGTAATAAGTGTGTCTCTATGGTCCAGATATGGGATTTTAGTCTCTTGTTCCAGCTACAAGATTTGGATAAAGGATGTTATTTTATTATTTCTAAATAAATAACCCTCTGGTACACACACACACACACGTATATGTCAATAAACACATGTGATGTGGTATAAAGGGAATAAAAATACTTAAAGAGGAAATCATTTCTTTTTTGCATTAGTACTTTTTGTCTCCACTGCAGGACACTGGCAGGCAGCTCTGACCCCTCCTTTGGAGGGGACTTGTCTCTGGCAGGCATTCCCATGCCAGTCCCACCCAGCAAATCCCCCATGGGATCCCCCCATGACAGGGCCAGCGGCAAGGAGCGTCAACTTTCCCCCTGCCACCAGAAGCCAACATGTAGATCACCAGGGGGACAGTGCCGGCACAGCCTGCCATCATGGAGCCTGCCAGCTCTGTTCTTTTTCCTACAGTTTTCTGCCCTCGACCCACGCATGTGCAATGGGTAGGGTGACTGTCTATGCCTCCGTGCAGGCAATCTTATGCCCTGTGCGTGGATCCACCCCTATTCTAAGCACCACACCTGTGCTGGCCCCAGCCTCTGCTGGGTGTCAGTCTACAGCACGCTGGTTTGTTCCCCCTCCCCAAGGAAGGACAGCTGTCATTGGATGCACAATCCTTCCTCGCCCCAGCCGACCTCTGAGTGACCAGAGTCCATTCCTGAACCCAGGTCACAGGTGTGACATGAGGTATGGCATCCAGTGCCTCAACCCTCAGCACCACCAGGCCCGTTACAGAGGACAGGAAATAATTTCTAACTGGCAGCTGCATGTAAAGTTCTTCTTTTCAGAAATGATATTAATTTCCCTAAAGCGTCCATATTAACTGTACCTAAATAGAAATGGACATGTCAAACTGTATTTTGCATTGTTTTGTTTTGATGAGCAGCATTCCATTACACTTCTCTTAATGGAACCTGTGATTGAAGTATTAACTATGTAAGTCAGTTTGTGCCCAGAACTCTGAGCATGGTTCTGGTAGGTCAATTAAACAATAAATCATGACGGGGCATTGGTGGTACTAGCTTCCCCCCATGGTCGGGCATAGTGAGGCACAAGACGAAGCCGAGTGCCTCCAGCCCCCTGACTGTGGGGAAAACCCTAATACCACCAATGTCCTCGGAGTGCCTTATTGCTTATTTAGAAAATGGGCTTTTTATTTGGAGGCATCTGATTGGCTGTTGCCCCTTCCACAGGGGTACATTAACTTTCAATAGATGCCCACCAACTAAAAAGTCCCAGCACAAACCTGCCTGATACTCAGAAAAGAATCCTTGTTCCCAGCCTGCCTCCTCATTGTCAGAAGCACTGGGCACACAATTCCAAACTGCCACCATGTTTTTTATCGCTTAGCGAGACACGTCATTTCAGCGGCACACCAAACACGCCAGCTCATTTATTTAGCATGTCTACCCCCCCAACATACACAACAAAAAGCCTTTCCTATTTTCAGCTCCCTTACAGAGCAAGTGACAGACTGCAAGATCTTCTACTCCAATCCCCCACCCAGTAGCCTGGCAACAGCTAACAGCTGTGATGTCCATTTGAGAAGAGTCACTAAGGTAAAGCTGAAGCAAAAATCCTACGGCTGCCCGCCCTCTCAGCCTTCTTCCTCACTGCCCCCCCCATCAGTCTATTTAAACCCTCACAATCACATTAACCAAAAAAAGAACTAAGCACAGCTCACACCTCACTGAAACATGTTTCAAATGATTGCAGCAAGCTCCCAATGACTGCACTTTTACTCTCACTGCACCCGCGTCTTCCCACCACAACTCTAGCTATGGCAGTCAAATAAAGAAAAAGACGAGTCACCAAGGTAAACCAAAAATTCTATGGCTGCCCACCCTCTCTTCCACACTGTTCCCTCGTCAGTATGTTTATACCCACATATTCAGCTGCCAGAAAAAAAAAAACTAAACACAGCTCACTCCTCACTGGAGTGTGTTTGGATGATCTAGCAATGTTCAGCTCGGGGTCCTGTTTGTCTCTTCATACTTCCACCGAGTGGATTCGGGCCTCTGCATCACCCACCCACCTCAATAAATCAGACATATTGTTATGCATGGATTTAAGATCTGTGGCTATATCCTTCAAGGTCTCCTTAAAAGGTTCCAATTCTTGCAGGAACCTGTCTTCCATGAGTGGAATTGGTTGATTTGGAGGAGGGTTGCTCTTTTCCCCATGCGCTCTGGATTTTTTCTGATACTGCTTTTCGGGCAAAGCGGGTGGAGTATGTTTCAGCTGGGCCTGCTTCATTGTCACCTCCACTGTGGGACGAATGCCCCAAGATCGATGCATCAAGGTATGCCAAATCTATGTTAAGCGCAGGTTCTCAGTACCGGACAGTGTGCTCTGTGATAAAGTTGTTTTAAACTAGCATAAAATAGCTTTAAAGAGGGTGGAGGAGCGGGAGCTCGAAATCAGTGCTGCTTCTTGCTTGCTTGCATCACGTGACTCCCCCAGTGTTGTCTACAGTTGCAATAGTTCACTCTGAAGCCGATAAATTAACGAATATCAAAAACACCTTGTATAGCTAGTTGTTTCCCCCTTCCTCTCTTTAGCAAAAAATCAACAGCAATAGTCTGCTATGAGTCAGGTCAGTATAGGAGTAGTATGTTAACTTACTGCTCTCTCTCCCCCCCCCTCCCATCTCTCAGTCTCTTGCACTCTCAGGGCCCAATTCTCAAAGCCCTTAGATTGACACAAGGTGTCTATGTCAAACAGAAATGACGCAAGAGGCACCTTGCATCAAAAAATGTGCCCTTAGCTGTTCTCAAAAGCAGCCTGCATCAAACACAGGCTGCATGCGCCCAAGGGGGCTTGCGCCAGCCTTGTGCCACAAAATGGGCTGTGCCATGGTGCTAGGGGGCTTGCGGCAGATGCAGGCTACCATATCCATCAACTGGTGTTCTCAAAACCCTCCCAGGGGGCAGTGTTCTAATGGTACTAAGATAGCTTCTGGAAGGGGTGTGCCAATGTGCCACCCCCCAAACCCCGATCTCCCTTTATACCAATTTGTATTATTCATAATATAATATACAATAATATTTGTATTCCCTGGTAGTCTAGTGGCCCTCACCCCACCCAGCCCCAATACACATGAAAAATGTGAAAACATTTTCCCTTAATCTAGTGGCCCCCCAAACCCTGATCTCCCCTTAGAATAATTCATATATCTCTGGTAGTCTAGCGCCCCTCAAGACATCACTGAGCAAGTACTGTGTACTGTACGCACTCATTCAGAGCTCAGTAGGTCTCTGTCTGTCTGTAGTGGTGAGCAGTGGGCTGTGCCAGTTTCCGGCTCAGTTACGGGTTAGGGGGAGCAGGGAGGTAGGGTACTGCAGGTTGGGGGGTCCACTAGACCACCAGGAGTTTCAACATTTCTGTTAATGGTGGATCGGGACTGGGGCAGTCCATTAAACCACCAGGGAATATAAATAGTATATTATGTTATACAGAAGTACTAACTATCCTAATGGGAGATCAGGGCTTGGGGGGGCACAAGACTTCCAGGGATATATGAATTATTATAATGGGAGATTGGGGCTTGGGGGGGCACTAAACTAAGGGAAAATGTTTTCATATTTTTCATGGGGATCGGGGATCAGGGCCGGGGCACTAGCCACCAGGTACATGTCCATGGTGCTACTGCAGCACAGCTGACCTAAGGTTTGTGGCAAACCTTCCTGATGTTCCATCTGTTTGGTGCAGGGCCAAGTTTTGCCACAAGCTGTGGGACTTTGATGCAGAGACCCTACCCAATAGAGAACTGGGTGCAGGGTCCCCGGCGCACCAGCACAAAGGTGACTTGAGACGATTTTTTGAGGATCTGGCCCTCAGTCTCTCTCTAGTTTCCTTGTTTTTTTAAAGCCATTTTTATGTTGGAGATAGGGTATTTTATATATATATATGTATTTCTTTTTTCGTAACCACTGGTACAATCTTTTCTCTCTCTCTCTCTCTTTAAATAGCAATGTTTGTTTTGTTAAGGGGTCTTTTTTTAATGGTAAATTTTCTTGGGCCTGATTCACAAAGGTTGATGCAAGGCTCCCGTGTTGCCCCTTTTTTTTTGGGTGTAGCTGTGCCAAACATATTGCTGCAACTTGTGCCTGATTCAAGAAGATTATGCGATTTGCAGCACTCTTTCCACTTTAAGGCAGCTTGTGCCATGTATTTGGCGCAAGCTACATAAAAAATGTCCCAAGAATGCTGCAGGTTAGACCAGCAAAAAGCAGGTCTAACTGGTGGCAATTAGCGCACCTGATCAAGAATCCCAGTTATCACAGTTACTGGCTGGGGAATGCCTCAAGCCCCATGCGCCATACGTTCGGCGCACCCGGGGCTTGTGGCATTCCCAAAACGTTTGTGAACTGGATCTTTGTTCTTATGATGAGGAGTATTTTTTTCTTTTAAAATGGTCACTTTTCTTGTTCTAATGATAAGGGGTATTTTTTTCCTACAAAATACAGTAGTTAATCATCTTGCTCTTATTTTAAGGGGTATTTTTTTTCCCTTGTAAAATCGTAATTTTTTTTGTTCTTTAATAAAGGGTATTTTTTTCTTGTAAAATAATAAATTCTTTTGTTCTTATGTTAAGCTTTATTTTGAAATAGAAATAGTAACTTTTGTTTAGTAGTTTGCTTGCTTTTTGACCCTCTTGGTCCTCTTCCCCCAGTTCGTTCTCTCTCTCTCTCTCTCTCTCTTCAACAGCCAGAAGAAACACCTTTTTGAATTATAACTAAGTAGCCTTTTTTTTTTTTGCAACCTGGCCGTCATGCCCACAGTGTTGTATCCTTTGTTTCTCTCTCCAGCTCTCAATTTTCACCAGCCAGCCAGAACCCCTATAGGCTTTATAGTAGGTTTTCAGTTTCCTTATTAGCTGGCCCTCCCTCCCTCCCACTCCCTCTCCATCTCTTTCCATATCTTCTCTCACTCTTCCCATGCTGAGTCTGTTGCACAGTTCAGCAATATTTATATTACTCAGCAGTGTCATATGACTGTTCTGCCTGCCATCTATTGCTATTGACTGTGACTATGGCTACTGCTGGCACACTGCTGCTGGTCTGTTGCATTAGCCAATCCCCTCCCACCAAGGTTAGTTTATGGCACCACATCCCTTCCCTTTCCTTCCCTTCTCCTCCCATCCCCATCATGTCACCCTGACTTGTCTAGCCACCTCCTCCCTCCGGCACCCACCAAGGCAGGAGACCCACTCACTCATCCCTGCCTTGGCTTCTCCTCTCCTCCCCCACCCATGTGACACCTAGCACAATGTCTCTTCTCCTCCCCACATTCCTCTGACTGATTCACCCAATCCTCTTTTCTGTTCACTGCATCTTTTTCATCTTCGCGCACCTCACACTGTTACTCCCTGCCTTACCCACGGACTCAGAACCACACTATGAAATGGGAATCCCTTAATTTCTAACCTTAAAAATCCCTTCATTTTACCATTTATGACCCTATTGAATTTTAAGGGAATAATTAAGTTGTTTTCATCCTTAAATCCTAATGAATTCAGCCTTAATCAGAGCACACAATTTAAACTTTTTTTTCTCCTTAACTTTTTAAAATGAATGATGTTTTTCTTCTTACCTGCACACTTAATTGTTACCACAAGCAAACCACCGCACACCTCTGCTGTTTATTACAAAGCTTTATTTAGACAACTTTAAAACATGCCATAAGTAAATCCAAATGGCTGTTCACCTCAAAGAAACCTGACTGGTTTCATACACAATACATCATCAAGGGGTGGTTTCACATGAAAGGTCTTAGCTGTTTACATTGAGAAAAATTTAAAGTGACAGTGTAATATTTAAAGTGCCAAGTAATATATAAAGTGCATAATGATAAAATTCATCTATCATACCAACCGGCCACCTCCTATTACACACTTAAAAATACATACATCTACTCTAAATACTAATAACTAAAATGTGAATAGTTTATATACAGCAGGGTTGCATGAAGCATAAATAACAATAATGAATGCAGTCACCATGTTCATCAATAAAACAAACTGCGCACTTTTAAGAGGCAGTAGTTCATAAAGAGAATACCAACTGATGTCTCAATTTAACATTTTTCAAATACTGAAGGCAGACAAAGCAATTCCTTCCAGTAATGTAAGAAAAAGATTAAGTTTTAGTACTAGTATTAAAATTAGTTACTTATTATAACATCTTTGGGGCTTCAAAGAGAATGCAAGGCAAAATCATAAACCCTAACATCAGGGAACTGCATCCTTCAGGAAAATAGTTTTTGGGGGAAAGAAAAGGGAGCTGTGAGCGTTTATTAAATTTTTATTTCCTGATACATGGTAATAAATCTATTTTGTCATTCAGGCCTGGCGAATGAAGTGCTCCAAGCATAAAAATCCAATAGGACTCTCTCTGCCTTAACCTGTCATCCAGATTGCTACCCCAGGACCTAGATGTACTCTTTCGATCCCACAAAATTAAAAAATATGTTTCACACCTCTTAATCTGGTATCTCTGCAGTGTATCGCTAAGGCACATCAAGTATCATTATTCTTAATGGATCTGAGGTGTTCGCCAATTCGCAGTTTTAAGGCTCTTGTGGTTTTACCCACATAGAACGAGCCACATTGGCAAGTGGACAAATACACAACATTCTCTGTCACACAATTTGCAAAGTCCCTTATCTCAAAATTAGCATTACTGTTAAAACTAGTAAAGGATTTACATTTTAACATGGAACTGCAAAATTTGCAGTTTCCACAGGGATATGTTCCAGGTGGTAGTGGTGGCAATTTTTACTCCCCCTATTTTCCTCAGTACTCAGCTGATAACTGTGGACCAACCTGTCTTTTAGGTTCACATCTCTCTTGAATACCATTCTCGGCCTGCATTGTATGACCTCTTTTAGGAGTGACTCCCGCTCTAAAATATTCCAGTTAGAGAAAATTATATCCTGAATTTCTTTGCAGTGTCTTGAATATTTTGTCACAAAATTCAGTCTGGTCTCATTACTTCTTGGTTCTCTGCTGCTTAAAAGGGTATCCCTATCCATCAAAAGAGTATCATGCAAGGCCTTGTTTACAATGCACCGTGAATACTTCCTCTCCAAAAATCTGCTGCACATTTCAGTACCATCAACCAAAAATCTCCATCCTCACTGCAGTTTCTATGTACTCTCATTAATTGGGCCTTTGGGATATTTTTGATCATAGGGTGAGGGTGGCAACTTGCCGCATGCAAAAGTAAATTCCTATCTATCTCCTTCCTATACAGGTCAGTGCGTAGAGTACCATCCTCTTTCTTGTGTATAGTCAGATCCAGAAAGGTGACAGACTTGGAATCACATTGCATGGAAAATATTTAATTATTATTACTATTTTCCAAGTACTTTATAAAATTTACAAGTTCATCTCTTGTGTCATGCCACACCATAAAGATGTCGTCTATATAACAATGCCAGATATAAATCTGACTGTAAAACAGATTGGTCTGGATGTTATAGACATTCTCTTTCTCCCAGAGACCCAAACAGAGATTGGCATAGTTGAGGGCGAAAGTAGCCCCCACAGCCGTTCCTTTAAACTGCAAGTAAAAATACTCCTGAAATACAAAGTAATTTTTAGTCAACACATGCTCAACACAGTTAAGAAAATGTTTTTCCCAAAGTTCATATCAAGATCCAAGTCCAGCCAATGATTCAATGCTGTCAATCCCCCTTCATGGGGGATATTAGTACATAAGGAGGCAATATCTAATGATACCAATAACCAGTCTTGTTCAATTTGCATGTCACTTAAGATTCCAAGCATATGTGAAGTGTCTCAGACATATGAACAGAGTGAATGAACATGTGATTTAATGTGGGCATCCTTGTATGTGGACAATGGTTCCACCAGGGAACCAATGCCTGCAACAAAGGGGTGGCCCAGAGGAGCCATCAAGTTTTTTATGTACTTTAGGATGAACGTATTAGATACATGCACATATGGGGGCAGTAACTGTCAAATATTGGGATTCTTCATGTCCAATAAGACCCTAGCATTCGGATTCATAAATAAAGGCATCTATAGCCCTTTTAAACTTTATAGTGGGGTCAGAGGTCAATGGTAAGTAAAAGTCTTGGTTAGATAGTTGTTTAGTTATTTCCCCAATGTATTTACTGGTGGACATCGCTACCACTGACTCATCCTTGTCAGCGGGTTTGATGGTGATTTCTTTATTACTTTCAAGACTTTTTAATGCCTCTGCCTCTGAATGTGTTAGATTTACAGTATATACATAGGCCTGTTTGTATTGTCTAAAAGTTGTTTAAATTGTCGCTCACCTACTTTTTCAAATACTCTCACAGTTTCATTATAGGGTGGTATATAAGTTGAAGGAGGTTTAAAATATCTTACTGCAACTGTAGAGGATTCTGTTGTACTGCCCTGTGAGTCCTCTAATCTAGATGTATTACACTGACATATCTCTGTACGTTGGGAGTATGCTTTTAAATTAAGATTTTTTGTAAATCGATGAAGATCAATAAAGACTTCAAAAGGTTTAGAATCCTGCATGGGTATGAATGATAATCCTTTATGCAAAACGTTAAGTTGTTCTGTAGAGTGGAAAGTGAGAGATATTGATCACAGTACTGTCAGTATTCAGGCTGTTCTCCACCTCTTGCCTTTGGGTCTTGTTCCAATGTTTTCTTCCACCTCTCCTAGTCAGTTTTGTCCCCCATGGTTGAACTGTCCTCTGATCCTCTCTCTCAATATGCATGGTTCCTGGTCAATTTCCTGAAACTGTATTGTGCGCCCCATGTTCTGCTGTTCCAGTCGCCATCTGTCTTCCTCTAAAAAAGGATCTTTATTCTCAGATTCACTATTAGACATGTTGTAATTCGAGGAACTGCTCCTATTCTTTAGCATTGATTTTGACTGGTGCCCTTGATCTTGTCTATATCTGTTACAATTTTTTTCCAGGCCTCTGTTTTTTCCAGTCCCATACTCTGTTTTGTAATTAATTCTGTCAATCCCATTCGAATTTAGTGAGCTCAATTTT
Organism: Neoceratodus forsteri; assembly: GCA_016271365.2. Classification (NCBI taxonomy): domain Eukaryota; kingdom Metazoa; phylum Chordata; order Ceratodontiformes; family Ceratodontidae; genus Neoceratodus; species Neoceratodus forsteri. The sequence continues at coordinate 958,133,080 of CM028135.1, read as the reverse complement.
CTGTTTTTTTGGTCTTCTTCCTTTTTAATAGTGTCCTTAATTTTCTTTTCTAGAGTCTCAAAATCTGGATGTTCCTTAAACTGGGCCACAGTGTTTTCTTTATTCAGAATGTCTTAAGTCACATCTGCTTGTTGGGCTTCATACTCTTTAATTACAGTTTTAATCAATGCATCCATGCCAACTTGTAACAAATCTTTCTAATATGATATGAAAATTCATCTTTCCTATCCATATCCTGGCTTATTAGTGACCCGTAGTCCCCTTGGTGAACAGCCCAATCATAGGTAGGCTTCCAAGGTGAGTTTACCCCAGTAATGTCTGTGGCCTCTGAGAATCACCCTTTCCAGCAATAAAAAGGCCCTCTTAATGTCAAGTGTCTCTGGTTCAACATCGGTGATTTCTGGGAAACTGTTGGCTCCCGCTTCATGGGTATCAGCCAAGTCTCTAAACAGATCTTCTTCCTCTGCTGCAGTAAACACAAAAGAAACAAATGAGCTAGCCATGGCTCCAGTCTGAATGGCACTATAATCCAATGCTCACATTCCATGTAGATACTGCTACACTATCCCAGCCTACAAATGGTACACTGTCCTGAAATAATTTAAGAAGTTTTCAACTGAAAAAAAATCCTTCAGTGTTCTCAGGAACTTCTTTTGCTGTGTCCTTTGAAAATAATGTAGCAGTCACGACCAAAAATAAGAAATGGCAGTAATGCAAAAAAAAAACAACGAGCAGCCCGTGGTGAGCACATAAGAACAAAACATATAACAAAGCTGACAATACATCTCCAACCATGTACGGAGGGTGTGAGAAGTAAATGAAGAAGGTCCACCACAAGCAAATTACAGCACACCTCTACTGTTTGTTCCAAGGCTTTATTCAGACAACTTTAAAACATGCCACAAGTAAATCTAAATGGCTGTTCACCTCATAGAAACCCCGACCGGTTTCATACATAGTGCATCATCAGGGGTGGTTTCACATGAAAGGTCTTAGATGCTTATATTGAAAAAAATTTAAATTGACAGTGTAATAGTCAAAGTGCCAAGTAATACATAAAGTACATAGTGATAAAATTCATCTATCATACCAACTGTCCACCTCCTATTACACACTTAAAAATACATACATGTACTCTAATACTAATAACTGAAACCTAAACAGTTCATATGCAGCAGGGTTGCAGCAAGCATAAATAACAATAATGAATGCAGTCACCATTTTCACCAATAAAACAAATAGGAAACTTTAAGGGGACAGTAGATTATAAAATTGCAACCCCTACCACCTGGAATATATCCCTGTGGAAACTGCAAATTTAGCAGTTCAATGTTAAAATGTAAGACCTTTACTAGTTGTAACAGTAATGCTAATTTTGAGATAAGGGACTTTGTGAGTTTTGTGACACAGAATGTGCTGTATTTGGCCACTTGCCAATGTGGCTTGTTCTATGTGGGTAAAACCACAAGAGCCTTAAAACTGCGAATAGGTGAGCACCTCAGATCCATTGATAATAATGATACTCGAAGTGCCTTAGCAATACACTGCAGAGTTTTTGTCAAAATGAAAATGTGCCTCAGAAAAGCACTAGCAAACAGGCAAGATGGGGGATGGAGCAACAATGGGGAAACATCAAAACTGCCATTACAGAGGCAACAAACCTTTGTATGAAGCAAATAAACAAATCAAAATGAAAGAAAAAACCACTATGGTTCTCAAAAGAGGTGGCAGGGAAGGTTAGGGACAAAAAGATAGCATTCAGGAAGTATAAGGAAACACAAAGGGAGCAGGACAGAGAACTGTACCAGTTAAAGCAGAAAGAAGCAGGGAAGGCAGTCAGAATAGCAAAGGCCCAAACCAAGGAAAAGCTAGCCAGCTCAGTTAAGAAAGGGGATAAAACCTTTATAGGTACATTAGGGAGTGAAGAAAGACAGAGGGAGGGATACTGAAGCTGAATAATGAGGAGGGTGGGTGGGCAGAGAGGGACAGTAAAAAAGCAGGGATAATGAATGAATACTTCTTCTCAGTATTCACAAAGGAAGAGGAGGGGGAGGTACCTAATCCAGTCAATAGAAGCACTCTGGATAGGTGGGGTCAATATCAGTCCTTTCACAGAAGAAAGGGTTCTGAAAGAACTCCTAAAACTGAAGGTGGACAAAGCAATGGGGCCTGATGGGATTCACCCCAGAATTCTAAAAGAACTAAGGTGAGAACTAGTAACACCATTGACTATCCTTTTTAACAAATCATGAAAGGGTGGTGTGATACCTGAGGACTGGGGGAGAGCGGATGTGATTCTTCTTCACAAAGTGGGTGCAAGACAGAGGCAGGAAACTACAGACCTGTTAGTAGACCAGGGAGGGGCTGTGGACATGGCCTACCTAGACTTTAGCAAGGCATTTGACACAGTCCCACACAAAAGATTAATAAACAAATTAGGTAGCCTGAGAGTGGGTTCCAGGGTGGCAGCCTGGGTAAAACATTGGCTGGACAACAAAGTAATGCACCTGGGAAACAAAACCACAGGGGAAGAGTACACAATAGGGGGTGAGATACTGACAACAAAAATGGAAAGGGACCTGGGGGTAGTTATATCAGATGACCTAAATGTGGGCAAGCAATGTGAGAAGGCAGTAAGGAGGGTAGGGGAGATGCTGAGATGCATAGAGAGAGCCATCACCAGTAGAAAACAAGAAGTTGTTATCCCTCTGTACAGACAGTTGGTGAGACTCCATCTGGAGTACTGCATGCAGTTCTGGAGACTCCATCTCCACAAAGACATAGACAGGGTGGGGGCTGTCCAGTGGAGGGCAACCAGAATGGTGCAGGGTCTGCATCAGAAGACATACAAACAGAGACTAAAGGAGCTTAAAATGTATACCCTTGAGGAAAGAAGGGAGAGGGCGGACATGATAGAGACTTTCAAGTACCTCAAGGGAATCAACAAAGTCCAATAGGGTAGTATCTTTCAGAAAAAGAGATGTGCAAGAACAAGGGGGCACAATTTGAAAATAGAGGGGGGACAGTTCAAAGGTAATGTATGGAAGTATTTTTTCATGGAGAGGGTTGTGGATGCATGGAACAGCCTTTTTGAGGAAGTTGTGGAGTCAAAAACCATGGGAGAATTCAAGAATGCATGGGACAGACATAAGGCAATTCTAGCGGGGGGTAGGAGGAAGTAAGCTGTTGGTTTACTAGGATCTGCAGCTTATCCATTAGGTAGGGAAATGGGCAGACTAGGTAGGCCAAGCGGTCCTTATCTGCTACCAAATTATATGTTTCTATACCAGATTAAGAGGTGTGAAACATATCTTTAAATTTTGTGGGATTGAACGAGTACATCTAGGTCCCAGGTGTGTCAATCTGGAAAACAGGTTAAGGCAGAAAGAGTCCGATTGGATTTTTATGCTTGGAGCACTTCATTTGCCAGGCCTGAATGACAATATAGACTTATTACCATGTATCAGGAAATAAAAATTTAATAAACACTCACAACTCCCTTTTCTTTCCCCAAAAAACTATTTTCCTGAAGATGGCAGTTCCCCTGATGTTAGGGTTTATCATTTTGCCTTGCAATCTCTTTGTAGCCCTAATGATGTTATAATAAGTAGCTCATTTTGATACTAGTACTAAAAGTTAGTCTTTTTTTCTTACAGAACTAGAAGGAATTGTTTGCCTTCAGTATTTGAAAATTTGAAATTGAGACATCAGTTGGTATTCTCTTTATGAACTACTGCCTCTTAAAAATTCGCAATTTGTTTTATTGATGAAAATGGTGACTGCATTCATTATTGTTATTTATGCTTCATGCTACCCTGATGCATATAAACTGTTTACGTTTTAGTTATTGGTATTTAAAGTAGATGTATGTATTTTTAAGTGTGTAATAGAAGGTGGCCAGTTGGTATGATAGATGAATTTTATCACTATGCACTTTATATATTACTTGGCACTTTGACTATTACACTATCACTTTAAATTTTCTCAGTATAAACATCTAAGACCTTTCATGTGAAACCACCCCCTGATGATGTACTGTGTACAAAACCAGTTAGGTTTCTGTGAGGTGAATAGCCAATTGGATTTATTTGCGGCATGTTTTAAAGTTGATTGAACAAAGTCTTGGAATGAACAGCAAAGGTGTGCAGTGGTTTGCTTGTGGTGGAACTTCTTCATTTACTTCTCACACCCTCTGTGCGTGGTTGGAGCTGTATTGTCAGCTTTGTTATGTGCTTAATTTCTCCCCTTTTTTTTAAAGTAAGCATGAATATCTCATTGATTTTATACTTAATCTGCACCCCATAATTTTTTAAATTAAATATATTTACATTCCTAATTTTACACTTAATTTTAATCCCTAAATTAAGTACATTTTAGTACTTAATTTAACAAATAATCTGTGGATTTTTTCATCCTTAAATTCTGCTTAATCCATCCTTAATCAGAGTGTACAATTTAAGCCTATTTTTTGCTTAATTTTTTAAGATTAAGGACATTTTTCTTCTTGTTGCTATGTTTAATTTATACCCCTTAATTCCTCAAAGTTAGCATGACTTTCTAATTGATTGTATACTTAATCTGCACCCCTTAATTTTTTAACTAAATATAAGTAAATTCTTGATTTCACTTTAACAGTAATCCCTTAATATGTAAATTAAATATATTTTATCATTTAATTTAACAATTAATCTTGAGAAACACCTAAATAAAAAACAATTAGTAATTAATTTGACACTAATTCATAATATAAATCAATGTACTTTAATACTTATTTTTATACTGAATTTACTGAAAGTAAATCTTTAAATATACAGTAATTGTATCATTAATTGATTATTGCATTTTGGGGTCCCTTATGAAAAAGTAGCATATTGTTGGTATATTTAAGTGTACTTCAATATTTAGTGTAATAAATATAAAAGTATGTAAGTATAGTTCAATTTTTAATTAATAAATATACTTGAAATATATAATGTCTGAAAACACCAAATATATTAAAAGCATAAATTACCATCACACTTTCTATTATTGCCCAGTTTAGTATTTTTAAGTATACTAAGCAGTATATGATTAATGTACTGAAGTATAATATCAGCATAGGAAATATCGTATTACAAATGTACCGTTATATGAGGACTGTACTGACAATATACGATTGCTGTACTGAAAATATACCATCAGTCTAGGATTATTGTACTGGTAGAATGCCATTAGCGTATTATTACTGTAGTGACAGTATTCCATTGGCACTATTGTGCTGAAAGCATACTATCAACATTGTACTGAAAAGATACTGTATTTAATAAGCGGTCATCAACATTTTCTGTTTCTATACTATGCATGGACTACATTGAGTAATAATTACATGCTCAAAGCATTTTTGAATTTAAAACTTTATTGTTTCATTATAAAAGTAAAAATAAAACAGTTTTATTAGTAATAAATTTGAATGCCCAGCATTTATGCCCCCCCACCTCAGGTGTGTGGCTGCCAAATTTTGATTAGAACTGGGTGCATGAAGAGATTTTTTTACTCACTTCCAAGCTGGAATTACACTTCTATCTGGTTGGTCCAACATGACCCACGTCATCATATCAACAAAGCTGCTCCAGCAGCATCCAAGAACCTCCTGCAGCTACCACCACCACTGTTGGTCAGTTGTGGGAGAATAAATCAGCTACAATAAGTCCTGGCACTATTTAGTTCTCCTAACACACAGTTGAAAGCTGGCCTTGTAGAACTACTGAGGTTAAGTACAAGTTCCATAATAACCAAAGTAATATTAATTGTCAGTTGGTCTGCAGTTTTGTTACAGATGGTTTCAGAATGTCCAGTCTTGCATTTATCTGGGCTCACATTTCATTTGCATACTTCAAAGTTAGAAAATCTGCAAAAAGATAAAAACAAAATATTAAACTAAATTTCAGAGTCAATTGTAGAAATAGAAACCTGAAAGTGTGACTTGGTTTATAGATTTCAGAAGGACTATTAAAACTGAAATAATTTGGGAGACAATATAGCTGCCATGGAGTTGGCACCACTGGTGGTCTTGTTAGCCTATTTAAATTATTCAGTTGGTAGCATCCACCTGGTGACAAGTCCTCTGATGTCAAGAACAATCCTACCACTCTCTAGTTCAGTGGCCTACAATGCAGGCTCAAATCCATCCTTTCTTCACCTACATCTGGTCACTCTGTGCAGCAGCTCAGGCCAATCACAAATGAAAAGATAGAAACATAAAGTTTGATGGCAGATAAGGACCGCTTATTTACCTTTTCTTTACCAGGTAAGCACACTAGACAGTCAGGGGCCTATTTTCAGGTGCACCCTTGCCCCACCTAGTCTGCCATTTTCCCTACCTACTGGAACAAGGCAGACTCTACTTGATCTTTAGTTCCCCCCGCCTTTCATCACCACTATGGTTTCCTTATGCCTATCCCATGCCTTCTTGAATCACACTACAGTTTTTGCCCTTACAACTGGAGGCTGTTCCAGGCATCCGCCACTCTTTTGGGGAAGAATTACTTCCTTATATCACCCCTGAGACTACACCCCCCCAGCTTCATAGAAGGACTGCTCATTCTTGAGTAGCTTTTTCTCTGAAAAATGCTTCCCTCTTGAACCTTATGTATACCTGTGAGATATTTGAAAATCTCTATCATCTACTCCCTCGTCTTCATTTCCTCCAGGGTGTACATATTGAGGTCCTTCAATTTCTCCTCATAGGGTATTTGATACAGGTCCTGCACCATTTTAGTTGCCTTCCTTTGGCCCACCTGTACTCTGTCTATGTCCTTCCAGGGGTGTGGTCTCCTGAACTAAACACAGTACTCTAGGTGAGGTCTCATCAGTGATTTATACAGCAGTATCACCACCTCCCTCTTTCTACTGATGTTATCCCTTCCTATGCACCCTAGCATCCCACTGGCTATCCCCACTACCTTGTCAAACTGGCCACCTTTAGGTCCTCAGATGTAACTACCCCAGATCTCTTTCCTATTTGCAGGTTGTCAGTACCACTCCCCCCTTTTTGTACTCCATTCCTAGGTTTCTGAACCCCACATGCATGATTTTGCACTTGTTCACACTAAAACATAGTTGCCACACTCTTGACCACTCCTAAAGCTTTCTTAGATCCTCTTAACCCCCCCCCCCGATTGTCTACCCTATTGGAGATCTTAGTGCCATCTGCAACAAAGTCATACTTTCCCTTCTAGACCCTCTGCAATGTTGCCAATAAAGACATTAAAGAAAATCGGTCCCAGTATTGCTCCTTGAGGCACCCTACTGGTCATTTTTCCTTCCTCTGAGTGAACTCCATTTATCACCACCTTCTGTTGCCTATCCCACAACAAAATTCTTACCTAGTTTACCGTCTTTGGACCCACTCCTAGGTTGCCGAGCTTGTTTATAAGTTTCCTATGTGGAACAGTATTGAAGGCCTTACTGAAATCTAAGTAGGCCACATCCACCACTCCACCCAGATCTAATTCTCTAGTCACCCAGTCAAAGAACTCTATCAGGTTTGTTTGACATGACATCATCCCAATGAATCTATGCTACCTCAGATCTTGTAAGCCACTGGATTCAAGATATTCCACTATCCTTTCCTTCAGTGGTGATTACATTAATTTCGCCACCTCCAAAGTCAGGTTGACTGGCCTGTAATTGCCAACCTCCTCCCTGCTTCCACTTTTGTGAAGTGGGACTATACTTGCTCTCCTCCAGTCCTCAGAACCACTCCAGTCTCCAGTGAGTGGCTGAACAGGACTGTCAGAGGTGCAGCCAGTACCTCTCTGAGCTCCCACAATATCCTTGGATGTATCCCATCTGGTCCCATTGCCTCGTCCATGTTCAGATTTGCAAGTGCCTTCAGGACATCTTCCTCTGTAAATGGAGTAGTATCCACCTCCCTTCCTTCAACGCTCCTGACATTTATCTGTGTTCCCCCTCCTTCCCTTTACTTTGTGAACACTGAACGAAAGTGATCATTCAGGATTTTCCTTGTCCCCTTCCACACACTCCCCCCCCTTTTTCAACCTTAGGCTTATAATCCCTCCCCTGGTCTTTCTCCTTTTAATTACACACCTGAAAAATGTCTTGTCCCCTTTCTTTACTGCCTGAGCTTATTTCCTCTGTTTGCACGTTTGCACTTTTGACTGCTTTCTCTGCCTCCCCTCTGCTTCTCCTGATACACATCCATATCTTCCTCCTTCTGTGTTTTCCTATACCTTCTGAAAACAGCTTTTTTTTTATCACTTCTATTTTTTCCACCTTGCTGTGGTGTGTCTGGCATGGGGCATCCAGCCACCAGCCCTGCTTTGCCTGGAGAGCTGCGTGGCTCTAACCGCACCCAGGAGGATCCAGGACAGCCATCTTACCATCCTGCTGGAGGGCCCCCTTATGCTTCTCCCAGCCAGAACATCTCCAAACCCTCCCCAACAGGACTCCTCACAGGTTCTCCGGGGAGTGCAGAGTGTGGTCATCAAGCTGCATTGTCGCACCCAGCCCTTTTTCCTCCTTAGTTCCCACTGGAATGTGGACATGCAATGACGTCCAGGCACAGTGTTCCAATGTCCGCCGCACTCCCCCCCCATTGGCACTGATGCTAGTAGTACCTCCAGGCATTCCCAGAGATTGCTACAGTGTAGTGGATGTTCCCCAGCCCACCCCAGGACTAGGAGAGCAGTCTGCAGACACTCAATCCTAGTCCTCCACTGCTGATCCTCAACAACCGGGCACCTCAATGCTCAGCATCACCGGGTTGGTGAATGCTAACTTTTTTGCCATTATCTTCCCAGAAATTTTGTTTGAGAAGTATAGCAGTCTTTTTCACTTCTTGCTTTTGCTTACTAGCTTGACGCAGAGGTTTGTTGCCTTCACTATCAGCACTTTTAATTTCGCCCACTCCACCCAAGTTCTATTCCCCTGCCAGGGCATCCTAGATGCATTTCCCATCTTTGTAAAATAGGGCCTCCTGAAGTCCAGGATCCTCACCTTTGTGTGGCTCACTTCTCCCAAGGTTCTAATATTGAACCCCACCATACAGTGTTCACTGGTCCCCAGATGACCACACTGTGATGTCTGCAACACTGTCCCCATGGTGAGTACAAGGTCCAATATTACTCCTTCACAAGTGAACTCTTTACTAGTTGCTTGAGGAATGCCCCCTGCAGGGAGTCTAGGAAGTAAAATGGAGTGACCATCGCATAGAGAGGTTTAACATGAAGACAGGGATGCAGACTAGTCACACTAAGGCAAGAATCTTGGATTTCAGGAAAGGCAGATTTTGCTAGTATGGGAAGGGGTATCAAAGAAGCCCTGACAAGGAGTGCATTAGAAGGGGGAGTTGAGAAGCTGTGGGAATACCTAAAGGGGGCCATACAGCAGGTTATGAACCAGTGTGTTAAGGTGGTAAGCAAAGGCAAGAAAAGGAGGAAACTGCTATGGTTCTAAAGGGAGGTGACAGGAAAGGTAAGGGCCAAAAAGGTGAGTTTCAGGAAGTATAAGGAGACTCACATGGAGGAAGACAGGGAGGTGTACCTAAAGAATCTAAAAGAAAGAAGTAAAGGCTATAAGGAAAGCAAAGGCACAGACCAAACAATGATAAGCACAGACGGTGAAGAAAGGAGACAAGGCATTCTTTAGGTATATCAGCGAAAGGATGAAAAGTGTGGGGGGGTTGTAAGGCTCAGAGGGGAAGCAGAGGAATGTCAAGAGGGAGACCTGGAAAAGGCAGAAATACTGAACAAATACTTCTGTTCAGCATTCACTGAAGATGGGGAGGATCACGGACCACAGCTGAGTAGCAGACTGAGGCAACTACCGCCCATCAAAGCAATGAGTCCACAACAAACTTTACAATTAGTAGTATTCCTACCCATAATCTTAGACCACTACACAGCTCAAGATTCCCCTCTACATTAACACCATGCTCATGGGAATAGGAATCTTCCAATAGGTCCTATGATTCCCATTGAATCTATAACCTCAACATTAACACTGCTTAATTGGAATTTCGATAAAATGCCAGATGTTTATCGTCTCTCCCTATTTGGAATAGCAAGGTTTGAAGGAAACAACAGCCATAGATTATCCTCCCTTGTTAGAACTCTTCTTGAGTCATGTCTGGATGTAGAAATAGCAAAAGCTGACTTGGGAGAGGTCAGGAGAGTCCATAAGGATGAAATAGATTCTCAAATTGACTTGGCAATAAAATCAGAAACTCTATACAGGAACTTATTACATAATGCGTATAAGTTGGATAGAATCCAAGTACTCTTAACTGATTTACAGTCGAAAGAAATTTCAAAAGAATCACTACGGAAACTAATATCAAATCATGACTACCTAATAACTACCCCATTTTATCAACTACGGATGAGTCTTTAACAAATAAAGACTTAACATCTTCTAAATTAGATAATTTTTTGTCTTGGAACATAGCAGGCATAGGGACAAAATTGGTTGACCCCAATTGGAAAAAAATAGTTTCCCAATATGAACTATTGCTATTTCAGGAGACATGGGCATCCACAGAAATTCATTTAAATGGTTACGAAGCATTTAGTTTGTTAGCACAGAGGGAGAAAAAGTTTGGAAGGCCGACTGGTGGGTTAACCACCTTTATAAAAATTAGAGCTGGTATCAATGCAATTGATTATCTTGAGGCTAAAAATGTTGCATTGATAAATATTGTCAAATGGGACTTGTTTACTTATATGATTGTGAATGTGTATGTTCCCCCCAACACTCCAAATACAACATATGGCGATCTTTGTTCAGAGCTCTCCTTGATCATGGATACTTTGTATATTAAACATCACATAGATATAATATTAATAGGAGGTGATTTCAATGCTCGGATAGCCTCCTTTGATAATCTCCAATGTTGCACTCCCATATATATATGGGTGATTTAAAACAGAGGAAATCATTGGATGCCATTGTTAATTCAGCAGGCATTACATTTAAAGAATTCATAATTGAGAATAATTTACTAATCCTTAATGGTAGGGGACCAGGAGACCTAGAGGGAACATACACATACTTTTCTTCAGTTGGAAACAGTCTAATAGAATATGTATTAATCTCTCCTGAATCTTCTGATTTTGTACAGAATTTTCAGATAAATCTTAGAGCAGAAAGTGATCATGCTGCACTCACTTGCCGCATGATCACTTTTAATGATAAAAAAAGGCCTCCTTTGAAAGATATTTATCCTGTTTCATTGGTCTCCATGGGGAAAGCTAAACTATTCTTAAAAATAACAAAATGAAGAATATTGAACATATCATTTTTTCTACACCAATCTATTCTGAAGATGTTTTAAAAATGAAAATTTAACCAAGTTACTATCAGAAACTTTGAGAATCTTTTATCTAGAATTACTAGCGAAATATATGTATACAAGGATCAAACATCATCCCCCACAACATGGTTTGATTCCCAGTGCCAGTATCAAAAGAAGAATTTAGGTAAAATAATTAGGGAACATCTTAAAAATCCATCAAACCATACTAAAGTAAAATTAAATTATGCCCGGAAAGCATACAAAAAATTCTTAAAGATAAAAAAACATGAATTTACACAAAAAAGATGGGAATTTATCCATCAAACAATATTGAACAATGATATTAGGGCCTTTTGGAGTATGGTTGCAAGAGGATTAAATTATATCAATCTACACTACCATCTTATATCCCCAAAGAAGCATGGGTTACCTATTATACAGCTTTATTAAACAAAAACATTTTACAAAGAGATAAAATAAATTCCTTACAATGGATATCTCTGCTTCCTTACTCGCCTATAATTTTCAGTTCTGATGATGTTCAAATGGCAATCTTAAAATTAACAAACAATAAAGCTCCAGGCCCAGATAAAATCCCAGCTGAGATTTATAAAGAAAATCTCAATTTTTGGATTCCTTTTTTACTCAACTTATTCAATATTTGTTTAAAAGAATGTACAATACCATCGTCATGGCAAAAAAACATAACAATACCTATTCACAAAAAAGGTTTGTTATACAAACCAAGTAATTACCGCCCAATAAGTTTACTAGACATTGCAGGGAAAATATTCTCTCGTATATTCTCTCGTATCTCCAGCCTGCTTCCTTCAGCCCACAGCAACCAGCTGAGCGCCAGGGCTTCGCTCCGCCAGTGGGCGGTCAGCGGCACCTAGCTGAACTTGGGAACCGCAAGGCCGGGAGGAACAGCGAGGGAGCAGTCGGGAAAGGCGCAGCCAATCGCCTGCTTCCTTCAGCCCACAGCAACCAGCTGAGCGCCGGGGCTTTGCTCCGCCAGCGGGTGGTCGGCGGCACCTAGCCGAACTTGGGAACCACAAGGCCAGGAGGAACAGCGAGGGATCAGTCGGGAAAGGCGCAACCAATCGGTAAGTGAGCGCTCCACCAGGCACAGCAGCCGATTGGCTCTCCTGCCCCATTGACTTACACTGGCTCAGTCTGCATTGCTGAAATCTGTGTGGGACTTGAAAATGTGTTTTTCTGTTTGTCTTTTACTCTTCCCCTGGTGTTGTACTGCAAGTTTCCCAGAAGAGCTGCTTTCACTCTGGTGAGACATCTATAGAGAGCAACTGCTGTTGATTCTGTTGAATTCTGCTGGACTCTGTTAGCAGCAGTGGGCCAGATGCTGAGGCGCCACTCTCCTTCTAGTTTTATATGTGTAAATCATCAAAAAAGTGCTGTTTTCCCCTTACAATACAGTAGTGGATATTACCGTTTTACTGCTCTTTAAGGTAATTGCAGCTCCTTGTCTGAATATGTAAGGTGGGCCAGACGCTGAGGCACTGCAGGACCCCCCCCACAGTCCTTTGTAGTGCAGATTTGGTCAGTGACGCTCAGAAAAAGGCTTGCTACTGCCCTTATTAATTGCTGCACCCTCCTCTGTCTCTCTCCAGCCTGCTTCCTTCAGCACACAGCAACCAGCTGAGTGCTGGGGCTTCGCTCTGCCAGCAGGCGGTCGGCGGCACCTAGCCGAACTTGAACCACAGAACCGGGAGGAACAGGAGGAAGCAGTCAGGAAAGGTGCAAATTTTGCCCACCGCCCTTCCCCTCTTGTGTGTTAATTTATAGGCATCTTCCCTCCGAAATCTCTTCCCCGCCCACAGCACTTTTCTCTAAACCAAGAGAGTCACACCAGCTTGCTGATCCAACCAATCAGCAACTTCGCTACTCCCTATTGCCAGCTATCAATATCCCCCTCAGAATGGGGAGCTTGCTACTGATACTCCTGTCACTATCAGCCATAGGGTTCCACAATGAAGATGACCCCATTATACAATCTAAAGTGGTCAACCCACCTAGTTTCTCTGGAACATCCCCCGTGGCTGACACCCATATCCTCATATATGTCTTGCCATTGCTGCATCGACTACAGTGGTACAATCACCATAAAGTTACACATATCACCACATATATGTCTCAGCCAAGGCCCCACTACTGGGTATATAGATCCCCACTAAGCCTAGTCGTCAAACTGCTAATTGGTATCCCGACACACTACCTTAAATCCACAGGGACACCCAAAACAAAGAGTGGCAACGGAATAAAAAAAGGAGGACCAAAGACAGCCCCCTCTCCCTATCACTGGCAGCCCTTATGAAATTACTGATCTTCCTATTGCTCTGTATTGGTAATGTAGAAATCAACCCTGGACCTCTTGAAAGCATCACTCTCCATCAGACCTATCCTCAATTAAAGGCCTCAGTTTCCTGCATATTAATGTATGCAGTCTGTTGAAAAAATTTACATTGCTACAAGCCTGGGTTGCCCATACCTTGCCAGACTTTCTTGTGATAACTGAGACATGGCTCAAGATCACCACAATGGACAGGGAAGTTAACCTACCTAACTATCAGCTATTCAGAGCTGATCACCAAACAAGGGGAGGTGGAGTAGCCATATATGTAAAAGCTGGTTTAGTTGTATCCTGTACTGCTGCAACATCTATGCCCAAGGAATTTGAGTGTCTATCTCTAAAAGTCTCTCTCCCCAATACAGCAGCTTTCCATTTAATTGGATGCTACAGACCCCCCTCTGCTGAACACAAGCTCTTATCCCACCTGGGAAACCTTGTCAAGTCCTGTACTGAAGAAGTCATTATCATAGGGGACCTGAATTTCAACTGGCTCACCCAGGCAGCTACACCTCTGGTATCATTATGTGACACCTATGGGCTCACACAGTTAATTAATGAACCAACAAGACTAAATGCAAGGAATAGTAGTAACAGTACTCTACTTGACATCATGCTAGTGAGTAAACCACATCTATTCACACATGCTGGAGTGCTCCTATGCGACATAAGTGACCACTGCCCCATCGCGAGGGTAAGATCCAACAACATTAAAACAGATCCTGCAAAATTCCTCATGAGGAGATCCAAGAAAACATCAATATTGAAGGATATCTGCATGATCTAGCCTACTCTCCACACTGGCAAAAGTTCTATCTTGCACATTCTGTAGAAAAGCTCAGCAGGTGCTAAATAGCATTATATTAAATGCCCTTAACACCCATGCCCCAATCTCTAGTATCCGAATAAAAACAAATCCTGTCGCTGGTTTTCAGCTGTCCTCAAAGCTGCACTGCTGAGAGAGATAAACTTTGGAAAGTAGCAAGAAAAACTAAGAATATCATGGACTGGATGATCTTTAGGAAAGCCAGGAATAAATGCACTAGGAAAGTTAGGGATGCAAAGGCTGCCTACTACCTGGCCCAGCTCGACTCCTCCTACCATAATACTGCTAGATTTTGGGGCACCATCAAGGGTATGATGGGCCAGGATGTTAACAACCCCCTTCCAACCCAATTACACAGTAACTATGGCCCCATTACTGGCACATCGGAAATCCTGGATGCATTCAACAACCACTTCACAACAGCTGACCTTGCCTTTGACTCCTCCCCAGCTAACCTATTAAGGGATCATTTAAGCTTCCACTACACTGGTGAATAAAGAGTTGACTCCTCCTTTAGCTTTAAACCTATACTGTTGAAACAAGTTGAGGATCAATTATGGCATCTAAATACCAAGAAAAGTGCAGGAGCAGATTTTCTGGACCCATTCTTTCTAAAGATTGCGTGTCATGTGCTTGCAGTCCCCCTAACTCACCTCTTTAACCTTTCCCTAAACTCTGGCTCTATTCCCACGCTGTGGAAGACAGCCCAAGTGGTCCCCCTTCTAAAATCAGGGGACCCTATGGATCTTAATAACTACAGGCCCATTTCCATCCTACCTGTGTTATCCAAGATGTTGGAGGAATTAGTGAGTATTCAGTTAAGGGAATATATGGACAATGCTAATCTATTAAATCCAGCTCAATCTGGATTCAGCGCCAAACATAGCACTATCACTGCATTAGCCAAGGTCACCAATGATTGACAAACTGAACTGGATAAAAAGAACAATGTCTGTGCAGTATTCCTGGACCTGAGCAAAGTATTCAACACTGTGGACCATGAACTGCTACTCTCATCCCTACACTCCATTGGCCTAGATCCATCCTCCCTTAAGTGGTTCAGATGCTACCTCTCCAGTAGATCACAGCAGGTAAAAGCTGAAGGTGACCTCTCCCCATTAAGACCACTGTCAAGAGAGTCCCCAAGGCTCTATTCTGGGCCCTATCCTTTTGCCATTTATATAAATAAAATTGATTCAACCTTACCAAGTCCTCAGTACATCTCTTTGCTGATGACACTGTACTGTATGTCAGCAACCCTTCACCTAAAGTTGCTCATGAAATCCTACAAGCAGAATTCTCCCTGTTACAACATCAGCTTCTCGAGAAAAAGCTTCTGCTAAATGCAAAGAAAACCAAAGCAATGATGTTCACAACCCCAAACTCCACCAACACATCCTCTTCAATCAGTTTCCCCCAGCTATGCACTATACTTGGAGAAAATCTGGAGTATGTTGAAAATTTCAAATACCTAGGTGTGTGGATTGACAACAGACTTGACTTTACTCAGCATCTAGAACAACTGCTGAAAAATCTTCGCCTAAGGCTTGGCCCCCTCTACAGATTAAAACCCTTCCTTAATAGAGATTCAAAGATGAGATTACTCCAGGCCATCTTTCTATCAGTCATTGACTATGTGGACTTCCTCTATAGTCACTGCCCCACTCCCTACCATCAAAAGTTGGATACCTTATACCATAGAGCAATAAGGTTCATTACAGACCTGCCATATAATACTCACCATTTTTCTCTCTATGATGCAATTGGATGGGTTCCCTTCATGTCAGGAGGAGCAGAGCAGACCCTATGGATCTACAGAGCTTTATCAAAAAACTCCCAAGCTATATCCTGGACTGCTTCAACCTGACCACTCCCAGCTCCTATGCCCTAAGAAGCAACAATATCATCCTGCTCAAATTGCCCAAAGTCAACACCAAAATAGGGAGGGCAGCAATCAGCTATTCTCTAGCCATAGCATGGAACACCCTACAAAAATCCCTAAAACTGTCCATTATCATTCCATTTACATCCTTCAAGCAGCACTGTACAGCCTTCTTCACAAAGAAATGCAGTTGCTACCACTAGAGATAGAATAGTAATCCCACAAAACCATATTCCAATCACATATGGCATATTCCTTCCAGCCAGACACCGCCAGTATATGGCACCCAATATTCCCTTCACCATCCTTGTACTCATTATGTGAGTGACTGTCATGGCCCTCATTGTGATATATATGTACTGTACATTTTGTAGATGTTAGTTTAACTTTCTCTTGCCAAGCTTTAACATGTGAATTCTCTGTATATTATTGTGTTATAAACAACATTTTCTTTTTTCTGTATGTATAACTGTCTCATAAGTATGTGATGTAATTGCTGTGCATCAACTCGAACCTTGACCTTATCAGGTCCATCTTGTAAATGAGCCTTGCTCAATGATGATCGCCTGAATAAATAAAGATTTGATTGATTGATATTGTTAAACAAACTACAAATCTGGATAGATACTAATAGCCCTCTTTCAAAATTTCAAGCTGGATTACGTCATGGATTTTCCACAACAGATAATGTTTTCGTATTATTCCATCTCCTAGAGAAATACATATTATTTAGGAAAATGAGACTTTATGTTTTATTTGTTGATTTCTCCGCTGCGTTCGATTCATTAATAAGACAGACTTTATGGGAAATTCTTAGGATTCGAGGCCTCCTTCATCTTTACTCCTCCCTATGGTTTTACTTTATACTAATACTTATACGGCAGTGAGATTTGATCAAAGAGGAAATATCACAGAATATTTCCCAACCTCCAAAGGTATCAAACAGGGATGTTTACTAGCTCCCTATTATTCAATATCTATATAGATACCTTATTAGATTATGACTTAAATGATCAGTGGGACTCTCAAAATAAAAGATCAATACATACACAACCTAGCATATGCAGATGATCTAATTCTACTATCACTGACCCTAAAGGACGAGAATTAAAATTTAAATCTTTGTGAATAAATGTAAAGAATTGGAATTGAGAATAAACCTAGACAAAACAAAAATAATGATCTTTGGAAATCGGTCATCAAAACCAAGGATTTTCTACAATAATGCCCCTATTGAAATAGTGACATCTTATAAATACCTTGGTATAACATTACACTCTAGAAACTTCTGGGCACATCATATTAAGGAACAGATTAATAAGGCAAAGTATGCAGCAAAAGCACTGTAAAGATTCAACCTTAAATATGGAGGTTTTATGGTAATACCTGCTATTAAAGCAGGGGGAGGCAAAAATTACCCCACTACTATTATGTGGAGCGGAAATCTGGGGATATAATCATTATCCACAACTGGAAACCCCTCTTTTATATTATTATAAATATATTTTACAAGTTCCCACTTCAATGGCTGGATCAATAGTTAGAACAGAATCAGGTAGATTACCTTTGATTTCCCTTATTAACCTAAGGATAGTCACATATTGGTTGAGATCAATAAATAATATAAATAATGTTATGCCATTGAACTGTATAATGGAAAAGGAATCCTGGCATAAAGATGGTTTTACTTCTCTATGGTTAAAATCCCCTTTTTCAAATATTACACAGTATAGAGTCAACTCACCTATGGAATGATTGGCAAGCGGAAATAAAAATACACAAAGCTATAAGGTTAATTTAAAAAAACAACTTTTTGCAAAAGCCACACAAATTCAGATGAATCAAGTAAGGAGCCAAAGACAAGCCCTGTGGTTTGCTCAAAACAAAATTGATTCCAACATGGAAGAATATTTGCGACTTCCTTTATCACCATACATATGTAAAGCAATAATCTGGTCGAGATTTGAACTTATTACATCAAAATACATTTACTTTAATAAATTAAAATTAAATGAATCCACTCAGGATAAATGCCTTGCAATAGAGGATTCACTGAATCGTTAAAGCATGTATTAATTCAATGCCCTTTATTTAATTATATTCGTTTTAAATATTTGGGGAAAATTCTTAGTAAATATGCAAATTTAACATATGATGTGATATTCATATTGATGCACCCAATGACTGTTCAAGATGCAATACTGGTAGGGAATTTTATAATGTTTGTAATAAGTGCTAAGAAAAAAGCATACCGAAAGTGGCTCAGAGATAAATGAATTGTTTTTTATACAATCTGAAGAATTTTAACCAGCATACTTTCTTATGAGAGTTATTCTAATGAGATAAGGTGTCTGTTTAATCATATTTTTAATTTATTTTACATTTTGTATTTTTAAATTTAAAAATTGTAATGTCCAGAAATTTTTCTAATTTATTGGAAGAACAATAAACTTGACTTGACTTGACATTAACACCAAGGAATAAATCACTTCTCTGACATCCACTATGTGAATGGCTTTATAACCAGTAACCTATATCATACACCCAAGGACACTCAGATCTTTCCTTGGCCTCTATGATATGTGCCAGACTACACAAAATGCCTGCACTGCCTTCCTGTGGCTTTATCAACCTTGGTTACTGTGCTACACATCAGTAGAAAGAGAATCTCAACCCAGCACTGGCACATCAAACTTAAACTCAACCTAGTAAAAAGACTCTTACTTAGGCTTATACTAAAGCTACTGCTATTGTCAAGGAATGTGCATCCCAACCCTGACCCAGCTAGGCCAGCCTCATCTATCGGTCCCCAGAAGACTGGATCACTCAAGCTTGCCTCCATCAGTGTCTGCAGTTTACTGTGTAAATTAGATAGGCTCCAAGCATGGGTCTCACAGCCGAACCATGCTATCCTGTTATGGAAAAATGGCTCTCTCTGAAGATGCAAGATTCAGCAGTGGCCTTATTCAGGCAGGACTGGCTTTCAAAATGTGGAGGTGGGTGTGCCATCTACATTAAGAAAACCCTTACAGGTTATACCTTACCTATAGACAACCTAGGAAATGCCACCCAGGCACTAGCTGTTAATGTTCTGCTTGGTACACACAACAAAATTCTTACAATTGTGGCTGTTTACCCAAGGACCATGACACTAGCTTCCATTCTCTGGTGGAATTCATTAGGAACTTGCCCCAAAACTCTGAGTCTATTATTATGGGTGACTTTAATATTAACTGGCAAGCACCTGATGTTGTCACTTTTAAGGATGCAATCTCTTCTCTAAACCTCACTCAGTTAGTCACTGCACCAACCAGGATAAACCACAAAATGGGTTCTTGTTCCCTAATTGACTGGATCCTGTCTAACACCCAGATCGAGTCTCCAATGTTAATGTGCTACCTGATGCCATAACTGACCACTCACCCATTACCTGTCTTTGGACAAACAAATTTAATAACACCCCCAAAAAAAAACTATTCTCAACAAGGTGCTAAAGCCTGGTCCCCTCAAACATCTGAAGCAACACCTTTGTGGCATTGATTGGTCATTACTTGATTCAACAAATGACATAAACACAACTCTTGACTATTTCATCAATTGCTTTAATGAAGCACGTGATATCTATGCTCCTTTGGAAAAAAAAATGAAAGTCAGAGGCACAACTAATCCCAGGATATCCTAGGACCTGATCAGGCAGATGAACCACAGAAACCACCTATGGTGCTGTGCCAGGGCCACTAGCAAGCCAGCTGATGTCCAGGCTTAAAAAGCTGCCAGGAGCATGTGTACCCGGGCTATCCATCTGGCAAAAAGAAGGTACCACAGAGAGCAGATCACTGCCACCTGGGGAGATGGCAAAAGTTTCTGGAACAACATAAAAGAAGTGGCTGACAAAGACCTCAAGGCTGCCCCTACAATGCTCAGTATCAATGGAACTCCCACACTTGACCCTTTGACCATAGCCAATGCCTTCAACAATATGTTTTTGGACATGGGCAGTGTCCTGCCCCCTGATTTCTTTGAGGACAGTGAAGACTTTGCCATAGACACTGAAAAACAGCCCACTGCCGATCTCAAGGTCCCGACCCCCACACCTCCTCCTTTCTACTTCAACGAGGTCCTTCAGTACATGGTCAAGAAATACCTTGCAAAGGCCCTAGGTAAATATAGACATAGCAGCGACTCACTAGATCTCAAACTAATCGCATTTACACTTGATGCTACCTTGGGGCCAATCACAAAGATAATGAATCTCTCACTGGGGCTGGAACAACTCCCCCTGCTCTGGAAGTCTGCCCTGGTTACCCCTATCCACAAAAGTGCAGACCGTTCTCTATGCTCTAACTATAGGCCTATCTCCATCTTCCCACCCCTTTCCAAGGCACTTCAACATATTGTTACCAACCAGCTGGTTGATTTATTTATTTATAGAATTTTGTTGACCCAGTAGGCCCACTGGGACTAGAAGTCCCTTTTTCATGGGCAGCCAGGGGGGATACAGATGGTAAGCAACTGAAACTGAACCAGATTAAACTGTTGGTGGTATTTTTATTGAATGGGGGAAATTTGGCCAGGGCACCGAGGAAATCCCCTACTCTTTTCTATAAGTGCTACGGGATCTTTAACAATCACCTGAACTACCACCAATCCAGGCAGATGGGACCTCGATTTAACATCTCATCCAAAAGACGGCACCTCAGAAGCACAGCACCCCCCTCATGCTGCACAACAGTGTCAGTATTGGGATATTAACCCAAGTGCCAGATGTGGGAACTGAACCCACAGCCCTCTGATCTCCCAGCCTTAGAGGTGAGTGTGCTACCTACTGAGCCACTGACACTGACTTGATTACCTGGACAAATACTTGTTACAGTGCCCCCAGCAACATGGTTTTGGAAAGGGCCATAGCACCACCACAGCATTGATTGAATTCAGTACTTTCATTCATAAGTCTCTGGATCAAGGCAACTGAGTGGGCATGACATTCATCAACCTCACTAAAGCCTTTGATACAGTTAACAACAACCTCCTCCTCCTCAAGCAGCTATCCTCCTTAGGCCTCTCTACCAATACTGTGTCCTGGTTCAGAAACTACTTAACCGAATGTATCCAACAGGTGAGAATAGCCAGTGTTACCTCTGACCTACAACCTATCAGATTAGGAGTGCCACAAGGCTCTATTCTCGGGCCACTTCTTTTCAGCCTCTTCATAAATGACCTCTCAAGTGTGTGTCAACAGCACACCCTCCTCTACGCAGATGACGCAGTGATCTTCACTAGTGGCACAGAACCCGCGACTATGCAATATCAACTTCAATTTGGTTTCAGAGAGGTGGAGGACTGGTTCAGGTGCCACAAACTGGTACTGAATTACAAAAAAAATAAAGGTCATGTTGTTCAGTGGTGCTCGTAACAAATACAGAGCTACATCACTAACCATCAGGAACTCCTCTGGCGTACCACTCGACCAAATACAACACTTTAAGTACCTAGCTGTAACTTTGGAAAGCTCCCTGTTATTTGCCCAACACATCAATAATGTCACCTGCACAGAAAATATAAAAATTGGGCTATTACACAGGCATAAAGATAGTTTAACACCAGAAGCCCTGAGACTTGCAATCCACAGCTCTATTCTTTCAGTTGTAGATTATGGACTGGTCATTTATGGGTCAGCTACAATTTAGGGTCGGACTGGCCCACCTGGATACCTGGAAATTTCCAGGTGGGCCCTCCTCAGTTGGGTAAGTGGTTACCTTCTGAACTCTGAAAAACTTTTGCATTTATCATTTTTTTCTAATTAAATGGGGTATCTGGGACACTGTTGATAAATGCAAGATGCAAACACAGAGCTAGTGTGTCAGATTGAAGTGGAATATTGACATGAATGTGTCAACCTGGGCCCTCCTCTACTGATTTTCCAGGTGGGCCATTGTATCCTTTTTCCAAGTGGGCCCTCTGTACCCCAATCCGACCCTAGCTACAAATACCTGCCTTCGCAGAATTGCTGTTGCCCTAAATAAAGTGGGATATCTTCTAACTGGAGCAACTCACTTTACCCATGCATGCAAACTACATAAGCAAACAGGGTGACTTCAGCTAACTGGCAGGGTCCAATACCAAACTTGCCTGCTCACCAAGAAAGCTCTCCTCGAGCTCCTTCCTGCTAGAACTAACAATATACTCAACCCATTTTTCAGCACCTAGCATACCTGTAGCTCTGTCATCCAATTTCTCTCCATCCCTAGATGTCAGACCACACAGAGTTAATGCTCTTTTGCATACAAAGCACCCCTCTGGTTTAACACCCTGCCAAGTGATATCTCTACCCTTCCTAAATTGGATCTGTTCAAAAGCTCCCTCCGTCAACATCTCTCCTCAGTCAGCAACTGTGTCTGCTGACACTGATCTACTGTTTTTCATCAATCCCTGGAGTAGCCACCCCACCTTTCTGCTCCATCTCTGTACCCCTACCACCTCTGGTCTCCCCCCTTCCCCTCCCCTTCCTCCCTATCTTGAACTACCTAACTTAATGTCACCCTAACTAACAAGGCCTCTTGGCTGCCATCTTACTTTTCTTATTCTAGCCACCATGATTTCTAGTTGCATTGTCTAGGTCTTTTACCTATTGACTACTGTATCTCATTGTTATATCTACTATTGTTTATTTTATTGTCCAACTGCCTTGATCACTGCCATTTGGTTTTGCTTGTCACTATGTTATGTTTCAACTACCTTTGTTTGTCTGTCACCCTTCCTTTGATGTGGAACTTTTGAAAATGAGGTATTTTAGCTCAAATGTATTGTAATATGGGAACTAATAAATACAAATTAATAAATAAATAAAATAAAGCAATGGGGCCAGATGATCCAAGGATATTAAGGGAACTGAGAGGGTAGCAAGCAGCATCCCTGACAGCCATGTTCACAGAGTCACCCAACACAGAAGTGGTTCCAGAGGACTGGAAGAGTGCACATGTACTCCATCTACACAAAAGTGGCAGTAGGAAGGATGCAGGCAATTATAGTTTGGTCAGCCTCACCTCAGTAATGGAGAAGGTCATGGAGGCTCTGCTGAAAGAAAGAATGGTGCCACACTTTGAATCCATTGGTGCCCAGGATCCAAGGCAGCATGGATTCATAGTAGGATGGTCATGTCAGATGAATTGGATGGATTATTTTGACTGGGTGATGAAGGAAATTAATCAGGGAGGGGCAGTGGACATAGCTTACCTCAATTTCAGCAAGGCCTTTGACACTGTCCCACATAAAAGGCTGGTAAACAAGATGGGAAGTCTGGACATGGGACACAAGGTGGTAAACTAAGTTAGGAACTTGCTAACAGACAGAAAGCAGAGGATGGCTGTAAATGGGACCCAGTCCAGGGTGAGGGGGTGACCAGTGGGGTGCTACAGGTTTCAGTCCTTGGGTCAGTCCTGTTTAATGTCTTCATTAGTGACATTGCAGTAGGGCTGAAGGGAAAGGTCTGCCTGTTTGTGGATGACACCAAGATCTGCAACAGGGTGGATAATTCAGATGAGGTGGTGAGAATGAAGAAGGACCTGGGAAAGCCTGAAAAATGACCAGAGAAGTAGCAACTGAAGTTCAGTTCCATGAAGTGCTAAATAATTCACCTGGGACAAGGGAACCCCAGGGAGAGCTATAGGATGGAGGAGGAGTTACTGATGATCATGAAGAAAGAAAGGTTTGGGGGGTTATCATTTGAGATGGGTGAAGTGGCCCCAATTCGCTCTGAGAAGTGATTCACGGAGTGATGGCAAATCCGTGGAGTGCTCTGCAACACGAAGCGGAGCACTTCACGTAGTAATGGGTATTGCGAAGTCCATTGAAAACTATGACTTTGCATTACTCCACCTTACCAAACCCCTACTCCACCAATTCTTAAGGCGAAGTACATTGAAAAGAATGTACTTCGCCTCACTTTGCCTTGTTTTTAAGCTCCAAAGGCGAATTTTACAGTGATTCATGGAATTTCAGGTCACATGGGCTCTAGATTGTTCTGCACAGTCTCAGTTTAGGGTAGTGTGTGTAGGAAACTGTAGGAGACAATCTGCTCTGAGAGCTTTACGATTCAAACCTCCTAAAAGCTGTTAAAAAAGCCTTTTTGAGTCATTTTTTTTGCTGAAACTTTAGTTCATCGATTATAGGAAACCCTCCTGTGCTCATATCATTGAGCATTTATTGTTTGTGTATGGATTTTGAATGTTAATGTACAACATTCAGTCTGTGTACTAAGAGACACTGGAAGTGTGCTTTGGGGGAGGGGCGTATCTGTGGTGTAGGTAGATTAACTTGGCGAAAAAGACTGCTATCTGTTTTGGTGATATTTTTCTTGTATAACTGTTAATGTACACACAGTAATATTTTCAATAATTTTTGCCATTTGTTTGCTGATTGTTGCAGTGCAGCAGTGCATAATTTTAGTTTGTTTAAAATATGTGGTTATATTACTGAAGTTTTCAATTTGCTATGCATTACTTAGTGTCTGTGAGTATGTGTGTGATGCGTGTCATCAAATCAGACACCTTTTATTGTGCCACATAATAATTTCAGCAATGTGAACCTGCTATCCGCTGCAGCTGTGTGATTTTTGTACTTCTTTGTGGCATCTTTACTGGTACTAGTACTAGTGACTGTTACTGCAGCAGTGCATTACACTGCCCCCCCCCCCGGGAGCCCTCCCCAACCGGCAAAGGTATTCTTTTCCAGATTTGAATTTCTGATGGTGAGCACTGGTTAGATGTTATGCCTTTGTGTCTGCATCTCTTCAGTGTGCAGCGCAACCTTAATCTGTCTGTGCATTTGCATCTCTTTAGGGCCCAATCTCCATCTGTAACTTAAGTCACAATTGTTTCTTTGGCTTCCCTTCAGAGTACTAGACAGGTATGGTGCATAATTCTGCATGAACATTGTACTCAATATGCGTTTTTAAGTCAGGACCATGATCACGAGTCACTCGTGATACAAATCACGTTCTTCATCATCATGGTCACAAATGCAGTCACAAATCACGATTCATGATCAGGTCATGAAACACAACATTAATTGTTTTATTAGTTACTTGGATGTATTGTAAGCCTGTTTTGCAGTATCTCTCCAGGTTTCACCACTCCACCATTGTACTCATTGATACGTGTTTTTAAGTCGGGGAGTTTTAAGCCACAGCTCTTCGGGGAAGTACAGCTGTAGGTATTCACATTCCAAATACAGTTTCATACTGGTTATCTCACACCATCGACACTTGAATCACGTTCTTCATTATCACGGTCACAAATGCAGTCACAAGTCATGATTCACGATCATGTCACGAATCACAACATTAATTTTTTTACCAATTACTTGGATATATTGTAAGCCTGTTTTGTAGTATCTCTCCAGGCTTCACCACCCAACCATTGTATTCATTAATATGTGTTTTTAAATTGGGGAGTTTTGTGCTGCAGCTCATCGGGGAAGTACAGCCATAGACATTTTCGTTCCTTCCTGTACAGCATGTGAGTTACAGTACTATAAGTAGTGGTGGGTGAAGTGGCCCCAGTTCGCTCCATGAAGTGATTCACGGAGTAACATGGAACCTGCGGAGTTCTTCGCTTCATAATGAGGAACGCGAAGTCCATTGAAACCAATGACTTTGCATTATTCCGCCTTTCCCAAACCACTTCTCCACCAATTTTAAGGTGAAGTACATTGAAATCAATGTAATTCGCCTCACTTCGCCTTGTAATTGAGCTCCAAATGAAATTCTGCAGTGATTCATGGGATTGCAGGTCACATGGGCTCTAGGTTGTTCTGCACAGCCTCAGTTCTGGCCTGGGTAGTGTGTGTCTAGTGGTAGCTGGAGACTGTTTGCTCTCAGTGCTCTGTGATTCAAAACCTCTAAAAGCTGTTTAAAATGTCTTTTTGAGTCAGTGTTTTGCTCAAAATTGACTACATTGATTGTAGGAAACCCTTCTGTGCTCATATCTTTGAGTGATTATTGTTGTGTGTGGATTTTGAATCTTAATTTAGAACAGTCAGTCTGTGTATTGTGAAGTGTGCTTTGGGAAGGGGCGTATTTGTGGTGTAGTTACATTAACTGGGAGAAAAGGCAGTCTTTCTGTTTTGGTTATATTTCTCTTGTATAACTGTGTTAATGTACACACAGTAATATTTTCAGTAATTGTTGACATCTTTTTGCTGATTGTTGTGGTGCAGCAGTGTATAATTTGTCTGTTTTAAACATTTGGTTATATTACTAAAGGTTTTCAATTTGCTATGCATTACTTGTAGTGTGTGTGTGCTCGATATGTGCCATTAAATCACACACCTTTTATTGTGCCATAAAGTAATTGCAGCAGTGTGAACCTGCTATCCACCGCACCTGCATGAATTTTTTATGCTGCTTTGTGGTATCTTTACTGGTAGTGGATTGTTGCTGCCGTGCACTAATCCCCCAACTGGCAAAATGTATTCCTTTCCAGATTTGGATTTGTGACTTGTGAGCACTGGTTAGGTGTTGTTGTGCCTTTTCGTATGCATCCCTTGAGTGTACAGCGCAATCTTAATCTGCCTGTGCGTTTGCAGTGCACCATTAATTCTGGGAGACTGCATTTCTTGTTACACTCTCATTTCACTTCATCAGCACTGAAGAATTTTCTGGACACATGACAGTGGCATTTCATCAGCACTGGGAAATTTTCTGGACACAAGACAATAGCATTTTGAGGATGCACATTAATTCTGGTGACTCTATGTGTGACCACTGCATGCATGACTGAGTGCGCCATTAATTCTGGGAGACTTTGCATTTCTTGTTATGCTCTCATTTTACTTTGTCAGCACTGGGGAGTTTTCTGGACACAAGACAGTAGCACTTTGGGGATGCACATCAATTCTGGTGACTGTGTGGGTGGGGAGCTGCCAATATTGTTGTCACTCCACCTTACTTCGTGTTTAAAGCAGAATGACAACAAGAAGTAATAATAACAAGGCAAAGTGAGCCTTTCCTATGGGGCACTCTGCATAGCGAAGTGCCAACGTGAAGTGGCCACTTCGCGTTCACTTTGCAGGCGGATTTTAAATTCGCTGCATCTCTAGTTATCATTCAGATCAATCAATCAATCAGTCAAGTCTTTATTTATCCAGGTGAACATCGTTGAGCAAGCTCATTTACAAGATGGACCTGGTTAAGTCCAGATTATAATACAAAACAAGCATTAATATTTACGTGGGAATAAAGCATAGTGTAAGTGCAAATCAGGAAACACACATACATAACATAACAATTGATTCTAGAGCATCAGCAAGACCAGTGAGCAGTGGGAGCAGGCAAGTCCACGTAGATACAGTGATGGATATTGTTACAGTAATTTTCATAGGAAAAAAAATGTCAGGTGAGGCCCATGTATCGCTATCATGACAGACAGACAGAAGTAAGTGATACAGCTTTTTTCTTGACCAGTTCAAAAATTGAGTAACAGGTGTAGTTATGTTTGAAGGAAGCAGGCAGCTTACTAGGCACTAACATGGCATCTCCAGGGAGCGCTTGCATTGGGGCTGTGGGCGGCTGTACCATGGTGTACTGGAGGATGGAGTGACCAAGGTGCTGAGGCACAGGAGGAACAGCACCTACCGCATATTTAATCCAGGGCTAGGCGCTTGCACAAGCTGTCCAGGTACAATGGACCGTACCAAACAGGGACGGTATGGATACACTGGGGTGCCAGCAGCCAGTCACAGTCAACGATTCAAAAGGGAGCTTAATCACTCATCCTCCCGATAATCACACTTTAGTCGTGTGGAAGGATTACATCGGTCGAGTATTACATTAGCAGAGTACGGCTGACCATTCAATTTTTTGCCAGCATTGGAAGGATTGCCTGGTGAGAACTGCAGGAACCAATAGAGAGCAGGGGCCGGAAGGCGCACATGATCCGATTGGTTGGCAGCGTTAGTGGTACTATGTTGGAGAAGAGTCCGGGCGATTGGTCTCGAATGGCAGCTTGTGAAGGTGTAACCACCCAGGGGGTAGAGATTTTACACTTTGGGTTCAGATGACCTAAAGGTGTCTAAACAGAGTGCAGAGGCTGCAGAGAAGGCCAGTGGCATGTTGGGGTTGCATAGGCAGAGATATCATGAGCAGAAGGCAGGAGGTGGTGATGCCATTGTGTAACACACTAGTGAGGCATCACCTGGAGTACTTGTGCAGTTCTGGAGGTCATAACCTCATAAGGACATTGACAGGGTGGAGGCAGTCCAGAGAAGGGGTACTAAGATGGTACAGGGCTTGCACCAGAAAACTTATGACAAGAGATTAAAGGACCTCAATATGCACTCACTGGAGAAAAGGAGAGAGCAGGGGGACATAACAGAAAAATTCAAATACCTTAAGGGCATAAACAAAGTAAAGGGGTAGACATCTTCCTGCACAGGAGAAGTACAATAAGGAGGGGGCATGATATGAAATTGGAAGGTGGCAAGTTAAGGGGGAAATACTAACATACTGTACTAAGATGCCAGCAGAGTAAGACTAATGCTCTGTCAAGTCTGCTCGAAAAGCAGCACCAGGTCAGGACACCATTGCTGCCCTCCCTGCCTCCCCCATAAATCCCCCAGACCCCATCCAACATTGGAGTTGCACCTCCAGGTCTGGCATTACTCAGTTTTACCTTCCCATTATACCTGTTCCAGTCCCTCTTGAATCCCTCCACTGTATTAACAGCCACTAGTTCCACATGCAGTGCATTCCAGGGGTCTACCACCATCTCCGTGAAGTAGCATCTACTAGTCTCCCCTCCCAAGCCTCCTGCCAACCATCCTCATGGAGTGCCCCTTGGTGGCCCCCTCCTCCCTTAGCAGAAACACTCTATCTAGGCTGACCCTATTTACTCCCTTTAAATATTTAATGTAAGGAAGTTTTTCTTCATGGAAAGGGTGGTGGACACATGAAACAGACTGCCACAGAAGGTGATGGGAGTGAGCACAGTGGAGGTATTTAAGCTTGCCTGGGACAGGCATAGGGGATCCTTAGAGGTGGGAAGGAAGGGTGAAAAGCCAACGACGAGGTAGGGTTGGAGGCTGAAAACTAGTGTAGGGCTTATAGGCAAACTGGATAGGCCTGATGGTCCTTATCTGACAACAATTTTTCTGTTTCTATGTCCCTGCTGTTAGCTGATGCTGCAGCTAGTATACGCCAGTCTACATCAGGCAGATTGAAGTCCCCCACCAGCAGCACTCCCCGTTATTTACCATGTTTTGGATGACTTCCACCAGAACTTTATCCATCTTTCCCTGCACTGGAGTTCTGTAGATTACACCAGCAGCGCCATTCCCCATCTCTACGGTGACCCACAGTACATCCACCCCCCCAGCTGTGTTCCCTACATCTCTATTGCTTTTTGTGCTATCCCTCACATAAACAGACACTGCTCCCCCTTTCTTACCCACCATGTCCTTCCTGTGTTTCTATGTTTCTTTTTTGTGAAGGGGGGGTTCACATGGCTAGCTGCTTATTTACTACCTGGAGATGTCCAGGTAGCAATGCATGTGAGACAATACTTGGTTAAGAGACCCACAGACAGGGTGCCAGGGGCATCTCCAGAGGTGGAGCTCATACACTGCCTCCACTGTATGTGCTGTGAGCCCAAGGTGAAAATGGAGGGGAAAAAAATTCAGACCATGGGATGAAGACTGACCCCTCGCAGGCCCTGCTCAGGTGACCAGGCACCCCACAAGTCCTGTGGAAGAGGATGATGGGGGAAGGTAAGTCCTGGAGAAGCCAGATGATGGGGCTGGGGGGGAGGTGAGTCAGATTGATGCAGATGGGGCAGAAAGGTGGATAAAAAAACTATATGGGAGGGAAAACACAATCATATGCTGGGCTGGACTGGCGGCAACCACCTTCAAACAAGCAAAAATTAAAATGTAGCACTCCAGAGACAACTAGCCCAAGACAGGTAGAAATAAAATGGTAAACAGGTGTAAGCAGCACATCTTAATGGAAAGCATAAAGGATCCTTTGTTGTACTTTCCACTGAAATTAAAGATTGCTGCTGTTAATACTTCTTAATTTGCAAGTTTCCATTTTTTTATTTTTACCTATTTTGGTTGGACGTTTTAGTAATACTCAGATCTGTTTGCCTTCACCATTTCAGACAACAATAACAATTTATTTCCACACTTAGCTCTGCCAGTTCTGTGCCTAGTCATTCACCAGTAGGCCATGTGTGATAACTCTCCCAAGAGAGCGGGGAAGCAGGTTGTCCAAGTGGTTACAGCTCAGAGCTGAAGATTCTCCTCTCTGTCAACTTGTCTCCTGGCTGTGAGGTCACTCACCTGTTACCTCTTACCACAAGAGAAGACAGAACTGTAATAATCTAGAGACCCATATTTAAAATTCCACACTACCACACATTCACCAGGTAACCCTGGGAGAGCCACTTAACCACTTTCTACTTTCTTTCTAATCATATCTGTGTTCACATCTACCAGTGTGGCTCAGTTTTCACCTCTCTCTCTCTCTCCTAGATTGTG
Organism: Neoceratodus forsteri; assembly: GCA_016271365.2. Taxonomy (NCBI): domain Eukaryota; kingdom Metazoa; phylum Chordata; order Ceratodontiformes; family Ceratodontidae; genus Neoceratodus; species Neoceratodus forsteri. The sequence continues at coordinate 958,102,179 of CM028135.1, read as the reverse complement.
TTATCCATGGTCCAGCACCCCTGATTGGCCCCCTACTTCACATACAGTAATACTTGGGGCACAGGCACTTATCATATAAGCATAAGTGTCAGGATCTGAGTTCTATTATGCTTTATTGTCATATAATCATGCTATTATGTGGTAATGCTAATTGTAATACTGGGAAGCATCTTTGGACCATTGTATAATCATTAGTTAGGCAACAGTGCCATCAACAGCTTAGTGCAGAATAGCTATTACCAAACAATTATGTGAGACCCTGTAAGACGACCTTGATTATGAGACATGCCTTTGTTTGTGATATCTAAGTTTTATGCTGGATCAGCAATTGTTCCCAGGCTAGCCAGAAACCTAATTGTCCAATAATATGTGTTTTATATATCTTTTTGCTGGTAGCCATAGTAGTTATCAGAAGTATAATACCTATTGCATTATGCATTTTTCTCTGAGAAGAGATGAGACGTGATGAATTTGCTACCTAGGTAAGCTTTAGGAAGATTGCAGATATTCTCCCTCAGTATGATTTTCCACTGTGTTTGTTTGGTTGTAAACTTGCTTATCACCAGTAATAAATCCTTTATAGTAGACACCACTCATCTGTGTTTCTTCATTGTTGTGCAGTTCCAACCAAGAACCTGTGTGAGAGTGCTTTATTACCCAAACTACAATTGTAAAGTGCTTTGTGATAGTCTGTATCAAATGCACTTTATAAAACCAAATTTATTTCCTTCCTTTCCAACTACCTCTCTGTGCCAATGCCTACCATATAGGCAAAGACAAGAAGATGAAGAATCAGCATTTATATCACACTTTTCATACACACTGCATCTCAAAGCACTTTACAAGCAATAAGGAACTGGTAGTGAAGTGACTGTAAATGTGCAGTGGCAGCCATTTCACACAACAACCACACACAGCCATTTAACAACTGCATGAACCAATTTTCAGAAAGGGGCATGTTGGCCAGCCAGGGCACGTGCCAGTCCAACATAAGTCTGGTGTGGTAAGAAAAAAAACAAGGTGAGTGCAAAAGACAGACCACAACATGAAGAAAGTATCAGAGAACACAGCACAGTGTGGGGTATGTGTGAGGTAGCACAACACAGGGCAGATCAGGTTTGTGTCAGAGCAACAAGAGGGGTGTGCAGGATTGTGTATGTGTGGATGAGGGAGTGCAACATGGGGCAGGAATGTAAGAGGACAACATATGGCAGGTGTGTACAAGAGAAAGCACAATACAAGATGAGGTGGAGGAAACAGCACAACATGGGGAGGAAGTGTGCAACAGTACAACATGACATGGGTGAGAGGGATTGAGTACATTAAGTGGGTGTATACAAGATAACACAACAGATATGGGTATCTGGCACAGTAAAACACACAACATAAGGTGGGTGTGTTCAAGACATTGCACAACATGAAGCATGTTTTTGTGGGAGAGAGTTACATGAGGTAGGTGTGAGCAATGCAGGTGCAGGGTGGACAGGTGGAGACCAAGGCACTGTGGGTCACCCTTGAGCCAGGAAATGGCACAGTAATTTGAACAAGCGTGAACTACGGACCTCCAGCACAAGGGGAAGAGTTGAATAGGGATCTAGTGGATCAAACTCAGGAGATGGCAACAAAGGGTGAGGTATTACTGCTGGGTGACTTCAATATCCCAGATGTTGATTGGACCATCCCAGCAGCTGCTTCAGCCATGAGCAGGGTCATCCTGGATTCACTGCAGGGGGTAGGACTCAGACAGCTGGTAGGAGATCCCACAAGACAAGGGGCAATTCTGGACCAAGTACTGACCAGTGGGGACAGTATATCAGATGTCTGGGTGGAAGGGCAGCTGGGATCCAGTGACCACAGCATAGTTTCATTTAACATGGGGACAGAGACACTGTCTAGTCACACTAAGGCAAGAGTTCTGGATTTCAAAAGGGCAGATTTTGAGAAAATGAAGAGGTGTATCAAAGAGGCCCTGCCAGGATTGGAGATAGGAGAGGGAGTTGAGGAGCAGTGGAAACGCTTGAAGGGAGCCATACAAGAGGTGACGAACCATTGCATCAAGGTGGTAAGCAAAGGCAGGAAAAGGAGGACACCACTATAGTTATTGAGAGAGATAGCAGGCAAAGTAACGGCCAAAAGGGCAAGTTTCAGGAAATACAAGAAAATTCAAAGGGAGCCAGACAGGGAGGAGTACCTAAAGAATCCTAGATAAGCAAGAAAGACTGTAAGGAGAGTAAAGGCACAGACTGAAGAAAGATTGTCGCAGACAGTAAAGAAAGGGGAAGACTTTTTTTAGGTACCTCAGTGAAAGAAGGAAGGCTGGGGGTGATTGTAAGGCTCAGAGGAGAGACAGGAGAGTGCAAAGAGGGAGATTAGGAAAGGAATAAATACTGAACAAATACTTCTGCTCAGTACTCACTGAGGAGGGTGAGGGTCACAGACTACAACTGAGTAGCAGGAACAAAGGGAAGGGAGAGGTAAACACTAGTTCATTCACAGTGGAGAGAGTTCTGAAGGAGCTCTCACAAAACTAATGGTGGACAAGGTAATGGGGCTAGATGGCACACATCCCAGGATATTAAGGAAATTGAGAGGGGAGCTAGTGGCGCCACTGGCAGCTTTGGTCACCGAGTCACTTAACACAGATGTTATTCCAGAGGACTGGAAAAGGGCACATGTAGTCCCTCTACACAAACATGGCAGTAGGGAGGATGTGAGGAACTACAGACCCATCAGCCTTACCTCAGTAATGGCCCTGGGCAAGATCATGGAGGCACTGTTTAAAGAAAGGATAGTGGAGCACCTGGAGTCCATCGGGACCCAGGATCCGAGGCAGCATGGATTCACAGCAGGAACATCATGTCATACAAATCTGATAGACTTTTTTGATCGGGTTACAAAGGACATTAATCTGGGAGGGGGGGAGGTGGATGTCACCTACCTAGATTTCAGCAAAGCCTTCGACACGGTCCCACACAAAAGGTTGGTCAACAAAATAAGTAGCCTGGGCATGGGGCTCACGGTGGTAAACTGGGTTAGGGACTGGCTTACAGACAGGAAGCAGAGGGTAGTGGCAAATGGGATAGAATCAGGGAGAGAGAGGTGATCAGCAGGGTATCTCCGGGATCAGTTCTTGGGCCAGTTCTGTTTAATGTTTTCATTAGTGACATTGTGGTAGGGCTGGAGGGAAAGGTCTGTCTGTTTGCAGATGACACCAAGATCTACAACAGAGTGGGTACTCTGGATAGAGCAGAGAGAATGAGGAGGGATCTGTAGAAGCTTGAAAAATGATCTGAAGTGTGGCAACTAAGATTTAATTCCAAGAAGTGCAAAATAATGCACCTGGGAAGAGGGAACCCTGGGGAGTGCTACAGGATGAGGTGGTGAGTTGCTGTCTATTACAAAGGAAGAAAGGGACCAGGGGGTTGTCATTTCTGATGACCAAAAAGTGTCCAAGCAGGGAACAAAGTACTACAGGGAGGGCCAGTGGCATGCAGGGATGCATAGGCTCAACATTGCATCAACAGACGACATTGCAGAGGGACTGGAAGGAAAAGTATGTCTCTTTGCAGATGACACAAAGATCTGCAACAGAGTTGATGCACAAGGTGGGGTGGAAAGGATGAGAAAGGACTTGGCAAGGTTAGAGGAATGGTCAAATGTGTGGCAGCTTAGATTTAATGCTAAGAAGTGCAAGGTAATGCACCTGGGAAACAAAAACCCAGGGGAAGAGTACACAATTGGGGGTGAGATACTAACAACAACAAAAATGGAAAGGGACCTGGGGGTAGTCATATCAGATGACTTAAAGGTGGGCAAGCAATGTGAGAGGGCAGTAATGAGGGCTGGGGGATACTGGGATGCAGAGGAGAAGCATCACCAGTAGAAAACAGGAAGTTGTTATCCTCTGTACAGACAGCTGGTGAGACCCCATCTGGTACTGTGTGCAGTTCTGGAGACCCAATCTCCAGGAGACATAGACAAGATGGAAGCGTGTCAGAGGAGGGCAACTAAAAATGGTGCAGGGTCTGCACCGGAAGACATAAGAGAGAGAGACTAAAGGAGCTTAATATGTATAGCCTTGAGGAAAGGAGGAGAGGAACATGATAGAAACTTTGAGTACCTCAAGGGAATCAACAAAGTCCAAGAGGTAGCATCTTTCAAAAAGGGTGTGCAAGAACAAGGGGGTACAATTTGAAGATGGGGGCGGCTCAGAGGTAATGTAAGGAAGTATTTTTTCACAGAGAGGTTGTGGATGCATGGAACGGCCTTCCGGAGGAGGTTGTGGAGTCAAAAACAGTGGTTGAATTCAAGCATGCATGCATGGGACAGCCATAAGGCAATTCTAGGGGGTGGGGGTAGAAAGAAGTAGGCTGCTGGTTAACTAGGATCTGCAGCTTATCCATTAGGTAGGGAAATGGGCATACTGGGTGGGCCAAGCGGTCCTTATCTGGGATCAAATTCTATGTTTCTATGTTTCTATGGTCAGTGTTCTCCCACACCGGAGCTGGTGTCCTGTTACAGTGTGGTAATTGTTCCGTGAGACCCATAGTCAAAGCAGAAAATGGGTTACTATTAGTGATAAAGATTCTGATTAGCTGGGTCAGGGTGGTTTAAGAATTAAAAATTACCTTTTTTAAGTGTTTTTTTTTTTTTAAGTTGGTTAGGAGGGTGATACCAGTGCCAGGACAACAACCTGAGTTATGGGACAGACGCTGGTCACTAATGTAGACTAGCATGGGGGAGATTGACAGGATTCAGCATCCCTCAGACCAATCTTCTCTCAAGGAGGGGTGAAGGTTGAAAGAAGCTACACTTATGGACCACCACTAGGGAAGGTTGAAGCCACCAGTGCATGGACAGGGCAGTGGACTGCTAAATTGGGTGAGTCAAAGAGAGGCAGCATCTCTGGGGAGGGTTACCTAAGGTGCAAGGTAAGTTCATGGAATGGGGGGTGAGGGTTCTGGGTGGCTAGCAGCAGTAGGGGGCCAGTCGGTGGTGCAAGGCCTGCAGCGACCAGGCCTTCATCCTGCCAGCTGCTCCTTTCCCAATTTTTCATGCTAACCCACTTCTTGTAATGCAGTGTGTGACCCTATCAGGCCTCGACATGCACGTCAACCACGCAACGACTGGCACAGCCTTCTTCTCTTCTTCTTGGCTGGTCACAGACTAACAAATGCAAACTGCAAAGATATGCTTTGCGGTTTGCATTTATTAGTCAGTGGTAAGCAGAGGAGGAGAGAGGAGGGCTGTGCCAGTCACTGAACTGTGTGACTCGATATTACTCTTTGGACAATGAAATATGCAATTAAGGAGTGTAGGAGAGCCACTGGATACCAGGAAATAGAGCAAAAAGAGTAATATGTTTTACAGAACAAAAAGACAGTGTGAAAAATGTGACAAGGCAGCAGACTGAGGAGAAGATAAGAGTGCTGTGCCATCCACAAACTGCATGGCTCAATATTATTTTTGGAACAAGGAAATATACAATTAAAGGGTGTAGGGAGGATTACTGGACATCAGGGAATAGAGCAAAGTTAGTGATATATTGTTTTACATAAAAATGAGCAGGGACATGATCTCAGTTTTTTTTGCATACTCAAAGGTATCGAAAAAGACTGTAAAAACAGAAATTCTTTGGGCAAGAAATTGAAAAAGGAAGTGCAAAATCAGAGTGGCAAAGGTTTGCACTATGCTTGAGCCCAACCCAGAGGTTTCTACATTCAGCCTGAAAGCACACCACCACTATCTGATTAAATATCAGCCCGTGTCAGCCAGTGCTAAGTCATGTTGTGCTGCTCTGACATGATCTGGGCTGCAGCCAGTCTATAGGGAATTGTACCCTCAGACCAGAGAGTACCAGGATATGCAGCACAATATTCAGCAGCACCATGCAAATTAGCCCATTGGTCATGCACGGCACTGAGGGGCCATGAGCATGCCCATTAAGGGCCCATCTTCATTGGAAGTGGCAGCATGTTTGTGCTCGTCCTGATATCCTGCCATCTCTGGTGGCTAGTTATACTCCCCACCCTCCAATCCCTACCCAGGGTAGTGTGTTGGATTCCCTGGTGTCTAGTGGCACTCCCCTCACCTGCTGAGCACCTGTCCTGTAGACACTACACATCACTGGTGGCTATCAGCATACTCCCAAATGACCATCTCGTTGCTGAGAAGATAATCACTGTTGACAAGTGGCCACCCCCTGCACACCCGAACCAATGATGGTGGGATATACCTCGGTGATTACAGGCACTCCCCCAAACACCTGTTTCGTAGATTGCTATATAATCCCTGGCATCTCATGGCACCCCCTGCCCCTGCTCACCTGTCTGAGTAGCCCCATAGCCCTGGTGTCCAGTGGCACAAACCATCCATCTGAGCTCCCTGCCCATCTCCCCTATATTATCTTTGGCATGCAGTGGTACCCCTGCCCCACTCGCAAATACAAGAGTCTCTGAATATAGACTCCACTCACAAAACCATATGCAAAACACAGTTAGCATAGACTAACACTACTTAACTTTTCAATATCTGGCCCCTGATCTGTTATCCTCCAGCAAAACTCAGGAACACACCCTGAAGCTTAGAGCAATCAGTACTGGTAGAATAAGCATTATTATGTTCTCCTTCATAGTAATGCAATCTTAGTAACTTCCTGGCACACAGAGGTTCCCTGTGCATCAGTCTGCCTGTCGTGTCATCAAAGGGCTGGCCGCAGGGGACACTGGGACATGTAGTAGGTTAATGTGGCAGAAGGAGGGTTGCAAGACTAACCAGCTAAAAAAATCAAATTACAAAATAGTAAGTACATAGATAGTGATGTCAATAGGGAGAAGGGCAGGAGTAAATGGAGAAAATGAAAAAGGCAATAAGGACAGGGATGGGGCAAAAAGGGATAAGGTCATCAAGAAATGGAGGGTAATGAGTACCAATGCCTGTAGTCTGGGCAACAAGATCCCTGAACTGCTGGCCTTAATGGAAGAGGGATGCCTGGATATCATAGCAGTCACAGAAACATGGAACACACAGAACCATGACTGGGATGTTAATATATCAGGGTACACAACCTACAGGAGAGACAGGTAGGGTAGAAGAGGGGGAGGAGTAGCTCCCTATGGAAGGGAAGGGATAAAAGCAATGGAAGAAAAGAGTAAACAAGGAGGACAGGAGGAACTGTGGGTCACCTTAGAGACTGGAAATGGCACCACAATCTGCACAGGGGTTGTATACAGACCCCCATGTCAGGGAAGGGAATGGACAAGGATATGATAGAAGGCTTCCTTAGGATGGCAGAGAAAGAGGAGATACGATTGATAGGGGACCTGAATATGCCAGATGTTAACTGTAGCACCTATGCTGCAGAAACATCCAAGAGCAGGGCCATTCTCGATGCCCTACAGGTGGCATGCCTCAGACAGCTAGTTTTGGATCCCACTTGTAAGGGAGCAATCTTAGACCTCATACTCTCAAATGGGGACAGTGAGAGGATCTCAGATCTAGAAGTGGGTAGCCATCTGGGAACAAGTGACCACCAAATAGTGTGGTTCACGATAAACTCAGCTACAGAGTCAAGTCATACAAAAGTGAGGGTACTGGACTTCAGGAGGGCTGACTTTGGCATTATGGGAGAGTGCCTTAGAAAAGCACTGGCAAACAGGCTAGAAGGAGGGGTGGAGCAACAATGGGGAAACATCAAAACTGCTATCACAGAGGCAACAAGCCTTTGTGTGAAGCAAATAAATCAAAATGAAAGAAAAAGCCACTATAGTTCTCAAAAGAGGTGGCAAGGAAGGTTAGGGAGAAAACGATAGCATTTAGGAAGTATGAGGAAACCCAGAAGAAGCAGGACAGAGAACTGTACCAGTTAAGGCAGAAGGAAGCAGGGAGGAAGTCAGAATAGCAAAGGCCCAAACTGAGGAAAGATAACCAACTCAGTTAAGAAAGGGATAAAGCCTTTTATAGGTACATCAGGGGGCGTGAAAGACAAAGGGAGAGATAGTGAGGCTGAACAGAATGGACGGTGGGTGGTGGGCAAGAGGACAATGAAAAAGCAAGGATACTGAACAATACTTCTGCTCAGTATTCACAAAAGAGGAGGAGGGGAGGTGCCTAATTCAATTAACAGAAGCACTCTGGATGGGGGTCGATCCCAGTCCTTTCACAGAAGAAAGGGTTCTGAAGGAACTCCTAAAACTGAAGGTGGACAAAGCAATGGGGCCTGATGGAATTCATCCCAGAATTCTAAAAGAATTAAGGGGAGAACTAGTGACACCACTGACTACCCTTTTTAACAGATCATGGGAGGATGGTGTGGTACCTGAGGACTGGAGGAAGGCAGATGTGATTCCCCTTCACAAAAGCGGGAGCAAGACAGAGGCAGGAAACTGCAGATCCGTCAGTTTGACCTCTGTTGTAGGGAAAGTGACGGAATCACTTCTGAAGGAAAGAATTGTTAAGTACCTAGAGGCCAGTGGAGCACAGGACCCAAGGCAGCATGGATTCACAGCGGGAAAGTCATGTCAGATGAATCTAATTGATTTCTTTGACTGGGTGACCAAAGTAGTAGACCAGGGAGGGGCTGTGGACATGGCCTACCTAGACTTTGGCAAGGCATTTGACACTCCACACAAAGATTAATAATCAAATTAACCAGCCTGGAGTGGGTCCCAGGGTGGTAGCCTGGGTAAAACATTGGCTGGACAACAGGACACAGAAGGTAATTGTAAATGGAGTCCACTCTGAAGAAAGAGGGGTTACTAGTGGGGTACCACAGGGTTCAGTACTGGGTCCAGTCCTTTTTAATGTCTTTATAAGTGACATTGCAGAGGGACTGGAAGGAAAAGTATGCCTCTTTGCAGATGATACAAAGATCTGCAACAGGGTTGATACACAAGGAGGCATGGAAAGGATGAGAAGGGACTTGGCAAGGTTGGAGGAATGGTCAGAAGTATGTCAGCTGGGATTCAATGCAAAGAAGTGCAAAATAATGCACCTGGGAAACAAAAACCCAGGGGAAGATTACACAATGGGGGGCTAGTTACAACAACAAAATGGAACGGGACCTGGGGGTAATCATATCAGATGACCTTAAGGTTAGCAAGCAATGTGAGACAGTAGTAGGGAGGGCTGGGGGGATACTGGGATGTAGAGGGAGAGGCATCACCAGCAGAAAACAGGAAGTTGTTATCCCTCTGTACAGACAGTTGGTGAGACCTCATCTGGAGTACTGCGTCCAGTTCTGGGGACCCCATCTCTGCAAGGACATAGACAGGATGGAGGCAGTCCAGAGGAGGGCAACTAAAATGGTCCAGGGTCTGCAAGATAAGCCATATGAGGAAAGACTAAAGGAGCTTAATATGTATACCCTTGAGGAAGGGGGGGGGACATGATAGAAACTTTTAAGTACCTCAGTGGAATCAACAAAGTCCAAGAGGGTAGTATCTTTCAGAAAAAGAGATGTGCAAGAACAAGGGGACACAATCTGAAGATAGAGGGGGGACGGCTCATGGGCAATGTGGGGAAGTATTTTTTCACAGAGAGGGTGGTGGACGCATGGAACAGCCTTCCTGAGGAGGTTGTTCCCCTTTAAAGCTGGTTTGCTAACTTGTAAGGCCCAACATGGTTTGGGTCCTGTTTACCTGTTAGGTCTCCTGAACTCTTATGTGCTTTCACCCTCTCTTTGCTCCATCGTGTGAGCCTCCAAACTATACTGAGGGCTGTGCTGAAACCCTCAGGAGACTGGACCTTTGAGGTGACAGTCCAGGTCTTATGGAATTGGCTCCAGAGGATCCTCAGACAGGCCCCCACAGTGACTGCATTTTGAAGATGTATCTGAGGACCTTTTGGAAACAAACTTTTGGGGCCTGATTGATCTTCCCTACTAGGCCCCTGCCAGCACAGTTTTTATGAGTGTTATGTGCTTTAACTGCTGATTTATGATAATTACACGTGTGTTTACTTATGGATTGATTGTAATTTCTGCACTTTTGTAAACTGCCCTAGGCCTATGGGAAAGGATGTTGTTAGAAATAAAACCTTCCACTACTTCTCCTAGAGGGTGAAGAACCTAAGGAACAGTCTAAAAGTATAGAAAGTACTAATGAATATGTAGATGTACCTGAACTCATATACATTCCCACCATGCTATATTTTATGACTGTATCTATAGAAACATAGAAACATAGAAGTTGATGGCAGATAAGGGTCGCAGGGCCCATCCAGTCTGCCCATTTTTTTCTACCTTATAAATGTGCCATAGGCCTTTACTCTGTCAATGGCCAGTCTATTCATACTCATCTGTATTGCTCCCTTATGCCTATCCCATGCCTGTTTGAAGCCCTGCACTGTATTCATATCCACCATTTCCTGAGGTAGGCTGTTCCATGTATCCACCACCCTTTCTGTGAAAAAGAACTTCCTCATATTATCCCTTAATCGGCTTCCCTCTAATCTCATGCTGTGTCCTCTTGTCCTGCTATTTTTCTTATATTGAAACATATTAGACTCTTTCACCTTGTTAATGCCCTTAAGAAGTTTGAATGTTTCGATCATATCACCTCTCTCCCTCCTTTGCTCTAGGGTATACTTATTGAGCTCCGTTACTCTATCCTCATATGTTTTCTGATCAGTCTATGCACCATTTTGGTTGCCCTTCTCTGGACTGCCTCCATTTTGTTAATGTCCCTGTGCAAGCACTTCCTCCAGTACTGCATGCAGTACTCCAGATGGGGCCTAACCAGTGTCTTGTAAAGAGGGATTATTACCTCCCTCTTACGACTTGTGATACCCCTACTAATACACCCCAACATCCCTCTAATCTTACCTACTGCTTTAGTGGTCTGCTTGGATGATTTCAGGTCATCGTTGATGTTGATGCCCAAGTCTCTTTCTTCCCTTGTGACTGCCAGCAACTCCCCTCCCAGCCTAAAGGTGGCTTCAGGGTTTCTCTTCCCTACGTGCATGATCTTGCACTTCTTTGCGTTAAACCCCAGTTGCCACTCTTTTGACCATTTTGCTAGTTTATCCAGATCTCTTCTCATTCTGCCCACCCCATCTGGATCATCTACTCTGTTGTAGATCTTGGTGTCATCTGCAAACAGACAAATCTTACCCTCCAATCCATCTGCAATGTCACTGATGAAGATATTGAAGAGAACTGCCCCAGGTCTGATCCCTGAGGTACCCCACTTGTGACTTGCATCTCTTCTTATTGTATTCCATTTACCACCACTCTCTGTTTTCTGCCCGCCAACCAGTTTGCCACCCAGTTCACCAACCTCTGACCCACCCCGAGTCTACGCAGCTTATTAATCAATCTTCTATGTGGAAGAGTATCGAAAGCTTTGCTGAAGTCAAGGTAGATGACATCAACTGCACCACCTTGGTCCACCACTCTGGTTACCCAGTCAAAGAAATCTATGAGATTAGTTTGACAGGACCTTCCTTGCTGTCTTGGATCCTGTGCGCCTATGGATTCCAGGTGTTGTACTATCCTTTCCTTAAGGAGTACCTCCATAATCTTGCCCACTTCTGAGGTAAGACTGACTGGTCTGTAGTTCCCTGCCTCCTCTCTGCTGCCACTCTACTGGAGTGGGATCACATGAACCCTTCTCCAGTCTTCTGGGATCTCTTTTGTGCTCAGAGACTCACTAAACAGTTCTGCTAATAGTTCTGCTAGTTCCACCCTTAGCTCCTTTAGTACGCTGGGATGTATGCCATTAGGTCCTATTGCCTTGTCAACCCTGAGCTTAGTGAGCTCTTTTAGGACTCTTTCTTTTGTGAAGGGACTTGTGCACACCTCCTTCCCCCGTGACCATGGTGCTGAACTGTGGGCCCTGCCCTACCTTCTCCTCAGTAAATACTGAGCAGAAGTATCTATTTAGGATAGATGCTTTTCCTTGGTCCTCCTCCACACACTCCCTCTTATCTCCTTTGATCTTAGCAATACACCTCTGGACTTTCTCCTTTCACTAATGAATCACCAGAAAGTCTTGTCCTCTTCTTTTACTGTTTGTGCTAGTGTTTCCTCGGTCTGGGCCTTTGTCTGCCTTGCTGCCTTCCCTGTTTCCCTTAGGGAATTTTGGTATGCCTCCCTATCTTCGTCCCGCTGTGTTCCCTTATATTTTCTGAAGGCCAGCCTTTTGACTCTGATCTTTTCTGCTACTGTTTTTCAGAACCAAAGTGGTTTCTTCCTTTTTTTGCTCTTGCTTTTCTCCCTAACACAATAGGATGTTGCTTCAGATATTGCATCCTTAATGCTTGCCCACTTTTCCTGTACCCCCTCACCTGTATTTCTTCTTGCCAGGGCTAGCTTAACTCTGTTGGCCATCTTATCAAAGTCAGCTCCTCTGAAATCTCATATTTTTGCCTTGGAATGGGATGATTTAGTTCTAGTGACCAAATTTAACCACACCATGTGATGGTCACTGGCCCCCAAGTGACCTCCTACCTGGAGATCTGTGATCCTTTCCCCGTTAGTCAGTACTAGATCCAGGATAGCCCTTTCTCTTGTGGGTTGTTGTACCAGTTGTTTGAGGCCCTCTCTCTGCAGGGAATCCACTATGTGTCTAATTCTGGCAGATGTTCCTGCTGGTATTGACCAATCTACTATATATCTGGCATTTTGAAGTCTCCCATTATCAGAACCTCCCCTTTAGCTGTCATGTTTTGTATATCTCCTAAAAGTAATGTGTCTATGTCCTTCCTCTGGTCTGGAGGCCTGTAGACAATCCCAGTCTTATGGCTGTCCCATTTCCTGTTTCCAGGGTGACCCACAATTCTTCTGGCTCCTTATATGTATTCCGATAGAGCATAATGTTTACCCTGTGATGAATTCAGTTTCTTTCTAAACTTCAATAAAACTAACTGCTAAAAAGAAACAAGTATAGAAAGTATCTATGAAGTCAGTACAGGCTTTCAATGTATTATAAGCCTGAAGAGATAGATGATAGATAGATAGATAGATAGATAGATAGATAGATAGATAGATAGATAGATAGATAGATACTGTAGAGATAGAGAGATAGATATTTTTATTTATGAAGCGCCCAATTCCTGGAACTCTGGGCGGTGTACAATAAAACAATAATACAAAACCCAATTAATTAAAAACAAACAAAAAACATGTAATAAAATTATTATAAATACACACAGCCATCTATCTATTCAAACAGCGTCAATCAATAAAAGCTAGTTGGAACAGGTATGTTTTTAATCCCCTTTTACAGGCTTCCACTGGGGAAGACCCCCTCAAAAAGTCAGGTAAAGAGTTCCACAGGGTTGACACAGACACTGCAAATGATCAGTCTCCTGAATGCAGCAACCTAACCATGGGAACCCCAAGGAGGCCTCCCTTGGCAGAACGGAGTGCCCTGGCCAGACGGTAAGGGACAAGAAGATCTTGTAGACAGGTGGATCCCCATCATGCAGGGTCTTATAGTTAACGAGTCCTATCTTGAAGACAATGCTCCATCTGACTGGCAGCCAGTGCAGTCCACAGGGGACTGGGCTAATATATTCGCATCCCCTTACCTCAGTCAAAAGTCTCTCATCCACGTTTTGCACCAACTGCAGCCTGTGGAGGTTGCCTCCAGATAACCCAAGGTAAATGGCATTAGAGTAATCCAGCCTAAAAGTGATGAAAGCATGTACTAGTGTGGGCAGGTCCCCAGGAGGGATCAGAGTTGGGATTCAGGTGATATTACTAAGATGATAAAACCCACTTTTGACCACAGCCAACACCTGAGCATCAAGTGTCAGGCCGTCATCTAGGATCACACCCAAATCCTTCACCTGTCTAGAAGGGACAAGGGTTCCCCCAACACTAGGCTGGGGCAACCCCCATCCCCCCCTCCATGAAGACCCGGCTTCACCAATACATCAGTCTTGTCTGGGTTGAGCCTAAGCCAGTTGTGAGTCATCCATGACTGGATTTCCTCAAGCCAGCTGTTAAATACGGAGTCTGACACCTGGTCATCAGGTGCACAGGACAAATACAGTTGGGTATCATCTGCATAGCAGTAAAACCCCAACCCGTACCACCTGATAATGTCCCCCAATGGCAGCGTGTACACCATGAACAATAGAGGTGACATAACCGACCCCTGCAGAACCTCACAGCTCAGAGGCTCCAGGCTAGATGAGACAAGTCCCATCTTTACCCTCCACACTCTGTCAGGTATGACCTGAACCAGTTGATGACATTACTGGACAGGCCACACCAGAACTGCAGGCAGTCCAGCAGCACCTCATGGTCCATGGTGTCAAACACCACAGAGAGGTCCAGGAGAACCAAGATGGTACAGGCTGTCCTGTCCCTCACCATCAGGAGATCATTAAGCACCCTTACCAGGGCAGTCTCCTTACTATGTCCCACCTAGAACCCAGACTGGAAAGGCTCATAGGTAAAAGAAGATGCGAGATGTCTCTCAAGCTAAATGGGCAATTCTTTGTATATAACCTTCCCTAAAAACGGAAAGTTTGAGACCGGCCTGTTGTTGCTGAGGCAGTTTGGGTCCAAAGAGGGCTTCTTTAAAAGGTGTCTAACCAAGATCCCAAAGGCAGTCCTCTGGCTGAGGGAAAAACTGACTGCCCAGAACTCTAACCATTCAGTGAATGAGTTGTATCAATTTCTTCATGGTATAGATTGTCTAGACAAACCCCCATGACTGACCAAATGGGAGAAGGAATACGGTTTCCCCTTCCCACTGCAACAATGGATGGCAAGCCTGGACATTATCCCGATGGTATGTAAATCCCCATGGTGGTGCCTATTTGCTTGGAAAGTCATAGCTCATTACTTCCCAACCCCAGAGAAGACTGCATGGTGACACCTTCAACCAACTCCCTGCTGGAGGGGGTGTGGAAGTATGAACCCTAATTTAGCGCACATACTCACCTTATGCCCGAAATTAGCAGACGTCTGGGATGGGGTACTATGGGACATTGTTAAAATTTACGGTGAAGGAGAATGGACACAACCACATATCTTCACCACCCTTTGCCCACTAACCCACCCTACTCCCTTCAAGTCTGAACTCCAGACAGTGTTAGTATTTTTTCCACCCACATTGAAAAGTATTACCAGAAGATGGGGGCAGGCCGAGGTTCCTACACTACAGGAATGGTGAAAAATGGTTCAGGAATTCTCTGATAATGAAAGAGTTGCAGCAAAATGTAACAGGGGTCAAAAAAGGTGGGATAATAGATGGAGAAGGTGGTTGATACTCCAGGATCAACTGGACCCTATCTCGGCCCCTTTGTGTTCCCCGAATCATAGGAAGTCCAAGCAATGGCTTAGGAATACTAAACTGGGACAGCCTTTCTACTCTTTTCGGTGAGACTATATGTGGATCTGCCCTCTCACTCCCCCCCCTCATGTCTCCCGGCCTGCTGTGCCCCCCCCCACTTCATTCCCCACATTTAGCTGACCCCCTAATAAAACCTCTAAATAAGGTGTAGGGGCCACATAGGACACACAAGGTATCATTTCAGCTGCGTAAAATAGGATAATTGACTTGTTCATAGTTGAATAGGTAAACTATTTCTTCCTTGTTTGCCTTATAGCTTCTTTTTTATTGGAGACTTTCACTTGTTATTACAATGTAGGGTTTGATAGGTTCACCCCTAGTGGATGGGGGTAAAAGTGGATCTCATGAGGCCATTTATCTATGGCTCATGAATGAAGGGCGGGATATTGGATAAACAAGAAAGACTGGTAATTCTAGAGCTTGGCCCTAGAGAGGAAGAGAAGGTACAGGATACTTTCATCCAGATACTTGTGATTTATATTGATAAACAATGGGAAGATACATGGGAATTTGTGATGCTGAATGCTTTTAACTGATATAAATCTTGTCTATCTGTAACACTGTAATGCTGTATACTATGTAAACTGAAATATCTTCCTGAATAAAAAAACAGATACATATAAAAAAAAAAAAAAGGGGTGTCTAACCAGCGCCTCTTTCAAGGACAATGGGAAGATCCCAGTCCCCAGTGAACTCCAGACAACCTCAGCAACCACAGGTCCTATCAGGTTCGCACATCCAACCAAAAGGTGGGTCGGACCTGGGTCCAGATCACAATGTGTAGGCCTCAGCTTTGAGATTATCCCTATCACCTTCTCAACCCCAACCAACTCAAACTCACCCCAGACAGGAGGAGTGTTCCGACAAAACTCAGGCCAGACACTGCATCCCTTTTGAGAGATACTTGAGGAGACCTCAACCCTGATAGAAAACACCTTGTCGGCAAAGAATAGAACCAACTCCTTGCACCTAGTGCTAGAACCTGATCATCCAGCACATAGACAGACAATGTAAAAGCCTGTCTATCATACTGAAGAGCTGAGCTGGTCTGCTCCTCACTGCAGCAATCTCCCCTAGCCTTCTTTCAGGAGATTGGCCTCTGAAGCCCGCATCCACACCTCCCCAGGCAGCCACACATTCAAAGGACTGTATAGGACCTACAATTAGCATCATGAGGTTCAGACTAGGTTTAAAACAAATGGCCACCCTGCCCACCCTGGCAATCATCTCTCAGGGTTTGTATCACGGAGTACCTGGCCAGTACTACCACCTCCAAAATAGGAGCAGCATTTTGATCCATCCAGGTCTACATGATACAAGTCAGGTCGACCGAGGATATCAAGCCCGCCATTATGGCAGTCTTGTTCCTCATCGACCTGGCACTGCAAAACACAACACAAGTAGGATGAAGTGAGGCAGCTGGGCTGCTCATCTGCCCACACTCTAAGGTGGAGCCCTTGGGTATGGGAAAAGCATGGTAACCCCTTCTCAACTTCTCATTTTGCCCCAGGGTGTCTCCCTGCCTTCGCCACCCAAATCCCAGACACTCCAGCAGCCACTTGAGTGCAACCCCCTCTGGACCCCCACCTCTGGGCTATCTCCAAGACCTTACACCTCCTATAGGCCTCAGCTGAGAACACTGGAAGCTCTAAGGGACAGAGGTCACAGAGGAAGCCCCCCTCCCGAGTAGCTGCGCCTTAAGGGTTTCTGTTCAAAACACTTTTTAAACTAGTCCCACCTCAAATAGCCAAGTCCTCAAAAACATCCACTATCACCCAACCACAAATGAAACCTGCAAAATAAATACAGCCCTCACAATTCCAACCCTCACCACCCATCCACAATAAAAAAATTCCACAACCACACATCAGTCACACACACACACACACTCCAATTATAATTACTAATAAAATAAAAAACTAGCAACACAGTCCTCTATTCATTGGCCCAGATATTCAAACTGCGCCCAAAAAGTGTGCAATAGCAGGAACAAGCGCAAGTCTATTACGCCCATGCCCAAGAGACGTGATATTCAAAAAAGGAGCAGGCCAAATTGCACCTACAGCCAACGACTGAATATCGCACCACCTACGCCATAGCGCAACTAGGGAGGGGAAGCTGAGCAGATCTGATGCACCATAGCGCAACAAGGGATGTTCAGCTGAGCAGTCCAGAGGCACCATAGTGCAAGCAGGGAGCCCCCCAGCTGCAAAGCAATGTAACTGCACAATCAGGGAGGTAGGGGCCCACCACCCATGCCACAGATGGACACAGGAACACACAGCAGAACAGACATTGTCCCCCACACCCCAAGCACATCACAACCAGGGAAGGGCTGGAATAACCACTGGTCCATGGAGACAAGCAACCAACCCACAGCCTGGCCATGGTGCCCCATCACACCTACCGGCAAGCTGTGACTGGCACACAAGGAGGGCAGACCACCCTGTGCCACACCATCCCTCCCAGTGCACAGCACACCCTGCACCGTGACCCCAGACACCCCCCCATGAGCAGTGACCACCACAGCAGGAAACCCCATGCATGCCACCACCCCCACAGTGTCAATGCAACCCTGTGCACCACAGAACCATGCAAGCCAGCCCCACCATGAGCACCCATCAGCAGGTTGCAGCACACGGCAATGCAACAATGGCAGACACAGTGCCACCACGCACAGTCCCCCAAGGTACTGCTGAGAGACCGACCATGCATTGGCACAAGAGTTACCCCATATGGGACGGTCATGTCCTTGACACCACCACCACCAGTGGTACAGCGCTCTGCACAGTATTCCAGTGACACACCCCGGCCCACCACTGGCCACAACAGCCAGCACAGACACCCACAGTGGTGCGTGGAAGCATGCACCACACCGGATGCCACACAGGGTCTGGACAGACACCCACACATACCCAAGGGCACAACAACACAGGGACGCAGTGGTGGGGCAACAAAGCCCCCATTGTGGGCCCATGTAAGCCGTGTACACACAACCCGCAGTCCACCATGGCACTGGAGTGCCAACCACCCTGCGCAGGCACCATGGACCAATACACCACCAGTAGTCACCCGGAGCACAAGCCACAGACAGTGGGGCACATCCCCTGCAATGCACACAAGCCACAGCATGGAGGTGGAACAATGACCGTGTCACCCACAGTGCCACCTGAGCCAGGCATGCACCACACCAGTGACATGGGCAACCTAGCAAAGCGACGGGTACAGTGTCCACTCTGCAGGGAATGCCACCACTGACATGCCAGAAGACCATGCAGGTCACAGAAAGGCATGTGTGTCGGCTGCACAGGCCATGGACGGGCTGATGGGTGCACCATGGACACAGAGCACGCGCCATGGACCACTGCACACAGTCATCCAGTGCACAGGGAACAACACACACAACACATACACTGACTGATATCTACCCCCACACCATAGACACCTCCACACGGACACACACACACATACCCATGACAGCACCACCCCTGATGCCATGCACACCACTGCAGCTGAGCACCTATAGCCCGCTGAAAATCAGAGACCACCACGGTATTCATATAAAAGTCAAATGTATTGTAAAAATTGAAAACTCAACTATGTACATGAATAAAAACTATTTACAGGTTTGTGATGGGGGACACAAAAAAGGTGGGGTGGGCAGGGGGAAGAGGTGGAAAAATGGGATGGGATAGGAGGGGTGTGAGGGTGGGTCAAGGGGGGTAGGGGAAGTCAGGGACCAAGGGACTATTGAAGGCTCCACCATTCCTGGATCTGGATCCCTCTGGCTCTGTGTCACCGCAGAACCCCCAACTCGTCTAGCCTCCACAGTATTGCCACCGTCTCATGGGCCAGATTCAGGAGCTCCCGCATGATGTCTCTGATCTCCCTCAGATGTCTCGCACCTAGGACAAGGGAACACAGTCAACAGGTGTGAATGCACAACCCCATACAGCCCGTCCACTGTGCATGGCATACAGCCATGGGACATACCACTGTGATGGTGTGTGACCACCTGCAATGATCACGTCCACAGAACCTGCCCACCCAGGCTCATACAGCCATGCAGAATGCTGCACACACACACACCGGCCAAGTCATGCACAGCACCACCGTGGCCGACTAGTGACATGGCTATGTGGTGCAAAGGCAGTGGCACAGCCATGGACCACCAGTGACGCACACCCAGACATGCATTGCCACTGGACAGTGTTGACTGTAACAAGTTGCGTGCATGGCAGTGATGTCAATGAATGGTGGCTATGCCCCGCTGCCCATCTTGTCACACAGCATGCAATACTAATCATGGATGTCTGGCACTCACCCACATCAGGCTGGTCAGGTGGGCGTTGCTGGTCCTCGGCCCACCTGGCTGCAGTTTCCACTCCCCTCCGCTCTGCCCGCACTCTGCGTAGTTCTTCTGGGCCTGTGGGGACAAAAAGGAGAGAAGAACATCAGTACATTCCCAAAGCAAATTCCCCCTGCCCCAAGGAGTATGCCCTCCCACCCAGCCAGACCCACCTACCCCACACCCTGTGAACACCGCCACGGCCAACCCCATATGGTCCCTCCCCTATGTGCTGGACACATACAACACTGTGACTCATATGGACGATAAAAGTGTGTTGACGGAACCCCTACCTGGATGTGGGACTGTGCCCCTCCTGGCACGTGACCTCAGTCGGGCCAGTAGCTCCAGCTCCCTCCTGCGCAGGTCACCATATTGGTGCCTGCACTGCTCTGCACCATGGCCCCTGCCTGTTGCCTCCTCAAGGGCTGTGGCCACCTCCTGCAACACCTGGGTCCTTGCCCTATCAAGGGGAGCCTCCCCAAAGAGAGGCCCATGGCGTGGCTTGACTATGGCCACCAGATTTGCCAGCTCAATGGCTGTCCAAGGAGCAGCTCTTCTCCGCCCCATTGCAATAGCTATAGTAGGCAATATGGCGCTCTGCAGCGCGGTTCCCCACATGCAGATGCTGCGCGGTACAGTGCTGCCATTCCCTATCATGTTGTTACTGAACAGCGCGATAGAGGTGCACCTATGCCTGATGCATGGTGCCAAGGGGGCAAAGGTCGGCCACAGGGTCAAGGGTCTCTGGCGCAAGGCCACGCACAGCGCCATCAGATGACAATGCGTGTAGTGTGATTGGCTACCTGTGTGCCAGCGCCACAGCGGACTATCAGGCAGTTGGGCCATTGCGCCTATGAAGGCCCATTGCCACAGCGCCATGTAGTGACCATCGCTATAGCACCACTGGCACAATGGTGGCCGTGCCCTGCATTGCCTACCATGCACAGCATATCATCAGCATGGCAGACGCCTGCGTCAGCAACCCGGGCATGCGCAGTGAGGTGTACTATGCATGCCACAGAACTGCACCATTGGCTCAGCACATTCAACACAATTGCGCAAAGCGCAATGGCGCGATATTCAGCCGTCAGATGCAAATCATCCGATCAGCCATTCAATGGCACAGCAATGCAATTTGCATCTAATTAAAGTTGCTCCTCTCCTCATTTGCATGGATTGTGCTATAAAGATGCAACAATGTGCTGCAGTGGCCATAGTTGGTTACTGCAGTTTATTGGTGAGTTGCATGCTGTTTGGGAGTGTGGACTGTGGATTCAGAGACATGCATGGGACTGCACAGTCACAGGTAACAACTGCCATTCTTACAGGCTACATAATGACCGCACGTTCTTGGAGAGGAGGACAACAGTGGTGGAGGAGGAGGAGGCTGAATTTTACTAAGGCCAAAACCGAGGCCTTTTCGAGGCCTACCTGGATCAGGAGCCACTGCTCAGTGGATGGCGGGCACCCCTCAGGCCCGTGCTGCTGCATGGGAGGAGGTGGCACGTGCTGTGAACCTGCATGGCAGCCACCAGCGCTCTGTGCAGGAGTGTAAGATGAAGATGGGCACAGACAGGAGGAGGGTAAAGGAGAAGCTGGCTGCCATCAGGACAGCACGTGCTGCAACAGGTGGGGGACAGCCGGAGGTGGTACAGCTCACCCCAGCAGAGGACAGGCTTGCTGCAAGCATGCGCTGAAGTGCCATTGAGGGTGTTCTGGGTGGTGGCTTCCAGATGGGTGGTGGCCCATCACTGCATGGTAAGTCATGGTCTGTCTGGGGGGGGTAGGGTAGGTCACACGCAGTAATGTGACTTTGCTTTCCCTTACAGATCCTGAGCATCTGCATGGGTCAGTGGTGGTGGGCCTGTCCACTGAGGACAGTTGGATGGAGTCGGAGGTGGGACCATCCACCTCCACAGGTATCTGTGGATCAGTATGACAGTGGGGCCGCCTGGCTGTCCACACTGATGTCATTGAGACAGGTGTGGAGGAAGCCCTGCCTGTGTCCCGACGTGCTGGCATCCACGGATGCCAGCACACTGTGGCTGTGGCCAGGGCAGAGTCCGGCACCAGTGATGATGACACGACCATCTTGGGCAGTGACACGTGTGTGCCACAGGATGGACACACAGCAGGGCAATTCGCACCCATGGCTGTGGATGGTGCCGCCTTGGAGGCCTGCGTATCAACACAGTCCCAGGCTGTGCCTGTCAGCACCAGTGGGGCAGCACTGGTGTCTGTTCAGGACAGTGAGACTGTTGCAGCCACTGCGGCGGCACCACTGAGCCCTGAGGTGTGGCAGCCAGAGGGGCAGCATCAGCAGTCACCCACTGGGCTTGGGGGTACAGGTTTAAGCAGTGGCATCTGTGCACCACCTGTGGACATGTCCAGACCTGGTCCTGGTGCGCAGCACCCACCCTCAAGGGGTGCTGAACATCAGTCCCTTGCACACCCTGAGAGACAGGATGCCGAGGAGGCTGATGACCTCTTGGACGAGCACACCCGCCTACTGCGAGCATCAGTCCAGCAGCAGATGCGGTTTGCGACATCCGTGGATGCACTGCGTGTGTCTCTGGAGCGGGCAGAGGAGCGTCACAGTAGGGACGCCAAAATGATCATGGCACGGATGGACCGTTTGCGGGAGGATGTGACCGCTGCCATTGACAGGCATGCACAGGCGTTCATTGCTGTCATGGCCACAATGGGCACACAGTCAGGTGCCCATGCATCGCGGACACCACGCAGTGCACTATCCACCCCCCATTCCCACCGTCATGCGACTCCCACCCTGTCAACGCCGGGGTCAGCTGTGGGCATCCCGAGCACTCCTGGTGCAGGCATGTTCGGTGTGCTGCAGACCCCTGCATGGGCCCGGTCGCATTCACTCAGTGGAACCGCTGGGGGACCATCGGTGCCACCCCATGAGGCCAGTGGTCAGCCTGCCAGTATTATTGGGTCTCGGCGGGGCCGCCCACGCATCCGTGGTGGCCGTGGCACTGTGTCATGGGACTGACCTGTCTCCCAGCGTGGCTACTGTTTGGTGCTGCCCTGTGTGCATTGTGTGTGTCAGTGGGCAGTGCACAGGTGGGTACCCGGCCCTGCACGCGGACACACAGTCCACCTGCACACCCTCCCGGCTGCTGTCCACAGTTGCATGTGCATGATGATGCCTGCATTGCGCTGTACACAAAAGTGCAATGGTGCTCAGCATCTGACACACGCACATGGACAGGCAGTGGGCGTGGTGGCCTGTGGACATGTGTGTTGCTAGGGTGTGCGTTCTGGGTCGGTGTGCCTTCTGCCCTCTGTGCACATTTGTTGCGTTGTGTGTGTGCATGTGTGTGTGTGTCATTCGGTGTGGCATGTTAATCCTGACCCATCCCTGGCTGTGTGTGTGCCTCTGTGCCCTGCCACTTCCCTTGATGGCATGCACCCCCAGTGTGGGTTCCTGCATGTTTGTGGGTTGTGCCTTGGCCACTGGTGGTTGCGTATGGCCCCATGACTTACCTGAGTTGGCTGAAGTGCTCCTCCGTGATGGTGTCCCGGTGCAGCTGTGCCAGCCGGAGCAGTCGGGGGTCCCATCGGCCAAGGGGGGGGCTGCCCATCACCATCGTTACCGGCGTCCCCATCGTCCCCATCTGTCCCCCTCTTTGACCTGTATGGCTATACCACATTCGTTGGCCATGTTGTGCAGGATGCAACAGGCCAGGAATATCCCACAGGCCTTTGAGGGGCTGTACTGTAGGGCACCGCCAGAGGTGTCCAGGCAACAGAAATGTGCCTTCAGCATCCCGAACACCCACTCGATGACATTGCGTGTGGTGGCGTGTGCCTCATTGTAGCATTGCTGCGATGGGGTCACAGGCCGCTGGTAGGGTGTGAGCAGCCAGGAACGGAGTGGGTATCCACTGTCACCTGTGTGTAGAGGGTGGAGGTTAGTTTGGTGATCAGCATCGCCCTACCCCAGGCCATATAGGCCACTACCCATGGCACCTCTGGCCATGCCCCCACAGGCCCTATATTTGTCCATGTGGTTTGCATGCTCACCCACTAGGTGGCCAGTGGGGATGTCCCCACTCTCGAATCTGTGGCATAGTGCTGACTTGTGCCAGATGAAAGAATCGTGTGCTCCCCCAGGGTGCGTGGCACAGACATTGATGATGCGCCCCTTGGCATTGCACACCGCCTGGCAGTTGATTCTGGCATAGCCCTTTCGATTTATGTATGCGGCCCCCTCATGGCCAGGTGGTGTGCATATGGCCACATGGGTGCAGTCTATTGCCTCTAGCATGCCAGGCATACGTGCTACCCTGTGGAACTCCTGTATATTTGCTGTGCGCTCCACTGCTGTGCTGGGGAAATGGATGTACTCCACAGCATGTGGCAGCAGTGTGCTGAGGAATTGGGTGAGATGGCATGACGTGGCCGACTGGGTTATGCCTGTGGTGTCCCCAGTTGGTCTCTGGAAGGTACCCGTGGCGAGCAAGCACATGCAGGCTGTTATCTTGGTCTCCACTGACAGGGCATGGCTCTGTCGTGTGGGTGCCTGCATCACATCACTGCACAGCTCACAGAGCCACCTCAGAATTGCCCTGTTCAGGCGGTACTGGCCCACAATCTCAGTATCTGTGTACAGCTCAAAGCTGGTGCAGGCTCAGTACTGCCTGTTGGGGGCATACCACCGATGGGCCCTTCCACGGCCACACCCCCATGCTGCCCACCTTCTCACCCCCTCATTACAGCCTCCATGTGGAAGGTGGCACTGGCCATGTCCTTGGCTTGCGTTCACCCCCCCGGCAGCTGTTACTGTATTCCCCCCGCTGTCCTGGCTGCTACCTCCCCTGCACCGGATACACCTGCCTGTGATGGCCTCTGTGCTGTGTGGCTCCTCACACCATCCCTGTGCCTGGCTGTTAACCGTGGCCTTTCCCTGGCCTGCCCTGTTCCTGCCACTTGCCCTGTCTGTGTGCCTCTGCCTCTGCCTCATGTGGCTTCCCTGTAGCGTTCTCGCACCTCTTCCTTGCTCCTTTTTAGTTTGGCTCATTTCCACTATGGCGCAACTTCCGCTTGCTCCACTGTTGCACATTGCGCAAGTCTTTGAATATCACACTGCGCCATTTATGCATGGTTCCTCCCCCTTCGGTTGTGCATGCCTTCATTATCATTGCGCTGTTGCTCAGCATGATTTCGGGGGCTCAACTGCCTCCTGCTGAATATTGCAGAATGGCACAAATTCGGACTTGCACAGGCGCAACCCTATTGCGCATGGCTCAACTCTTTCGAATATCTGGGCCTTTGTGTATAGTCCTAATTTAAAGCAGTTCATTATCCACTGATTCCAGTAAGGATGCAGTTTTATTTTAGAAGCACGCCAGAAAACTCCACCATAGGTCTCAAGTACTGGGAAATATTGGAGGGTGAACTCTCACCACCCCCCTTCCAGTTTGTCCAAGTATCATAGTATTCTCACTTCCACAGCTGTTTTATTTTAAATGTAAATTCAACAGCAGTTGAGGCTCTCTCACTGCCCCAATTATAGCAAGCACAGTACAGTACAGTACCCAAAGGATCCACAATTTTAATCCATTAGTCTAATCCATTGGCTTATTGTAGATTTCTGAGGACATTACTGGGTACTGTGGATAGCAATGTTGCTCAGACTTTGGATTATAAATACAGAATCGCTGTATTCCAATCCATTTTTAGGATTTCAGTTTTAGGGACAAAAAAATTCTTGAATGCAAAATCAGAGTCCAATTTCGCATCTGAATGTAGTTCTATGAAACACTGCCCCTTCCTCATCACTTATACAGCTGGTGTTGCTGGGTGCTGGCGCAGGGAGTCTCGAGGCTAGTGGTGGAGGGGCTGTTGGGCAATGGACAGCTTGGAGGCCGGGAACTCGGAGGGAGGGTCATCTTTTATGGACTTGCTGCTAGTTCGCAGTAGCACTGATAGATTTGGATAACAAAGGGGACTAGAGTGGAACACCAGCTGAATGACCTCTATGCTGCCTCAGCCCCCAGGGACCTCAGTCAGTTGGTAGGGGAGAGTAGCAAGAGTGGGAGGAGGGTTACTCAGAGTTATTGGGTGGGAGCGGTTTTACTTCATGGTTAAATGGTGTCCAATGCAGAATCAGAACTTTCAATTCCACCTCAGATTGCATTGCTATGCCTTAACTGGAGGCAAAACAGAATTAGAGTTTGAATAAGAAATTCTGAAACTCTGACTAGCTAGTAACAAAATGGATTCCATAGAATTCAAGCACCCCTACTGGGTAGTACAGTGGGTAGGGACTCCATTAAGGTACACATTTTCACACCATACTTATTCATCCCTGCTAAGGAAACTGTGGGTTAGGAAACGATGAACCTAGTTTTAGTGTTGCTGTGTAATTACACACACACACATAACCCGATAAACCCGAATCAGACTCTACTTATCTAATAAGTAAGGCATCTGTTAAAACCTGTAAAGGTTTTTTTTTCACCAGGAGAGACACATTAAGCTGAAAGCTTGTTTACAGGTGTGACCTGGGAGCACAAGGAAGTTAAGCGACTTGTTCAGTGTTACACAGTATGCAAGTGGGGACTGTGGAATTCAAACCCATGTTTCTAGGGTTGTAGCTCAGAGCCTTAAACCACTGTGCTATGCTTCCTTTGTAGGAACAGAATGGTTTTAGGATCAACAAAATGTATGGCCTGAGGAAAAAATCCCCACATTAGAGTTTACCTCAGTCCTAGAAGTTGCCTTGCCTTGCTTAGAAAAGGCAGTAATTAAAGGTAGCCCTTACCTGCTTCTGGGTGAACTTAGGGAGGAGATCTGGAGTATACTGTAACCGGGGCACCCCTAAAATAAGAATAAAGAGAGTGGTAACAAAAAAGAGTCCCTAATTCTTGAGAAAGATAGGACAGGTGAAAAGGTAAATAATACTTATCTGATGGATTGTAGGAGGCTCAGTAGACATGTTAAAAAAAAAAAAAAGAGAGGGATTGAAATAGGTTCATAGGTTTGTATAAGTGAACGGTTTCAAAGATCATTGAAACTGGATATGCAGTGATACCCTAGCCACCATTAGGGGGGGATACAGAAGAAAATTATCACAGCCATTGGGATAACACCAGCTATATTTGAGCCCCACATGGTCACCTACACCCTATCACCTGCAAGTGCAGAAAATTTGCACTTTATGAGTCAGGGATCATGGTGGACAGGAAAGAGTATGGTCGGGGAAGGTAAAGGACAAATTAAAAGAAAAGACCTTAATTCCCTCTTACTGAATATTATGTATTTTTATATGTTTTTTCTTTTATTCTGTAATTCATTTACCCAAGATAGCTCTCATTTCAACTGTGATCCTGCTTCTAAGTACTAATTTCTACATCTGAGTGGACTACACGTTAAGTGATTGGATGCCAGTCACACAATATAAAACATAAATAGTTTAAAAAGAGCACTATAAAATAAACAACTGTACATTTAATCATAAAATCCATGTCAGATATTAGTGGCACAGTATAAATCTCTTTCGCAAAATGCTATTCACACACAGTCACAACAATTTCTTCAGCTAACATTAATGTTTTGTTGACATCTGCTCCTGGTTTTGTACCTTTTGTCCCAGATTTCTTTTAGCTAAAGTGTGGTATGGAGTGAGAAAGTAAATCATCTAACAACATACACCCAGGCTTGTAGCATACTGTATAAACCCTGCAGGATTACAAATATTTCATATGAATTCAAAACCTGGAGGAGAAGGCCTTACCCCCCACACACACACACACAGACACATGCTGTGGTATCTATGTGCTGGTATACATTCAACTAACTGCAGTCACAAACAGTTCTCAGTCTAAAAGTTCCATTTCTGTTAGACAAAACTTCAAAAATGTAGTAAAAAACAAAAGATACACTAATTAAACATTGCAGCAAGTGAATCTGATGCAATGTGACCCAGCACAGCAGTCAGAAATCTAAAACACATAAATGCAGTGTACAGTGGTGATCATATAAAATTTTGGAAGTGCTGAGGTATGCCTCGAGGTACCTCGGGGTACCGCTGAGGCACTCGAATTCACGTGGTGATCGTATAAAAGTTTGGCAGTGCTGAGGAGGTACCTGGTACCTCAAAGTATGCCTCAGCACTGCCAAACTTTTATACAATCACCACATGACTTGAGTGCCTCAGTGGTACCTCAAGGTATACCTCAGCACTTCCAAACCTTTATATGATCGCCACTGTATTTCAGCTAAAAGACTCTAGAATTATTCCTAGATTAATAAGCACCTTTTTGAGTTAAACTCCTCACAAAACTGCACAAAAAAATACCTGAATATCTATACAGAATCTTTTCTTTAGACAAGTCTAACAGAGTACAACTCCAACTGCAAAGTCTATGATTTCACACTGGCAGTGAACTAGGAAGTGCCTCCCACCTTCCATGTTGCAGAGCCCAGCTGATAATGCTTGCTACCCTTTTCCCATATCCTGCCAAGAAGCCAGGGGATTATGGGAAATGAAGTTTTTTTTGAGTAGATTTTAAGTAATCTGGCAGTATTATATCCTGCCAAAAAGCCAGGGGAGTATGGGAAATGAAGTTTTCTTGAGTAGATTTTACGTAATCTGGCAGTATGATATCCTGCCAAGAAGACGGGAGTTATGGGAAATAAGTTTTTTTTCTGAGTAGATTTTAAGGCAGTAGACAAGTAAAATCTGTTAGTTTTTCAATGTGTTCCAAATTATTTAAACAAAAAATAAATTGGGTTATAAGGATGATTACATGAGGCTGTGTCTTAGAGGACAGACTTTATTTAACCATTTACTTACCGAATGTTGTTAAAAAAGATAATAAAGGATCTCATTTTCAGTGAAGTCCTGTTTTCTTGCTCAATTTTCGGAAGTTGAATAGAGCCTAGGGAGATCAAATATAGTCACATCTGAACAAGAAGCTACTGTGGCAGTCCTGATGTACACTATTTAAGCAATAGGGACACACCCGTAAATCACACCCTTGGGGTGTAAAGTGGCACAAGGCAAAGTCAAGTGCCACATGCCCCTAGGATGTAATTAACATACAGATAATGCAACCCCTGGGAGAACCTTATTGCTTTTTACGCAGTGTGAATAAGCAATATTCATAGCAGCTGTTTTTTTTTTTTTTTTATTATTTATACCTGTTTTTTTATTTAGTCATTCCACCATCTGATCATCAGTCCTCAGTCAGTTTATGTTCCAGTGTAGCTTGCAGGCATTCAAAGACAAAAGCCTACATATGCAGCATGTTCCCAGCATCAGTTGGGAGGCTGGCGGCCAAGGAGGTGTGCGGAGGGATATGCTGCTGGCCGTCTATGCTTGCGACACCATCTTTCAGGTAAGGGCTAGGGGGGAGGGGGGTTGTCAACGCTGTGGGGGATCCACTGACCACAAATGATGCTGCTGGGCACTGGGTTCAGGGGTCGGGGTTGTGGAGACAGAGCACCTCAGTGTGTGCAAGTGGAATGTCATGTTCATCACCAGAGATGGGGCAGACATGTGTTGCAAGAGTGCATTGCTACATTGGGGAAGGGGCAGATGTGTGGCGGGGGGATACATTGACACTATGGGAATGGGACAGTCATGGGTTGGGGGTTCATTGAAACTATGGGGATAGGGCAGTCATGTGTTGGGGTTTACTAAAACTACAGGGATGGTGCAGTCATGTGTTGGGGGTTCATTGAAACTACAGAGATGGGGCATTTGTGTGTTGGGGTATGCTTTGCTACAAGGGGGACAGGGCAGATGTGTGTTGGCAGGTGGTTCAGCAGTACAGCAGGTGGCTGAGGTGTTCCAGGGGCTTGAGCAGGGGGTCCGCCAGCCAATGGGGTATGGCCCCATTTCTCCAGGTGCCTGCGTTGACTATTCGCACACCTGGACCAGCACCTTCACATGCATGTGATTCACTATGGGGCCCAGGACAGGCATCCAATTGGATTCATGCATGGGTCCGCTACTCTGCCCCAGCTGCCCTGCGCAGTCCTGCACACTGGGGGGGGCGGAGCAATGGATAGGTGCCCTGCAGGTGCATGCGGTAGTGAATACCATGCACCCTGCACCTGTCTGGGCCTGCAGAGCTATGCGGTTGGGGTACACACCTTTGGCATGTACCTTCCGCCCCATGTGTGCAAAGCCCCCATTTAGTGGGCCCAAACCTGGACCTATGAATATACTGTGTGATGATTCTACTAACATAAGAAAGCAACATATATTCAGTTCAAAATGAGCTCATTAATGCTTAAATAACTTTGTACATTTTATAGTTTGGGGGTTACTGTGTTAGTTTCTTTCTACTGTGTTTGTAAATGTATGACACATAGTATGTAGTAATTGAATCCCCTAAACTCGAGATCCTGAGTCTCATGTTCCCGAGTTTAGTGGCCCAAAATACACACTCCCGAATCAATCAGATGCCCAACAACACAATGTCAGGCATCTGATTGAATAATACAAAATGCAATTGGGGGCTTTGCCCCCCCCCCCGATCCACCGTAATTAAAATAACAAACTCCTGACTGGAGTGGACCTCAGAGGTAAAAAAAAATTAGTTATGGGGGGGTAAAAAACAAAAGGACACAGCATGGACTAGAACTAGGGCCTCCCAGGGCATGCTGGTTGAGGTGCTAGTGGTTTAGCCCTCAACACCACCAGGGCAGCTTGGCCAGCCTCTGGATCCAACCAGGATCTGTAGATCATCAGCAGGGGTAAGGTAGCAGCCAGTCACATCTGCTACCTTACCCTTGTAAATGTCCATCGGGTTTACTATTGCTGGGATTCTCACTATCCAGATACTGCACCTGACGGGCAATACTGCATGGGCAGGTCAGTGTCGAGATAGTGAGACTCGGCATAAGTATATCAACTGGGACCACACTATGTAATTGTAAACATTGTAATAAACATGTCAATAAAGGATGACATGAAAATAGAGAAATGCAGTATTTTCATCAAAATAAGTACTACAAAATGCTGGAGAACTACAGCAATGCAGAAGTAGATTCCAGGGTTTATTATTGTAGCTATAAAAATGAAGCTACAATTTTGAGGGTCATGTGGGTGGGTGGACACTATGGTGGTAGTGCTGTGCCCCACATGTTCTTTAATATTTACTTTTTTTCCTATACATCTCCAAACCCCCTTCAGCTACTACCCTAGTACCATTCCCACCTTCTCTGGGTCTTACCTCCATCTCTGACACCCTCCACCAGGGCTATCACTTTGTTGCAGGCCCTCTTTGAAGATCAAATTCAGTAGAGCAGGGTCTGAGGTCAGCAAGCATGATCCTGCACAGACCCAGCCTTCTATCCTCTGATTGTCCTTCCTACAGTGCGGCAGCAGCACAATGACTCCACTGCACATGCAAAGAATACACAGCGATATACTACAGTATGTGCACCTTTCATTTTTGCAGTTCCCCAAAAGTGTGAATGCTTACCTTCCATGTTGCAGAGCCCAGCTGATAATGCTTGCTACCCTTTTTCACTCTCTACAGCCACTGAGAACTTTTTTTTAATTTCTTTTTCTGTCCGGTCACCAGTCCTGAGGCATCGTCCAGACATTGCCTGGTTGTCCCACCCGACCTGAGATCCCCTAAATCCTAGGTTCCTCTGGAACCCCATCTTGACACCTCATCCAACCAGAACCCCCCCCGACTTGTGCACTCTCCTCCTACCTTGGGCATTCCTTGAATCCAGTCTTTGTGGGCATGGTGCAGGCCAGAAGATATTGGGACTAGGGAGGGCCAGGTCAGATAGTGGGCCTGAGACTAGTGCATTGTCTCCTCAGGAACTAGGGTTTTTTCTCCTTGCAAGAACATGAATTTGGCCCCTCCCCCGAGAGGCAAGGACATCCAAGGATGTCCAGCATGGAACGTCTCGCTTCAGCCCTAAACCATGGATGTCCCCTGCAGCCTCCCCATAGACCCAATGTGACCCTGACTGTTGCACCCCCAGTCTTCACTGGGAGTCACTGGTGGCAGGGACTCACAACCCACCCCACCCTGGAGAGGATAGCTGTCATTGGATGTGCTGTCCTGTCCCTCCCCAACCAACCTCCAGCAACCCAAGATTGCTCCTGACCCCTGGTCACTGGCGTGGGAAGAGGTAAGACCTGAGGCACCTCAGCCCTCTACACTACTGGGCCGATTGACTTGAGAACTTCTTTGTGGTGGGAGAATAGAGAAATACTGTTATCAGATAGATGAACATACTACAACAAAGAAATTATAAAAATGGTCTTGGAATTGGCCCAGCAGTGCAGCGGTAGTGCTACCATTCATAATGTCAGTGACCCGGGTTCATACGCAAGCCCCGAGCATCAAGGGTCAGCTGGGAAAGGAGGAAGACTAAGCATCCTAGAGGATGCTCTCCTCCTCCGGGGAGGGTGTGTCGCTGCCCCCCACTGCACTGCTGCCACCTAGGTGACCATGGGAGGCAGAACAATGGAGATAAGTAGGTTCAGGTCTGGATGATGGCTGGTTTGTGCACCACATGCTGTCATGAGTGAGTACACCTGATCCCTTGCATGCCTTTCCTCAGTGGGGTGGAAACAAGTTAAAAGAACTGCCCTGGAATCCACAGATGATAGGATCCTGGTAATCCAGGCCCTCGCAGCATTCATCACACTGCACATCTGATAAACCTCTGAGAATTCAGGGATGCATTCCCTGCCTTCAACTCCGCAGTGGGGGTAGGGGGCAAACAATTGCTCCATAGAGGGGCATACAAGAGCTGGCATCGCAAGGTGAGTCAGTAAGTACCTTGGGATCCCTGAGACAGACAGCAACCAGAGACCAGCAGGGGACAAAAACTATATGAAAAAAAGTGAAAATAATGGTATTGGAAATGCTACATTCTAATTGCCTGTTTGCATTTCAATAGCCTATATTACTCTCTATTACACTGTCATGAGTCTGATCGTTGTGCATGAATTCTTCTTGTCAGCTTTTCATTCTCTGGTACCGCAATGACTAGAATGATCAATTCAAATTTTGAACAACCATTTAAACAGAATTAGCTATCGTATTATGTTTGATACACAAGGGTTTTATTTTTAACTTTTGGTAATGTGTGTCTCAGTGTATTATAATAAAATATTTGATAATGTATATACTGTATGTGATGCATATAATAAATATTTGAAATGTTTTGTGGTAACTTGGGCACATTGAACATTCTTGATTTAACTGTTCACAACTGTGTACTTTTTATTAATATTTATATAAATAATTCCTATACAATTTTCCTAAATTTTAAATAAACACTTTGGGTGCTATGCATGAATGTGCAGAGTGACTATGCCTCCTGCCTGGGATGCATGAAAAAGATGTACATCCCATACACACCCAATTCCCCTGCTGCATGGACAGCGACGTGCTACGTCGGGCCAACACTACACGCCATTCACTAAGGTGCATAGTGCTGTGCACCGGGGGCAATGCAGGGTGCCAGTTATGCTAAGGGGACCCTACCATAATGAATCAATGCACCCAGCCTGTGGCACGCAGGACACTGGCCCAGTCCTGGCCTTACTGTACAGGCCCCCCACATGCCAATGTCCCTGCCCTGTTCTTGATTGAAAAGCCCCCCACACACACATTGGCACACAGTCCCCATTCATGTGCTGCAACCCCCTCCTGCCACACATCACTGTCCTATTCCCTACCGTATGTAGACACCCCCTCCCCACCACACAGCTCTGTCCTGACCCCATCACTGTGCAGGAACCCCCCACCACACTTCCATGCCCTGTTCTGCAGTGGTGGTGTCTGCCCCCTCCTCCCCAAGTCACATCAGTGCCCCATCCCCAAGGTACCTGAACCCCCCTCGACAAGGGCCCCAATGTGATTTGTCTGCTGCAGTGCAGAGCATCCCATACACCCCCTGATCCTGGCACCCTGCCCCCTCATTGATGTTCAGTGGTTTCCCCCACCCCGGTGGCACTGATAATCCCCCCTGAACCATGTACCTGCCTGTCAGTGCCGCAGCATGGGATGGCCAGTGGCACAGCCCTCCTTCCACCTCCTCAGCAGTTGGATGTCCAAGTGATGCTGGGAGCACACCCCTATATATAGGCAGCACGCTTCCAGCATCACTTGGATAGCTGGTGGCCGAATAGCTGTGAGGAGGGCTGTACTGCTGGGGTTCCCTTGCCACTGCACCAACAGGCAGGTACAGGGTTGGGGGTTGTCGGTGCCATGGGGATGTGGGTGGGAATTACTGGGGCTGGGGATCTGGATAGTGTGGTCCAGAGCACCTGTATGTGTGTGTGGGGAGCGGTTTTTGCATTCACGGGGATGGTGCCTCTATGTGTGTTGGGAGGTGTCTGCAATCACAGGTTCAGTGCCCTTACATGTGTTGGGGGGTGTCTGTATTCATGGGGTCAGTGCCCCTACATGTGGTTGGGGGTGCTGCATTGCTGGGGATGGGACTTTGCTGTGTGTGTGGGCAATGGGCAGGCACTGGGGACTGGGGCAGGTGCTTTGCCATGTGTGGGGAAGCAGCTGTGCACCAGGCCGTGGGTGGTGTCACAGTGGCAGGTTTCAGGCAGGGGGGATTGTACCACCGATGGGGACCATCCTCTCCAGGGGGTGCCTGTGTGGGATGCAGTTACCAGGTCTGGCACCAGCATGCATGGGGGTGTCCAGTCTGGGACCCAGGACGGGCATCCAATTGGTTGCCTGCCCAGGTCTGCTACTCCACCCTCATCTGCCCTGCGCATACCTACACACCGGGGGGGGTCCACAGACAGATGGTTGCCATTGGTAAATATAGGCCTGTGCACACCTCAACTGCGGAGCTCAGTGAGCAGGGTACGTGCCTCTGGCATGTACTTTCCGCCTATTGGTGCATTGGCACCTTTGTTATTAATGTATATCGGGATTCTTTGTATGCATACTTTCACTGTTTTCTCATAATTTGTATTTAGCATAATTTTTTATGTTTGCTTGCACGCATGTGCAAGAAACATAGTGCCATCATCTGAGTTTTCCAGAGGTGTGTCAGCATCTTCCAATTCAGTCAGTGTGTTTGCAGGTGTGGTCACAGTTCTCCAATCACTGCTGAAGCTGTCTATGACAGCAGTTGAAAATGCAGTGGCATACAGTTGAAAGAGGGAGCTATGCTTCAGTGAGCAGCTCCTCCCCACACACACACACACACACACACAGATCAACTGTGTCAGTTGCCTGATAGGATGGTGTAGTCTTGTATAGCTTAGAGAGACAAGCCACACATCATTACTTTAATAAATTGTTCCCTGCCAGAGCAGGACCACCAAAATGTGTGGGTGCCTAACAGTCCTTTCACACGCCAGCTCTCCAAAGCATACCTTCATGGACTCCATGGGTTCTAATCCTTCAGAAAAAAAATACTTCAGCATTTGATGTGAAAACTCAGACTTCGTTGTATGTGTAATTCCAAGCGTTTTCTCTTACTAGACTCTGTCAATGTGAACTCCCCACTGCTAAACCTATGCAAACGAACTTAAGCGTACTGTACTACCTGCAGCTGAAGCAAAGAACTGCCAGAATGCACAAGGAGAACATACTGCTATGCATTTCAGCAGCAGCCAGTGGGGAGGTTTTCATGACTGAAGCACTTTAATGCGCTTTTTAGTGCTGTCATATACACATCCCTGTGTGGTAATTCACTAAACTGCACACTTAGTCTGGTAATGCAGCTTCAAAATATTTTTTTTTGCTCTGAATTGCCATGAGCTAGCATTTAGATAGAATCACACAGCTCTTTCTCAAATCAGATGCTCAATGAAGTCACATCACCTTGTGACCCTAAACATCTTAGGGTTGGACATGTGCCCTAACAAAATAGCGAAAACTAGGTATAGAAAAAGAAAACACAAATTCAACCGTAGCTCATAATCAAATCCACCCTTTTCTCCAGTGAATCTGAAGCCGCCTAACAGCTCACCCCAGGGTGCTCATGCACTCCCTCCAGCCGCACAACATATGGCCGAAGGGGGTGCTGTTGCACTTTATTTCATAATTTCCTGATCCTGTTCCTGCCACAATACTGATACAGTAATACTTTTTATGGCTCGAAAACTGCTTGACATTAGCTGAATTATAAATGGCATCCCTGTTTGACGCTGTGGTGCGGAATATGGTGGTGCTCAAAATTTTAAGCCAAGTATTACATGCAGATATGTTGTTATTGACTCATGTCACTTACCATTTTATACATCTATTGATTTTTTCAATTCACTTTTGCTGACAAATGTTGATCGCAGGGATTCTGGTGTCACAATTCAGTTCATGACGTGTAACATCTTAGTGCAGATGCTAAGTAACTGTTTTAAAATGCTGAAAAAGTTAACAGTGATGAAAGTGCATGAACTTCCTTCTTCCGTGTCTGGAGCTGTAGTGGTGTTCTTGGCAAGTGCATGTCCCTTTGCTCCAGATCTATCAGTGAGATGTCTATTCTGTGCAATGGACAGTGGCTGAATGTTATCAACTGACAGTTTTCATTTCATTATCAACAGATAAATATTCAGGGCTTTGCAAATGCAGCTTTGCTGGTAGCACAGTTTCATGCCCCCAAGTGTCTCATCAGTTAGTGGTTATATCTTAACCGATGATCACAAAAAGTATGAAAAAGATTTGCCGCTGAGTAATGTAAATGCCAATCCACCTAAGCACCTTGAGCTGCAAACATAATTTGAACATGAGATTCTGGACGGTGTATCACTCCATGGCACAGCAATGGTTAATAAGTTTAAGCACATTCTCAGGACATTGTTTACTTGCCCCTCTCCCACTCGATCCTGGTCACCTGAAATAAACCTGACATTTTAGTATCTGTTTTACATATTGGCTCAGTTAGGCAATCAGCGCTGTAAGAACATAAATGGACATATAAGCGGGGACTATAAGAACATGCCGTGGGTGCTTGTGCCTTAGTCCAGCTGTGCAACATCAGCCTGAAGCTCAGGTAGGGCTTACTGTCTACCACTTTGTTCACCCCTCATGTACCTGTACCATTACATCCTCCTTACCTTAGTCCAGCTGTGCTACATCAGCCTGAAGCTCTGGTGGGGCTTACTGTCTTCCACTTTGTTCACCCCCATATGCTGTGCGACATCAGCCTGAAGCTCTGGTAGGGCTTACTGTCTACCTCTTGTTCACCCCCCATGTACCTGCACCATTTCACATCCTCCCTTGATCTACAGTGAGTGGATCCCTCATTCATACGTCACATATGCATGCACAAAAAAAAAAAATGGTCTTCAAAATTAAGATACATTTTTATGTTTGTTATGTTTGCTCACGCATGTGCAAAAACATAGTGCCATCATCTGAGATTTCGGAGGTGTCACCCGCTCTTCCAATTCAATCAGTGTGTTGGCAGGTGCGGCCCTGTAACCAATGCATGATGGAGCTGTCTATGACAAGCTCCAAAATGCAGTGTTACAAGTTCAAAGGGAGCTATGCTTCAGTGAGCAGCGAAAGATATCGCTTACTCATGCGCAGCTCCCCCACACACACACACACGCACATGCAGGCGTCGCCATGCCCCTGCACACACACTGTATAGCCGACAGGGGTGCCCAATCCCCGTCGGGTGTGCTCACTCCCCACCCCCAAGCCTTCCAAATGCCATGCTGGGTGCCCATCCCAGTGTGGCAACTCATGATAAAGCCGGGGGTGCCCAATCCCCAGTCAGCTCCATTGCCTCCCCGGTACTGGGTGCCACTGGGAGCTCACCCCAGCATGGCAACGATGCTTTGGGCGGACGAGGTGCCCAATCCCCATCGGCTGAATGCCCCGAACCATCCTTGTGCCATGCTGGGAACCCACCCAGCGTGGCAAATGTCAGCGTCATCACTGGAAACAAAAGAACACCTGTAAAGAAAAACAGTCCCATAGTCTCCTGGCCCCTCCACAACCCACACACCCACTCACTCTACCTCCCCACCCCCTCACCCCATACTTACCTCCGTTCTCAGCGTGGCGATCTTGGTGGACCGAGGAACACATCTGCACTCTTCAAAGCCGACCCGCAAACTGAGGAAATGCCCGGTAAGCTGTATAATGGGCTAGATAAGGGGTTTTCAACTGTTGAATATTCTCACGCATTTTTGGAATTTTGCCAAATTTTCAACATGGGGTTTTGGGACCCCTTCTCATGAATGATGTCACTGTCATGGCGTTATTCAGGTCCAAGGGTGATTTCACAGTCACTCGTGAAATCACCTTCCGGGATCGATTAATGAAATGACACTGCCAGTGTTCATAAGGTGGGCTCTCAAAGCCTAGTTTGAAAATTTGGTGGAAAAAACTAATACTGTTTTACAAGCGTGCGTGCATGGGTTCTACACCACGCTCGTAAGTTCGCAAATTTTCAATATTTTCCTCCAGATTTTCAACATTGCCATTTTACCACACCTTCTTATAAGTAGTATAGCTGTCATTTTCACATCTCACCCAAAGCGTGTTTCCAGCCCCATGTAGCGCACAATGGCACAGTCGGTGTGCTAAATCAATGTCACGGGACACATTAAGAAAATTACAGTGACACTGTTCATGAGCAGAGGTCTTACAATGGCTATGTTGAAAATTTGGTGGAAATATTCTAAAATGACTGTTTTACAGGCGTGCATTGTGCAGTTCCTATGCATGCTCATAAGTTTGCAAATTTAATATTTTCACTCCAGATTTTCAACATTGCCATTTATTACACTTCCTTATGAACAGTACAGCTGCCATTTTCATATGCCGCCCAAAATGTGTTTTAGCACATGTGAGCGCACAATACAAACATGTCGAACATCTGAAATTAGCCAGCAGATAAGGCCTAGAGGACTATCAAGTCTGTTCAATATGCAGCTAGCACCCCTTATTCCTGCAGCTGCCCCTCCCTTCCACCCTTCCGCTTCATTAACCCTCCCCTTGTCCTGTCCCATCCCTTTGAAGCAGTCCACTGTTCTACTGCATACCACTTCTGCAGGTAACGATTCCACCCAGCCACCACCCTCTCTGTAAAAAGTGTCCCTCATCTCCTCCTGATCCTTCCTCCCTCCAGTCTCATATCATGGCCCCTGGTGGCCCTCCCTCCTTACTTGAACAGCCCTCTGTACCCGTCTTGTTTATTTCTTTCATGTATTTAAAGGTTTCAATCATGTCACCCTTCCTCCTCTCCTCCAGTGAGTACATGTTCAACTCCTTCAACCTCCTCTAGTATGATAAGTCCCCAGCCCCTTGATCATCTTTGTCACCCTCGCTGTACCCCTCCAGTAACGTAATGTCCCTCTTCAGATACGGGCACCAGTACTGCACGCAGTACTCCAGGTGTGGTCTAACTAATGACCTATACAGTGGCAGAATCACCTCCTCCCTCCTCGAGGATATACCCCTTGCAATACAACCCAGCATTTTGTTGGCCTTTGCAGCTGCCTTCCTACATTGTGCTGAGTTGTTCATTGACCCTGTAATGAGCACACCCAGATCCTTCTCCTCCTCTGTCTGGGCTAGCTGCACTCCCCCCAGCTGGTAACTTCTCCTTGGGTTCTTCATCCCAAAATGCAGCACTTTGCACTTTTTGGCATTAAACCCCAGTTGTCAGGTGTCTGACCAGGTTTCAAGCTTTGCCAGATCATCCTGCAACCCCTGCCATCCCCCTAGGTCATCCACCACCGCACCTACCTTGGTATCATTAGCAAACAGACTGATCTTGCTCTTGATGTCCCATGATATGTCTGCAATGAATATCCCCAAACAACACTGGTCCCAACACCGAGGCCTGTGGAACACCGCTGTCACTGCCCTTGGTGTGAGAGCTCCCACCCACCACCACCCCTGTTGCCTTCCCTAAAGCCAGTTCCTACCCAGCTCACCAGCTTTGCACCGGCCCCTGTGCCTACTAACTTCCTTCCCAGCCTTCCACATGGCACCGAGTCGATTGCCTTACTGAAGTCCAGATACAGGACATCCACTGCGTGGCCCCTGTCCAGTTGCCTAGTTACCCAGTCATAGAACTCGACAATGGTGCTGTTAATGTGTGAAAGCAATGTTTGGGACAGATTAAGAAAATCACAGTTACACTGTTCATGAGCAGAGGTCTTAAAATGGCTATGCTGAAAATTTGGTGACAAAAGTCCATAAAATGACTGTGTTACGAGTGAGCATTGCGCAGTTTCCACGCAGCCTCGTAAGTTCATGACTTTGTAATATTTTACGTCCAGATTTTCACCAGTGGCATTTTTCCACACTGCCTTATTTACAGTACAGCTGTCATTTTTCACAACATGGCCGAAGTGTGTTTTCACACTTTCAGCGCAGAGATGTGTGGTCGCTGTGGGAAATCATTGTTCGGGACAGATGAAGAAAATCACAGTGACACTGTTCATGATCGGAGACAACAAAATGCCTGAGATGACAATCTGCTGTAAAAAAATCCCCAACCTAATTATATTATGGGTGTGTGTTGCACAGTTTCTATGTACGCTCATGACTTCACCATTTTTTTAAATATTTTTACTGCAGATTTACAACATTGCCATTTTTTACACCTCCCCATGAACAGTACAGCTGTAATTTTTTACATCCTGTTCGGAATGTTTTTGCACCTGTGGTGCTAAATACTTAGTCTCTGTGCATAAACAGCTTTTGGCTAAAACTGATATTCCCCCGTTCATGAGTGGGGTCACAAAAAACCACGTTGAACATTTGGGTGAAAATACCAATGAATGCCTGAGGTATTAGGGTTTCCAACCATAACGCCCAACCCTGTAGAGAATGACAGGCATCAGGGTGTGACTTGGGATTCTTGCCTGTAATGCTCATACCATTCCACACCCTGCAGCCAGTGAGAAGCATTGAGGTATGCCTTGGACTCTTCAGCCCCAAAGTTCACCCCATTCTCCTATATCGCACCCTTCCCACTGTATTTCCTAATGGAATGGGGTGTGCATAAGGACCAAAGACCCCAAGGAACACCGTGACACTTGCCAGTGTCTGCAGGGTGGGGTGTACTGAAATGGTGTGGCCGTTATGCCTGATGACTCAAAGGCACACCCCAATGCCTGTCACTCTCTGCAGGGTGGTGGTGGGGTTGGCTTCAGTTCAATACTTCACTGCCATTCCAATTACGCAGTTCTGTAACTTCTACACTACCACTGCCAATGCCAGCAAGCAAACATTCAGCATTGACAAATGCTTGTTTGTTAATTCAACCATTAATTAAAATTAAGGAGAAAGAGGATTTCCTAGGGCATTTTAATTCAGCAGATTTGTTATTCTTAATCTTCTGATTATTTTAAATTAAGCACCAAAGACTTCATTAACTTGTTCTTTAATTTTAATTAAGTATATTCCGTTCAAGTAATTAAGGATAATTAAGGGGTTTGGGTTTTACAAGCTTATTTTTAAGGCACCCTTAATTTTAAATTAAGGAGCAGATTCTAAATTCAGGGGTCAATTAATGGAAAATTAAGGAGATTTTAAGCATTTTTTGTGCCATTGTGCCAGACTTGACTGACACAGTCTGTGCTTATCTGAGTCTGTGGGTAAGTGCTGGATCTGGGGAAGGGGATCTGATTTCAAAAAGAACAATCTGCCCAGCCGTATTATAAACACTGAAACATAGACAATGTTGGCAGTAGAAGACCATATGTCCATACAGTCTGCCCTGTTATAATCTATGCTATAGAGGGACCAATGTTCTAGATGGGGTTGGTGCCCTCACAAACCCCTTTACCTGTGTTAGTCTTACTCCGATGCCCCAAGTAATTATTAATTCTTAACCTTTTCCCAAGTTGTTCTAGAAAGCATTGATGGTTTTTGTGCCCATGAGTTCAGCCGATAGACTGTTCTACAGCTAAACCACCCTCTGTGTAAAACTTTTCCAGGTCCCTCCTGAATTCCCCCTCCCCACCAGCTTCCACTTACGCCCCCATGTTTTTGACTCACCACTCTACTGAACAGTTCCTCAAAGTTCACCTTATCTATTTCTTCCAGGAACATGAAGGTATCTGTCATGTCTTCCTTCTACTTTTTGACTTCCGACGAGATACATGTTTTATGCCATGAGTCATTCCTTATTGGATCTGCTCTGTTAGCCCTGAATCATTTTGGTTACCCTACACTGCTCTGTCTTCAGCTTGTCTTTATTTTTCCTTTGGTGGGGACTCCAGAACTTTGTACAGTATTCCAGATACGGCTTCACCCGTTGATTTTAAACCCCTCCCAATACACCCCTACATTCTGGTTGCCTTGCTGTAGGCCCTGTTGTATTTGTTGGGTTGTTTTAGGGAGTCTGTTGTGATAGCTCCCATGTCCCATTCTTCAGAAAGTAGTGTCCAACTTAACCCCTCATATTCAAAATTCCGTCCTGGTATTTGTGTTCCCTATGTGCATCACCTAGCACTTTTTGGCACTGCATTTCAACTGCCAGCTTTTGGACCACCTTTCTAATCTCCAAAGGTCACTCTGCATCCCTTACCCCCTCCTTACTGCCTACTGTGCCACAGAGCTAGTGTCATCTGTGAAGATACACATCTTGCCCTGTATTCCTTCTCCTATGTCCATGATAAGCAGATTGAAAGGACTGGTTCCAGGACTGACCCTTGCAGCACCCCACTTGTT
Source organism: Neoceratodus forsteri (assembly GCA_016271365.2). Lineage (NCBI taxonomy): Eukaryota > Metazoa > Chordata > Ceratodontiformes > Ceratodontidae > Neoceratodus > Neoceratodus forsteri. Next base: position 958,059,892 of record CM028135.1, on the reverse strand, counting down.
TTTTTTTTATTTAATGTATTTTATTAGGTTTTTCTCCACAATGTTTACAGGCATCCAACATACATTGTAGTCTGTTTACATTGCAGGCATTTACACAAAGAAAAAAAAATTTACCTCTTTTGAATTATTGCCAGCTGTATAAGGAGCAACAGGATAGGTAGATGCCTGTATCCCACCCTCCCCAACCCACCCTGACTGCCAATAGGTAGTACTGCTTTTATACCTTATATATTACACCTCAAGATCTCTTAAACTGACACAGGATACAGGGAGCTCCAATGTTAAGTTTGCCCTATTCATTTCGGATCAGCAACAAGCTTTTAGGGGATCCCAAATTTGTTTGAATTTTTCCATATTATTAGACATCCCCGCTACAACTCACTCTGCTTGTATAGCAAACATTATTTCTTGATACCATATATTATACCCCTGTAAGAGGGGGTAATTGTATCTTTCCAGTGCCGGAGTAATATTTTTTTGGCACATGCTGAGATTAATGCCATATGTAATCGTTGAGATAGATCCTGAAGTGTAGCATAATCTCCTAGAATACAAATCTCCGGACTAAATTTATCTGACAGAGACAGTAATGGGTCCAAGCGGGATTTGATGCTGTTCCAGAATGGAGAAACTCTCTCACATGTCCACAACATGTGCAGCAAGTCTCCTGGAAACTTTGCACACCTGGTACAGAGCTCAGAAGTCAAGGCACCTATCCAGTGTAGCTTAACCGGGGTATAAAATAAATTATGATTTGAAACTGCATAAATCTATATCTATCCCAGTTAATATATCTATATAAATGCTTCTAGATTCTCGCCCAACTTCTAGAATACATAATTGCTGGCAAGAACTGGTCCCACCAATAACATCTTTGAATTTCTAACTGGGTCAGTGTGGTCTGCAAGAAGGCATATGCATATGCTGTTAAGTGGGAAGTCGGAAGGGATTTAATGCAGGGTCCTAGCATAGATGAAAGAGTGTTGGACCAAAGTCCCGTACCAAAGTGCTTCATTAACATATGGGAAATCTGCAGATATTTAAATACATATACCGGGGACCATTTATAAGGAATGCTGGCTTCTTGGAACAGCATCAATTTATGATTGATAACCAAGTCCTCAATCTTCTCAACTCCTATATTAGGCCAAAATGAAATACTTTTGAGAGGTTTACCCGAGATTAAAAAGTTTGGGTTATTAAAAAGGGGTTGTGTTAAATCCTTATGGCCCACTGTCTTAAGAAGAGTATTAAACTGCCATTGTATTTCGAGCATGGAACCCAGCGGGGCGTCTTTTAGTTTGTTGGGGAGATTCTTCCTAGTGAGGAAAGGGAGGGCTCTGGGATTCACCTCTTGTGCTAAACATAAGGCACGCTCTATATCTAACCAGAGGGGATGATAATGGTAATCGTGAGAGGGGCTAGGGGACATTAACCAATACCTCGTCCTTGTTAAGTGTATCACTAAATAATATAGATAGAAATTTGGGGCCTGTAAGCCGACATCCATTTTTTGATGTGTAAGCTTGATATAGCTACGTCTAGACTTTTTACCTGCCCGTAAAAAGGAATTAACTATTTTTTGCAACTGCAGAAACCAGGAATTCAGCAAGACCCAATTGTACATTTGTAATGGGTATAGTATATGGGGTAGAATATTCATTTCTAATATACTCATTCTGCCCCACAGGGACAAAGGTAGTCAGGACCAGCATTTAATATCTTCTTTTAAAGTATTAACAAGGGTATCAAGTTTGAGTTTCTTCATCACTTGGGGGGAGGAGTGGAGATTAAGTCCTAGGTATCTAAGTTTGTCCGTTCGCCATTGTAAACCCAGATTTACAACTTCTTCCTCCTGTGAATATTTATTAAGGGGAAAGACTTCTGTCTTCTCCAGATTTAGTTTATAGTTGGAGAGGGAGCCGAACTGAGAAATTATTCGATTGTGAAGGGGATGAAATATTTAGTAGGATATCATCCCCATATGAGGAGAGTTTGTATTCCGTATCATGTATCTTAATACCAGAAATTAATGGGGAGGAGTTCAGTTTCCTGATAAGGGGCTCTAGGAAAAGATTAAATAGGTAAGGTGAAAGAGGACAACCCTGCCGCGTCTCTTGCTTTAAAAAAAGAGGAGTGGAAAGCACACTATTACACTGGACTCTTGCAGAGGGGGAAGAATAGAGTATTTCAACCCAATTTATAAATTCCTGAGGAATACCGTATTTAGGGAGCAATGAAAAGAGATAATACCATGACACCCTATCAAAAGCTTTTTCTGCGTCCAAGGACACCAAAACAGCAGGTGTAAAGGAATCCATGGACACAGAAAAGAGATAGGTCACCTTCTGGAGATGGTCAGAGGAAAGGCGGCCTTTAACAAAGCCCACCTGCTCAGGACTAATCAGTGAGTCACAAACTCAGTTCAGTCTTGATGCCATGATCTTGGTGAGGATTTTTAAGTCCACATTAATAAGAGAGATGGGCCTCTAGTTAGTGATGAGCAGAGGGTCTATACCCGGGTTTGAGAAGGACTACTATAGTGGCCTGGGTAAGGGAGAAGTCAGATATGCCATTAACATAAAGGTATTGGAAGGTGTTCAGGAGAATAGGTGCTATTATATTTTTAAATGTTTTATAAAAGTTTGAGGAGAAACCATCTGGGCCAGACGCTTTATTTAAGGGGAGTGATTCAATGGCATCAACTATTTCTTTAATTGTTATAGGGGCCTTTAAAATGAGAATTTGGGGTTCAGAAAGTGTTGGGATATTAATATCTCTCATAAAAGAATCCAGCATTTGCTGAGAAAAGGAGGAGGTGGGCGGTGTATATAAACAATTAAAATAATCTCGAAAGGCTTTACTAATGTCCATGGGAGAGGTGTGAATATTACCTGTTGGAGAATAAATAGAAGTAATAATTCTATCTGTTGCTTGGGACCAAAGCCGAAGGGCCAGGAACTTCCCAGCTCTTCCTCCTTGGTCAAAATAAGATATCTTAGACCTAAGCATGTGAAATTCGGCTTTTCCGGCTAGCAATAAATTATATTGTGCCCACAAGGATTCCGCTGTTTCCCAATCCTCCTCCGGGGATGAAGCTGATAAGTTGGCTTCAGCTATTGTGATCCAGTTAAATAAAGAGGAAAGGGTCTGATTTTGTTGTTTTTTACGCTTCGATGCTATACGTATCAGTTCTCCTCTTAAAGCACATTTTAAGGTGCACCATAAAACATCTATTTTAGACTTAGATGGGGAGTTATATTCCATGAAGTCTGAAATAAAAGACTGTAAACATCAAGTAGTATCTTCAGATTTTAAGAGATGGTTATTAATTTTCCATAATTTATTCTTATGAAAGTTAGGTGCAACATTTAATATTAACTGTGCCACACGGTGATCAGAAAAAAACGTAGAGGAGTAAAAGACTGATACCATCCCATTGAGATGTTCAGCACTTATAAGGAAATAATCTAAGCGTGAAAATGAATGATGTGGGAGAGAATGGAATGAGAATTCCTTCTTCTCAGGGTAGGTTATTCTCCAGGGATCAGTAAGGCCTAATGAATGTATTAACTCATGTAAGGCTTTCTGTCCTAGTGACAGGGAAAGTCTAGAGTTACCTGATCTGTCTAATTTATTCAATAGGACTTGGTTCCAATCGCCCCCAAGAACTATTGGCAACATTGGCCATGTAGCTAGTATTATCATTAAGTTCATAAACAATTCAGAGTTCTCTGAATTAGGGCCATAAATGGATCCTAGAATCATCTCTGATTGTCCTAAGATCACTCTAATAATAATGTAGCGACCTTCAGGATCCAACACTTCTTGTAATAAATGAAATGGTATCTTTTGTGCAATAAGTATGGTAGTCCCCCTTTGTCGGGAGTTCAGACCTGAGCCAAAAGCCTGTCCTACCCAACATCTACGAAAAAAATTAGTTTGAGTAGACAGGAGATGTGTCTCCTGTAGAAAAGCTATATCTACTTGAAGACTACGAAGGTGCAATAAATTTTTCGTTCTCTTGGCAGGTGTCTGAGCCCCTTTGACATTCCATGAACAGAAATTGTATCCTGTCATTTTAGTTGAGTATCCAGAAAAATGATATCCTTGTATGCAAGAGTATAAAAAATTAACAAAGGCAAAAACAATATGACCCAGTTACCTATGGCAGACCCCATCCCTCCCAAATCTATTAAATCTTCCCCCCCTTCTCAGTATGTCATTTCCCCTTGGAAAAAAACCCAAGATAATAATCCCCTGAGCCCCCTGTAACCAAAATAAAAAAAGAGGAAACCTTGACCCCTAACCATGGAGTCGAGAGTGGGAGCTCTTCCCCCAATTGTAAAGACGTGTCTGCTTCTGCCCCGATGCTGCAGCATGACTCTACCCCCTCCCCAGCCCTCCCAGAAAAAAAAAACACATCACAACACCGCAATCCCCAATTAAACTTCTGGAGTAAACTATATCACATAACAGCACATGAAAACAATCCACACTTCCATGCATACATATAGTAATTTCAGCTTAAAGGCTAGCACATGTAGCATTTTTATTCTTACCTTATATAACATAAACCTTCCCTAATCAGTTTTATCTACGTATAAAAAAAAATTGGGGAGGAAGAGGGACTATTCAGGGAGGGAGGAATATAGGGAAGGGGAAGATAATATATCTCCTTATCTTTTTTTTTTTTTTAGGGACATTAAGAGCTTAGTAGTAAGCTACATGTCAGGGCTTAGCATGCCCGATTTACTTGAAGGTTTGGAAAAAGCAAAAAAAAAAAAAAAAAAAGGAAAATAAATATTTCTGAGTCCAGACCTAAGACTGTATCACTTGTCAGTCTATACAGATACTGGTAAGCTGCTGCTTCTTTACTGAGTCCGGTCTTCTATGAAGAGCTGCCACAGTATTTTTGTGCCGACTGAGAAACCCACACGTACTTGCGCATGTTTGAGCAGTCCAGCATCCGTACTGAAGAACACCAACCCATTTTCACTCCACAGCTACCAATCTAAATTAATCCACCACATTTGATGCCGAACAGGAGAACTAAAGGATTAAGCCATGTACGCAAGCTCGTTTATGTAGGAGATCAGCTGCCAAGCAGTTAATTCTCTTAGGACCAAGACTAGACAGTGTCTGCTTGTTAAAAACGGTTTCAGCATCAGGAAAAGCCGATGTGTTCATTTTCTCTTCAGTTTGCCACTCCAGCCTTTTGAAAATATCTTCAGATCTAAAACGAACATCAACAAATTCACTGGCAAAGTTGTTTTACCGTGATAAAGCCTTTCCTTACCAGACTTTTGAGGTTGCAGGGTAAACGGTGTACAAATAAATCAGGGGACATGACAGCAAGGATTTCTGCAGCTTGTTCTGCATTTTCGAACGATCTCCAACTTCCCTGATATTGTACCGATAACTTGGCAGGATATATCATTTTGAATTTAATTCTGGCAGCTATCAACTTGGTTACTGATGGATGGTATTCAGCTTGTTTTTGCCTGGTGGCTACCGGTAGGTCCTGCGAGATTCTTGTGGGGGGGGGGTCTCTCTTGCCATTTTATCTCCTGCAATTCTTTAACTTTGAACAGAATATGCTGCCAATCTATAAAACTTAACAATCGGACAATGAATGATCTGGGTTTGGCTCCAACAGGGGGGTCTGGGCTTTAGTGACCTGTGAGCCCGTTCCACATGATAAGTGGTAGAGTGCGGCAGAGGGCCAGCAATTTTTAACAAGAGCTTTTGTGTGAAAAGGACCGTGGAAGATACTTCAGCTTCTTCAGGCAAGCCAAATATAACTAAGTTATTCCTCCTGTTTCGACCCGCGAGGTCTTCGAGTTTAGCTTCCACTTTGCTTACTTTCTGTCTGAGTGCCACTATTTCGGGTTTTGATGAGACTGCCAGCCTTCTAATGAAGTAGTTCTTGCTGCAACATCGGAGATCTTTGTGTTTGTTTCTTTTAAATCTATTTTCATACTTTTAAGTTCTGTTGCAAACTCCAGAAGGACTTGTTTAAGTGGTTCCATCTCGTCGAGAAATCTATCCTCTGTTAGTGGTGCTGGGCTGTTAGCCGGCATTGCATTTTTACTTGTAGATGCGGCCTGGGTTTTCGCCCGCTTAGCCATTTTATCCGGCGTTTGAGGAGGCGTACGAGCAGGGAGGCCTTGGCACATTTCCACCTCCATTGGAGCTTTGAAAACTTTTTCACCCAGATAAATGACAGTCGCAAGTATTTCCAAGCTATAAGGTGTTGCGATGATAGATCAGCAGAGAGTTTTGTTGTGTAGCAGATATTACATTAAGAATTTTTAAGAGCGTAGTAGAGGGAGCAGAGCAGCCACATGTCTTCTCAGGGTGAGTGCATCACGTGATTCCCCCACTGCACCCAATTTGTGACTTTCTTTTCCCCTGACATGACCCGATTTACCACCACCAGCTGCTGTCTCCCCCTCAAGCATCTTACCACACATCTAACTAGGTCCTTCACTGCACCCAGATCTTCTCACTTCTTCAAAAACCCTTCTATGTGGCATCAAGTCCAATGTCTTTACTGATGTCAAAGTAAGGTAAATCACTGCCTGCCCCTTATCTACTGCCCTAGCTACCTAATAAAAAAATACTACCAAGTAGAGGCCTGATAAGGCCTCCCTGCCACAAACCTATGCTGTTTCCTATTCAAGTCAATTTCTTGCCAGGTAGTACTCTATATAATAATAATAATAATAATAAACTTTATTTATCTACACCTTTCTTAAAACCAAGGCGCATTACAATAAAATACAGAATAAAACATACTAAAACCGTACAAAACTTCATATAACTGAATTAACAGCAGGGCAATTAATAGGCATCAGCAGTATCTAAAAATGCCTTGTTCCATAAAAAAGACTTTAGGCCCTTTTTAAAACCCTCCACCATCATGCACTCTCGAATCCAACATGGTAGAGACTTCCAGAGGGTCGGTGCCATGAACATAAAAGCTCAGGTGCCAGAAGATTTTAAAATGACCCTCGGGATCTCTAGCAACCCCTCGCTGGTTGAGCGGAGTGGTCGTGTCAGTCGGTAAGGCACCAGGAGCTCTTTCAGGTAATCTGGACCCAACCCGTGTAGGGCTTTATAAGTCAGAAGACCAACTTTAAAGGTGATCCACCACTGAATCGGCAGACAGTGCAGGTCTCGGAGCACCGGTGTAATATGAGAGGAATGAGGAGTCCACGTTAACAACCGGGCTGCCGAGTTCTGCACTAGCTGCAAGCGGCGGATATCAATCCCAGGCAGCCCAAAGTAAAGGGAATTGCAGTAGTCCAGACATGAGGTCACAAAGGCATGGATCAGTGTGGGTAGGTCGCTGGATGGAACAAGGTGCTTGATCCTGGCGATGTTCCTAAGATGGTAAAAGGATGTCTTAACGACAGCCGACTCTTGCCCACGCAATGTCAGCTGATCGTCCAGAGTCACCCCCAGGTCTCGCACCCTTTCAGAGATCGGGAGCTCTGCATATCCCAGGAATAAACCAGAGGTTTGACATGCCCTGGACCCCTCAATCCGGTGGCCAGGATCCACAACCAACACCTCCGTCTTCCCAGAGTTCAACTTCAACCAACTGGACCTCATCCAATCCTGGATCTCCCTGAGACAGTTGTTAAACACTGAGAGTGCTCTATTCTGGTCAGGTACAAAAGATAGATAGAGCTGGGTATCATCAGCATAACAATGAAACTCCAGCCCATATCTTCTTACAATGTCTCCGAGGGGAAGCACGTACACTGCAAACAACATGGGTGATAGCACAGAGCCCTGAGGCACCCCACAGATCAGAGCAGTAGGATCGGAGAAAAAAATCTCTGATACCACCCTCTGAGTCCTACCTGTGAGGAAGGAGGTAAACCATCTGTGGACCAATCCCGAAAGCCCACAGATGTATCTCAGGTGCTCAAGCAGCACCCCATGGTCTACGGTGTCAAATGCTGCTGACAGATCCAGAAGGACCAAGATGGACCATTTTTTCTGGTCTCTCGCCATCAGGAGATCATTGAGGACCCGAACCAGTGCAGTCTCTGTGTTGTGTCTCTTACAAAAACCTGATTGAAGAGGATCGTAGATATTATAGATGGTAAGATGGTTGTCTAACTGGGCTGCCACCACATTCTCGATTACCTTCCCAACAAAGGGGAGGTTCGAGATAGGTCTGTAGTTTGCCAGGGAGTCAGGGTCCAGAGATGCATTTTTCAACACTGGTGTCACCACCGCCTCCTTCAGGGAGCGGGGGTATTCACCAGTGTCCAAGGAGCACCCGACTATCCTGGCAAGAACCGGGAAGATGACCTCCCACAGCCCATAATCAGGCCTGTGGGACCCGGTCTAAACTACGCAGGTGCGGAGTACCTGACAATCCTCATAATATCCTCGATTTCGGCCTTATGAAGGAATTCCAGGTAGACAGTGCGCTTGCAACCATAGGCTGGACCGCCACAACTCCCATGGAGGAGGTGGCGCAAATCTTGGCACTGATGTCAGCCACCTTATCGGCAAAGGATCGAGGAAGCTCCACACACTGTAACTGTGAAAAGGCTAAACAAACCTGCAGACAGGCTGGGTTGCACAGCCTGTCTACTGTTCGGAAGAGCTGGGCTGGTCGATTCTGAGCAGCAGCAATTTCTCCGGACAGGAACACTGCCTTCTTATGAGTAATTGCTGACTGATAGAGTTTATAATGCTCTAGGAGTCTAAGATGGTCGGCATCCGAGCCGGACTTCCACCAACATCTCTCCAACCTGCGACCAAGTCTCCGCAACTCCCTCAGATCCTGATCAAACCAGGGGGATCGGGGGCGAAGGGAGAGAGGCCGCACACAGGTGGGAGCAATTAAATCCAAAGCAGAGGTGACAGCCTTATTATAGGCTTGCACCATTACTTCCGGATTTAAGCTCAACCCAGGAAATTCTGATAGGTCAAGAACCGCAGTTAGACCGGTGGGAGTAAAACCCCGTAAAGGGCGGTACTTGACCATCTCCACTGGGCTAGGTCTACGCGAGGGGGTGCCAAAATATCCTCCTTGACTAGTGTCTCCATCAGTTTACCCAAAATGGATGTAAGACTAATAGGCCTGTAGTTGTTCAACTGCTCCTCGTCCCCTCCTTTGTGGAGCAGAATAACATCCACTACCCTCCTGTCTCTTGGAACTATCCCTGACTGTAGTGACCTACTGAATGACACTGCCAGGGGTTCAGTTAGTTCTGATGCTAGTTCTCTGAGCAACCTAAGGTGCAATCCATCCAGTCCTGGGGTCATATGTACTTTCAGGGCAGTAAGCCCTTTCCTGACCATTTCCTCTGTGATTACCACCAGCCTCAATTCTGAGATCCCCCCTGCAGCAGCCTTCATGCCACTTTTTTGCAAGGGTCCACTATCGTTCATAGAAAATACAGAACAGAAGTAGTCAAGAGTGACTGCTTTCTGCTCATCCTCCTCTATTACCCTGTCACTTCTATGAGCCATGCAGTTGCCCTCTTGCCTTCCTTTTTCCCTTAAAGTATCTGAAAACTTTCGCCCTCCCTTGACATCCTCCACAATATGCAGCTCTGTGCTTTTGCATCACTGTCTTCTTGGCTTCCCTCATCTTTGCTTGGTAGTCATTCCATTCCTCAACCCCTGCTTCTCTTTGTATATTTTGAAAACCATTTTTTTGGCCCTCACTTTCTCCCTTACTTTTATAGAGAACCAGTTTGGTCTCTTGTGCCTGTTGCTTTTTAGCCATTCTCAAGCATGATTTAGTTACATTGTGAACAGCCCCTTTAATTTCTCTCCACCTCTCCTCCACCCCCCTGGTGTGATCTACTCTAATCAACTTATCTTAGACTAATTCCCCTCATTTAGCCAAAGTCTGCTCATCTGAAATCAAGAATCTCAACCTTTGAAGAGGGATTACTGGTACACAGGGACAGTACAAACCATGTGGTATTATGGTCACTGGACTCCAGTGGCTCCCCAACCCACATTCAACCGACCATTTCTGAGTTAGTGAGCACCATGTTGAAAAAGGCAGCCTGCCTGGTGGATTCCCAGACCAGCTGCACTAGCATGCAGTCCTACATTTTATCTAGCAGGGCCTGGCTTCTGGGACTCTTAGCAGCTGGAATGTCTGGGATTTATTAATTAATTTTGATTTTATTTTTAATTTATTGTGAACTATATATTGTTTTTCTGCTTTTAAACAGTGTAGTGACAGTTGTTGAACATAAATACATTTGAAAGACTTGAACTGGGTAGTTAGGCAGTTTGGGAGAAGGGGCACTGGCACCAAGTGGCAATCTCCGCAAGGTTCACACAGCTAGCAGGTAGTTGATTCAAACAAGGGATACCCCACAAGTTATACAGATCAAGTTAAGGGTACCACAAACACAGGCAGACTCTTTGAAGGGCAACAAAAGACTAGACAGTCAGTCGGCCTGGTGGAGCTGAGGATTGAGGCCCTGGATGCCACACCTCATGCCCCACCGGCAACTCAAGTTCAGGAATGAGCCTGGGCCCCCGGGGATCGGCAGGGGAGGGAGAAAATCAAGCATCTGAGGGACAGCTCTCTTCTCCTGGGAGGGAGGGTGACGCAGACTCGGCACTTGTCTGGCTTCTAGTGGAAGCTGAGGGTACATCAAGTGCTGAGCAAGGAGAGGAGGGCTGGGAGTGGTAGACATCGGCACTCACCTTGATGTCAGGGCGTATAGGGAGGCAGTATGGCACAGTGGTTTAAGGCTCTGAGCTGCAAATCTGGAGACCTGGGTTTGAATCCCACAGCCCCCACTTGCATACTGTGTGACCCTGAGCAAGTCACTTAACTTCCTCGTGCTCCCAGGTTGCACCTGCAAACAAGCTTTCAGGTTAGTGTGTCTCACCTGCTAAAATAGTTGGTAAAAAAAAAAATATCACTCCCCTAGAACAGAGGAAAATAACGCCGGAGTGTTGAGGAGATGGAGAACCACAGCACAGACCCTAATGGCTCCTGCCTGCCTGATCACCAGGGGAGCCAATGAAATTCAGAATGCTCGGGGTGTTTGGGCCCCACTTCATACCCACCTGGAGGATATAGCCACGGCTCCATGGGGTCCCTTGGGGATTCAGGTGAGTGCAGTGATGCAGGGCAGATGCAAGTGCAACTCCCAACTGAGCAGGGATCCGGCATGGGGGAGGAGTATAAAGTACAATTTAAAAAAAAAAGATTAGACAGTCACTATAGGGCACTACAGTTCGTTTGAGCAACGGGTACCACACAAGTTCATGTGGGGAACAGCAGATACTTAGGCAGGCTTTTCACTTTTTGTGATAGGCAGTCTTTTGTTAAAATGCTGCACAGTCACTTTAAAAACAGTTTGATAGGCAGCCTCAATAAACAGAGGCACTGTCACTTTAAATACAGCTCAAGTAGCACTATTATCAATATTCACTAATTCATTTGCATATTTTTGATCCTCAGCATTAGCTCCCATGAAGCTCCTGTTGACAATCCCTGTTGCAGATGGGTCTGGAATGGAAGGTTGCTGCCCACACTTCTCTTGCTGCTGTTGCTGCAGCTAGTCTAAGGGATGAGGTGGGAGTCAAACTCTGGACTCCAGTGTGCACAGTCCAACTGCTGCCACTGACTACCATGGCCAAGCACTACTATGGATCTGCTGGACTTGCTATGCACCTCAAAGGGACCCAACATTAGAGGAGGAGCTGGACCCAATCCTAAAAAGAGGAGTGGTACACTGCAGGAGGTGACAGAGCCCCTTTAGTCCTTAAGGAAAATCTTTTCATGGTCCCCATTGCTCCTTGCATCCTGCTTCTTCACCAGTCACACACAGAACTTTTAGCAGTCACAATGACAATTCCAAGGGCTCCCTCTGGGTTCACTTCCTCAAGTCATTAACAGCCTTAACAGTTTTTAAAGTCTACATGTTGGGCTCAAAATAGAGGCCTCAGTGCATAGCTAGCTCCTGTATGTGATGGCTGCCAGTGCAGGTGTTCTGGGAGTAGTAGAAAGGCAGCCAAGGACAGAAATTGTTTTTTAAAGTGTAGGCAAGCTTGGGCTTGCAGGGAAACGGTTCCATGTCATAACGGAAATGGCAAAACAGCGATCATCATTACAGCGACTGCACATCACTGAAAATAAAAATGGCAATGTACAGTAGTGGGTGACACCACATACGGAAATTTAAAATACATTTATGCAGGGGTACAAAGGCTTCACCCCCCCATACCCCCCTGAATTTAGATTACTAATTCCAGGGGGGTGCATGTCAGGGAGGGGGAGACAGTCCCCAAAATAAACAAAAATTATGGCTGACGAATGAAAAATGTTCCCAGTCCCAAGCCCCAAACCCAGCACCTGCTCCACTTAAGCTAGTCATCCTCACCACCACACCACACAGCTAGCTCGATGGCAGCAGACTGCAGGGGAAACAGGCTGCAGAGGAGGTTTGCAATGGAATCTAGCTGCAGGAGAAACAGGTGGAGCTCTGTCCTGCAGGGGTGGTTACTGGGGAAACTGGCTGCAGGGATGCTGGTGAGGTTTACTGAGTAGGTATCTGCTGTGGGCAATGTGCCTTGTTTATAAATATGTGTCTGCCAACCACTGGTCCCTGGGGCCCCAGATAAATATAACTGTCCCCTCTGTTGGGTAATCTCCAGGTTTGCATTTCTTCAGAGCCACTGCTCACACAGTACAGTGCACCTTTCTCAAGGTCACATGACCCACCCCTCTGTCACAGCTGAGAACACCTTAGTTTAAAATTAGGCTCTGGTAACCGTAGCCTTCTTCTCAGTGGCAGAAATATGTTATTGACATTCTCGGTTAAAACTGGTTAGCTGTACTCCAAAGGATTGAGTCACTGCAGCATGAAATGGCTCACTCACAGTGGTGCGACATGAATCTGGTCACCGCAGATTAGAGTGCCAGAAAAATGTCACACACAATGACTGTGGCCCTCATTCTGTCGCAACACATCTAAGCCACCATCAGACAGTAGTGGGGAAGAATTAGTTTTTCCCCAGCACCCCCCAACACTAATTATAATCACCTCCAGATCCAAGTATGAGTGGCAGGGAGGAGAATGGTGTGGATGGTGAAAACATCGTGAGTGCAGGGCACTGCAAAATCCAGAACACCCCTGTCACTCATGACCTTTTCCTGTCTCCCTAATTGCTGCATCCACCTGATGGTATACCTCATGAAATATACAAAAATAATATTTTTAATGTTTCAAGACAATTACACAGATACTACAAGATATTACAACACACTATAAGGAACAGTAATTCTACAGAAAAGAAAAGAAACTGGTTTTGAACAATAGGTTACAAACAGAGTAACTCTAATTCTCTCTCTGTCCCTCTTTTGCTCTCTACAAGGTAGATTAACTTACCACCAGACAGTTTGAGTCAGGGCAGATATGAACTTTTAGCTGGCTGTTGGTTCCTAGTCCCAAGCCTGACTGACTCTGTGAGGCCCTGTCATACCAAAACCCTCTAGTTCCACCCATGACACATCATCCAGTATCTCACTGTGACATCACAGATTCAAAATCTGTTGCCTTGAGTGGCTATTAAGAGAACCAGCTCATACTAGTGGGATATACTATGATATCCCTAAACTCACTATCCTTAGTTTTGGGATACTGACCTCACTGGTCCGAAATACATTCTCCCGAATCAATCAGATGCCCAACAAAACAATGTTGGCATCTGACTGAAAATCAGGAAATGCAATTCGGGGGGCTCTGCCCCCCACAACCCCTTAACTAAAATAACTAACTCCAAGGAGGAGCAGACCTTAGAATTAAAAAAAAAATAGTTATGGGCTATAAAATGTAAATGCATACAGTGCGGAATAGAACCCGGGCCTCCCAGGACACGCTGACTGAGATGCCACTGGTTTAGCCCTTATCACCACCAGGATAGCATGGCCAGCCTCCAGATTCATCCAGGATTTGAAGGCCATAAACAGGGGTAAGGTAGCAAGCCATCACATCTACTACCTTACCCCTGTAAATGTCTGTCAGGTTTCCTACTGCCAGGATTCTCACTATCCGGGTACTGAACCTGTCGGGCAATACTGCCCAGGTAGGTCAGTATCGAGCTAGTGAGACTCGACATATCATATGGGCACCTACTAGTCTGTGAGATAATTATTATGAGCTCCTTTACAGGAATGTTTATGTTAGCTAGCAGCCTCCTGACATTAATGACGCTTATAGTGCTTGGTCATATTTCAGAGGTCCGAACTGGACATTCTTGAAGTAAAAATTTTACAGCTAGGCTCCTTTTCCCTTTAGAGACACTGATAAGAACCCAACTCTTTCCATCAGTCAGAATTACATATGTAGCAAAAAAAAGAAAAAGGAAATACAGTACAGGTATCTGATGTCTAGTGACACATCAACCTATCTCCATCCTCCCATTTTTAGGGAAGGTTGTTGAGAAAATAGTGGCACTGCAGCTGTAGGCGCAGCTTACGGACTATAACATCTATGAGCCATTCCAGTTCAGTTTCAGGGCTAGGATAGCACTGAAAAAGCATTGGTCAGGGTGCAAAATGATCTCAGAGTGAGAGATAGAAGAGACCAGTCAATTCTCAGTCTCCTCGATCTCTCCTCAACATTTGACACCGTGGACCACATTGTGGATTTGGATCACCTTAGAGAATATTGTGGATGCACCAGTATTGTCATCAACTGGTTTGAGTCCTATCTCTCGGGCAGGATGCAATGGGTGGTGATGGGGAATTTCTCCTCCTCCCCAAAGCTCCTGCCATGTGGAGTTCCTCATGGGTCGATCCTGTTATTAATGTTGTTTGCGGTGTACATGCTACACCAGGAGAGTTCATTAGATGCTACAGTCTGGGTTTTCACTGCTATGCAGATGATACCCAGCTGTACGTGCCTTGTGCCCCTGTAACAAATGATGCCATGGAAGTGCTTAATAACTGCCTGGCCAAAAATCAGGACCGGATGGCCCCCAACTGGCTGAGGCTAAATCCCGACAAGACAGGGGTCCTGGTGATTGAGCCGATCATGGGCGTGATGGGAATGCCTCTAGAGTGGCAACAGGATTGGTCCTGGAAACCACTCCATTGATGGCTTCCCCTAGTGTAAGAAGTCTGGGCATCTTCCTGGATGACAGACTGACAATTGATGCTCAGATGTCATCTGTTGTCCAAAGTGGTTTCTACTACTTAAGGATGCCACCTGGATTAAACCCCTAGTTTTGCCTGAGGACCTGCCATCACTAGTATACAACATTATTACTTCCAGGCTTGACTACTGCAAAGCTCTATATTTCGGAGTTTGTGGAGGGACCCTCCACCAGCTGCAGCTGGTGCAGAATGCAGTGGCCAGGTTACTGATGGGCCTGTCTAGGTCACGTCATGTGACCCCAGTCCTGCGAGATTTGCACTGCCTGCCTGTCAGGTGGAGGATAGTCTTCAAGGTGTGCTTGTTCACTTACAAGGCCCTGTACAGATCAAGCCCTGGCTACCTGACAGATCTCCTTATCCCTGCCACTCTGGTCCACTCCCTCTGCTTCTCCACCAGGAGTCTACTTGAGGTTCTGAGGGCCTGGCTGAAAACCTCTGGTGACTGAGCTTTTGAGGTGGACATCCACGCCCTCTGGAACTCGCTTCACAGATCTGAAAGGGAGGCCCCATCGGTGGAGGTATTTAAGAGGGGCCTAAAGACTTATCTTTTCAAACAGGCCTTTCTGGACTAGCCATGGTGTTTTTAAACCTGTTTTTCTAATATATTAATCATTTATAATTAGCCTATTTATGTCTGAATTTAAAATGTTAACCCTTTAAAGCTTTTATCCTATTGTTATTACTTAGCCAGCCTGTTTTTGATTGTGTAAGGTGCCCTGCACCTCTGGGATAGGGCACCATCTAAACAAATCTTACCTTACCTACCAAACTGTAACGTTACCGCTATTCCTTTCAATTACATCTATTGCATTACACATTACAAAACACATTCTTCATTGCTCACATACTTTATTTTTTCCAGCAAACTTAACATTCTGTAATGTATACATATTTTCCACAAATACTTTTAAAATTATGTTTTTTTATCCATTGCTGTTGTTTCTGTATCTGATGGAGTTGTTCTTCATTTGCTGTGTTTACTTATTAATTGAATCACTTGCTGGCTAAATGGTTCTTGAAGAACTGATTGTTGTGGCACTGGTAGTGATTTAGTTTACTGTACGTGCTATGGGATCAATGTTTGTGGCTCCCTGATGCATTTACATGAGACCCTGAGAGTAACAAGCATTTGTCAATGCCGAATGTTGTTGCACTGGCATTGCTTTTTAATGATGCAGTCTGCAGAACATTTTGGCAGGATGTGAAAAATGACAGCTGTACTGTTCATAAACGGGTGTAAAAATGACAGTGTTAGAAAATGTGGCATGTAAATATTACAAATTCGCGAGAAGTTACAAGTGCGTGGGGAAATCGCAACCTACGCTTATGTAGTTATTTATGGACTTTTGGCACCAAATTTTCAACATAGGCATTTTAGCACCTCTGCTCATGTACTGTGTCACTGTCATTTCCTCAAACTGTCCCAAAAAGTAATTTCGCACAGCGACCGCGCTATTCTGCTCCGGACATGCAAAAACACATTTTGGGCAGGATATGTAAAATGACAGCTGTACTGTTCATCAAGAGGTGTGGAAAAATGCCAATGGTGAAAATCCAGAGTGAAAATATTACCAATGCACAACGTTACGAGCATGTGTGCAAACTGCGCAACGCACGCTCGTAACACAGTCATTTTATGGAGTATCGTCACCAAATTTTCAACATAGTCATTTTAGGTCCTCTGCTCATGAACAGTGTCACTGTCATTTTCATAATCTGCCCCAAACACTGACTTCCCACAGTGCGCCAGAAGTGCGGAAACACATTTTGGCCAGGATGTGAAAAATGACAGTACTACTGTTCACAAGGAGGTGTAGAAAAATGACAATGTTGAAAATCTGGCATGAAAATATTGCAAATTCGCAAAGTTATGAGCGTGCATAGCAACTGCACAACGCACGCTCGTAAAACAGCCATTTTTGGATTTTTCCACCAAATGTGCAACATAGGCTTTTTAAGAGCCCACCTCATGAACACTGCCACTGTCCTTGTGTTAATCAGTCCTGAAAGGTGATTCCACGCAGTGACTGCAAAATCACCTTTTGGGACCGATTAATGTCATAACAGTGCCAGAATTCATGAGGAGGGTTCCCAAAAACCCCATGTTGAAAATTTGGTGCAAATATTCCAAAGAATGCCCAAGATATGCATCAAAGTTGAAAACCCCCTATTTATTCCATTATACCACTTACCGGCATTTCCTCAGTTCACGGTCAGATTTGAAGAGTGCAGATGTGTACCTAGTCCACTGAAGATCGTTGCGCCGCGCTCGGGGTAAGTATGGGGTGAGGGGTGGGGAGGCAGGGTGCACAGTGGGTGGGTGCGGGTGGTGGGAGAGGAGTAGGGAGACTACGAGGGACTGTTTTCTGTTTACAAGTGTTAAAAAAAAACATCACGGCGGTTTTCTTTTACAGGTTTTTGGGGGAGGATACAGTAGCTGACGAGGATTGGGCACCCCGTCGGCACATAGGGAGTGGGGACACTAGCTGAGGGATTGGGCACCCCTCAGCACAGAAAAGGGGACATCATGCTGATGGGGAGTGGGCTCCCCCATTGGTACATTAAAGTGGGTAAAGGGGGGGACGGATGGTGACAGGGATTGGGCACCCTCATCGGCAAACAACGAAAGGGGGGGCGCATGAGCCGAGGGAGATTGGGCACCCACTCAGCAAGCAAAAATGGAGGGGGGGACACATTATGCCAATGAGGATTGGGTTCCCCCATTGCCACATACATGAGGGACAGAGTAAGCCGACCGGGTGATTAGGCACCCCCGAAGTCGGCAGTTTAGCGGCCTCTGTGCCACCATGTTTGTAGCTGGTGAAGCACATAGCAAGGTCCGCTGCATGTGACGAGCTTTGCTCGCATTGCAGCGGACCTTTCCTTAGATGTGCTTGCTCAGGTGGTGTGGCGCCAGCATGCAGGCCGATTGAGGAAAGAGGGATGCACCTACTGGTGTGTGCACTGTATTCGCCCAACAGCGATCACGCCTCCAAATCTCCACTACCACAAGATGTTGGCTGTGCAAGCGCGCCAACATAAAAAGAGTTGAACAGAGCACACAACAAGAAATGCGCAGACTAGCATGCTCAAACAAGAACAGGACTGCATGCCTACTGCATCAATCCAGCCCTCACTCTCATTTATGTTAGCTGAGAAAAACACAAGTACTGTAAAGTGATTGATGCAATTGTATCTGTGCATTTTAATCTGGTCAGGAAGCAGCGAGAAGAGAATTGATTTCTCCATTTACATGTTATGTTTATCTAGATTACAGATGAATAGTTCCCTTGGAAATCAAGTTGAACATAACATGGAAATGGGGCAATTCTATACTGGTAGGAAGGCCAAAATGCTACTTAAAGTACCATAAACGAAAACTATTGTAAGATGTGGTGACTTCTTATAATAATTTTTTATGTTTAACCAAATAATGTCTTTTGTGTAAACCTTATTGTTTCTTCATAAAGTGTAAAGAATGATATTATTATGATTATGGATGGGCTAGCCATGGAGTAGCTGGAGCAGGTACATCAGGTATCAATGGTTTTTGGTCAGGTAGGGTAGTTCAGGTAATTTACTACCCTGCCTGACTTAACAGTGACTTCACAGGTTGGGTACTGTGGTCACAGGTAACAGGTTGGGTAGCGGGTAATTTAAAAAAAAGGAATTTTTCAGGCAGTCTGTGGGGTCCTGGGAGTCTTCCAAAGTACAATCAGGCAGTACAGGCAGCCTGTGGGGTTCTCACAGCAGATAGCAGCACATGAGACCAGCCTGCCAATCCAATTGGTCAGTGCTGGTCTCTGTGTTCCCTGTCTGCTGTGTAAATGCACAGAATACATCTGGAGCTTGGAGGGAGAGGGAGCAAAGCACTGGCTGAGTCTGCAATCATGATTCACAGCAAAGTTAAACTTAATAAAAAAAAAAACACCAAGCACATCCACCAATAAATGAGGCTAGAAGGGGAACAGGGAAACTTGGGGACTGAAGGGAAAATCAGGGGATCGTACGTGACTCGTGAGAGAAGAGAAGGAAGTCAGTAATTGCTGGTACCAGCTCATGGTGTTCCACACCATGGGATTCAATGGTGTTCCGCACCATGGGATTCAATCAGTGGTTGAAAAACTGGTGTGGAGCTCAGGGATTTGGCTTCATTGGGGACTGGGGGTCCACCTGGAGTGATGCAAGCCTATACTGGCATGATGGGCTACATCTGTCCAGGAGGGGAACCAGGATCCTAGGTGATAGGTTTAAATGCTTCATTGGCAAGCTTTTAAACTAGCCAAGGGGGAGACACTGGAAAGGAGCAGAGAAATCCTAGTCCCCCCCAAATAATTATGGTAGTAAGTGCGGCAAACACCAACATAGAGGTGTCGATAGCAAGAAGGGCAGGGGTAAATGGAGAAAGTGACAAAGGCAAGAAGGACAGGGATGGGGCAAAAGGGAGTAAGATCATCAGGAAATGGAGGGTAATAAGTACCAATGCCCGTAGTCTGGGCAACAAGCTCCCTGAGCTGGTGGCCTTGATGGAAGAGGATGCCTGGATATCGTAGCAGTCACAGAAACATGGTACACAGAGAACCATGACTGGGATGTTAACATACCAGGGTACATAACCCACAGGAGAGACAGGCAGGGAGAGAGGGGAGGAGTAGCTCTCTATGTAAAGGAAGGGATAAAAGCAACTGAACAAAAGAGTAAACAGGGAGGAGAGGAGGCACTGTGGGTCACCTTGGAGACTGGAAAGGGCACCACAATCCGCACAGGGGTTGTGTACAGACCCCCATGTCAGGGGGAGGGAATGGACAAGGATATGATAGAAGGCATTCTTAGAATGGCAGAGAAAGGGGAGATACTATTGATGGGAGACCTGAATATGCCAGATGTTAACTGGAGCACATTTGCTGCAGCCACATCCAAAAGCAGGGCCATTCTTGATGCCCTACAGGTGGCAGGCATTAGACAGCTAGTTTCAGAACCCACTCGTGAGGGAGCAATCTTAGACCTCGTACTCTCAAACGGGGACAGTGAGAGGATCTCAGATCTAGAAGTGGGTTGCCATCTGGGGACAAGTGACCATCAAACAGTGTGGTTCATGTTAAACTCAGCTACAGAGTCAAGCCATACAAAAGTGAGGGTACTGGACTTTGGGAGAGCTGACTTTGGCAAGATGGGAGAGTGCCTCAGAAAAGCACTAGCAAACAGGCTAGAAGGAGGTGTGGAGCAACAATGGGGAATCATCAAAACTGCCACCACAGAGGCAACAAGCCATTGTGTGAAGCAAATAAACAAATCAAAACGAAAGAAAAAGCCACTATGGTTCTCAAAAGAGGTGGCTGTGAAAGTCAGGAAGAAAAAGATAGCATTCCGGAAGTATAAGGAAACACAGAAGGAGCAGGACAGAGAGCTGTACCAGTTAAGGCAGAAGGAAGCAGGGAGGAAGTCAGAATAGCAAAAGCCCAAACTGAGGAAAAGATAGCCAACTCAGTTAAGAAGGGGATAAAACCTTTATAGGTACATCAGCGAGCGTAGAAAGACAAAGGGAGGGATAGTGAGGCTGAATAGAATGAACGGTGGTTGGGCAGAGGGGGACAGTGAAAAAGCAGGGATACTGAACAAATATTTCTGCTCAGTATTCACAAAAGAGAAGGGGGAAGTGCCTAATCCAATTAACAGAAGCACTCTTGATAGGGTGGTCGATCCCAGTCCTTTCACAGAAGAAAGGGTTCTGCAAGAACTCCTAAAACTGAAGGTGGACAAAGCAATGGGTCCTGATGGAATTCACCCCAGAATTCTAAAAGAATTAATGGAGGAACTAGTGAAACCACTGGCTACTCTATTTAATAAATCATGGGAGGATGGTGTGGTACCCGAGGACTGGAGGAAGGCGGATGTGATTCCCCTTCACAAAAGTGGGACCAAGACAGAGGCAGAAAACTACAGACCTGTCAGTCTGACCTCTGTGGTAGGGAAAGTGATGGAGTCACTTCTGAAGGAAAGAATAGTTGAGTATCTAGAGGCCAGTGGAGCACAGGACCCAAGGCAGCATGAATTCACAGCGGGAAGGTCATGTCAGATGAATCTAATAGATTTCTTTGACTGGGTGACCAAAGTAGTAGACCAGGAAGGGCTGTGGACATGGCCTACCTGGACTTTAGCAAGGCATTTGACACAGTCCCACACAAAGATTAATAGTCAAATTAACCAGCCTGGGAGTGGGTCCCAGGTGGTAGCCTGGGTAAAACATTGGCTGCACAACAGGACACAGAAGGTAATTGTAAATGGAGTTCACTCTGAAGAAAGAGAGGTTACTAGTGGGGCACCGTAGGGTTCAGTATTGGTCCAGTCCTTTTAATGTCTTCATCAGTGACATTGCAGAGGGACTGGAAGGAAAGTATGCCTTTTGCAGATGACACTAAGATCTGCAACAGGTTAACACGCAAGGAGGCGTGGAAAGGATGAAAAGGGACTGCAAGGTTGGAGGAATGATCAGAAGTATGGCAGCTAGGATTCAAAGCAAAGAAGTGCAAATAATGCACCTGGGAAACAAGAACCCAGGGAAGAATACACAATGGGTGGGAGGTAGTAACAACAATAAAAAGGAAAGGGACCTGGGGGTAATCATATCAGATGACCTTAATGTTAGCAAGCAATGTGAGAAGGCAGTAGGGAGGGCTGGGGTATATTGGGATGTACAGGAGAGGCATCAGCAGCAGAAAACAGGAAGTTGTTATCCTCTGTACAGACAGTTGGTGAGACCCCATCTGGAATACTGTGTCCAGTTCTGAGACCCCATCTCCGCACAAGGACATAGACAGGATAGAGGTAGTCCAGAGGAGGGCAACTAAAATGGTGCAGGGTCTTCAGGAGAAGCCGTATGAGGAGAGACTAAGGGAGCTTAATATGTATACCCTTGAGGAAAGAAGGGAGAGGGGGGACATGATAGAAACTTTTAAGTTCCTCAGTGGAATCAACAAAGTCCAAGAGGGTAGCATCTTTCGGAAAAGAGACTTGCAAGAACAAGGGACACAATTTAAAGATAGAGGAGGGCGGTTCAGGGGCAATGTGAGAAAGTATTATTTCACAGAGAGGGTAGTGGATGCATGGAACAGCCTTCCTGAGGAGGTTGTGGGGTCTAAAACTGTGGGAGAATTCAAGAATGCATGGGACAGACATAAGGCAATTCTTGTGGGGGGAAGGAAGAAATAGGCTGTTAGTTAACTAGGATCTACGGCCTATCCTGTAGGTAGGAAAATGGGCAGACTAGATGGGCCAAGCGGTCCTTATCTGCCGTCAAAGTCCATGTTTCTATGTTTCTATGAAAGCCATTCAGGCCATATACACTGTGTGCTGTTTGATGCCCCAAGCCCTTTTGTGACATAGTGCTACTCTATGTATTTCAGAATAGCAAAAGCCATTTTAGGCTGTAGACACGGTCTGTCAGAGGACCAGATTCTGTGACATAGCTACTCTGTGTGTTTGTACAGTATAGTGAAAGCCATTTAGGCTGTATATATATACACACACACACACACACACACACACACACACAGTGTCTGAGGTAGGGGGTCAACCTTAACCTTTTTTTGCACTAGCCAGCTAGACAAGTTGATTGAAAATTTCACTAGCCCACAGACTGTTGCACTAGCCTACAATTATAAAGGTAAATTTTAATCATTATACAGGAAAAAATGCAAGCTAAGAAATTCTCTTATTATTGCACATTTATTCTGCTCCCATGTTGCTTCCTGTCCTAGCAGAAAAAAAAGACTGCAATGCCATCACACACAGTGGGGAGGGCACCATGGCCCCAACTCTCTTCCTATTTCTGCTCCCTCCCACCACCGAACCAAAAGATACCACAACAGTAAATGTTGAATCAAGCAGTCCTTACTCTGCACACACAACAGCCAACGCATCATGCACCTCACTACACTCTCACCACCACCACAGGGCAATGAATACAGTCAGGCAGAGAAAGACACTCTCAGCCCACACCCTGTGATCAACTGGAGACCTGCACTTCTGGACATTTTCATAAAGTATCAAGTGAGCCAGAAGCACATCTAGGATCTTTTTGGGGAGGAGGCTACACAAACCTAAGGAGCCTGGGAAATAAAACACTTTATGACATTGTTATTTTTAAAAGTATTGATTTTAACATGCTCTGCCCCAACAATAACAGTTTTTGTTGTTAAACTTTGTCCTTTCATCAGTCCAGGGGAAACAGTACACAGGCATGATACTACACTACCTCTGTTTCTATATAGGATGATCTGTGCACCCCAGGAATGCCTGTTTTAACCTTTCACATTATATATTTCATTCAGGTTTATTTTTGTATTATACGTGCTCCAAAGCTTTGTTTATAGGATGAAATGACCTGCTGGGTCAGATAAGGGTGAGGCTGTATGGATGGCATTGGCTGGCTTGGTTCATATAGAAGAGCTAGGGACCCATATGCTTGCCAGCAATGGCAGCTATGGATCTGAGGAAGGTCATTTCAGAGTCTGGCCAGCAGTGGTGTCCGGGGAAAGTACAGAGTTGAGAGATTTGTAAGTGAAAGGGAAGTTATGGTGAGGCTGGGATAAAACCCACCACCTGCAGGACAGACCCTGTATACCTCTTAGCATTTTGTCACTGAAATATTGGATACAGACACTCAAAATGTAGGGAAAAGAGGGGCATTGGTCTTAATAATGTGGGACAAATCATCAGACAGAGACACATTCAGAAAACTGGAAACTAGTGACTTAACAGCACTCTACCTTTGATCACACACTGGAGACTAGCTGAAAGTCCTAAAAGTGAACAGATAACAACTCACTTTGAGTCATTTGTGGGATCCCTTCTTGAACTGTTGCACTTAATGAGCTGTTAATCACACCAGGTCATCTAGAACACTGAGAGAGATAAACATGAGGGCTAGAGCCTGCTAAAATAGGGACATTTTTAACTTCATTAGTAGTCAAGGAAAACCTTCACTAGTCAAGACGGACCAGTAGAGAGTTAGCTGCACTAGCCCTGGTCAATTTTCACTAGGTCTTGGCTAGTAAAACAATGTTAAGATCGACCCCTGGTTTGAGGTACTCTGAGCCCTGTCTGTGACATATACTCTGTGTCTCTGCAATATAGTGAAAGCCATTAGACTGTATACATGCTATATGTTGTTAGGTGCCCTGAGCCCTGTATGTGACATATACTCTGTATCTCTCTGCAGTATTGTGAAGCCATTTAGGCTGTATTACACACTGTTTGCTGTTGGTGTCCTGAGCCCTGTTTGTGACATAGCTACTCCATGTGTCTCTGCAGTATAATGAAAGCCATTTAGGATGTATAAACACACACTGTCTGTTAGGTGCCCTGAACCCTGTGTGCAGCATATACTTTATGTCTCTCTGCAGTATAGTGAAGCCATTTTGACTGTATTACACACTGTCTGTTGTTGATGCCCTGAGCCCTGCTTGTGACATAGCTACTCTGTGTGTCTCTGCAGTATAGTGAAAGCCATTTAGGCTGTATGCACACACACACTGTCCATTAGGTGCTCAATGCCCTGTGTGTGACAATATAGGTACTCTATATCTCTGCATAAAGCCATTTCAACTGTATTACACAGTGTCTGTTAGGTGCCCCAAGTCCTGTGTGTGACATACAGTATAGCTGCTCAGTGTCTTTACATAAAGCCATTTTGGTTGTATTACACAGTGTCTGTTAGGTGCCCCAAGCCCTGTCTGTGACAAGGTTACTCTGTGTGTCTCTGCAGTATAGTGAAAATCATTTAGACTGTATTACACACTATTTGTTAGGTGTCCCAGCCCTGTCTGTGACATATAGCTACTCTGTTTCTTTGCATAAAGCCATTTAGGCTGTATTACACAGTGTCTGTTAGGTGCCCTGAGCTCTGTCACAAGTACATTGTGTGTGACGTCTCTGTGGCATAGTGAAAGCCGCGTCGGTATCTATTATGTCTCATATTTCCAAGTCTAAGTCTACTAAAAGAAAGCACAGTGCTGATGCACATGTAACTGAGAAGGGTGTGGACAATATGAATCCTAGCACTAATGAAGAAAATAGCGACAATAATAACATCACTAGGACTGGCACTGGCCATCCTTCTAAACCAAAAGGCAAGTTAGCAATGAAATGATAGTAGAGTTTTAGAAAGAACTAACAGGAGTTGCTCATAGAGGTACTAAACATTTTACCACATGTGCCAGGATACTTCCAGCTGCTGATGCAGCATGCAAGGACAAGCAGGCATTCTCCTGAAATCTAAGCTCAGATGTTGAGGCAGTGAATGCTGATAAAGATGATGTTGATAGTGAGGACTGTGAATGGGACAGCACAGGCTATGTCCCACATGATGATGATGGCACTTCCATTTTTTCTGAATCTCATGGCGATGAGGTCTATACTAGTTTTGATGAGGGAGTAGGAGAGGATTCTGCTGTAGGGCATAAGAGGCACGTGCAGAAAAAAAATCATATGCTAAACGTAAAAATAAGCATGAATGAGAACAAGTCTTGTAAACAAGAAAAAGGCAGTGCAGAGTTTCCTCCAGGTCCCTTGACCGTACAAGAAATAGTGTCAGGCACCATAGTGCAAAGCACGAAGAGTAAATCTTTAGTATGCAATTTATTTTATATTGACCCTGCAGATAACTCTCAAGCTGTATGCAGTCTGTGCAAAAAAGGGGGAGGGGATTGTTTAACCAGGAGAGGCACACTAAGCCAAAGCTTGTTTCCAGGTTTGACCTGGGAGCACAAGAAAGTTAAGTGACTTGCTTAGGGTCACACAGTATGCAAGTGGGGCTGTGGGATTCAAACCCAAGTCTCCAAGTTTGCAGCTCAGAGCCTTAAACCAGTGCACTATACTGCCTCTAAGAGTGTCAGTCATGGTGGCAAAGTGGGACATTTTGGAACATCAGTAATGATACAGCATGCAAAGGCAAAACACCCAACTGAGTGGAACAGGGCCAGGGACAGTGTGGTTGGTATGGGCGGTGGAGGAGGTGGTGGTGGCAGGGACCAAAGTGACAATGAACTGAAAGCAGGAACTGACATTGAATCAGTTAATATGTCCATGCAGTCTTCCCAAACAAACATAGATTGTTTTATTCTGACATTATCTAGTATTGCAAAATTCCGTAGTACTAGTACTCCATGTGAAAATAGTATAAAAAGTGCAATCCCCCAAAATTAACAATATCTCCTCATTCTTGTCAACTGACATTGAATCAGTTAATGTGTTCTTGCAGTCTTCCTAGGCAAACATAGATTGTTTTATTCTGACATAGTCAAGTACTGCAAAATCCCATAATATGTGGGGAATGTGTACTCTCTTGTAAAGAAATAAATGCTTCAAGTATAAAAGTTTTCATGAAGGCATCCTGATTGAAACCAGAGGTGGTGAGTGCTGGAATCCTTTGATATATGTACCAGTTTTTTTTATGAGCACCGCCGACCCGAGTGTATATCTCCTTGTGAACACAAAATCCCATAATACTTGCACTCCATGTGAAAATGGCATAAAAAGTGCAATTCACCCAGAATTAACAATATATCTTCATTCTCATCAACTAACATTAAAAGAAAGTGTTGCAAGACATCAAAATTTACCCACAAGCATGCAACATGCCAGCTGTTAAATAGAGCCATCGCAGTGATGATGAATGATTGTCAACTCACTTTTGCCTTCATTGCCCAAAAAGGTTTCCTCAAGTTCATGAAGGGGATTGAACCATGGTACACTGTTACGTGTTGAATATATTTCTCAAAAAAGGCTGTTACACGGTTGTATGACTTGGTGAGTAGTGCAGTCACTAAACAGTTGAAACTCTCTAATCTGAAGCAGGCTCACATAACCACGGATATATGAACTAGCAACCAAACAATTTACTCCATGACTGTTACAGCTCATTGGGCAAGTTTTCAGTAAGAAAGTAATAATCCACACTCTGACATAAGTAGTAGAAAGCAGGCAATATTATGCATCACCACTTTTGAGGGAAACAACACTGCTGTAAATATTTTGCAGGATCTGCAAAATCAGTTCCAGAAAGGGCCTACTCCATATTGCTTATCTCCTGGGTTCATAGTATTAGATAATGGTGCCAACATAATCAAGGCTGTTAGAGATGGGAACTACCAACACATCCCTTGTTTTGCACATTGTTTAAATCTTTTCATCCGTACTTTCTTAAATGGAAACAGAAATGTTGAAAACCTGTTGGGTCTTGTTAGGAAAATATGTGGACATTTCAGCCACTCTGCAAAGCACAACAATCGTGAATGGGCTACAGAGATCAAAAAAATTACCATTGCATACGTTAAAGCAGGAAGTTACAACCCACTGGAATTCAACATTTTACATGTTGGAAAGGCCTCTTGAACAGAAAAAAACTATACATGACCACAACATGCAGAATGAAATAGGTAAAGTGGGCATACTGTTTAGTTCCAGCAGCTGGACTCTACTGGAATCTTTGCTCATGTTATTGGAGCAATTTGAGGCTGCCACATGTGATGTCAGTGCAGACAGTGCAACTCTTGGGTAAAATTCTTCCTCAGATCAGATTTCTTCAGCTTTTCCTCAATGGCATAAAGAAACACTTTCAGTCAAAATATGACACCACCGCTGTTATGCTGGCAGATGACTTGAGTATCAGACTATTGACTGATCAGAGAATGAATGCCATGTTCAAGAATGACACCTATATGTTGGCTACATTGCTAGAGCCCCGCTTTAACTGGAACATTGAAGCCATTCTTCCTGCAGGGGAAGACGAAGAGCATTGGAGAGATCTTCTGCTAACCAAATGTGAAATTACCCTATCAACACCATTAACTAATGTACAGCAGTCAAACCCTGCAGAACCATTACAGTGCTCCTCTGGTACACACAATAGCACATCTATCAAGTCTTCACAGTCCGCAGTGTCACCAGTGAGGGAAAGGATAGCTACATCTACTTCTCAGGCATCAAGGACTGTTATCCTGTAAAGAAAGTGCAGATGGTTCATCTTCCAGACTGGTAACCAGTTTACACAGTGCAATGATCCTGGAGTACTTTGCAGACCATACTGTGATCGGTCTCGAAGAAGATCCATTACTGTTCTGGAAACAAAAGAGAACAATATGGGTAGATCTAGCAAATCTTGCAATAATGTACCTCAGTTGTCCACCTTCAAGCATATATTCAGAACGCGTATTTAGTGCAGCTGGAGGAATAGTCACTGACCACAGAACACTGCTAAGTCCTGCAAATGTGGAACAGCTTAAATTCCTCAAACTGAATACTGACAACTTCCAAATTGTCACAAACACTGTATTACAGTATGCAAGTCTGACCCTTAACACGAACAACAGCCTGCAACCAGTGATACTGAATATGATGACCAGGTTGTGTACCAAACAAACAGAACCATCATCACTTCCACCATGCTAGCCATATGTGCCACACTAGCACTACTCTTGCTTTTCTTTTGTCAGTCATTTGATCAATGCTCACCACGTGTATGATTTCTGGAAACAGCAGCAACCTCACTCAGAGGAGCAGCAGCACCTCTCATACATACCTCAGCAATATCCACCACGAGTATATGTTTTGGAAACAGTAGCAAGCTCAATTAAAGCAGCAGTGCCTCTTGTACTTACCTCTGAAATGCCTGCCATGGGTATACATTTTGGAAACAGCAGCAGGCTCGCTAAGAGCAGCTGCCCCTCTCATACCTGCCTCAGCAATGCCAGCCATGGGTATAATTTTTGGAAACAGCATCAGGCTCGCTAAGAGAGTCTGCACCTCTCATGCCTTCCTCAGCAATGCCCGCCATGGTTATATTTTTTGGAAACAGCAGCAGGCTTGCTAAGAGCAACTGCCTCTCTTGTACCGTCCTGAGCAATGCCTGACATGGGTACAATTTTTGGAAACAGCAACAGGCACACTAAGAGAGCCTGCACCTCTCATACCTGCCTCAGCAATACATGCCATTGATATAATTTTTGGACTCAGCAGCAAGCTCGCTAAGAGCAGCAGCACCTCTTGTACCTGCCTGAGCATTGCCTGTCATGGGTATAATTTTTGGGAACAGCAACAGTCTCGCTAAGAGCAGCTGCACCTTTCGTACCTGCCTCAGCAATGCCCACCATGGGTACAATTTTTGGAAACAGCAGCAGACTCGCTAAGACAGCCTGTGTCTCTTACACCTTCCTCAGCAATGCTCACCATGGGTATCATTTTGGACACAGCAGCAGGCTCACTAACAGCAGCTTTGCCTCTTGTACTTGCCTGAGCAATGCCCACCATGGGTACAATTTTTGGAAACAGAAGAAGGTTTGCTATGAGCAGCTGTGTCATTTGTACCTACTTTGGCAATGCCTCCCATGGCTATAAAGGCTTGGGGCACCTAACAAACAGTCTAATATGCCATAAAAACAGTTTTTCACATGATTTTTGTTATGGCCAGGGTCGGGTAATGAGGCAGCAGAACTGGTCGGGTAGTAACTACTCGACCAAATCTGACTACTCATTTTTCATCTGGGTATTTTTAGGGTACATTTGGGCTACCTGTAGGTAGTCTTGGGGGTTGGGACTTTTAGTACCCGCCCATCCCTAATTATGATTAGATATATTAGTTTAAGGTGCCAAATTCAGCATTACCATGGTCTTTAAATAAACTATAGATTTTCAGAATATAGTTACATCTTGAATATATTTTAGAAACTGTGTTCTTACTTAGAAAAGCAAACAAAGACATGTTATGTAGCTGACATCTACAGCTAACAGATGGCATATACTCAAGGCCCCCGGAGTTCTGCAATTCCACAGCTGCAGAATTTTCCACAGAATTTGCATCATGCTGAAGAATATATAGTGCCACAAAATTCAATGTTTTGCATGAGTTTCCATTAAAATATACAGTTTTTCCATAGAGCCTTGTTCCCTTCTTGATCTAGTTTATCCTGAAGCCCCTGATATGATGTGACGTCATTGATGACATCACATCATATCATATTTTCACCTATGTTAGGATGGCATTAAGTCACAGAAATGAATAAATTATGCAGCAGAAGTCAGAAATTGCTGACACATCAGCCTAGAAACCCTGCTATAGAAATTAGGACAAAGTGCTGCAAAGAACTAGGGGCCCTGTATACACTGTACAGTATTAGTTTGAGAATTAAACTAATCCTGGCAAGTCTTTAGATAGATCATGATTCTCTAAATTAACAGATGGCATGAACTAAAAATAAGGAAGCTAAATAGAAATACAATAAATCAAGAGAGTCTTATATTTCAATTTAATCTTTACACTTGGGTTGATACCTCAAAAACAACTTTAAATTACAGAAACAAAGAAGTTGTTGGCAGAAATGGACAGCTTGTGCCACCCAATGTGCCCAAGTATTCCTTGTCTATTCTGCATCTTCAGCCTCTAGCTGGTCTGCAGTGACCCTCCTGCCTCTCTGCTTCTTTGTAATATAATTATTCCATGCATTATTGAATTTGGCCACTGTTCTAGCCTCCACCACCTCCACTGGCAGTCTGTTTCAGATGTCTACTACCCTTTCAGTGAAGAAATACTTCCTCACATCTCTCTTGAACTCCACCCCCGCTTTATTGAATGCCCCTGGTTCTGGTGCTCTTTCTTATTTGAAAGAGACTCCCTTCCTGCACCCTATTCACTCCTGTGAGGTACTTTTAGGTCTCAGTCATGTCACCTCTCTCCCCCCTTCTCTCCTTTGGAGTGGCAGTGAGCAGAGAGGCACAGCAGAGCTGGTGAGTAAAGCAAATTCATCTGTTTGTCTACCTGCTACAATAGCCACCTCTGCCTCCTCTATTTGTAGTAAAGACAGTCCTGTGTCAGCCTGTGACTGCAATTGACATGCCATCCTGAAAAGCCCGACAGCAGTATAGGTATACCAGCTGTGAAGCTTTCTGTCTGTTACATCAGCACCCTCCCTGCCACTATTTTTGTGTCTCAACATAATGCATTGTTTATTTTATTTATTTATTTAGATTCAGATTAACACCTTTGAATCATGGTTCTCTTTTACAAAGGTTCCAAGTCGTTTTTGACCCAGGACAACACATGGGGTACAGGCAAGATCACACAGACAAGTCAGTAATACACATACATTAGATACAGATCATTGTCAGTTATAAAAGTGCAGCTGGCAAACAGCAGCACTACAATAGGTGAGGTACAAAGCTAGGACAGAGCAATAAAAAGCTTATTTAATAAACACTTGTGTTACCTAAGTGCAAGACAATGGGGCGGTGGCAGCCTGAGATGGCT
This sequence comes from Neoceratodus forsteri, assembly GCA_016271365.2. NCBI lineage: Eukaryota > Metazoa > Chordata > Ceratodontiformes > Ceratodontidae > Neoceratodus > Neoceratodus forsteri. Next base: position 958,028,420 of record CM028135.1, on the reverse strand, counting down.
TTATCTAAAGTAAATGGGGCAGGGAGGAAGGATAGTTAACATGACCCATGCGTGAGTTTGGTCACCTGGGTGGTAAGCGGGGGTGAGTGGAGATAAGGTGCAAGCTTGGGTGAGGGACATCTGTGAGTTTGGACAGGAGCTGTCCATATATAGGTGGGGCAGTCACAGTTATTTGCTTGAGTTAGGAGAAGGCAGAGCTCTGTTTTAAAGGGGCAAAGCTTTCCGCTGTCTATGAGGGAGGCAGGGAGGTCATTTAGCCACTGTGGCCCTTGGTAGGATAGGGATCTCTGGGCAATAGTGGTCCACTTGGAGTGCACCTTTCTCATAGTTTTTGAGTTTTAGGTGCATTGGAAGATGCGTACCATGGATTCAGGGGTGTGTCCATTGTGAATGACTGTGCTGCGGTGTGGGTTCCCTGCTCGGTTGTATATGATTTCCAAGAGCACCTGAACTGTCAGTCACCTGTGCTGGGGAGGAGTCAGCAGGTTTAACATCTAGCATCCACCCAATACACAGCAGTGTTCAGAGCAGCAGTGGGTGGAGAGGCACAGCAAAGAGGCGTATCTGTCATGTCCACTGGGGACGCTGGACCTGGGCAAGAAACTTAAACTCTCAGCATTTCTAACATGTTTTTCTTTTGTAAAAGTCTAAATTTGACCACCTTTCCATTCTGCATTTAATTAAATGTTGAATGAGTAGTCTTTTACTTAATGGTTACTTATCTATGCACAGTAAATTCTTAATGTGTTAATCTTACCATATATCGGTTCAGAGCTAGTCAATATTACACACTTATTTAATGGATACTTATCTATGCTTAGTGAATTCTTGTTAACATGTTAACCTTATCATATATGGGTCCAGAGCTGATCAACATTAGCCCCCCCCCACACACCCTGAACTACTATGAATATTATCATGTAATGCTTTTCTTGAACCCAGCCACTAGCACTGAGGGGAGCTTCTATATCATCAGCCCATTTATCTATCAAATTGCAACTAATTCCCCCCTTTTCCAATGGACGCTTCAGTTTATAAGCTGGTAATTGATTAGCTTGTGACATAACCTTATCTGTTCCAAATTATTTAGATTGACTTGATGGCCGTGCGGTTTTAAGTTGCTGCATGAATTAGTTCACAACCAGTGAGGCCTAGTAATTTATAAGTTCTTTGGTATACGCTTCTGCTGCATGTGTCACAAAACTCTTAGATTTCCTTATGTCTGGTATGTTTTAAATTTTTACTTTTAATTTTTTAAATGTTGGACAACTATGGCAAACATAGTTTTGCTTATTTTGCTTTTTTAAATACATTTTTCACATTAATCTAGTGTTAAATCATTAAGATTTAGCACAATTTTGTTCTATTTTATATTTTTCGTAATGGTATTAAGAGGAGGCCTTTTAGGTATCATTGTATGTAACATGTTTACACTAGTGAATATTTTTGTTTTTAGCAGTTTCTGTAATTTGAATGTCCAACCTCATGATGCCTTCTCTGTTTTCAGGCCCACAGCAGATGTTAACATTGTGAATGTTGCCACCATAGGTTTGATCTGCAAAAAGTAGCGCATAATGTTTTTTCATTCATTGAGATCTATTCACTCTGTTAGGAAATATTTGTCCCTGGCTAAGTTACTAATGTTATTCGTTTTGTTATCAGGAGACATCGAATGCAGTCCTGGCCCTGAAACTCAACTACTGGACTATGCTGGAAATGACTGTTGGTCCAGTACTATGGGTTTGTGTATCATGCATTTGAACATGTGTAGCCTTGCACCAAAACTGACTGAATCAGAGACACAATTTGTAATGATAAACCACATAGCTTTGCTATAAGTGAGAGTTGGGTCAAACTCTCAGTACTGGACCATAAGGTGGTCATTCAAAATTATATTATTTTTAGAAAAGATAGGCCACAAGAAAAGGGTGGAGAGGTTATGTTTTCTGTGTACGAAAGTTTGTCTGCTGATGTTTGTCTCCCTGATCATGCAGCAAAGACTGCTTGTGAGTGGTTGGTTATAAAGTTAAAACTGGGCTCTAAAAAGTTATAGCTATGCTGTGTTTATAATTTTCCAAAGGTGGGTGTAGATGGATTAAAAGATTTTATGGCTATTTTATCCCAGTTGGATACTGCAGAGATTATTATCCTTAGACATCTTAATTTGGACTGGATTGGCAACACAACCACCTATTGGGATTCACTGCATAATTATGGATTCAGCCAAATTATTTGTGATGATACCAGACTGCATAATACATTTTCAAAGCATTCTTTGTTAGATTAGATTATAGTCAATAGAATTAGGAAGTTTGGGTCTCTGTTCGACTCCATTAGTAATCATGCAGCAATTGTTTGCGTATAGTCCAATGGGCCAGACATAAACCCAAACCTGCTGTCCGCTGATCTTATGACTGCTCAAAGGAGATTCTCTCTGAATTCTTAGAAGATCTTTTCAATATCGATTGGTCATATTTTGATTTATCGCCAGACGTCAACTATGCTCTTGATTTGTTTATTACTGACTTCACTAAAATTGTACATAAACATGCACCATTAACTAGAAGATTTAAAGGATTAGACTCAAAGTGGCTTCCAGAAAAACTTTTCAAACTCATGAAAAATAGGGAGTTGTCTTGGGCTAAATATAAAAAAACTAACTTAAAATTCTATTGGGAGCATTACCGGATGTTGTGTAATGCTTGCAAAAAATCAATAACCTTAGCAAAAAGAAATTATTTGAAACAACAGTCTTTTAACCTATCCAATTCTAAGAGTTTTGGGAGGTGTCTGAATAACTTGTTAAATTCCATTAAAGATTTACCACAACTGAGCCGGGAACATGGAGATAATAATATATTTGACTTTGTAGGAAATATGTAATATTTTCAATGACAACTTCTGTGATTTTGAAAAACATCATTTTTGTTTAACTTCTAGCTCCTCAGTCATGGCAGACAACTCAGAATAGCCCAGTTTTATCGACTATTGTTTTTTTTTAAAGCAGCTACTTGTATGCAAGTTTACAAACTATTAACAGGTATTAAAACCAACTGGTCTGCCAGGTCTGATTGACTTCTCCCAAAGGTTTTTACAACTTGCTGCTCCAGCCATTGCTTATCCAATGACGAGGTTAATTAACTTCTCATTTGAATTCTAACAAGTGCCTGACCTTTGGAAGAGTGCTCATGTGGTTCCTTTACATAAAAAGGTTAAAACTAGGCTGATTGAGAACTATTGGCCCATATCTGTCCTATCAGTGCTCTCTAAGATTCAAGAGAGAATTATCCACAATTAGCTTCTCTGACGTAATCTTCTGTTATGTTTTAAATGTATATGTTAAAACAATGAGAATTATTTCTGTATTTTTTTCAACATAATCTGGTGTTAATAGTATGGGATTTTCAAAATAACTGCCATAAAGCTTCTGAAGAAGGACCTGGTTGGTTTGAAAGCTAGAGCACTTTGTTCTTTTCTATAACATCCATGTTGGTCCAATAAAAGGTATCAAATCATTTGTTTCTGGATCTGTTCTTAAAAGGACCAATATGGCACCTACAACATTTTTTTGGATCTTATCAAGGCATTCGATTTGGTAAACCATGGTTTATTAATTAGTAAACTTAAAAGGCTGTGCCTTGGGCCTCCTGCAACCAGTTGGTTCACAAATTAAAAGTGATAGGAAACAACAGGTCAAGTAGGACCAATGTTGTCAAATGTTAGGGATGTTTTGCATGGAGTGCCATGGGGGTCCATACGTGGACCCCTGTTGTTTTCACTCTTTATACATTTTTTCAACTCTTTTTCCCTCTGGTCACCACCACCTGGTTGGACTGCCATATCTCATCTACTGAGACCCCCCCTACCATTAGACCTGCTCCCCCAATCCACCCATGGCAAACCATCAGGGTACCCCCTGTCATGACCCCCCAGGGTGGGGCCACCTTCTGCACCATGGCACTTAACTTCTTAATCATGCCCCTGGGCAGAGGTGAAGACTGCGCGGGATGGCAGGTGCCTGGAGGGTAGGATCCAAAGATGAACATGGAGGCAGCTGACATCTACCTCCCAGGCAATGGGGTTTGTCCTGCTTGTTTTGCCCTGGGGGTACAGACATGCAATGATGTCCAGCGTAGGGTGGATGCACTCCTGCACCACTCCCTGCAGATGTCCACCATTGCCCCCACTCTTTCCATGGTGGCCCTTGATGTAGCACACCCAGTTTCTACCAGGAGTCACTGATAGTATGGATGCCATGACCCACACTCCCTGAGAGAGGAGAGTAGTCCTCCGGATGCTCAATCTGCTCTCCCCTGGCCGATCTTTGGTGATCTGAGCTCACTCCCAACCCTGGGTCACCGGCATGGTATGAGGGTGTGGCATCCAATGCCTCATCCCTGAGCCCTTGGCACCACTGGGTCAGCACTTCACTGTTTATAAATGATGCCCCAAAAGCCTGCAGCAAAACAAGCATGTTGCTTTATGCAAATGTCACAGTACTCTTTATCCATGCAAAAGAGATTTCAGTTATTAACAATAATCTAAGTACTGAATTTAATTCTCTGCACAGGTTGTTCAAGAATAATAGGTTAGTATTAAATGTTACAAAAACTCAAGCAATGCTTCTGGATTCAGCACCAAAAACCAAATCTAATGCTAATAATTTCTCAGTGTCAAAAACTGTCCACCCATATGGGTGAACTTCTTGATAGTGTCTTGAGTAAAATGAAAAAAAATTAGTATATCACCAGCTTAATGTGGTGGTGCTCTCATAAACATGATACAGGAGCCAGAGAATGAAAGCACCCACCACTAAGAGATGGTCCACAATGTGGTTTAAAACTAAAACCATTTATTTCATGTACAGCATACAGATCTGCACCATGCCAGAACGGACATAGAGAGTGTTGGTGCCACACAATTATGTTTCACTCAATGGCTGTTGAGCTTCATGATGAAGCTCAACAGCCATTGAATGAAACATGGTTGTGTGGAACCAGCACTCTCTGATGTCAGTTCTGGCATGGTGTGGGTCTGCTTGCTGTACATGTAATAAACGGTTTTAGTTTTAAACAACTTTTGTAGACCGTCTCTTAGTGGTGGGTGCTTTATTTCTCTGGCTCCTTGATAGGGCTTTAAATATCTTGGCATTTATAATGACTCTAATTTTGACATTTGGTCCCCATATTAAGAATCTGACTTCTAAGTTGCACCAAAAATTAGAACAGCTCTATCGGATAAACAAATTTTTGACGTACGATGTCAAACTTAGTATAACTAAATAACATCTGCTTCCTTTATTAGATTATGGTCCTCTGGTTGTAGATAAGGCACCTAAAGTTAATTTTGATTAAAAAATGGATAAAATATAAAATTGCAAAGTTCACTTGTCATAGTGATAACAGACAACAGCATTGTTCAATCTTGCATGGTTTGGGTTGGCTTCCCTTTGATATGAAATCAAAACGGACTTTAGTTAATTTTAGCTTCAAATTGTTGAGCAAGAAGCAGCCTGCTAGCTTAGCAAGCACATTTGCTTCAACTAGTTACACTGAATTTCAACTTGAGATCCATCCACAATCTGTGTTTGTCTGTTCCTCATATGCTAAGAAATATGGGTCAAAAATAATTCAATTTTTGGACTTCTTCTTTGTGGAACAATATCCCAATATCAATTAGATCACTAACCAGTTTTACTACATTTTCAAAAGAATTAAAGTTTCATTATTCAGCATTGAAGAATTGTGTCTGTTCTGCTTGAATTGTTGTATTCTCATTAATGTTTTTATCTTATATTGAAATGTACTGCAGTTTATATATATATATTATGTATGCATTTTGTACCGTTATATACCAGGTCGTACCTGTAAAACGTACTTTATGGATGGCACCAGTGTATCTTACCTGATTAAGAAAATAAAAATGAACAATCTCCTCTCTTCCAGGGTGTAGTAAGTCACATTTCAAATTGAGGCTAAACTGCCAACATAAATATTTTACAAAGTGTTACTGTAGAATCTATGGCATACTGTGCGTCCCTTAAATTATGGTATAGTGTGATTTAAGTCTTTATATTTTAACCTAGGTAACATTCATGTTATAATCTTAAGCAGGACACAAAGGGAATATGTTTTAGTAATATTATAATTAAAAACTAAACTATGAAAACCATTATCAAGCATGGACACTAAAAAATGTATTTAGATCCTGGTCAATCATGGCTGCTTCCTGAAATAATTTATTAGGACATCAATTCCTCAGAATAATTTTTCTTTCATTTACCAAATTGAAAATTAATGTATTTCTCTCATATAGTCTCTTTTAATTGAATGTTTTATTCTGGCATTTATTCATCAACAAGACATTCGGAGGAGGAGGGCGGAGCCTACCAGCGCGATGGTAGCAGTGTATTTTTTCAGTGCTCACATCGGGGGGTTTAATTTTCCAAAATCCTTCAATTTATCACTAAAACGGAGATCTCCCAGGTGACTAGCTGACAGTTACAAAACTCAACACTGCAATGATACTTTTCTCATCCAGATCAGACACTCCTACAGGAATTTCTTTGCAATTTCCACACATCCAGAGCCATGAGACTCGGCCCAGGCAGATTGGTGCATTGCAGTTTTGGTTCCTGATGAGAAGCTCCAGCAGTGCCATTTATATTGCCTACCTAAACAGCAGCTGGTCAACGGCAACCTAATACGTAGACCAGCAGTCATGAAATGCTCAACGGAAGCTGATCTAGGAGTAATAATAGCAAAACTTGACAAGATACTCCTAGATACTGCTGATTTAAAAATGGTAGCAAATAAAATAAATCAGGACTTGGCAGTCTTGGCATCACGTGTGGCTCACACTGAGCAAACAATCTAGCAACTCGATGCCTCGGTGCAGTACCATGAAGGAACTTTCTGGGACCATCATAATAAATTGCTCTATCTCCTAAACAAGGTGGATGACATGGAGAATAGGGCCAGGAGAAAGAACTTAGGCATTGTGCAGGTGCCAGAGTGAGCTGAAGGTAGGGATTTGAATACCTTCCTGAGAGTGTTTTAACCAGAATTGATCAGTGACAACAATTTCAAAGCCCCAGAAATAGAGAGGGCCCACCACTCCTTGGCCCCCCACCTCAGGCAAGGCGAGCGACCCAGACCCATTATGTGCAAGTTTCTACGGTACCCAGAAAAGGAATTCTACCTCTGTAGAGCAAGAAAGCAGGGATCCTTTGAGTGTCATGGAGTAAGCATCCAGCTATACCAGGACTTCTCGCAGGACCTAGCGAATAGAAGGAGAGCGTATGGAGGGGTTAAGTAGCAATTTTACAAATTAAATGTCCCAACCTCATTACGGTACTCAGCTGTACTCCAGATACAATTCCAAGGGAAGTATATTACTTTCAAAAGCCCTGCAACAGTGGAGAATGTTTTGAGGGACCATCAATAAAAGCATGAATCCTCGAACCTGCCCACCCATCACCCTCGAGGCAGCTCACCCTCATAGATGGAGGTGAGCCACGAGGCCCCAAAGCTGGATCCCCAGACAGGCTACACGCATGAACCAGACCATGAAGGATGGTCTCTGCTCCCAGGATACTGGGCTGATTGTGACCAAACTGTGATGGAAGAGACCAAAGAGAATCCTCTCAAATAATTTGAGGCCTTGCTAAATGCCTCTGAGGACATTACTGCCGGTTAAGGAATCTCATCCAGGATTAAGCGCAAACAGCATGTTTCTGCATTGGAAGGGGAATTAGAGTGCACTGTGGTACTATATGCATATCTCTGTCTAGGCCCTACCTACATTCAGGGGACAAATGGATTAGGGCTTGTTGCCACAGGAAGGGGGGTCTTGTGGGATACCAGAGGTTGGCTACCTTCTCCCCGCCCATTCCCTGTACCCCTCTGGCTTTTATGCCCAAACAGTGCCTGACCTGTGTCAACTTTATGAATGTTGGGCAACAGTTCCCCCAACCCCCAGGTTGTAATGACCTTGAACCCGAACCTGCTAATAAAGCCTGTAGCAGCTGCTGCCTTGTGCTAACAAGCGGCCACAATTTGTGTTAGACTGGCTATATGTCACATTGCTTTGACCTGCTGCTGTTTAACTATTTACTGGTTTACTATTTACTGTTGCACTAGAGCTTGCTATATGGGGAGGTTGCTTACTGTTATGTTTCCCCACAGCACGGCTCAAAGTCCCACATGTTCACTCCTAATTAGGGGGCAATTAACACACCGACCTTTATGGGCATAGGAGAATGAGAGATAGCCTAACCGCATATAGGTTGGAACATCCTCAAGGGCTAAGAGTTTTTAAAAAAACAGGTTATTCCTCTGCTCTGGAGCAATTGGTCTAACTAGGCAGAGGGGTTAACTGTCAGAAAAACTGGGCCCCCTAACGAAGTTCCTGTGGGAGTAATCCTGCTTTTCTAATGTATGTACTTGATGATCTCTCTCCTTTACTCTGTTTCTGTTTTATCATAAGAATGTTCTTAGATAATTGTTGGGAAAGTCTATCCCCCCAGTGAGACAGCAAAAGGTATACTGCACCAGCTCCCTGCAGAAGGCTATTACAGAGGCTTTCTCTGGATGCTGCCCCCAGAGGAGGATTCTGGGAGTATAGGGCAGCGGGTGCTTTCTGGCTCTGTGATAAGAACCCTGCCTCCAATATCAGTAAAGACAGGCACAGTAGTGCCAAGAAATCCACAGCATACCCTAACACCATTTCTTTCTGACTGCTCACATATACAGAACTGGGGATGGAGGGGTGCCGCAATCCAAAGTGGTGTCTTCCCACAAGAAAATGAGGGACAATATTTGCACACCTGCAGGTGGAAATGGAGACGACAGGCCAAACAACCATTTGACAAACAAGAGGAGGGTATGGGAATGAGGGTATATGCGACCTGGGGGTAACACTCAGTAGATCTTCAAAACAGACTCTATCTGAGAGGAAAGGAGCTCAGGGCATCAAGGGTAAGGGATATGATACCCTCAGCAGAGGCCAACATTTCAACTCAAATGACACATCATAGGGATAACGGATAGCTTGAAGGATGTGACTGACATCCTGGAATGTCAGGGTGCTCAATTCTCCGATCAAGTGGAGAAAGATCCTGGCTAGACACCACAAACTTACATGCCATATAGCATTTCTGCAGGAAACTAAACTAAGTCACTTGGAGTCTAAGAAACCTACCAGAGATTGGGTGGGAAGGGAATTCCATAGTGTTTCAGGGAAATCCAAAAGCGGGGTCTCCACATTGCTTCACAAACACCTCAAATGGGAGATGAGTCACCGGGAAGCAGACAAAGAGGGAAGCTGGGTCATGGTCAAGCTGTCCACCCCGATGGGCCCGGTTTTGCTTGTAAATATTTATGCTCTGAAGATGCACCCAAATTTTTCAACGCAGTTTCCCAAAAACTGCTACACCTGATCAAAGACAACCCAGAGATCATTATGGGAGGGGATCATAATTTGGCCTTGGACTTTCTACTTGATAGATCCAGCACCAGGCAGGAACCCCACACCAGCTCCCTTCAGGCACTTCAAGAGCTGCTTTCCTTGCATAGACTTGCTGACATCGGGCGGCTGCAACACCCCTCCGATAAGGATTTTATGTATTTTTCCACCGCTAAAACAATGGCTAGTAGACTAGACTATTGGTTCACGTTCGAAAATATGACCACCAGAGTTACTGATGCCCATATAGCCCCTATCTATTTATCAGACCATGCCCCTGTGATGTTGCAGTTCTCCATAAGTACAGCCTCCAAGGGGAAATCCAACTCCTGGTGGCTGAACCCCCTACTCCTGAATGACAAGGACTTTAAATGCCTGGTGAAGAATGAGACTAAAACATTCTTTCAGATTAACCCACCAGGTTCCTCATCTGCAGCAATGATCTGGGAGGCCTACAAGGCCACCATTAGGGGCCAAATTATAAACTTCACCATTCACCACACGAAGCAAAGAGAGGAAGAAGTACTGCAGCTAAAGACTAGACTAAAGCATGCAGAGGCCAAATACAAGACCAACCCCGGGCGGCTTAAAAACAATTGTCTAGTGGATGAACTGATCAGGCTCTGTATCAAGCGCAATACACTAGCAACCAGAAGTGTCGAATTACATATCAGGCACACCCAGAACAAGTATTGAGCTGAGGGAGAGAAAGTGGGGGAAACTCCTTGCCTATAGACTGAAACAAAGACAGGCAGAGAGGTGCATTACCAGGCTCTGAAACATTGGTGGTAAAATGGTGTACAACCCAAAAGATATAAATGACACCATGGTTAGTTTTATCATGACCTGTATGCTTCCCACATTGACTGGGATAGAAATCAGTTCCATAGTTTCATGGATCATCTCTCACTGTCTTCCCTCTCCACAGCCCGACTGGCCCTGGACACCCCTCTTTCTGGGTTGGAACTTAGCAAGGCCATCCTAAGCATGACTCCTCACAAAGCCTCAGGGAGAGATGGGTATCCAGCAGATTTCTATAAGCTCGTACATGATGAGATATCCACTCCACTACTGTAGATGTTACAGGAAGCCCACTCCATCTGAGAACTCCCCCCTTCCCTGAGGCAGGCAGTGATTACAATTCTCCCAAAGAGGGCAAGGACCGCACATTGCCTGGGAATTACTGTCCAATCTCGCTAACCAATGCGGATGCCAAAATTCCGGCAAAGGCCCTGGCTGCTAGATTAGAAATGGTATTGCCAGACATCATTCATCCCTCCCAGGTCAGCTTTGTTAAAGGGAGGCATAGTTCCAACCATGTATGGGCCCTGATTTCTCTGATGCAGGTAGCTGCAAAACTCCCCACTAGCACTGCACTTGTAATGACAGACTTTGAAAAAACCTTTAATTCAGCGGACTGGGAGTTCCTGCATGCTGTCCTGCAGTGGTTTAACATAGGGCCATATTTTTGTTCCTGGAACCAAACTATGTACCAGTACCCAGTGGGTAAAGTGATCACAAACTCCACCATATCTTCCCCCTTCCAGCTCAACAGGGGCACCAGACCAGGCCGCCCTCTTTCTCCGCTACTTTTTGTTTTGGCTATGGAACTCCTATCGTCAGCTCTACGTGCCCACCCCAGAATCAGTGGTGTAAAGGTGGGAAACCAGGAGTACCATGCTAAACTGTACACAGATGATTGATCCTAATGGGAGACATTAAAAGGAGCCTACAACCCATCCTGGACACTCTTAATGCATTCAGAAACATCTCTAGCCTATGTATTTATAATATGAAATCAGAGGTTCTCCCATTAAACTCCCTAACATCAGCAGACATGATCAGCCCATCTGGCCTTAAATGGGCACACTCCAACATTAAATATCTGGGGGTCAAGTTATCCCCAGACATTGCTACCTTAGTGGACAAAAACTTTATGCCAGTCTGGACCCAATTGTATAAAAACATCCAATGGTGGGAGCATTTGCACTTGCCCATGGCAGGAAAAATAGCAGCCATAAAGTTGATGTTCTCACCCAAAGTTTATTCCCTGGTTTCCCATCTTCCCATACTGATTCCCAAAATGTGGGCACACAAACTACTCACTCTGATAAGCCACTTCCTCTGGGGTCCCAAAAAGCCGTAATATAGTAGAGCTAAGCTAAGGGCCCCATGGACCAGGGGTGGCTGAAACTTACCAGATTTCAGTAGATATATTCAAGCTTTTCTGATTGCTAAACTGTGTAAAGGGTTGTGGAGAATGTCCCCAACCCCCCACCCCGGCTTGGATAAATATATAAAGAACAGTTCTAGGTAACACTTCTCCCTTCTGCTTTTTGTGTCATTCCCTCCCAAAGGTGTCACAGGCATGGCTGACTATTCAGGCAATTCACCGGGCCTGGCATGACTTGGGCAGACTCTCACCTGTATGCCTGAAAACTAGTCTTCATTCCCCACTTTGGAACAATCCGTACCTGACAGCAGACCACAGACCTTTCCACTGGAAGGTATGGGGTGACTGTCAGATAAATACCTTCCAAGACTTAGTCCTGGGATATAATACAACTTTTGTCTCTTTTCAGCATCTGAGAGACAAGTAGCATTTGCCCAAGGAATGCTTTTGGTAATACTTACAGCTCTGAAGTCTATACCTTGCGTGGTCTAGATCCAGCTGCACATGTGTAGGTTGCGCAGCTAAATCAGGACCCCTCAGAAATAAATTCCAACTATCCCTTTAGCTCAGACAAGAAAAAGGGTTGGCAGGCAAGATTCAGGGATGGGCCAGAGATACTGTGCCTGACCCTTCCTTGGTGGCCAAAAATAGGTGGGAAAAAATGCTGGGATCCCCGATTACCTCTAAGGAATGGAGTAGTTGCTGGAAACTAGCCCAAAAGGCCTGCATTGACCAGAGAAGCCTCCTCATCAAAAATAAAGTTCTCCATTTATGGTATAGCACTCCAATTCAGCTTCACAAGATGGGCCTGCTCCCCATGACAAATGTTGGAGATGCCAGACATTAGAAGCGGACCTCCTGCACATACTGTGGAAATGCAAACCCCTCCGGTCGGTGTGGAACAAGGTGATGCAATTTTGCTCCTCCACCCTGAACTGCAATTTGCCCTGTACTCCCAGGTTTTGGCTGCTTGGTATAGTCCCAGATAACAGCTAGGTTAGTAGCATACAGATGCTGTGGATAACCCAAGCTTCAGTGGAACTCATTAGACTTATTCTAAGGAAATGGAGAACCACAGACATCCCAGTATTTCAGGCCTGGTTGACAGCAATGGAGTCGTTAGTCTCCAGCACCCGACTCGCTAATTTTGAAAAGAATACCTGTAGAGTCTTTTTAGACATCTGGGCTTCCTACCTAATGAGTATAATCCTATCTGCCCACCCTTTACTGATACCGTATGACAAAGGCCTACTGAAACCCCCCTGAAATCATTGATCAAAATGGTTGGAAATATGTGCTGCTTTGACTGCTGGGCCTGATTTGAAATTACTCTGACACCTGTAAGTATTCACTTGTCTGTTACACAGTATACCTGTATCCACCTGCTCTGCATATGTTATATGCAAGCTTAATTGTTGCATGTACTACCCAATGTTGTACTGTTGTTTATTCCTCAATAAAAAGATTAACAACAAAAAACAAGACATCCAGTGGATGGAGTTATCATGATTACAAATTATAAACAGAGCAGGGATGACGACAGATGTCCAAAGACAATTTTGTTTCTTTGAAAAACTGTGTGTGGGGTCCATTTCAGGGCTAAATTTTCTGACCTCCAATAAGTATGCAATCCAGTCTTAATAATGTGTACAGTTTAAGAACAGCTGAGTTGAAATTCATGTCCCATTTTGAAAATTGCACATTTCCTTTAATACTTTTAAAACATGTGATTAGGAACAAAGCACCTGGCTAAACTGATCAGAAATACAACAAGATTTGTTGTTCCGGTCTAGTAGTTTCTAATAAAATTGTTACATAAGTTTAATATGTGCCGAGAACAGTACAACCAAAATAATATTACACAAAAGGATGAAAAGACTGATTTAATTCAAGCTACATGGCTCTAGCAATGAAAAATGTTCAGTACTGCCATTTTCCTCAGGCAGTGCAACAAGAAGTACAGGGAGGCTAGAGATATGATTGCAGCACAATTGCTATGTGAAGCAAAACAACGATAAAGAACAAATTATCAAATTGATGACAGCCATGAACTCCACATTAGAACATCTCACTGGCAGGAATGACTTTGGAAAATAGAGTAACTTTCTGGAGAAAGCAACCATGGAGATGAGCAAACAAACTGTTTGCCATCATCATAAAAAATAGCAGACAGGCTCACTGACATGACTGCTTTAAAAATAGCCACTCAATTTAAGAAATAGAGTGGTACGTAACACTTTGACCCTATGTCTCCAAAGGCTGTCAAGTATTCTGTGCTGAAAAACCACATCAGAATGTCACTCAGAATGTTTTGCAGTACACAGTGTTCTGAATGTGGTAACATGCACTGCATTGTGCTGTCTCGATCTCATTGTGTGGGAGCTTAGATGGATTTTTTTTCAGAGCAAAAATGTAACTTATAAGAAACAAAGTATAGGATATCTTAATTGTCATGCCATGCAACAAATAACAGGTTAATACACTATAAAATGATGTTCTGTCCCCAAAATATTTATTTGGACATTAATAAGTGACAAAATTGGCTGGTGGCAGTTTTAGTAGATGCTCTGCATTAATAGACGTAGTACGTATCAGAGATGATTGGATAACTGCACCATTTACACTATGGTTATCTAGTAGTTAACCTTATCTGGGATTCAGTAGATTAACTATAGAAGATTTTCCAGGTTGTTTATCTAGTAGTTAACCTTATCTGGGATTCAGTAGATTAACTATGGAAGATTTTCTGGGTTGTTTTGCTCCTAATTGTAAAACAATTACTGGATGTTGCTCTTGGTTTGTCTGTGTGTATCCCTGGACCCTTTTGGGGTTAGGGAGGGGTGCTCTGGGCAAAGCTTTTTTTTTTGTTTGTGGTGTAGGAAACAATGATCTTTTACTCATTCTGCCACTTTGTCCTATACTGACTTCCCAGAACCCACCACTGTTCCCTATATTCCTCCCTCCCCTTACTCTCTCTCTTGATGCCATGCACCTTGCTCACTGTGCCACCTTCATCTCCAAATTCTGGCTCCCCCCCCCCCCCCCACACCTTTCCTCCCTTCTCTTCTTCCCTCCTTCCAACTCTTATGCCCTTTGCAGCTCTGATACCCACTTTCTCACTCTCCCTCCTGTAAAATCCTATGCTGGTCAAGCTGCTTTCTGCTTCCACTTCCCCAAACTTTGTAGTACTCTTCCTGTTGCTATACACAATGCTTCCTCTTCCATATCAGTCCGTGACTTTAGTACTCATTCCTGCAGTAGCCGGTGAACCTAGATTAATTCCACTGCTCCTCCCTCCATAATACTCCCTTCCCCTTTCTGCCCTAGTTTATTGGTCCACTTTTGCCTTTGACTAGTCCCACATTGCACTCACTATCTCCCTTCCCACCATCACTTTGCTGATAGTTGCACTTTGCTGAACTGTTGTTGTATGTTTTGCGCTACTTACTTTGTGCTTCTACACAATTGTCTACTGTGTGCTTTTTATGTTTTATAATTATAACATTACTGATGTAACTTATTACTGCACTCCCCATATCCCTTGCCCCTGGAAGCATCTGGAAATGAGCCGTTATCGCAGTATGTTTTTTTATGGCTGTGGGCAGAGCCTACAGCCATTTTGGGACTGATCATAACTTACAAAAATGGCCAATCTTGGAACCTTCCACTAGATATTTGGAAGTATCCTTCTGAAAACCCAGTGGAGCTTGAAACACTCTGCCATGTTGGGTGACTATGGAATAACAGCCGCACTATTTTGGCTGTTACTTCCGCATTCCGGAGCAAGAACTACGTATACGTGACTCCTGCATATGCACAGTTCCACTGGCACCATCATGTTGTGAATGGTAACATGTCATTCACTGCAACTATGTATGTGCGAGTACCACACATGCGCAGTTGCATCGTCACTGCACTCTTTCAGATGGCACTCCTCCCACACCTTCCCACTGCTCTTGTCCTCCTGCTGTCTTCCAGCACCGGCAGCAAAGAACACTCTCCCACACCCTCCCACTGCTGCTGTCCTCCCTACTCCCTCTGTTCCCCATCCCTGCACCAACATTGGGGTGCTCAATTCCCGTGTCAGCATTATGTATATCCCAACTCATGTGGCACACTGGGAGCCCACCCCAGTGTGCCCAAATGTATGTTTTTTATTTTCTTTTTCCCCTTGAAAAAATTAGGGTGCCCAATCCACCTGTCAGCATCATGTACCCCTGCAACTCATGTGGCACACTGGGAGCCCACCCCAGTGTGCCCAAATGTATGCCTTTTTCCTGTAAATAAAGAAAACCAACCCCCGACATGTTTTTTTCCTGTAAGAAAGAAAATGATCCTTTGTCGTTGCCCCAGTCCCATATACCCACCCTCCCACTGAGCAACCACCTCCCTGCACCCCCTTACCACATACTTACCTCAAGAGGTCGGTGTTGTCATCTTCTCTGGACCGGGACACTTCTCCACTCTTCAAAGTCAAACTGCAAACTGAAGAATCAAAGGTAAGTGTGCTATACTTTCAGTCAATGGGATTTTCAACTTATATTGATAAATCAACCATTTTTTTGAATTTTGGCCCCAAGTTTTCAACATGGTGTTCTTGGGACCCCACCTCATAAACACTATCACTGTCATTTCATTACTCGGTCCCAAAAGGTGATTTTGCGGTCGCAGCACAGATTCTTCTTCCGGGACTGATTAACAAAGTGACAGTGTCACTGTTCATGAGGTGGCGTCTCAAAAAGCCCATGTTACAAATTTGGTAAAAGAATTCCCAAAAATGACTGCGTTACAAGCTTGTGTGACGCAGTTTCTACTCATGCTCCTAACTTCGGCAATTTATAATATTTTCACTACAGATTTTCAACAGTGCCATTTTTGCAAACTTCCTTATTAACAGTATAGCTGTCATTTTTCACATCCTGCCCAAAACATGTTTTTGTACCTGTGGCACAGAATGGCGCAGTAGCTCTGCAAAATCACCTTCAGGAACAAGTGAACAATATGACACTGGCACTCTTCATGTGGTGGGGTCCTAAAAAGGCCAAGTTGAAAATTTGGTGTGATACCTCCAGAATATGGCCAAATTACACCTGGGTGTTCAATATTTTCTATGCACACGTGTAATTTTGGTCATTTAGCAGCTCATCCCAGCTATATCGCTCTGGCCAGAGTTTGTTTTTCCTGGTGAAAGTCTTGAAATAATAAATGCTCAGAATAGTTGAAGTAATGAATGACCCCAAATGTAAAGTTAAAGAGTTATTTACTGTGCATAAACCACATAGTTTAGTTGCAAAAAAGCACTGATAGGGTATTTAATTGAGCAGCTATGGCTGGCAAGCTAAATTTTCAGTATTACATAACAAAAATTAACATTTCTAACATACTGCCAAGAACTACAAAACTTGGAGCTCAAAAACTACTGCCCAGTGACTGCTGGGAAATCTGTGGGGCTAGAACTGCAGAGAACAACACGAAGTGGCAGCTCAGTTTCATTATTTCAGGACTGTGTTTTTAGTTTACTGTAACACCTAGCAGGGTGTTTATTTGTTGGGACCTACAGTTTTATCCCAGTTTGTAAAAAATATTATAACTTCTCCACCTCTTAAAATCGGAAGTTGCATCCTAGGCACTTTCTGTTTCACCTGCATACAATTCGCTCACTTTTTAGGCTTCTTGCTGCAAAACAGCATTAACAGCACTGACAGCAGGGTATTTGATGGAGCATCTATGGCTGGCTGGTGATTTCAAGATAGATTTGCTGTACTATATAACAAAAAAAAAAGCATTTCTAACATACTGTCAAGAATTACAAAACTCGGAGCTTAAAAACTACTGCCCACTACTGCTGGAAAATCTGTGGGACTAGAACTGCAGAGACTGACATGAAAGTGCCAGCTTAGTTGTATTTATTTATTTACTAAATCTTTGAGCCCAGGGCTCTTTTACAGATGTTCCACGTCAAGGTACAATAACAAGTAAACAACAAACAAATACCATTATTTGAACAAAATCAGTAAAATAACATGAGGGCAAATTAAGAAAATCAAAACTGAATTCAAGGTAGGGAATAGGAGCAGCCAGAGTCAGGCCTTGTCAGAATGGAGTGGAGGGTAAGAAGGGAGACAGGAAAGATGGGAAGGAGGCAGTGGAGAGAGAGGGAAGGGGACTGGGAGGTGAGGAGGGAAAGCAGGAGAGAGGGGAACTGGGGTGAGGCTGGAGTGGTGGGGGGGCAGAAGATGGAGGGAGAAAAGGAGGGAGGAGAGACAAGAGCAGGGAAGGACAGGCAGTGGGTGGAAAGTAGAGTGATGAGAAGGACTATGGACTGAGGGAGGGGAAAGATTGAGAATGTGAAGAAGGGACTGGGGGGCTAGCAGGAACAGTCACAGTGATTATGAGAGAGAAGGTATTGGCATAGTTTAGATTTGAAAGGGCCAGGTTTTATGACAGAGACAAATTCAGAGGGGAGGGCATTACACCAAGAAGGGTCTCTGAAACTAAAAGACTGCTGGGCCAGAGAGGTGTGGCAGTGAGGAACAAGGTAGGACTGCCTAATTGTACTGTGCGTAAGGCGTAAGGAGGGGGAGGGCTGCATAAGTGTGAGAGTAGATGGGGGACCAAGGCCTAGGCAAATCTTTTTTGCAAGGAGGCAGGCTTGTTACTTGATTCTGTCCATTAGATATAGCCAGACAGGGCATAGAGCTGACATGTATTGGTGTGCTTATGGGCTCTGGAGACAAGCCAGTAGCAATTAAGTGCCACCTGAATTTGATTGAGGAAAGTGTCAGAGGTAGAACTATAGATAACAAGACCGCAGTCAACAATGGACAGGACAAAACCACAGACAGCAATGCATATCTCTTCTGGGGTGAGGCAGTGGCGGTGATGATAGAGGATGCCAAGTCTAGCATTAATTACTTTGGAGATAAGGTTGATGTGATTGTGGCATGTAAGCGAGCTGTCAAGTGTGACAGCTGGATATCTGAAGTCTATAACTTGGTCAAGTAGAAGGTTTTGTTTGTTATGGCTTGTAAGATTGGCAGACATGAATTCATTGTGAGCACCAGAGAAAAGCATGGCCTTAGTTTTCTTATGTAGTTGATTAGACATTTATGCTGATGAAACCAGTTCTCAACCACAGTAAAGTTGGGTTGAAGGTCGGCAGTGAGTGGGAGGAGATCAGAGTGGGCCGAGAAAATGACCGCGTCATCGGCATAGAGGAGTATATGGTTGTTACAAGCCTTGGGGAGGTTATTAACAAAGAGGCTAAAAAGTACTGGACCCAGAATATATCCTTGAAGGATACCAGAGTGAACAGGGAGGTTGCTGGATAGTGTATAAGATATCCTGACACATTGAGCTCTGCCCTCAAGGTAGCTGCCAAACCAGCTGACAACACCTTGAGAGAGACCAAGAGTAGGTAGGGAGAGGAGTAGGAGCTGATGGTTAACGGTATCAAATGCCTTTGTAAGGTCAATGTAGATGGCATCAAATAAATGACCACGGTCTAAGGCCTTGTTTATATGACTAGTGTATTCAAGAAGGGCAGTGGTTGCACTATGAGCTTTATGGGAATTGTATTGCTGTGGACATTGGATGCAGTATTTGTCCAGATATTCCTAGAGCTGGTCTGACACAATACACTCTAGGGCTTTGGAAAGTGGGGGATGGATGGACATGGGGCAGTAGTTGGAAAGTTGGTACCTGTCACCACTTTTGTGGACAGGCACCACTGTGACAGATTTCCAGAGATGGGGAAATTGTTTCAGAGTGAAGGATAGGTTAAACAGTTTAGTGAGTGGGAGTAGGACAGGTTCTATTGAAAGGCGAAGGAGTTTTAGGTCAAGGGAGTCACCACTGAACCTAGATTTGCCAAGTGCCTTGAGGAGATATCTCCTGGTCTCAGTTAGGAAAACTCTACTGAAGTAGAAGGGTGGTAAGTTAGGTGGGGGGGGGCGAGATTGGTGGAATTTGGCTAGTGTGCAAGGATAGTAAAAAAGTGAAAGTGGAGTATACCATTCAGGTCCAAAAATGCAGTGTTAAAGACGTTGGTTATAAGTTTGTGGTCATGTATGATTTTACCATTAATCTCAATTGTCGAGGGAGAAGTTTTATTTGGTTTGCCAGTGACCTCTTTTATGTTTTTCCAGAAATTGCGACAGTTGCCCCAGGAGTCAGTGAGCTCGCTCTTGAAGAAGTTTTGTTTAGCCCTACATATCTCCCGGGTGCACATATTTCTGGCAGCCCTATAGTGTTGCATGTCGATAGGGGATCTCGTGGACTGTGCCCTGTGCCAAAGATGGTCCCTGTGAGACATCAGGCTAAGCAGCAATGGGGTGACCCAGTGGTTCGAGGTTCCATGTAGTTTACACTTTTGAAAAGGGGCAAACAACTCACAGGTAAAGTTAAACTGAGTGATAAAGTAGTTAAGTGCGTCATCAATGTTATTAAATGTGTCAAGGGGGACCAGTCACAACCAAAAAGATATGATTGGAGCTGCGAGAGTTTACCCTTTTTTTAGGACCCACTGGTATGAGATTTTAGGCTGCAGCTTACTAGCCATGTTAGTCCAGAGACATATAACAGAAGAGTGATCACTCAGCGAGACCAGAAGGACAGAGGTGCTGGTTATTCTGTTAGGGTGGGTGGTACGAATCAAGTCAAGAAGGGAGCTATTACCAGTTCTAGGGTTGATCCTGGTGGGGGGTAACATCTGGGTAAGACCAATGGCTCCAAGAGCATCCTTATAAGGGTGAGCTTCATGGAAAAGTCAATTAATATTCAAATCCCCAAGAACTACTGTCTCAGAGCTGGGTGGGAGGTTATTGAGGTAGTTAATAACCATTTTAAAGCCAGAGGATTGGTCACGAGGGGGGATGTAGATGGAAAACCAGGGCAGCTGCAAGTTGAGGGGCTAGCTGCACAATCAAGCAGACTTGATAGACCATAAGGCCTGCTTCTGCTGGCATTTTCATATGTTTATATTATGGTTTTACCCTGCTGACCTAGGAGGATTTTGATAGCTAGAACTTGGGAAGCATTGTCAGAGTTTGGGAGTGGGAGGGCTTGACCATTCAGGGTGTCTTTAAGATAGATGGCACAACCCCCACCTATTTTACCGGTACAGTCTTGCCTGAACAAAACATAACCAGGAAGTGAGATCGTAGAGTCAGAGATCTTGGGTGAGTGCCAAGTTTCATTTAGAGCAAGGACTTCAGGTGAATATTGCTTTACCCAGATGAGTAGGTCATCAAGTTTAGGTTGCAAACTGTGAATGTTAATGGAGGCATCTGTAACATGACTATGCATGTTATTAGGGCTTGGAGAGTATTGAGGGGGCCAGGGTTAGGGTGAATAATTCCCAGACAGAAGTAGGAGAAACAAGGCAATCCTACAGATATACTGTAGTGCTTTAGTGCCTTAGACAGGAGATGTTTTAATTTAAAACATCTCCTGTCTAAGGCACTAAAGCACTTGTTTTGCAAACTGGGATAAAAACTGTAGGTTCTCATAAATAAATATCTGGCTAGGTGTTGAAGTAAACTAAAAACAGTTTTCTTAAATAATAAAACTTGTCTGCCCCCTGCAGCTCACCCTCTCCTTTTATACCCCTTCTCCCTTGAGTGTATCGCCTTACTGGTGTAAACAGTAACCATAGTTGCAACCATAGTAGTCTATGAGGAACACAAAGTCCACTTTCACAGGAGTCTTTGTGCGCATAGCTGAGGTGGAAATGAAGTCAAGAAAAGGACTGAAGATGGGGAAATCCTGCAAGCATAACACTGGCACATGTAGCTCTGGCCTATGGGAGGCCACTGGGATTATGAGAGATTTGTAAACAGACCATAGGTTCATTGGCATGAAACCCACTCTCACAGATTGCCAGAACAGAAAAGTGAATTGAGTGAGTTCCTGGCACAGCACTCTGGTAGGCTGCCAGAAAACAGGAGGGCAAAACAAAACAAGACTCTGGCACAAACCTGCTGGTGGGCTGCAAAGGACAAGACAAGCTACAGGAGATGCATGGGCAAAAAACCCACTGGAGGGCTGCCACAGACAGGTTGATCTGCTGAAGATTCTTCAGCACCAAACCCACTGGAAGGCTGTTGTAGAAAAAGTCTTGTGCAAGCAGAAAGGAGTAAGGAACCAGGTTGAAACAAGGGACACCTAAAAGAGAAGGAAAATAACAAACAGGGCATCACAGGATGGATGAAGACAGAAGATCTTGAAGTGTCCAGAACAAGAACTAGGAAAACAAGAAAACGGCAGCTGCGGCTCACACTGGACCTCGACAGACTATGACCAGCAGCAAACGACAAAGGGAAATTGCTGTAGATCTTCGAGGATGTGTGCTCTCTGAGTGAAGAAGATTATGACCAAGACCACAGGTATGAAACTGAAAGACGGAGGTGAAGAATGAGACTGATTGACCTCTTTCTGGATGGAGACTGCTTCTGCTAAGATACAGCTGCAGACAACATGGCAGAAGATTGAGTCCATGAACACAAGTCTTTGGCAAATGAGGCTGGATGATGCACTTGCAATTTACACTGGGGCAATTCTGCAGTGCCTGGGGCAATTGTTTTAGTTGTTGGGGTAATTTGACAGAAGCAAGGACAAATAATCTGGTTCAGAGAAAGGAACTAGTTCTAGGGCAAAGTATGTGGCTTCTGAGGTAAGTTACCAGAAGCAGAGGCAAATAATCTGCTTCAGGGCATTTCAGCAGTAAAGCAGTCCAAAAAAATGGCCAGCAACAAGGCAGTCCTGGTACTTTGCAGTGGGCAAAACAATTCAGAGGCTTGCATGCAGTAAATAGTTTGATAAACTGACAGTCAATAAACAGTACAAGATGCTGCAGGTTCGATGCCTGCTGGATGCCCAGTTGCTCCTTAATCTGATTGTCTTGCTGCCCAATGAGAGCAACTAGCTTACTAATGGAGCCGCTAGCCAACTCCTGCCATGGCCATCCCTATGGGGCAGTCTGAAGGTAGGAAATATTTTTAAAAACCCCTTCCCCCACCTATGCAACCGCAGTCACTATCCCAATACATAAACAAGAGACCAGGGTTCCCCAGGAACAATGGCTGAAACCCTGGGTTGACTGAACCCCACTATGTGTTAGGAACTAGGGTGTAGCAGAAAAATCTATAGGGCACCTGGGCTTGTTATTCCTTTTAACCTTATTTTGTTGGGCAACTTTAACTGATGGGCAGTGTCTATAGAGACCCTTTCTACCAGGCCACATTTAAGAACTGTGGGACACCTCTTAACTGGGCCCCTTCAATCTGCCTGGGGATTACCTTTGCCCCTTTAAATGATGGGCCTACCCTGCTGGCCTTCTAAAATGTCTGGGGTCTGCTCTTGCCCCTTTAAGTACCTTAGGCAAGGACGCTGTCTTTTTAAACTCCTTTGGGCCTAACTAAGGCCTACTGCAAGTCCTGTTTGGCTGCCTTTCCACACTAGGAATATTTAAACGGTTGCCCAATGGGCCCTTATGTCTGGCCCCTCCCCTCAGGCATCACCGCTCCCTGAATATTAAAATATTTAAATTACAGACTGGCCCCACAAGCGTGCCTCTCCACTAGTGCTCTGAGCACCTTTAAACATTTTTAAAACTTTTAACTTTTCATTTTAAATGTTCCAGGTGGTCAGTACTCTTCAACATGCTGCCGGAGACTCACCACCTGGGCCTGGGGTGAAGATGCTGCAGATAAGAGGGAGGTTCTCTGGCAGAGAGAGGGAGACCACAGCAAAGGGAGCAGGTGAAGCGGCAGATGCAGGGGCCTCGGGAGGGCTGATAGTCTTTTGGCAGCATGACGTGGCTCTTCAACACCACCGATGGGGGACAAACAATTTACTTTAAAACCGGGCATAAAACAACAAATGGGGCAATACGGAGCCCACACCAGATTGCTCTGTTCTTTTCCACCAGACACTCATGCCGCCACAACAGCAGGACCAGGCACACAGCAGGAGCAATAGCAGTCTTCACCTGCTGGAAGGGGGCACCGCTCAGGAGTCAACGGGACCAGCTTCAACACTTCCAGATAAGCCCAATGGTCCTTATCACACTCTAGCAGTCTGTTCTACATCACAGTCAGGCAGTGACTCTTTGAAAACTGTTGGGGTCTCTAATTCAAAGGGCTGCACTTGGGGTTCTCATTCTGGAACCCTGAGCTCACGCAGAACAGCTATCCACATACTCTGTTTTTTATTTTTTGAAAAGTTCAGCCTCAGCCCAAGGTGTCACATGTGGGACAATGACAGAAGTCCCAGTGCATGGGCAGAGAGTCCAGAGCCTGCTGCCTGCTTGGGGGGGGGGCATTGAATGGAGTGGGCAGCAGGGAGAAGAATGTTTTTTCCCTTTTAAAACAAATACTATCCTGCCTAAAGCTTGGAGGATGGGAAGAACACTGGTAAAAAGACAGGGGCCCCTATCATGCCCACTTTCCCCATACTGCCCTGATGCCCATGAACATAGGGATCACATGGGACACTTCTTCTTTAATACATAAAAAACCTTCTGTGGTGCACCCATACTTTGGGGCACTACAGATTTTCAAAGGACACCTGGTCAACAATAGCTAAATAAAATAAATAAATTTAGGCTGTATTTCACTATTTGTTAGGTGTTCTAAGCCCTGACATTTATAACTGTGACATAGCTACACTGTATGTTTCTCTCTCTACAGCTTAGTGAAAGCCATTTAGACTGTATTACACTGTCTGTTAGGTGCCACGAGCCCTGTCATTTATTATTGTGACTTACTGTAGCTACACTGTGTGTTCCTCTGCAGCACAGTAAAAGCCATTTAGGCTGCATTGCACTGTTTGATAGGTGCCCCGAGCCCTGTCATTTACTACTGTTATATAACTACACTGTATGTCTCTCTCTACTGCATAGTGAAAGCCATTTAGGCTGTATTACACTGTCTGTTAGGTGCACCAAGCCTTGTCATTTATTATTCTGACATAAAGCTACACTGTGTGTTTGTGCAGCGTAGTGAAAGTCATTAAAGTTGTATTACACTGTTTGTTATGTGCCCTGAGCCCTGTCATTTAGTACTGTGACATGGCTACACTCTGTGCATCTCTGCAGCATAGTGAAAGCCATTTAGGCTGTATTGCACTGTTTATTAGGTGCCCTGAGCCCTATCATTTATTACTCTGACCTAGTCAGCTACACTGTCTGTCTCTGCAACAGTTACAGTAGTTAAACAATATTCATTCCTTTCATGGCTGTGTCTACTACGTCTCATATTTCCCAGTCTAAGTCTGCTGAAAGGAAGCAAAAAGCTGCATGTGTAACTGTTAATGATATGAACAATAAGAATCATACCACTAATGAAGAACAGAATGACAATAATAATAACATCACCAGAACTGCCACTAAATGTCCTCCTGAACCAAAAAAAGCATGTTAGCAATGAAATGACAGTAAAGTTTCAGAAATAACTGACTGGAGATACTCAGAGAGGTACTGAACGTTTTGTCACATATGCCAGGATACTTTCAGCTGCTGAATCAGCATGCAGGGAGGCATCATCAAATGTAAGCTCAGATGCTGAGGCAGTGAATGCTAAAAGACATGGTGGTGATAGTGCAGACTGGGAATTGGGTGCCCAGGCTATGTCCCACATAATGATGGTGATGGCACTTCCAGTTCTTCTGAATCTTGTGGTGATGAGGTCTATAGTTTCAGTGAGGGTGTTGGAGAGGATTCTGCTGTAAGGCATGAGAAAACAGTGCAGGAAAATAAATCATGCTAAACATACAGTAGGAATAAGAAGATGAGTATGAATGAGAACAATTCATCTCAACAAGGAAATGGCAGTGTAGGGTTTTCTCCAGGTCCCTTGACTGTACAAGAAATAGTGCCAGGCATCGTAGTACAAAGCACAAACGGTAAATCTTTAGTGTGGAATTAATTTTATATTGACCCTGCAGACAACTCTTGAGCAGTATGCAGTCTGTGAAAAAAGAGCATCAGTTGTGGTGGCAAAGCGAGAAATGTTGGAACATCAGTAATGATATGACATGCAAAAGCTAAACACACAATTGAGTGGGGCAGGGCAAGGGACAGTGTGGTTGGTATGGGCAGTAATGAAGGTGTGGTGGTGGTGACCATAGTGGCAATGAACTGAAAGCAGGAACGGACAGTCATACCTCTCAACCTCCTGCCTCGTAAATCAGGGACAAGGCTTACAAAAATCAGGGACAAAGGACCAAAATCAGGGACACATTTTCAAAATTGGTGTTATCCACTCAGAAAGCTGGTAGAATAAAGGGCTTAATGTAAAATGCATTTTCTAAGGAAGAACAAATCTGTAACATTAATGTTGGGCATTATTTTGTGCTTATAACCTCTGCTGTTTGGTCACGGAAACACAATTTTTAGGAGGGGCAGAGTAAAATTTTGAGGCAAAATCAGGGACGTCCCTGAAAATCAGGGACAGTTGAGAGGTAAGCGGACACTGAATCACTTGATGTGTCCTTGCAGTCATCCCAGACAGACACAGATTGTTTTTTTCTGACACCATCAAGCACTGCAAAATCCCAAAGAAGTACTCTGCATGAAAAAGGTGTTAAAATACATTCCCCCAAAAATTAAAAATATCTTGCAATTCTCATCAAATAACATTAAAAAATGTTGCTAGGACATCAAATTTTACCTGTAAGGATCCAACATGGAAGCTGTTAAATAAAGCCATTGTAGAACTGTTGCCGATTGGCATGTGAAGAGCCTGCATAGCTCAGCAGACATCCTGGGAGCAGCTTCTCCCCTGTCCCAAACAGAGTTCCTACAATCAGCCAGCATGTGAGAAGCCTGCACAGCTCTGCAGACATCCTGGGAGCAGCTTTTCACCTGTCCAAACAGAGTTCCTGCAGTCAGCCAGCATGTGAGGAGCTTGCACAGCTCTGCAGACATCCTGGTAGCAGCTTTCCCCCTGTCCAGAGTTCCTGCAGTCAGCCAGCATGTGAGGAGCATGCACAGCTCTGCGGGTACTGAGGAGCAGAAAAGGATTATTTTGTGTAGGAGATACAGACTGATACAATATTTGGATAGACATTTGGGTTCTTTTGTGAAGGAGTTTGGAGGGTTTCCCAGTAGAGCCTTAAGGGTGTGGGCAGTGCTGAAAGTATGCCTATAGACTGTAATGAAGCCTAACTGTATTGCATTATTTATTTATTTATTTATTTATTTAGTGTTACCTGCATGTATAGCTGTCTCTGAATGTAGTGTTTGCTCTCTTTGACTGTAATTTAGCAAGCCTATAAGCTGAGGGTGTTTGTGTAGAGGGAGTGGGTAGTCCCCCCTCCCCTCCTCTCCCCTTTGGACAGTGATGTTGGGATGAAGCTGGGGGCTTATACTGTTCCTTTGTCTCACTTACAGGCATCATTGGAGCTGCTTTTCCCATGTCCCCATGTCTCAAACATAGTTCCAGCAATCAGCCAGCGTGTGAGGAACCTGCTCAGCTCTGCAGGTACTGAGGAGCAAGCCCCACTGCTGCTATGTGGCCGCTGCCCAACCCACCCCGCTCCCATCCACCCTCACCTGCCCTGGGCAGGCATTAACTTCTATAGGGTCATAGAGTCACATGTTCCAATCTTCCCATCTTCCCATTAGCTGGTTGTACTGTGTGACCACATGGGAGTGCTGTTGCAGAACCTTGTACACTGCTGGGGAACCAAATAGAAATTGGTGACTCCATGTTCCCTTGGAGTACTCCCCAATGGAGCTCACATATTCCGTTGGAATCCTCCCCAGATAAGCTCACACAGGACACTGTGTTTTGCTAGATATGGGATTCAATCCTTAACCAAGGGAGCATACCTACTCCATAGGCGAATGCTCTACCTAATAGGCTATCTCTCAGGTCATATTTTTTTTGGGTATGGTTCAATTGCACCTCAAACCACCCCTATAAGCTCATGGTACACCCCTTGAACCTTCCAACTGGGAGCAGATGGGGATGACTGATGATTGATTGTTTAATTTAGTTATTTAAATAATAGGGCTTTCTCTTGCAGATATTTAGGGAGGGGTAATCACTTTACTGGCTCAAATGGGCAAATAAGGGCTGCATATACTTATACATCATAAATGGATGACACGGATGAAAGATAGTGTTAACATTAGGAGTAACATTAATAGGGAATTGTTTTAAAGAGATTGACCTATACTGAATTCCACAAAAGGAGTATATAAATCCTGTTATTAGGGGTATATAAATCCTGTTATTAGGGGTATCTAAATTCTGGTATTAGGAGTATCTAAATCCTGGTATTTAATGGGTATCTAAATCCTGGTATTTAACAGGTATCTAAATCCTGTTATTTAAGAGTTATTTAGGTACTCAATACTCAGATACTCACATCATGATTTTCATCAAGGCAAATTAGAGTACGAGTACCTGGTATACTAGACTCATAAAGACAATAAGAAAGGAGGATTAGGGCAAGCAAAGTTTAAATTTAAGATCATTTACAGGACAAGGCAAATTAGCATGAGTACTTGGTATAAAAAACTCACAGGCATTAAAGGGTTAAATATGCAATCTGAGGGGAGCTATAGAGTAGAGAGGGAAGGGGTGGGGGTCGGATAGGGGAGGAGGCAGACTGGGTGAATGGAGAGGTGCATGGCAGGGGTCATGGGGGGTGAGAGTAGGATCAAGGAGAATAGTGGGGTTTGATGGATGCGGGGCAGTGGTTTATATGGAGACACTGTGGAGAATGGGTTTTTTCCCAATATGTAACAGACTGACACAATTAGATGCAGAGGTTCTTAGACTGAGGAGAGAGGTTGATAGATCTTACATGGGGAGCATGAGCAGGGGAAGCAACTGGGTGGCTATTTGCAGATTGGGAGGGGAGTGTTCATTAAAAGGGGTGGTTAAGGAGTACAATTCCAGGGCAGGGAATGGTCTCAGTTATTTGAGAACTAAAGGAGGAGGAAAGATGGAGGATAGGGCAAGGAGGAATGACAATGAAGGGGAGGAGAAGGAGAAAGCAGAAAATAGGAACAAGTGGAAGGAAAAAAGGAGAAGAAGAGCAACATGGCAATGGGTAGTGCAGTGAACCTGAAGAATAGGTATACACCCTTAAGGAAATTGATGGATTCAGAAGAACAGGAGGAGGAAGGGGCAAATGTAGACAGAAATGGAGCAGGGAGAAGGGAGGAGGAGCTAGAAAGGAGAAACAAGAGGTCATTGGGAATGGGGAACCCAACAAAGGTTTTGGATGGGGGTGCAAAGGGAGAAATTAAGCAGGGGGGGACGTGGACAAGTGGGAAGGCAAGGCCAGGGAAGGGAGGACATCAAAAGATGGAGAAGGGCACATATAGGCAACATGTGCAAGAAAGAGATATAGAGGGGAGAGATAGCACCATGGAAACAAGTAGGGCAACACCAGACTGGAAGCAGCCAAGTACGGAGTCCATAGACTGCAAGGGGATTGAGGAATGAAGAATCTTATAGTAGGGGACTCCATAATTAAGGTAATCAAATGGGGAATGGGAGGGGAGGATGTAACTATTAGGACTGAGTGTATGCCGGGTATGACAGTGCTCAAGGCCTCAAGCTTAATACACACCATGGCTAGGAAGCATGGAGGGTTCACCCACATTGTGCTGCATCTGAGAACTAATGGGAACTAACGATCTGGTGGACAACAGTGTAAAGGAAGTACAGGCTAGATTAGGGGAGCTGGCAAAGATCTGCCAGGTGGATGTCAAAACTGTATCATTCTTTGAAGTTCTGCCAGTGCCAAAAACCAGTATGGATAGGAAGGGGAGAATTGAAGAATTCAATTTGTGGCTGAGGGGGTGATGTAAGGAAATGGGGTTTGGACTGGTGGGTGAATGGGGTGGGACATGGGATAATGTGGAACGTTATGCTCCTGACAGGGGGCACAAGGGTCCTGAGGGAAAAATTAGCTGCGTAAAGGAGGGTTTATGTTTAAACTGGACAATGGGGGAGCAGCAGGAAATATCTCAGCTAGGACTCCCCTGAAAAATGGGGCAGATATGGCAGCAAGGGTTAGTAAGGATGATGGGGGCATATGGTAGAAAGGCCTGTCACAAAATGGCAGGAGTTTAGGGAACAAAATGGTGGACCTGGAGACAATTATGGTGAATGAGGGACTAGACATTGTGGCTATAACAGAGACCTGGTGGTCAGAGCACCACTGTTGGGAAGAAAGGGTCCCAGTGTACAGGCTTTCAGAAGGGACAGGGCTGGCAGAAAGGGGGGCGGGTTGCATTATATGTCAAAGAGGACATTAGGGCAACAGAAGGGCATGAGGTGTGGAGGAGTTGGAGGTCTTATGGCTCACATTGGAAAAAAGATCTGGGGCTTCATTAAGACTGGGTGTGATGTTAAGGCCTCCTACACAGGGGGTGGAAGAGGACAGACAGACGGTACAGGCAGTACAGTGAATGGCACTCAGAGGGGAGATCCTACTAGTAGGGATGTTAACCTCCATGACATGAACTGGGAAATCCCTATGGCAACATCTGCCAGGAGCAGAAAGGTACTTGGAGCAATCCAGGAAACTTTCTTGCAGCAGCTGGTTAGGGATCCCACCAGGGAAGATAACATACTGGGTGTGGTCCTCACCAATGGGGATAGTGTAGAGGAACTCAAGGTGGAAGAATGCCTGGGTACATGTGACCTCAACACAGTGAGTTTCAGAATAAAGATGGGGAAGAAAACTAATCGAACCAATACAAAAGTTCTGGACTTCAAATGAGCAAACTTCACAAGAATGAGGGGGATATTCAGGGAGGAAACGGAGGGGAAGGAGCAATTAGGGGGAGTAGTGGAGTTATTGAAATGCATTAAGGGGCATTATTGAAAGCCACAGAGCTCTGCATCAAGAGTGTAGGAAAGAACAAAAAAGAAGGAGACCACTTTGGCTTGCCAGGGAGGTGGTGGGAGCAATTATGAAAAGAATGATGGCATTCAGAACATACAAAAGGACCCAGGTGAGAGAGAACAGAGAGATTTATAGAGAGAAATCGAGGGTTACAGGGCAAAAGATTAAGAGGGCAAAAGCAGATACAGAAGATAGAATTGCTAGGCAGGCCAAAAGGGGAGATAAACATTTTTAGGTATGTGGGGGAAAAGAGGAAGGCAAGGCAGGGGGTAATGAGGGTGAGAGGGAGGAGGGAGCACTGGTGGAGGAAGACTTTGGGAAGGCAGAGGTGCTAAATAGCTACTTTTGCTCAGTCTTTACAGTAGAAGGAGAGGGGAGGGGACCTGGGTTAAAGAGGAGAGGCGTGGATGACAAAACAGTGGATCTTAGCCCATTCAGGGAGGACAGGATAAAAGAGGAACTAGGAAGGTTGAAGGTAGACAAGGCAATGGGCCCAGACGGCTTGCATCCTAGAGTACTCTGGGAACATGAAGAAGAACTGGTGGCACCACTGGCAAGGCTGTTTAACTTGTCCCTGGATACTTGATAGGTGTCAAGTGATTGGAGGACAGCAGACGTGGTGCCACCACATAAGGAGGACACGGGAAATTATCATGCAGTCAGCCTCACCTCAGTGGTGGGAAAGGTGATGGAGGTGCTAATAAAGGTAAGAGTGATAAACTCCCTGATAGGCAGTGGGCTACTAGATGACAGGCAACATGGCTTCATGAGTGGGAGATTGTGCCAGACAAACCTGATCAATTTTTTTCGACTGGGTAATGAAGGTGATCGATTGGGGGGGCAGTGGACATGGCCTATCTGGACTTCAGTAAGGCCTTCGACTCTGTCCCTCACTGCAGGCTAGTACATAGGTTGGAGAGTTCAGGGGTTGGACCCAGGATAACTAGATGGGTAAAAAACTGGTTGAAAGACAGAAACCAGAGGGTGGTGGTAAATGGGGTGCACTCTGGGGAAAAGGGGGGTGATGAGTGGGGTGCCCCAGGTGTCAGTTCTAGAACCAATCCTTTTTAACATCTATATCAGAGATATAGCAGAGGGACTTATGAGGAAGGTGTGCCTTTTCACAGATGATATGAAGATTTACAATAGGGTGGACACCCCAGGAGTGTAGTGGCCATGAGGAGGAACTGGCAGATTCTGGAAGGGTGGTCAGACACATGGCAGCTGAACTTCAAGGCCAGAAAGTGTACAGCAATGCACATGAGGCATAAAAACCCACAAGCCGAATACACATTTGGGGGGGAATAATTAAGCATTCAAACCAGGAGGGGGACCTGGGGATTATAATTTCATGCAACCTGAAGCTGGGTGACCAATGTAGCAAGGCGGTGGGCAAAGCAAATAGAATGCTGCCGTGTATAGGTAGGGGCATAATAAGCAGAAGGAGGGAGGTGCTGATGCCTTTGTATAAAACCATGGTCAGACCTCACCTGGAGTACAGGGTCCAGTTCTGCAGGCCCCATCTGTGCAAGGGCATATATGGCATAGAAATGGTTCAAAGGAGAGCAACAAAGATGGTGCAGGGTATGCAAAAGAAGCCCTATGAGATGAGGTGAAGAGAACTGGATCTGTACCCGCTAGAGACTGGGGGGCATGATTGAAACTTTTAAGTACATGAAGGGGATAAATAAGGTAAAGGAAGAGTGCTTATTTAAGAGGAAGGTGGGGGCCAAAACAAGAGGTTATAGTCTAAGATTGGAGGAAGGAAGATACAAGGGCAATGCTAGGGGGTGTTACTTCACATAGAGTGGGTGCAGCCCTGGAACAAACTACCTGAGGAGGTGGTGGAGGCTGAAATGGTGGAGGGATTCAAGGGGGCATGGGACTTACATAAAGGATTGAGCAGTGGGGGAAGGGGGATGTCACCTGATAAAGGTGACAAGTGGGGGAGGTAAGGGGCAGACTAGATGGGCCAGAGTGGTCCTTTTCTGCCACCAGATTTCATGATTCTATCATTGTCAACTCCCTTTTGCTTTTGTTGCCCAAAAAGGTGTCCTCAAGTTCAAGAACTGAATTGAACTACGGTACCTCGTTCCTTGTCGAGTATATTTCTCAAAAAAGACTGTTCCATGGTTGTTTTACTCAGTGTGTGCTGCAGTGAGATTTTTTGATATTTCCCTGCTTTTATTTTTAGGTTTCTATTAGTTCTTAATTTTTAACTAATAGTGATGTAGAATGTCTGATTAAATAATGCCTAGAATTGCTGAAATGTTTTTTAAAATGTTTTATTATGATGTTTTCACATGGTGTATGTACTTGGATTTTATACATACTTTTAATAAAGATGATTCTGATTCTGATTCTAATTCTACTGCAGAAATTTAGCAGTTGAAACTCTGAGGGGAAGCAAGTTCACATTACCACTGGACCACTCCTCACAGGTGCTACAAGGCTTACACTCACCTGTGAGCTCTATTCACTGGCAGGGTGGCTCCAGCTGAAGAGCACAGTTAAGTACCATACCTGTCTACTGGCCAAAAGAAATCACACTAAATCTGATGCTGTCATGAGTCCAGAACCTGCTCGCCTGCCATGAAAGTACCAGGCTGACTAGAAGCACCCACAGCCAAATTTTCAGTGAACCTAGATGCCACACTGCACAGGGTCAATGTGCATTCTACTATCATGCACCACACTGGACCAACGCCCTCCCTTCAGCCGTCTCCGATACCACAACCATTGGTGCTTTCAAGCATAAGCTCAGGCAGCGCCTTGCAGCAGAAGATAGCTGTGACTGCATTGGCTATTCATGATGACCAAAACAACTTTCCTACATTTGGACCACTGTAAAGTCGCAGCACTTAGTGTTCCACCTACTCCTGGGGCACCTACCTTCACAGCACTTCCTTTCCACTTCCTGTCTACCCCTTCCCCTCCCCACTGGGCACCCCTTTCCCTCTCTGTCCCCGCCCTCAAGCCCCCTCCCTGTCTGATGCTCTCCTAGCCTCATTGTCTCCAATCTTCCTTAAGTCTGTTCTTATCCCTTACGCAGGCATACACTTCACTATGCTGCAGCTGTGTCTGTTCTCTCTGTTTCTCCCCCCACAACTATGCCTAACTCTATGATGCAGGTGCCTTCTCTCCAATGTCACAGCAGTGTCTAAATGTTGTACCTGAAGCTAAATGCTATCCCAAAATTGCAATCACACCAATTTATTGACTTCCTAGCTTGTAATGTATTGTTTTGTACCAGTGCAGTTTGTACTTGCTTGTAATGTAATGCTTTGTAACGTAATGTAATGCTATGTACCTGATGAATTTTTGTAACTGACGTGGAACCTACAAATGAGCATCTACTCACAGGTGTTCTCCAAGATCACAATAAATAAAAACATAAATAAATATAAAGCAACCAAACAATTGACTATATGACTGTTATAGCTCATTGGGCAAGTTTTCAGTCAGAAAGTAATAATCCCCGCTGTACCATAAGCATTAGGAAGCAGGCAGTATTACGTGTCACCACTTCTGAGAAAAACCACACTGCTGTGAATAAGTTGCAGGAGCTGGAAGAACAATTCCAGAAATGGCTTACTCTGTATTCCTTATCTCCAGGGTTCATAGTGTCAGATAATGGTGCTAACACAGTCAAAGCTGTTACAGATGGCAGCTACCAATGTACATCTTGTTTTGCACATTGTTTAAATCTTCTCATCCATAGTTTTTTTAAATGGAAACAGAAATGCTGAAAGCCTATTAGGTCTTGCTAGGAAAATACGTGGTCATTTCAGCCACTCTGTGAAAGCATAAAAATTCCTGAAGGGGCTGCAGAGATCAAACAGCATAGCACTGCATACATTAAAGCAGGAAGTTCCAACCTACTGGAATTCAACATTTTACATGTTGGAACAGCTTCTTGAACAGAAAAAAAGCTGTACATGACTACAACATGCAGAACCAAAAGGTAAAGTAGACATCATGCTTAGTTCCAGCAGTTGAACTCTACTAGAATCTTTGGTCACCTTATTGGAGATATTTGAAGCTGCCACATGTGATGTCAGTATAGACAGTGCAACTCTAAGTCAAATTCTTCCTCAAATAAGATTTCTTCACATTTTCCTTGACAAGATAAAGAAAGACTTTCAGTCAAAAGAAGACACAACCACTGTTATGCTGGCATATGACTTGAGTCTCAGACTGTCACGTGATCAGAGAATTCATGTTCCTCCAAATTTTGTACGCTGTTATTTTGTAACAAGCTTGTTTGTACTGTTTTTGTCCTCTCTGTGATGAGGTACCTTTGTAAATGAGCCCCTGGCTCAAAGGTGTGTAAACTGATGTTTAATAAATAATAATAAATAATAAATACCATGTTTAAGAATTACACATATGTGTTGGCTACGTTGCTAGATCCTTGCTTTAAATGCAACACTTAAACCATCCTTCTGGCAAGTGAAAACACTGACTATTTATTGAATTCTCAGATTAATATCTTTGAGCTACAGGCTCGTTTACAAAAGTTCCATATCAGAATGTTACAGACAAATATACAAAGAATAAACATATATAAAGGTAATATCTGATACAGGTTCTAGTATGGTGTAAATAAAAAACATCAGAATTGGGTAACATGACTAGTAAAAGAGACATGGTATAACAACTGAGAAAGATTTACAATTGTACCAAAAAAGGAAATAGTAACAGTATTGTACAAGGGTTAGTAAGGCTGATTAGAACTTGAGAGCACAGTTCAGGTAGGTAGAGCAATGTGAGAAGGCAGTAAGGAAGGCTGGGGGGATACTGGGATGCATAGGAAGAGGCATCAATAGTAGAAAACAGGAAGTTGTTATCGCTCTGTACAGACAGTTGGTGAGACCCCATCTGGAGTACTGTGTGCAGTTCTGGAGACCCCATCTCTGCAAAGACATAGACAGAGTGGAGGCTGTCCAGAGGGGGCAACCAAAATGGTGCAGGGTCTGCACCAGAAGACATACAAAGAAAGACTAAAGGAACTTAATATGTATACCCTTGAGGAAAGGCGGAGAGAGGGACATGACAGAAACTTTCAAGTACCTCAAGGGAATCAACAAAGTCCAAGAGGGTAGCAGCTTTCAGAAAAAGAGGTGTGCAAGAACAAGGGGACACAATTTGAAAATAGAGGGGGGATGGTTCAGAGGTAATGTGAGGAAGTAATTTTTCACAGAGAGGGTTGTGGATGCATGGAACAGCCTCCCTGAGGAGGTCGTGGAGTCAAGAACAGAGGAGGAATTCAAGAATGCATGGGACAGACATATGGCAGTTCTAGTTGGGGGGTAGGAGGAAGCAAGCTGTTGGTTAACTAGGATCTGCAGCTTATCTGTTAGGTAGGAAAATGAGCAGACTAGATGGGCCAAGTGGTCCTTATCTGCTGTCAAATTCTATGTTTCTATGTTTCTATAGAGTTAAAGGGGGGGGATAATATTGGTATTGGATAAATCTTCTGCTAACCAAATGTGACACTGCCCCACCAACTCCATTAACTGATGTACAGTAGTCAAACCCTGATGAACCATCAGAGTGCGCCTCTGGCACACACAATAGAGTACATCTATCAATTCTTCACAATCACCAGTGTCATCAGTGAGGGAAGTGACATCTACAGCTAAGTCTCGGGCATCCTATGTTCATGGTCAGAAAAGCAAATCACATCTGAGTCACCTGCAACAACATGGACTAGTATCCCATAAATAAAGTGCAGCTGGTTCATCTGCCAGACTGGTAACCGTCTCACACAGCACGATGATACTGAAGTATTTTGCAGATCATACCATGATTGGTCTTGAGGAAGATCCGTTACTGTATTGGAATCAAAAGAGAGCAATATGACCAGATCTTGCAAATCTTGCAATAACGTACCTCAATAGTCCTCCTTCATGTGTATATTCAGAATACATATTTAGTGCAGCTGGAGGAATAGTCACTCACCAAAGAACACTGCTAAGTCCTGCAAATGTGGAACAGCTTACATTTCTCAGAATGAATGCTGACAGTTTCTCAATTGTCCCTAACACTGAATTATTTGATTCTGACCCTGAACATGAACAGCCTGAAAATAGTGATACTGAATATGATGACTAGGTTGTATATGAAATTTATAGAACCATCAGCCCTGCCACCATAGCAGCCTCATGTACCACACTACTCTCAGTTTTCTTGTGTCAGTCATCAGTTTTGTATTATGTAACTTTGATGCCTACCATGGGTGTAATGTTTGGGAAACAGCAGCAGGCTCAATCAGAGCAGATGCACTTCTTGTACCTACCTCAGCAATGCCTGCAATGGGTATAATTTTTGGAGACAGCAGTAGCCTCACTCACAGCAGCTGCGCCTCTCGTGCCTGCCTCAGCAATGCCTGCTATGGGTATAATTTTTGGAAACAGCAGCAGGCTTGCCAAGAAAAGCTGTGCATCTCATACCTGTCTCAGCAATGCCCATCATGGGTATAATTTCTGGAAATAGCAGCAGGCTTGCTATGAGCAGCTACCCCCTCTTGTACCTGCCTCATCAATGCCCACCATGGGCATAATTTTTGGAAACAGCAGCAAGCTCTGTAAGAGCTGCTGTGCCTCTTGTATTGTACTTACACCAGCATTGACTGCCATGGGTATAATGGCTTGGGGCACCTAACAAACAGTGCAATAGTCAAAAACAGTCTTCCACATGATTTTTGTTATGGTCAGGGTCGGGCAATCAGGTAGTAGAATGGGTCAGATAGTAACTATATGACCCGAACCAACTAGTCATTTTTCATCTGGGTATTTTTAGGGTACTTTAGAGGAACAGTACCCGTGGATTGTCTCGAACATTGAGTATTTTAGTACCCACCCATGCCTACAATAAATGCATTGCATTTCATGAACTATCTGAAGAACTGAGACTAAAATTGAATTCACTAATGCTACATGTGACAGGGTTGAATAAGGCCCTGCCCAATTTGTTATGCTGAAGAGTTTAAATGCAAGGGTCTGTTCTATCCTCTCCTTTTCTGTTTCTTGTTTGTCTGGTTGCACAACTAAATTTTCTTGTGAGACATAGGAACTGATTACTCCAAT
This sequence comes from Neoceratodus forsteri, assembly GCA_016271365.2. NCBI lineage: Eukaryota > Metazoa > Chordata > Ceratodontiformes > Ceratodontidae > Neoceratodus > Neoceratodus forsteri. Next base: position 957,990,818 of record CM028135.1, on the reverse strand, counting down.
GGTTTCACAATCCTCTGCCTCTCGCTATCTCTCTGCCTTCCCTTGTTTGGGGGTGGGGCAGCAGCAAGCTACAGCTCTGGAAGTTTCTTTGTGATGTAACAGCTTCCTTCAGGTGATTCTGTGCTTTCTGTGTTTAAATTGATTTGAGCTGGAAGAGTTTGCCTCAGTTTGGGGGTGGGGCAGCAGCAGGCTACAGCTCTGGAAGTTTCTTTGTGTTTGTGGCTCTGTTTCTGGAAGGTTCTGGACATTTCTAAGTAGGCGGGGCTCTACTTTCAACAACAGTTGTGTAAGAGACTGATTGGCTGTCACAGGAGATGCAGTGGGCCCTAATCCCACCCTCCCTCATCCCTTCTGCCCCTGGCTTATCCACACTTATTGGGGTGGTGCTGCATTGGGATTGGAGGAAGGCACTACCAGGGGATTGTTCTTTGTAATGTTAGAGAGTGACAGAGTGAAATGTAGCTCTGGTTAAAGAGGTAAACATTATAAACTTACAGATAGTAATGTGTTAGGAGTTAGGTGTAGCATCTCAAGCTGTAGTTGTGGGAAACATATGGATGGTAGGGATCATAGGTAGTAGTATCTTACGCATCTCTGCAAGTGGAGTTGGTATTGTATTTTTAAGTAGGGACTGGACTGGTTAGAAACTCACAGATAGTACTGTATTTTGTAGTTAGTACTGTTATCAGGACTGTAATTCTTAGGTAGCTTTCAGGGAACTTCACTCTAAATAGACAGTTGTTTCAGGTATAGTAGTATGGTAGGTATAGTGGTATGGTATCGTATAGGTAATTTAGACCTGTATGTTGTCGTATGTAACTGTACTGTACTTACATAACTGTACTTTTAGTCAGTATTTTGTGCTTCGTGCAGGTATAGTGGGTAATGTAGCATACAGGTATTTTTAGTACTGTATTACATTTTAGGTAGAACTGTACTTTTTGGATAGTACTGTGTAGGTACAGTATAGTTGGTATTATGACTTATAGGTATGTTTAGTTATCCTTGGTAAATATTGTCTTGCACCTTGTGCAGGTATAGTTGGTATGGGGCTAGACTGGTACAATTAGTATAGATAGTACTGTATTATCTTTTGTTTCATTAATAGGTAGTGATAGCCATGAGTAGAATTGTGGGATGCAGTGGTTGTGGGGCAGCGGTATGGATGAACATATTGTGGAAACTGGGAGGGTGTCCATAGCAACATAGAAACATAGGCTTTGACAGCAGATAAGGACCACTTGGCCCACCTAGTCTGCCTATTTCCCTACCTACAGGATAAGCTGCAGATCCTAGTTAACCAACAGCCAATTTCTTCCTACCTCCCAACAAAAATTGCCTTATGTCTGTTCCATGCATTTTTGAATTCTCCCACAGTTCTAGACCCCACAGCCTCCTCAGGAAGGCTATGTCATGCGTCCACCACCCTCTCTGTTAAAAAATACTTCCTCACGTTGCCCCGACCCGCTCCCCCTCTATCTTCAAGTGTGTCCCCTTGTTCTTGCACATCTCTTTTTCTGAAAGACGCTACCCTCTTGGACTTTGTTGATTTCACTGAGGTACTTAAAAGTTTCTATCATGTTCCCCCCTCCCTCCTTTCCTCAAGCGTATACAAATTAATCTCCTTTAGTCTCTCCTCGTATGGCTTCTCTTGCAGACCCTGCACCATTTTAGTTGCCCTCCTCTAGACTGCCTCTATCCTGTCTATGTCCTTGCAGAGATAGGGTCTCCAGAACTGGACGCAGTACTCGAGATGGGGTCTCACCAACCATCTGTACAGATGGATAACAACTTCCTGTTTTCTGATGGTGATGCCTCTCCCTATACATCCCAGTATCCCCCAAGCCCTCCCTACTGCCTTCTCACATTATTTGCTAACATTAAGGTCACCTGACATAATTATCCAAGGTCCATTTCAATTTTTGTTGTTGTTACTACATTGTTACAGGCTGAGGAGGCTCAAGGATGAGGTGTGGTGGTGTGGTAGAGAGCTGGAGAAATGAGGGGAGGGGAGTGGGATTCTAGGACAGGTGAACCTTCACCAGGGAGTAACATGAGGACACCACATGGGAGGAACAATGGGTCGAGGGAAGGGATGGTGGGAGGAGGCAGGAGCAAACTGGAGAGGAGGCCTAACGATGGAGGGTGGACTTGAGTCAGGCCTAGCACCAGAGGGGGGACTCAAGTCAGAAGGGAGGAGCCAACACATAGCAGAAGAGGGGGTAGGAAATAGGTTTGCTGTACTGATGACACTGTTGGGGAGAAGAGAAGGAGGGTGGGCTCCATGAGGGGGAAGGAGAGAAAACTGGAGGAGATTGCACAAGGGACGGTACTCAGGAAGAGGAGGAGAGGAAGAGGGGAAATACTGGTGGAGGGGGCAAGAAGGTCACTGCAGAGGTGGGGGAGCCCTGGGCAGATGGGGGGAGGTGGAGGATAGCAAGTGAGCAGTGAAGGGGGGAGGGGATAGGTCAGGGGTGGAGAGGCGGGGGACCACTGGACCGAACAGTAGAGCTTCTAATATGGGTGACTCTAGAAATGGGAACCTGGGTAGAATGGTGGGAATAAGAATGAGAAATGAAGAAGGGGGTGTATTGGTACTGGAGGACTCCATGCTTAGGGGGATCAGATGGGGCAGCAAGGGGAAACAGCATAGTTGCATATGGGTGGAGTCCATACTGGGGTTAATGGCAGACAGGGTGGGGCAGTCAATTCTAAAGTGCACAAGGAGGGGTAGGAGGAAACCACATATAGTGGTGCATGTGGGGGACAAATGACCTGTTGGGGGAGTCACAGGAGTGTAGCCAGAAATTTCCATTTTGTACACAATCTCCAGCAGTTACACCCCCCAATTAAAAAATGTACACATCCTTTCCAAATGGCACCCCCTTCCAAACAAGTCAGATTGTCGTCAGATGACTCCTCTACTCCCTAAAGAGGTTATACATGTATTGGACACTCCTCAGTGGCCTACACTAACCCAAATACTACAGATTAGAATGATAATATTAACAGAGTGGCTTATGGTTTGTGACAGGCACTCAACAAAACTGTACACAAATGTGTACAGTGAGTATGCCTGTCTACACCCTTGGCCCGGGGAGACAGTGGAGGTAGTGAGGGAGAGGTTTGAGGGTGTAGGAAGGCTGTGTGAGGTGATAGGGGAGTTGGTGGCCTTCTCAAAGGTGCTCCCAGTACCTTGTATGAATACAGTGAGGAAAGGGAGGATTGGGGAGTTCAACACATGGTTGGGAGTGTGGTGTCAATCCAAAGGGTACGGGGTAGTGGGTGGATGGAGCAGGACCTGGGACAATAACAATCTATATGCAGAGGATAGATTGCACTTGAGTGGAGAGGGGAAAGGGGTATTAAAGCAGATGTTAGACAGGTATATAGTGACAAAGGTGGATTTAAACTAGGTAGGGTGGTGGCGAGTGGACAGCTGGTAGGCAGGGATCCCGAAGAGAGGAGCCAAATGAGCTTTCCCCCAAGCTAGTAGGGAAGGATTCAGGGAAGTTGCATGGAGGGGGGGAATAGGAGGGAGAAGAAGCAAGGAGAGAAAGGGAAGGGGACAAGATGGAGGGTGGTCTCACTAAATGCGAGAAGCTTAAGTAACAAATCAGCTGAGTTACAGACACTCTTGGCAGTGGGGAGGGTGGATATTGCAGCCATCACAGAAATATGGGCCACTGAGTAGCGGCACTGGGATATGAAGATCCTGGGGTATAGGATATTCAGGAAGGATAGGGCGGAGGGGGCATAGCAATCTATGTGCGAGACGAGATAAGGTGCATTAGGTAAGAGGGGAGGAATGCAGGGCAGAGGCCCTATGGATGCAGTTCCAGGACCCAAAGAAAAGGACACTGAGGATAGGTGTAGTGTACAGACCACTAGCACAATTGGAGGACCTGGATAGAGAGTTAGCTGATCAAATTAGAAGGGTCTGTAGGAAGGGGAACACATTGATGGTGGGGGACTTCAAGCTACTGATGGTGGATTGGAGCACCCCAACCACATGAGTGCAAGGGAACAAGTCATATTAGATGCAGTTCTGGACAGCTTCCTGGTGCAGTTGGTCCGTTAAAAGACTAGGGAAGGAAGAACTCTGGACCTGGTATTATAAAATGGAAAGGATGTAAGGGATCTGGAGGTGGAGCACCCTCACCCTGGGGGTGACCACCACACAGTGTGGTTCACGCTCAATATGGGAAGGGAAAAAGGGGGTATGGGAACCAGGGTGATTGATTGATTTCAAGGGGGCAGACTTTAAAATGATGGGGGAGATTGTGGGTAGGCACCTGGCGAGTATTCACTATTCAGCTTAATATGGATGCTTATCAAAAGTGGGAGATTATTAAAACAGGGCTAGTGGAGGCTACTGGGACATGTGCAAAGACACATAACAAGAACGGCAGGGCAAAGAAGCCCAGTTGATTAATCCAGGAGGTGATGGAGGGGGTGAGGGCCAAGAGAAAAGCATTTCAGAGACTCAATAAATCAGGAGGGGAGACAAGGAGGAGTATACAAAGAGGTCCAGGGAGGTAAGCAGGCTGGTCAGAGTGGCCAAGGCTTTGAGAGAGCTGCTGAGGCTGGCACAAGGTATCAAGGATGGTGAAAAGGACTTCTTCAGATACATTAGGGAGAGATGGAAGAACAACAACCAGATTTTGAGGATTAAGAAGGACAGGGGTGGGTAGAGAAGGAAGGGGCATCAGGCAGAGGCAAGAAATTAGTACTTTTTTTCTGTATTCACGAAGGAGAAAGGGGGGCAGATACCCCAGGGGAGCAGAGGGGTGGGCAGGAGGGAGTAACTGATACAGGGATTACAGAGGCCAGGGTTTTGAAGGGGTTAAGGGCACTGGGGGTGGACAAGGCATCAGTTCCAGATGGCATTCACCCTAGGGTGCTAAAAGAACTGGCAGCGATCCTGACAGGACAACTGGCTGACCTGTTCAGTACCTCCCTGGACACAGGATGTGTACCAGAAGACTGGAGGATGGCCCATGTGGTGCCCATTCACAAATGTGGCCCTAGGGATGAGCTGGGGAACTACAGACTACTGAGCTTCACATCAATTGTGGGAAAGCTCATGCAGACAATCCTGAAAGAGAACTGTTGGCATTTTTGGAAGACAATGGACTCCAGGATGTTCAGCAACATGGGTTTGTCTTGGGAAGATCATGCCAGACGAACCTAGTTGAGTACTACAACTGGGTGACCAGGGAACAGGACAAGGGCTATGCAGTTGATGTTCTGTATTTGGATTTCAGCAAGGCCTTTGATTTAGTGCCACATGGGAGGCTGGGGGGGGGAAGCTGGAGGATACCAGGGTGGGAACAAAAATAGTCAAATGGATCACCAATTGGCAGGAGGGAAGGAAGCAGAGGGTGGTAGTGGGGGGGAGCTCTCATCACCACGGGATGTGATGAGTAGAGTGCCACAGAGATCTGTACTGGGACCGGTGCTGTTTGGGATATTCTTAACAGATATCTCACATGGAATCCGGAGTAAGATCAGTCTGTTCACAAACAATAGTAAAATAGTATCTGTGGTAAATGATGTAGATGAGTGCAAATGGCTGCAGGACATCCTGACCAAACTACAGGAATGGCCAGAAATGTGGCAGCTGGGGATCAACACCAAGAAGTGTAAAGTACTGCACTTTGGAACTAGGTACCAGGGGAGGAGCTATCAGCTTGGAGGGGTTCAGTTGGAAAGCACCGTGGAGGAGAAAGATCTTGGGGTGATTATAATGGGGAATATGAACAACTCAGCACAGTGCAGGAAGGTGGTAGCAAAAGTCAACCAGATGCTGGGATGTATAGCAAGAGGCATCTCTTTCTGGAATAGGGAGGTGATCCTTCCCCTGTACAGGTCTCTGGTCAGACCACACCTGGAATACTGTGTGCAGTGCTGGCACCTATTCCTGAAGAAAGACATCAGATTATTAGAAGGGGTACAACGCAGAGTGACAAAGATGATCCAGGGTCTGGAGGGTATGTTCTTAGAGGATAGGCTGGGCGAGCTGAACATGTATTCACTGGAGGAGAGGAGGGATGGGGGGGATACGATTGAAACTTTTAAATACTTAAAGGGGATTAACAAAACTGACACAGAGAGGATCCTCCAGATTACAAGTGGGAGGAACATGAGATGGCATAAATTAAGATTGGTGAGGGGAAAGACTCAGGAAGGAAATCAGGAGACACTTTTTCACTGAACAGATGGTGGATAAATGCTGCAGTGGCTTTGTGGACCTCACCAAGGCATTCAATTTGGTGGACCATGCTGAGCTCCTCAAATGTTTACCTGGTGTTTATTTCTCTAAAGAAGTGATTTCTTAGTTTGGAAACTACCTATCACTAAGGAGTTAGAAAACAGTAGTTAATTGTTTGTTTTCAAATGAAGCACAGCTTAGGTGTGGAGTGCCTCAGGGCTCCATACTTAGACTACTTTTATTTTCTGTTTTTGTGAATTCTTTATCCACCAATTTTTCACAAACAAAATAAATTTTATTCACAGACGACGCTGTACTTTTTTGTACAGGGACTTGTCTATCATCCCTCCAAAAGTCACTTCAATCTGACTTTAGTGTACTGCATCACTGTTTGAAACACACAAACTCATTTTGAATTCAGTTAAGACTAAGAAAATGTTTTTTTCCACATCTAGGAAACCAACTTCTACTGAGCTTAATATTTTGGATAATAATGGTACATTTATAGAACAAGTTAAGGAGTTCAGGTATTTGGGGTTAACATTGGACTAACACCTTTCATTTGAACTGCATATTTTGGATCTAATTAGAAGATTGCATAAAAGATTGGAGTTTCTATATAGAATAAGAAAACATCTTCGGGTCAAAACTAGAAATTTGTTAGCTCATAGTTTTCTTTTCTCCATAACTGATTATGGTTCAGTAGTCTATTCGTACACATCTGAAAGATTACTAATGAAACTTCAGACAACCTATCATTCAGCTATACGTTTTACTACAGGTCAGTCTAGAACCATGCATCACTGTTTTTTGTACAAATCATTTAAATGTCCATCATTGGTGGAGTGGTTTAACTTTAGGTCCTTGACTTTTCTACATAAGGTTAAGTTGGGGATACTCCCAAATTGTATATCAAGTTTGTTTCCAAGAATTCCCTTAACTGCTCATACATGACTGCAACGTAAAAATTATTTTCAGATCCCACTCTATCGTACTGTGTTTGTTCAAAACTTTGTGACATTCTCAGCTCCCAAACTCTGTAATGAAATACCGAGCACTGTAACATGTTGTTCAAAGATATCAATTCTTTAAGACAGCACTTAGAAGAAATATGCTCATGAACTCTCTGTTGGTGTTTTGTCTAGTCCTAGCAACTTTGTAACTTTTAAAATGTGTTTAAGATTTTGTTAACATGTATTTTTATGTTTGTATATGTTTAAACTGGACGTCTGTGAAAATGTTTTTTTAACTCACAGACCTTTCAGTATAAAATAAAAATGAAATTAAATAAATGGAATGCCCTGCCTGAGGAGGTCATAGCCTGTAGTATGGTGGGGGTTTTAAGAGGGTGGGACAGAGTGAGGGAGGGGTAATTAAGAGGAGTGGGAGGGAGGGTGGGGCAACTGCAAGTTGATGGGCTAGCTGAACAATTGAGCAGACTTGATAGCTCGTTAGGCCTGTTTCTGCTGGCATTTTCATGTGTTCGTATGTTTGTATGCTATTTCTGTCTTTTCTCCCCCCTTTCATATCTGTGGGTATAAAAATATATGTGAATCTTTATGTGAAAATGTCACTGATACTGTAAAACTGTTTAATTGCGCACTTTGTTAATTTCATGATGTCTCCTGCCCGCACTGATATGTGTTAAATTAAGATCGCAGTTTCCCCTCCCCTCAGTCCACTCAGTAAGTAACAGTTCATTTAAAAAACACTACTAGCCTGGCTCTCTAATCACTGGGAAATGATTAGGTTTGTTTTCTCATCTGTTTCTGATATGGTAAAATAAGATCCCTGCTTACCCTCAGTCCATTCAGTAAGTAACAGTTCATTTAAAACCACTACTGCCAGGTTCTCTAATCACTGATTAGGTTTGTTTTCTCATCTGTTTCTCATTTTGTCAATTAAGGTGAACACTTAAGAACAGGTTCACTGTGTTTGCCCTGTCTTTGAGCTGTGTAACAGTAGCTGCATTCGGTTCTGTTTGTTGCAATAATGTCTCTTTATTCCTGGCTACAGCGTCCAAAGCAGTTAAAAAGGGAACTGGCTATACTAAATGAAGTGACACCTGATCATTTAAGTGATTGTGCCAGGGTGTCACTTAAGGTAGCGGAAAGTGTTGTGCATGAACTTAAAATTGCCACCCCACCTGCAAAACGTAGATGCACGGAATACAACACATACGCAGCAGAAGTTCGTTTTGAAGTTTGACGTTATGCCGTTGTGCATGGTGTAATGAACGCTGTGCGATTTTATTCTGGCAAGTACTGCAAACCAATTAATGAGAGTACTGTTCGCAAATTTAAAAGGGATTACTATGACAAATTAAAGAATGAGCCTGATCCTTCAAGCATGTCACCCTCCCCTTCCCACAAAACCGAGGGGATGACCTACTCTCCTTCTGAAGGAGGTAGAGAATGAAGTTAAGTCCATTATCAAAAGTTTACGCTGTGAGGGTGCAGTGATCAATGCTAGAGTAGTTGTGGCTGTGGCAGTTGGGGTAGTGAAAGCTACAAACCCTCAATTGCTGGTTGAGTATGAGGGTCACTTGAGCTTCACCAGACAGTGGGCATGGCAGCTATTAAATCGACTTGGGTACCGTAAGAGGAAGGGGACCAAAGCGGGAAGGAAAGCCCCTACTGATTTCCCTGTATTAAAAAATGCCTTTTTTAGAGAGGATTTCAAATACCTCCATGCAGGAATTGATTCCAGCTGAACTAGTGATAAATATGGATGAAACGGGGGTTAATTTAATACCATGTGCCTCCTGGACAATGGAAGTGAGTGGATCGAAGCAGGTAGAGGTTACTGGCATAAACGATAAACGGCAAGTCACTATGACACTGGCAGTAACACTCACAGGGCATTATCTGCCACTGCAAGTCATTTATGCAGGCAAGACAAGAAACTGCCACCCAAATTTTGAGTTTCCGACTGATTGGCACATCACACATACTGAAAACCATTGGGCCAATGAAGCCACTATGATTCAATTCATAAACTGCATCCTAATACCCTATATCGCCAAGGTTAAAGAGATCAATCAGCTTCCTGACGAACAGCGAGCCATGCTAATTTTAGACCTTTATAGAGCCCACACAACTCGACCAGTGCTGGACAGGTTAGACAGAGGAATGTAAAATTATTCCTATATTTGTCTCGGCGTCCTGCACTGACCAACTACAACCCCTCGATGTAAGCGTAAATAAACTGTACAAAGATGAGCTGACATGTCTGTTCACTGAATGGTGTGCAACGCTCATCACAGACCAGCTTAACCAAGGAACCCCATCACCCAGCATCTCCGTGGACTTTAGGATGACTACGCTGAAAGTAAAACACTCACAGTGGCTCGTGACTGCATTTCAGAAATTGAGGGGGAGAAAGGAAGATGCTGTCCATGGATTCGACCAGGCTGGGATATCTCCAGCTCACGATGAATCCCTAAATATGGCAAGTAAACTATTTCACTGCTGGATATTGTTACTGTAAGGTAAAAAAACAAATTCTGATTGTTTTTATTTATTTTACAGCCAATGCTTCTTCTGCCTGCAACAATGTGAACTGATCCTGATCCTGCCATGATGTTGAACTGTGTTGTGTGCATTGGGGGTCGGTTGTCGAAGCTGTGAAGAACAACTGCGTGTTTGGAGATTTTAACAGCGCTAAAAAAATAAAGCAGTAAATTAACTAAACGATAAATAATTTTTGTTGTCTTATTTTGTTCACAGTATTGTTGATTCCACGAATATAGCAAGACTTAGTTGTCAGTATTAATTACCTGTTCTACAGTATTAGGGTCCCTTTGTTTAATAATGTATATAGTTTTACTGTTGAAATGATTGAAAAAAGCTATTGGGAACTCAAGGGGTTAACCTGAGATGTAGATTTTAAGACCTTTGCAGAATTGTCAACAAGAGGTCAGTTCTGGGTCACTATGTGCTTTTTGCTACACCATTTTTTTTAAATAATAATTTATTAATTTATATCATATAGACAAATAATACAAATTCCATCACGTGGGCAGAGATGGATTAGACATGTACAATTAAACCATATGCTATATAATTTAAGAGTTAGGGTAATATAATAAGCTGTACCATCTATTCATTTCATAACAACAATAAGTATTTATTTCCAGTACCGTCTGGGAAGCGGCTTTTAAACCAGAAAATCTTCTGATGACCATTGTTCTATATCTTTATTATATTATTTCCATACTGGATTAAAATTCAAGAAAAACCCATAATTAAAGAGTACCAAAAGAAATAATTGTCTCCATTCATATTTAGGGAAAGGAAAGCGTTCATCATCCAAATTCTAGTTTTTTTCAATATTAATCTTTTGACTGCTATAATATTGGCTTGAAGCAAAAGCTTCTCCTTTCCTACTAGCCCCTTAACATTATACATTTCAAGAATAACAAATTTAGGGTCATTCCAGTGGAAAAAATTAAATCCTATATTATTTAGTATTTTAAAAGTCTCCCCCCACCAGACCTTAGTAAGATCACAATTCCAGAATACATGTAACATGTCTGCTTTTGGTTTTTTACAATGCCAGCAAAAGCTTTCCTTTTGTAATTTCATTTCATATAATCTATAAGGTGAAAAATAAGCTCTGTTCAAGACTTTATATTGGATAGCTCTATCCCTGATTAATTTGTAATGGGAAATAGCACATAGTACTTTTTGCCACACCTGCAAGGATTAAAACTTACAAGAACATTCTGTAAACTTGCAAGAACATTCTGTGAGAAGCAAACTCTCTTAAAGAGTTCCCAGACAAAGACTTTTAAAACAGCAGCAATGCTTTTGCTAGAGATACAAGGAGAATGAGAGACTGAAACTTGGAACTAAGAGATACCCTAAGAAGATGGATTTAGTTTTCTCTGTATGAACTGTCTTTGTAAACAGTTATACTGAATAATTTTTTATTTTTATTTTGCCATTATTGAGAAAAACAAAACGTTATTTGCGAATTTGATACCAACTTCTGGTCTTCCTATGCTTCCTGACCTGTGCCTTGATGACACTACAGAAATTAGCAAAACTGAGCATTTTGTAAAAAGTCTAGAGACTGACAACATTATCAAAAATAAAGTACCAGAAAATAAAGAAACAGAGAAGAAGGGAGGAACAAAGTAGTAATGAAAGCAGTGACAAAAAAGAAATGACTAACAAGAGAGGCAGAACGGACTCTGGTAATTCTGGTGAGGAATGGTTGCAAGTTCAATACCATAGAAAACTCAAAAAGGGAAAGAGAGCAGTAGCAAATAGTAAGGAAATCCCACTAGTTAATAGATATTTCTGTGCTAGCCGAAGGAGAATCATCTGATCAGTCTCCAATAAACAGTACTGATGTTAATCCAGTTACACCAAAAGGCTCGACTCAAACACTAGTGATAGGTGATTCTATAAGGAAATGTGATACTACTATTTGTAATATGGACAAGTTAAACAGAACTATGTCTTGCCTTCCTGGAACAAAAATATGGGATATACATAAACATCTCCCTGACTTACTACACACTTCAAAGTCAAATAAGATAGCAGCAGTCCACGTTGGCATAAATAATATTGGACATGACCATTAAAAAGATATTTGTGATTAAATTATTGAATTAGGGAATGAAATAAAAATGAAAGATGTGATCCCCATAATCTCAGGTGTACTGTCACTTTATGGATGCTACCCTGAAAAAAATAACACTATAATTAGAATTAATGTAAGGCTACAAAACTGCTATAATAGGGAAGGTTTCATATTCATAAACTCTTGGGATACTTTTATATGAAAGCGACACCTATATGCAAAAGATGGTCTCCATCTGAGCTTGGCAGGTGCAGAAATAGTAGGAGTTCTATAATTATGCACTAGCAAAAACCCATTTATACTGAATTATGCCATAGGAGCGGTATGTGATAGATCATCTGAAACTACACCCAAAGGTCTAGAATACTGAAATGGCATCATCCAGTGTTTGATGAGTAATACCAGGAGCCTAAATAATTACAAACTGAACAAACTGGTCAGACTAATTGAAACAAGCTAAGACTTGGATTTAATATTTATAACAGAAATATAATTGAGCCAATGTGATAGCTGGGGGAAGGACCCAAATGGATATCAGGTATTTAGACTAGACCACAAACACAGGAAAGGTAGTGAAATAGCTGTATATGCTGTATATGCTTTAGATAAACTGACAAGAATTAATTTATCTGATAAGAGAAAGGCACCAGCACCTACCACTGAGATATAATGGCTAAAATTAGTAACACACACTGCTAAGAGTAGGCTGGCTGTATAGCCTAGAGCAGGGTTTCTCAAATGGTGAGGCCAGCCTCCCAGGGAGGTTCCAACCTGTTACAGGGGAGGCTCAAGCAAGCCTTAAAATGTACTATTTTTAAATGTCAGGTTTTGGATGCTTTGTGTGATAGGATGCAGCAAACTAAAGTGAATAATGGCATGCAAATTATATACAAAATGGGTGACCAGGAAAGTCGCACTCAACAAACACTTGTTTCCTGGTATGACATGAGGGAAAGCTGAATGGAGGAAGTACCGTTCTTGGAAACTATGCAAAACAAAATGCAAAATAATACAAATGAATAGGTACAAAGTAACAACTGACTCATTATACTGACTGCAGAAAAGCAAAAATACAAAGGCTAGGTTGAGATGTACTAGGAGCAAGAGCAGGACAAAGCAAAATGGTCCCTGAGAAGGTATTTAAAAACAAGGTAAAACTAACAAAGAAAGTAATCTGACTCATGGAGGTATTGCTACAAGGGGTACAGCAAATAGGGTCCAAAATTCAGAAGTGCGGATTGAGTATGCTGATATGGGGGGGGGGGGGTTATACAGATGGAGAATAATAAGTTTAATAAAATGAGAATAAACTCAACTACTCAAAGGAGTGTCACTGTATTCCTTGCATACTGTGCAAAGCACGATAATTGTTCTAACTATGGGGAGGCCCAAAATTATTTCTATATTGGGGGGGGGCTCACGATCTTTTGCAAGGCTTGGGGGATGCTCACTATGACAGTGTGTGAGAACCACTGGCCTAGAGGTTAAAGTAATATGCTGTGAATGAGCTTGGTACATCCAGCAAACAGATTCAAGTTTGATTCCCACAAGCTCCACTTGCATACTGTGTGACTCTAAGCAAGTCACTTAACTGCAAAGGAGTAGGTCATACTAGAAGCATTTCAGGACAGCTTCCTGGTGCAGTTGATATGTGAGAAGACCAGATTGGAGAGGACTCTAGACCTAGTACTATCAAATGGGAAGGCTGTAAGGGATCTGGGGGCGGAGGACCCTCTGGCTGGGACTCTGGGAGTGACCACCACTCTGTGTGGTTCACGTTCAATATGGGTAGGGAAACAGGGGGTACAGGAACCAGGGTGAATGATTTTAAGGGGGCAGACTTTAAAAGGATGGGGGAAATTTTGGGTAGGCATCTGGCGGGAATTCAGCTGAGCATGGATGCTAGTCAAAAATGGGATTTTATTAAAAGAGGGCTGGCAGAGGTTACTGGGACATGTACAAAGACACGGAGTAAGACAAGAAGGGCAAATAAGCCCAGCTGGTTGTCTCAGGAGGTCATGGAAGGGGTGAGGGCAAAGAGAAAAGCATTTCTGAGACACAAGAAATCGGGAGAGGAAGACGGCAAGGAAGAGTATATAAAGAAGTCCAGGGAGGTTACTAGGCTCACCACAGCAGCCAAGTCTTCAAGAAAGCTGAATGAATCCAAAAGTTGCTCTGCACTCTTGGTGCAATAATTTCCCGGAGAGTTGATGTCTTCAAAGAAAATTTATTGTTGCATAGTGCATACCATTCAAAACTGCTTACACAACAACTTCAATCTGCTGCCTCAAACACACTGAACAAACTCCCCGGTGTTTCAACCAGGGTGTGGGCTTCCTCAGGGGGTGATGATTGTTCAGTAATACTCTCCTTAAATAGCCAAATTAGATGGAGAACACCTGGTAACCCACTGATGTTCACTTTAATAAACTGCATTCACGTTTATATACATGGCTCTGGAGGGCTTAGAACCTGTGCCCTTATAATTTAACATTTCAACTTTTTTATTGTTCCAAATCATTTTAAAAATCAAATTATTAACAAAAGGGGGTAAAAAAAAAGGAAAATTAAGTGCTAGCTCAGCTTTTACATTGTTAGATAGTGCAGTCATAATTTCTGAATTTTAAGTTAAATTCTCACATATTTCATCAAGTGTGGCACCACTAACAATAGTTAGTTAGCAAAAGCAAATTCTAAACTTTTTTCAGTGATTCAATATCACATTTATAGAACAAAGAGGAAAAACTTAGAGCACTTTATATCTCATTCTTTTAGCTTCAAAATTGCTTCATATACATTTGTCATGTCCCCCTGTGTCTCAGTATCAGCTGGGAGATTGGTCTATGATTCAGATTTCTTTCTTTATCATAGTTCTTATTAAAGCGTTGTCATTTTCCAAATGTCCTTACTGTTCGTTGTTTTCTTAAAGTTCTGTAGGGTTCAAAGACAGAGGCAGTGATCACTCCCATTATTTCAAGGCAATTTTCTGTTACTGGGGGATCTACCTGTCCACTTTCAGATGCCACATAAAACTGTAAGGAAAGAAAGAGACAAATAAATAAAGGTCTGGTTCAACTTGTTTTGCATTATCTCTGTTTCTTTAGAAAAGGTTTTAAATCCCATTCAGAGTTCAATTTTTTGGGTTGAACATTATCTTATGTGAAAATCCAGAAACTTTCCCTCTGGAGAAGGGTGTTAAGTCTATCCCCTCTCCTTGAATTTCTTTCAACTCTTTCAATTGCCATGAATGTGATGCCATCAACCTTATCATTGTGCTTCTCAGAAAAGTGTTTTCCTACGGGTTTGTTAATAAGGCCAACTTTTATGTTTCTAAGGTGCTCCTGCACTCTTTGTTTTACTGACCTTGTGGTTCTCTCTACATATATGAGGTTGCATGGACACCAAATAGCACAGGTGCTATTGCAATTTAAAAAGTTCTTAATCTTCACAGTGTAACCACAACCATCCACTTCTAACATCTTTCTTTGATTGCAGTGTTCACAGACACTGCATCTTCCACATTTAAACGTACCTATTGGGGGTGGGGGTTATCATGTTCTGTGTATATCTTTGGGTGACTGATGTCTGCTGTGGACTAGCTTGTCCTTTATTGTTTCTGCTTTTGAAAAGGTGACTCTGGGATACCCTCCTAGTTCAACAGATAAAATGGGGTCATTCATGAAAAAGGGGCCAATATTTCCTGACTATTGCCCCTACTTTGCCAGCTTGAGTTCCAAACTGTGTCACAAAAGTGGCTGGTTGTTTTTCAGCTGAGCTGATTTGTCTTTCATTTTTCTGCCTATTCTTTGGTGTCAGTAGTGTACTCCTGTCCTCCCTGCCAGCCCTTTCCAAAGCCGAGTCAAGAAGGTCTATCTTGTAGCCCCTAAATAGGAACATCTGGTACATCTCTGCCTGACTTCTGAAATCTGCCTCTAGTGAACAATTTCTATGTAATCTTAAAAATTGTCCATATGGTATGGACTTAACCAGGGTTCGTGGGTGTGAGCTATCAGCCCATAGTACACTGTTGGTGGCTCTTACTTTCCTGAAATTCTTAGATTGTACTCTATTACTGCTGTCAATAAAAATCATCAAAACAAGAAAGTGGATTTCCACTGAGTTTGTTGTGTGTGTGAACTTCAGGTTTATTTTATTGCTGTCATTAAGCCACACCATGAATTTTGCCAGCTCTTCTTTGGGTCCTTCCCAGACACAAAGTATGTCATCAATCTAACGGTTCCACTTACTAATGTGTTTCAAAATAGAATTTTTGTAGACAAAATTTCTGCGTATTCCCAGGACCCAAAGAAGAGATTGGCATAGCTCAGAGCCATGGCTGCTCCCATGGCTTTTCCCTATAGTTGTAACAAGAATTCACGGCCATATTCAAAGAAGTTATTAGTCAAGACAAATTCAAGACTCTTCAAAATAAAGTCTGTGGGGACTTAACAAAAATTCTGAACATGCTGCCAGACTGTCAGTATGTTTAATGCTGGTATATAATGACTCTACATCAATACACAACCAGCTTTGTTGTTCCTCCTATTCAAAATCTTTATACTTATCTAAGATATCCATCGTGTCTCTTAGATAAGAGTCTACATCTGTAAGGCATGTTTTTGAGAAAAAGTCAATAAACTGATTAGGTTTGTCTGTGAGTGAATCTATTCCTGAAACAATTAATCGACTTGGTGGATTCTGCATTGATTTGTGAATTTTGGGCAGGGTGTAAAGTGTTGGTGTAACTGGTGTGTTGTTCTAAATAAATTTTAACTATTCCTCAGTGATGTGGCCCTGGCTTTTTCCTTGCTTTATCTACCCTTTTTCTGCACCCAGCTGACTGGCAGTGCACATAGATTTAGGAATGGATTGGTGCTTGAGCTAACTGACTCTGTGTAGCCACCAGAGCACAAGCAGCCTTTTAACCAAGAAGTGCATACTGTACCTGTCTAAAATGGTGTTTCCACTCATTTAGCCAGCACAAGAAGTTTTAGCAAAGGACTTACTGAGCAAACAGAATTAATTTTGGAATCATCTGTGGAAGGATGACGAATGAAGCAATGAGTGCTCAGAGTGACATGGACTCTGAGCCAGAAGTAATTGGTCTTGACATGCTGGAGGATCTGGCAACAAGGAAGTGCAGAGCAAAGGGTAAGCTCGGAGCACAAGGAAAGTCAACATGTGCACCTGAAGGTTCCGGTGAGAGAAAGGACTTGGACAACATAAAAGTGACATTCGACAGGTAAGAAAAGCTAAGCATTTCTGAATTGAACACTACTTGTAAGATAACCATATTTGAGACTTACTTGGAGAGAAAGCAGGCACTGTGTGGTCTAAGATTAAATAACACGCCATCCTAGGGGTTCAAAAATTTCAAAAGGCACTCTGAATGGGAAAAGGCAGCAGCTTTATGTTCACAAACATTCATTGAACTGACAGTAGCTGAGGATGGGGAAAAGTATGAGGAGGTGAGGAAAGAGCTCTGCACAGTCCAACAGGAGCTAAATAAATTTAAAAGCCATACTGAATTTAAAAGTCTATCAGAGTATATTAAAAAGAAATTAGAAAAATATGAACAAGAATGGATCAAGAAAAAACAGACCAAACTGGAAAGGGATGTAAATCATTATAAACTTGGGAATATTTTTTCCTGGCCACTGAGATCTCAGTCTTATAGGAGAGAGAGGTCGAGATTACAAAAAAGAGTAAATTTTGAACAGGAACAGGAAAAAGAACAAAGTCCTACTCCTGGAAGCAGCAAAGACCCTTTAGGACAGGCAAAACAAGGGCAAAGCAGCAAGAAAAATCATTCAAAAAAGGAATACAAGGAGGGGCAGAAAAGGCAGGCCAAACCAATAACTAAGAAGTAGCAGCAAAAAGAATTAAAAGTTATAAACCTGTCAAAAGTCACTTTAATGGACTCTCAGGTAAAAATCCTTCAAAAAGGCATGAACTTTGCACCCACAAGGGACTCTGATAGATTTAGAACTCATGTTGGTTTATTTAAACTGTTTGGAAAAAAATCCGACTAAGGGAATATCACAATAAACATGCCCTTGCAGAAATGAGGAGGGGCATTGAATGTGACAAATGGAGTGGGGGAGGAAATTCAGAATGTTGATTTAGAGATGGTCAGTTTGTTAACTGAATTAAGTGATGAAAACATTGATATAAAAGAAGAAATGTCTAATGAAATGAATATGAATTTGGAAATCTTAGAAAGTTTACCGGAGGAAGGCAGGGAATGTGGTGAGAAAAATGACTAATGATTATGGTGAAGAACTAGCAGATGAGTTTAGAAGTTTAAGGAAAAAACAATTTAAGTGACAGTCCCTCTTCTGACCAAACACAAGTAACAACCTAATTAGGAGCTTTGAATCTGCGGTGCTCAGAGAAGTGGATAACATGTTAAAGGGACATTATAGTAACTGGGACAATTTAAACAGCTCAGGAAGGAAAGCATTAAAGGAACTAGGTGAATTACTAGTTATTATCAAACAGGCAGATATTGGAGGGAACATAGTGGCGATGGACTTGGAGAACTATGAAAAAAATGTGAGAGAAATGCTGGGGGACATCAGCAAATAGAAGAAACTATCTAAGAATCTCACAGATGAGTCTAAAAAAGAACTGCTGAACTTATTAAAGCAAGGAAAAAGCCAGGACCATATCACTGAGGAAGAGTTAAAGATTATTTGCAACAACACACCAGTTACACCAGCACTTTACACCCTGCCCAAAATTCACAAATCAATGCAGAATCCACCAGAACGACCGTTTGTTTTGGAAATAGATTCACTCACAGACAAACTTAATCAGTTTATTGACTTTTTCTTAAAAACATGCCTTACAGATGTAGACTCTTATGTAAGAGACACCATGAATGTCTTAGGTAAGTATAAAGATGTTGAATGGAAGGAACAATAAAGCTGGTTGTGTACTGACATAGAATCATTATACACCAGCATTAAACATAATGACAGTCTGGCAGCATGTTCAGAATTTTCGAACAAGAACCCGAAAAAAATCATAATTCCCCATTGACTTTATTTTGAAGGCCCTTGAATTTGTCCTGACTCTTAACTTCTTTGAATTTGACAGTGAATTATTTTTACAACTATAGGGAACAGCCATGGGTAGCGTCCATGGCTCTGAGCTATGGCAGTCTCTTCCTTGGCTCCTTGGTATACGCAGAAATTTTGTCTACAAAAATTCCATTTTGGAAACACTTCAAAATGTGGAACCTTTAGATTGATGACAAACTTTGTGTCTGGGAAGGGCCCAAGGAAGAGCTGGAAAAATTCATGATGTGGTTTAAGGACAGCAATAAAATTAACTTGAAGTTCACACACAGCAAACCCAATGGAAATCAACTTTCAGGATTTGCCACTATTTATTGACAGCAGTAATAGAGTACAATCCAAGAATTTCAGGAAAGTAAGAGCCACCAACAGTGTACTACGGGCTGATAGCTCACACCCACGAAGCCTGGTTAAGTCCATACCATACAGACAATTTTTAAGATTACATAGAAATTGTTCACTAGAGGCAGATTTCAGAAGTCAGGTATCAGAGATGTACCAGAGGTTCCTATTTAGGGGTTACAAGATATATCTTCTTGACTCAGCTTTGGAAAGGCTGGCGGGGAGGACAGGAGTACACTACTGACACCAAAGAATAGGCAAAAAAATGAAAGACAGATCAGCTTGGCTGAAAACAACCCGTCACTTTTGTGACACAATTTGGAAATCAAGCTGGCAAAGTAGGGGCAATAGTCAGGAAGTATTGGCCCATTTTAATGAAAGACCCCATTTTACTAGTTGAACTGGGAGGGTATCCCAGAATCACCTTTTCAAAAGCAGAAACAATAAAAGACAAGCTAGTCCACAGTAGTTATCAGTCACCCAAAGATACACACATAATGTGGTTACCCCAACCCCCAATAGGTATGTTTAAATGTAGAAGATGCAGTGTGTGTGAACACCGCAATTGAGGAAGGATGTTACAAGTGGATGGTTGTGGTTACAATGCGAAGATTAACAACTTTTTAAATTGCAATAGCACCTACGCTGTTTGGTGTCCATGCAACCTCATGTATGTAAAGAGAACCACAAGGTCAGTAAAACAAAGAGTGCAGGAGCACCTTAGAAACATAAAAGCTGGCCTTGTTAACAAACCTGTAGGAAAACACTTTTCTGAGAAACGTAATAATAAGGCTAATGGCATCAAATTCATGGCTATTGAAAGAGTTGAAAGAAATTCCAGGGAAGGGGATAGACTTAACACCCTTCTACAGAGGGAAAGGTTTTGGATTTTCACATCATATACTGTTCATCCAAAAGGTTTGAAATCTGAATGGGTTTTAAAACATTTTCTAAAGAAACAGAGATAATTTAAAACAAGTTGAACCAAACCTTTATTTATTTGTCTCTTTAATTCCTTGTAGTTCTATGTGGCATCTGAAAGTGGACCAGTAGATTCCCCAGTAACAGAAAATTGCTTTGAAAGAATGGGAGTGATCACTGCCTCTGCCTTTGAACCCTTCAGAACTTTAAGAAAACAACTAACAGTAAGGACATTTGGAAAATGACAATGCTTTAATAAGAACTACGATAAAGAAAGAAATTTGAATCATAGACCAATCTCCCACCTCATATTGAGACACAGGGGAACATGACAAATCTATATGAAGCAATTTTGAAGCTAAAATAATGAGCTATAAAGAGCTCCAAATGGTTCCTTATTGTGCTATAAATGTGATATTGAATCACTGAAAAAAGTTTAGAATTTGCTTTTGCTCATTAGCTATTGTTAGATACCACACTTGATGAAATATATGAGAATTTAACTTAAAATTCAGAAATTAAGAATGTACTAACAATGTAAAAACTGAGCTAGCACTTAATTTTCCTTGCTTTTTGCTCTTTTTGTTAATAATTTGATATTTAAAATTATAAAAAAGTTGAAATGTTAAATTATAAGGGCACCAGTTCTAAGCCCTCCAGAGCCACTTATATAAATGTGAATGCAATTTATTAAAATGAACGCCGGGGGTTACCAGGTGTTCTGCATCTAATTTGGCTATTTGAGAAGGTATTACTGAACAATTATCACCCCCTGAGGAAGACCTCACTCTGGTTGAAGCACTGGGGAGTTTGTTCAATGTGTTGGAGAAACCAGATTGAAGTTGTTGTGTAAGCTGTTTTGAATGGTATGCAGTGTGCAACAATAAATTTTCTTTGAAGACATCGACTCTCCAGGTAATTATTGGGCCAAGAGTGCAGAGTAACTTTTGGATTTATGTAATGGTGAGGGCTAGCTATCCTTTCTCTGCACCCAGCTGACTGGCAGTGAACATATATTTGGGAGTGGATTGGTTCAAGAGAGCTGAGACTGGCACAGGGTATTAAGGAAGGAGAAAGGGGCTTCTTAAGATACATTAGTGATAGAAGGAAAAACAAAGGCCAGATTGTGAGGATTAGGAAGGACAGAGGGTGGGTGGAGAAGGGGAAGAATCAGGCAGAGGCATTAAATTAATACTTCTATTCGCATTAAATTAATACTTCTATTCTGTGTTCACAAAAGAGAAAAGGGAGCAGATACCTCATGGGGTGGGTGGAGTGGGCAGTGGGGGTGACTGATATAGGGATTACAGAGTACAGGGTTCTGGAAGGATTAAGGGCACAAGGGGAGGACATGGCACTGGGACCAAACAGCATTCACACTAGGGTACTTAAGGAGATAGTGGTGATTCTGGCAGTACCACTGGCTGACCTGTTCAATACCTCCCTGGACACAGGATGTGTAACACAGGACTGGAGAATGGCCCATGTGGTGCCTATTTACAAAAATGGACCTAGGCATGAACCAGGCAACTACAGACCAGTAAGCCTCACATCAATTGTGGGTAAGCTCATGGAGATGATCCTAAAAAGAGAGGCTGGTGATCTTTTTGGAGGACAATGGTCTCCAGGATGGTCAACAGCACTGGTTTATCTCAGGCAGATCCTGCCAGACAAACCTAATTGAGTACTATGACTGGGTGACCAGGGAACTGGACAAGGGCCATGAGGCAGATATCCTGTATTTAGAAGTCAGCAAGACCTTTGATTCCATGCTGCATGGGTGTCTGGGGGGGAAGCTGGAATATATAGGGGTGGGAACAAAGATGGTCAAATGGATAATCAACTGGCTGACTGGAAGACAGCAAAGGGTGGTAGTGGGGGGGGGACTCATCATCAAGGGAGCAGATGAATGGGGTGCCACAGATATCGGTACTGGGACCTGTGCTGTTTGGGAGTGGAGGGTGGGCAGTTGCAAGTTGAGGGGCTAGCTGCAAAATTGAACAAACTCAATAGACCATGAGGCCTGTTTCTGCTGGTGTTTTCGTATGTTTATAACTTCCCCAGTGCTCCCAGGTCGCCCCTGAAAACAGACACTTGTGCCTAGTGGGCCTTATCTGGCTATCAAAGAATAAATAAAAAAAGGAGAGCAGAATCATAAGTATCTGCTATAGACCACCCTATGCAGCCCCCACTTGTAAATGACAGCATTAATAAAGTGTTAGAAAAAGCCACCAAACTGGGAGGTGTTGGGCCCAATATTCAAAAATTGCCCATAAGGCCAGCCAGGTGGTGCTGAGGGTTGAGGCGCTGGATACCACACCTCATGCCACGCCAGCGGCCTGGGTTTGGGAATGAGCCCGGGCCATCGGGGGTCGGCAGGGAAGGGAGAGGATTGAGCATCTGAAGGACAGCTCTCCTCTCCTGGGAGGGGGTGGTCTGTGCTCAGTGCTTGACTGGCCTCTGGCAGAAATCGGAGGCACAGCAAGCACAGAGCTGACGTCTAGGGAATGGGGAGTGGCGAAGTTGGCAGTGATGGCATCTAGGTACGTGTCACTCTTCCATGAACAAGAAGAAATCACTCTGCAGGCTCCAGGAAGATGGAGCACTGAAGCAGACCCCTAACTGCTGCCACCTGCCTTGTCCTGTGGTCCCCGAGGAAACCAAAATTGTTCAGGGTGTAAGCCCATCCCACCTCGTCCCCACCAGGGGGGAAGAACTGTGGCTCCATGGGGGTAGACCGGAGGAATTAGTTAGGGTGGCTAAAGTGGGGACAGACTTCATGTGTGCTCCCGATGATGTGGAGCCTGCAGAGATGGGGGTGGATAAATAGAGATTTAAAAAAATAATAATTGCCCATGGGCAAAGTTTGCACTGCCCGGCTGATTGCAACACTTCTATATCGGGTGTAAATGCAAGTGTACAAAGCCCAGCACAGAGCTTAGTGCAAAGATTGCCCAGAAATTTATATAGCACTGGAGAGAGCAAATGGGTGGTGCAGACTGCCACAGCAGCCCAGCACACAGCGGGAGAATACCGGGAACCCTGATATGGTGCAGGTGACAGCACATTAAATGTCCGACTGCACAGAACACAGGGGATTGGAGATGGAAGGCAGTGATGCCCACATGGACACAGTAATGAACCAGTCACAGACAGTGGTGCCCTGGTGAGCATTGCATGATGGCAGTAACCTGAATGACAGGGACTGGCCCGCTGACAATGGACAGGAACAACCATAACGTGTGTTGTTCCGAACAAGTGATGTGCAGGGTGACAACTGTGGGACTCACTGTGACAGCCAAAATGCGAGCATGTCTGCTAAAACTGGAGCACTGTGGAGAGGGAAGCACAGGCACAGACACCTGCCAGAACCTTAGGGGAGATCCTGTGCTGAGGACCAGCAGGGATCCATCCCCCAAGGTGGGGGGAGAGGGCACCAAGGGCAACCCAGCAACACAAAAGCATAGGACAACACTGCGCAAGAGAAAAAGCAGTACACAAGGGTAACATGAACAAGGAATCTTTACTATATACAAGTGTAAATATCAAAAATGTCACATACACAAAATTAAGAAAACAACAATCATAAAAAACAAACAACTATGTACAGGACTGGGAACAAGGATAAAGGAAAAGGGGAGCACAGGGAAAAAAGGGGAAGGGAGGTGAAATGGGCTGCATATGGGAAGGGGAATGGGTTAGGGTGCAGCAGGAGGTCGTGGCTGGCTAGGATGAGTGATTGTTCAGTCCAGGGCATCAGCAATGTGCAGTATGGTCACATCTAGTGACTGCTGCCTCTCCAGCATGGTCCACTGCTGCCAGACCAATCTCGGTAGAAGATCATCCCTGCCTTCCAAAACGTCTGGCCACTGGGCAGAAGCTGGTGTCTGACATGCACCTGTGTGGAGAGGGAAGATGCTGTATAAGTGTTGTGAGCAGATACTGTAGACTATGTGGGATGAAGCAGTACACATAGCCAGCCCTCCCACCCCCGCAGCACAGCCACCAACATGGCAAGCATGGGAAACAGGTGGCACGGTTGCCCTAGAGACAATAAACACAACTGCACATCCACTCAAGCAGACAGGATCAGTTGGCACACACATACCACAATGCAGCACAGGGGTCACAGGCCAGGATGGTGTCCCTGAACACAGAGCAAAGGCCCGGGATGCCACTCAGGATGAGTGGGACAGACAGCGGGGTCTGATGTGTTGGTGGCGGGTGCAGAAAAGCCAAACCACAGCAGCATAACACGATGGCACCGAGTCCAGGAGGTCTGTATGTTAATGAGGGCATCCCCACATGCCCACCACATGTGGACGTTGGTGCAGAAGGACATCACATGCCTGGGGGCAGTGCACACCCCTAGCCACAGTGGCACCTAGTCACACACATTCTAGAATGGCCACAACAGTGTGTTCTGTGGGAAGTGCCATTGCCCCCATAGCAGGCACCCATATTGGACGCATACACCAACAGTTGAATGGCACCAGTCACCAGAATGTGCCAGCAGGACAGCCAACTGACACAGCCAACTAGAGTCTGTGGTTGTAGATGGCATTGTAGGTGCAGGATATGTGTACCATGCCCACCAAGCCGGCAATGCTGCAGTGTGATGCTGCATCGTACAGTAGACAGGCACACCCAGGCTCATACAGCATATGAGAATAAGACCATGTGGTCAGTGCCAGGGGGTCTCTGGTGGTCTTAGTTGTGTGCCACTGAGGGTGTGTGTGCCAAGACATAGTACTGCAGTGCACCAGTGGGTCTGACTGACTGGAACCGCACTCTGTGTGGCTGGTGTCATGAGATGGCAGTCCTGGACAGCTGCTGTATCTCTCCCATGGCTCAAGGACAACCACCTCCAGCTCCAAAGGGCAGGCAACTATACCTTAGGAGCATGGGACCCCAAGAAAGGGTGGTTGGTGGGTGCACCACAGCAGTCAATGTCCTGCAATAACAGAAAGTTGGACATAAGCAGCTATAAACAAGCACAGTATGAGGAACAGATGTACATGGGGAGCATTGTTTTCAGCTGTGTGGGCCATGGAGCTGTACCACCAGCTGTGCAAATGCACTGCATACTGACAGAGCAAGGGATATATATGTATGGATGCAGAGGTGGTGATGTTGGCAGTACCCTGTGCCTGAGTAGTACATCATCCTGGTGAGTCAAGCATGCACAGCACAAGGATACACTGGGTGGGCTTCAGTGTGTGCCCCCGCATCAGGGATGACAGCCCAAAACCTAGGACAGAGATGTCCCCATGACCCCTATCATGCCTTCAATGACACAGCAGACACCTTGCCAAGGAAGGAGCCCAAGGGGGGGGCACCTGAATGATGAACCATCCAGAGGCCAATGTGGCCGTACAAATTGAAGCACTCAGGAAGAATCCTGAACCCTTTTTCCCCCCGGACCTCTCAGCAGCCCAACATGTTGATACTGAACTCAAAGAAGTGTTCAGATTCCTTGACAAGAATACCGAAGAGAAACTTCCAACACACAACCCCTATCGGAGGCGTGAAGGTAAGTTACACTTGTCACCAGATGACAAGCTCATCTGGTACCAACCAGATGATTCCACCACCAAGTTGTGGGTGATCCCCAGACACCGCAGGCCTGAGTTCCTGCACCAAGTGCATGACACACCCACTGGTGGACACCAGGGAGTGGAAAACACCCTCCAAAGGCTTAAGACCACCACCTGGTAGCCTGGTGTCACCAAAGATATTAAACAGTACATAGACAATTGTCTCATCTGTGTGCAAAACAACCCCATCCCTACCTAGTGAAATGCCAAACTCTTACCACAACGACACTCTGACCCTTGGCATGCCATACAGCTTGATTTTATTGGCCCTCTGACCAACACCAGCAGAAATAACAAGCATGCTCTTGTGGTAACTGATCTCTTCTCTAAGTGGATTGAAGCTTTCCCCACTAAGACATGCACTGCTAAGACCACTGCCAAAATCCTGGTGGAACAGAATTTCTCCAGGTGGGGCCTACCTCTCAAGGTAGACTCTGACAAAGGAACTAGTTTTACAGGTGAGTTGATGAAAGAATCCCTTGAACTCCTTGGAGTTCAACAGAAGTTCCACATAACTTACCACCCCCAATCCTCAGGTCAAGTAGAAAGAGCCAGCAGATGGATTAAGCAAATGCTTTTCAAATTCATTGAGGACAATCCCAAGACCTGGGATTCCCTACTGCCGTTACTCTTTATGGCAATTATGGGTACACCCTCAGCCCCTACCCAGCTCACACCCTTTGAGGTGATGACTGGAAGAAGGATGAGATTACCTGAACACCTGTTGTTTGTACCCCCACTGCACAGACAGTGTGTCTGTAGACCAATATGTGGAAAAACTCAGAACAGACCTTATACACACACACTTGTATGCTGCCAACTGCATGGGCAAGGCCCAGCAACAATCCAAAATACAGTTTGACAAACATGCACAAGAAGTGGATTGGCAGGTTGGAGATCAGGTAATGGTGCTCCGATTTGCACATCCCACCCATTCCTTCTCCAACAAGTGGGAAGGCCTATACCCTATCATCAACAAGCTCAGTCCAGCAGTCTATCAGGTTAGACTCCTGCATAACAATAAGTTGACTGACAAATGGTTACATGCAAACCAGCTGAAACTGTATAAAGGAGCTTAATTACTTTTCCTCACCCCATTGGGTGGAATAGTACTAACTTAATAATGTTTGATTTTGCTTTTCAGATACACTGACAAGATGGCTATCTTGTTCCATTATCTCCTCATCTCAGGAGTTATCCCCTGCATCCAAGGCACTGTACCGAACCTCCTACCACACCTCGATCCTCCAGCATCTCCTTCAGAGGGAGTTTCCATCAATATACTCGATAGTCTGATTACTGTCCAGGAAGGTTCTGATGCTTACCTCACTGCCTCGGTTGTTGCTCCTGACAAATCTACCCTTCAAATTGAGTGGCAAACCACATCGCAAGGACAAATTCTCCCTGTGGCCAAACTCTCCAAAGGAACTTTCCAGGGTTGGCCCAATGCTAAAGTATCCCCAAATGGTTCTCTGTCCTTGTTACAAACTACAGTAAGACATTCTGGTTTGTACAACATTACTGCCTTAATTGATCCTTCGTACTGTAATTCTTTGTCTAAGGATTCTGCTCGAAAATTTTGTGCTGTACACCACATGCTTCTGCAGCCATGTATCTCTCTGTGTTACCACCCACTGATAAACAGCTTTTGGAATGCCCAAAGCATACCCCTGGTCCCCGTAGTGGTCTAACAGCCACTACCCTCCAAGGTTCATTGATTAATAACTTACAGTTTATGCATATACCTGTTTTGTTTAATCTTATGTATTGGAATATGAAAGAATTTGGTATGTGTCATAATACCAATACTTCAGCATTTTATAGTTCATTATTGCTTGATAGTTTAGCTGCATTTCAGATTTGTACTCAAAACCCTATTGCCGGGGTCCATTCTACTGAACATAGAGGCAACTTCAGGAGAAAACCAACTCCTGATGATCAAACTCATAAACATAAGACACATGAAGTTGACAGTTCTGATGTCACAGGTGCAACAGGTACTGTCACAGGCATTTTTGGTATGGCTATGTCTATTTGGAAGAAAGCAGACATTGCTGCTTTCAAATCTCATTCTGCCAAATTTTCCACTGGTCTGGTTAACAA
Organism: Neoceratodus forsteri; assembly: GCA_016271365.2. NCBI lineage: Eukaryota > Metazoa > Chordata > Ceratodontiformes > Ceratodontidae > Neoceratodus > Neoceratodus forsteri. The sequence goes on along the minus strand of CM028135.1, from coordinate 957,962,967 downwards.
TATACTGCCCCCATTATTGCATGGTGTAGATGGCCTTAGTCAGGAAGAAATATACACTGTATACAACATGCACGACATTGCTAAGGCATTCACTGATTCAAAAGACAAGATCAATGCACTCATACAACAAAACAACAAAGAAGCAGATAAACAATATATTGCTAGAGAAATCCTCTGCTCTGCCTACGGCTCATACATCATCACTACCATCAACAATCTCTTCCATGATCTAGAATCTGGAAGGATCCCTGATATCATACATGACAAATGCATTTCCAAATGGTATTGTCCACAATGTAAAACCCCTGGCTGTATTGCTATGTGTATGCAACAAACTTTAACCATTCCTCTCTCCACAGCTAGGAACTTGGGGTTTGTGACCAGACACCCTAACACTGGTCCTTGTTTCGCTACTAAGAAATGTTCCATAACAGATACTATGTTAGTTTCCTTCACTGTTTCTTTACCACGTTTTGATCCCACTACAGCCTTGTTCGACAAGCTTGTGCTGGTACACTCTATTGGGCATTTGGCTGAAGACATCTACAGAGAATGCCTGGATCTACCGCCTCTACTGGTTTTCCATCCTTTCCTGGACACCTGGGTGGCTCTGCACACGGACTGCTGTGCGAAGAAGCAATACATTTACTTGTGCCGATGTGATGTATTTGATGTTATTCAACCCGTTTGTGGTTATTCTCCAGATAGTATTGATTGGACTTTCACCAAGGATAATGATATCACCAGGAATGGCACAGATTCCTTGGATTTGACTTTGGCTCCAGATCAGCTCTACCAATCATATCATGAGGAGATTCATCACCTGTCAACACGGATCTCGAAGATGGCCTACACCTGCCCTGTCCATTGCAAAAGTGGAGACTCCCTACTGTTTGCTCTCAGTATAATTCTGATGGGGAGTATTGTGTGGTAACCAACTTTAAAAGCTATACTTATGGATCTGTGACATGTGCTATTGATAACCCCAATTTTTGTTTTGTCCCCCACCAGAAGACTGTAATTGGACACACTGTCATAACCCCCATCCCCCTCATCGATGCAGACATCATTGATGGTAACCCCGATTATCTGCTCACACTATCTGAATACTTATCATATTTTAATGTACACATAGACCCACTTACACTTACATTAAAAACACTTTCAGACAGGAAAGACACACCCCTCATCCACATCAGCAATAATATGACCAAGGCCAACGAAGCTATCATCTCATTGATTAATGATGGTGACATGAATGACGCATTGACTAACACCTGGTTAGAAATTACTTTTAAAGGTTTTGTTATTATACAAGCATTTTTGGCCTTTATTTTGATTATTATGCTATGCTGCCTACGGCACACGCTGCGTCAACACCGTGAGCAGCTCGAGTTCCTTTACAAAGCTTGTGCATCAGGTTTGTAAACGACCACTGCTCTCTGGCTTTTCCCTAGATTTACCTGTGTTGCCCTTGGAGGCAACAAGGGGGGAATGCTACACGAGGTCTTTGCACCCTAATTGGTACCCTCAGAGGTACACCGTAGACAGCTAGTGCTTAAGTATATGTTATACTAACATATAGGGCTAAGGGCATCTACCATACAAGAGTAGATGTCAGGGTATGTATGCATATTGTTGTAATAGGCAATACAAAAAGACACAGGCAGAAGGGGATAGGGAGAAGTACCAGGAGAAGCAAAGGGAGGCAGGGAGGTCAGTAAGGGAAGCCAAAGCTCAGACAAAAGAACACATTGCAAAATCAGTGGGTAGAGGGGACAAAACCTTTTACAGGTACATAAGTGAAAAAAGAAAGACAAAGGGAGGATAGTGAGACTGAAGGGGGAGGATGGGGGCCGCGTGGAGGATGACAACAGTAAAGCTGACATATTGAACAGGTATTTCTGCTCAGTCTTTACTGAGGAAGAGGAGGGTAATGGGTCTGTAGGGAGTACAAGGGGTGAGAATGGTGCAGAAATGGACACAAGTCCCTTTACACGAGAAAGGGTCCTGAAGGAACTGGAAGTAATAAGAGTTGATAAAGCAATGGGGCCAGATGGGGTGCACCCCAGGGTCCTTAAAGAACTAAGAGAGGTGGTGGCTGAACCTCTGGCTATCCTGTTTAGCCGATCACTGGAAACAGGGGAGGTACCCAAAGACTGGAGGACAGCAGATGTAGTCCCCTTATACAAAAGTGGGAACAAAGAGGAAGCAGGGAACGACAGACCAGTCAGCCTCACCTCGGTAGTGGGAAGATCATGGAAGCACTACTGAAGGAAAGATTGGTGGAACATCTGGTTGTCAATGGACTACAGGACCCAAGGCAGCATGGTTTCACCAGGTCATGTCAGACCAACCTCGTTGAATTTTTTGACTGGGTGACTAGGGAGGTGGATCAGGGAGGGCAGTGGACATGGCCTATCTGGACTCAGCAAGGCCTTTGACACTGTGCCACATAGACGACTATTACACAAACTGGGGAATATGGGTGTGGGCAGGACAGTAGTGTGGTGGGTAGGTAACTGGCTGGGTGGCAGGACACAGAGGTGGTAGTAAATGGCTGTCACTCCACAGAGGAAGAGTGACCAGTGGGGTACCACAGGGATCAGTGCTGGGACCATTCCTATTCAACATCTTCATCAGTGACATGGCGCAGGACCTAGAAGGCAGAATTTCACTGTTGCTGATGACACAAAGCTCTGTAACAGAGTAGACACACCAAAGCGTGTAGACAGAATGAGAAGTGACCTGCAGAAACTTGAAGAATGGTCAGGGTTTGGCAGTTGAAATTCAATGCAAAGAAGTGCAAGATAATGCATATGGGGCACAAAACCTGGCACAATATATCAGTTGGGGGTGAGGATATAGCATGCACCAAGCAGGAAAGGGTTCTTGGGGTTATCATCTCTGATGACCCTCAAGGTAGGGAAACAGTGTGACAAGGCAGCAGGTAAAGCAAATGGGATGCTGGGATGTATAGGCAGGGCATCACCAGCAGGAAAAGGGAGGTCATAATTCCGCTATACAAGACACTAGTGAGGCCCCACCTGGAGTACAGTGTACAGTTCTGGAGACAATACCTACGTAGGACATAGACAGGGGTAGAGAAGGGCAACAAAGATGGTGCATGGATTGTATCACAAGTCCTATGAAGACAGGTTGAAGGAACTGAACATGTACTCCCTGGAGGAGAGGAGGGAGAGAGGGGATATGATAAAGACATACAAGTATCTTACAGGGAGGAACAGGGTGCAGGAAAACACTATTTTTAAGCGAAAAAGATGTTCCAGGACTAGAGGGCATGGGATGAAGTTGGAGGGAGGATGATTCAGAGGAAACATGAACAAGAATTTCTTCACAGAACAGGTGGTGGACAAGTGGAACACCCTGCCAGAGGAAGTGGTGGGGGCTGAAACAATCACGGGATTCAAGAATGCATGGGATAGACATAAAGGAATTCTGGAGGTCAGGGGTAAGGGGCAACAGACTTCTAGGAAAACAAACTGAACTTACAAGCTCAAATGGGCAGACTGGGTGGGCCATAGGCCCTTATCTGCCGACACTGTCTATGTATGTATCTATGTATCTATGTAATACACTTTGCTTGCTAATACATATATTCTTCTATGTATTTTCTGTGTATTTCTTACTTGTAAGATGCCAAGGCACCTGTATCCTTGGAATAATTATGATATGAAACAAGGGCAGCTTAGGTAACAGATAACAACTTCTGCCAAGTCTTTACCCTTCCTGCAATAGATTATCCCCTACTTTAAGGATAGTGTTATCTATGAAGTACTCCTGCAGCATAGCAGTTAATTATTTTTCTTTGTACCTTGCTGGTCAGATGTCAGCTTCACCTCAGTAGGCTGGCCAATATACAGAAAAGCATAAGGATGAAAAACAGAGTTCTCTTTGCCGTGAGAAATCCAAGTTCTTTTTTCAGGTCAGCCTGGCCCTTTTTAGCAACCCATCCATCAGTTCCTGACTGTTATTTTGTTCTTCCATGAGTAATGTGTCTTTTTCTGGTGCTGTAGTGTCCTGCCTCTCACCAGCATGTTCAGATAAAATACATGTTTATTATTTGGTGCCTGATCTTTCACAGAGAAAAAGTCCCAGTTTGCTCTTGAAATGTGGCCAAGCAATGATGCCAGCACATAGTGTTCCATTTCAAACAAAGAATTCAGTTTCACATCATTTACTAATGTGTTCTGTAGGCCCAGAATGAGTTACACGCCATCACTGCTGTCCTTCTCCTCTTAAAACTCAGTTGATATGTGTCCTAGAGCAATGTTCCCAAAATGCATGTGGGTTAGAATTTCACTTAAGCATTCCATTTCAGAACCGACGTCCCGTGCGACCAAATCAAATGGAAGAATGGTAACCAAGTTATTAATGAGCTATCAGTTGCTGCCTGAAGGTTTAACATCAGCACCTAAAATTATATGTCATCAGATAATCAAGATCATCCACCTGCTAATCAAGGAACTGTACCAACTTATATTAGGTAGAATTCCATCAAGTTACTACATCCTATTTCAGGTTATGTTACGGTAGTTCATTTCATTTTTATTAAGGTTAGACAACTGAGGAAAAAAACTAATTTAAAATGGTAACCTGGAATCTCAGTACGAAACAGTTTACATTGCACATAGGTTTCACATATAAACAAACCAAACCAAATGTGATACAATAAATTATCAATATTTTCAGTGTGCATGTTATCTATTTTTTTTATTTATTTTTTTTTTTGCACAGCAGTCTTTGAATAGGCTTGCTGTCTTATCCAAAAACCATTGCTTAACAACATGTAATGATGGAAATTTTGTATTCAGCGGTCGAAATTAAGAAGGTAAGCTGTTCCAATATGAAGGAACCAGATGACTGAAGAAATATGTTGATTTCTTTAATCTTGTCTTTGGAACAACTAATCCACAGTCAGCAGATTTCCTAAATGAGAAATTTATTTTCCTAACCTGCTGTTTTTCAGTCAAATAAGTGGGGATTTTACCTAAGACACTTTTTATATGCTAGTATGAATTTTCGAAGTTGATGTCTCTCAGACAGGAACATCCATCCTAGTCTCTTATACATTTGGCAGCGGTGTGTATTTTTGGGACATTGTTAAATCAACCTTGCCATACAGTTGTGCAAAACATCCAGTCTGTGTAATTTGTCATTATTTGAATAATCATATAGGATGTCCCCATAGTCCAATAATGGAAATACCTGAGATTCAACAACCTTTTTAATTGTTTTCCTGTCCAAGCAATTTTTATTTCTGTATAGTTTTCCAACCCTTTTCTCAATAAGTTTAATAAGGTTATCCACATGAACATTGCCCGAGCCCGAGGAGTCCATCCAGTAGCCCAGGTATTTATAAGATGTCACATATTCCAACCTATCTCCCTTTGTATCAATAATATTCAGTTCAGAACAATTTTTTAGTTTAGCATTTGTACCAAAGACCGTATATTTTGCTTTTCCTATGTTTACCTTAAGCCTAAATGTAAAAAATCTTGTAAGTCATTAAAGCTTATCTGTAGTTTAGTTTGAACCTCAATCAAGGCTGGAGCTGAGGCATATAGTATAGACTCATTGGCATATATAAATGATACGCTGTATCTAGAACATGCTTACCAAAACCATTAAGGTAAACCAAGAACACCAGCGGTCCTAACACTGAGCCCTGGGGAACCCCCTATGGACTGTGGTGTGGGGAAACTTTCATTTATCTTAGTGGCCTGCATACAGCCACTTAAGTAAGACCCAAGCCATTTAAATGCACTTGATGACACCCCTAGGTTTGACAGTCTTTGCAGAAGTATTTGGTGGTCAACCATGTTGAAGGCCCTAGAGAGATCAACGAAGATGGCCCAAGTCATTTGTTAGGATTCCATAGCTTCTTTGACATCATCCAAGACCCTCACCATGGAGACAGCCGTACCATGTGATTTGCAAAATCCAGATTGATATTTGTCATGTAAATAATTCCGATGCAATTTGCAAACATTCAAGACAGTTGTTTAGCTATGAGTCTTTCAAACACTTTCAAGACCTGTGACAATAAAGAAATAGGTCTATATATATATTTATATATAATATATAAATAGGTCCTTGGTATGGCCTCATCTAGAGTATGAGGTTCAGTACTGGTGTCCTCACCTCAAAAAGGATATTAACCTGCTAGAGAAGGTCTAGAGGAGGGCTACTCAGCAGGGTACAGCATATGAGGAGAGGTTGAGAGCACTGAACATGTACTCCCTGGTAGATAGGAGAGACGGGGTTGGGGGGGCATGATTGGGACCTTCAAGTACCTGAAAGGGATAAATAGGTCCCTGGCTCTGCAGCATGAAGTGAGTCACTGTCCATCTGCCTTCCAGACCTGCGAGACCCTGAAAGACTCATTGCCCTCCACTGTGCTCTGCAGCATGAAGTGAGCAGCTGCCCATTTGCCTGCCAGACCTGCAAGCCCCTGAAAGGTACGTCAGACTCCGCTCAGTATTTTGCTTGAATTTGGCGCTTTCCACTCTGCTGCATTTGATTGGAGCCTATTCAGCTGTGGGAGCAGTGCTTTGCCAAAACTGATCAGGACATTACTATGGCTCCTGTGTATTAGGCAATCGCAGTCAACATTTTTTTTTTTTTTATGTTAGGGATTCTGCTTATTTATCTCAAAGCAGGATCACAGACCCTTACTTAATTCAATGATTTCCATGCAAACTTGGCTGCTCATTTATTTCTTGACTTTGTACAGCTTGTAATCCTTACTGCAGTTTGAATTAGCACACTTCGCAGCAGCTGCTGAAGTCAGCCTTGAACTAAACTGCTGCTTGAATTTTGACTAAAATCACTGCTGTTTGATACTTAACTTTGATAAATCTGTTGGTTTTATCAAATTGCTTCAGATCCTGTGCTTGCTGTATTTTTCTCTGAATCCCTGCTTTTTTCCTTCCATCTCTCTGCTTGAACCCCCTAGCTGTTCCACCGACTCTCTCTCTTCCCGCCCCAGCCCATCTCTTTCATTTTACTAATTTCCTGTAAGAATTCCCCTAGCTACCCCCTCTCCCATTATCGTCTCTCTTTATCTCTCTCTCTCTGCTAGTCCTATTTTTTGGAAATCCCTCCCTCCACTTAAGCCCCACACCTCTGCCTCCTCTCCCAGACCCCCGCTGACATGCTGTCTCTTGCCTGTGCCCCCCCCCCCCAACTACACCCTGGACCCTGGTTCCTGAAAATAAATGAATTCATATCTTCTTTTTTCTCCACAGATTCACTGCCCTCCACTGCGCTCTGCAGCATGAAGTGAGCCACTGCTTATCTGCCTGCCAAACCTGTGATCTCCTGAAAGGTACGTCGGACTCCACTCAGTATTTTGTTTGAATTTGGTGCTTGCTTCTCTGCTGCACTCAATTGGAGCCCATTCAGCTGTGGGAGCAGCGCTTTGCTGAAAATGGATCAGGACTTTACTATGGCTCCTGTCTATTAGGCAATTCCAGCCAACATTTAAAAAAATTTTTTTTTTAATGTTAGGGATTCTGCTTCTGAAGTGATTTATCTCAAAGCAGGATCACAGCCCCCTACTTAATTCAGCGGTTTCCACTCAAACTCGGCTACTCATTTGTTTCTTGACTTTGTGCAGCTTGTAATCCTTATTGCAGTTCGAATTAGCACACTTTGCAGCAGCTCCTGAAGTCAGCCTGGAACTGAGCTGCTGCTTGAATTTTCTCCCTCTCATCCTCCCCCACCTCCAGCACTCTTTAAATGGTCTTATATGCCAGGACGTCGTCACCCTCTTAAAACACCAGCTCAATTAGCTTTACAGTCTCTCAGTCTGCCTAGTAGGAGAAATGGGATTGGACAATTACTGGCATGTAAACTGTTTCTGATCCTGTCTCTTACAATTCTGTCTCACTCGACATTAGGCTCCTTTATATCCTGCTGCCACTAGAGGGCTGATTAGGCTTTCATTATATTTTCCCTTGTAAAAAAGCTACTCCTACCTATAACTTTAACCTACGGTGGCAAGTTAAACCTCTCTCTCTCACCCCTCTCTAAATCCACACAAACTCCTCCCTCCAATTCCCTATTCTCTTCCATTGGCTAGTAAAACATCTGCCCATTTTAGGGGGTGGAGGTCTGTGACTATTAAAGTTACAGTGCCAGCCCCCCAGGTACCTCCCTCTCCCCAATATTTTTTCCTGCCCTCACCAAAACAACTTTTATTCTGAAGTAATCTGGGCCCGAGAGTGCACTGACCCCATTAACTGTGGAAGGTAATATGACACTGCTAGTTGTACTGGCCATACTCCTTCGGACTCACAAAGCCAGACAAATTATTGACCAACAACCACAGGATCCTTTTGACTCTAGCCCAGCTGCTTGTAGGCCTCTGATTTCAAATACTATCACATCTATGACTGACTTGGGACAAAATGCTAAAGCCCCTGGGATACCTTGGCATATGCTGTGACTTAACCAAGGAACTAGATATATGGTTCCTAGCCTGCCATTTGAGGTATCCTTAAACAGGCTCCTGCCTTATTTTGGTAAAGTTAGGAGGAGAAAGTGTAAGTGCTCTGCCTTCTTTAGTAAGCGCTCTGCTTCCTTCAGCTTTTCTTCCAGGAAAGCAATCCTACCACTCCTCCTTCTGTCAGGCAATGTGCACCCGAACCCTGGCCCCCTGAGAATTAATGACATTAAAGGTTCTCTCAGGAATGGTCTAAAAATCACTGCTATGAACATCTGCAGCATACTACCTAAAATGTCCCTGCGCCAGGCCTGGACAGCCTTACACTGCCCGGATGTTATCTGCCTCTCTGAGACATTGCTATCTCCTCAGACGAAGGACAATGAGATAAGCTTGCCCAGATACCAAGCTTTTAGGAAAGATAGGAATGGGAAAAGGGGAGGAGGATGCCTGATATATACTCGGGACACCTGCATGGTGTGGAACTCCCTTTACTGCCATGGCTGATGACCATGAGCTTCTCACGGTTAAGCTCCTCTTTCAATCCGATAAGAAATCTTTGGTCATAGCGTGTGTCTATCTCCCCCCTAAGAAACCCACTTAGGGGTTAAGCAAAATTCTCAGGGCACTGACTGTCATCATTAAGGACACTAAACTTATTGTCACAGGAGACTTCAACATTGACTGGCTTAGCAAAGCCTCAGCACATCAGAGGGGATATTGTGGAAATCTCTTATCTCTCACAATTAATAACAGAGCCCACCAGGTTGAATCTTAAATTGGGTAATCACACCCTATTTGACTGGCTTTTCTCAAATAATCCAGTTAGGCTTACTGCGATCTCTGAGCTGGCTGACACTCTGAGTGACCACTCACAAGTCACCTGCAGATGGACCAATAAATTTAAAAAACCTCCACCTACTCTAGTAGAAAGCAGAGTCTTGAGAAAGGGGAAGCTGAGATCCCTAAAGGAAGCACTCTCTGTGATCATCTGGTCACCCATTATCTCCTGCAGGACATTAATCAGGCGCTTCAGTACTTCACTGATAATTTCAACAGAGTGTGTGACAAATATGTCCTTTCAAAGAGAGAATAGCTCAATGGTGCAGCAATGGGTGGATAACCAGAGAACTTTTGGATCACATGAAAGAGAGGGGTAACCTCTGGAGTAAGGCTAAATCATCAGGGAGAGGCCATGATTATCAGATTTATAGGGCTGCAAGGAACAAATGTCCTCAGCTCATAAGAAGTGCCAAAGCTTTCTAGTATAAGGAACAACTCAAAAAGAACTTTGGCGATGGGGCGGCGATTCTGGGAAAATCTTAAGGATCTTTTGGGTAAGGCTGATAAAAAGCATCTATTGCTGCTCAACGTAAATGGCTCCAACACAAGTGACCATCTCTCCATCGCTGAGGTATTCACTGCTGCCTTCACTGACCTTAGCTCAGTTCTCCTGGATAACTACCTCAAGTAAACTGAAGCAGACCTTTGACAGTACACCCCCCACAAAACAGCATCCTAACTTCTACTTTAAGAGAGTTACGGTGAGGGAAGCCCTAGTCTATGTAAAAAAAGTTCTAGGTAAAACCTGGACTGGCAGCGACAACATTGACATGAAAGTGGTAGCACAAGTATCAGACATGCTTATAGTACCCATCTCCAAAATATTTGATAAATCTCTCGCCTTGGCTAAATTCCTTTCATTATGGAAACAAGTGCTAGTGACCCCCGTGCACAAGAGTGGGGATAGGACCTGCACAGCTAACTACAGGCCCATTTCCATCCTCTACCCCCTACCAAAAGTGCTAGAAAGGATAGTGGCCAACCAGTTAAGAGAATACATCCAGAAATACCAACTACAGTGTCCCTAGAAGCATGGTTTCAGGAAAAACCATAGCACCACCACTGCCCTGGAAGATTTCACTGACTACGTCCATAAGGCCTTAGATAAGGGTAAACTGGTAGGCTCTATATTTATGGACTCGACTAAGGCCTTCGATACAGTCAACCAACATCTACTTCTGAAGCAGATGCAATCTCTTGGTACAGCACACAATGCTGTCCTCTGATTCAAGGACTACTTGTCCTGTAGGACACAGAAAGTCAAAACAGGCCATTTGGTATTGTAGTCCAAAACAGTCTAGCTGGGATTCCTCAGGGGTCCATCCTGGATCCCCTGTTGTTCATCTTGTTCCTGAATGCCCTCCCAGAGGCATGCCCAAGTAAAATTATTCTATATGCCGATGATGCAGTAATCCTCAGCAGTCACTCCAATATTGCACTCCTCCAAGCCAAACTGCAGTCCTCCTTCCAGCTGCTAGAAAAATGGTTTTGCTCCAAAAACCTACTACTAAACTATAAAAAACCAAAAATGATGCCCCTTTCAAGTCCACAGCTAAAAAGGAGGTACCCCACATTAACAATTTTAAACAAGTCTGATCCACTTGAACAGGTGCACTCTTTCAAGTGCCTGAACATCATGGTTGTCGACACTGTCCTTTGGACAACACATCGACTTTGTAGTGAAAGCTGTAAACACCAAGCTGGGTGTCCTGTACAGGCACAGGAATAGCCTCACACCTAATGCCCTTCAGATCTCTGTTTCTAGCTCTGTTCTCTCAGTTATAGATTATGGCCTGGTGGTTTACGGAGCTGCCTCGGATACGGCCTTCAAAAGGGTAGTAACAGCCTTAAACAAGGCTTGTAGGCTGATGCTAGGTGCAGACCGCCTCACGCACACCTATACACTGTATGAGCAGAGCAAACTGCTTTCACTTAGGAACAGAATAAAATATCAAATGTGCATTCTGGGGCGAAAAGCTATCCTTGGTGTCACTCCAACTTGCATTGCTGACCTGTTCTTGGTAAATAATACTAAATACAATACCAGAGGGAAGCAACATAACACGCTTTGTGTCCCTCTCTGTAGGACAGCCCTGAAGCAATGGTCCTTCTCCTACTGTGCCCCTTTATCGCTTAATGAGCTATCTGCTGCTATGTTAAAGGCTGGGAACCAAAGGATCTTTAACACAAACTGAAACAGGTCCTTGTCAGTAGGCGTGCTTGTGATTGCCAACCCAGCACCTGTAGGCCCCTCAAGGGGCACTCTGTGCCTCCCACTAGGTAACCCCTCCTTTTGGTTTCGCTTCTCAGCCCTCTGCAACTCACTCCTTGTCCTCCAACCCCCATCTCTCCCTTTTCTGGTAATAGTCACCCCTGTAGTACCTACCCACTCCCCTCCCTCTCCTCTCCCCCATCCCTCCCTCTCACTCTCTCTCCCTCTCTCTCCCTGTCCTCCCTCTCTCTCTCTCTCCCACCCCCACTCACGCCCCCTTCCCAGTGTCTCTCTACCCTTTTGCTGGCCATATCTGTTTGCATATCTCTCTCCCCCACCACATAATTCCCTCCCACCACCGCTGAAGCTATTCTGGCTAGGGCAGGAGCACTCCACTGGGGCAAGTTATTCGAACCTCTGTTTCCATGCTCTCTCATCTTACTAGGTCTCAGAAACTTTCTCCAGTCCTTTCATGCTCACCTCCTCCTACCTCTCATCATCTCCAAAGTTGTCAGGACAAGGCTCTCCTGGGCAGCTATGTGAGCATTTTACATGTATCTGAATTTTGTGTGGGAACTTGATGCACTTAATTGCTTTCTGATACTTAATTTATTCTTCCCATGTAAGTGTGTATAGTCTCATGATATAAATTCCTGTTTGTTATCCTAATCTATTTATGACGTGGAACCTTTGCAAAAGAGTTCATACTCAAAGATGTACTCCGAATCCGTAAATAAATAAATTAATAAATAAGGTGGATAAGGAGAGTCTCTTTAAGCGGAGTGGCAACCATAACATGAGGGGGCATGGTCTTAAGCTGGAGGGTGGGAGGTTTAGGAGGGAGGTCAGGAAGCACTTCTTCACAGAGAGGGTGGTGGACACTTGGAATGCACTGCCAAAAGGGGTGATCTCATTGAGGACAGTGGACAGCTTTAAGAGAGGCTGGGATAGGCATAGGGGGAAGGTAAGAATCATGGGTAGGGAGGATGGGAGGTGTGGGGAGGGAGGGCAGGGACAGAAGCTTGAGTTGTGTACTCTGAAATATAAGTAGACCAGATAGACCAAATGGTCTACTTCTGCTGGCTTCTTCATATGTTCGTATGTTCATATAATTGGTCAGTTGTCCAGGGCTACGGCCTTAAAAATGGGGATAACCCTGACCAGCTTCCAATCCCCTGGTACTGTTCCCTCAGTCACTGACCAATTAAACAAATAGGCAAGAGGAGCAACAATCTGTAAAGCTGAAAATTTTAAAAGGGAGGGCATCAGTTCATCTGGGCCACAGCTCTTATTTGTTTTCGGATCTAGGAATAAATCCATGACTTCATATTCTTCAATCTTGCAAAAATTGAAGTCAGGGAGATCTTCCTTTTTAACCCATAACCCCTTCTCTCCAATTTCGTGGTTAGGACTTCCCCAAAAAATTCCTACAGTGACAAAGTACTCATTGAAAATGTCAGCTATTGTTTCCTCTCTTTTACCCCCTAGTGCTTTAACATTAACTGGACAAACTGTCTTTTTCTACTTGACCATTCAACCCTTTAATTATGTTCCAAAATGTTGTTAAATCTCCTGCATTTTCCTCAAGTTGTAAGTTATAAAATGATCGCTTTGCTTCTCTAACTGTTGCAATTTAAGGGTTCCTTACCCTTCTATACTGTTCCCAGTCTTGTTTCTGACAGGTCTTATGTGCACTCCCCCAAGCTTGCTTTTTTTACCCTGTTTAATTTTCTTACCTTGCAGGAGAACCACGGGGATGAGTTTTGTTTCACCTTCTTAGTTTTGCTAGGATCTCTATGCTATTTAAACCCTGCTACTTTTTTCTTCTCTCCAGCTGCCTGCCCTTGAAAGGGGCTGCTTCAGCTCCGCCACAGTTGGTCGGCACCCAACCAGCCACCGACTGAGACCAGGACGCCCACCTGCAGCTCCTTGGAAGGTACAGTGACAGCGCAGCCAACCGGAACACAGGGGGCTTCCAGTAAACCTGCTCTGATTGGCCAGGACTTTTCCCCTGCTTTTGCCACCTGGTACTTTTTACAAATAGATTTAGCTGCAAGTAAGCTAAATTCAAGTGTGTAATAGAAGTTTTTGGTTTTGTTTTTTGGCTAGTTTTCCATTAGCAGGTTATACAGACCTGCCACTAGAGGGATTCTTGTTCTTTCATTTAAAAAAAAAAAGTCTACCCTCTTAAAGTCACAGTTGCTTTACTTGCTATAAACCTTTCTTCCCGCCCTCGAGATCCTCTCAAACCGGGTAAGACTTCCCTGAACCACCAGGACTGCTGAGAGCTGCACCATTGGCACCACGGTATCTGTACCGCATTCTTAAGCCAGCTAAAACTTTGCTCTGCTCGGTGCTGCTGTGCCCATTCATTTCTACGGCAAATGGCCGAAATTTTATGCCTCCCCCTCCCCCCTTTCTGACCTTAACTTTATAGACCTTCCTCCACGCCCCTGGTAGCACCGCCCCCACTCATGCTCCATTGGATACCTGTTTTGGGACCCCCCCATCTTTTAGTCACCACCTCCCACTCCCTGGCTGCCTGGCCTTCCTGGCTGTATCCTCACTTCCCACTGATCCAGCTACTGCTCTTCCACCCCCTTCTCCTAGCCCTGCCAGCCTGTCTTAATCCCCTCCCTCCACCTACCATGAATCCTACCTTAATCATGCACCTCCACCGCTCTCTACCCCCTATTCTATTTCTCCTTGCTTGTCTTCCTCCCCTACTGCATACCCCAAAAGCCTGCTTTTCCTCCCTCCCCCACACCTTCCACATTCCTACATCCTTCCTCCACATAGGCACGCTGCACACTGGTCACTGCCCCTTGCCCAGGGTCCATCCTACTGCCATGAAACTGTCCTACACCCACACTGGTCCTAGCCCTCCACTCTGGTCCCCCTTGTCTCATACCCTCACCCAATATATCGTCAATGCACGTCAATTTCCGAGATGCTATGGCAGTACTTCCCTTAAAGAAATATGCCGCAGCTCCTTGAGGCTAGTTCTCCTCCTCCTAATGCTGTCAGGCAATGTGCACCCAAACACCGGCCCATTCTGCTGTAAAGCCACTAATCTGAGCAAGCCTTCGGGTGCCCTCTCATTCATATCTATCAACATCTGCAGCCTCCTTCCTAAAATGGATGCCCTACAGGCCTTCACCAACCAACACTGCCCTGACATCCTGGCAGTTGTCGAAACCTGGCTCACGCCATCAGTACCGGACCATGCAATCAGCCTTCCTGGCTACAACATCTTTAGGCTGGATCTCCTCTCCAAAAGAGGCGGGGGCTGCGCCTTCTACCTAAAAGACTCCATAAAGGGATGGTCACTGTGATGATCAACATGGGTTTAGACCAACTTATTTCAGAGCCCACCAGAGGAAACAACATCTTGGACCTACTTCTTACTTCAACTGAAACACATATTTCTAACTTATCTCTGCTAGACCTTCTTGGGAACAGCGATCACAAATCCATACTTTTCAGTATACCCCAACATCAACAATATGTAAGAAACACTATATCACTTAAACAGTATGATAGAGCAGACTTCAAATTAATCAATAATCACTTAAATGGCATAGACTGGGAATATACTCTTTCTTCTTTATCAATTGAGCATGCCTGGATCAAGTTTAAAGAAACTATTTTGAATCTAGAAACCAAATATGTACCGACAAAAAACAAATATAATCCAAAAGGATATATTCCCAAGTGGCTAAATAAAAATATCAGGAAACTAATTAAACAAAAAAGAAAGACGTTTTTCTAAACTAAAAAAAAATCCAAACAATAATAAAATTTTAATATTATATAGGGATTCTGTAAAAAAACTTAAATCAGCAATTGTGAAATCAAAACGTAATCTAGAATTCAGGATAGCACACACAAAAAATGACCAAAAATCACTGTACTCCTATTTAAGTAAGAACAAAGGTAATATTAGACAAATTGGACCATTAATAATCAATAACACACCAACAATATCTGACAAAGCTACTGCTGATCACTTAAACAAATATTTTTGTTCTGTTTTCTCACATACAGATACACTTCAGTCTACAACACCCAAACAACCCAATAATCATAATTATTTGATAACTATTAATCAAATTAAACAGGCTTTAAAAACACTAAACAGAAATGGAGGTCCCGGACCAGATATGATTACTCCAAGATTTCTGACAGAAACCATTGACACAATATCTATACCACTGGCTATCATTTTTAATAAATCTCTCAATGAATCAACAGTTCCCGCTGACTGGTCGACAGCATATGTGACACCAATTTTTAAAAAGGGGAATAGATCAGATGCAGAAAACTACAGACCAATAAGTCTGACGTCTGTGTCATGTAAAATACTAGAAAAAATAATCAAAATCTTAATGGAAGAAGAAATGTTGTATTTAAACCTTCAAGATACCACACAATATGGTTTTAAACAAGGACACTCAACTACTGCTAATTTAATTGCCTTCTATAATCAAATTCACAATAAATTAGATGTAAGAATCCCCATGGATATTATTCTTTTAGATTTCAGTAAAGCTTTTGATCGTGTATCTCACACAAAACTAATTAACAAACTGATATTACTAGGAATCTCTGCACATCTAACCAATTGGGTGAAAAACTGGTTAACAGACAGGACCCAACAAGTCAGAATTAATGGAGTATTGTCTGATATGGGTGAAGTGACCAGTGGGGTGCCACAGGGCTCTGTGCTCAGACCTGTCCTGTTCAATATCTTTATTTCAGACATGCAGGTTAGTTCAAATACCCACCTATCAAAATTTGCTGGTGACACCAAACTGGGAGGAAGGGTTGACACTCCAGACAATATAAATCAACTGTGTACAGAGTTACACCAAATTGAGAAATGGGCAACATTAAACGGTATGGAATTTAACAAAAACAAATGTACTGTACTTCATCTTGGTAACAACAATCCACATCAAACTTACAAACTAAACAATACACTTCTAAAAACAACAAAGTGTGAAAGAGACCTTGGAATAAACATTAACAACAAATTATCTTCAAGTGACCATTGTAACAAACTAGCCAAAAACTCAAATGGATTACTCAGAAGAATAAACCGCATATTTGTTTCAAAATTCGAAAACTGTATTATCCCTCTGTACAGGACTTATGTTAGACCACATTCTGATTATGGGTCACCATTTTGGAGCCCATATCTCAAAAAGACATAGCTACTATTGAGAGCATTCAAAAGAACAGCAACAAGGATGATACCTCATTTGGCACAGCTACTATACGTTGTTAGACTTAAAAAATTAAAACTTTATTCATTAGAAACTAGGCGATTAAGGGGAGATCTTTTACTTCTTCATAAAATTTTGAAACAACCAAACATGATGCAACACTGTGGATTAAATTATACACAAAGGAAATTATTTCCCAGATTACACAACAAACAATTAATTGTCCCTAAAGCAAACACTAACAAATGACTACACTTTTTTACAACCAGAGTCCCCAGAATATGGAATAAATTACCCAATGATCTTGTTAATACCATCAATTTTGAGACATTTAAGATCTAATTAGATCTATGGTTGAATACCACTGGCAAACAATGATCCACAACATTGTGGGAGATACTCTCGATGGACACCATGCCTCCTTGTATCTCATCCAACCAAGTAATACCAAGTAATACAGGGGCAGCACATCATTACCTCACTCCAACACACAACTGCTCAGATACTGCCAGTGAGAATCCTCCTCAGAGCACAAAACAAAACCCTCACTGTTGCCACCATCTACATCCCTCCCAAAGAACAGGGAACTGGTCTAACGGCTGTTCTTGACTTTGTAAAGTCACTCCCACCAGACACTGAATCCATCCACCTAGGCGACTTCAATATCAACTGGCCTGCTGCCGATGCTGGTGCACACAGGGATACCATTGCTGTGGCAAACCTCACACAAATGGTTGACTCACCAACCAGGAAAAATTACAGGACTGGCACCAGCACACTCTTGGACTGGATGCTTACCAGTCACCCATCATGGATATCTAACACTAATGTCCTCCCTGACTCTCTCAGCGACCACTCCCCTGTTAGCTGCATCTGGTCAAATAAATTCATCAAACCACCACCAAAAACTATCACCAGCAGGGTTCTACCCTGTGGTCACCTTCCTCGACTCAAATCCCACCTCCTCCATCAAGACTGGTCCCCTATCTTCAATGCAACCAACGTAAACACTGCCCTTGACCACTTCATAAACATCTTCACTGTGGCCTATTAAGAAACGCAAAGTCAAATCACTCAGTAACCCTTGGCTCACAGATGACCTCCTCAGGATGCTAAAAACAGGAGACCACCTATGGGAGCTGGCCAGAAACTCTGGAAGGCAAAACTACATCCAAAACTACAAAGCGTGCCGCAATGACTGCGCAAAACCATCCGGCAAATGAAGTCCACCTACTATAAGCATGCCCTAACAAACTCCTGGGGCAATGGTCAGGAATTTTGGAAGAACGTAAAGGAACTCACCAGGAATCCACCCAAACCCCCCACATCAATACTCAACATCAACAGAACCACAACCCTCAACCCAAAAAGCATTGTGGATACCTTTAACAAAGCCTTTACCAACCTCAGCACTGTCCTACCCCAGGACTACTTCAAAGATGTGAAGCCCCTCTGTCCACAGTGAACACTACCCCCACCAGCTCCCCCTGCTTCTACTTCAAAGCAGTCAAGGCTCACCAAGTACACAAATATATTACCAAAGCCCTTGGTAAATCAAGATTCAGCAATGACTCCCTCGATCTCAAAATCCTGTCTCTCACACTTGATGAAGTGCTTAGTCCTCTGACCAGAATTTTCAACCTCTCCCTCAGCCTTAGCCAGTTCCTGGACAGATGGATATCTGCCACTGTCACCCCAATCCATAAAAGTAGTAACAAAACTGCCCATGATAACTACAGACCTATCTCCCTACTACCCCCACATCATCTCGGACCAGCTCACAGAATACCTGGATACGTACAACATCCTGTGTAAGCAACAACATGGGCTCCACAAAGGTCACAGCACCTCCACAGCCCTACTTGAATTCACTGGCACAATCCGCAACACACTTGACTCCGGCGAACTACTAGGCTCAATCTACATTGACTTAACTAAAGTCTTCGACATCGTCAATCACCGCCTCCAGCTTGTCCAGCTTCAGAACATTGGGCTGTCAACTGACTCCATTGGCTGGTTTAAGAGCTACCTTGAAGAACGGTCCCAAACAGTAAGAATTGCTGATACACTCTCAGATCCTGGACCGGTCCACTCGGGAGTCCCCCAGGGCTCCATTCTGGGACCCCTCCTCTTCAGTCTATTCTTAAACTCACTACCAAACAGCTGCCCAGAACAAATAATTCTCTACGCTGACGATGCTGTGATCCTCACCTCGGACCCTGATCCAATCCAATTACAAAATAAACTTCAGCGGTCCTTCTCCTCCATCGAATCCTGGTTCCTAAATAATAAACTGCTTCTCAATCAGAAAAAATACAAGTATATGGTCTTCTGCAGCACCCACAACAAAAACAAACAACTCCACCTCTCCATTGCAACCGAACAAGGAGCCATCCTAGAGCAAACACAATCATTCAAGTACCTCGGCATCACCCTTGATCCCCATCTCTCATACGCTGTTCATATCAGCAATGTTGCAAAGTCTGCCAATGCGAGGTTAGAAACATAGAATCTGATGGCAGATAAGGACCGCTTGGCCCACCCAGTCTGCCCATTTCCCTACCTGATGGATAAGCTGCAGATCCTAGTCAACCAGCAGCCTACTTCTTCCTACCCCCACCCCCTAGAATTGCCTTATGACTGTCCCATGCATGCTTGAATTCCACCACTGTTTGTGACTCACAACCTCCTCTGAAGGCCGTTCCATACATCCACCACCCTCTCTGTGAAAAAATACTTCCTTAAATTACCTCTGAGCTGCCCCTTCTATCTTCAAATTGTGCCCCCTTGTTCTTGCACACCTCTTTTTTTTGAAGATGCTACCCTCTTGGACTCGTTGATTCCCTTGAGAGTACTTGAAAGTTTCTATCATGTCCCCCTCTCCCTCCTTTCCTCGAGGCTATACATATTAAGCTCCTTAAGTCTCTCTTCATATGTCTTCGGTGCAGACCCTGCACCATTTTAGTGCCCTCCTCTGGACAGCTTCCATCCTGTCTATGTGTCTTGCGGAGATTGGGTCTCCAGAACTCTGCGCAGTACTCCAGATGGGGTCTCACTAGCTGTCTGTACAGAGGATAATAACTTCCTGTTTTCTACTGGTGATGCCTCTCCCTATGCATCCCAGTATCCCCCAACCCTCCTTGCTGCCCTCTCACATTGCTTGCCCACCTTTAGGTCATCTGATATGACTACCCCAGGTCCCTTTCCATTTTTGTTGTTGTTAGTATCTCACCCCCCATTGTGTACTCTTCCCCTGGGTTTTTGTTTCCCAGGTGCATTACCTTGCACTTCTTAGCATTGAATCTAAGCTGCCATACGTTTGACCATTCCTCTAACCTTGCCAAGTCCCTTCTCATCCTTTCCACTCTACCTTGTGCATCAACTCTGTTGCAGATCTTTGTGTCATCTGCAAAGAGACATACTTTTCCTTCCAGTCCCTCTGCAATGTCACTTATAAAGACATTGAAGAGGACTGGTCCTAATACTGAACCCTGCGGTACCCCACTAGTAGCCCCCCTTTTTTCAGAGTGGACTCCATTTACTATTACTCTCTGTGTCCTATTCTCCAGCCAAATCTTTACCCAGGCTGTCATCTTGGGACCTACTCCCAGGCTGGCTAACCTGTATATTAATCTTTTGTGTGGGATTGTGTCAAATGATTGCTAAAGTCTAGGTAGGCCATGTCCACAGCCCCTCCCTGATCAACTACTTTGGTCACCCAGTCAAAGAAATCTATCAATTTGTCTGGCATGACCTTCCAGCTGTGAATCCATGCTGCCTTGGGTCCTGTGCCCCTCTGGCCTCTAGATATTCTAACAATTCTTTCCTTCAGAGTGATTCCATCATTTTCCCTACCACTGAGGTTAAACTAACAGGTCTGTAGTTTCCTGCTTCTGCCTTGCTCCCACTTTTGTGAAGAGGAATCACATCTGCCCTCCTCCAGTCTCAGGTACCACCCCATCCCTCCCATGAGGTGGTACCGAGGACTGGAGAAGAAGGCTGGTGTATCCTTCAAAAAGTGAGAGCAGGCAGAAGAAGGCTACAGACCTGTTAGTTAACCTCAGTAATAAATAGCATATATGTGTGGCATATTATTCCGGCACAGGAAACACCTAACCCCAGAAGCACTATCAGTGGCCGTCCAAAGCTCCATCGTCAGCATCATAGACTATGGTCTTATCATATATGGGTCTGCAACTACCACTGCTGTCAAACGTATCGCGACCTCCCTGAATAAGGCCTGTCATCTCATCACTGGCTCACATCACCGTACCCACACATGTGACCTTTATTCCCAATCTGGATGGCTTCAACTGGACAAATGTATAAAATACCAAACCTGCATCACAGCCAAGAAAATTATAATGGGGCTTGCCCCACCTGGTGTCTGTGCCCTCCTTAAGCCTAGACATAGGAACATCACTATAAGGAGATACAATTCCCATCTACTACATTTCACATGATGTCGCACAACCCAAGGACAAAGATCATTCACCTATCGGGCATCCAACTGGCTCAATTCTCTTGGCAGCGACATAGCTTCCGCTCCAACACTCGGCCTCTTCAAGTCCAAGCTGTGCCTCTCACTGCTTGTATCCTGTGATTGCCCATCTTAACATTTCCACCATTCCAACTGCACATGCCCCAGCACCCAGCACTTACAATCAGTCTTTGCACACCTAGCACCTTACCTGTCATATTCCTTGGACAAGGCCCCTGGCTGCACAGTCTCCCTGCCCTTGCCCACCTCCCCCCGTATCTGCACTCCTGCCCCCATCCCAACCACCTCTCATAGTCCCCCTAACCCCCTGCACCTCCTTCCATCCCTCGATCTTCTACCCTCACTCCCCCACCCACCCCCCTTCCCTTGTCTTGCTCATAGCTCAAGTCCTTGTACTGGTTATTACATGTCTGTAAGTCAATGATTATATGTGTGTAACTAAAAATGATGACTGTTGCAGACGCCGACCTGGAACCTTTGTAAAAGAGCCTCGGCTCAAAGGTATTGTAATCCTAGATTGAAATAAATAAATAAATAAATAAAGGCAGATGCAAGTCACATACTTGCATTAACTCTGACACAAAACAACTCCACACCTGATCTACATCTGGAATTAGTTCAAGCCTTTCCCAGTTCATATTATCCAAATCGCTTGCAAATGCCAAATAATCAAAATTTTTAGTAGAGCAAAACAAAATAAATCTAGATTGACTGTGTACAATGTTTTTACCTCTAATACAAAAAATAGTGTTATGATCACTATTCGCATCTTCCAGCAGTCCTGCCACTTATTAATTATGAGGAATATTTGTCAGAATTAAGTCAAGGAGGGAAGAATCAGTAGGTTTCCTAATATTTGTATGTGTAGGGACTCTTATCAATTGTTCTAAACCTAATTTGAATGCCAGATTTTTCATTACACTAGCATTTTGAGATGTTAACCAGTCTTTATTAAAGTCCCCTAACAGGAGCAGCATGTGAGTCTCTGAACAGGGAAGTAGGGTGCAGCGTCTTACTTTTTAAAATTTTGGGAGGATGATAGCCACCAATCAACAGTAAAGGAGTCCCAGCCTGAAATCCAGTCTCTAAAGCTAAATGTTCATAACAGTCAGGGCCCAAGAACAAAAAAAAAGTTGTTTAGAAGAAAATTTGCCCAGAGCATAAATCAATACCCCCCTTCCCCTTTTATTTCTGTCTGGTCTAAATAGGTCATACCTCTGTACTGAAACACTAGAGTCACTAACTCTGTCACTCAATCATGTTCCAGTAAATACCATGAAATCAAGATGATGGTCCATGGAAAACTCTTGCATCAAGTCCAGCTTCGGCACAAGACTCCTTACACTGGTGTGTGTAATAAGGACACCCTTTCTTTGTTTAAGTGAGTATGAGACCGGACCTGGGTTTGGATTTATATCTCCACATTGTAGCAAACCGAGGCAAGAAGTAATTTACTATCCCCCCCCCCCCAGATTATCCAGACCCCAGTATAGGTATAATTTTAAAAAATATCCCATTTCTGTGATTTTGTTAAGTATTTGGGAGACCTGATTTCTAATCAGAACTACCAACAACTGTAGCTGGGGAAAAAGTACTGCAGGAAAATCAATTGATAAAGGCACTTCTTTTGAAGGTTCATTGCGAATGGCAAGGTTTCCTTAAAATAAGTCATAGCAGGACTAATTAACATTTAATAATCATGTTCTCACTCCCCCCATACTGTGTTCCTTGTGACACAGAGACTGATCAGCATTATATATAGCAGTCCCATTTTGTAAGGCAGATTTTTCTAATTTATGTATATACTTGATCTTGCTTAAACCACTTTTTTATTATCAATTACCAACAGTTGTCCCTGTTTCCTTTTAACTGTCTTGTCTTATTAAAAAAGAAACTAGCCAGACATTTATAAATTATCACAATTAAAGTGCAAAGACTAAAATGCAATGTAACTGTTATGAAAAAGAAATAAAAACTTACTAATGAGGCCAGAATATGCAACTTATACTTTATTCTCTTATTTAAGTAGCCTTTTCTCATTATTCCAGATTAATAAAATTATATGCCAGGTCAGTTAAAACACTACTTCCCATAAAATAGAATGTCCAATTTTCCCCTGTTGAATATTGATAATTCTTCTTATGCTTCTGCTCTCCAAAATCTTCTATGAGTGGTGCTCCACTCACGCTCACACCACAGTGCTTGCTCCATGGGTGGCATGGGCTTTTGAAGATAGCTACCTCTCCTTCATAGAACATATAGAAACATGGGGCCTGATTCCAAAACAGTGGTGAGAGCAAGGCGCAAAGTATGCCAGTGCATAAATTTATGCCAAAACCCCTACGACATGCGAGCTGTGCCGTATTCCAAGAGAATCGCCAGATACGACAGAAACTGCAGAATTATGCATAGCGCAAGTTATGCCCACAAGACATGGCATAAATTGCAATAGTGGCATAGCAGTATGCATGTTGAAACTCGCCAACACTGTCAACAGTACATACCTCTCGACTGTCCCACAGTACATGGCACTGTTCCCCTACTGTACATCTCATCACTTCTCTGTTCGACATTGTGATGCCTTGTCCCACATTCTGTGTTTGGCTATTGTGCTACATGCTATGGTACATGTCGCACCAGGTATGTATTTCACTTACTATTGGCCTGTCTGGCCATGCTGCTACCTATGTCACTGTGTCCTGGGCTTCCTAGGGCATGTTTGCTTGGGTGTTCCACAGTTTGCCCATTAGTTCCACATTCAGAGCCTACTAGATGGGGGTATGCTGCAGTCTGGCTTTGTGTGTGGGGGGGTGTTTCTATAGCCTGTGCTCTGGTTAGGATAGCTTTTCCTTGTTCTAACTTATGTTACCATCCTCTGGCATGGTTCATTATGCCACCTGTTCTGGAATAGCAGTTCCGTGCTGTTGGTGTGTTATACATGTCATAAGCAACATTACGCAATGGTGTAGGCTTTCTTTGGCATAACTGCATCGTAACTTACATTTGTCATAGCAGTCATGGGTTGCAGCGTAAGTGTTCTTTTGGAATCACGCGTGTTGCAAATCGCTGGCATAACTTGCGATTTGCACTATCAGGACTGGCGTACTGCATTTATGCCTGGATTAACTGTCTTGGAATTGGGCCCATAGACTTTAACAGTACATAAGGACTGCTTGGCCCACCCAGCAGGGGTCGACCTTAACATTCATTTACTAGCCCAGGTACTAGTGCAGATTGCTGCGGGGCTAATGCAGAATCTCTGTTACTTGCCCCGCTGAGCTAGTACAATTCCTCCTGTGGAAAGCGGCAGTTCCATTCCCAACCTGGGTATCAAATAAATAAATAAACAAATAAATACATAAATATAACTGTTATTTATGGAGGTTTAACTATGTGCTGCCTTAGCATTAGTGAAATGAAAAAAATAGATGTCTGTGTGTAGTGCATTTACAAACTGTTTCATTTTATAGTAGCTACTGCTTTTATTTTTTGCTGGTAAAGATCCTTTCTCCTTTTTCTTTCCTTGTTTAGCTCAGTACTCGAAGCAGGCAGATCTGTGACTGTGTCCAAGAGCAGCACAGTTCTAGGGTTGCCACCTGTCCAGTTATAGACCGGACAACCCAGTTTTCAGAGTCCTTATCTGATCATCTAGTTTTAATTAAATGTAGTCCAGTTTTGGGACCCTTCTGTGTGCTCAGATAGTATTAAAACTGATTGTATCAAATCATTCACTGCTGCTTGCAGTCACGTTAAATTGCTTTAAGTCTCTAGCCAAGAAAGCATTTGAAGTGGCCTGCCTCTGCTCTTCATGCTACGCTAATATATGAATCCTCACCATCCCTTCTGCTTGTCACCCTGTCCTTGTCTCCCCACCAACCACCCAGCCTATCCTCTCACCCATTTGCCCCACCCACCCCTTTATTCCTAGCCCAATCCCCCTTTACTCATTCTGCCTCCTAGCACTTCTCCCTTCCTCTGCCTCCCTGCCTCCCTACCCCCTCCTCCCCTACCCTATATTCCTACCCAACCCCTTTACCCATTCTGTCTCCTAGCACTTCTTCCCTTCCTTCACTTCCCTGTCTCCCTACCACTCCTCCCCTACTCCAGTCACCTCCTTCCCCTAGACCCCCTCCCTGTACCCCCATCTCTGTGCCCAATATTCCTGTCCCTCTGAACATACCACCCTCCTCTGCGATGTCATCGACAGCACCATGTTTTCACTTTTTTCTTTGTTTCCTTTTCCTTCTGCCCCCAGTGAAGACTTGTCTCACTCTATGTATATCATCTACATGCACATTAGTGCAGTTAGTTTTTTGTATGCAATGTATCATTTATTTACAACAATCCAAGCTGTACCTTATCATTGCCATTGCTGTTTACTCTTGCTGTCCAAATCTGTTTTGTATAAGGTCATGTACGTCATTGTATTGTTTGAAATCTCCAGGACCTCCTTGTGAATGAGCTTGCTCAATGGAGTAATTCCTGTAATAATAAACCTGAACTTGAACTTGATGCATGCCCAGGTAACAAAAAAAAGTTCTGATGTCACTAGTCACAGGCCTTTGTTTGTAAAACCAGTCTGTCTAGGAGGTGTAAAGTATGGCCATTAAGACCATTAGCAGTAAATCAACCTAATCTTTTCAACTCTGAATTTTAAGTATGGTTATTTACTGCCATAATAGGAAACAGTTTTTATACCTTTATATACTATAACGGATTCCTTTTTATTTTATTTTATTGTTTTAGATCCACTTTTTCAAATTAGTTATCACATTTGTATTGCCTTTGTCACTGTGTTGATTATTTCTCTCCTAAGTCATCAGCAGCTGCTGCTCTTATTTTTATACTACCAACCTGAACATTCCACGATATTAGCCACACCTTTACAGGCCACTGGAATAAATAGCATGGCATGGTGTGTCTGAGACTGAGGAATATGATGTCTTAGACATTTGAAAAGAAACAGCAGTAGCTGATAAGGTAAAGGAAACACAATGTAGTATTGAGGATACCACAAGTACTGATAGTTCAGTTATCAAAAAGGTGGTCAAACCATATCACAATACATGGCTGTCATGGAAAGGAAAACTGGAGAATGCTTAACAGAGAGCAACAGATTGTGAATGGGCTTTGTACATCCAGCAGATCTGGGTTTAAATTCCCACAGCCTCTACTTGCATACTGTGTGACCCTAAGCAAGTCATTTAACCTCCCTGTGTTCCTGGGCCACTCCTGTAAATAGATATTGTGCCCAATGGGAGTTACCTGGTTGCCAAAGAATAAAAACAAATAAATTACAGTATGGGTTGATGCTGTTGAATTTATCCTTACTTTTTTTGGTGAACATTTTGTAATAGAACTGGGACAATCAAGCATTTCTGGGATCTGTGGCCAGGGTGGGAAAAGGAAGGAAAAAGGGAAGAAAAAGACACACACTTTTCACGAAAGAACTTTATTAACTACAAATCTGAAGATGTGGAAATATATTAAAGAAGTCAGTAACCCAGCTGACATTAATAGAAAGCATGCTGACGAAGACAAACAAATAAAAGATCACGAGTACGAAAAGACAAAGTGAAGCCGTCGGTACCAGCAATGTTGGCTAGAAAAATATGACTGGTTGTGGTATGATGGTGCAAAATATCTGATCTTCTGCCATTTGTATATCAAACATGAAATACAGTTGGGTAAGGTGGGCAATAACAATAATTTTTGTTCTGGTACAGATAACTTCTGGCTTGATTCTGTCTCATCCCATAATATCAGTGAAGCTCATGGTAGGGCACAGAAATATAGAACATAGAAACATAGACTTTGATGGCAGATAAGGACCGCTTGGTCCACCTAGTCTGCCCATTCCCTACGTATTGGATAAGCTGCCAGTTCTAGTTAACCAACAGCCTACTTCCTCCTACCCTTCACTCTGCCTTATGTCAGCCCCATGCATTCTTGAATTCCCCACTGTTTTTGACCCCATGACCTTCTCAGGAAGGTGGTTCCATGCATCCACCACCCTCTCCATGAAAAGATAAGGCAAAGGAAATGGGGCAAAGGAAAAGGAGGATGCCAGCACTGCTACTCCAGGGACAAGTAATGCGGAGGGAATGCTGAAGAACATGAATGAAGCAATGCTTAACTGTCTGGATAAACTGTTTCGCACATGCCATGCAATTGCTAAGAAAGGATGTTCTTTCACAGACTTTGTGTGAATGTGCAGCCTTGATTATATGAAAGGGCTAGATATCAGTTCAGCATATCAGAATGACAAATATGCCTGCAACTTTATCCACTATGTAGCCGAGGTTGATCACATGGCGCTACAAGAAAAAAAAGATGGGAACAAAGTTAATTTCAGTCACCAGTGACAGAACCACTGACTCTTCAGTCACAGAAGCTGAGATAGTGTATGTGCAGTTTGCAGTTGAAGGCACAGTGCAAATTCAGCTGGTAGATGTCGAGACTGTTGGCAGGACAAATGCGATTTTATTTGCTTTTCAGTTAACAAATCACTGTTAACCATATTGACTGAGGGCTACTGCAAACTTTTGCGGGCTAGTGCAATTTCTGGTTCACTAACCTGGCTGGCTAGTGCAAAAAAAAGTTAAGGTTGACCCCTGCCCACCCAGTCTGCCCATTTCCCCTACCTATTGGATAAGCTGCAGATCCTAGTTAACCAACAGCCTACTTCCTCCCACCCCCCACTAGAATTCCTTTATGTCTGTTCCATGCATTCTTGAATTTCCCCACTGTTTTTGACCCCACAACCTCCTCAGAAAGGTTGTTCCATGCATCCACCACCTTATCCATGAAACAAATACTTCCTCACATTGCCCCTGAGCCGTCCCTCCTCTATCTTCAAACTGTGCCCCCTTGTTCTTGCACATCTCTTTTTCTGAAAGATGCTACCCTCTTGGACTTTGTTAATTTTCTTGAGGTACTTAAATGTTTCTATCATGTACCCCCTCTCCTTCCTTTCCTCAAGGGTATCCATATTAAGCTCCTTTAGTCTCTCTTCGTATGACTTCTGGTGCAGACCCTGCACCATTTTAGTTATACACTCCTCTGGACTGCATCCATCCTGTCTATGTCCTTGTGGATATGGGGCCTCCAGAACTGCACACTGTATTTCAGATGGAGTCTCACCAACTGTCTGTACAGAGGGATAACAACTTCCAGTTTTCTACTGGTGATGCCTCTCCCTATGCATCCCAGGGATCTATGACCATTGGTTGACAATTTCATTGTCGACCAACGTTACAGCAACTCCTTTCTGTCGATCGCATTTGCGGTCTGCATAAAGGGAACCACTTTGGAAGGTGTGTTTTTCAGGGGGGGCTTTGCTCTGCCCCCGCACCCCCTACTACTCAATTAATCAACTCCGAGTTGGAGTTGCTTTGGGGATTGGGTGCAATACCCCCAGAAAGCAGTGCTGGGGTCCCGCGCCAACACTACAGTGACCTGACGCTGTTGTCAATATAGTGTTGGTCACGGTAAAGTTGTCACCTTAATGATAGTATACCACATCCCAGTATCCCCACAGCCCTCCTTACTGCCTTCTCACATTGCTTGCCTACCTTTAGGTCATCTGATATGACTACCCCCAGGTCCCTTTCCATTTCTGTTGCTAGTACCTCCCCCCGCATTGTGTACTCTTCCCCTGGGTTTTTGTTTCCCGGGTGCATTGTATACTATATACTAGGTGCTTATATACTAGGACCAGAATGGTAGAAGACCAAAGGTCCATATGAACCATTCCCCCACCTCAGTGGATACATTTTAACCCATTTACTGTCATCCATTCATCAATTCTTCTTTTAAATTCTATTAATGACTTACTAGCAACAATTTCTGCTGGCAAGGAGTTCCAAACTCTCCCAGTTCTATTTCTGAATGAGTAATACACTTTATTTTTTTTTTACTACCTCTAGTTTAATCTGTACCCCCACATCCTCTCAGTCCTTCTGGTTTACCCTGCATATTTAAACCTAGCTTGTCTATTAGTTCTTTATCCTTTATGATCCTAAATAAAGTCATTAAGTCACCCCTTAATCTTCTCTGTCCCAAAAAAAACAATCCTGTCCGCTTTAGTCTCTCTTCATATCTATATTTACCTAAGGTCCCCATCATTCTATTGTACCTGCTCTGCACAGCCTATACCCTTTTTTTCTCACCTTTAGTATAGGGACTCCAAAGCTATGACCCAAAATCCAGATATGGTCTTACATATTATCAACATATTGATAATAAACAACCTATTGATTTATTCATAAAACTTTGTTTTATGTTCCTAATCATATAGTTAGCCTTTTGTATAATCTGAGTTCGCTGCTTGACAAAATTCAACTTGTTGTCTATGAGTACTCCACAATCTTTCTCCTCCTCCACTTCCTGTAATTCCTCTCCATTTAATACATAACTATTCTTACCCTTAGTACTTCCCAAATGTATTACTCCTGATTTTTTCACATTAAATTCATTTTCTAATTTGCCCAAGCTTCAATTTTATTTAAATCCATTTTTAGTGCCTTTCGCTGTTCCTCTGAACCAACTGGTCCTCCCAACTTAATGTCATCTGCAGATTTGACTACCTGGTTGAAAATATTTTGATGCAGGTCGCTGATATATAGAGAAAACAATATTGGCCCTAGTACGGAGCCCTGTGAGACACTGCTTTCCACCCTTATGATGTCAGATAATTCTCCAGTTATTCTCACTCTTTGGGTCCTATTACACAACCAGTTCTTAATCCAGGTGACAATTTGACAATCCAGCCCTATTTTTGTTATTTTTTTAATTAGATTATCGTGAGGTACTTTATCGAAGGCCTTTTGAAAATCTAAAAATATGATGTCTATCGGTATATTCCTAGCGTCAGTCTCAATAATGTTTTCATAGAAGCACAAATGGTTCATAATGCATGCCCTATTCTTCTTGAATCCATGCTACTTCTTATCAATAAATCCTAAAATTTCCAAGTTCTCTTCCATTCTTATTTTCAGTATGCTTTAAGCTACCGTCTCTAAGACTGCAGTCAAACTCATAGGTCTATAATTGGCCATTTCAGATTTATTTCCTTTCTTGAACAATGGTACCACAAAAGCTTGTCTCCAATCCTCTGGCACCTCACCAGTTATAAAGGACCAATTAAATATCCATACTAAAATTTCTGATATCAGTGGTGCTAGTTCCTTAATATATCTTGGATGTAAGAAGTCTGGTCCTGCTGACTTATACTGTTTTAGCTTGTTTTTTAAGTTTTCTGTTTCTTCTTTAGTTGTTGATAAATTTATTGGATTATTATAGTCCTTCACTTCAACCTCATTTACCTTCCCACTTTTCTCAAATATAGTTCCAAAGAACTTGTTTAAGGCGTTGGCCATTTCCTTTGGTTTCTTAAGTTCTATGCCACCTTTATACAATGGCCCTACACCCTGCTTATCTTTACTATTCTGATTTATGTATGCACAGAAACATAGACTTTGATGGCAGATAAGGACCGCTTGGTCCACCTAGTCTGCCCCATTTCCTTACTTACAGGATAGGCTACAGATCCTAGCTAACCAACAGCCTATTTCTTCCTACCCCCCACAAGAATTGCCTTATGTCTGTACCATGCATTCTTGAATTTCTCCCACAGTTTTAGACCCCACAACCTCCCTCAGGAAGGCTGTTCCATGCATCCACTACCCTCTCTGTGAAAAATACTTCCTCACATTGCCCGAACCACCCTCATCTTTAAATTGTGTCCCCTTGTTGTTTGCCCGTCTCTTTTTTCTGAAAGATGCTACCCTTTTGGACTTTGTTGATTCCACTGAGGTACTTAAAGTTTCTATCATGTCCCCCCTCTCCCTTCTTTCCTCAAGGGTATACATATTAAGCTCCTTTAGTCTCTCCTCGTACAGCTTCTCTTGCAGACCCTGCACCATTTTAGTTGCCTTCCTCTGGACTGCCTCTATCCTGTCTATATCCTTGCGGAGATGGAGTCTCCAGAATTGGATGCAGTACTCCAGATGGGGTCTCACCAACTGTCTGTACAGAGGGATAACAACTTCCTGCTTTCAGCTGGTGATGCCTCTCTCCCTATGCATCCCAGTATACCCCCAGCCCTCCCTACTGCCTTCTCACATTGCTTGCTAACCTTAAGGTCATCTGATATGATTACCCCCAGGTCCCTTTCCTTTTCTGTTGTTGTTACTACCCCCCCCCCCGTTGTGTAATCTTCCTCTGGGTTCTTGTTTCCCAGGTGCATTATTTTGCACTTCTTTGCATTGAATCCTAGCTGCCATACTTCTGACCATTCCTCAAACCTTGCCAAGTCCCTTCTCATCCTTTCCATGCCTCCTTGTGCATCAACCCTGTTGCAGATCTTTGTGTCATCTGCAAAGAGGCATACTTTTCCTTCCAGGCCCGCTGCAATGTCACTTATAATGACATTAAAAAGGACTGGACCCAGTACTGAACCTTGCGGTACCCCACTAGTAACCCCTCTTTTCTTCAGAGTGGACTCCATTTACAATTACCTTCTGTGTCCTGTTGTCCAACCAATGTTTTACCCAGGCTACCACCCTGGGACCCACTCCCAGGCTGGTTAATTAGACTGTTAATCTTTTGTGTGGGACTGTGTCAAATGCCTTGCTAAAGTCTAGGTAGGCCATGTCCACAGCCCCTCCCTGGTCTACTACTTTGGTCACCCAGTCAAAGAAATCTATTAGATTCATCTGACATGACATTTCTGCTGTGAACTCCATGCTGCCTTGGGTCCTGTGCCCCACTGGCCTCAAGGTACTCAACAATTTTTTCCTTCAGAAGTGACTCCATCACTTTCCTACCACAGAGGTTAAACTGACAGGTCTGTAGTTTCCTGCCTCTGTCTTGGTCCCACTTTTGTGAAGGGGAATCACATCCGCCTTCCTCCAGTCCTCGGGTACCACACCATCCTCCCATGATTTATTAAAAAGAGTAGTCAGTGGTTTCACTAGTTTCCCCCTTAATTCTTTTAGAATTCTGGGGAGAATTCCATCAGGCCCCATTGCTTTGACACCTTCAGTTTTAGGAGTTCTTGCAGAACCCTTTCTTCTGTGAAAGGGCTGGGATCGACCCCCCATCAAGAGTGCTTCTGTTCTGGATTAGGCACTTCCCCCTCCTCTTTTGTGAATATGAACAGAAACATTCGTTCAGTATCCCTACTTTTTCACTGTCCCCCTCTTTCCACCCATCATTCATTCTATTCAGCCTCCCTATCCCTCCCTTTGTCTTTCTTCGCTGTCTGATGTACCTATAAAAGGTTTTATCCCGCTTCTTAACTGAGTTGGCTATCTTTTCCTCAGTTTGGGCCTTTGCTATTCTGACTTCCCTCCCTGCTCCCTTCTGCCTTAACTGGTACAGCTGTCTGTCCTGCTCCTTCTGTGTTTCCTTATACTTCTGGAATGCTATCTTTTTCTCCCTGACTTTTCCCAGCCACCTCTTTTGAGAACCATAGTGGCTTTTTCTTCATTTGATTTGTTTATTTGCTTCACACAAAGGCTTGTTGCCTCTGTGATGGCAGTTCTGATGATTCCCCATTGTTGCTCCACCCTTCCTTCTAGCCTGTTTGCTAGTGCTTTTCTGAGGCACTCTCCCATCTTGCCAAAGTAAGCCCTCCTGAAGTCCAGTACCCTCACTTTTGTATGGCTTAACTTGTAGCTGAGTTTAACGTGAACCACACTGTTTGATGGTCACTTGTTCCCAGATGGCAACCCACTTCTAAATCTGAGATCCTCTCACTGCTCCCATTTGAGAGTCACGAGGTCTAAGATTGCTCCCTCATGAGTGGGTTCTGAAACTAGCTGTCTGAGGCCTGCCACCTGTAGGGGCATCAAGAATGGCCCTGCTCTTGGATGTGGCTGCAGCAAATGCTCCAGTTAACATCTGGCATATTCAGGTCTCCCATCAACAGTATCTCCCTTTCTCTGCCATCCTAAGAATGCCTTCTATCATATCCTTGTCCATTCCCTCCCCCTGACATGGGGGTCTGTACACAACCCCTGTGTGGACTGTGGTGCCCTTTCCAGTCTCCAAGGTGACCCACAGTGGCTCCTCTCCTCCATGTTTACTCTTTTGTTCAGTTGCTTTTATCCCTTCCTTTACATAGAGAGCTACTCCTCCCCCTCTTCTCTCCTGCCTGTCTCTCCTGTAGGTTATGTACCCTGGTATGTTAACATCCCAGTCATGGTTCTCTGTGTGCCATGTTTCTGTGACTGCTATGATATCCAGGCATCCCTCTTCCATGAAGGCCACCAGCTCAGGGAGCTTGTTGCCCAGACTACGGGCATTGGTACTCATTACCCTCCATTTCCTGATGTCCTTCCTCCTTTTTGCCTCATCTCTGTCCTTCTTGCCTTTGTCACTTTCCCCATTTACCCCTGCCCTTATCCCTATCGCCACCTCTATGTTGGTGTCTAGCACACTTACTACCCTGTTTTTTTTGGGGGGGTTAGGATTTTCCTGCTCCTTTCCAGTGCCTCTCCCATGGCTAGTTTAAATGCTTGCCAATGAAGCATTTAAACCTATCACCTAGGATCCTGGTTCCCCTTCTGCACAGATGCAGCCCATCATGCCAGTATAGGCCTGCATCACTCCAGGTGGACCCCCAGTCCCCAATGAAACCAAATCCCTGAGCTCTGCACCAGTCTTTCAACCACTGATTGAATTCCATGGTGCAGAACACCCTAGCCTCTCCTATGCTATAGATGGGCATCACCTCTGAGAAGGTTACCATGCGTGCTACTTGTCTAAGGCCCCTCCCCAATTCCACAAACTCTTCCTGCACTGCTCTAATCCCTTTCTTAGCCAGGTCATTTGTCCCTAGGTGGACAATGACATCCAGCTCCTTCCCCTGTGCAGCTGCTCTGGCAATCCTGAGGATTCTCTCCCTGTCCCTCCAAGCCATGGCACCAGGCAGGCACCTTACCTCCCTTCTCCCCTTCCTCCCCCAGTTCTACCTTCCTAACAATGGAATCCCCCACCAGGAGTTGTTTCCTTCCCCTGTGGGGTCCCATGCCACCCTCCTGTGGGTCTCCTTTGTTGAGGTTCCCAGCATCCTCCTTGGTCTCCACTGCAGGTGCCTCCATAGAGGAACCACACTTTGCCAGAATGGCATAGGGTGTGGAGAGGTACAACTGGAGGATGTCCTCTGTTCCACCACCTCACCCTCCCTGAGCCCACTGTGGTCCAACTGCTCCTCTTTCTGGCAACCTCTTAGGCAACGGCAGTGGCACTGGTGGTCCTGGATAGAGGAGGAGGTCCCACAAATCCTGGCCAACTCAGCCTGAGATGAGCAACCTCCTCCCTCAGCCCAGAGAGGTGCCTGCAGATGGGACAACACCACATCCTCCAGAATGTCTCCCGGAAGACTGCTGCTCCACAGCCACTGCACTGCACCACTCCCATCATGTCTTATTTCTGGCCCCTTAACTGTTGTTTGGAATCCTTACTCTTTCCACTGTTTTTTTTCTTTCTCTTCTCTCTCTACTTACTTTCTGCCTCTGTGCCTTTTAAGCTCCTCATTGTCCTGTTCTGAGACAAGAAGATCCTACATTTCTCAGTAGACCCCTTACTTGCTCAGAGGCAGGCCTCCAGCAGCTAGAGGGGACCGGAGAGCTACTATTGCCCTTCTAGGATGGTGGGTCTTTGGTAGCTCTGTGATCACTCACTTCCTGCTCCCAAACAGGAAGTTCCTGTTGTCAGTCAAATCCTGTGCCTATAAAAGTAAAACTAGCTTTGGGTGGGAGGGTGGAGAGGAGGGAAGGAGGGCAATACAGTCCCAGTAGAGAAGTCCAGTCACACAGCACTCCTTCCTCCTGGTGTCGTCTGCCAAGCTACTAACAGAATCTTTCTAAGGCAGTCTTTAAATTTAGCTTCCTTCTAGCTAAGCCACTCCCCCTACTTACTAGATCTTTCTACAAGTAATTTAAATGGCACAGCTATCAATCCCTTTTAATCACCTGAGATTTATACCTAGATAACTGTTCAGATAACCATTCAGTTCAGTTAACTCAGACAAACACACTAATTTTTTTTTGTTTTGTTTGTTAGTTTGTTTTTTGTCCTAAAATTAAAGGTCCAAGTACAAGAGTTCTACTTCTTTAGTCCCAGTAGAGAAGTCCAGTCACACAGCACTCCTTCCTCCTGGTGTCCTTATCCTTCCTGTATGCCAGATTTGCCTCTGCTTTCCTTCTTTCTTTTTTTTTTTCTAATTGTGCTTTTCACTCTCTTCAAACTAGCCCTATAATCCATTATAGCCTCATCCTTCCCTAATTCTTCCATTTTTTTAAAGGCCTTCTTTTTTTAAGCATAATTTAATCACCTTATTTGTACACCACTGTGTTTTTTTTTTCCCTCTTCTATTGTACATTCTTTTATTGGGTACATACCTCTTTTCTAAAGTTAGTAATATTTCTTTTAATTCTTTCCACATTTGATTTACATCTTTTCCTTCAAAACTCAGTTTCCAATTCCATTTTTTAATTTCTTTTTATTTGTTTGAAATTAGCCCTATTGTAAGTCTTTGCAACTGTTTTTCCTTTCATATATTGTAATGTATTTTTTACATTAAATTCTGTAATGCTGTGGTCACTACTACCCAACTGTTCCCTTATTTTTATTGTATGAATAATGTCTCTGCTATTTGTTATTAATACAGCTTAGGTGTTTTCTCCTCTTAGTATGTAAAAAAAGAAAATGTTTTTGTGGGCTTCTATCATTTTTAAATTGATAAGGCCTATTATTAGGTCATTTTAACAAAGTTGAAAAAACGTGGTGTTCCTTCCAGGGAAAACTTTTAAACATTAAAATATGTATACCCTAAACTCATACATGGCATGAAGTGCACTCAAATGATCAGCAATACAGCTTTTGATAACCAAGTGAAGATTTTTTTTGCAAACCATACACACAATAGTTACAAAACCACACATTAGTCAACTTGCATTAAACCAAATCCTTATTGGTACCAAATTCAAAGAAGCCTTAGCTTCTCTGAGTTCAAATTGCACATAAATAGCATAGTTTGACTTATCTTTTGAAACACAGAAACATAGACTTTGATGGCAGATAAAGACCGCTTGGCCCATCTAGTCTGCCCATTTCCCTACTTACAAGATAGGCCGCAGATCCTAGTTAACCAACAGCCTATTTCTTCCTACCCCCGACAAGAATTGCCTTATGTCTGTCCCATGCATTCTTGAATTCTCCCACAGTTTTAGACCCCACAACCTCCTCAGGAAGTCTGTTCCATGCATCCACTACCCTCTCTGTGAAATAATACTTCATCACATTGCCCCTGAACCGCACCCCTTCTTTCTTTAAATTGTGTCCCCTTGTTCTTGCACGTCTCTTTTTCTGAAAGATGCTATCCTCTTGGACTTTGTTGATTCCACTGAGGTACTTAAAAGTTTCTATCATGTCCCCCCTCTCCCTTCTTTCCTCAAGGGTATACATATTAAGCTCCTTTAGTCTCTCCTCATACAGCTTCTCTTGCAGACCCTGCACCATTTTAGTTGCCTTCCTCTGGACTGCCTCTATCCTGTCTATGTCCTTGTGGAGATGGAGTCTCCAGAATTGGATGCAGTACTTCAGATGGGGTCTCACCAACTGTCTGTACAGAGGGATAACAACTTCCTGTTTTCTGCTGCTGATGCCTCTCCCTATGCATCCCAGTATACCCCCAGCCCTCCCTACTGCCTTCTCACATTGCTTGCTAACCTTAAGGTCATCTGATATGATTGCCCCCAGGTCCCTTTCCTTTTTTGTTGTTGTTACTACCTCCCCCCATTGTGTATTCTTCCCCTGGGTTCTTGTTTCCCAGGTGCATTATTTTGCACTTCTTTGCATTGAATCCTAGCTGCCATACTTCTGACCATTCCTCTAACCTTGCCAAGTCCCTTCTCATCCTTTCCATGCCTCCTTGTGTATCAACCCTGTTGTAGATCTTTGTGTCATCTGCAAAAGGCCTACTTTTCCTTCAGTCCCTCTGCAATGTCACTGATGAAGACATTAAAGGACTGGACCAATCTGAACCCTGCGGTGCCCCACTAGTATCCCTCTTTCTTCAGAGTGGACTCCATTTACAATTACCTTCTGTGTCCTGTTGTGCAGCCAATGTTTACCCAGGCTACCACCCTGGGACCCACTCCCAGGCTGGTTAATTTGACTATTAATCTTTTGTGTGGGACTGTGTCAAATGCCTTGCTAAAGTCTAGGTAGGCCATGTCCACAGCCCCTCCCTGGTCTACTACTTTGGTCACCCAGTCAAAATCTATTAGATTCATCTGACATGACCTTCCGCTGTGAACCCATGCTGCCTTGGGTCCTGTGCCCCACTGACTCTAGGTACTCAACTATTCTTTCCTTCAAGTGACTCAGTCACTTTCCCTACCACAGAGGTCAGACTGACAGGTCTGTAGTTTCCTGCCTCTGTCTTGGTCCCACTTTTGTGAAAGGGAATCACATCCACCTTCCTCCAGTCCTCAGGTACCACACCATCCTCCCATGATTTATGAAAAAGAGTAGCCAGTGGTTTCACTAGTTCCTCCCTTAATTCTTTTAGAACTCTGGGGTGAATTTCATCAGGACCCATTGCTTTGTCCACCTTCAGTTTTAGGAGTTCTTGCAGAACCCTTTCTTCTGTGAAAGGACTGGGATAGACCCCCCTATCAAGAGTGCTTCTGTTAATTAGATTAGGCACTTCCCCTCCTCTTTTGTGAATACTGAGCAGAAATATTCGTTCAGTATCCCTGCTTTTCACTGTCCCCTCTGCCCACCCACGTTCATTCTATTCAGCCTCACTATCCTCCCTTTGTCTTTCTCGCTGCTGATGTACCTATAAAAGGTTTTATCCCCCTTCTTAACTGAGTTGGCTATCTTTTCCTCAGTTTGGGCCTTTGCTTTTCTGACTTCCCTCCCTGCTTTCTTCTGCCTTAACTGGTACAGCTGTCTGTCCTGCTCCTTCTATGCTTCCTTATACTTCCGGAATGCAATCTTTTTCTTCCTGACTTTCACAGCCACCTCTTTTGAGAACCATAGTGGCTTTTTCTTTCATTTTGATTTGTTTATTTGCTTCACACAAAGGCTTGTTGCCTCTGTGATGGCAGTTTTGATGATTCCCCATTGTTGCTCCACATCGCCTTCTAGCCTGTTTGCTAGTGCTTTTCTGAGGCACTTTCCCATCTTGCCAAAATCAGCCCTTCTAAAGTCCAGTTTTGTGCATTGAAACTCTGAAAATTCTTATGTTAGTCTTCTGGCTCAATTGCCTAATTCCATAGAGCGCACACACAAGATGCTTGCCAAACGGTTTCAACAAAAGGAACACAAACATCAGTGAAATCTACCAAATGCCATTACTGCTTTATGGTGTACAGTGGAACATCATTGTTTACTGAAATCTAGCGCTCTCAAAATGTTGTTGTGTTGCACTAGTGATGTCCGAAGGACAGCAGAACGAAAAAGACTTTTCATTCTGCTGCAGAGCGGACATCACACATGGTGTCCTCGAGCAGCAATCTGACAGTTAGTCTTATTTTAAAAAAAAGATGTAGTATTTTTTTTTTGGAGTCAACAATGTTCCACTATACACTATACTGAACAGTGCATGAGTACCAGTTAACAACAGGGCTGTTCTTTCACCTCGTTAGTACTATGACAACTGATTACCTCTCGAGCTGCGCTCTCGAGGTAATCTGTCATCATAGTACCAACTCGGTGAAAGAATAGCCCTGTTGTTAACTGGTACTCATGCACTATCCTATATGATGTTAGCGTCAAGGATGGACATCTATGTGGTGGAACCACAGACTACAAGTTGACCTTTCCGACATGTGATGTCTTCATCAGAGCTAATTCCAGAGATCAATTAGAAATTACTTTATATCATTGGTTGCCATGGTTACATTACACTTCAAACTGCTATTGCACTTAATTCATAACTAATAAGTATATAAACACCTTTAGTGCAAAAAAAACAATATCTAAGTGCAATATAATGATTTTAAAAAGTGTGAATTTAGAAAACAGCCACTGTGTCTTTCAGGATTCTTTTTAAACAGAGCACTTATTTAGCTCTTATTCCCTTTTCATCCTTTTTCTATAATTTTATCAAAAAAGTACTTTAAAATGAGGAGCTCTAATAACCTGGCTTGTATGTAGCATGAGAATAAATAATTACAATCAAACCCTTTTTTTGTGTCACTTATGCCAATCTCAAGACTCTTACTGCTCGCATTTCACTTTCTTCGGTGTACTTGAGCAACACATCCAATATTGTTTCTGTGACTCTTTTATAGTTCTGTGGGTGGATATTTGTCCTGTTAGGACATATGAAACATCTATAATCACCCCATAAATTAAACTTTTTCAGAGCCAACAGCACAATTAGAGCAACTTTACAATTATTATGTTCAGCTCCCACCACTGTTAAACATAACAGTATACCACCTTCGTAAAATGGAGTTTTTTATATCAACATATTGTTATTCAATCATTTATGCATTTGCACTTATTACCACTCTGCCAGGTGCTATGTTCAGCTCCCTCCATTGCTGTGCAAAATTTATTTTATTCAACCAAACTTTACGCATTCGCACATATTGCCAATCTACCAAGTGCAACATTCAGTTCCCTCCATCGCTGTTATTCAACCAAGATTTTACTTGGTAATTTTTACTTACAAATGAGTTCTTATACTACATACAAGACACTCTGCTCAAGTGGGTTCAAATGATTGCAAAACAATCATGTTAATCCTGCAGCTTTTGCAGTTTTTATATCTGCTCACGCCACCGTAAGTCATAACAATTTTCTTTTCTCTTTAGAATTCGATTTGAAAAACAACCATGTTATTTTTGCAGCTTTACAGTTTTTACATTAGCTCCCACTACTGTAAAACATAACAAACTAGTAAACTGGAGCTTTTCTATCATATTATTACGTATGTCTGTCCTTGACACTAACATCAAAGCAGTAATGGCGTTTAGTAGATTTCACTGATGTTAGCGTTCATTTTGTTGAAATGGTTTGGCAAGCAGCTTGTGTGTGCGCTCTATTGAATTAGGCAATTAAGCCAGAAGACTAACATAAGAATTTTCAGAGTTTCAATGCACAAAAGATAAGTAAAAGTATGCTATTTATGTGCAGTTTGAACTTAGAGAAGCTAAGGCTTCTTTGAATTTGGCTCCAACCAGACTCTCTGTACCAATAAGGATTTGGTTTAACGCAAGTTGACTAATGTGTGGTTTTGTAACTATTGTGTGTTTGGTTTGCAAGTAAAAATCTTCACATGGTGATCAAAAGCTGTATTGCTGATCATTTGAGTGCACTTCATGCCATGTATGAACTTAAGCTATACATATTTTAATGTTTTCTCCTCTTGTTGGTTTGTAAATTAACTGTTGCATGCCAATCATGTCTATAAATTTCCCACTATTTGCCTTTTTCTTAATGTTGCACTTACCCCAATTTACAGCCAGGTGATTAAAATCTCCTGTGATAATTATCTCTCCCTCTAGGGCCATTTGCTCTATTTCATTTCTAAGTAACGTGTCCATTTCCTTATTACTATTGGGTGGTTTATAATATAGTCCAAAGAATCATTTTGTATCCACACCTCCTGCTACTTGTACCCACAGAGATTCTATTTCATCATCATCCATTTTATTACACTGGCTGCTTTGTATATCTTCTCTAATATACATTGCCACACCTCCCCCTTTTTTATTATTTCTTGTTTTTGAATATAACTTATATCCCTCTATATTGGTGTTCCACCTAAATTTCTGAATCCCACCATGTTTCTGTTACCATACATATATCAATCTTTTCATTCATTAATTTAACTTCCAACTCAGCTTTCTTTACATTATTCTAGCTTCTAGCATTCAATGACCATACTGTTATTCCCATACTTATTTTTCTTTACTTTTCCCCTTATCTAAACAATCTTTATTACTTTTGTTTCTAAATAATTCACCCCTTCTCCCCCCTGCATCTAGTTTAAATAAATTACTATCAAGAATTTGCTTTACAGCTTGCCCCAATTTCCTACTACCCTTTCTACTCAGATATAGTCCATCTTTACAGAAATATGTTTCATTTATGTACTCCTCCCAGTGCTGTATGCACCCTAGTTTATTCTGTAATGTCCACTGTCGAAGCCAAGTGTTCAGTTTCCTAATTTTTGTATTAAAAAAGCAATTTTCCCTTGGAGCTGGCTATATTTCTGAAAAGTATATCTTATAGCCTAATATCGCAGCCTCCCTCCATATCTCCTCAAATTCTTTTTGTATTTCTATTACCTCCTAGTTTCTGATGTTATTAATCCCTAAATGCAAAATTAAGGTTCCTGAACCATCTTTTTCTTTAACTATGTCACCCAGCATTACTTTGCACTTCATTGCATTGAATCTAAGCTGCCATACTTTTGACCATTCCTCCAACTTTGCCAAGTCCCTTCTCATCATTTCCATCCCCCTTGTGTAGAAACCCTGTTGCAGATCTTTGTGTCAAGTTCAAAGAGGTATACTTTCACTTCCAGTCCCTCTGCAATGTCACCTATAAAGACATTAAAGAGGACTGGTCCCAGTACTGAACCCTGTGGTACCCCACTAGTACCCCCCCTTTCTTTGGAGTGGACTCCATTTACTATTACCCTCTGTGTCCTGTTGTACAGCCAATGTTTTACCCAGGCTACCACCCTGGGACCCACTCCCAAACTGTCTAACTTGTTTATTAATCTTTTGTGTAGGACTGTGTCAAATGCCTTGCTAAAGTCTAGGTAGGCCATGACCACAGCCCCTCCCTGGTCTACTACTTTGGTCACCCAGTCAAAGAAATCAATTAGATTCATCTGACATGACCTCCCTGCTGGGAATCCATGCTGCCTTGGGTCCTGTGCCTCACTGGCATTTAGGTGCTCAGCAATTCTTTCCTTCAGAAGTGATTCCATCATTTTCCCTACCACTGAGGTCAAACTGGCAGGTGTTTCCTGCTTCTGTCTTGCTCCTACTTTTGTGAAGGGAAATCACATCCACCCTCCTCCAGTCCTTAGGTACCGCACCATCCTCCCATGATTTGTTAAAAAGGGTAGTCAGTGGTGTCACTAGTTCTCCCCTTAGTTCTTTTAGAATTCTGTAGTGAATCCCATCCGGCCTCATTGCTTTGTTCACCTTCAGTTTTGGGAGTTCTTTCAGAACCCTTTCTTCTGAGAATGGAATGGTATCGACCCCCCGATCCAGAGTGCTTCAATTGTTTGGTTTATGTACCTCCCCCTCCTCTTCTTTTGTGAATACTGAGCAGAAATATTCATTCAGCATCTCTGCTTTTCATTGTCACCCTCTGCCCACCCCACCCTCCCTTTATCAAGCCTCACTATCCCTTCCTTGCTCTTTCCTTCTCCCTAATGTACTTATAAAAGGTTTTATCGGCTGGGGAGGGAGGATCGAGCGTCCCAACAGATGCTCTCCTCCCTCCAAGGGGGGGATTCCCAACCCTGAACTGTCGGTGGGAGCACCGGCACTCAGGGGGGCTGTGGCTCCATCACCAGAGTCCGAGGGAGGGGGGACGCTATGAGGTGCTTGAGGGAGGCGTGCATCAACACGTCACCCCTCTAGGATGTACGTCCTTGTGTGCCGGCGTCCCAGGGGGCGGGGGGAAGTAGGGGAGAACAGCGGAAAAATGGTGTCCTCGGTGTCCCTAGATGAAGACTGCCCATCCCGAGCCCACCTAGGACAGACCCCGCTGTGCAAGGAAATAGGAGGAGGTAAGGGCACTCTAGGAGCAGATCCTGAAAGGGGGACTTTGGGGTATGTGCAGTCGGAAGGAGGGGGACACCGGGGACAAGGAAGGAGGATAAAAAAAGATAACACAAAAAAAAATAAAAGGTTTTATCCCACTTTTTAACTGAGTTGATGATCTTTTCCTCAGTTTGGGCCTTTGCTATTCTGACTGCCTTCCCTGCTTCTTTCTGCTTTACCTGGTGCAGTTCTCTATCCTGCTCCTTCTGTGTTTCCTTATGCTTCCTGAATGCTACCTTTTTCTCCTTAACCTTCCCCGTCACCTCTTTTGAGAACCATAGTGTTTTTTATCCTTCATTTTGCTTTGTTGATTTGCTTCACGCAAAGGCTTGCTGCCTCTGTGATTGCTGTTTTGATTTTTCCCCATTGTTCCTCCACCCCTCCTTCTTGCCCGTTTGCTAGTGCTTTTCTGAGGCACTCTCCCATTTTCCTCAAAGTCAGCCCTCCTAAAGTCCAATACCCTTACTTTTGTATGGCTTCACTCTACAGCTGTGTTTATCATGAACCACACTGTCTGCTGGTTGTTTGTTCCCAGATGGCTACCCACTTCTAAATCTGAGATCCTCTCTCCATCCCCATTTGAGAGCACCTGGTCTAAGATTGCTCCATACTGAGTGGGTTCCAACACTAGCTGTCTGAGGTATGCCCCCTGTAGGGCATTGAGAATGAAACTGCTCTTGGATGTGGCTGCAGAAAAGGTGCTCCAGTTAACCTCTGGCATATTCAGGTCCCTCATCAACAATATCTACCCTTTTTCTGCCATTCTAAGGGTGCCTTCTATCATTTCCTTGTCCATTACCTCCCCCTGAGATGGGGGTCTGCATACAACCCCCATGTGGATTGTGGTGCCATTTCCTGTCTCCAGGGTGACACACAGTTCCTCCTCTCCTCTCTGTTTACCCTTTAGTTCCATTGCTTTGATCCCTTCGCTTAAGTACTGTCAAGAGCTCCTCCCCCTCCTCCTCCTCTTTTACCCTCCCTGCCCCTCCTGTAGCTTGTGTACCCTGGTATGTTGACATTCCAGTCATGGTCCTCCATGTACCGGGTTTCTGTGATTGCCACAGTATCCAGGCGTCCCTCTTTCATCAAGGCCACTAGTTCCAAGAGCTTGTTACCCAGACTATGGGCATTGGTACTCATCACCCTTCATTTTTTGATGGCCTTAACTCTTTTAGCCCTATTTCTGTCTTTCCTGCCTTTGCCTTTTTTTTCCATTTACCTCTGTCCTACTCCCTATTGACTTCTCTACCTTGGTATTTACCTCGCTAGCTACCCTGTTTTGTGGGGGAGACTGGGATTTCCCTGTTCCTTTTCAGTGCCTCCCCCTTGGTTGGTTTAAATGCTTACCAATGAAGTATTTAAACCTATCACCTAGGATCCTGTTTCCCATCCCTGACAGATGTAGACCATCATGCCAGTATAGGCCTGTATCCCTCCAGGTGGACCCTGGTCCCCAGTGAAGCCAAAACCCTGAGCTCTGCACCAGTTTTTCAATCATTCATTGAATCCCATGGTGCGGAGTGCCCTAGCCTCACCCATGCCATAGACAGGCAGCTACTCTGAAGAGGTTACCATACATGCTACATGTCTAAGGCCCCTCCCCAACTCAACAAACTCCTCTTGCACTGCTCTGATCCCACT
Organism: Neoceratodus forsteri; assembly: GCA_016271365.2. Taxonomy (NCBI): domain Eukaryota; kingdom Metazoa; phylum Chordata; order Ceratodontiformes; family Ceratodontidae; genus Neoceratodus; species Neoceratodus forsteri. The sequence goes on along the minus strand of CM028135.1, from coordinate 957,918,251 downwards.
TTCCCACCAGGTCATTTGTTCCTAGGTGGACAATGACATCCAGCTCCCTCCCCCATGCAGCTGCTCCCACAGTCCAGAGGATTCCCTCACTGTTCCTCCAAGCCATGACACCAGGCAGGCACCTTATCTCCCTCTCCCCTCCCTCCCCCAGTTCTACCCCTAACCACTGAGTCCCCCACCAGGAGTTGTTTCTTTCCCCTGTGGGGTCTCGTGCAACCCATCTGTAGGTTTCCTTTGTGGAGGTTACCAGCATCCTCCTTGGTCTCCACTGCAGCTGCCTCCATAGAGGAACCACTCTCCACCAGAACAGTGTATGAATTGTGGAGAGGTACAGCTGGAGGGATGCGCCTTGATTCCACCACCCTCACCCTCTCTGAGCCCACCTTGGTCCAACTGCTCCTCTTTCTTGGCAAACTTTGCGGCAGCAGCAGCAGTGTCCCTGGTGGTCCCTGGGTGGGGGAGGAGGTTTCATGAATCCTAGCCAGGTCGGCCTGGAGATGGGCAACCTCCTCCCTCAGACCAGAGAGGTGCCTGCAAATATGGCACATAGATGTGATGCTCCCCTTTGGTACTCCCCATCGGTCCTGTTCTACAGTTCATCTATTAGGACACCAGGGGCCCTTGCAAGCAAGTGAAGTGGATGCCAAAAAATTAGTCAGGGGTAGAAGTCTCTTGTCAGCAGGTGTAAATGCTGTTGTATACAGCACAGGAGCTTGCAGGCAGGTGGAAATGCTGAACTGCTGAACAATCCTTTACTTGCTGGATGAATTTCAGAGCCTTTCCATGCCTTTATTAAGTGGGAGAAGTGGACAGCTATTTTTTTTTACTGTGCCAATAATACTGGTGGCCTGTTTGTTATTAGACAGGACACCTTGCACCATATAGTTCAGACAGTGCACACAGCATTGCATAAGACGGCAATTGTCCTTGGACACTGCTTTGAATATATTTATCACATTATAAGTTATCAGAATCCCATGAGATTGCATGATGTAAACCATTTGTTGAACTGCTCCCACAGCATAGTCAAAATGTTGTCATGTTTGTGGTCTTTTTTAAAGCAACAAAGACCTGACTCCTGTACATTGGCTTTGTTGTTTTGGGGTTCTGCATGCTGTGAAATCTTGGCTTTGTAAATAACATCCAGTGTGCTGCTACTGCCATGACATCCAGGACATGACCACTGTTAAACAAGTTGGGAGTGATATGGAAGGGTCTACGATGCCAGTTCAACTAGAATTTTGTTGACCGACATTACAACCACAGATTTATTTTGACTGTAAATTGCAGTTGGCATACATATGCAAGGTAAACTGTTCCTCCCTGAATCCCCCATTTGGGGGGCTCTGCCCTCCGCACCCCCCAACTTTAGGATTATCAACTCCAAGTGAGAGTTGATTAGGGGAGGGGTGCTACACCTGGAGAAAGCAGTGCCAGGGCCCTGCAGGTACATTACAGCGGCAACATCGGATTGCCACTGTAATATTATTCACCCTAAAATTGTTGCTGTTTGGTCGGCATACCGATATGGAAGGATGTGTAAGAAGATGAAACCAAAACATGGCATGCCTCACCACACAGACTTTCATACAGCCATAGTATACCAGTGCAGTTGAAGAAGCGTCTGAAGGGTACTATGTAATGTGATTCAGTTGGTTATGACTGACAAAATTCCTCACAGGATATGCATTCTCTTCATACCCACTGCCTCCACTGGTAGGCTGCTCCACAGGTTCATCCCGCTCCAGCAGGAAAAGTACCTCCTATTATAAAATGGGTAGAGACAATGAAGAAATCTGATTGGCTGACAGCCATTGCAAGGTATGCCTTTTATTTAGATTATACCATGGCAAAAAAACAAGACACAGCAGCACTGACCCACTACCCAAAGATATCCATCAGTCACCCTACAAGCTTTTTCTCAAACTAACCAATAGAATCAATACAGATTTCTGAGCCGCATGAAAACCGAACCCTTGTAAACAGATTTTAACTTGTCAGTCTAGCTCCATAACTCCTGCTCCAGTCAAATCACCCATATTTTTGTTTCCTCTAGACCATCAGATAACCACATCTATACACTAATGACCTCCTTACCCTTCTTCCCAGTGGGCTGTCTCAGTCCATTGGCACCGGCAAGTGCTCAAACCCCTACAAACATCCTCATATTTCTCAATGTAGCTCCATAAATCCCGCTGCTGTCAAGACGCCAAAAATTTCTTTTTTTTTTCCCCTCTCTAGACCATCACACAACCACACCTTCACTGCCACCCTCCTCACCCTACTTGCTGAAGGGCTGTCACAGTCCATTGCTAACAGCAGACACCTTTAAACACCCACTCTTTAGTCTTTCTAGTTACCACATTCCCGCTCCACAGAAATCATCCAAACACTTTTCTTTTCCCTGCACAGCTGCAAAAATTCAAAACCACATCCTCAAAGGCTGTTTATTTTATTTATTTAGTTTTTGTTGACTGGGTAGGTGCACTAGACAACAAAACTGCCTTTTTTCAGGCACGACACAGGAGCTTACATGCAATGGATGGGAAAACAACAACAAATACAAAGAAATAAAGCAGTAACAACAAGCAGTAGAATTATACAAAAGCATAAAGTCAGGTAACAACACACTGAAGCCAGGATCAGGCCTGGAACGTAACACAGCACAATGGCAATAGGCAAAGATTCGACAGTTCCAGGCCCCTGAAACAAACATTATCAACAACTGTATAAAATAGGGGGTAAGTGTGAGGGAAATAAACAGTTGGGGCAATGCTCAGGGAGATTAGGATAGGGAACAAGTGCAAGGGCAAGTAGCTGAGGGGGACAGGCAAGCGAGTGGGTACACCCACCACAGGAGCAGGGTTCAGAACATCCGGGACTTTATGGAGTTCTAGCTTAAAACTCTGGGGGGGGGATTAGGGAGTTCCTGAGTACCAGTGAAAGGGACTTCCATATTTCTGGAGCATTGACAGAGAAGACATTTTCACCCCTTTTTGTGTTACACTTAGTTTGGCCAAGGAGGGGCTTATCAACAGATCTCAGGTGGTAGGCAGAGTAAGCAGGTTTTAATAGATGGGGAAGGGCCAACCTGTAAAGTATCTGGGAGGTGATGATGTTTTTGATGAAGCAAGAGGTAGTGTATTGCTAGAAAGCTGTGTGGGCTAGCCAGCCCAGGCCAGAGTGGAGTGAGCAGTGGTGAGAGAGCTTGAGTACTGACAGAGCAAAGTGGCAGATTTTATTATAACAGATGTCCCACTTGCAGAGTAGCCCTCTTGAGGTTTTCAGAAAGGCAATCAACACATATGTCAGTTTAGGTCTGACAAACCCTTGCATGATAGACAGCCTCACTGCAGATGTGAGGCTATACATAACTTCATATGCCAGACCAAGTTGTATGTTGACTGTTTTGATAGTAGTAGTATTAGGTGTAGTTCATAGTCTAAGGCTGGATCCAAGGTGACTCCGAGGTATTTAAAAGAGGAAACAGTATTGAAGGGAGTGTCATCGGATGCCCTGATGCATAAAGGCTGATGAGAGGTCATGACTTTGGGTCCTGAGCCAAAGAGCATGACAACAGTCTTTCTGTCATTGAGGACAAGTCTATTTCCTTCAATCAGTGTTGGAAGGTGTTGAAGTTTGGGCTTAGGTTCCAGTGGATATCTGATAGGTCATAGAAGCTGGAGAAGAGTACCAAATTGTCAGCATATAACAGGGCAGAACATGGGCCAGACCAGCGGGGGGTGGCATTTACAAAGACTGAGAAAAGTAGAGAACCCAATATTGATCCCTGTGGAACTCTAATCCAGGTGTGGGAGAGGGAGGACTTGGAATTTCCAATCTGCATGAATTGTTGATGATCCACGAGATAGTCGTGGAACCAGGTGGTTGCAGAGGTAGTGAAACCCAGGGTGGACAGCTTGGACAGGTGCAGCGGGTGGTTAACCAAGTCAAAAGTCTTTGTATGATCAATGAAAATCGCCCATGAGAGAACCTTTGTCCATGGCAAGCCTGACATAGTTGGTGAACTGGGTAATAACAGTGGATGTGCTGTGCCCTCATTGAAAACCATGCTGATCCAGGAAGAGAATATTGTGTAGTTGGAGGAGGTCCAAGACCTGGGTGGCAACAATTTTCTCCAGGATTTTGGATAAAGTTGAAAGGATGCCAATAGGGTGGTAGTTGTCCATGTTTGTGGTATCACCCTTTTGTGGACAGGGGCAACACATGCAGTCTTCCAGAAGAAAGAGACATGACCTTTATTAGGGACAAATTGAAGAGGCATGTTGCTGGAGAAGCAATGAATGGGGCAAAGGTTTTCAGGAATTTGGGTAGTAGCCCATCCGCCCCAGCCATCCCATAAGAAGTAATGGATTTAAGGAGGTGCAGGACTTCAGGTACAGTGACTGGGTGTAGGTTGAAAAGAGGGTTTATCGGTTCATTGTTGTCGAGAGGTGGTCCAGATGAACGTGCAGGGGGCGATGCATAGGATGAGATGTCCAAGAAGCGAGAGTTTACAGCATCAGCGATGGTGAGTGGATTGTTGCAGCTTATTACATCCAAGACCACTTCTGTTATGATTTCGCTTTTGTCTCTCCCCAGAATCAAGTTTGCATGACTCCAAAACCCATGAGAGTCACTAAAAGAGGTGTGGAGAAGTTGCGGTAGTAGGTGCTCTTGGTAGTTCTTATAGATGCTTTACAGAGGTTCCTGAGACCTTTGTGCCCGGACCTGTCAGCAATGGACTGAGACAGTTTAGCTTTTTTTCAGACTTTGTCCCGCTGTTTAATACAGGCCATAAGTTCGGAATTTAGCCAGCGGGTGGCAGATCCTCGAATTCTGCATCTTTTTAATGAGATATGCTTGTCCTGTAGGGCCAGAAGCTTGGAGAGGAAGTATTGTGCAGCATGTTCCATGTTGGAGGTCTCGTATATAGGTGTCCAGTCAGTATTTTGAAGGTCAGAGATAAGGGCCCTCTTCTACAGCTTTGAGAAGTCCCCGAACTGAATTTCTCTGGGTGGGGGTTTGGAGGCTCTAGCTTTCCAGACACAGTAGACAGGAAAGTGATCACTGATAGAGTCAGGAAAGACACCCATGGCAGAGATCCTGTCTCGATGGTTAGAGGTGATCCAGTCAAGAAGAGACTGGAGACTGCTGTTGTTTGACAGCCTGGTAGGGGAAGAAACCAACAGCAGCATATATACTGGAGCTCTTGCCCAGCCAGTCTAGGTTTGTGGCACCCATTATAATGAGTTCCTGTTTGCCTTTTAACATGGCAAGATAGCTGAACACATTTTTAGGGGGTTATAGACGTATACGTGTTCAGCTTTTTTGCAAAACCAAGGGTAACAACTATGTGAATAGTTTCACATAAATAGCTAAAATTGACTAAGCATACAGAGATATCAAGGTTCTCTCTAGTGTAGAACGTAACACCCTCTTCCCTCTTAACATTGGGACAGTCACACCTGTGGAGCTTATAGCCTTTGATTACACAAATGGAGTCAGGAGTTTGGGGTTTTATCTAGGTCTCTGACAGACCTGGAATGTCAGGGGAGTAGTGAGACATTCAGGCCTTAAGCTGCACAAAATTGGCTGTTAGGATTTATGTGAGTGAGCCTTAACCCATTGTTAGAGAACCCAATGGAGGGGTCAGTAGGAGCAGCCCCAGCAGGGGAACCCATATTGGGTTCAATGTCACCAGAGAGAAAAGAGAGAGAGAGAGAGAGAGAAAGAGAGAGCAGGCATAGAGGTACCAAGGTTTCAGACAGAGAGGTTAGGAGATGGCCACTCAGAGGCCCATGGAAGGAGGAGAAGGTAGGTAGTGTGCTATTTTAACAAAAGGTATCAGTTTGAAGAGCCAGCTTCCGGGGTGGGGTCCCCTCTGACCAGTAGGTTTAAGAAGATATAGCTCCAGCCATCAGAATTATGGTGGCAGGAAAAATCTTAGAAACATAGAAACATAGAATTTGATGGCAGATAAGGACCGCTTGGCCCACTTAGTCTGCCCATTTCCCTACCTGATGGATAAGTTGCAGATTCTAGTTAATGAACAGCTTACTTCCTCCTACCCCCACTCGAATTGCCTTCTGTCTGTCCCATGCATTCTTGAATTCTCCCACTGTTTCTGACTCCACAAAATCCTCAGGAAGGCTGTTCCATGCATCCACAACCCTTTCTGTGAAAAAATACTTTCTAACATTACCTCTGAGCCGTCCCCCCTCTATCTTCAAATTGTGTCCCTTTGTTCTTGCATATCTCGTTTTCTGAAAGATGCTGCCCTCTTCTACTTTGTTCCCTCCTCTCCCTCCTTTCCTCAAGAGTATACATATTAAGCTGCTTTAATCTCTCCTTGTATGTCTTCTGGTGCAGACCCTGCACCATTTTGGTTGCCCTCCCCTTTTGAGGGAAAGGAGGGGAGATTAGCTGAGAAAAGGACTAGCAGTAGAGATGTCATTCCAGCAGCGCCAAGGAGGAACTTAGGGACCCTCATGATGTGCAGAGAAGCAGAGTAGGGCAATGTAGCTAAGAGGCAGAGCTCAAGAGAAAATATTCAGTGTTCCAGAGTCAAAGTATGCTCCACTAAATATCTAGGAGATTGCAGGTGAAGGACCTAAATATGGGACTTTCAGCGAGAGCCTTGGAAACAAGGTCAGATAACCATCCAGTAGTGAACCCAAATTAAATACAGTGAAACAATGCTTTCTTGAGGACAGCAGGGACTAGCAGAAAACCTCTAAGTAGTGATGCCTATAGTGGAACTAATGTTTTCAAACTGAGGTCAACCAAAGTAGCAATTAAAAACCTTCTACTTGCAACTGCCACGCTAGAGCAAAAGGTTAAACTATCATGGAAATGGTGGCTATACAGTGCAACATAGACTAGGACAAAGTATTATCAACAGTCAGCAGTACTTTCTCAATCAAAAAATTCCTAGAGGTAGCTTAGTCAAAGCAGAGAAAATATCAAAAGCACAAACAAACATTCATGTGTAAACAAAGGTAAATTTTATTTTAAACTAGATCCCAACTAATACAGTGTCCAATAGTCATCAGGATTGATTCAAACAGATGAGCAGAGACCTAGTGCTAACCAAGATATACCTACAGCTCAGCACAACAGTGCACCTCCTTTCATTTGAGCCCAATAACCATATATTGTCAGGACATCCGCTTGAAGATCACACTAGTTTGGGCATTTAAAAAGATGTGGGGGCAGGGGTGGGAAGGTGGGAGAAAAGTCCAGAGCAAGTTGTTTATGGTGGCCAAGCATCTGATTTCATTGGCAGCATCCTACAGCTTGAGGGTGTGGGGGAAGAAGGGGTCCCAGGCAGAGAAATGCTAACCACCTTCCCCTGGTGCTCCAAATCTAGTGGCAAAACGGGAACGCAGCAAGACTTTAAAAACTGGATTGTCTCTTACTTGAAATTTTGACAGTTGGCGCTTCCTGAGAGAATGGCCCTGATTGGCCAAGGAGCCAAAGCAGGCTCAAACCAAATTCAAACAGGTGGTGCTGTGGCCGAAAAAGTCCTGAGTAAGTTCTTTTGTGGTTGCCAAGAATCCAATTTCACTGGCGGCATCCTGCAACTTGAGGGTGCAGGGGAAGAGGGGGTCCCAGGAGTGGACAAAGCCAACCACTTTCCACCGGTGCTCAGCGAATAGACACTGTAGAGCACAAGATAGGTTTGTGTCAGCCTGGTGCAAGCTTAAAGGCACTGCCTTTCATTTCACACCACTAATAACAAACAAAACAAACAAACAAAACCACGGAAACGAAAGAAAACAAAAGCCAGACTACATACCGGTAAATTTTGACCAAAAAGAAGCCATAAACCTGCCAGCTGTAAACCTGTAAACACAGTACAATGTGCAATTCAAATGCAGTTTGTTGTTTTGCCCACCCAAAAGTTATTCAAGTTAGGAACTATTTTTTCTTGTGGAAGAATATCTTCAATAAATTTCTGATTTTTCCTTGCAAATTGATATTATTTGTGCTCTGTCTTCATTTTTTTCAACAGATACCCATCTTATCAGCACAATAACACACTCCAGAGTTGGGTTTATTCTGGATAAATGCAGTAAGGCACTCAGCCTGCAACCTCATGCCTCACTATGCCCTTAGGCATGCATTTATCCAGAATAAACCACACCCCATCATGTGTTATTGCTTACTTATTACCTCTGAATGCATCACCTCTAAGCTTCAGGGCATGCCCCTGTGTCCTGATGGAATACATCAGATAAGACATTTCTGTAGGTAGGGAAGATGTTATTGTTTATCACAGCACAACACAATCTTTTAACTATCACAGTTTTAAAAACAAGTACACAAATAGAATTAAAACATAAAAGATAAGACATCATAAATATTGTACAATGTTGCAGCTTAGCTCACGTTTCTGTTCAAATTATTTTTTCTCACTTTCAGTTTTATGATATATTTCAAAAATGTACCCCAATCTAGTTAATATCCCCTTATTATACGTAGTAAATAGAAATTCTAACATAGATATCCTATCACATCTTTGGTGCTCCAGCAGTCTGCCAATCTATTTAATGCTTTTTTTTTTGTACAATAAATAAACTAATACCGCATAAGTTAAATCCTGAACAGGATCATAGCCACAACTACAAAACCCCATGTAAACTTTGTTGGGAATCCTTATTGTATCTCTTTTCCAAGACACTACTTGGGAACATCCTGAATTTAAATGTTGCGAGTATAGCTCTGATTTGAGGATCTGTGATTAGAGGTGGAGGAAGTGGCCAAAATCCACTACATGAAGTAATTCACGTATTAAGGCAGGATCCGCAAAGTAATCCACAATGCGAAGTGGAGTACACTGCCTCATAATTAGGATCGCGACGTCTATTGGAAATAATGACTTTACGTTACTCTGCCTTTCCACAACCACTTCTACACTTCTACACCAATTTTAATGTGAAGTACATTGAAATTAATGTACTTTGCATCACTTCGCCTTGTTGGTGAGCTCCAAGGTGAATTTTGCAGTGATTCATGGAATTGCAGGTCACATGGGCTCTAGATTGTTCTGCACAGCCTCAGTTCTATGTAGTGTGTGTGTAGTGGTAGCGGGAGACAGTTTGCTCTCAGAGCGCTGAGATTCAAACCCTCTAAAAAAGTTCAAAAAGCCTTTTTCAGCCATTTTTTTGCTCAAAATGTAGTACATCGATTGTAGGAAACCCTCCTGTGCTCATATCATCGAGTGTTTATTGTTTGTGGATTTTGAATGTTAATTTAGAATATTCAGTCTGTGAACTAACAGACACTTGAAGTGTGCTTGGGGAGGGGCGTATCTGTGGTGGAGGTAGATTAACTGGAAGAAAGGCAGTCTTTCTGTTTTGGTTATATTTTTCTTGTATAACTGTGTTCATGTACACTCTGTAATATTTTCAGTAACTTTAGCCATTTTTTTGCTGATTGTTGTGGTGCAGTGCATAATTTCAGTATGTTTAAAAGATCTGGTTGTATTACTGAAGTTTTCAGTTTGCTACACATTACCTGTAGTGTATGTGAGTGTGTGAGACGCATGCCATCAGATCAGCCACATTTTATTGTGCCCCACAGTAATTGCAGCACTGTCAGCCTACTATCCATCTGTGTTATTTTGTATTGCTTTGTGGTATATTGGTAGTGGACTGTTACTGCAGTGCTCTGCCCTCCCTCAACCAGCAAAAGGTATTCTTTCCCAGATTTCGATTTGTGACTTGTGAGCACTGGTTAAGGTGTCATTGTGCCTTTGCATCTGCATCTCTTGGGTGCACAGCGCAATCTTAATCTGTCTGTGCTTTTGCATCTGTTTAGTGCCCAATCTCCATCTGCAAGCCACAGTTGTTGTTTTTTGGCTTTCCATCCACCGGCCCAGACTGAAAGTTCATAAATCTAAATTTCTTTAGAATTTTCTTGGTGATCCCCAAAAATGCCTGCAAAGAGACATGCAAGCAAAGCTGTTTCTGGCCATGGCACTGCTGCCAGTGGCAAGATTGGCCATGGGCATGGTAGTACGTAGACGTGCATAGCTGATGTCAGTAAAGGGATTTCTCCATCAATGTTTTTTACAGCGCAATCTGTTGCTTCACTGATAGTTGGAGAAGATGATGTCCCCGCTGGTGGTGTTAGAGCAGATGCTGCGTGCATGAGTATTGCTGCCCCAAGTTCCACTTCTGACCAGTTAACCATTTTAGACAGGCCCCCTAATGAAGGCCTAACTGCTGAAGTGCAGGAGTCATTTGTACTGCTTGTTTTGCCATCAATAAATTTTCACTAGCACTGAATATTTTTTCTTAGCATTTATTTGTCTGGAGTGCTGGCTTTCTGGTTTTGTTAAGTAGGAATATAATGAGGGGAAGGACACCACTTTTGTACTTTATTTCAGCTGTTTTTGGGCATGGTTTTTACCATTTCTGGGAGGTAAACAAGATTATGCAAAAGAAAGATGGAACACACACTTAACATTATACACATAACAGTGCACAATGTGGGAAAGACTAACAACAGCATAAATAGGCAGTGACCCATGTCAGATGACCTAAAGGTATACAAGAAATGTGAGAAGGCAGTAAAAAGGGCTGGGGGTATACTGGGATGCATTGGGAGCCATCACATTAAAATGAAGTCCAAAAATGGATGTTCTTATCCCTATGTACATATATTTGGGAAGACCTCATCTTAGGTACAGCGTGCAGTAATGAGAGCATATCTCTGCAGTGATATACACCAGATGGAGGATGTACAAAGGAGGGCAACTAAAATGTTGATGGGAATGCACCAGAATGAAGTCAGATGAAGAGACACTAAAGGACATTACATATAAGTGCAAAGAGAGAGAGTCACGTGATGCCTTCCAACTAGCAGCCGTGTGCTCGATCTGCTCCCACTCTCCCTCCCGTTAATGCCACTGAGTATTCACGCTAACATCCAAGAGTCATCCAAATGTTGATTAATCCTGGCGTCTGCTGTTTTTAGCCTGGGATGGATGCTGAGATGAGACAGGCCTTACCCTCGCATACACCGCCTGCAAACCCGGAGAAAGGTGGCAAAAAACCTAAGTCACAGGGAGCTACTTCTTCCCGAGCTGCCATCATTACCTCACAGTCTCCTCCACTCTCAGAGGAGTGTTTTCTGGCCAAGCTACAACCTTTCAGGCATCTGGTGCAAACTTTCAAAGAGGAGCTAAAGACCCTTCGGGGAGATCTGAATGTGACAACACGAAGGGTGGGTGACGCGGATGGCCACATTACCTCAGTGGAGGGCTGAAGGGACCGAACAGACATTCAGCTTGTCTCACTGAAGAATAGGCTGGCCAAGATGGAGGGAAAACTGGAATATTTAGAAGGTAGAAGCAGGTGAAATAACCTGATTATTTTTGGTTTGCCAGAAGAAGCTGAAACTTCCTCTCCAGTTTTGTTCACTCAAAAGTTGCTGGCAAAAATCACAGGGCCCTCCCCCAATCACTCTTGCTACATGGAAGTGCGAGCGCATCATTCCCTGCAGGCTAAGACACAACAAGGGGCACCCCCATGTCCTTTCATAATCAGGCTATTGAATCATTTGGACAAGCAGCACATTCTCCAGCGATGTAGAGAGTTAAAAGAAATATCATGGGAGGGGTGGCGCCTCCGCATTTCACAAGCTGTACCGGCCACAGTTCGGCAGAAGAGCGCCACATTCCATCCCATAGTGTCCAAGCTCCTGGCTGCTTTGATTAGGTTTAAAATGCTTTATCCTGCTAAACTGAAGGTCTATTGCAAGGACTGTTGGCATTCCTTCAGTAGTGCGAATCAGGCAATGGGGGAGTTGTTGCAGTTGCTCCCTGAGCTCTTCAGTGCCCCTTGAACTACTTTCTGAATAACTGGACTTGAAGGCTGGTCTGCTGCATTGTTCAGGTTTTTCGGCTTGTCCTATTTTCTTTGACTATCGTGACATCAAGGGGATCGAATTGAGTATATGGATGAAGATTAATAAGTACTGAGACTTCCCCGCGTTTGTTTTATTCACTCACAATTGTGGGAATTAATTGTTTCATTTAGGGCCGTGTGAAGGCTTGCGTGGTGGACTAGTTCAGCCACATAAAGGTTTTTTGTTACAAATGGGGGATGAATATACTATATTATATTAGCTCTTGGTTTATTTTTTATTTCTGATTAGTCGGTCTCTTTCTTTTTTGGGCTATATGCTACTGGAATTAGTTCTTCTTATTTGTTAATGTTTATAGAGGAGGGGTTTCAAGGGTCCTTATCCGGATTACCTCTCATGTTGTTATGTTTTATTGTACACTTCTATCTGTGGCAGTTGTGGGGTGGGAGGGGGCTGAGAGTGCTTTGCTGGGGTGTGTGTGAGGCTGGTACCTAACTAGATATTGGGAGTTATATTTCTTCAGATAGTTTTGATTTTTTATGTACATTCATCTGGGGATTTTCAGTAGGGAAATGTTGGTTTTGGAGTTGTTGGGGATGTTGGGGTTTCAAGAGGGAGGGTTTACTTTGGGGATTGGGGAGGGTGGTTGAAGTGATATATTTTGAGCAACTGAACTCTCAGTGGGTGGTGCTCAAGATGTCAGGAAGCACTGGTTAGGTTTTTTGAGACAAGAGTTTTGCTAACCCCTTAAAGGTAGTCACTTGGAATATGAAAGGGGCCAGGTCTCCACTTAAGCGATACCAGATTCTTAAGCATTTGCAGCAGCTCAAGTTCCAGATCACTTTTTTATAGGAAGTACACCTATTGGTAATGGGGATTACTCTTCTCCAAAGACAGACTATAGGGCAAGTATATGGCACTGGGTGTGCCTCAGCGAGCCGTGGAGTGGCTATTATTATTTCCCAATAAACCCCTCTTCAGCACCATCAGACACTTGTTGATACTAATGGTAGATACTTTTTTATCAAAGGTCTCTTAGGCCATACCAAGCTTGTAATATGATGTGTATATAGCCCTAATCAAGCAAGACCCATCCTTCTTCATGGATCTTGTTGACCAAATTTTGAAGTTCCCTTCTCTCACTTTTATTATAGTTGGGGATTGGAACGTTACTCCCCACATCTGATTTGGACAGATCAGGTGTCCAAAGGTTGGAGCTATCCTCTGAGCAGCATTTGTTTCGAGACATGGTCCAAACCTTAGGGTCTGTGATACATGGCGCCTCCTGCACCTGCAGGATCAGGTTTTTACCTACTACTCTCCAGTCCATGGTTCCTACTCTAGGTTGGACTCCGTATTCATTAGCTCTATCTTCTCTCAGGAGTAGTGGAAGCAGAAATTGGACCTCGGATCCTTTCCAACCATTCTTTGGTATGGCATATAATTGACCTTCCTTCTAATAAAGATAAGGATATGATTTGGAAATTTAATAACCAGTTGTTAAGTGACAATTTTTTGGTCGACCAGATTAAGAACCAAATTACTTTGTTTGTCCAGCAAAACCTGGGTTCAGTGGAGAAGGTTGATCTGGAGTGTGGGCTGCATGTAAATGCTTTATCAGAGGGGAACTTAGTCATCTGGTGTCTCAACGTATAAAAGTTAAGGCTGTTTTGGTAGAAGATCTCTTACAAAAGATCACTACTATGGAAAATACCCTTTCTTCTCACTCTTTAGAAGCTACCCTGCAGGAGCTGACAATATTGCATGGCAAATACACTGCTCTGTTAAAAGACAAGGCTGACTACACCCTGTTAAAGACAAAGGCAAGGTATGTTGACCAAGGGGATAAGGCGGGCCGCCTTTTAGCTCTCCGTTTGCAACAGATGGAATCCTCTAGACTGGTACCAGCCATCTGTGCTCAGGATGGCTCTCTTTTGTCTTGCCCCAGGGCAATCGCTCAGGAATTCACCACCTTTTACAGAGAGAGCTATATGGGGTCAGACCTTCCCTTAAGTCTCGTTCTGATATCTAACTTTATTTACAGAAGTGTGACCTCTCGCAGCTAACGCAGGAGCAGCAGTCCTTATTGGCTCAGCCTATCTCTATGCTTGAGATCTGTCAAGCTATTGCAAGTTTGGCCCCAGACAAATCTCCTGGCTCTGACGGATTCACTCCCAATTTTTATAAAGCTTTTGTAGAACAACTGTTGCCCCTGTTGTCACGTTTTGTTAGCTTACATTCATGAACATGGTATTTCAGACTTGGGGCTCCTCAAGGCTCTTATTGTGGTACTTCTAAAACTGGACAAACCCCCTGAATCTAGAGGTAATTATAGACCCTTTTCCCTAATTAACTGCGATATAAAAATTTTGTCTAAAATTCTAGTGGCTACAGTGCTCAAAGTTTGGGACTGGCTACTGTCTCGGGAGCAGGTGGGCTTTGTGCCTAACAGGTCTTCCTTGGACCATTTCAAAAAATTGTGTCACATTTTCTCTGCATACAGGGGGACTAGTACTCTTATGGCGCTGGTTTCCCTGGACACAGAGAAAGCATTTGACAAGGTGGATTGGTCCTTTTTGTTCTTAACCCTCGAGTTCTTTGGTTTCCCGAAGGATTTTATTAGGTGGGTGCAGATCCTGTACTCCCCATCAGCGAAAGTATATTGTAATGGTTTTTTCAACTCCTATCCCCTTGGGGTCTGGCCCGAGACAGGGCTGCCTGCTTTTGCCCTTACTTTTTAATTTATATTTGGAGCCTTTGCTTCGGAGGCTTCATAGGTCCACGGAAGTCACTGGCATTCCAATAGGTCCTAGTGTCTTCCTGATGCAGATGACATTCTGCTTCATCTCACTCAGTTAGACACCACTCTCCCAGCCGTTTTAAATATCATTGAGGAATATGGCACCTTCTCCCACTATAAGCTTAATATTGCTAAAACAGCCATTCTCCCCCTTACAGTAACAGTTAGCAAACTATAGTATTATCCCTGGGTATGACATGGTCCCCTCAGTCACTTAAGTATTTAGGGCTGTTTCTGGCCAAAGATTCTTCCTATAAGCATAAGCTAAACTTGGAGGATTTGGTGCACTGGGTCCCTTCCCCTTTCCCTTGGGGCCAGATCTCTATTATTAAAACAAATGTGCTCCCAAAGCTTTTTTATCCCCTGCACATGTTGAACTTCTGGTTACTGCTGCAGCGACATACATGTGATGTCTCCTGTTTTGCCTGGAAGAGTCCCGTTATTTTAATTAAACTCCTGCCCCCCACCCGGGAAAGCAAATATCCCGAATGAAACAGTTAATTTCAGGTGGGCTGGCAACTGAAGAATCACTTTACAGGAAAGTTCTCTCTTTGCTAAGTAGTGACTGTGGGGCATATTCCTATTGAGAGATTAAATATTTGAATGCCATCTTTTGGCCAAAGAACCAAGCAACATCAGTGAATCTGTGAGACACACAGCCACTACACCCAGTTCCGCGCTGCTTCACTTTCGATCCTACAGTGTACCGCAAGCTCTACGAGATGGAACTAGTGTGGAGCAACTCAGGTTTGTTTAAAAGATTTGAGTAGGTATTCTGTTCTCCCGATACACTTGCCATGACCACTATTTGTATTGAGAGAGTCAGTTAAATTGAAACTGCCAACACGGCAATCGACAACAGCATTCATGTAAGGAGAGTGGACTGGGGATGTTGGTATTTCCACAGGCTGTGTTGATGAGAAACAGCTTTTGTTTGTGCAATGGCAACTCTGTATCAGTGGGAGAAATGTTATGTATATGTGTGTGTGTGTGTGTGTGTGTGTGTGTGTGTGTGTGTATATATATGTACATGCATATCTACAGTATATACACACAAATATGTATATATATATATATATATATATGTGTGTGTGTGTGTGTACATATGCATATATATTATATATATATATATATATATATATAATATTTTTTTCATAATTTGTCAAGTCGGTGTGTTTACGCATTCTCCCTCTTAAGATGCCAATCTCCCTCCTAACTTCTCAAAACCTCCCTCTCACGCAGTTTTATATTATCACATGTATGCAGTGGTTCCAGAATTTTCATTGAATAATTATGAAATTGATCAGGCAAGACAAGGCTCCTAGAAAAGAGTATAAGAAATTGGCAGCCCCGAAACACTTGGGAGGTCTTAAGCTTCCCCACTTTCTGTTTTATTATCGTTCTAGTTATTTTAGTAAGTTACTTCAATGGTTTCTCCCCTCCTCTCTGGGTCCCCCAGTAGGATACCGGCCTCCTTGGCTGGATCTGGAAATTCACCTGTTGCAACAGATGGGCTTCGACCTGTCCTCTTTAAGGTATATCCCCTGGTCCAACCTTCCCACTGGGGTGAAGGATTCAGTTATGGGAGTCTCACTGAAAGTGTACTCTCAGTTTTGGGTATTGATAAAATCCCCCTTCTCGAAAGACATTTCCCAATCTGTGTGTCAGAATCCAAATTTTAAAATAGGAGGGCAGCTCATCCAAGAGAGTTGTCTCCCTTATTCAGAGCCCTTGCTGGTCACAGCCCTGCTGGATACAGGGTTGATAAAGTCTTCAGATACAATATTAAGACAGCTAGGTTTAGATCAAAAGCGTATTTTTAAAGTTTTTCAACTAAGGCATGCTCTAATTCAATGGTTTGGCCAAGAGTTGTGGACCACTGATTTTTCCGGGGTTTTTTATGCACTTCTCTCTCCCAGAAACATGCTGTGTCTTCCTTGTATGGGGTTTTGTTCTCCCAATATGTCCCTGAGCTTGATGGCTTCTCTCCTTACTGGGATCAAATTTTTCCCCTTTCCCCACAACACTGGTTTGGTATGTGGAAAAGAACCTACTGGTATGTGGGACAAGATAGACTGTGCCTTCTGCAGTTCAGTATCCTGAATAACTTGTACTATACCCATCAAATGTTAGCACAAACGGGGTGGGTACTATCACCTGTCTGTAATAGGTGTGGAGGTGAGGAGGGTTCTCTCTTGCATATCAATGACATATCAACAGACAGAACTCCAGGAGGAAGGAGCTACTGGTATAACTAAAACTTCTCTACTGGGACTAAGAACTAGAAATCTTGTACTGGGACCTTCAATTTAGGGTAAAAAAAAGAGCTAGTGTGTTTGTCAGAGGTAGTTGAAGTAAATTGTTATCTGTTATATGTGTACTTATCTAGGTGATTATCACAGGTGTCACAAGGGAATTGTTATCTGTGAAATTAACTAAGTGTAGAAAGATTTGCAAAGTAGGGGGAGTGGCTTAGCTAGAAGGAGCCAGATTAAAACCAGATTTAAGCACTGCCCTAGATAGCTTTTGCCAGAAAACAGACAGAACACCAGGAGGAAGGAGCTACTGGTATAACTAAAACTTCTCTACTGGGACTATATTACCCTCCTTCCACCACCACCCCACTCTAAACCAGTTCTACTTTTATAGGCACAGGATTTAGCTGACAACAGGAACTTCCTGTTTGGGAGCAGGAAGTGAGTGATCACAGAGCCACCAAAGACTCACCATCCTAGAAGGGCAAGAGTAGCTCACCTTCCACCCCCCTAGCTGCTGGAGGTCTGACTCTGAGCAAGTAAGTAAGAAGACTACTGAGAAAAATAGGAACGTCTTGTCTTAGAACAGGAAGATCAGGAGTTAAAAGGGCACAGAGGCAGTAAGTAAGTAGGGGAAGAAAAAAAGAAAAAAGGAAATAAACAAACAGAGGAAAGAGTAAGTATTCCAAACAATAGTTAGGGAGCTAGAAAACAGACATGATAGGAGTGGTGCAGTGCAGTGGCTGTGGAGCAGCAGTCTTCCGGGAGATGTTCTGGAGGATGCAGTGTTGTCCTCCCATCTGCAGACACCTCTTTGAGCTGAGGGAGGGGGTTGCTCATCTCCTGGCTGAGTTGGCCAGGATTTGTGGGACCTCCTTTCCCACACAGGGAGCACCAGGATCACTGCCATTGCCTCAGAGGTTGCCAAGAAAGAGAAGCGGTTGGACCACAGTGGGCTCAGGGAGGGTGAGGGTGGTGGAACAGAGGCACATCCCTCCAGTTGTACCTCTCCACAATTTATATGCCATTCTGGAAAAGTGTGGTTCCTCTATGGAGGCACCCACAGTAGAAACCAAAGAGGATGCTGGGAACCTTCACAAAGGAGACCCACAGGAGGGTGGCATGGGACCCCTCAGGGGAAGGAAACAACTCCTGATGGGGGACTCCATTGTTAGCAAGGTAGAACTGAGGAAGGAAGGGGAGAGGGAGGTAAGGTGCCTGCCTGGCGCCATGGCTTGGAGGGACAGGGAGCGAATCCTCAGGATCACAGGAACAGCTGCACAGGGGAAGGGAGCTGGATGTCATTGTCCACCTAGGGACAAATGACCTGGCTAAGAAAGGGATCAGAGCAGTGCAAGAAGCATTTGTGGAGATGGGGAGGAGCCTTAGACAAATAGCACACAAGGTAACCTTCTCAGAGGTGCTGCCTGTCCATGGCACGGATGAGGCTGGGGTGCTCCACACCATGGAATTCAATCAGTGGTTGAAAAACTAGAGCCGAGCTCAGGGATTAGGCTTCACTGGGGACTGGGGGTCCACCTGGATGGATGCAGGCCTATACTGGCGTGATGGTCTGCATCTGTCCAGGAGGGGAACCAGGATCCTAGGTGATAGGTTTAAACACTTCATTGGTAAGCATTTAAACTAACCAAGGGGGGAGGCACTGGAAAGGAGCAGGGTAATCCTAGCCCCCCCAAAAAAAATCAGGGTACTAAGTGAGGTAGACACCAACATTGAGATGTCAATAGGGAGAAGCGCAGGGGTAAATGGAGAAAGTGACAAATGTAATAAGGACAGGGATGGGCCAAAAAGGGGTAAGGCCATCAAGAAATGGAGGGTAATGAGTACCAACGCCTGTAGTCTGGGCAACAAGCTCCCTGAACTGGTGGCCTTGATGGAAGAGGGATGCCTGGATATCATAGCAGTCAGAGAAACATGGTACATAGAGAACCATGACTGGGATGTTAAAATACCAGGGTACACAACCTACAGGAGAGACAGGGAGGGCAGAAGGGGGGGTAGCTCTCTATGTAAGGGAAGGGATAATAGCAACTGAACAAAAGAGTAAACAGGGAGGAGAGGAGGCACTGTGGGTCATCTTAGAGACTAGCAATGGCACTACAATCCGCACAGGGGTCTTATACATACCCCCATGTCAGGGGAAGGGAACGGACAAGGATATGATAGAAGGCATATTAGGATGGCAGAGAAAGGGGATATACTGTTGATGGGGAACCTTAATATGCCAGATGTTAACTGGAGCACCTTTGCTGCAGCCACATCCAAAAGCAGGGCCATTCTTGATGCCCTTCAGGTGGCATGCCTCAGACAGCTAGTTTTGGAACCTACTCATGAAGGAGCAATCTTAGACCTCGTACTTTCAAATGGGAACAGTGAGAGGATCTCACATCTAGAAGTGGGTAGCCATTTGGGAACAAGCGACCACCAAACAGTGTGGTTCACGAAAAATTCAGCTACAGAGTCAAGCCATTCAAAAGTGAGGGTTCTGGACTTCAGGAGGACTGACTTTGGCAAGATGGGAGAGTGCCTTATGTAACCCCCTTGCAAATGGGGGTTCCTAAAAGCTTCCCCGGAGCTTGCCTAAGTGCCCCCTGCCAGGCTGGTGTCCTGCATTTCAGCAGCTTAACTGTGATCACCAGGAGTGCTACCAAAGCCTCCGTGCCTGTCTTTTAAGGGCTGCCTAACTCGCAGTCATGATTAATCTGGGAAGGAGTTTCAGTGTGGCCATGCTCGAGTCCCACCCGGGCTGCCGGATAATTGCTCCGTTTCTGCCATCACTAAATTGTGCAGGGGGAGCTCCTCCAAAAGATGTAGCTGCTTGCTGGGAATAACTCAGGGTAACAAATGATAACATAGTTGTTCTAACCTGCTTTTTCTTTGCAGCAAAGACTGTTCTGATTCTCCCCTCCATTTTGGTCCTGAACTAGCAATTTGGACCAATCAGTACATTGGAACTTTAAGGGAGCTGCCTGACCAATCGAGGGGCTGCTTGTAAATTGGGAAAGGCATTATGGGCTATGGCGGTTTTTTGCTCCATCGAGAACAAAAGCAATTGACTGGCAGGTGCCGCCGGCCAATAGGGGTGGGTAGTGCCTGAACTGAAGGAAGAGCCCCTTGCTGTTAGGGGCAGATGCATAGTGGCTGAAGAAAAGGAAGGAGCTGTGTGCTCCTGCGCTGGTGGAGTGTTTGCGCGGGAAGCGCGTGAAGGCCTGAGTGGCCGTTTTTGCCCGTTGAGTAAGTCGGACTAAATCCGCCGGCGTGTGGTCGGAGGAGGCTGGTGCCAGTCCAGCTACCTACCAGGCTCAACCTGAGAGGACTGGAGAATCTGCTGAATCGCGCTCGGTCCACCCGTGAAGTTGAAGCTGCCGTTTGTTGCCCGAATCTGCTGCAAGTTCGTGTGGGGCCTGAAAGCAGCTGCCTGGTATGGTACCCCTCTGTTGTTTGCCATATAAGTGTGTGAGGAGGCTGGTGAAATTCAGGCTCAGCCCTGCTGGTGGTGACGGAAATGGTATTTGATGGAGTCGTGAGTACTGAATCAGGGTAGCTCCCTGCTAAGCTTGCAACAGTGGCCTCAGGTGTTTTATTATACTGTTGACTGCCTGACTGAACTTCCTTCCCGTTCTGACCTTCTTAGGATTGTGAAGGCTATCTGTGTCAGGGCCCCAACCAGCTGCCATGGTGGACTAGCCATTAGGGCTTGGGTACCCAGGGACAGTAAATATTAGGATCAGGCCTGTGCACAGAGCCCTAGGTAGATAAGTATAGTGATAAGCCAATCAACTTGATTTCCCCCTGTCCTTGTTATTTCCCCCCTTAAATAAATCAGATTGTTTGTTTTGCAACTACACCCTGGCTAGTTTGTGCATTTCTGGTGAACTACTGCTTAGTGACCGTGATATAACTGTACCTTACTTTACAGGGGTTCCCCGGAGTGAGCTGAGAGATACCACCCTGGGGGTAAGTGTACTTGGGAAAGGTATTATGGGTACACCGTGTGAGCCACTAGTGGGATAAAAGAGGGTTTGCAGTAACCCAGAGGGCTGTGACTGAGGCAATCTCGACCATACTAACCCCGACCTCTGGGTGGAGGCACCCGTCAATGGATCTGGGCCCCTCACCATGTCTCAGTGGAGGCAGGCTGGGGTAGTAACCTTAAGGATAGTGCCTCCTGGGGGTTACACTTAGAAAAGCACTAGCAAACAGGCTAGAAGGAGAGTAGAGCAACAATGGGAAAATATCAAAACTGCCATTACAGAGGTAACAAGCCTTTGTATGAAGCAAATAAACAAATCAAAACAAAAGAAAAAGCCTCTATGGTTCTCAAAAGAAGTGACGGTGAAGGTTAGGGAGAAAAAGATAGCATTTAGGAAGTATAAGAAAACACAGAAGGAACAGGACAGAGAACTGTACCAGTTAAGGCAGAAGGAAGCAGGGAGGGTTGTCAGAATAGCAAAGGCACAAACTGAGGAAAAGATAGCCAACTCGTTAAGAAGGGCGATAAACCTTTATAGGTATATCAGGAGCATAGAAAGACAAAGGGAGGGATAGTGAGGCTGAATAGAATGGATGGTGGGTGGTCAGAGAGTGACAGTGAAAAAGCAGGGATACTGAATGAATACTTCTGTTCAGTATTCACAAAAGAGGAAGTGGGGAAGGTGCCTAATCCAATTAACAGAAGCACTCTGGAGAGGGGGGTCGATCCCAGTCCTTTCACAGAAGAAAGGGTTCTGAAAGAACTCCTAAAACTGAAGGAAGACAAAGCTATGGGGACAGATGGAATTCACCCCAGAATTCTAAAAGAATAAAGCAGAGAACTAGTGACACCACTGACTACCCTTTATAACAAATCATGGGAGGATGGTGTGGTACCTGAGGACTGGAAGAAGGCTGATGTGATTCTCCTTCACAAAAGTGGGAGCAAGACAGAGGCAGGAAACTGCAGACCTGTCAGTTTGACCTCTGTGGTAGGGAAAGTGATGGAATCAATTCTGAAGGAAAGAATTGTTGAGTACCTAGAAGCCAGTGAGGCACAGGACCAAAGGCAGCATGGGTTCACAGCGGGAAGGTCATGTCAGATGAATCTAATTGATTTCTTTGACTGGGAGACCAAAGTAGTAGACCAAGGAAAGACTGTGGACATAGCCTACCTAGACTTTAGCAAGGCATTTGACACAGTCCCACACAAAAGATTGGTAGTCAAATTAACCAGCCTTGGAGTGGGTCCCAGGGTGGTAGCCTGCAAAACATTGGCTGAACAACAGGACACAGAAGGTAATTGTAAATGGAGTCCACCTGAAGAAAAAGGGTTACTAGTGGGTACTGCAGGGTTAGTACTGGGTCCAGTCCTTTTAATGTCCTTATAAGTGACATTGCAGAGGGACAGAAGGAAAAGTATGCCTCTTTGCAGATGACACAAAGATCTGCAACAGGGTTGATACACAAGGAGGCATGGAAAGGATGAGAAGGGACATGGCAAGGTTGGAGGAATGGTCAGAAGTATGGCAGCTTGGATTCAATGCAAAGAAGTGCAAAGTAATGCACCTGGGAAACAAAACTCAGGGAAGATTACACAATGGGGGGGGGGTAGTAACAACAACAAAAATGGAAAGGGACCTGGGGGTAATCATATCAGATGACCTTAAGGTTGACAAGCAATGTGAGAAGGAGGTAGGGAGGGATGGGGGGATACTGGGTTGTATAGGGCGAGGAATCACCAGCAGAAAACAGGAAGTTGTTATCCCCCTGTACAGACAGTTGGTGAGACCCCATCTGGAGTATTGTGTCCAGTTCTGGAGACCCCATCTCCGCAAGGACATAGACAGGATGGAGGCAGTTCAGAGGAGGGCAACTAAAATGGTGCAGGGTCTGCAAGAGAAACCATACCAGGAGATGCTAAAGGAGCTTAATATGTATATCCTTGAGGAACGGGGGGACATGATAGAAATCTTTAGGTACCTCAGTGGAATCAACAAAGTCCAAAAGGGTAACATCTTTCAGAAAAAGAAATGTGCAAGAACAAGGGGACACAATTTGAAGATAGAAGGGGATGGCTTAGGGGCAATGTGAGGAAGTATTTTTTCACAGAGAGGGTGGTGGACACATGGAACAGCCTTCCTGAGGAGGTTGTGGGGTCTAAAACTGTGGGAGAATTCAAGAATGCATGAGACAGAGATAAGGCAATTTTTGTGGTGGGTAAGAAGAAACAGGCTGTTGGTTAAATAGGGTCTGTAGCTTATCCTTTAGGTAGGGAAATGGGCAGACTAGATGGGCCAAGCAGTCCTTATCTGCCATCAAAGTCTATGTTTGTATGTTTTTATCTTTTGGTCTTGCCCGAAGATAATTCCACTTTGGCACATAATAGAAGATAGGACTGACCCCCTATTGGGATTGCATGGGTTGTTTTATTCAGAAATATGTATTCAGGGGGACTTGGCTTCTATTCCGATATTAGAAC
The DNA here is from genome assembly GCA_016271365.2 of Neoceratodus forsteri. Taxonomy (NCBI): domain Eukaryota; kingdom Metazoa; phylum Chordata; order Ceratodontiformes; family Ceratodontidae; genus Neoceratodus; species Neoceratodus forsteri. The sequence goes on along the minus strand of CM028135.1, from coordinate 957,894,844 downwards.
GTAGATATTTTATTGCACTAATCTCTCTCTTGTTGAAAAAAGTGGTTCTTCGACAGTGGCTGGACCAAACTATAATTTCTTATAATGAGTGGTTGCAAGAGTTGTTATCTAACTTGCAGTTGGAACATATGATTGCTCGCTTACATCATAATGTAAAAGGTTATGACAGAAAATGGGGTAAAATGTATACTTTATATACTGCTGGAGTTTGATAAATATGGATTCAGGAGTGCTCCGACTAGCCTATACAATACTATGTTCTTTTGTCTGTGCTTCTGTAATATCTGGAATACCCACCCGTGTCATTTATGCATTTTGCAATTGGAGGGTTGCTCCGGAGGGCAGGGGAGTGGAGGGAGGGAGGATGAGGAGGCCTCATGGCCTCAGGGGTATCCGGACACTAATGTCATTTCAGTATATCTACGTCATTGTTGGTGATTCATATGATCAATAAAGTTTCTTAAATTTCAAAAAAAAAAATGCTGGGGGGGGCATGATAGAAACTATCAGGTACCAAAAGGGAGTCAACAATGTACAAGAGGGTAGCATCATCCAGAAAAAGAGATGTGCATGAAGAATGGCCCAAAATTTGAAGATAGAGGGGGGAACGGATCAGGGGCAACATCAGAAATTATTCTTTCACACAGGGGGTGGTGGGTGCAAAGACAAACTAAAACTAATGATTAACATTCTGACAGGACAGCAGCAGTTGAAGCATCCCCATAATTTGTAGCTAGTGCCCCTCAATTCACTCCAACTTCTGCTCAGTGTTGTCAGGAGTTCAGCATGTTTGTAGTTCATTTGCATCACCAGGTAAGGAAAAAGGTCCGTCTCCCCATACAACGCATAGGGGAAATGCCAGACCTCACCCAACAACTAACACACCAAAATCTGGCCAATGGAAAATCATGTACACAAATGCTCGCAGTCTGGGAAACAAGATCCCAGACCTGCAGGCACTAATGACAGAGGCTAAACTGACATAGTAGTAATTAGCAAGACATAGTTTACTGTAACCACACTTGGGGAGACTCTGTACTCTGGCCATGTACTGGTTCAGAAGAGAATGAGGCAAAAGGGGGTGGAGCGGCCCTGTATGTCAATGAAAATATCAAAGCTACAAAAATTCAGAATTCACATAAGGAGATATAAGAACTGTGGGTCACTCTGGAAACAGGAAATGGGACAGCCATACAAACTGGGGTTGTCTACAGGCCTACAGACCAAGGGTAGGACTTAGACATATTACTATTACTGTTAGAAAATATACAAACATGACAGCTATAGGGGAGGTTCTGATAATGGGAGACTTAAACATGTCAGATACGGTTTGGCCAATACCAGCAGGAACATCTGCCACAACTAGGCACATGGTGGATTCCCTGCAGGAGGAGGTCCTCAAACAACTGGTACAACAACCCACAAGAGACAAAGCTATCCTAGATCTAGTACTGACTAACAGGGAAAGGATCACAGATCTCCAGGTAGAAGGTCACCTGGGGGCCAGTGACCATCACATGGTATGGTTCAATTTGGCCACTAGAACTAAATCATCCCATTCCAAGGCAAAAATATGGGACTTCAGAGGAGCTGACTTTGATAAGATGGCCAACAGAGTTAAGCTAGCCCTGGCAAAAAGAAATACGGGTGAGGGGGTATACAGGCAATGTGGCCTACCATTAAGGATGCAATACTTGAAGCAACATCCCATTGTGTTAGAGAGAAAAGGAAGTGCAAAAGAAGAAGCAAACCATTTTGGTTCTCAAAAACAGTAACAGAAAAGGTCAGAGCCAAAAGGCTGGCCTTCAGGAAATGTAAAGGAACGCAGCGAGATGAAGACAGGGAGGCACACCAAATTTCCCTAAGGGAAACAGGGAAGGCAGTAAGGCAGGCAAAGGCCCAAACCAATGAAACACTAGCACAAACAGTAAAAGGTGACAAGACTTTCTATAGATACATTAGTGAAAGGAGAAAGTCCAGAGGGAGTATTGCTAAGATCAAAGGGAATAAGGGAGCATGTAAGGAGGAGGACCATGTAAAAGCATCTATTCTAAATAGATACTTCTGCTCAGTATTTACTAAAAAGGAGGTAGGGCAGGGCCCACAGCTCAGCACCATGGACACAGAGGGGAGGGAGGTGTGCACGAGTCCCTTCACAAAAGAAAGAGTCCTACAAGAGCAAGATAAGCTGAGGGTGGACAAAGCAATGGGAACTGATAGCATACATCCAAGGGTACTAAAGGAGCCAAGGGTGGAACTAGCGGAGCCATTATCAGAACTGTTTAGTGAGTCTCTGAGCAAAGGAGAGGTCGCAGCAGACTGGAGAAGGGCTCATGTGATCCCACTCCACAAGAGTGGTAGCAGGGAGGAGGCAGGGAACTACAGACCAGTCAGTCTTACCTCAGTAGTGGGCAAGATTATGGAGGCACTCCTTAAGGAAAGGATAGTACAACACCTGGAATCCACAGGAGCACAGGATCCAAGACAGAATGAGTTTAAAAAAGGAAGGTCCCGTCAAACTAATCTCATAGATTTCTTTGACTGGGTAACCAGAGTGGTGGACCAAGGGGGAGCAGTTGATGTTGCTTACCTTGACTTCTGTACAACTTTCTATACTGTTCCACATAGAAGATTGATTAATAAGCTGGGTAGGCTCGGGGTGGGTCAGAAGTTGGTCAACTGGCTGGCAAACTGGTTGATGGGCAGAAAACAGAGAGTGGTGGTAAATGGTATACAGTCAGAAGAGATGCAAGTCACAAGTGGGGTACCTCAGGGATCAGTCCTGGGGCCAGTCCTCTTCAAGATCTTCATCAGTGATATTACAGATGGACTGGGGGGTAATGTTTGTCTGTTTGTAGATGACACCAATATCTGCAACAGAGTAGATGATCCAGATGGGGTGGTCAGAATAAGAAGAGATCTGGATAAACTAGCAAAATGGTAGAAAAAGTGGCAACTGGAGTTTAATGCAAAGAAGTGCAAGAACATGCACATAGGGAAGAGAAACCCTGAAACTACCTATAGGCTAGGAGGGGAGTTGCTGACAATCACAAAGGAAGAAAGAGACTTGGGCATCATCATCACTCATAACCTGAAATCATCCAAGCAGACCACTAAAACAGTAGATAAGGCTAGGGGGGTGTTGGGGTGTATTAGTAGGGGTATCACAAGTCGGAAGAGGGAGATAATAATCCCTTTTTACAAGACACTGGTTAGGCCATCTGGAGTACTGCATGCAGTACTGGAGGCCACACCTTCACAAGGACATTAACCAAATTGAGGCAGTCCAGAGAGGGGCAACCAAAATGGTGCAGGGACTGCATCAGAAAACATATGAGGACAGATTAAAAGAGCTCAATATGTATACCCTAGAGCAAAGGAGGGAGAGAGTTGATATGATCGAAACATTCAAACACCTTAAGGGCATTAACAAGGTGAAAGAGTCTAACTTGTTTAAATATAAGAATAATAGCAGGACAAGAGGACACAGCATGAGATTAGAGGGAGGCCGATTAAGGGGTAATGTGAGGAAGTTCTTTTTCACAGAAAGGGTGGTGGATGCATGAAACAGCCTACTTCAGGAAGTGCTTGATATGAATATAGTGCAGGGCTTCCAACAGGCATGGGATAGACATAAGGGAGCAATACAGATGAGTATGAATAGATAGGCCATTGACAGAGCAAAGGCTGATGGCACATTCATAAGGTAGAAAAAGAAATGGGCAGACTGGATGGGCCTTCCGGTCCTTATCTGCCATCAACATCTATGTTTCTATGTTTCAAGATGGTGGTTAACAGCCTCCAACTCACTCCACATGAGGTCCAAATCGGCCTGTGTGGCAGGTAGTTGGAGAGGGTTGCCACAGTCACCTGCTACAGGTTGTGTTGGTGGAGCAGCCAGTTGATCCATGGCCCTCCCCCACTTCACACCACCATGCACAGGTGGACGCCAATGCTTGCCCCTCTTCCCCAACAGGGCCAGCAGGTGCATTACTGCCCTGTTCTGCAACCTTGGCCTGCCACTGTACACATTGGTGGTTGTACAGGTGGGTGCCCTGACCACCTGTGCCAAGGTGAGTTCCTTTGGGGCTACGGTGCATCTCCACACCACACAGATTACATTGCAATACACTGCTATCCCCAGGCAGTGCAGTAAAGAACTCCCACACTAATGAGGTGCAAGGAGGACCAGGCACAGGCGGGGGGGGGGCCCAGGTGTTGTCCAAGCCAGGGGCTGCTGCTGCACAATTGGGGCGAGGGGTGACCTAGACTGTGTCAGCCATGTGATGTGTGTGGGCTGCCTGTAAATTCTCACTCCACCTTTAAAGTGCAGTAAGGTGGAGTGAGCAACACAAAGTGATTATCAGCATTATTACAAGGCAAAGTGGCAAAGTAGTGGTTTTTAATGGGCATTTCACATTGCCTGAAAATAACGTGAAGTGGGCTACTTCGCATCTACTTCGTGGCCGGAATTTAACTTCACTGCATCTTTGTCTGTGATGATTTTGAAATAACTCTATATAGAAGAGGCTTTGGTTAAACTAGATAGAGTGGGATGAAACTAATTATTATTTAGTATAGTCATGAAATTCTGTCTATTTATATCTGTAAGTCTTGTGCTCAATACAGGAATACTTGAAGGATACGCTAGTATCTCCTGTTCAGTCCCGTAAAAAAGATAACCTTTGCCCATACTGCAAAGTGAATATCTGACAAACTCAAGTCACTGCATATTTTATTTATTTTTATTTATTTCAATCTGAAATTAGAAAATACCTTTGAGCACAGTGCAGCTCATTTACAAAGGTTCCACGTCATATTACATACACCTTCTATTCAGAAATATATTCATTTTTTCATCTAAACATATTTTGACTCAACAGTTTGCATTCTGTAGATACAGCCAATAATTCAACAGCCTCCAAGGAGCTAAGACTGCCCTTGCTCTAGTCTGAAGCTATAACCTTTAGCTGATATTGGGAGTTTAAGCAATTTGTATAACAATGACCTAAGAGTATACTAATTTTTCCCCTACCTCAATGCCCCAGACATATGTGGCATATAAAGAGTTTATGCCACTGCTTTAGCATTTATAGCTTTTAAAGCAGCTTCCATGGTGTTACATCCATACGTATTATTAAATGTCAAAATAATCCCACAGGATTGCTTAATTTTTTTATGGACATTTAAACATTTGCTGTTTCCAGTACAAGACATTACTGAGAGTAAGCCCAAGATATGTATATTCATGAACTACTTCTAATTTAACATTTTCTGTCATGAAGTTAAGGATTTTCTTCCTAAAATTCTTTTTTGTTCAAAAACAGAATTTTACTTTTCTCAGTATTTAATGTTTAAGTTTAAATCCCTGCCATTGTTAACAAGTTTACTTAGTTGTGATTGTAACCACAGGCCCAATTTTCTGAACATTGGGAATGACACAAGGTGTTTGAATCAAAAAGAAATGGCACAAGGGGCTTCCTGTGCCACACCTTGTGCCATTCCTGATTTTATAATGCAGCCTGCTCCACTTGGGGGACTGTCTGCACCAGCCAAGCTTGCACGGTCCTTGCAATGGACACACTGGTATACAATGGCAGAAGGGGGTTTGCACTGGGGCAGAGCTGCTACATTCCCTAAAGTGGGATTTTGTAAGCCCCCCAAAGGGCACATGGTCCTCTGCTGTTAGACCATCCTGGAGCTGGCATAACAGCCCATGCCCCACCCCTAGAGCTATTGGTGAGTGGGAGATGGACCCGTGCCCCTTGTTGAAGGGTCCAATACAACCTCAGTGCCTGACAGACCACTGGCAGAGTGGCCAGCAGTCCATGGTGGGTACATACCCTCAGGGTCCCCCACATGGTGTCAGTTGTGTGACTGTCCAGCCCCACGTGGACATGCACTATGACAGTGGTGGCTGTGCTCTGTCTCTATAGGGGTCTGTTGCCACCACTTCCCCCATCCTGACCCATCGTACCCTCCGTGAGCCCTGTCCTCTCCACCTCAACCCTGTCAGCCACCTGAGTGACCAGCAGGCAGGTTTCTGCCACTGGCCATAGCTGCAGCAAGTCCATCCCACAGCTTTCGGCAATCCATACCCATGCACCATTGGTTCAGCATACAGGACAGCTTGAAGTAAACTCAGGGACTTTGGCGCAGGGACCCTAGCTCTTCCAAAATCCGGCACTGGGTCCCTGGTGCAACCGGGTTTGCCACAGGCAGGGATTTGTCTGATCTAAGTGGGGCTTTGAAAATCATCCCCCATGTTCTGTAAGAGAAATTAAGATTATATTGTCAGCATAAGCAAGGGATGGGAAAGTTCTTTTTCCAGTTTTTGTATAACTATATTGATACTTACCCGATTACCAAAGACTACAATAAAAAAATAAAAAATAAGTACTTATCCATGATATTTAACAAATCAATAATAGAAAAGTTGAATAAAACAGGGCCAGTACACATCCCTGTCTGATGCTTACATTGATATTGATTTTATTAGTAAGACTTCCCTTCTTGCCAAACCGAATTTGACACCATTTATCCAAATAAAAGTTGTTATCAACATTGATCAATACATAACCTACTTAAGTTTCCTTCAACTGTTTCTCTAATATGTTTCTATTTATGGAATAAAATGCCATTTTAAAGTCTATGGGCCTCAAGTCTAGAAGCACCCCTACGTATGTCGCAAGTTGCAACATGCGAAGGGTGCTGTTGCACCAAGGACCTTGTGCCTGATTCTAGAAGGGGCAGGGTCCCCATGGCTAAGTCCTGCGACTTGCGACAATCCCACAGGTACACCAAATGGACGGTGTACCTGAAGGGGTTGTCGCAAGCCACAACTCTGGATGTCATAGGTGCAAGTGCCTTCCCCCAGGACAGACTTAAATGCCCCGCAGGGCTTGCTTATGCACCCCCCATAATGATTAGAAAGCCCTGCAGGGCTTGCACATACCCCCCCATCCCCAAATGCACACAATGCCCCATAGGGCTAGGTCATGTTCCACCACCCCAGTTATGATGTAAGCACTCAGAGGGAATATCGTCTCTCATCCCTGATCCCCAATACTGACAAAAACACGAAATACCATTATCACTGGTAGTCTAGTGACCCCTCACCTGGCTGTGCCTGACCACCAACTTCCCCTGACCCATTTTAAGCCAGCGACTGGCACAGCCCACCTCTCACCACCATGGCCAGCCGCCGACTGAGCTCTTCAATGAGCACGTATTGCTCCTAGTACACGTTCAGTGGGAGCTTTCACTGAGCGCGTACTATGAACAGCACGCTCTCATTGAAGAGATCAGTGGGCAGCTGGCCATGGTGGTGAGCTGTTCCAGTCACTGGCCCAAAAGGGGTCAGGGTGGTCTGGCACAGCTGGGTAGGGGCCACTAGACTATCAGGGATAATGGTATCTGCATGATTTTGCATCAATATAGAGGATCGGTGATGGGGGGGCATGGGCAAGCCCTGCAGGGCTTTACAGCACTATTGGGGGATGGCAGTGCGGCATATTGGCAAAACCCCTCGGTGACTGTATAGTACACTTACACCAGCTAATAGCTGGTGTAACTGTACTTTGGCAGATGTCCTCCGGGGGGTTTGAGAATAGCGCCCTGGGGAACTTGGTTTCTGCCCTTCCAGAATAGGGTGCAACTGTAGCCGTAAACCCCCTAGCACCATGTCACAGTGGATTTAGGGTGTAACTGGTGGTGTTTGTCCACTTTGGCGTGACTGCTGCCGTAACCTGCTACTTGCGCCATTTATTTTGGTGCAAGTTGAGTTACGCCAGCTGTAACCTTTTGAGAATCGGGCCCCTATGAATGCTAAATATACTTTCTGGGACCTGATCACACCATATTCTTTCTAAAATATAATAAAGAATAAAGCACTGATTGATTGTTGGCCCACCCTTTTTAAAACCTGCTTGTAAATCAGATGAAATTATAATGTTCCAAATGGTTTTGCAATTTACAATAGAGTCTTAGCAAAGATTTCAGAGGCTGCATCTAGGAGGCTTATTGGTTTATACATGTCAAGGTTATTTATTCGGCCCCCTTTTCAAAATAGGAAAGACCACTGCACCTTTCCAGGTTCCAGGTATGTTATTAATCAAAAAATAGAAACATAGAAATTGTCATCAGATAAGGACCACTAGCCCATCCAGTCGCTCGTAAGTCCTGTACTTGATTACAGCTTTTGACTCTCCTCCCGCTTAACCTCTATGGTTCCCCTATGCCTGTCCCATGCATGTTTAAATCCAACAACAGTGCTTGCTCACACCACCTCCTGTGGCAGACCATTCCATGTGTCCACCACCCTTTCCATGAAGAAAAACCTCCTCACATTCCCCTCTTACATAGAAACATAGAAACATAGAATTTGATGGCAGATAAGGACCGCTTGGCCCACCTAGTCTGCCCATTTCCCTACCTAATGGATAAGCTGCACATCCTAGTTAACCAACAGCCTAGTTCCTCCTACTCCCCACTAGAATTGTCTTATGTTTGTCCCAAGCATTCTTGAATTTCCCCACTGTTTTTGACTCCACAATCTCCTCAGAAAGGCTGTTCCATGCATCCACAACCTTCTCCGTGAAAAAATACTTCCTTACATTACCTCTGAGCGGTCACCCCTCTATCTTCAAATTGTGCCCCCTTGTTCTTGCACATCTCTTTAACCTGCCATCTTCCAATTTCATGTCATGCCTCCTAGTTATTGTACCCCTCCTGTACTGGAAGATTTTCCCCCTGCACCCTGCTTATGCCTCTGAGGTACCTGAATGTTTCTATCATGTCCCCTCTCTCCCTCCTCTCCTCCAGTGAGTACAGATTGAGGTCCCTTAATCTCTCCTCGTAAGTCTTGTGGTACAAGCCCTGTACCATCTTAGTCACCCTTCTCTGGACTGCCTACAGCCTGTTAATGTCCTTTCAAAGGTGTGGCCTCCAGAACTGCACGCAGTACTTCATGTGAGGTTTGACCAATCTTTTGTGTAATGGCATCACTACCTCATGCCTTCTGCTGGTGGTACCCCTTTCTATGTACCCCAGCATGCCACTGGCCCTCCCTGCTGCCTTTGTGCTCTGCTTTGACATTTTCAGGTCATCAGAAATAGTAACCCTCTGGTCTCTTTCCTCTTTTGTGACTGTCAGCAACTCCCCCCCCCCCCCAATCCTGTAGCTCTCCCCAGGGTTACTGTGTCCCAGGTGCATAAATTTCACTTTTTTGAATTAAACCTCAGTTGCCACTCTGCAGACCATTTCTCAAGCTTCCCCAGGTCACTCCTCATTTTCTCCACCCCTTCAGGAGTATCCACCCTGTTACAGATCTTTGAGTCATCCACAAACAGGCAGACCTTTCCTTCCAGCCCTTCTGTAATGTCACTGATGAAGACATTGAACAGAACTGGTTCGAGAACTGATCCCTGAGGTACTCCACTGATCACCCTCCTCTCCCCAGATTGTACTCCATTTATCACCACCTTCTGTCTTCTATCCATTAGCCAGTTCCAACCCAGTTTACCAACTTTTCTCCCGTGCCAACTATTCATCTTGTTAACCAGCCTCCTATGTGGGACGGTGTCAAAGGCTTTGCTGAAATAGAGGTAGGCTATGTCCACTTTGCCCCACTGATTTACTTCCTTCATCACCCAGTCAAAGAAGTCTATGAGATTTGTCTGACACGACCTACCTGCTGTGAACCTGCAAGATCTCCTTCATCCCTACTGTCCCTCCCGCTCTCTCCGATCCACCGATGGATTGTAAGAGATTCCCAGGGTCTGTTTAAAGACATCTGGGCCAGGTCATTTAGTTTTATGGCCCCGACTCTGTGGAATTCTCTACCTCATCGGGTGCGAGATTGCCTGACTGACCAAAGTTTTAAAGCTGCTCTTAAAACCTTCCTATTTAATCTAGCCTATCCTGATTTTTAACACCGCTGTGGTATTTATTGTTTTAATCTGCTTGTTTATTTATTGATGTGTTTTTTTTTATTGTGTTGTACAAGCACCTTGATTTTAGAAAGGCACTTTTTACAAATAAAAATTGATTGATTGATTGAACCCATGTTGCCTAGGGTCCTGGGCACCGATGGCTTCTAGATGTCCTACTATCCTTTCCTTAAGTAGTGCTTCCATGATCTTCCCCACTACCGAGGTGAGGCTGACCAGCCTATAGTTGTCCACCTCTTCCTTACTGTCTGATTTGTGTAGAGGGATGACATGTGCCTCCTCCAATCCTCTGGCACCACTCCTATGTTAAGTGACTCAGTGGACAGTGCTGCCAGAGGTTCTGCTAACTCTCTTCACAGCTCCCGTAGTATCCTTGAGTGTATACCGTCTGGTCCCATTGCTTTGTCCACCTTCAATTTAGTGAGTTCCTGCAGGACTCTCTCCCCTGAGAATGGACTGTTGTCCACCTCTTACCCCTTGGCATCTGATGCTCAGCATTGGTCCCTGTCCCTCCCCCTCTTCTGTGAATACTGAACAGATGTATTTATTCAGTATTTCTGCCATATCCATGTCTTCTTCCTTACACTCCCCTTCCTCCCCTTTAAGTCTTACAACTCCCCCCTCCCCCCGGTTTTTCTCCTTTCGTTGATGTACATGTAGAATATCTTGTTCACTTTCTTTACCATCTGTGCTAAACTTTCCTCAGTCTGTGCCTTTACTCTCCTCACCACCCTCTCTTCTTCCTTTAGACACTCTCAGTGCACCTCTCTGTTATCCTCCCTTTGGGTCTCCTTATATTTCCGGAATGCTGCCCTTTTATCCCTTACCTTTTCTGCTACCTCTTTTGAGAACCATAGTGGTCTTTTCTTCTCTTGCCTTTTGATACCAATCTGATGCATTTATTTGTTACTCTACTATGGCTCCTCTTAGGTTCTCCCACTACTCTTCCACTCCCCCTCCTGTCCCCCTATTCTGCAGGGCAATTTTGATAACTCTCCCCAGTTCAGCAAAGTCTGCCTACCAGCTGCCTGAGTCCTGCCCCTTGTAGGGAATCCAGGATGCCTCTGCTTCTGGCTGAAACAGCTGCTTGAGTGGTCCAATCCACGTCTGGCATATTGAAATCCCCCATCAGCAGAATCTCACCTTTCATTGCCGTTTCATGTATTTCATCCTCAAGGTCCCCGTCCACCTCTTCCTCCTGACCTGGAGGCCTGTATATCACCCCGGTGCATATTGCTGTGCCATTTCCTGGTTCAAGGGTGACACACAGTGCATCAGCCTCCCTTTGCCTACCCTGTATCTGTGTTGCCTTTATACCCTCCTTGACATACAGGGCAACTCCTCCCACTTTTTTGCCTCCCCATCCCACCTAAACAGAGTATAACCTGGTATATTTACTTCCCACCCATGATTGGCATTGTACCAGACTTCAGTTATTGCTACTATGTCCAGGTCTGAATCAACTATCACAGCCTCCATGTCTGGGATTTTATTTCCCAGGCTGTGGGCATTTGTCACCATGGCCTTCCAAGTATTACTGCCTGTTCTTCCTCCACTCCTGGTTTTGGTCCCCTGCAGTTTCCTCCCCTCCCTTTTAACTTTAACATGTGTCTCCAATTTCTTTGCTTCTCCCCTTCTGCCTGGTCCAGGTGACCCTTGCAACATCATTCTGGTGTCTCTGTCATGTGGGGTTGGGCTGCTAGAATTTGCCTGTTCTTGATGGCCCCCCCCCCCACTAGTTTAAACGCTCATCAGCGAAGCGTTTGAACCATTCATTGAGGGCTGCTTTCCCCTTTCTGAACAGATGCAACCCATCCCCACTGTACAGGGCCACATCATTCTAGATAGGACCCCAGTCCCCAATGAAGCCATACCCCTTCTTGCTGCACCAGGCCTTCAGCCATTAGTTGAAGTTACTAATGCAGAGATTCCTATCCCCTCCCTGCCTTGGACTGACAGCGCCTCTGAAAATGTCACGGAGCTTGCTGCTTTCCCCAGACCCCCCAAACCTATGAAGACCTGTTTCACCTGTTCCAAGCTAGCCCTGTCAATGGATAGGTCATTTGTTCCCAGATGGACAATGACATCCAGCCCCACCCTTGCCACTGCTTCAGTGATCCTCCGGATCTTCTCTCCTTCCCTCCAAGCTGTGCCTCCTAGAAGGCACTTGATCTCCCTTTCCTCCCTCCTATCTGTGCCCATATCCATTCCCTGGACAATTGAATCCTCCACTAGGAATCATTTATTTCTCCTTTGAGGTTCTCTTCCTCCCATCACTGGGTCTTCCTGCTGGAGGACCCTCACATCATCCATGGTTTCAGCCTCGGGTTCCTTTGCAGGACTTTCCTGATCCTCCAAAACAGTGAAGGGGTTTTTGAGCTGGACTGGATGGTGGATGTGTCTCTGCCCCCCTCCTCTGACTCTCCCTGAGCCCACCATAGTCCACCCTGCCATTGCCTGGGTGGCCATTGTGGCATAGGCTGGGGACATGGTGGCCTCTAGGTGGGGGCAACGGTCTCTAGTATTCCTGCCAGCTCAGAATGGAGACTGTCAACCTCTGCTTTCAGTCCAGAGAGGTGCTTGCATATGGGGCAACACCACAGTACCCAGAATGTTCATCTGAAGACTGCTGCACCACACGCAGAGCACTGCACCACTCCCTGCATCATCCTGGACCTGCTTACTACTACCAACCCTCCTTCTCAGTTAATTTTTTCTCTTCCATTTCTCCCCTTTCCAACTAAATTACTCCACTATTTTCTGCTTCAAGTGCCTTTGCTAACCTTGTTGACTGCTCTTCTCTTGTATTGCTGCCTGTATTCTCAGCTAAATCCTATCTTGTAGGGTGCTGCCAAATGTTTCCCGTGCCTTTAAGTAGGTGTGTCTCTGTCAACGTCTATAAAGGCAGAGCACCTGGGGAAGGGTGGGAATGGGTGTTGGTGGGGGGGTGTCTCCTTTCCTGCCCATCCACTGTACAAAAACAATCAGGTATCTGGAATGTGATCCTAGCTGAGGGTAGCTCAAAAACCTCCAGAAAGTTACCAACGGAAAGACAAATCTACCTGAGCCAAGCTACTTCTGCTTAGCACTGCTGCTGTGTGAGAGAACACATAGGTATTTAAACACAATCAGCTGTAAACTGATCCTAACTGAGGGGGAAACAGAGACGCTTCCAGAAGGTTGCTAACCATGCCTGTTGAAATATAAATCCCAAACTCACAATAAAAATCACAAAACAACTGAATTAAACCAATTCAGGAACTACTGCCAGAAGAAAGAACACACAAGAATGTAACACAAGTACCTGGAATGTGATCCTAGCTGAAGGTAGCTCAAAATCCTCCAGAAAGTTACCAACAGAAAGACAGATCTACCTGAGCCAAGCTACTTCTGTTTAGCACTCATAATCTTAAACAAAACTGGTGCCCAGAAAGAAGGGTCTGTTTTATAAAGATCCATAAGTATGCCATCAGGTCCTGGAGCCTTATTCCATTTAGCCAGGAAGGGGGCCATCAACATTTCTTCTTCCTGTATACTGCATACCTCATCTTTTCTAGTGGTCTTTTCTTCTGAGATGAAATTATCTCATACAATTGTCAAAGATTAGGATGTATATAAGAATCAGTGTTATTTTGCCAATTACTGGTATGAAAAGCTAGCAGTCTCCAAAATACCATCTAAGTTATGTACCTTAACATCTTATTTCAGGTATAATTCTGATACAAATTCATTTTGAAAAGTAAAACATTTTTATATTCTCTATGATCAACATTAAGCTGCTTAATACCATATTTTTGGGGCTTTCACTTTGTTTCCCCCACTTTGGCAGATAATAACCTTTCAATGTATTTACATTCACTGTCAAACCAATCGTGATTACTCTGTTGTTCAGGCTTTTCTCTGAAACATTAAGGTTTATAATACACATATCTATTAAATGATTATAATAACTGGCTATCATTTTTCCCTAAGGGAAACCTGTTTGTATTTTGCCATTATAAAGGAGTAGTTATAATGGCAAACATGCTCTAGGTTTCCCTTGTCATGCACCAGCTGCCACTTTTCCCTCTCTCATGGATGCCTGGCTTACCATCAGAGACTACACCATCACTCTGGCTCTGTGGTAAGTCATTTAACATTTTGCCATTGCCTCAGAGGTTGCCAAGAAAGAGGAGCGGTTGGACCACAGTGGGCTCAGGGAGGGTGCGGGTGGTGGAACAGAGGCGCATCCCTCCAGATGTACCTCTCCTCAATTTCTATGCTGTTCTGGAAAAGTGTGGTTCCTCTGTGGAGGCACCCACAGTGGAGACCAAGGAGGATGCTGGGAACCTCCACAAAGGAGACCCACAGGAGGGTGGTATGGGACCCCACAGGGGAAGGAAACAACTCCTGGTGGGAGACTCCATTGTCAGGAAGGTACAACTGGGGGGGAAGGGAAGAGGGTGGTAAGGTGCCTGCCTGGCGCCATGGCTTGGAGGGACAGGGAGTGAATCCTCAGGATCACAGGAGCAGCTGCACAGGGGAGGGAGCTGGATGTCATTGTCCACCTAGGGACAAATGACCTGGCTAAGAAAGGGATCAGAGCAGTGCAAGAAGTGTTTGTGGAGATGGGGAGGGGCCTTAGACAAATAGCACACACGGTAACCTTCTCGGAGGTGCTGCCTGTCTACGGCACAGGTGAGGCTAGGGTGCTCCACACTATGGGATTCAATCAGTGGTTGAAAAACTGGTGCAGAGCTCAAGAATTTGGCTTCATTGGGGACTGGGGGTCCACCTGAAGGGATGCAGGCCTATACTGGCGTGATGGTCTGAATCTATCTAGGAGGGGAACCAGGATCCTAGGTGATAGGTTTAAATACTTCATTGGCAAGCATTTAAACTAGCCAAAGGGGGAGGTACTGGAAAGGAGCAGGGAAATCCTAGCCCTCCAAAAAAATCAGGGTACTAAGTGAGGTAGACACCAACATAGAGATGTCGATAGGGAGAAGCACAGGGGTAAATGGAGAAAGTGACAAATGCAATAAGGACAGAATTGGGGCAAAAAGGGGAAAGGCCATCAAGAAATGGAGGGTAATGAGTACCAACACCCATAGTCTGGGCAACAAGCTCCCTGAACTGGTGGCCTTGATGGAAGAGGGATGCCTGGATATCGTAGCAGTCACAGAAACATGGTACACAGAGAACCATGACTGGGATGTTAACATACCAGGGTACAAAACCTACAGGAGAGACAGGGAGGGTGGGGGGAAGTAGCTGTCTATGTAAGGGAAGGGATAATAGCAACTGAACAAAAGAGTAAACAGGGAGGAGAGGAGGCACTGTGGGTCACCTTAGAGACTGGAAATGGCACCACAATCCGCACAGGGGTAGTATACAGAACCCCATGTCAGGGGGAGGGAATGGACAAGGATATGATAGAAGGCAGATTAGGATGGCAGAGAAAGGGGAGATACTGTTGATGGGGACCTTAATATGCCAGATGTTAACTGGAGCACCTTTGCTGCAGCCACATCCAAAAGCAGGGCCATTCTTGATGCCCTTCAGGTGGCATGCCTCAGGCAGCTAGTTTTGGAACCTACTCATGAGGGAGCAATCTTAGACCTCGTACTCTCAAATGGGGACAGTAAGAGGATCTCAGATCTAGAAGTGGGTAGCCATTTGGGAACAAGTGACCACCATACAGTGTGGTTCACAATAAACTCAGCTACAGAGTCAAGCCATACAAAAGTGAGTGTTCTAGACATCAGGAGGGCTGACTTTGGCAACATGGGAGAGTGCCTTAGAAAAGCACTAGCAAAGAGGCTAGAAGGAGGGGTGAAGCAACAACAGGGAAATATCAAAACTGCCATCACAGAGGCAACAAGCCTTTGTGTGAAGCAAATAAACAAAGCAAAATGAAAGAAAAAGCCACTGTGGTTCTCAAAAGAGGTGGCAGTGAAGGTTAGGGAGAAAATAATTGCATTTAGGAAGTATAAGGAAACACAGAAGGTGCAGGATAGACAACTGTACCAGTTAAGGCAGAAGGAAACAGGGACGATAGTCAGAATAGCAAAGGCACAAACTGAGGAAAAGATAGACAACTCAGTTAAGAAGTGGGAAAAAACCTTTTATAGATATATCAGGGAGCGTAGAAACACAAAGGGAGGGATAGTGAGGCTGAATAGAATGGATGGTGGGTGGGCAGAGAGTGACAGTGAAAAAGCAGGGATACAGAATGAATACTTCTGTTCAGTATTCACAAAAGAGGAAGTGGGGGAGGTTCCTAATCCAATTGATAGAAGCACTCTGGAGAGGGGAGGGTCGATCCCAGTCCTTTCACAGAAGAAATGGTCCTGAAAGAACTTCTAAAACTAAAGGTTGACAAAGCAATGGGGCCAGATGGAATTCCCCCCAGAATTCTAAAAGAATTAAGGGGAGAACTAGTGACACCACTGACAACCCTTTTTTAACAAGTCATGGGAGGATGGTGTGGTACCTGAGGACTGAAAGAAGGCTGATGTGATTCCCCTTCACAAAAGTGGGACCAAGACAGAGGCAGGAAACTGCAGACCTGTCAGTTTGACCTCTGTGGTAGGGAAAGGGATGGAATCACTTCTGAAGGAAAGAATTGTTGAGTACCTAGAAGCCAGAGGGACACAGGACCCAAGGCAATATGGGTTCACAG
The DNA here is from genome assembly GCA_016271365.2 of Neoceratodus forsteri. Classification (NCBI taxonomy): domain Eukaryota; kingdom Metazoa; phylum Chordata; order Ceratodontiformes; family Ceratodontidae; genus Neoceratodus; species Neoceratodus forsteri. Next base: position 957,878,230 of record CM028135.1, on the reverse strand, counting down.
GGGGAAGGTCATGTCAGATGAATCTAATTGATTTCTTTGACTGGGTGACCAAAGTATTAGACCAGGGAGGGGCTGTGGATATGGCCTACCTAGATTTTAGCAAGGCATTTGTCACAGTCCCACACAAAAGATTTGTAGTCAAATTAACCAGTCTGGGAGTGGGTCCCAGGGTGGTAGCCTGGGTAAAACATTGGCTGAACAACTGGACACAGAAGGTAATTGTAAATGGAGTCCAAAATGAAGAAAGAGGGGTTACTAGTGGGATACCGCAGGGTTCAGTACTGGGTCCAGTCCTTTTTAATGTCTTTATAAGTGACATTGCAGAAGGACTGGAAAGAAAAGTATGCCTCTTTGCAGATGACACAAAGATCTGCAACAGGATTGATACACAAGGAGGCATGGAAAGGATGAGAAGAGACTTGGCAAGATTGGAGGAATGGTCAGAAGTATGGCAGCTTGGATTCAGTGCAAAGAAGTGCAAAGTAATGCACCTGGGAAACAAAACCTTAGGGGAAGATTACACAGTGGGGGGGAGGTAGTAACAACAACAACAATGGAAAGGGACCTGGGGGTAATCATATCAGATGACTTTAAGGTTGGCAAGCAATGTGAAAAGGCAGTAGGGAGGGCTGGGAGGATACTGGGATGTATAGGGAGAGACATCACTAGCAGAAAACAAGTTATTATCTCCCTGTACAGACAGTTGGTGAGACCCCATCTGGAGTACTGTGTCCAGTTCTGGAGACCCAATCTCCGCAAGGACATAGACAGGATGGAGGCAGTTCAGAGCAGGGCAACTAAAAAGGTGCAGGGTCTGCAACAGAAACCATACCAGGAGAGACTAAAGGAGCTTAATATGTATATCCTTGAGGAAAGAAGGGAGAGGGGGGACATGATAGAAACGTTTAAGTACCTCAGTGGACTCAACAAAGTCTAAGAGGGTAGCATCTTTCAGAAAAAGAGATGTGCAAGAACAAGGGGACACAATTTGAAGACAGAGGGGGGGGACGGCTCAGGGGCAATGTGAGGAAGTATTTTTTCACAGAGAGGGTGGTGGGCGTATGGAACAGCCTTCCTGAGGAGATTGTTGGGTCTAAAACTGTGGGAGAATTCAAGAATGCATGGGACCGACATAAGGCAATTTTTGTGGTCGGTAGGAAGAAATAGGCTGTTGGTTAAATAGGATCTGCAGCTTATCCTCTAGGTAGGGAAATGGACAGACTAGCTGGGCCAAGTGGTCCTTATCTGCCGTCAAAGTCTATGTTTCTATGTAACAAAAAATGCACTGGGCCAAAAGTGCTAAAATGGGCCTATGTTTAAAAAAGAAAGAGAAAAAATATAAACTTCTTTCAGAAGCTGCGGATCTTGCTGACACCTGGTTGGACCGCAGCTGCACAGAGATGTCTTGTTATTTTCTATAATTGCTGTGGCAACAAAATGATACCCAGAAATTATATAAAATAAAACATGGGATTGTGTCTAAAACTCAAATTTTACACAAACCCTCAGTGTTGGTTGCTTTAATAAACCCCTCGAGCTTCGCTCTCAGTGTTTAGGTAGCATCCAACACCTCGAATGTGTGTAAAATTCTCGTTAGGCACACAAGCTCATATATTATTCTGCATATAAGGAACAAGACTTTTTTCACAATCTGTTTCATTCAACATGACTGTCAGACAACAAAAGTTGAGACATTTGTTCTTTTTCAGATTCATTCCTAATTATTCTACATTTGATCAGTTTCTCAATCCTCCTGACACTTGTTTGACTCTTCTGTGTTAAATACTGTACCATTTCTCTCAAGATACAAATTAGAAAATGATAACTTTCAGATATTTCTATTACTGAACATTCTAAAAACCTATAAATATCATATAACAGGATAATAAAGTAATCTATCACCTATGCATATGCTCTGGCGGTATGAGTGTAAACTCCTTGGTAAACTCCCTAAAATTTGCCATCTAGTATACATATATTTAAGCTATTACAGAAGTAGTGTTTTTCCATAAGGTTTAAGGTCTTGTCACATATTATTATAACATTCTTCATTTATTCTGTATTAATGCTAAAGGCTTCAAAAAGGCTACAAGCATCAAGATTTTTTCTAACTCTGCCTATAGCAAATTAGACATTAGTTTAGTCACTTTTTTTTGTTGTTGTTGACTGACAAAGGACTCGGAGGGCTAGACAATTCTGTCAATGTTTAGCCTCTTCCTGGGGAAGGGAGGATACAGATGGATGCCAACTGACATTGAACCAGATTAAGCTGTTGGTGGTATTTTTAGTGAATGGGGGAAATTTGGCCAGGATACCGGGGAAATTCCCTTACTCACCTGTAGGGGGAATCATTGGCCATCTGTACAATGGCCAGTCTTGGGAAGGAGCCAGAGAGGATGGATGTTGGTGAGGCTGGGGAACGGGTCTCATCCCCTGCCTCAATTTTCACAAAGACTGAAGAATTTTTTTATTCCAATGGATTTCTGGATTTACAAAATATGTCTGAAGCGAAGGCAGTTTTGTCTGTTCCATAATGCAAGGACCCTGATGTTGCTAAGTATTCCCACAGACACTACAGAGTCTGAAATTAGAAACTTAAAATGTTTAATGCAAGCTTAAAAGGAACGTTTCAAAGCCAGACAGCTTGAATTGGCAGCCACTTTAAGGTACAAATCTCGGAACGTACTGGTAAGCAGGGCCTCCTTGGTATTGAGGCCACCGCTGGTGGAATTTCCCTAGTCACTACTACAGGTTCTGAACTTTTAGAATGTCAGCAGACTTTAACAGACATTGACAGGCACAAAATTGTTTTTCAAATGAAACCACTGGACCAAAGAAATGTGACGGCGTTTACTTTTGCGGCTACTTCTAAACAGGGGATTACTGACAAGCACCAAGATTCTCGATGCTCAGCAGCTGAGCAACCAGGAGCGGTCTTCAAACCCAAACTTTGGTCAAAAGACTTCCCTTTACTGATATATGTATTGCAACACAAGTTGGAAACTAGCAAGCATAAAGAGGACAAAACTTACCTGTTTCCCTGAAGTCTGGGGAAATGTGTGACACGCCAGTAGCTCTTGAACAGGGAATACTTCAAATGGTGCCTACTGTATAAAGAGATGCTACAGTTGTGATGGCTGCAGAAATGGAACACTTACCAGGATCTACAGTCCTTAACTTGTCACCACTGCAGGATGTAGGGAATCAGCTGGGAATGGCAGATAGAGGGGCCCTTGCTCCTGGCCTAAGATTACCCCAGGACTCATATAAGCTTGCTTGTTCAGTGCAAGACCCAGTGGTAACCAAGGAACCAGCGCTTGTTCAGGAAGACACAGAGACAGTGTTGGATGCTGAGCTTAATGAATAGAAAGTGGTTCTTTTAAAACTTGTATTATCTCCATAAAATTGCTTGATAGGATATATTCATGCAGTAAAATTTAAAGTGCTTCTGTGGGTTGTTTTAATTAGTTCATTTTAGGGTTGCTATACCGGAAGTGTCCAGGTGGTTATATACTTGCATCTTGTTTGGAAGGTTACAACCTTGATTTAATTAGTGCATTTGGGGGTCACTATATTGGAGATGTTTGGGAGGTTATATCCTTTGAGAGGTGTATTATTGGAGGTGTGAAGTGTTACTGCATCTGATCAATCTGTAGGTCTGTCGTACTGGGTTAGAGAAGTGATACTGCATTTTTTTTACTTTCTGACTCATATGTGGCAACTGTTTGTTGATGTGTCAGCTGGGGGAGAGGGGTGTTGCTCACTAAGTGAGAAAAAACATGGCGGTATTTGTCTTTTTCAAAATTCTAATGGCCCAGTATTATTTAGAATGATATGAAGCAATGCAGAGTGGGACTTGTTATTTCCAGTCTCTGTTGTCTCATACCGGACCAGCCGATTAGTGCTTTAGCCAATCAGCATCAAGATTACACTTTGCCCATTTTCTAAGTAAGCAATAATACCTGACAGGATGGGCGGTATTGGGTAATACCGGACCGCCCAGAGGCGTAATGAGGCCCGACACCACAGGCGGAGGGCCTTATAGCCCCTGGAAGGTCTGGTATTCCCTAATACCGCCCACCCTGGAGGATATTATTGTGCTTAGAAAATGGGCACTGTAAAAGGAAAATAAGTTTTATAAAAAGTGTAAATAAAAAAATAGTTTAGAATACATTTTTGTAATAAAATAGTTCCTCTGCCTGCACTACAATATATGTGTGTGTTTTGTTTTTTTAGACAGAGACTATCCTTGTACTGGAGCCTTTCAATCTGGATGTCATGGTTATCACCACTACCACCACACACACACACTCACACACACAGGAACAGGACTTCTCTTGTATTCTTAAAGTTAATTTTTTCCATGCAGCCATTGTATCTATATATACACTGTGTGGTTTGATAGTGGCTGCAGTGTAAGACCCAGAAAAAGTGTCCAAGTAAGGTCAGTCAAAGTTGCAGCAGTGATTTATTCAGACCAAGAATAGCTTGGATGTCACAGCTCTTTAATGCCTCTGCTATTAAAGTTTATGTTTTTTATACAGTTTCTGGTTGCTACGGAGTAAAAAGAAAAAGTACACTGTATTTTAGGGCTTTTCCTTCTCACTAATGAGCACCTACCTCAGAGCTGTTTTCATGCCTCCTCCCCGCCCCTGCAGGATCGCGATCGCAATCACAATCACATGACGGGTAGTTTTTTTTCACAATTTCTGTTTTTTATTTCCTCCTATCTACCCTCAGTGCCCACTCCTTTGGGCCACTCAACCCATCTCTGCCCCCAAACACAGTAGAGGGCGCTGCTGTAATATGTGTTTGTCAGTCTGTTAAATGTTGCGGCATAACCCCCCCCCCACAGCAGTTTCTCCATCTCCTCTGCTTCAGTCTATAACCTCCATGACCTTTCTTGCCAAGAATACCTGTTGTTGTTGTTTATTTTTTTTATTCTTTGCCTGGTCACACCTGAAGAAGGATCATTACTACACACAAAATTGGGAATACAGCCAGCATCTCTGTCTACCTAGCACTGTTCATTGCTCTACTGAGAAAGGTAGTGTGAGAGCAGGTGAACAGGATGAGGTTTTTGTATTTGTTCTTTTTTTTTTGTAAACATGTCTGCTAGCGCTTGGAAGAGGTGCAAGTGCACAGACAGTCGAGAGGGACTGGGACATCAGAAACATGCCGACAATCACCTGAGGTGCTGCTGTATTACAGAACTAAGTGCAAGTTGGGTTTAGATTCATTTATTTAATGTGAACGTTGGTTGTAGTTGGTATTTAAAACTAAATAGACTGGTAGAGCAAGGGGAAGGTGATGAGTCACCTTCAGTTTGTAAAATGGCGGCAAATTTGAAAATGAGCATCAGCTGGCTGTACAGGTACGATCGCGGTCATGGTAGGGTTAGCAGCAGCATGACTGTTTCAAGTGAAGGCAGTTCTGTACTGTTTGGCAACAAAGGAAAAAAATTGTATTTAACTTTTTTTTACTTTCCGACTGTTTGTTGATGCGTCAGCTGGGGGAGAGGGGTGTCGCTCACTAAGTGAGAAAAAAAATGGCGATATTTGCCTTTTTCAAAATTCTAATGGCCCAGTATTATTTAGAATGATATGAGGCAATGCAGAGTGGGACTTGTTATTTCCCAGTCTCTGTTGTCTCATACCGGACCGGCTGATTAGTGCTTTTAGCCAATCAGCATCAAGATTACACTTCGCCCATTTTCTAATACATCCTTGATTTTAACTAGTGCATATGGAAGTATTTTGAGGTGTCTGGCAGTGATACTGAAACTGTGGACCGTGCTCTTGTACTGGGAGGTTATATCATTACTTTAATTAGTGATGAAGAGTGATTGTGCCCTCAAAGCACCGGGGATAGTTTGCATGCCCTGCAATAAATAAATTGTAATTTTATTTCTGACCTCAACCTGAGTGTATTGCTGTTAAATTTGCTTTTCTTTTTGTTCTTTTAAAACTGATGGCAGATAATGAGGCGCATAGTAAGAAAATAAAGGACGAGTCATGTCGGAAAAGGGATATTTTCATGTTACTGAATAGACATGTCAAGTTGGACTTGGACTGCTCTAGTGATAATGCTGCAGAGGAGTGCTGGCATCAAGAATCAGCTGAGCATCATGTTCAAAGATGGCCTCTGTCAGCGGCAGTGGCAGTGCAAGCTGCTTTTGGTATTCAGACGCCTGAAGACCATAGCGATTCTTGGTCTCCAGAAACTGCTTTACGGGCAGCAGATTGGCTGTGATCTTTCAATGGACAGTGGATGCCAGATCCAGCCTGGGATCTGTGTATAAACTCTCAGACTACAGCTGCTCCAGAATGGTGTTCAAAAGAGGGTCCACAACCTGAGGTAACCCAGTTTTGTAGTTCCTCTTCTACAGTGCATGTGGGACAAGCTAACTCTCCTGTTTTACTTACTTTTGCTGCCAGTAATTCAGGGGTGGACTCTGACATTACTAAAATGTGTCTTTGGGGACTTAAGAGTCAGCAGGGGTAACTGATACTAGTACTCCTCTTGTAAGTCCAGCTCTTCAGGTAACAAATATTACACCACTCAAACTTGTCGATCCACAGTCAGTCACTACTGATTCCACACTGGACCCAGCTCAAATTGAAAATTTGCTGCAGATGGATACTCTGCATTCTTCCAGCTTGAGAGGTTCTACCCACCCCCAAACCTTTGCTTTCAGACCTCTTTAAAACTAATAAAACTGAATCTCAACCTAAACAGAATGCAGTTAGTCTTCGGTACAAAGGGGGCCTAGAGCCAAGAACGGACAGACAATATGTTGGTAAAAAGCTAATAAAAGACTTTTCAATTCTCCCCTGTGGATGTGTTCACTTTTATTCATATTTCGGGGAGGACAATTTTGATGTTAGCTTCCACACTCCACAATTATTAGAAAAGTACTGTTTCAAGTATAACCAATTGAAGTTCTCATCACTATGGACTACCTTTGTTGTGATTCCTCTGACTAAACCCCTGATTAAAATGGTGACAGTAATGTTTCGTAAAGAAAGTGTACCAGTAGGTGACAGCTATCACTAGCTTCAAAACAAGTGCAACATTCTAAGTGCCCCTGAGGAAATACTGGATGGGGAACATTTCTGGACTGGAGGCTGGAAATATAAGGTGAAGCTTCGGCAAACGGAGGACAGTATTCATCATCTCCTAAACTGCTTTTTTCTTGAACAAGACCACAGAGTCTGTTTTTATGCAGGACATCCAAAAGTGTGTTACTGGTGTGGTACACAGACTCATCTATCTAGTGTTTGTGATAAATTAATTATGGGCTGGCAGTATAGCCTAGAGGTTAGAGGAACGAGGTGTGAACGAGCTTGGTACATCCAGTAGACCAGACCCTGAGTTTGATTCTCACAACCTCCACTTGCATACTGTGTGACTCTGAGCAAGTCACTTAACCACCCAGTGCTCCCAGGCTGCCCCTGAAAACAGGTGTTTGTGCCTAGTGGCCTTATCCAGTTACCAAAAGACTAAAAACCAAAAAATAAAAAAAAATTTAAGATGCAGTCTTTGCAACAAGGTTGGACATGCAGTAATAGTTTTCAATGCTTGAACCATACTTCATGCAATATTTGTGAGGAGTATGGCCACCTGTATAATGATTGCCCATGGGCATCGTCAAACATGTCCAATGGTTTGAACCCTAATGAATTAATTAACAAAGCCCAAGCAGATGTCATTACACCATTAGATGCATTGTTACCTACATCTCAAAACAAACTCTGTTCCCTGGAGCCAGTATCACAGGTGACCACATCTGAGACTGCTGGGGCCCCCCCTTCAGATGCACCTGATAATTTTGAACTAGTAGACTCCTTGCAACTAGTCTGTTACTCTGGTCCTCTAACTGAGGGCTCAATGGAAGAACATCCGGAATATGCCACCATCCCAACCTTGGGTGATGGCCCAATCATGTAGAAGATCTACAAGACAGACACAAAATGATATGCCATCACAAGAACTTGAAACTGAAAACCCCTTTGGGACTTTAGCAATCTCAAATTGGGAGGGAGGGAGCAGAAATGGAAGATGGGGTTTCTGTTACATCATCGGCTGTATCTGATGTGGTGCAGCAGGTAGAGAAAGTGCATGAAGGGAAAAAGAAGAGGAGGAAAAAAACATTAGCGTTCACAGCCTAGCTGATGTATTGTACTGTAGTGGCTTCCATAAATTGCTGTAGTTTATGGCAAAACAGGAAAAACCAGGCAGTGTACCAGATGGCCCATGATAATGCTATTGACATTTTGTTAGTACAGGAAACATGGATGGGATCACTACATCAGATGCAGAGCTTTAAAAATGTATGGGTATGGGGGCCATCATTCTGGTCCTTCAGTCCAGAAAAAGTGGATGGGATTAACATACTAACATAATAGACGCCAGCAGAGTAGGCCTATTGGTCTTGCTCGTGCTTCAGCACCCCGACTGGGTACTGTAGCCATCTATCTGTCTCCTTCCACTGTTACTCCATGCCCCAGTCCTCCCCCCCCCCGGGCAAACCAGCCTCTGCGCTTCACCCCTTGCCTATACCTGTCCCACCCTCTCTTCAATCCCTCCACCATAGCTGCCTGTACCAGCTCCCTGGGCAGCGCATTCCATGGTTCCACTACTCTCTTAGTGAAGTACCTCCTCCTCCTTTCCCTCCAAATCCTACCACCCTCAGTCTTCCAACTGTGTCCTCTGGTGATTCCACACTCCTTCAGTCGAAAGATCCTATCTCTGTGTATCTTATTTTCTCCTCTGGTGTACTTGAAGACCGGATTATTTTTTCTGGAAACGGATTTTCCCTTTTTAAATTGATTGATCTTATTCCTGGGAGAGTTCTAATTCTTAATGGTTACTGGGATACAGAACCCTGTAGAACAGTTAATGTTTACACCCCCCAAATTAAAGCTGAGAGGGTCAGATTGTTTGGTAATATTCAGTCTTTCTTAGCCACAGCAAAATTAGTCATATTGGGAGGAGATTTTAACTGCAGCCTCTCTTTACCTAGGGAGCAACATGCATTGAAAAAGAATTATTGTGACTCTCATGCCTTTCTTAGATGTATTTCTACTGCAGAATTGATAAATACTGTTGATTCTTTATCGGTAGGACCTAATTTCACATATAGAAGAGCCCAATATACGACTCTACTTGATTACATTTTTATCTCCAAACATCTGATCGTAAAATCCACCAAATTTGTCCCTGTTGAATTTTCAGACCTTTTGATGGTCAAAACTTGTCTCCGAAGACACTCAGGCCAATTAAAAATTCTAGATAGAAATTGAACAGCACGTTATTGTCTGACCTCTCTGTTTCTGACTTAATTAGGCATTTATAGCAGCATAAACCACAATATTTGATTTGCACCATGCTATAGGTAGGTGGTGCTCTAGGCTCCAGTTTTACGAGGGATACAGTTTTTTTCAAAGTGGATTATATTTGGCAAGTTTCACAATTCTCCACTCCTGTGGCAGTAAGGCACCTATATTTCAGGTGCAGGGGTATTTCTCTTTAGATTAGTTAATCTCTTTAAATGCAGCTTGTGTGTGAAGAGACCGGACATGCTTATAGATCCTGTCCATGGGCTACGCACAACCAAACTGACAGACCAGAACAGGGCACTATCTTTACAAATGCTCAAAAAACTAGCAGTCAAAGGAAACAACAATAACGGGAACAAGCTGCAGATGCTCTATCTGCTGAGCCTCCTCTTCTTCCCCCTCCCTCTTCAGATTTAGTTCCAGCTGCCATTCCTGACCCACCTGCACAGGATCAAGCACAGCCTGCACACAAGGATCCCCAGCAAGAAGCTGTACCACAGAACATAGACCATCCCCCAGAGGAACTCCACACACCTATGGTGGTAGATCCTTCCAACATCCCAGAGGATGGTCAAGAGATGCCCCCCTCCCACTATGACACTGATTGCCACAAAAAAAAGACCTATCAAATGACAACAACCCAAGTCAAAACCTTTCAAAAACCACCACTGCAAAACATCCAGAGGTTCCTCTTAGTAACAGATATACCATTCTAACACAGGTCATAGATCGGGGGCAGATTCTGAAACATCATCTACAGTGTCCTTACAACTTCCCCCCTCAGACTCAGAAGATGAACACCTTGCAGAGGAGGTTCAAAGAGTGAGGAAAAAATCCTTGGGACTCAGAATCCGGAGTAGTAGCAGAAGAGGGAAGTAACTTATTACTCCATGATGGACTCCACAATAACCCTCTCTATAGCCACCTTTAATACGAACAGTATTAAAACCCTAGAAGATGCCAGCTTACGATTTCTATTATCAAGGACTTAGAACTTGATGTCTGTTTTTAGCAAGACACGAGATTGAATTCTTCTTCTCTCATTAATGTGGCAAAAAGAATTATGGTATTGGGGACCTTCATATTTTTCTCATGGAATAGATATGTATGATGGTTTAGGGATTTTGTTCACAGAATTTCATTATACAATCACCCGAATTATGGACATTATCCCAGGTAGGCTATGTTTGTAAATTTACAATATAATCACACCTTATGGAGGGCTACTAGCATATATGCTCCTCAATCTAAGAAAGATAGTGCTGATCTTTATCAGAAAGTAAAACCCTTTCTTATGACTACTAGGTCCATTATCCAGGCTGGGGATTGTAATTGTGTCCTTCAAAATTGGACAGGGGAGCAAAAACCACTAAGATGTACTGTGATTCTAATACCCTTCTCAATGTTTTAGTTCTGATGGATTTGAAGGATGCTTACAAACAGTTGCACAACAGTGAGGGACATACTTTCCAAAAGAACACCTTAGCCACCAGAATTGATTTTATTTTCATCTCACGCTTTCTCCAAGTACAACACACTACTGTTGTCCTCATGGAACATTCAGACCATCTTTTGTTGCTCAGCTGGATGGGATTTACAAGGCAACAACCATTTGGTAGGGGTTATTGGAAATTAAATTCTTCACTTTTAGAACATCTTGATATTTCAGACTCTATTTTAGATTTACTGCATGGGAGAAAATCCATGGCCTTTTTAGCCAATGATTTAAGACACCGGTGGATCGACACAACACGGGAAGTAAAAACTTTGTTTAAACAATTAGCAGGTCAACTACATTTTGACCATTATAAAAAATATTTAACTTTGACAGAAAAATTATTTCACTATATGACTCTTGTTCATGAGGGACATGAAATAAATTCTATCAGGAAGGAGATGCATCATTACAGTACTCCAGAGCTGCTTCCTTACTACACAAACATGGGATCATCGCACCTGGAAAAACTACAGTACATCAGGGGACATTTATGCAAGTTGTAGAACCAGAGTACAAATAAAGTTATGGATAAAATACATGACAAACAAGGAAATGTTGCTACAGATTCCAGACAAATTCTAAAGGTAGTGGCAGATCATGTGTCAGATGTTTATTCAGCCCCTTCCTTAGACAAAATGCACTTAATGCCTTTTTAAAATCCATTAAAGTTCCTACAGTGCCAAGAAATGTTTTGGACACACTTATTTCCCCAATTACTACCCAGGAAGTAGTTACAGCAATTAAATCTTTAAAAATTAATACTTTTCCTGGAATACATGGATTAACTTCAGAATTTTATAAAAAAAATTATGTGGATATTCTGTCTGAAATCTTACAAGTGGTATATAATATTGTTTTGGACTCTAATATGGCTCATCCTTACTTTGGAACTTCTATTCAAATTTTCTTATATAAGAAACATGATAAATGTGATTTGAAAAACTAGCACCCCCTTAGCCTTTTGAATGTTCATATGAAGGTCTTGATTAAGATCATGACTTCTAGACTGGCCACTACTGCCCCCTATCTTATCTCTGAGGACCAGATCTGTGCTATATCAGGTAGGACTATATGTGATAACCGGCTCTTAGTCAGGGACATAGTAGACATGGGTGATAGGAATCTACTGAATGGTTATATTTTTTCTCTTAATCAGGAGTAGGCCTTTAATACGATTTCCCATACATACATGATTTCTGTATTACAGGCTTATGGGATACCTTCACAATTCTGCTCCTGGTTATTGCTGTTATATTCCCTCACTACAACTACCCAGTTAGTTAATGGTTTTCTGGGACCCCAAATCCTGATAAAGAGAGGCGTCAGAAAGGGGTGTCCTTTGAGCCCCCATCTGTATATTTTTTTTATCAACCCTCTCTTGTGATCCATTCATCAGGCTCCTCAGATAAAAAGAATTATGTGGCATGGGGGCAAATATACTCCACCAGTTGCTGCATATGCTTGTGACTTATGCCTATTTATAGCAAATACTTAGATGGCTGAAAATACCCTAAACAAAACAGATAGTTTTTCCAGCATATCAGGGGCTAAAATTAATCCCATGAATAGCAGAGGTTATATACTCAGTCCTCACACACCTTCTATACCTTCCTTACACAAGATTCCAATTTCAGATGATCCTATAAGGCTTCTAGGCATCCAATTTGGTAGAGGAGATATGGCTCAGGTAAATTGGCAACAAAAAATAAACGATAGAATGGAGACGGTTCACATTTGGAAGATGTGGCAGCGAACAAAAAAGAAAAAAGTACTTTTGGTAAAACCTTTTTTACTTCCTATCTTTACTTATTTATGTATGGTGTTCCTTCCCCCAAAAAAACAGGAACCTGCTTTGCTGAGTTTATTTTTCAACTAATCTGGGGAAGTCGCTTAAACCCAGTTAAAAGGGACATATTATACAGTATCTTCCACTAAAAGCAGGGGGTATTAACCTTCTTAACCTGATCAGTTTTTTTATAGTTTATTTATCATAATATATATATATATATATATATATATATATATATATATATATATGTACTTCTTTGATTTCTTGTGATTGGAAATCAACAGCAGAACTATGGCTAGGTCTCTTTAAACAAGTTTGGTCACAAACGCCTAGTGCTGGTCGAAAGTCGTTTTTTTCACAGCAGCAGAACTTCCACAAAAGTTTGCAATTTTCACGCCCATTTCTGAATTTCCACCTGCTGTGGAACAGAAAACTTCCTAAGGTTTTGGGGCAACATTTAGCCTGTTTCCACTCATCTAGAAGTGAAAAAAGCGGGAAAAAGTTCTGTCTGGTGTTCAGAACTGCCCCCCCCCAAGCCTTGCCTGAATTCAACATTTAAAATCCCTGGTGGTTAGCAGTCCCTCCCACCACCCAATCACCTGCCCTATTTAAAAAAAAAAAGCCCAGCTGCCAGTGCCCAAGTAATCCCTGGTGGCTAGCGGTCCCTCCCACCACCCGGTCACCTGCCTCATTTAAAAAAAACACAGCTGCCCAAGTAATCCCTGGTGACTAGCGGTCCCTTCCACCACCCGATTACCCACCCAGCCAGTCCAGGTCAACATGCCCTTAGCCCTTTCAATAACTCCATCCTGATCCCCTGCCGACCACCGTACACAGTAAATTACTATTTTAAAAAAATTCTCCCTGGTGGTCTAGTGACCCTCCCTCCATTTCCCCAAACCCTGAATTAAAATCAGTATCCCTGGTGGTCTAGTGTACCCCCCACCCCTGGAGGCAAAGTCCCACCCTCCATCCCAAACCCGAGGCGGGCACACATCTACAGTCTCTCCTTCTGACGGCGCAGCACACTGACACACTCATCCATTAATAGCTCAGTGGGCTGCCGGCCATGGAGGAGAGAGGAGGCTGAGCCGGTGGCCCACTCAGGTTTGGGATGAGGGGCTGGGACTTTGCCTGAAGGGGTGGGGGCCAGGGGTACACTAGACCACCTGGAAGAATTTTTGTTTTTAAATAGTAACTAATTACTGCCTGTATACCGTGGTCAAGGGGAATCGGGTTTGGCTTACTAAAAGGACTAATGGCATGTTGCACTGGACTGGCTGGTGGGGGGAGGGATCATAGCCACCAGGGATTGGGAATTCCATTACTTTTAAAATTATTGGGCAATCAGGCAGCCGTGGTCAAGGGGAATCGGGTTTGGCTTACTAAAAGGACTAATGGCATGTTGCACTGGACTGGCCGGGTGGGGAGGGAATGCTAGCCACCAGGGATTGGGAATTCCATTACTTTTAAAATTATTGGGCAATCGGGCAGCCTTGCAGGGGAGGTGGAAATTCCACAAAAGTTCAGAAATCCCTTTCCGAACTTTCGCAGAAGCAAAAGTCTGACTTTTGCTTGAATTCCACCGGCAAAAGAATTTTTCGCGCACCCCTACAAACGTCTAATAAGCTCAGAAAAAATTCTACTGTTCCACCATATATAATCCCCCTTATAGAAAAGATTAGAAAACGGTGCTTAACCTTTTTTCAAGCTGCAGTTCCTAATTGGAACACTATTTATGCTACTATTCAAACCCAAGGTTTTGATGTTTCTTCAGTGTACCCTGGCATATCACCAACCTATTTTCATCATATAGAACTATATCTTACTGATAAATGGACACCACCAGCACCGCCACGAATGTGAGACACTGTCTGGTTATACTGCCATGGCAGGATAGGGGGTGAAAGGCAATGCTAAACATGAAAGCCAAACAGAAAGACTTTGTTTTAGGTCTTCATGCTCACAAGAAGAAGAAACGATGTCTAATTTTTTGGAAACTTGTCCTTATACTAAATCTATCTGGTCCCTTTATGGTCCCTTGATGGCACTGTAAGCACTGGAAAACTTTAACCTATATTAATATAGTTACCGGATATTCTACTGACTTTTCTCATGTGGATGCCAGTAATTTTCACCTTATCCTTACTATTATTAAATTTGCGTTATGGCAAGTACGATGTAAATACTTGTTCCAGCAGAAGGATTCTTCACCATTAATGGTTCTTTTACTGCTAGAGAAGGAGACTGCATTGCAATATAAATTTGATTCTTCTAATATGCCTTTTAATCAATTGAAATATAGATGGAGAGGAGTGTTTCCAGGAATATTGATATGATGTTAGTTATACGGTTTGTGTTGCCTTTTTTTTAATTTCTGCCTCACTGTATAAGGTCGAGAGGGCAGGGGACTGCTGCCCTCCCCCAACCACCAACAAGGTCACGAGGGACTTCAGCCCTCCCTGGAGCAATCAGAGCCTCCCCCGAAGACATCCACCAGAGGGTTGAGAGGGCAGGGGACTGCTGCCCTCCCCCAACCACCAACAAGGTCGCAAGGGACTTCAGTCCTCCCTGGAGCAATCGGAGCCGCCCCCGAAGACATCCACCAGAGGGTCAAGAGGGCAGGGGACTGCTGCCCCCCCAACCACCAACAATGTCGCGAAGGACTTCAGCCCTCCCTGGAGCAATCGGAGCCCCCCCCCCGAAGACATCCACCAGAGGGTCGAGAGGGCAGGGGACTGCTGCCCTACCCCAACCACCAACAAGGTCGCGAGGGACTTCAGCCCTCCCTGGAGCAATCGGAGCCCCCCCCGAAGACATACACCAGAGGGTCGAGAGGGCAGGGGACTGCTGCCCTCCCCCAACCACCAACAAGGTCGCGAGGGACTTCAGCCTTCTCTGGAGCAATCGGAGCCCCCCCCGAAGACATCCACCAGAGGGTCGAGAGGGCAGGGGACTGCTGCCCTCCCCCAACCACCAACAAGGTCGCGAGGGACTTCAGCCCTCCCTGGAGCAATCGGAGCCCCGAGACATCCACCAGAGGGTCGAGAGGGCAGGGGACTGCTGCCTCCCCAACCACAAACAATGTCGCGAGGGACTTCAGCCCTCCTGGAGCAATCGGAGCCCCCCCCCCCGAAGACATCCACCAGGTACGACAGGCCTGTGAGCCAGAAGGCAGAGGTCATTGCCATTGCCTTGGCGCCAATTTCAAACTCTGGCCGAGCTCCACAGGGACGCCTGGAGCAGTGCAGACAAGATCTTTATAATTGGCACACATGTGAAGACTGTTTATTTGTAACTGATTTTTGCTCCGTGCACTGTGAATTCCTGGTCAAATCTCAGGTTCCTTAATTTGAATCTGCTATTGTCACAGTCATTTCAGTGTAAAACTGCATGCTACCTTAAGTGAGCCTGTCTTGTAGATTTATAATGAATGCTTATTATGTTAACGCTGTAAACTCCAGTAAAGTTAAATAGCGGGATTAGCCTACAGAAAGCTGCTTGCTGTAGTAGGTGCATTCTCCATTGCAAACTGTGACCAGTAAGACCTTTCGGAGCAGCGAGCTCTCTTACCTGCCTCGCGGACTAAATTCTGGCTTTCTCTGCAGCAGTCGAGTAGTGCAAACCACCTTGAGGCGGTGGCAAACACTCTCGGCAGCCATTTTTCCCTGAGCCTCCATATGGGGAAGGCAGTTGCGCTGGGTATGTAGTTCTCAGCATCGGATGCTTTAAAAAAAAAAAAAAAATACAAGGGAAAGCAATCGGCTGACTCTGGTGTCTTTAACGAGCTGGGGACCCTGTCTTAAAACACAGGAAAAGCATAATTCAGAGTCGGGGACCCTGTGTAAACTCAGGGAAAGCAAAGTTACATTAGCGTAACAAAACAAAAGAAGTATTCTCAAGTTACCTGGCTAATCACACTATGCCCCTCCACTGGCACTATAAATAAATCTTACCTTTCTTTCTTTTCCTCCACAGAGGGTCGAGAGGGCAGGGGACTGCTGCCCTCCCCCAACCACCAACAAGGTCGCAAGGGACTTCAGCCCTCCCTGGAGCAATCGGAGCCCCCCCCCGAAGACATCTACCAGGTACGACAGGCCTGTGAGCCAGAAGGCAGAGGCCATTGCCATTGCCTTGGCGCCAATTTCAAACTGTGGCCAAGCTCCACAGGGACGCCTGGAGCAGTGCAGACAAGATCTTGCCCCGCCGGCGTTACGCTCCGGCTCCCCACTGCCCCCACCACCACCCTTGGTCGACACTCCAATTTATAGGCAATTGAGAAGTCAGGTGACTCTCAAAAACCTATCAGCCCACTTTCTCACCTGCAGGTTATCTGAACTCACCAGCAGAGGCCGCTGTCAATAACTACAGCTTGCTACTGAAAAAAAAAAAAATGCTCATTTACATTTTTATTTTGTTAATCATTGACACTCCTCCAGTATCACTACCCTCATCCACCCTGCCCCAGAATGACCCAATGCTCTGCCCTGTCTTGTCCCCCACCTACCACCTAATTACACCCTCTGAGGTGCACCAGGCTCAGCCACCTACTCTTGGTTGGTTTTCTTACCCCCCATCGTCCCTCCATCTTTCACCCTGTGCCTATCTGCCATAAGTAGCCTTGCGAAGTCAATCTCCAACTACCCCCCGAACTATACCAACCCCCAAATTTAAATCTAAACGTATTTGGCATACTGCCCTACAATACCTAACCCTAATGCTGCTACTGGCGGGTAATGTTGAATCAAACCCCGGTCCACCGTCCCACCTCTCACCCCAAATCCTGCCAAAAGGCCTTAGCCTAATTCACCTCAACATCCGCAGCCTGCTAAACAAAGTCCTGGAGCTGCAAACCACTGCCCTAACCCTCAAACCAGACATCTGTATAATATCTGAAACATGGCTAAAACGCCATCATGCCGACTCCAAAATAGCCCTGCCCGGCTTTACAGTATTAAGGCAGGACAGACAAGGCAGCAAGAAAGGTGGTGGCATTGCCATGTATATATCTAACAAACTCCAGTATACCTCGGTCCAGCTACCAAGCTACACTCCTCATATTGACACCATGATGGTAAAACTAGTACTGTCACATAGCTCACCGATGTTTATAGCAGGGATATACTGTGCCCCAGCTACCCCAGCATCAATCATAGTGGACCTCCTGGGATCACTCAAAGAGATGGCTAGTGCCGGTGAGCTTTACATCCTCGGCGATTTTAACTACAATTGGTTGGAAAAAGACTGCTCAAAATTATGCAGCAAAATCAAAGCCCTTAACCTTTCTCAACAGATTGAGCAACCCACCGCCTAAACCTAAAATCTCTGAACCATTCCCTCCTGGACTGGGCGCTTACAACACACCCACATAGGATTATAAAGGCTGGCCTCCTACCTGACTCAATAAGCGACCACCACATAATCTACATGATCAGAAAGGTGCATAGACATACTAACCACCTCCCCCCAAGGTCTCTCCGCACGAGAGCTTTCAACTCTCTCTGCCTCAACTCCCTACTAAATGATCTCGCCTCTGCCGACTGGTCGTTCATCCAGCTGGCACCTACCATTGACCTTGCTTTCGATGCATTCAGAAATCAGTTTCTCACTGTATGGGACCATCACGCCCCCCTCAGGTGCAAAAGGGTAAGGGCAACCCATCTCCCATGGATCTCTGCCGAAATTATTTCCTGGAAAAAACAAAGGCAATCAGGCACCCTGGAATCCCTGCAGCATTACCGCACCCTCCGAAACAGCTGCACCAAAGCCATCAGACAGGCTAAAATTAACTACTTCTGAGCGGCCCTCTCCTCTAATCTTAGCCAACCATCCAAATTCTGGAAATCCATTACAACCTTGCTGACTCCCCCTACTCAGCCGCCCACCCCTACCCTAATCGTGAAAGGCAAAAATATCTCTATGCCTTTAGAAGTTGCCACAACCTTTAATAACTTTTTCACCAACTGCACAAATTCTCCTAACAAACCTACAAACCTCCCCACCTGCACCTAACCCCCAGCGCCTGCCCAGCACACCCCCCATGCCACCAAGTTCTCCTTCCACCCGGACCCCATGACAGACGTCCTAGCCACCCTATGTTCCCTCAACCCCAACAAAGGTAAATGCCCACTCGGATTAGATGCAAAACTCCTATACCTATCTGCCCCTGCCATTGCAGCCCCCTAGCAGACCTCCTCAACCGTTCCTTCTCCTCAGCACAAATTCCAACAGCTTGGAAGGAGGCAGTAGTCATCCCACTACCAAAGGGTGGCAACCCATCTGAGCCTGGAAACTACCGCCCCATCTCCCTACTCCCAATTCTGGCCAAATTGCAGGAACACCTAGCCCTCTCACAACTCACCCAATTCCTTGATACCACCTCCTTTTTTACCCACTACCAATCAGGTTTTCACAAATCCCACTCCACCACCACTGCTTTACTAAGACTCACTAACGATATTGCCTCAGGCATGGACAAAGGGTTCCTCACCTCGGCTATATTCATAGACCTGGCAAAGGCATTTGATACCGTCTCTCACCCCAAACTCCTATCAAAACTACAGGATGCAGGCCTATCTGACCTAGCCACCTGCTGGTTTCAAGCCTATCTATCTGGCAGGAAACAAGCAGTAAAAATCGGCCCACAGATATCCCCCTCATTCCCAGTCACCTCGGGGTTCCCCCAGGGCTCTGTCCTGGGTCCCCTTCTCTTTTCCATCTTTTTAAATTACCTCCCATTGGCATGCCCAAACTCAGCTACACAAATGTATGCTGATGATACTGTTCTGTACGCCTCCGGTCCTTCCAGCGAGGTCCTAAACTCTGTCCTCCAGCAGGACTTTAATGCCGTCCAAACTTGGCTTAGCTCGAACCAGCTATTCCTAAACACCAAGAAAACTGTCTCCTTAACTTTCGGCACGCAGCCTAGACTCTCCCATCTAGCAGTTCCCCCCATTTTCCATACTCTTGATGGTACCACCTTGGATTCATGCACCTCCTTCAGGTACCTGGGAATATGGCTTGATCGCCACTTAGATTTCTCCGTCCACATCGACTCCCTTCAGAAAAAACTTTACCCTAAACTAGGAGCACTGTACCGCAACAAAGGCTGCCTACCCACTTCAGTCAGGCGGGAGTTAGTACTCAAAATGATTCTCCCAATCTTCAACTACGGTGATGTGGTCTACAGCGCAGCCCCACCATCCACTCTGGCAAATCTGGACCCCCTTTTTAATTCTTTCTGCTGGCTCATCCTGGACTGCCCCCCCACCACCCACCACTGTGACCTGTACGACGCCCTTGATCTCCCCTCGCTGCACTCCAGGCACCAGTTCCATTGCGCCAAGCTTGTAGTGAAGCACTGGTTCAGTTCCCTCCCCTCATATCTCAGCTCCGCCCTGTCAGCTCAACCCTCCCCGGCATACTCCTTGAGAGGCTCTGACTCCAGACTTCTGCATACCCCGTTCATGCACACCTCAAAGGGACAATCTGCCTTCAAATATAGACTGCCCAAACTCTGCAATGACCTCCCTGCTGATATTAGGCAGTCCTCCACCCCAAGGACCTTGAAAGCCCTCCTTCAGGCCCACTTCTCAGTCTCATGTAACTGCAACTTGCAGCCCAGTTCTGCCAGTAAGAGGCTTTGTAATGTGCCATAAACTGTTAAACTGACTATGACTGTTGCCTCCACCAAGGGGTCATGGACTGATTGTGTCCTAGGTACTCATGCACTCTGATCTAAACTAGTATTTTAAGTACCAGTGCATAGTTCAGCCTGTAACATTATCTGGACCTGTTGTCCTACCCTTTATTGTACTCACTCTGTACCTGCTGTTTGAACCTTTGTCTTACTTCAACTGTATTGTATATATGTAATCTCCCAGGTCACATCTGGAAACGAGTGGATTCCGCTCAGTATGCTTATCTGGTAAATCTCTTAAATAAATAAATAAGCAAATTGGGAATGTTATAAATTTTGGCACTCTTGAGTACTGATTTTCTTTTTCTCTCTGTACATGTATTCACTGTTGATATTATACTAATAAAACATTTCCCATCTCTATTCAAGAAGTGCTATGGGATCTTTAACATCCACCTGAGCTACCACCAGAACAGGCAGATGGGACCTTAGTAGAGTTTTATGTGTTTCATATTCTTTTCTAAAGACTCCTCCCAATTCAATATACCATTCACTTTCCATAACCACTGTGTCAATCAATCAATTTTTATTTTACCAGGAATAACATCACTGAGCAAGCTCATTTACAAGGTGATCTTGAAGGGACATGAGAAAGGAGAAGGCATAACAATACATACAATATTTGGGTACAATAACAATTAACATTTCTAACCGATGGTCTGTGATACATGACAACAGAAGGTAGGGCATTTCAACAGAGTAAAAGCATTTCAATACATATAATGTTTGAGTGCAATAACAAGACAAAAGAATGAAAAATAACATTTCAATACAGTAAGTCTATGTACACAACATAGAAACATAGAAGTCGACGGCAGATAAGGACCACAAGGCCCATCCAGTCTGCCCAAGAAAAGTGGGAATAGATCATGAAGTGTTATATGGGTGGCGCAACACAATGCAGCATACAGTATGGTTTGAGTGTCGTTTATGTGAAACAATTGCAATCCTACTGCAAGGAGCGGTTCAACAGGTATTTAAAGGTCTGCAGCTTTTACGCCCATCTGGCGAAGCCTCCAGATTCTTAAATTCTTAGAACTGTGTGTATTATACTCTCATGTGTTCCTTAGCTTTACTGGTCAGATGCAACCCATAGAGGTAATAGTAATTAGTACTTGACCTTAATGCCAATATTCACAGAGATGCTGCATGAGGAATGGGGGGGGGCATATACGAACTTACAAACATATAACATTTGGCAGCAGAAAAAGGCCATTTGGTCTATCGAGTATGCTCAATTTTGCAGCTAGCAGCCCTATCCTGCAGCTGCCCCTCTCTCCTCACCCCCCTCCCTTTATCCTCCCTCTTGTCCTGTCCCAGTCCCTATTTGAAGCAGCCCACTGTTTTACAGGCTACCACCTCTACTGATAACGCATTCCACCCTGCCACCACCCTTTCTGTAAAAAAGTGTCTCCATATTTCCCTCCTGAATCTTCCTCCCCTCCAATCTCATGTCATGGCCTCAAGTGTCCCTCCCCACCCTTACCCTGAATAGCCCCTCCACACCAGTCTTGTTTATCCCTCTCATGTACTTGAATGTCTCGATCATACCTTCTCTGTCCCTCCTCGTACGGTAAGTCTCCCAGTCCCTGGATCATCTTAGTTGCTCTGCGTGGCACCCCTTCCAGTAATTTAATGTCCTTTTCAGGTATGGGCCCCAGTACTGCATGCAGTATTCAAGATGAGGTCTAACTAATGATCTATACAGTGGCAGAATTACCTCCCCCCTCCTTACCATTATTCCCCTTGTGATGCAACCCAGCATTTTCTTGGCCCTTGCTGTTGCCTTCGTACACTTTGCTAAGTTGTTCATTGATCCCATGATGACCACCCCCAGATCCTTCTCCTCCTCCTCAGTCTCCGCCAGCTGCACTCCCCCCAGTTGGTAGTTTCTCCGTGGATTTTGCGTTACAAAATGCAGTACCTTACACTTTTTGGCACAGAATGAGTGGGGGACATTGGGTGGGAGAGTGGGGGGTTGGGGTGGGGTTGGATTGTGGTATTAACCTGGTTTTGTCTAGTGGTTGTTTGTATTGCTCTTACTGTGTTGTTGTTATTGTGTTTTTTCCTGTTAAATGTCTATAATTAATAAAATGTCTTAAATTGCAAAAAAAAAGGCCTGCAGGCAGATGATCTTTGTCAGTTTCAATGATTTCTGTAGGGTATTCCCTATGGTTGGGAGACCATGGCTGATTGCTGCTTCACCATAATGGGATCTTACCCTAGGTATGTCTAGCAGTAAATAGGTATATTTCCTCAGCAAGTAAAAACCTGGTGTACACTTAAAGAGTTCAGGGATATAGGGAGGAAGGGAGTTTGTTTAGTGCTAAATGACCATAATGTGGCATTTTATAGCCTTCTGGTATGAAATGAGGACCCACTGAGTTAGGCATAAAAAGAACAATGGTGAGTCTAAAAGGGGCATTAGTGATAAATCTTAGCACTCTATGATAAAGTGTGTCCAGTTTGACAAGAGCTGCTTTGGAACAATGGCTATAAAGAAAGTCAGAATAATCAGAGGTAGGAAAGTGGTCTGGACCACTTTTATTTTTGCATCGTGGTTAAGTAGATTCTTAATTCTAAAGAAAAGGTCTACCCTCTGTTTTAGTTTTATGGACAGTTCCTCAATGTGGGTTACAGCAGATAATTGGCAATCAAGCCAGAGTCCCAGATATTTAAATTTGTCCACTAACTCGAGTGACTCAGGAGGGTTGTTATGTGATGGGTGGGACCGGTAGTAATCGTGGGTAAAACGTGAGCATGAGGGGAAAGAAGCATGACCTTTTTTTTTTCTGCATTAAGCTACATTTTTTTTAATATAGCTTTTTATAGGCTTTTGTAGGTTTTTCTCCAACATCCCTCCCCTGGCCCCGACAGATGACCGTATGTGCGCATGGAGGCGTGCACGCACACCAGAATCCAACTCAGCCCCTTCTGCCCACCCATACTGCCGACCCCACCTGTCCATGTTACCCCACCAGACCTCCACCCAGTGGGGACGGGACTATGAGAGGGGTGACAACCCACCTCCACCACCCCCAGGAGAGGAGAGGAGCCTGAAGGCTCACTCAATTCCACTCCTCCCCCCCCCAAGCTGGCACCCTGATGACCCTAGGTCATTCCCGAACCTGGGTTACCATTGAAGCGTGAGGTAAGGTGTCCAGCGCCTCAACCTTCAGTGCCACTGGGCCAGCACATTAAGCAATAATTTCAGGTGATAAAGGTTTTGCTGAAGCAAGTTAAAGTCCTGTTGCAGGTCTGTGCAGACAAGCTCAAGGGAAGGCCTGGTGACATGTAGTACTGTATCGTCGACAAAGAGATGAACATTGGCCGTCCTGGTGTTAGAATCAATGTTATTAATGTAGATTACAAATAATAAGGGCCCCAATTTGGATCCCTCAGGTACACCTCTCAGCAGGGTTTTAAGTGGGGAGAGGTCACCTTTCATATGTTGCTGTCTACTGGTTAGATAGCATGAGAACCATTGCATAGCAATGGCATCTAGTCCAGTGTCTTTTAAGTTATAAAGTGGTATTAAGTGATCCACGATGTTAAAAGCCTTATTCAGGTCCAGGAAGACTGCATTAATGTAGTTTTTAGTGTCAAGCATGGTTTGCCAATCATTAGTCACCTTAGCCAGAGCTGATACCATGCTGTGTTTTGACCTAAAATCAGATTGTAGGGGGTTAAGAATGTTAGAGGTGTCCAAATATTGTCTTAGCTGCATGTTAACTAACTTTTCTAGTAGCTTAGATAAAATGGGTAAATGTGCAACCTAATGGTTTTCTGGAGTCTTCCTCAGCTATGTTCTTCATTTGATTGTTTAGAATGTTTCCCTTCCTATTTTCCACATAATTGCTTTCCCTCCAGCATGGTTGAGGCAGGGGTCTCCCCTGTCTGAATATCCATCTCAACATCTGCAGCTGTCTGCTTTTCTTTAAATGTTCCCTTTGTCTTATTTATTACTCCCTTTTTTGTTAGTTGAGCCTGCATCCGTCTTACTTCTATTATATTTGTTTTGTTTTTGAGCTTTTGAGTTTTTCTCCTTTTTCTTTTTTTTTTGCTTTATCATTTCCATCTCTTTGCTGTCAGTATGTCTCTCTTCCCAATATTTACAAATGCAGTGTGCTTTATATTGCTCCTGTTTATCCATTTTGGGCAAATCTGTCTTAATCTGTTTTAGAGTGTCTTTGTTAGAATCAATTTCCTTACACAATTGTTCAGTTTTATAAATGTGGAGATATTCCATAATTAATACTGTATGTTGGCCATACAGGGGTGAACTAAATCCTTAATTATTTATTTGGATAAAGTAGTAGGGTATCTATTCTACACAGATGCACTTATAGTTGTAACTAGCATTTCTTTGCAGTTTTCAGCTATAACTGTTCTAATAAATTCATTACCTTCCCTTCTGCGATTTTGTGAAGTAAAGCTGACATCTTTCAAAGACAGGGGGCTAAACAGTTCCAACTTTGTTCCATCTCTCTGCGAGGTCTCAGCCTCTGCTTGAATCTCCTTGAAAGGGTGGCACTTTATGGTGAGTCTATAATATGACTTGAAGCTGGAGTAAATTTTATATAACATTCAGTATTCCCTTCCCTTTATGTAAATAAAATTCATTTATTACCTGTTGCCCAACAATTGCCTCTGTTACTTCTCTTCTTAATCCCCTTCATCCCTGACTCTTTCCTGTCCTCTGTGGATTTCTTTTATTTTTGTTGTTTATTTCTTGGCACCTTTATTTCTTTTTTTTTTTTGTTAACCAGGTCAGAACACTGGAACCAGTCCATTTTCAGGCTCAACCTGACGATAAGGACAAACAAGTGACAAAACAATAAAATTAACACATTAAACAAATATTAAACAAAGCACTTACAAACATCTAATGACAATAAATACGACTTAAAATTGTGATTGAATTGTTCCAATGAGCTTGAGGAGCAAGGATTAGCCGGTAATGAGTTCCCAAACAAGGGGGCAGCAACTGAAAAAGATCGAGTTTCAATTTTAGAGTGATATGGAATAGTTTGAAGAAGAACAGCATTTGATGAATGTAAAGAACAAACAGGAATTCTTATTTTAACCAAATCCTCTAGCAGATAAATAGTATTCAAAGAAACAGATTTGAACACTTGACAGCCAAAGAAGTATGTAATTTTAGAGTAAGGCGACAGCCACCCCAAATTAGCATATAACAACAATGATGAAGACGATATGAAGAATCCAATACAGAATGACAACCACTATTATTGGTGGTTATCAATATCTTAATTTCTTTGTCTGATAACCTAAAATAAAGGTTCACGACATAATCTAAATGTGGGAGAAGTGTCCCAATCACAATTGCTCTATGACTATCAGAAGAAAAATATTTCCTAAATTTAAAAAGCAGTCCCAACTTTTGATTAACCTTTTTAATGACTGCTTTGATCTGAAGAGAGAAATTTAGGCCTGGGTCCAACATGACACCCAAATACTTGAATTCATGAACAAATTAAATTGCTGCTCCCTTATCATCGTGAACCAAGAAAATGGGGTTACTTTTTAAGGAGTGGGAATTTCCAAAAATCATGGATTTTTTTTTTCCATTAAAAGTCAGGCGATTAACAGAAAACCAACTACACACATTTTGAAACTCCAGTTCTAACACAGAGGTAATCTGAGAAACTGTTTTTGCTTGTGAGAAAATAACAAGATTATCTGCATATAATAAACAACGACTTGACTTAAAAAATGATTTATGAACTGAGGGTAATCAATATCTAAGCCTTCTTCTACAATTTGATCCTCTTAACTGTGACTCTTCTGACAAATTCAGTGCTTCTCCCTCCTGTTCAATATCCATTATGTAATCTAATATGAGATTCTTATCATTTTCACAATTAGTTTGTTCTGTTAACAGTGCACCTTTAACATGCCTAGATATTTTTTAAATGTATAGGTGCTGATGATGTAGTTGAATTTTCTCATAACACTTGTGCAAATATTATTTTTTACTATTTTTTGAAGGAGTACTGTTGATATCTAAATTTTCTGGCTCTCCTTCTTGTATTTTTCTCTTTATATTTCTAGATTCCATAGTCATATTTTTGAATGTCCTAAGTTTCTTGGCCTTACAAGTACTATTTTGTGAAAAAGGGCTTCCAAGATACCAAAAGTGCTATGTGCACAAAATCCCTCAGTAATGCAAAAACATAAAAATGGCACTCGTCTAGTTAAGATTGGCATATAAAGTAAGTTAGTCTGGAATTCAAGATGTGCAGGTCCTATTCCAGGCTATCTTGTATACAAGCTGTTTTCATGGCGTGTAGTCTTCCATTATGTGTCAGTATTCAGGGCTGCTGTAAAGTAAAAGTTCTGGGGTCCAGTTATCAGCCATTCTGGGAATAAGTCCCATGCCATAGCTACCACTGTGTTACAACTTCTCTGCACCTGTGGACATTCCTATCTTCAACCCCTGCTCCACAAGGGTGGCGGGCACAGCTATGGGTGGATGTTACACCTGGTCCAACTCCACTTAACATTTGGGTGCAGCTGTGCAACAAAACAGCCACAAGCAGCTGTAACTCAGGGAGGATTCATAAGCCCAATCCAGCTTTGAAAATCTGGCATCTGTGGCAAAAACCGCAGCTCCACACGTGAAGCCCTACTTGCGTCTGTTTTTCCCCACACCTGCATCAATTTCTGGGGGTTTAAAAGTCCGGCCCCTGATTTCATCTTTTCCCCAGCTGATACCTAAACTGTTCAGATTTAGTTTTCTTATAACCTCTTTCTCTTGATGCAATAAGCTGAAGAGTGTCTTGCAATAGTGAGCATACAGTTTCTTAAATACGTAGAAAGACAAATAAAGTTCTCACTTTGCATCCAAGGAGAACTTTCTCAATGTGGCGGGCGGAAAGGCACTTTTCAAAGCATTCAGGATGAAGATTTTTTTTTTCTCTTTTCCTTTAGCCACTCTTTCCTTTTCTTGTATGATCATGACATTCTCCTTAGGCAGTCACTCCCCAGAAGCTTAGATACTCGGCCTATGGTCCTGTTAAAGACATGTTGGGGCAGGGGGAACAGAGAAGCATGATAGAGAAATAAATACTTTAAAAGAAAGCAATCAGAA
Source organism: Neoceratodus forsteri (assembly GCA_016271365.2). Lineage (NCBI taxonomy): Eukaryota > Metazoa > Chordata > Ceratodontiformes > Ceratodontidae > Neoceratodus > Neoceratodus forsteri. The sequence goes on along the minus strand of CM028135.1, from coordinate 957,850,789 downwards.
TAAAACTGTAGACCTAAGATGCTACACAATTGTAGATTTAGGTTCCTAAAAGCTCATAATTTAAATTTATCAGTGATAAATACTAAACACGCTAAGCACAGCGTAGCCTTGTCTCATCACAAATAAGACAATAGGACTCAGATATTCAAAGGAGATGCGCTGTCCAAAATGGAGATGCGTGGCACAGCTCAGAAAATGTGCAGAAGAGCCATATTTGAAAGGGAGATAAGTCACAAATTTCTGAATGTGCGATTGTGCAGAAATAATGAAATCGGACAAAAATGGGGTGGATACATGAATGTGCAACACATCTGTCCATTCAGCCAAAATGTGTGGCACATCTTCCATGCATCCCAGAAGTGTGCTGCACAAAATTAGGCAGACAAAAGGATGGTCTAAATCGGCCAGCTGCCTACAGGAAAACTGTGGAACTGCAGACAGGCCATCCTGAGACAACCCTTGGAGGTGCACCAGGATGTGCTACAGGGAACCATACACAGCAGTCATGCCAGGACAGAAGTACCCAAAGCCACGGGTGCTGGCACACCACAGGCACCACCCAGAAAACCATTCCCACATCACACCCAGGATGTAGACACCCAGCTGCCACATGCCAGTGCTGTCAGGTGCCCCCCAGCACACCAGTGGAGCAGATGGCTACACTGCAGCACATGTACATGGGGCCATGGTCTGCACCCATGTGGCCTGCAGGGCACCACCCTGTGATGGCATGCACCCAGGGTAATGATGTCTGGGGCAATGATGCCCAGGTAGCCTGATGGTATGAGTGGCAGCCTGGCATGGGCCAGGAACTAACCTGTGGCACACACCCATGATGGTACACCATAGGTGCACACAGGTGGGACTCACCCACTTGGGTACCTGGTCACCCTCTGCACACTGCCTTGCCATTCAGTCATCACCATGTTCCTCTCATACGGTGGTGTGTGGGCCACTCCAGGTTACTGTATGCTGCAGACAGAGCTGGTGTATCACATGCATGAGGTATACTAATCAGGCTGTGTCACCTTATGCCCTCCCCTGTTGCTTGTCCAGGTGGGCATCTGGGGTCACTGTCTAGGTGGACCCCCTCTATCCCAGTCTGACCCTGTAAATGGCTGTGGGTAATAGCACTGTACTAGGGCCAATGCAGGCCACCCACCAACACACAAACATTCTATCACACCTGCCTGCTAGGCTGCAGTACCTCCTGTTCACCTTTGTCGGGTGGTGGTGCAGCCCTGCAAAGCTGGAACTGCACATGCCTAGGGTATGCAAATGGCCTGAATACATTCCAGTAATTAGCTTTGCATGTGAGGAATGGGCTCGGAATGTGCAATGAGACCATTTGCAGATCCCGGCTGAATATTGCAATTTTGCGCACAGCGTATGTGGCCGTCAATCATGCATTTCCCCATGTTCAGCATAGGGCTCAGGTCACCTGCCGCACTGTGCATCTACCGCTATGCAATTGTACATGTTCAGGATATTCAGCCAGACGTGCAATTGCATCTCATGGTGCATCTTCTGAATATACCATTATTTTGTGCCAACGCATCTCAGTTACGCGGCGCAGGCACTTGCGTGATGCCACCTGGGACTTTAGAATATGGGGCCCTCCAAGGCTTAAGAGCATCAACTCTTTACTTACATAATTTCAGAGATATTCTATTAGAACAAATTTGGCTTGGTTCTGATATATGGGAGACTTACAAAACAGGCAATACCATGTAGTTTGGTCAGTCACTGGATTTACCAGCAAGATAAAGTATAGCTCTATTTCTCCTTCACAGCCACTTTTTTTAGACACCAACACAATAACTGTTTGCAAGCTCTGTTCATGCTATTTGCAGAGCCTAACTTCCTATGTGATCGGTGCTCTGCATGGCTCCATGTCATTACAGCAAATCAAGTATAGCAAGTACAATTTCAGTGACTTATTTATAGCGTGGTAAATTACAGCAACCATCAATAACAGTGCACATCAAACCAGCTCAATATTTACAGCTGAAGCTGGAAATTGTATGCCAATCCCCTTAAATACTCAACCCTGGATCATGTGGCATTCTCCCCGGTGACCTGCACCAGTCTCTCGGTGAGGTCATGGTAGAGACAACGGTTTGTTCCTGCAGCTGCCCCAGACACAATTTTTTCCTCTCTGACCTCCACCATCCATTGCTCTTCTTGTAGACACTTAATAAACCTCCATATATTCGGGTGACAGGCACCGAGCCATGTGCTAAAGCCATGGTGCCAGCCTTTAACGGAGTTGTTTATACGAGCTTGCCCATTGACCACAGAGGAGTAGCAGTTCTAGAAGCTTAGAGGAAACATGGGTCTGCACCATCCCAAGTGACTCATGGGACAGCTGATCCATGTATCCTCATAATAGTCAATTAATGGCTGCAGTAACTCCTCATTGGCAACATAGAAATGGAACTCGAGCAGCTCCTTAAAAGCCTGTACAACATCATTTTCCAGCACAAAACTAATTGATGTGCTATTCCAGTGGGCTAATTACCAGTCTGTTGTATTGCAGAGGGGCTATGCCCCTTGCACCCCCACAGGGGGCTGTGTCCCCTGAACCCCTGCCCTATATATTAGATTCTAACTCTGAGGTGCTCATTGCCTCGGGGGTCGCTGAAAAGTCATTGTTAGGCAATTCATCTGTTGCTATATTGACATGGTCACCATTATTACAGTTGTGCTAATGGAGTCACACAAATTGACTAACCCAAAATGATTCGCTGAAATGTCATGCTACCGCTCAGCATCAGTAGTTTGTATATATGTTCCCACCTCTTAACAGTTTCTACTGGGCTATTTAAAAACTGTCATGGAAAAGAAGAAAAAATAAAATATAAAAGTATGTCTAAAAATAAAAAAAGGCAACAAACAAACACAACCCCACCCAAAAGAAAGCAGAGGATAATGCCTAAGGATTGATTGTTAACCATGCTGTAAGCACCTCAAGCGGTTACCAGGATGACCTAGTGAACCTCGAGAGCGTAGCTTAACAGATTTGCCATTGTCATGGCAACAAGAGAGGTGACTTCAGCAAGGTTGACCACCGATTCTCAGGTATTATTTTTTATAGTGTATGGAGTACAAATGCGAGCGATGACAGTCGGGCCCTTACTTTTTTTCCTTTTTTTTCCATAGTGCCGATCTCCATAAGGGCAGCCCACACTACCACGGCCATTTGTAATGAGCCGCTACCTTCAAATGCGCACATGCACAGATCGGCTCCAGCTGTAATCCCATCATTATGATGTACTCAAGAGAGAGATTAACAACACCCTGACATCATAGCGATGGGATTGCAAAAAAGTTATCTTGCTGATTTTGGCAGGTTATAAGGCTGTCCCTGACATTATAAAAGACTAATAAGCTTCTCTAGTTTGGTTAAATATACCCAGTTTTAAAGACAAGGAGAGGAGCCCAAAGTGAGACCAGCCTTTTAACAGTATAGCCCGGGATCCCAGCTTCTCAGTAGGGGGCATGCCTATATTTTGGTGAGCGTGGGTTGCAGGGGGCATCTCTTGTGTGGCGGATCTATTTCACTCTGATTCCTGTCTCTTTAAAGATTTTGTAACAATCACGGCTCAGGCCTCCCTACCACAATCTCATCTGTGGAGATACCTCCAGATCTGCCATTTAATTTCCTCATATACCGGATCTCAGCTCAAATTGCCAGCAAGGGATGATGTTTCTGGTTTCACAGGTGGGGGAAGCTGAATTAAAGTCCCCTCAAAATAGGGTGAATTTATAAAAGGCCTCCTGCAGGAATATACCCCTTCAACAGAAGCCTTGAAAGTTAAATGGGAGAAAATGTTTGGCTGTCATTTTACAGGAGAATTATTAGGACAGTTACATAGAAACATAGAAACACAGACACTGTCGGCAGATAAGGACCTCTTGGCCTACCTTGTCTGCCCATATTTTCCCTACCTATATTGACACTGGCGACCCTGCTCAGTCCCTAGGCTTCCACTCCTCCTTACTTCTAATATCCCTCTGTGCCTATCCCATGCATTTTTGAATCCTGAAACCATTTTAGCCCCCACCACCCCCACTGGGAGGCTGTTCCAAGTATCAACCACTTTCTCTATGAAGAAGTACTTTCTCACATTACCACTGAGCCACCACCTTCTATCTTCATAGTATGACCGCTTGTCCTCAAGCATCTTTTACTTTGACATATGCTTCCCACTTGCACATTGTTTATGCCTGTGAGGTATTTGAATGTTTCTGTCATATCCCCCCTTTTCCTCCTTTCCTCCTGGGAGTGCATATTTAATTCCTTTAGCCTTTCCACACAGACTTTTGATGCAGGTCATGCACCATTTTTGTTGCCCTCCTTTGTACTGCTTCCACCCTATCTATGTCCTTGCACAGGTGGTACTGCCAGTATTGTACACAGTACTCGAGGTGTGGTCTCACCAGTGATCTATACAGGGGTATTATCACTTCCCTCTTCCTGCTGGCGATTCCCCTATCTATGCATCCCAGCATCCCGCCTGCCTTCCCCATTGCCTTGTCACGCTGTTTTGCTACCTTTAGGTCATCAGAGATGATCACACCCAGGTCCCTTTCATGATATGTGACCGTTAATACCTCTCCCGTCATTTGGTATGTTGCCTCCAGTTTCCTGTGCCCATGTGTATTACTTTGCATTTTTTAAGTTAAAATCCAGCTGCCAAACCTTTAACCATTCCTCTAGTTTTTCTTATGTCACTTCTCAGTCTTTCCACCCCTCCTGGTGTGTCCACACTGTTACAACGTTTTGTGTCATCTGCAAACAGGCATATTTTCCCTTCCAGCCCTTCTTCAATGTCACTAATAAAGACATTGAATTGGACCAACTGCAATACTGATCATCGTGGTACCCCACTGGTCCCTTTACCTACACCAGAGTGGATGCCATTTAACACTACCCTCTAATTCCTGTTGTCCAGCCAAGTTTGCCACCCAATTTACAATTTTAGGACCTACTCTTAAGCTCCCCAAGTTGTTTAACAGTCTTCTACATGGAACAGTGTTGAAGGCCTTGTTGAAATTCAGGTAGGCCATATCCACTTCACCTCCCTGACCCACTTCCCTGGTTACCCAATCAAAGAACCCAATCAGGTTTGTCCGGCAGGACCTCCCCCCTGTAAAAACCATGCTGCCTGTGAGCCTGCAGATTATTGATAATAAGGTATTCCCCAATCCTGTCCGTCGAAAGTGATTCCATTACCTTACCTACCACTGACGTTGGGCTAACAGGCCTATAATTTTCTACCTCCTCCCTATTTCCACTCTTATGGAGTGGGACCACATCCACCCTCCTCCAATCCCCTGAAACCTCCCCTGTTCATAATGACTGGTTGAAAAGGCTGTCAGAGGTGCAGTCAGTTCCTCTTTCAGTTCCCCCAGTATCCTGGGGTGCACTCCATCTGGCCCCATTGCCTTGCCACTTTTAACTTTGTTAGTTTCTTAATCACTCTTTCTTCCGTAAAAGGGCCTTTATTCACGTCCCATCCCCTTATACCCTTGTCCTTAATCCTTGGCTGTTTCCTACCCCTTCCTCCATGAATATTGAACAGAAGTATTTGTTCAAAATATCCACTTTTCGGTGGTCCTCTTCCCCTCTACCCCGTCCTTCCCCTTTCAGTCTTACTATCCCTCCCTTTGCCTATCTCTTTTCACTTATGTATCTAAAAAATGTTTTATCCAGCTTTGTCACCGATTTGGCAATCCTTTCCTCTGCTTGTGCTTTTGCTCTTCTAATTGCCTTCCCTGCCTCCCTTTGTTTCTCTTGGTAAATCTCCCTATCTCTCTCCTTTTGTGTCTGTTTGTACACTCTAAATGCCCTTATTTTGTTCTAACCTTTTCCACTACCTCCTTTGAGAACCATAGTGGTCTCTTTTTTCTTTTGCTGTTGCTAACCTGCCTGACACAGAGATCTGTAGCTTGTACAATGCCCTCTTTTATTTTTGCCCTCCGTTCCTCAATTCCCCCCAGTTCTTCTAGCCCTGCCAGGGCGTTCCTGAGGTATTCACCCATTTTCTTAAAATCGGCCCTCCTGAAGTCCAGGACTCTTGCCTTTGTGTGGTTCGACTCTGTCCCAGTTCTTATCTCAAACCACATTGCACGGTGGTCAGTGGTCCCCGACTGTGATTTCAGCCATACTGTCCCATTTGTCAGCACTAGATCCAGTAGTGTCCCCTCACTTATGGGTTTCTGTACAAGTTGCCTGAGGAATTCCCTTTACAGGGAGTCCAGGATGTACCTGTTGTACTGCTGGCTGTAGTTGCATTGGGGAGGTTCCAATCCATGTTCGGTAGACTGAAGTCTCCTACAAGTAGTACCTGTCTCCTGCTAGCCATCTCCAGGATAGCTTCCATCATTTCCTTGTCCACCTCTTCCCCACTATGCTGGTGGTCTGTAGATCACTCCTGTTCGAACAGCAGCCTCTTTCTTTCTCTCCGGAGTGACCCACAGTATCTCCTCTCCTGCCTGCCCCCCCTCCCCATGTTTCCGTGCATTTTTTGTTTGGCTGTTGTTGATCTAATGCCTATGGTTCCTGTAGGGACATGGGGGTGACTTATGCAATTAAAAACACAGCACCTGTGGTATAAAACACTTGCTCAGTTAAAAAAGATAAACCTGTTTGACTCTTCTGAATGCTGGAGATGCCATCAGCCAGAAGGAACGTTACTTCATATTTTGTGCTCCTGACCTAAATTGATGGGCTGGTGGAATCAGCTGCAGGCTAGGATCTTGGGTGTTATGCAGTGCAAAGTAACTAGGAATGCATCCCTTATGGTCCTGGTCAATACTAACATACTTCAAATTCAGTATAAACTAGAGCTGGGTGGACTGTTCCATGGGAGATCCAGACCCCCGGGTTGAACCCGCAATCCACGGACTCGGATAAATATGGACTTCGCACACAGAAGTCCGGTTCTAGGTCCATGGAAGTGCCATTTTGTGTATTGTTACCACGGGGATGCCGTCGGCGCACTCACTCCATGTACAGGTGGCCAGTGGCATCCAATCAGGCAACAGACGGTCACATGATACACTCACCGTATATACCCATGCTGAGTGCGCAAAGTGGTCCAGATGAAAGTAGGATGGTCAGAGGAGCACCTTGTTCACTCACTGCAGCAGAGAGCCACCAGAAGAAGTTGCCAAAAAGAGAAGAAAAGCACAAATATAAAAAAATATACCTTTTTGGAGGGAAGGGAAGAGAAACTAGGAGAGAAAAAGGAGATTTACTGGTGTGAAGGGGAGAGAAACTGATCGTCGGGGGAGGGTGATGGGATGGGACTGGAGAAAAGAGGAATCCAGAGGGACAGGAGAGATAAAGGTGGCCTGCGCGGCTGCCAGGGGAGGGCAAAAAGCAGGCAGTTTGGCAGTGTGTCTGCAGTACATGAGCAAGAGCAGGCTGGCATTGCAGAAGATTCAGAGGAGACAGGGAGAGACTACTGGAGGCCCAAGAGACATTTCATAGTTACAGAAAATCCCAAATGAAAGTTCTTTTCTTTTCCTGGCCTCAGACAACATAGCTGTGTATACATGAGCAAGGGCATGCTGGCATAATCTTTGACTTGTGCCATTCCAGATCCAGAGGAGAAAGGGAGAGACTACTGGGGTCCAAAACATAGAAACATAGAAACATAGATTTTGACGGCAGATAAGGACCGCTTGGCCCACCCAGTCTGTCCATTTCCCTACCTAATGGATAAGCTGCAGATCCTAGTTAACCAGCAGCCTACCTCTTCCTACCCCAACCCCCTAGAATTGCCTTATGACTGTCCCATGCATGCTTGAATTCCACCACTGTTTTTGACTCTACAACCTCCTCCAGAAGGCCGTTCCATGCATCCACAACCCTCTCTGTAAAAAATACTTCCTTAAATTACCTCTGAGCCCCCCCCATCTTCAAATTTGCCCCTTGTTCTTGCACACACTCTTTTTGAAAGATGCTACCCTCTTGGACTTTGTTGATTCCTTGAGGTACTGAAGTTTCTATCATGTCCCCCTCTCCCTCCTTTCCTCGAGGCTATACATATTAAGCTCCTTAAGTCTCTCTTTATATGTCTTCCGGTGCAGACCCTGCACCATTTTAGTTGCCCTCCTCTGGACAGCTTCCATCCTGTCTATGTCTTTGCAGAGATTGGGTCTCCAGAACTGCACGCAGTACTCCAGATGGGGTCTCACCCATTGTCTGTACAGAGGCATAATAACTTCCAGTTTTCTACTGGTGATGCTTCTCCCTGTGCATCCCAGTATCCCCCCAGCCCTCCTTACTGCCCTCTCACATTGCTTGCCCACCTTTAGGTCATCTGATATGACTACCCCCAGGTCCCTTTCCATTTTTGTTGTTGTTAGTATCTCACCCCCATTGTGTACTCTTCCCTGGGTTTTGTTTCCCAGGTGCATTACCTGCACTTCTTAGCATTCAATCTAAGCTGCCATACATTTGACCATTCCTCTAACCTTGCCAAGTCCCTTCTCATCCTTTCCACCCCACCTTGTGCATCAACTCTGTTGCAGATCTTGTGTCATCTGCAGGAGACATACTTTTCCTTCAGTCCGTCTGAATGTCGCTATAAAGACATTGAAGAGGACTGGTCCAATACTGAACCTCGCGGTACCCCACTAGTAACCCCTATCTTCAGAGTGGACTCCATTTACTATTACCTCTCTGTGTCCTATTCTCCAGCCAATTCTTTATCCAAGCTGTCATCTTGGGACCCACTCCTAGGCTGGCTAACTTGTATATTAATCTTTTGTGTGGGACTGTGTCAAATGCCTTGCTAAAGTCTAGGTAGGCCATGTCCACAGCCCCTCCCTGATCTACTACTTTGGTCACCCAGTCAAAGAAATCTATCAGATTTGTCTGGCATGACCTTCCCGCTGTGAATCCATGCTGCCTTGGGTCCTGTGCCCCTCTGGCCTCTAGATACTCAACAATTCTTTCCTTCAGAAGTGATTCCATCATTTTCCCTACCACTGAGGTTAAACTAACAGGTCTATAGTTTCCTGCTTCTGCCTTGCTCCCACTTTTGTGAAGGGGAATCATATCTGCCCTCCTCCAGTCCTCGGGTACCACCCCATCCTCCCATAATTTGTTAAAGAGGGTAGTCAGTGGTGTCACTAGTTCTACCCTTAGTTCTTTTAGAATTCTGGGATGAATCCCATCAGGCCCCATTGCTTTGTCCACCTTCAGTTTTAAGAGTTCTTTCAGAACCCTTTCTTCTGTAAATGGGCTGGTATCAACTTCTGTATCCAGAGTGTTTCTACTGTTTACAAAATACATTTTACAGTTACAGAAAATCCCAAATGAAATTTGTTTTCTTTTCTTGGCCTCAGACAGTGTAGCTATGTACATGAGTAGGGGCAGACTGGAAAAATATTTGACTTGTGCCATTCCAGATCTAAAGGAGAGAGGGAGTGATTACTTGGGGCCCAAGAGAAATTTTACAGTTACAGAAAATCCCCAATATTTTTTTTGACTGGCTTCAGAGTGGCTGTGTGCACAGGGCAAGGGTAGCAGGATGGTAAAATAAATATTTGACTTGTGCCATCCAGAGGGGGTGCCCTCAAGAAATAAAACAGTCCCAGAAATCCCAAATAAATTTTTTCCTAGCTTTTCAGTGTGGCTGTGTGTACATGGCAAAGGCAGCAGGCTGGCAAAATAAATCTTTGACTTGTGCCATCTAATCATAAATCACAATCACTTGTTAACGTTCATTCATGATTTTATCCAGAGTGGAGAGAGAGAGAGAGAGACTGCAGGGGGCCCATGAGAAATGTAACTGTCCCAGAAATCCCAAATATTTTTTTTTCTGGCTTCAGAGTGGCTATGTGTACAGGGCAAGGGCAGCAGGCTGGGAAAATAAATCTTTGACTTGTACCATCCAGAGGGGAGAGAGAGAAACTGCAAGGGGACCCACGAGAAACTTAACAGTCCCAGAAATCCCAAATACATTTTTTCCTGGCTTCAGCGTGGCTGTGTGTACAGGGCAAGGACAGCAGGCTAGCAAAAAAAAAACCCTTTGACTTGTGCCATCCAATCACGAATCATGATCACTTGTTAATGTTCATTCATGATTTCATGTATTGGAAAAAAAAATACTGGTCAGACAAATAGCATGCAAGTTAATGTGCCTGTGCTGCTGGCAGTGGGTGGCCCAGGGGATAATCTGACGTTATGACTTGTAGCAGGCTGTTTACACTACAACGTAAGTAAAGTACAAGTACTGTACACACAAGTGTCATCATCATCATCACTCATTCCCCATTATTCCTCCTTGTTATCATTAGTTTTATAGTATATCGAGTTATATTACGTATAAGCATTAACCAACCCATAATGTGGGACTGTGCAGCATGTGGCTATGCATAGTGTTGTGCAAAATTGAAAAATTTCACCTAGCAAAATATTTTGCGTAACTACCACATTAGGCAAAATTTTTCATCTAGGCGAAATGTAATTTCACCTTGGATGGTGATTTCATGTAACACGCTATTTTGCCAGATTTCACCAATGTTTTTCAATTTCACCTGCAAATATGCAATGCATTGTGGATAAATAGCTGGCATATCACCTGCAGGCTGTTTTCTGCACAGTATATTGTCTGTTAAGTCAGACAGCAGTTCAGTGTGGTGCATCACAGCCAATAAACCCTTCAGACACCTCTTTATTTGTTATTTTTTAGAGCTAATTGTTCCTAGAATCTAAATGTTGTTGCTAGTGCTGCTAGTGAGCATCTTTTTGTTTTGGTATCTTTGGATAATACTTAGTTAAACTTAGGTAGTGTTTTCAGTTTTCTGTGTCTGTGTCTGTGAAGGAGTTGAGTGGGGGAGGGTCGACCATGTGGTGTGTGTGTGTGTGTGTGTGTGTGTGTGTGTGTGTGTGCGTGAGCAGAGTAAGCTAGTTCCTAATATTTGACAGATTTCTCACAAGTTGTGAGTTTCTGTTATTTCTTTTAAGTCTTAATATTTTTGTTGGTGTGCTACTGATTTGTAATATTTTTCTTACATATTGACCCTTTTTTGGGTAACTTTATCTGAACAGTTACTCATTCTGAGTGGTTCTGTTCCTGTTTCCCTTTGCTTAATCACTTGAGTGCTTTATTTTTGCCTTGGAAGTATTCATGGACATTAAGAAGGGGGATAAAACCTTTTTTAGGTACATCAGGAGCGAAGGAAGACTAAGGGAGGGATAGTGAGGCTTAATAAAAGGGAGGAGGGGTGGGCAGAGGGTGACTGTGAAAAGGCAGAGATACTAAACAAATATTTTTGCTCAGTATGTACAAACGAAGAGGGGGAGGTACCTAAAACAAATAATAGAAACACTCTGGATACAGAAGTTGATACCAGCCCATTTACAGAAGAAAGGGTTCTGAAAGAACTCTTAAAACTGAAGGTGGACAAAGCAATGGGGCCTGATGGGATTCATCCCAGAATTCTAAAAGAACTAAGGGTAGAACTAGTGACACCACTGACTACTCTCTTTAACAAATCATGGGAGGATGGGATGGTACCCGAGGACTGGAGGAGGGCCGATGTGATTCCCCTTCACAAAAGTGGGAGCAGGGCAGAAGCGGGAAACTACAGACCAGTTAGTTTAACCTCAGTGATAGGGAAAATGATGGAATCTCTTCTGAAGGAAAGAATTGTCGAGTACCTAGAGGCCAGAGGGCACAGGACCCAAGGCAGCATGGATTCACAGCAGGAAGGTCATGCCAGGTGAATCTAATAGATTTCTTTGACTAGGTGACCAAAGTAGTAGATCAGGGAGGGGCTGTGGACATGGCCTACCTAGACTTTAGCAAGGCACTTGACTCAGTCCCACACAAAAGATTAATATACAAGTTAGCCAGCCTGGGAGTGGGTCCCAAGATGATAGCCTGGGTAAAAAATTGGCTGGAGAATAGGACACAGAGGGTAATAGTAAATGGAGTCCACTCTGAAGAAAGGGGGGTTACTAGTGGGGTAACGCAGGGTTCAGTATTAGGACCGGTCCTCTTCAATGTCTTTATAAGCAACATTGCAGAGGGACTGGAAGGAAAAGTATGTCTCTTTGCAGATGACACAAAGATCTGCAACAGAGTTGATGCACAAGGTGGGGGTGGAAAGGATGAGAAGGGACTTGGCAAGGTTAGAGGAATGGTCAAATGTATGGCAGCTTAGATTTAATGCTAAGAAGTGCAAGGTAATGCACCTGGAAAACAAAAACCCAGGGGAAGAGTACACAATGGGGGTGAGATACTAACAACAACAAAAATGGAAAGGGATCTGTGGGTAGTCATATCAGGTGACTTAAAGGTGGGCAAGCAATGTGAGAGGGCAGTAAGGAGGGCTGGGGGGATACTGGGATGCATAGGGAGAGGCATCACCAGTAGAAAACAGGAAGTTGTTATGCCTCTGTACAGACAGCTGGTGAGACCCCATCTGGAGTACTGTGTGCAGTTCTGGAGACCCAATCTCCACAAGGACATAGACAAGATGGAAGCTGTCCAGAGGAGGGCAACTAAAATGGTGCAGGGTCTGCACCGGAAGACATATGAAGAGAGACTAAAGGAGCTTAATATGTATAGCCTTGAGGAAAGGAGGGGAGGGGACATGATAGAAACGTTCAAGTACCTCAAGGGAATCAACAAAGTCTAAGAGGGTAGCATCTTTCAAAAAAAGAGGTGTGCAAGAACAAGGGGGCACAATTTGAAGATGGGGGTGTGGCTCAGAGGTAATGTAAGGAAGTATTTTTTCACAGACACGGTTGTGGATGCATGGAACGGCCTTCCGGAGAAGGTTGTGGAGTCAAAAACAGTGATTGAATTTCAAGCATGCATGGGACAGCCATAAGGCAATTCTAGGGGGTGGGGGTAGAAAGAAGTAGGCTGCTGGTTAACTAGGATCTGCAGCTTATCCATTAGGTAGGGAAATGGGCAGACTAGGTGGGCCAAGCGGTCCTTATCTGCCATCAAATTCTATGTTTCTATGTTTCTATGAACACTTGTCCATTTCCAGGTTCACTACATTGTCAAATTGCTCACAGAAATTAATAGTGTGATCTAGCCTCTGCATTGCAGCGTTCCTGTTTTTCTGTTTAATTTGCTTACCATATTAACCCTTTCCTCCCTGTTACACCACTGGTGTTTATTACCTGACCCGTACTATATAAAAAACTACATAGTTTTCAAGAGAGTGGTAGTCCCTGCAAGATTGTTGGAGGTGACTGTTTGTTCATTTGAAATCTTGTTGTCCCTTCCATCTGGTATATCTATAAGCCAAAACTGTATTTAGAAAATACTAACACATTGCAGTACTTGCCTTATCCAGACACCACTTATTCAGACCATAGATCGGATTGTGACTGTGAGGTGTTATGTGCGGTTGGTTTTCAATTTAGTTTGTGTAAACCGACCTGTACCTACCCGGTTATTATCAAGTTGTGTAATAACCATTCCATTTAAAACTGACATTTTATTAAGAACTACTAAAGTATTTTTTCAGTTACTGCACATCCTTGTTGTGGTGGTGTTCTCTGTTGGTTAGGTATTTAAAGTCTCTTACTTCTGTCTTCCTGTTACCCCATGTTACTTAATTCATGTTTTTGTAATTGAAAAAAATAAAATACTGTTTAAACACTTGAATAAGCCACAGTATCAGTTGTAGATAGTTGCACAGACTACAGTGTTGCTACCTGTACTGATTTCTGTTTGTCCTTTGCACATAGTACTGCAGGTGTTATTCACACTTATTCAATAGAAATACATAATAATATTCTTCCAGAGGAAGGCACATGGAACAAGCATATAAATATGCCTGCCAAGAGACGTTCTAGTTCAGGGAAAGGTGATCGGGTGGGAGGTGACTCAGAGAAGTCTGTTGGAAAAAGTAGAAATACAGTTCCACTTCCAGTAAGCAAACCTATTTCTGAATCAATGTCTTCTGCAGGCTCCGGTGCTGCTGCAGCAGCCACTGCCAGCAAAATCGAAGTTAGAAGTGGCTTCAAGTCTGTGGCTCATTTTTGTACTGCCCAATCTGTAGCTAGCATGCTTGTTGCGGATGATACTGGGAATAAGGGAGACACACACCAGTGGAGGCACAGCAGTCCAGGAGAAGGTGGAAAAAGTTGTTGGGGTGCTCAAGGTGGAGCTGATGGTGGTGAGGGTGATACTGTCCAGCTTATGTCTGTTTCTCCTGGAGAGAAGAGAAAGTAAGCCCCCAGTGAGGAGATGTCAGAGAAGGAAAAGTTTCTCTGGAAATAGACAGTGATAGGGAGGAGGAGGAGAGATATAATATGTTTCTGTATAGATGATGATGATGTTTGGATCCCCTGTGGGAGCCAGAAGTGAAAAAAGCTGAATGGTGATGATGTAGCCCATTTAGATGCAAAGCCTGAGTGTGCAGAAAACAGCAGATTTCGGTCCTGGTGGTGGATGTGAACCATCTAACAGCATGACTGACACCAGATTTCTGTCCCAATTTACTGTAACACTTTTTGTGAAACATTTCTGGACTTCTCAGGCATGTTCTGCAGTGGCAGCACCAAGATTAGGCCCGAAATCCTTGGTAAACAGTGTCAGAAGCTTCATTTTGAGGTCCATGTGGTGGGGAATACCATGTAACCGCATGACTGACACCAGATGTCTGTCTCAATTTACTTTAACATTTTTTGGGAAACATTTCTGGATTTCTGGTGCATGTTAGGCAGTGGCAGCACCAAGATTAGGCCTGTAATCCTTTGTAAACAGTGGCAGAAGCTTCAGTTTGAGGTCCATGAGATGGGGGACACCATATAACAGCATGACTGACACCAGATTTCTGTCTCCCTATACTTTAACATTTTTTTGGGAAACATATCTGGACTTCTGGGACATGTTTGGCAGTGGCAGCATCAAGATTAGGCCTGAAAACTGTTATAAACGGTGCAGAAAACAGCAGATTTTGATCCTGGTGGTCGATGTGAACCACAGAACAGCATGACTGACAGCAGATTTATGTCCCAATTTACTGTAACATCTTTGGGGAAACATTTATGGATTTCTGGGGCATGTTCGGCTGTGGCACCACCAGATGTGTTACATCTTTGGAATGTTGCACACGACAATAAGTGACGCAACATCACATAACATTGTGAAGCAGTTTTTTGTTTTAGTAGGCACAATACTTGACATTTGTGGATAAGAGGAGGAAACATGTTAAAGAGCAGGTGATGCCTTCAACATAACTTTCACAAAACAAAACATTGACCAACAATTCAGTTGCATTCTACATATATGGAGTTTGCAAAGGAAAGGCCGGCACCTGTTGAAGGCTGTCGGCAATCAGAGCCCTGTGCACAGAGTCTGTATTTTTTTTTATTTAAATACCTCATGTGATTTGTTTCAATTCAAAGTAAGAAGTACTCACCACAGCACATATCCATAAAGTGCTCTTTCTTTATTCCAGTGTGGCAAGCAAACAATGTAAAAAATGCTCCCATATAACTAAGATAAAAATGTCCACTCCCTCAAGGCACCATACTTCATGATACTTCATGATACATCAAAGGTTATGTCACACCTGAAACGTTTCACACAAAGAACACATGTGAAAAATGCATGTGTCAGGTGTGATATAACCGGTAACATATAAGGAATAATGGTGCCTTGGGAAGCAGGTTTTTTTATCTTTGTTATATGGAAACACATTTTACATTGTTTACTTGCCACACTCGAATAAAGAATGAGTACTTTATGGACATGTGCTGTGGTGAGTACTTCTAACTTTGAGATGAAGCAACTCACAAGAGGTATTTGAATTGAAAAAAAAATATGCACTCTGTGCACAAGGCCCAGACGGCTGTCAGTCTTCAGCAGAAGTCAGTCTTTCATTTGCAAACTCCATATACATATGGAATGCATCTGCATCACACATCATTATGCTGTTAAAAGTAATGTTGTAGGTGTAACCAGCTCTATGGAGTAACACACACCACAAATAATAAGGGAATAAGGTGTTTATTAGGGGAGGGGTACACGGACATGGTACAGAATAAGTATGACAAATGACAGGCAGGATCAGGAGGACAAGGGTAATACAGCAATGAGGAGGAAGAAGTAATAGAGAGAGAACAAGAAAAGGGACTGAATTATATAGGGAGCACAAGACAGTAACAAACACAACAGCAATGGTCAAACAAATTATTTTACACACAAAATAAAGAAACAAGAGGACTTAAAGATGTAGATTAAAGAGGACAGAAAATATATTGTTTTTTATAGGGGGGAACATACAAACAACAGAACAGAGGATACAGAAATGAAAACAAAAAAAGACAAATTAATTTGTGCTGCCACATTAACTGCCAGTGGGGCAGTTCAGACAGGATGCCCATGATTTTGTCGAAATCACCCTGGAGTTTAGCAATCCGCCTCCCCCAGCATCATTAAATTCCTGTCTGAATTCATTTAACTCCTGTCAAGCTGATGGAACTTCTGACAGGACGGCTGATAAGTCTGCATGTGTCACTGCTGGGCGGGGGCTGCCTGTGCTGCTGCTGGCTCAGGACAGAGGGGGCCCTGGCGGGGTATTGATGCTACTACAGACTGCTGCTGTTGTCTGGTCTGGTGAGCCCAGCAAGGATGTTTAACAGGTCCAGCCACACCTCCCTGCTACTCACCTCCTTCAGTGCTCACACCCACACTGCTCCCCACAGTTACAGTTGATGCTGCCGCCACCTCCTGCAGTTTGAGGTCCCATTGAAGCAGGTGGTGGTGCAGTATGTGGCCCCACTGGCTGCTTGTCCCAAAGTGGGAACCAGATTTACTGCGATGCACTTCCTACCCACATAGATTGCAGGTAACCACTGGGTCACCTGCTGAACTTGCATAAAAAAATCCCAGGCAGAAGAACTTCTAGGATGCCAGGGCTGTGGGTGGGGGGGTGACAGATAATGCCCCAGGCACTGATTCCTCCTGCTGCTCGGGAGGGGGCATGTTCTCCTGCTGCTGGGGTGGAGGAACAGTACCCTGGTGCTGGGAAGGGGGCACTGTCTCCTGCTGCTGTGCAGTGAAGGGGCCACAGTTGCCTCCTGGTGCCGGGGAGGGGGCACTGTCTCCTGCTGCTGCTGCCATGGAGGGGACATGGTTGCCTCCTGCTGCTGGGGAGGTGGCACAGTTGTTTGCTGCTGGGTGCTGGTGCTGGAGCCAACAGCCTCCTGCTGCTGTGGCATTTCATTTTTACTGAACATCTGAAACACACACCTGTCAAGGTGGTGTACAGGTGCCCCACCGCTTCTACCCTTTTCCATTATGCCCACTACCAATTCAAACCAAACCAAACCAAAAAAAAAAAAGAAACAGAGATAGAGACTCTGAGAGAGAGAGCCTGGGGGATCACAGAGAGACACACACACACACACACACACACACACACACACACACCACCCAGGTACTAAAATATGAAATAAGACAAAGACAAAGCTAGAAATAAATAGCACAAATTAAGTAGTTTATATATTAAAGTGCACTCTGCAGTCACAGGGTTCTGACTCTGAGTCTAGATGCTGCCTGCTTCCTCGAGATATGTAGCACAGGAAATGAACAACTCACTTCTTGCCTGTTTAGACTCAACCATGTGACCACCAGAAGAGAGAAAAGCTTAAATTTTACCCAATTTCATCTTAGAGGCATCTGTGAGGAGGAGGACCATGTAAAAGCATCTATCCTAAATAGATACTTTTGCTCAGTATTTACTGAAGAGAAGGTAGGGCAGGGCCCACAGCTCAGCACCATGGACACAGGGGGGAGGGAGGTGAGCACTACTCCCTTCACAAAAGAAAGGGTCCTACAAGAGCTTGCTAAGCTCAGGGTGGATAAGGCAATGGGACCTGATGGCATACATCCCAGGGTACTTAAGGAGTTAAAGGTGGAACTAGCAGAGCCATTAGCAGAACTGTTTAGTGAGTCTCTGAGCACAGGAGAGGTCCCAGAAGACTGGAGAAGGGCTCATGTGATCCCACTCCACAAGAGTGGTAGCAGGGAGGAGGCAGGGAACTACAGACCAGTTAGTCTTACCTCAGTAGTGGGCAAGATTATGGAGGCACTCCTTAAGGAAAGGATAGTGCAACACCTGGAATCCATAGGGGCACAGGATCCAAGACAGCATGGGTTTACAAAAGGAAGGTCCTGTCAAACTAATCTCATAGATTTCTTTGACTGGGTAACCAGAGTGGTGGACCAAGGGGGAGCAGTTGATGTCGCCTACCTTGACTTCAGCAAAGCTTTTGACAGTGTTCCACATAGAAGATTGATAAATAAGCTGGGTAGGCTCGGGTTGGGTCAGAAGTTGGTCAACTGGGTGGCAAACTGGTTGACGGACAGAAAACAGAGAGTGGTGGTAAATGGTATACAGTCAGAAGCGATGCAAGTCACAAGTAGGGTACCTCAGGGATCAGTACTGGGGCCAGTCCTCTTCAACATCTTCAACAGTGACCTTGCAGATGGACTAGAGGGTAAGGCTTTGTTTGCAGATGACACCAAGATCTGCAACAGAGTAGATGATCCAGATGGAGTGGGCAGAATGAGAAGAGATCTGGATAAACTAGCAAAATGGTCAGAAGAGTGGCAACTGGGATTTAATGCAAAGAAGTGCAAGATCACGCACATAGCGAAGAGAAACCCTGAAGCCACCTATAGGCTGGGAGGGGAGTTGCTAGCAGTCACAAAGGAAGAAAGAGACTTGGGCATCATCATCACTGATGACCTGAAATCATCCAAGCAGACCTCTAAAGCAGTAGGTAAGGCTAGGGGGGTGTTAGGGTGTATTAGTAGGGGTATCACAAGTCATAAGAGGGAGGTAATAATCCCTCTTTACAAGACACTGGTTAGGCCCCATCTGGAGTACTACGTGCAGTATTGGAGGCCACACCTTCACAAGGACATTAACCAAAATGGTGCAGAGACTGCATCAGAAGACATATGAGGACAGATTAACAGAGCTCAATATGTATACCCTTGAGCAAAGGAGGGAGAGAGGTGATATGATCGAGGCATTCAAACACCTTAAGGGCATTAACAAGGTGAAAGAGTCTAACATGTTTAAATATAAGAAAAATAGCAAGACAAGAGGACACAGCATGAGATTAGAGGGGGGCCGATTAAGGGGAATGTGAGGAAATTCTTTTTCACAGAAAGGGTGGTGGATGCATGGAATGGCCTACCTCAAGAAGTGGTGGCTATGAATACAGTGCAGGGCTTCAAACAGGCATGGGACAGGCATAAGGGAGCAATACAAATGAGTATGAATAGATAGGCCACTGACAGAGCAAAGGCCGATGGCACATTTATAAGGTAGAAAAAGAAATGGGCAGACTGGATGGGCCTTGCGGTCCTTATCTGCCATCAACTTCTATGTTTCTATGTTTCTAGACGCAGAAGGCAAAATTCGGTGGTGAAATTTTGCCAGCCATATTTACGCAAGTTACTACAATAAATTTTCATAATTCGCTGAATTTCATCAAGAAATTAAATTTCATTCCATCTCTATGCACCAGATGTGTCTGCACCTCCAGCTCAAATTCTGAGGCACACTTAACAGTTGCTGAATTTGGTCACTTAACAGTAAGTAACTGTACAGTAGGAGTCAGTCAGGTAATCTTGGAAGGAAGTGGTGGTGGACTGCTGTCCTGCTGGTGTGCTGTGTACAGTCATGTGTCACAACAGTAAATTTGTCCCTTGCCTGTGGGTGGGAGTCATCAAAAGGACATCACATTAGGTAGAGGGATCTCTTTTTACAGGCTAGAATAATAATAAAAAATGGATCAAAGTGTTGATGAGGTGCATTCTATTTCTCAGGTAGGTAGTGGCACTGCAAAATACAGCAATCAGCCTGAAAAGGGGAAAACAAAATCATATCCCAAAAAGTGATTTTTTTTCACGTCTAAGGTTTTGTCTTCCAAGTGAATGCTTGAATCCAGAAAGGCTGAATGTCTTGGATCATCATCAGTCCCAAATAAAACAAGCATTTGTCAATGCCGAATGTTGTTGCGCTGGCATTGGCAGTGGCGGAGGTGGAGAGGCATAGCGCTGTGAGTTTGTTAATGTGTCCCAAAAGGTGATTTTGCACAGCGAGTACACCACTGTGCAGCACAGCTGCGGAAACGCGTTTTGGGCAGGCTGTGGAAAATGGCAGCTGGACTGTTGATAATGAGGTGTGCACAAATGTCAGTGGTGAAAATGTGGCATGAAAATATTGCAGATTGACAAAGTTACAAGGGTGTGTGGAAACTGCGCAATGCACGCTTGCAACACAGTCATTGTCTGGACTTTCGCCACCAAATTTTCAACATAGGCATTTTAGGACCTCTGATGATGAATAGTGTCACCGTCATTTCCTCAAAATGTCCCAAAAAGTGATTTCACACAGTGACCATGCAATTCTGCACCAGACGTGTGAAAACACATTTCAGCCAGCTGTACTGTTCATAAGGAGGTATGGAAAAATGACAATGATGAACAGCTGGAGTGAAAGTATTACAGATTCACAAAGTCACAATCGTGCATGCAACCTGCGCAATGCGCGCTCGTAAAACACTAATTTTATTGACTTTCATCCCTAAATTTTCAACATAGGCATTTTACGACATCTGCTAATGAACAGTGTCACTGTCATTTTCATAATGTGTCTCGAACACGGGCTTTCCACAGCAACCGTGCTATTGTGCGCTGGAACTGCGAAAACAGATTTTGGTCAGGATGTGAAAAATGACAGCTGTAATGTTCATTAGGAGGTGTAGAACAATGGCACTATTGAAAATGAGGAGTGAAAATATAAGTTTGCGAACTTACGAGCGTGCGTGCAAACTACGCAATGCACGCTTGTAACACAGTCATTTTATGGAGTATTGTCACCAAATTTTCAAAACAGGCATTTTAGGACCTCTGCTCATGAACAGTGTCACTGTCATCTTTGTAATATGTCTCGAACTCTGATTTCGCACAGCAACCGCGCTATTCTGCGCCATAAGTACGAAAACACATTTCAGCCAGGATGTGAAAAATGACAACTGTATGGTTCACAAGAAGGTGTGGTAAAATGCAATGTTGAGAATCTGGCATGAAAATAGTGCTGAATCGCATCTTTCAAGCGGTTGCTTAGTCGCTATGCACGCCAGAACAGTCATTTTTTGATTTTCCACCAAACTTGCAACATAGGTTTTTGAGGCCTTTCTCATGAACAGTGGCACTGTCATTTTGTTACTCAGTCCCAAAGGTGATTCCTCTGTCGACTGATCGGAAATCACCTTTCAGGACCTAATAACGCCATGACAGTGCAAGAATTCATGAGAAGGGGTCCCAAAAACCCCAAGTTGAAATTTGGGGCCAAAATTCACAAAAATGCCCAAGATATGCATTAAAGTTGAAAAACCCCTATTCATTCCATTATACAGCTTATCGGCATTTCTTAAGTTCGCGGTCGGCTTCGAAGAGTGCAGATTTGCTCCCAGTCCACCGAAGATCGTCGCTCCAGACTCCACAGGTAAGTATGGGGTGAGTGGAGGAGTAGGCAGGATGCACAGAGGGGGTGCGAGCGGAGACATCAGACTAAGAGGGACCTTTTTCATCTTCTGAGGGGAAAAAAAAAGCATCGCGGGACAGTTTTGTTTTGCAGGGTATTTGGCACGCTGGAGTGGGCTCCCAGCATGCCACCCAACTGTTTGGGTCTATAGCCGACACAGGATTGGGCACCCTCGTCGGCACACAACATGGAAGGGATGAGGAAGTAATGCCGTGAGGTTGGGCACCCACATCAGCACACAAAAGCGGGGCGAGGCTGAGGGGATTGGGCCTCCCTCGGCATTCAATAATTGGGGGTTTATGCCAATGGGGTGGGCTCCCCTTGATTACACAAAGAAAGTGGGGGTTAACCGACAGGGGGATTGGGCACCCCCGAAGTCGACAGTAGTTGGGCAGCCACCCACTCGCCGACAATGCTCATAATGTTGGCGAGCACGTAGGAAGGGTCCACTGCGTATAACAAGTTTTTCTAGGTTTGCAGCAGACCTTTTCTTAGATGTTCTCACCACATTATGTATGCATGGTGTGGCGCCGGCATGCAGGCTGATTGGGGAATGAGGGACACACCTACCGGTGCATGCCCTACATTCGCCCAACAGCGACCACGCCTCCAAAGCTGCACTGTCCCACGATGTTGGCTGCGCAAGCGCACTAACATAAAAAAGTTATGTAGTTAAAAAAACTAAAGGCTTGATGGATGCCACCCACAGAGGCACCCAACAGTATGGAACAATTGCATACTATGCTACTGCCAGTCCCTCATCTTCATCCGATTCTTCTGAGCTTGAACCCGAAGAGGGTAATAATAAAGATGAAGAGAATGATCAGGCAGCACAAGGTTTACTGGAGGGAATGGAAATTGCAGATGAGGAAGAAACAGGTAGAAATGTTTTGGTTGTGGAGGGGGGCAGTGGGAATAAACTGTAAGAGGAACAGGCCCAAGAAAAATCCGGGGAGGGGTGGGAAACCCTGAAAAGGTGACAAAGGTGCCATGCTTTCCTGGGGAAAAAAAACTAACAAAATATCATCTTTTGTTTGGTCATACTTCTCCATTAGTGCTTCCAATGAGTTGGTAGCAACATGTGCTATTTGTAAATGGCTAATCAGCAGGGGTAAAAAGAAAGGATATACCTAAAGAAACCCCAGCACCACTCACTGCAGAAATGAATAAATATAACCCCAAAAGTCAAATCAATAGGCACATTGCAAGTTGAAAAATATTTGATTTAATAAAGTGCTTCCACACATAGAAAAACAGTCAAAAACACCATTTACCTTACAAACAAACAGGGGCTCAGGTGGGAGCCACAAAGCCTCCTACCAGTTTCGCTTAAGAGCATCATCAGTAAAAAGAAAGGAGCATTGGGAACTTCAGCACTGAAAAGGCACCTAGACAGTTGTCATAACATTACTGAGAAGTCCAGCTGTGAGTCTCAAAGAGAAAGTGACAGTGATAGCTCACTACACTCAGGGGTAACTCCCATAGATGAAAGCAATGGCAGCCCCCGCAGCACTACTGAAACACCTCCACCATCACTTCCTCCCATTCGAAGGACTCCTCCTACTGTTACTGAAAGTGACCATGTATTCAAAAGTCCTCGTCCTTTAAGGAGACAGCTTACCATCTAAGAAACATATGAGTGTAAAGCCAAATATGCCTCAACTCACACTGTTGCAGTTGCAATAACCCAAAAAATTTCAGAAATGATAGCTGTTGATTTGCAGCCATATAATGTGGTTGAACATATAGGATTCAGGCAGCTGCCTGAGTACCTTGAATCTCAATATAGTATATCATTGCGGAAATACTTCTCGACAACAGGGATTCCTGATCTTTACGATGTCGTATGTAAAAAATGTATATGCATCTTGTGCAATGCTGTTGGGAGGGTTGTGCATCTCACAGCAGATATCTGGACAAGCTGTCAGCCTGAAACCTTCATATCTGTCATGGCACACTGGGCATGTTTCGATAATTAACTTAGGACTGGGGACAGTGAATCATTGCTGTTTCCTGTTCTAAAAATGTTTTATTTTCCATCTGAACATATCTCATACAACATCAATGAAGAGCTCCAAAAACCAATGCAGCAGTGGTTCACTTCACAGGGACTGTCAGTTGGCTTTATAGTTGCAAATAATGGATCCAACATAAGGAAGGCCTTGGAGGAGGGGCTTTGTTCACATCCGTTGCTTTGCGCATTGCTTAAATTTAATAGTTCATAGTTTTCTCGATGATGACAGTGAGATTAAGGCATTCGTTAGCACTGCTAAAAGCATATGCACTCATTTCAGTCACTCAAGCAAAGCCTGTCACTTGTTTGAAAAAAAAAATAGAGCAGGAGCACAGTTTACCTTTGCACAGACTGATCCAAGACATTTCTACTAGATGGAATTCATCCTTTTCTATGTTCCAAAGGCTGCTGGAACAAAAGAAAGTTGTCTGGCAATGCACCTTGGAAAATAAAATTGGTGATGCAGACATCTATATTACTCCACCACAGTGGGCCATGCTGGAGTTTCTAGTTTTCCTGCTCTAGCCATTTCAGGAAATCACCCGGGAGGTTAGTGAAAACACAGCAACTCTCAGCCAGGTGATATCCCTAATAACAATTTTAAAATTCAGATTAAATCTGATTAGGGAAACTTAGAGAAGCAAGACAGTTCCATGATCACAAAGGGCTACCAGTGGTGCTGCTGACACATGCAGGTCGCCCCCAGAATACAAGATCTAACGAGACGTACGATCAAAACAGTTGAAGTAGATAACAAACTCCTGTATGTAAAAATGCTTCTTTCTGAGGATGAGAGCAGTCCGCACTCAGAAGGATTGATACTCACGCCTCTGAGTTATGAAAAGATTACATTTATTGATTAAAATCAATAAATAGATAGCAGCATAAAGATCACCAGTATACAATCAGCACCAATGTTTCACGTGCTACCAACACTTTATCAAGCTGTATCTTTTTCACTTAACTCAGAAGTGAGTATGGTCCTTTCTGAGTTGCCAGATTCCCTTGCTCTTCATTGATGTAACCTGTGTCTGGGCACCAGGATTCCATTCTAGTAGCTGCCTAACCTTCCTTTTTGAAAGATTCATTCTGAATACTACACTAAAGCAACAATCTTGGACCCAAGATACAAATTGAAGCAACTATTGAGTGATGATGATGACACTTGTTTCGAGATAAACAAACAAGAAATAATTGATGAAGTGTGTGCTGTCATGGAACAGAGTACAACAGCAGCACCACATTCAGAATCTTCTTCATGACACAGCACAGCATCAGGTGGCCCATCCTCTACTGTTGTGGCATTTTCTCCCTCTTCCTCCTCAGCCACTGCAGCCAAATCTTCTTCTTCACCGCCAACTAAACACAGAAACATAGGCTTTGACAACAGATAAGGACCGCTTGGCCCTCCTAGTCTGCCCATTTCCCTACCTATTGGATAAGCTGCAGATCCTAGTTAACCAACAGCCTACTTCTTCCTACCCCACACCAGAATTGCCTTATGTCTGTCCCATGCATTCTTGAATTCCCCTACTGTTTTTGACTCCACAACCTCCTCAGGAAGGCCATTCCATGCGTCCACCACCCTCTCTGTGAAAAAATACTTCCTCACATTGCCCTGAGCCATCTCCCCCTCTATGTTCAAATTGTGTCCCCTTGTTCTTGCACATCTCTTTTTCTGAAAGATGTTAACCTCTTGGACTTTGCTGATTCCCTTGAGGTACTTGAAAGTTTCTATCATGTCCCACCTCTCCCTCCTTTCCTTGAGGGTATACATATTAAGCTCCTTTAGTCTCTCTTCACATGGCTTCTGTTGCAGACCCTGCACCATTTTAGTTGCCCTCCTCTGGACTGCCTCCATCCTGTCTATGTCCTTGTGGAGATGGGGTCTCCAGAACTGGATGCAGTACTCCAGATGGGGTCTCACCAACTGTCTGTACAGAGGGATAACAGCTTCCTGTTTTCTACTGGTGATGCCTCTCCCTATACATCCCAGTATCCCCCAGCCATCCTTACTGCCTTCTCACATTGCTTGCTTACCTTTAGATCATCTGATATGACTACCCCAGGTCCCTTTCCATTTTTGTTGTTGTTAATACCCCCCCCCTCATAGCACTGTCCCCCAATCACTTGGTTCAGCTTCATGTCTCTGGAGTCACTTAGAAGCTGTAATTGTAACATCTTCTTCATCTGCCTCTTGTAACACAGCCTCAGCACAGACTACTGTTGAAATGTACCTGGCAGAGCCCAATATCATCTGGAATGCTGATCCTTTGCAATACTGGAAATCCAAACAAAATATGTGGTCTGCTTTAGCAAACATTGCAATGAAGTACATGAACTTCCCTCCGACTAGCGTCTGTTTGGATTGATTGTTTAGTTCAGCTGGTAAAGTCATTAGGTTCCTAAACACGATCCTGTTTGATACCAGAAAATGTTGAGCACCTCACATTTCTCAAAGTCAACATTCCTCACTTTAATTTCAGATATGATAACTGAATAAAAGGTACACTGACTGCTCTGAGCAGGCCCCGTCCACAAAACAATTTCAAGAATTTGTGCCTGTGGTGAAAATCTTTTGTGAATAGGGTCTACTAGAAGAGGTAGCAATTAAGTGCAACAAGTCAGGTCAGGACGGACTAGGCCAGGCCACTGTTACTTGAATGATCACACGAGTAGCACAGAACAGAAAAAAAATGTTAACATCAGTGGGTTCAGAGTCCAAATACAGCAAGCAACTACATTTCATGTCACAAACCTTCTTGGTGGTACCTGGTACCCTTATCTGATCTGGAAGGTAGGGTACTACTGTCTGCTATTACTACTACTACTATCACTTCTTGTCCTCATGAGTCACGACTACTACTTATCACTTTTTGTCCCTACTCCAGTCCTTATTACTACTACTTGTCATTATTTTTGCCCTCAGCGATTGATCCTGACTTTACTGTTTTAATTTTCGTACAGTGCATAGCTTAGAATATGCCTGAAACCCAGAAACTGAATACTCTTTGTATATTTCTCATGTTCCCCCATATTTGGCTGTGATTACTTCACAGAAAAAAGTACTACTAAATTGATAATTCATATATTTCTTTATTGTTTGTGTATGTGTGGTGTGCTAGGCTGGTTACATCTCACTTGCAGTAACTGGGCTGAGATTATTTTTTTATTTTATTTGTAATGCTTAAATTACTTGGCAGTGGCAGGCAGCAACTGTGGAACTAAGAAGGATGTAATTGTGTTGTGTGGCAGTGGCAAACTTTTTTATGACTGCACTGTACTTGACCGATGTGATGTGTGACTGGCTGCCTGCCTGGGTGGTGGTGATCCCAATGTCTTTCGTTTTCTTTTTTAAGGATTCAACGTGTTGATCAGATTCAGTAGAAGTAGTCGTAGTCATAGTATTAGAAAACATTACCACCTCTTGGACCAGGTAGTGTACCATATACCACAGTACACCTACATGCGAAGCAGTTGCATCATTCACATGGGTTGGGTGGTGGGCTCTCTTAGTGTTGCTCATTTGATCATTCATATCCATTTCTTTGGCCTGTTCAGTTCTGACTGAAACATCCATCAAAATAATACCCACAGAGCACCATTAGTAAAAAAAAAATATCAGCTGCCTGGCAGTGCCTGCAGTGCTTGGTGGTGCTATGATATAAGCAGGGCCCCTGGTGTTCTGCGACAGAATTTTCTGATTTCTGTGGCAGGGCTCCTTGACTTCTGCGGCAGCATTTTCTGATTTCTGCGGCATGATTTATTCACTTCTCTGGAAGAATGCAGTCCTGTCATTGGCTAAATATGATGTGATGTCATCGATGACATCATATGCTGAGCATAGAAGGGGCTTCAGGATAAACGAGATGGGAAAGAAAGCCTGACACTATGGAAAACATTATATTTATATGAAAATTCACCAAAACAATGAATTCTGTGGCACTATATATATTCTATGACATGGCGCAAATTCTGCGGCAAATTCCACAACTGCAGAACCGCAGAATTCCAGGGCCTTTGGATATAAGTATTTGTATCTGTCTGTCTCTCTTTCTCCATCTCTCTGTCTCTCCCAGCACACTCATGTCGCGGACCAGAGCAGGATATGCCACCATTACAGGCCAGCCATGAAGGGGCTAGTAGTGAGTGATTGCTTTTTTATTTAGCAGTTTTACTTTAATTTTTATACAAATTATTCATTAAATTATTTCCTTTGGGCCACCGTGTCAGATGTGACCAACTTTAGGCACTTTTATGCATTTTGTGCAATTTTTCAAATATTTGTCAATAAATCAGAACTAATCAAAATAAATCAGAACTTCACCATGCTCCATTTCTTATTTAATAAGGGTCAGAACTTCACCAAATTCTCCTAGCCCTAGTATAAACCCATTTGCTATGGTTTATGGCAGCTATTACAGAAGCTAAGCATTTGATATACAGGAAATGGAGGTCGGAAGATGTACCCTCAATGGATCACTGGGAAGATAATATGTAAAAACTAGCAGGCCTCAAACATTTGTCTTTTATAGCTGCCAATAAATCAGCACTTTACAATGAAGTGTGAGGCTCATATCTGTCTTGACTTTTCTCTGGCTTTTTGTGTTGAAGAGAGGGTATATTCCCTGCATACCCCTGGCCACTCAAAAATAAACTTTGATTTGTGGATGAGGAATACTATTTCCCCCTAATCCACACACACTCAGCATGGTTATCTTTTATCAGCATCTCGTTTTTTAAGAGCTTATCCTAGTTTAAGGAAGCTCTTCCCTACCCATCACTCTGTTGCACATAACATTTATCCTGTTATTCTATTTAAGGAAATATTTCAAAGCATTCTTGATCTGTATTGTAACTTTGTGTTCTGTTTTGTTCTTTAGTGTTTTCCTCTTGTTGTCCCAGAGGAGGTATTCTAATGGGCTAAAACATTGTAACCAATCCAAAGGGAAAGGACACTGGAGGTTCAATTCACAAAGGTCAGCGCAAGCTGCGCTGAAGGCAGCTTGTGCTGATCGCTGGTGCCCCAGGGACCTTGTGTCTGATTCAGTATCGGGAAGGGTCCCAGCAGCAAAGTCCCATGGCTTGCAGCAACCATGACCATGCACCAAACAGACGGCACATCTGGCAGGTGAGCTGCAAGCCATGTGGTGACTGTGCTGCAATAACACCATGTACAGTAGTCCCTGGTGGCTAGTGCCCCCCAGCCCAAATCCCCTAATAATATGAAATAAAAAAGCATGTCCCTGGTGAGCTAGCAGACCCCTCAGCTCCGATCCCCATTTATGAAATAAAACCAATGCCCCCTAGTGGTCTAGCAGCCCCCCTCCATCTCCCTGATCATGCTATGAATATTAACACTATTTCCCTGGTGGTCTAGCAGACCCCCCCCCATCCCTGATCTCCACTATAAACATTTTTCAATATTTCCCTGATTGTCTATCACCCCTTCCCTATCCCCAATCTCTTCTATAAATATTTTTTCAATATATCCCTGATGGTCTAATGGACCCCCCAGTAAACAGAGCCCCACCACCCTTTCCCCATCCCATCCTAAATCCATTGACTGGCAAAGACCTCTGCTCACTGCCATGGCCAGCCACTGACTGAGCTCTCAAGGAGTGCATACTGTATACAGTATATGCCCATTGATTGACAGCTCAGTCAGTGAGTGTTAGAGGGGCTGGCCCACTGACGCAGGGGTTGGATTTCCACCTGTGACAGTGATGCCCCAGGTTCAAATCCAGACTTGGGACATTGGAGAGCCAACTGGGGAGGAGGATTGAGCATTCTATGGACTGCTGTCCTCCTGCGGGGGGAGGGGATATGTGACTGGTTGTGATTAACCCCTGGAGGAGGCTGGGGGGGAAGGAACTATAACTGCTGGCACATGTTCTAGTTGGGAGACATGTCAGATGTTCGATGTATCCCCTTAATATCATTGCACAACACACCTTCTGGGGAGAAAAACTGTGAAAAATGAGAAGTTCTGCCTCTGCAGGATGACATCCACCCCATGTAGTGGCCTTGCACTTTCACCTGGGCTCCTGCTCCCGTGCTACCTGCTCGTGTCTGTCAGGGAGGGGGAGCGTGCCTCCCACTCAATGGCCCCACCACTGGGAAGTAAGCCAGGGGTGTTTGGGAGTAGGGTCTGTCCAGGGCGAAGGCTGCAGGGCAGAGTGTGCAGGTGACAAATGGCTGGTGGACATGGAGCCAAGCAAAAAAAAAAAAACAGGGTGGGCTGTGTTATCTATGTTTAAAACTGTCATTTTGTGTTGTTTCAGAAAATATATACTTTTTCCATGGTAGCATAATGTTTGGGTTTCTACAGGCCTAAGATGCAGTGCTGTGTATTTGCTATTACTGCATAGATCTGCATTGTCCCCTTTAAAATGCACTTAGCACCCTATGGGCCCAATTCTCAAAGTCCTTAGACCAATGCAAGGTGCCTGAGTTAAACATTAATGAAACAAATGTCACCTTGCATAAAAAGATGCAGCATTCCCAATTCTGAAATGCAGTCTGCATCAGAATGGGGATCCACTGCACCCCCCTGTTGCAACATAAAGCAGAGTACGCCAGGTTGCAAGGGGGCTTGTGCACATCGGGGCTGTACCATCTCCTAATCTTGTATTCTGTAAGCCCTGCCATGGGTGCAGCAAAGGGCTTGAGTTAGATCAGCCAGGAGGTGGTCTGAGCCCCTTGTGCCAGTGCCACACAACATGGTGAAGTGGGGAGCTCTGAAAGTGAGGCCAGGGGCAAAAGGGGCATGGGGATGCCATGGGAGTGTTGCAGAGATAGTGGGCATGCCAGGGATTGATATGATACATGGTGGTGGTGCCATTAACAGAACTGTAAAGCCAATGGTACAGTACTGTTGGGGAGTGGTCAAGGGACAAACAGTGCCATGGCCCCAGGTGAACACAGCCCTACAGAAGCCCCAGCCTTGGCACAGTTTGTTCCTGGACCCATCCCATGGTAACATCTCATTGGCTTTATAGTTTTATTAATGGCACCCTGCCAGGAGCCACATCACTCCCGAGCATGCCCACCATCTACGCAACTCTCCTATGGTACCCCCGTGCCACTTCAGCCCCTGAGCCCATCCTGGCAAGCATGCTTCAGCTCCCCAACCATCCTGGCCCCTCTAGTGTTGTTCCAGGCATGGGGGGGTGGATCCTACTGGATTTCCTGCAGGTGTACCAACCGTTTGGTGCAGCTGTTGGATTGTGGCAAACCTGGGGAGTCTGGCACTGGGACCTTATTTTTTGTAGTATCAGGCACTGGGTCCCTGGGGCACCTGGAGTTTGCCACAGCCCTGGAGTGATGCAACTTGTGTCACTCTCAGGGCTCTTTGAGAACTGGGCCCATATGTGTCCAGCAATGTTTTCTGCCAGACCTCTGAGGTAAAGGTACACACTGTATATGTGGTACTGGTGTAGCCAGTTCTCTGTAGTATCCACAAATAAAGAGTTCCTGTACTTGCAGCCTATGTTCCATACACGTTAGATATGCTAAAGTATGAAAAGTATGTAAATGTCCATTATTTTTCATAGTTTTATTTAATTCCAAGTGTGAACCACAGGAAGAAGGAAAAGGAAATACAAAAATACAAGCATAAACATTAAAAACAGGTACAAAATAAAGAAGATGGGGAGGAGTAGCTCTCGATGTAAAGGAAGGGATAAAAGCAACCGAACAAAAGAGTAAACAAGGAGGAGAGGAGGTACTGTGGGTCACCTTGGAGACTGGAAAGGGCACTACAATCTGCACAGGGGTTGTGTACAGACCCCCATGTCAGGGGGAGGGAATGGACAAGGATATGATAGAAGGCATTC
This sequence comes from Neoceratodus forsteri, assembly GCA_016271365.2. NCBI lineage: Eukaryota > Metazoa > Chordata > Ceratodontiformes > Ceratodontidae > Neoceratodus > Neoceratodus forsteri. The sequence continues at coordinate 957,819,370 of CM028135.1, read as the reverse complement.
TTAGAATGGCAGAGAAAGGGGAGATACTGTTGATGGGAGACTTGAATATGCCAGATGTTAACTGGAGCACATTTGCTGCAGCCACATCCAAGAGCAGGGCCATTCTTGATGCCCTACAGGTGGCAGGCCTCAGACAGGTAGTTTCGGAACCCACTCATGAGGGAGCAATCTTAGACCTTGTACTCTCAAACGGGGCAGTGAGAGGATCTCAGATCTAGAAGTGGGTTGCCATCTGGGAACAAGTGACCATCAAACAGTGTGGTTCACGTTAAACTCAGCTACAGAGTCAAGCCATACAAAAGTGAGTGCTGGACTTCAGGAGGGCTGACTCTGGCAAGATGAGGAGAGTGCCTCAGAAAAGCACTAGCAAATAGGCTAGAAGGAGGTGTGGAGCAACAATGGGAATCATCAAAACTGCCATCACAGAGGCAACAAGCCTTTGTGTGAAACACATAAACAAATCAAAATGAAAGAAAAAGGCACTATGGTTCTCAAAGAGGTGGCTGTGAAAGTCAGGAAGAAAAATATAGCATTCGGAAGTATAAGGAAACACAGAAGGAGCAGGACAGAGAGCTGTACCAGTTAAGGCAGAAGGAAGCAGGAGGGAATTCAGAATAGCAAAGGCCCAAACTGAGGAAAAGATAGCCAACTCGGTTAAGAAGCGGGATAAAACCTTTTATAGGTACATCAGAGAGCGTAGAAAGACAAAGGGAGGGATAGTGAGGCTGAATAGAATGAACGGTGGGTGGGCAGAGGGGGACAGTGAAAAGCAGGGATACTGAACAAATATTTCTGCTCAGTATTCACAAAAGAGGAGGGGGAAGTGCCTAATCCAATTAACAGAAGCACTCTTGATAGGAGAGTCAATCCCAGTCCTTTCACAGAAGGAAAGGTTCTGCAAGAACTCCTAAAACTGAAGGTGGACAAAGCAATGGGGCCTGATGAATTCACCCAAATTCTAAAAAGAATAAGGGGGGAACTAGTGAAACCACTGGCTACTCTTTTAATAAATCATGGGAGGACGGTGTGGTACCTGAGGACTGAAGGAAGGCAGATCGATTCCCTTCACAAAAGTGGGACCAAGACAGAGGCAGAAACTACAGACCTGTCAGTCTGACCTCTGTGGTAGGAAAGTGATGGAGTCACTCTGAAGGAAAGAATAGTTGAGTACCTAGAGGCCAGTGGGCACAGGACCCAAGGCAGCATGGGTTCACAGCGGGAAGGTCATGTCAGACGATCTAATAGATTTCTTTGACTGGGTGACCAAAGTAGTAGATCAGGGAGGGGCTGTGGACATGGCCTACCTAGACTTTAGCATGCCATTTGACACAGTCCCACACAAAAGATTAATAGTCAAATTAACCAGCCTGGGAGTGGGTCCCAGGGTGGTAACCTGGATAAAACATTGGCTGGACAACAGGACACAGAAGGTAATTGTAAATGGAGTCCACTCTGAAGAAAGAGGGTTACTAGTGGGGTACCTCAGGGTTCAGTATTAGGTCAGTCTTTTTAATATCTTCATAAGTGACATTGCAGAGGACTGGAAGAAAAGTATGCCTCTTTGCAGATGACACAAAGATCTGCAACAGGGTTGATACACAAGGAGGCATGGAAAAGATGAGAAGGGACTTGGCAAAGTTGGAGGAATGGTCAGAAGTATGGCAGCTAGGATTCAATGCAAAGAAGTGCAAAATAATGCACCTGGGGAACAAGAACCCAGGGAAGAATACACAATGGGGAGGTGAGTAACAAAACCAAGGAAAGGACCTGGAGGTAATCATATCAGATGACCTTAAGGTTGCAAGCAATGTGAGAAGGCAGTAGGAAGGGCTGGGGGTATACTGGGATGCATAGGGAGGCATCAGCAGCAGAAAACAGGAAGTTGTTATCCCTCTGTACAGACAGTTGGTGAGACCCCATCTGAGTACTGTGTCCAGTTCTGGAGACCCCATCTCTGCAAGGACATAGACAGGATAGAGGCAGTCAGAGGAGGGCAACTAAAATGGTGCAGAGTCTGCAAGAGAAGCCGTGTGAGGAGAGACTAAAGGAGCTAATATGTATACCCTTGAGAAAAGAAGGGAGGGGGGACATGATAGAAACTTTTAAGTACCTCAGTGGAATCAACAAAGTCCAAGAGGTATCATCTTTCAGAAAAAGAGACGTCAAGAACAAGGGGACACAATTTAAAGATAGAGGGGGGGCAGTTCAGGGGCAATGTGAGGAAGTATTATTTCACAGAGAGGGCAGTGGATGCATGGAACAGCCTTCCTGAGGAGGTTGTGGGGTCTAAAACTGTGGGAGAATTCAAGAATGCATGGGACAGACATAAGGCAATTCTTGTGGGGGGGTAAGAAGAAATAGGCTATTGGTTAACTTGGATCTGTGGCCTATCCTGTAGGTAGGGCAATAGACAGACTAGATGGGCCAAGCGGTCCTTATCTGCCATCAAAGTCTATGTTTCTATGTAAAAAGAGAGTACAGTTTAACATTGTAAAACAAATAAGCAGAATCAGATGAACAATTTATCATAGTAAGACAAGGTAAAATTAGGAAGGGGAATAACAAGAGCAGGAGGGAGTGTCATACTAAATGTAGAGGAGGAGTATGCATAGCAAACATTTGGGTAGTAGGCATTGTTACCCAAGTTTAAAACCAGTATTTCATGCCATTTCAGAAAATATATGGAGGATAATGGATGGACAACAGCGAACAACAACACTGTGTCTGCTTTGAGAGGTTGTCATGACAACCAGTAGACCTTGAGAGCAAAGCTCTAGAGTTCTGCGGTTGCCATGACAACCTCAAGAAGTAAATTCAGCATTGTTGTTCACTGTGGCCCATCCATTGTCTTTTATAGTGTATAGACAAATCTGCACAACAATGGATAGTTTATCAAGAGTTAATAAAGTGATGACTCCTCTTGCAGGGGGACACATATGCTTGCACCCCCTAGCTGCGAGATTTTATTTCTAATTTGATCCAGCCATTACAGCCTAGAGGGCATCTGTAAGGGGATTAGTTCTTTGGGGTCCCCGGCACTGCACAGTTTCAGTATTTTAAGTTCCATGAGTAACCAGAGTCCACATTGGGACTTTTGGTTGTTCAGGGCAAGTGGCAACATTCAACAGGATGGAGCACCAGATGTACCTACTCTGTCTCAAGAACTGACATTTCCTTCTGGCAGCAATGTGGTGTAAGTTGGGGGGGTCCTACTCCCTTTCCAACTGGGCGGCATGACAGAAGTTCAGATTGTCATCCTGGTAGATCCTTGCAAATAAGTAAGCAATGAAAGTTTTACACAGCCATTTCTGAGGGCTTGTTTTTCTCCTCAGAACTGACAGATGAAACTGACAATGGAAAAACAAATGAGCAATTGGCATGGCTTACAAGGACAGTTGAGCACGAGGGCATTCCGTTTTGTTGTACCCTTGTAGTGACACATTCAAGATGGTACAACAGATGTTTGAAGTCACTACTAGGGTGCAACAACACTGGGAAGTCATTGAATTCCATGAACAATAGCCCTCTCCCATAAACTATATACTATTCCTATGGTACCACAAGGTCCTGAATGTCTACAGGCCAAATAATTTATTCACTGTATTTCCATTAGGAACCCAGATGTTTCCCTTTAAAACACATTTACCAGCCTGCATGTTCAGGGTAGTGTTGCTCAGATGGTATCCTAGAAATTAGGATATCAACAGATACCAGACGTTCAGCCAGACAGTTGTTGTGGTCAGATAGTAGCACTATCCAACCGCAGATCCAACCGTCTCAGATCCAGTGCATGGATGCGACAAATGCATTGGATCCTATGTATCCGTCTAACAGATCCACAGTTCCAAGCAATGATTCCATCTCAGATCCACGTATCCAATTAAGGATCCAACAAATCCAACGTTGGATCCCTGGATCTGACCTCAAATCATTCAAGATATTACCTCTGATCCGACATCTGACTTTGGTTGGGTTTCCAGTCAGATCCTAGGTTGGATACTGGCACTACCCGATGGTTAGCAATCAGATCCACAACAGCACTAGCAACACTAGTTCAGGGCTTATTTTTGCTAGATCTCAGTGGTAAAGTTTTACAAATGTAGTATCAATATTATATATGGAATCCAAAAATGGGGTATTCATGTACTTGCATTCTGCTTTACATAGATATTTGGTTTGATACAATGTGAAAATTATGCAAATTTCCATCCTGTTACACAGTTTCAACAAATGTAGAGAAGATGTATACTGTAGGTTGCAAACGTTTGTGTAGTTGGCCGTGTTACACATGTATGAAACTGGTACTTTGTGAAGTTTCGGAAAATATGTGCTTTTCTTATGGTAACATAATGTTCTGGGTTTCTGCAAGCCAGAGAAGCAATACTGTGCATTTTTCAACGGCGATTCAAATGTTACCCCTTTTAAATACACTTAGCAGCCTATGGATTTTCAAAAGTGTTGGATCTGGATGCCAATGCATGCTACGTCTGTATCTGCATCAGTTTTCTTGCATCCAGGCAACCCTGCTGCTATTTGCAGACATTGTGAGTGTTTATGAAAAAAGTTACAATTTGCTGCAAAACACAGATGCAAATGCATCCAAACTGGATGCAGGTGCAATTGCATCCATTTCTGGACCATACCGCATCTGTTTTTGGATGTAAACTTTGAACACTGTTAGGCCATCTAACAGATGGTCTAACATGTTTGGACACATTTCAGCTTTGAAAATAGCAGCAGATGCATCTTGGGTAGATCTCTTTGAAAGATCCCCTCTCCCCTGCGGGTAGGATTTTCTATCAGGTGGCTGCAGCACTTGCGTCTAAATTTTGGATGCATCCTGCATCCACACAGATGTGCCCAGATGCCTGCATCCTATTCACAGACATCTGGACACATTTGCAGCAATTCCTGCAGTTTATGGCAATTTATGCGCAACTGCAGGACTTGCATCCATTTTTCCAATGCAAGTGCAGAATTCTGCCCAGGATGTTGTGTCTGAAAAATGTACATGGGGCTTTGAAAATGCCACAGTATGTGTTTAGTGTTTATGTCCACCAGATTTTGCATAAATGTTGTACCAATTTAACTGGTGCTCTCTGTAGAATCCATAAATGGGGTGTTTGTGTACCTGAAGATTATACTATGTAGACATTTGGTTTACTAAAGAGTACACATTATCTAAATGTCCATTATTTTTCATAGTTAAAAAAAGTTGAGATGGGCTATAGGTTGCAGAATCCTTAGGCAGCAGGCTCTGTTACCTATATTTAAAATCAGTATTTTGAGCTGTTTCAAAAAATACACTTTTCCTATTGCTATATAATGTTATGGGTTTCTACAGGCCAGAAAACTGAAGCTGTGCATTTGCCATTACAGGCCCAATGTCTTCCCATTTAAAATACACTTGCCATCCTATGTGTTCAGGGTTATTTCTTCCAAATTTTTGTAGTAAAGATACATAAATGCAGTGTCAATGTAACTGATTCTCACTCTAGAACCCAGAAATGGGGTATTTTTTTATACCTGAAATCTATGTTGCATAGAAATTTAGCTTATAGCTTGCAAATTTGTGAACAATTATGCAAATGTCAATTATTTTTCATAGTTGCAGCAAATGAAAAGAAGGATTGTGGATAGCAGGCAGTTTTACACATCTATAAAACTGGTCTTTTGTGCAATTTCAAAGAAAAGTATGTACTTTTCCAATGGTAACATTATGTTCTGGGTTTCTACAGGCCAGAGAAGCAATGTTGTATATTTTACATTAGGGATCCAAATGTATCTCCCACAGACTAAACTTAGCACTTTATGTGTTTAGGGCCTTTTCTGCCAGCCTTCAGTAGTAAAGGTGCATACAAGTGTGCTACCTCTGGAATGGGTACATTATTTAACAAAATGCATAATTTTGTAGTCTCTACTTAATTTTATTAGAGGATCGCAACTGCAGAGCATTTGTGACAACAATTTAAAGGGAATGTATGCTTATTGTATTTGCTGTTTACTACTTAAGCATTACAGTATATTTATTTAGATTATCATGTGCCATTACATACTGTGTATTTTCTTAGGATTAGATGAGGTCAACTTAGAAATAGAGCACTTTGTCTATTTATTGGAAAATATCTATACAACTGTACAAGGACTGGGAAGTGGATAACCCAAAGAGACGCAAATCAGCCTTTGACACTCATCATTTATGAAAAAATTGTTTTAGATAAATTTACAAATACATACATATTGCTGGCCTTATGGGGCGGGTCTTTTGTTTCAGTTTTAAAAATATAAGTTTTTATATGGTTATTTACCTTGGCAGCTTTGAAGCCCTCCCAAAATCTCAAACTGTTATCCAAAATAAAAATTGTGAAAGTAACACAAAACAACACATACCTTATTAATCTATGTAAGGAGGGAATAACTGAACTCCTTAACAAAGAATTATAGTTGTACATAGAAACATAGAAGTTGACGGCAGATAAGGACCTCAAGGCCCATCCAGTCTGCCCATTTCTTTTTCTACCTTATAAATGTGCCATCGGCCTTTGCTCTGTCAGTGACCTATCTATTCATAGTCATTTGTATTGCTCCCTTATGCCTATCCCATGCCTGTTTGAAGCCCTGCACTGTATTCATAGCCACCACTTCTTGTGGTAAGCCATTCCATGCATCTACCACCCTTTCTGTGAAAAGAATTTCCTCACATTTCCCCTTAATCGGCCTCCTCTAATCTCATGCTGTGTCCTCTTGTCCTGCTATTTTCTTATATTTAAACATGTTAGACTCTTTCACCTTGTTTATGCCCTTAAGGTGTTTAAATGTCTCGATCATATCACCTCTCTCCTCCTTTGCTCAAGGTATACATATTAAGCTCCATTAATCTGTCCTCATATGTCTTCTGATGCAGTCCCTGCCATTTTAGTTGCCCTACTCTCTGGACTGCCTCCAATTTGGTTAATGTCCTTGTGAAGGTGTGGCCTCCAATACTGCCAGTACTCAGATGAGGCTAACCAATGTCTTGTACAGAGGGATTACTACACTCCCTCTTACGACTTGATACCCTACTAATACACCCTAACACCCCTAGCCTTACCTACTGCTTTAGAGGTCTGCTTGGATGATTTTAGGTCATCAGTGATGATGATGCCCAAGTCTCTTTCTTCCTTTGTGACTGCTAGCAACTCCTCCCAGCCTATAAGTGGCTTCAGGGTTTCTCTTCCCTATGTGCATGATTTTGCACTTCTTTGCATTAAATCCCAGTTGCCACTCTTCTGACCATTCTGCTAGTTTATCCAGATCTCTTCTCATTCTGCCCACCCCATCTGGATCATCTACTCTGTTGCAGATCTTGGTGTCATCTGCAAACAGACAAGCCTTACCCTCTAGTCCATTCTGAGGGTCACTAATGAAGATGTTGAATAGGACTGGCCCCAGGACTGATCCTAAGGTACCCACTTGTGACTTGCATCTCTTCTGACTATACCATTTACCACCACTCTCTGTTTTCTGCCAGTCAACCAGTTTGCACCCAGTTGACCAACTTCTGAGCCACCCGAGCCTACCTAAGCTTTTATCAATCTTCTATGTGGAACAGTGTCAAAAGCTTTGCTGAAGTCAAGGTAGGCGACATCAACTGCTCCCCTTGGTCCACCACTCTGGTTACCCAGTCAAAGAAATCTATGAGATTAGTTTGACAGGACCTTCCTTTGTAAACCCATGCTGTCTTGGATCCTGTGCCCCTATGGATTCCAGGTGTTGCACTATCCTTTCCTTAAGGAGTGCCTCCATAATCTTGCCCACTACTGAGGTAAGACTGACCGGTCTGTAGTTCCCCGCCTCCTCCCTGCTACCACTCTTGTGGGTGGGATCACATGAGCCCTTCTCCAGTCTTCTGGGACCTCTCCTGTGCTCAGAGACTCACTAAACAATTCTGCTAATGGCTCTGCTAGTTCCTCCTTTAGCTCCTTAAGTACCCTGGGATGTATGCCATCAGGTCCCATGCCTTATCCACCCTGAGCTTAGAGCTCTTGTAGGACCCTTTCTTTGTGAAGGGAGTAGTGCTCACCTCCCTCCCCTGTGTCCATGATGCTGAGCTGTGGGCCTGCCCTACCTTCTCTTCAGTAAATACTGAGCAAAAGTATCTATTTAGGATAGATGCCTTTACAGGGTCCTCCTCCTCACATGCTCCCTTTTCTCCATTAAGCTTAGCATACCCCTCTGGACTTTCTCCTTTCACTAATGTATCTATAGAAAGTCTTGTCACCTTCTTTTACTGTTCATGCTAGTGTTTCCTCAGTTTGGGACTTTGCCTGCCTTACTGCCTTACCTGCTTCCCTTAGGGCAGTTTGGTATGCCTCCTATCTTCATCTCGCTGTGTTCCTTATATTTTCTGAAAGCCAGCCTTTTGGCTCTGACCTTTTCTGCTACTGTATTGAGAACCAAAGTGGTTTCCTTCTTCTTTGCACTTCCTTTTCTGTCTAACACAATGGGATGTTGCTTCAAGTATTGTATCCTAATGCTTGCCCACTTTGCCTGTACCTCCTCCCTGTGTTTCTTTTGCCAGGGCTAGCTTAACTCTGTTGGCCATCTTATCAAAGTCAGCTCCTCTGAAGTCCCATATTTTTGCTTTGGAATGGGATGATTTAGATGTAGTAGCCAAATTGAACCATACCATGTGATGGTCACTGGCCCCCAGGTGACCTTCTACCTGGAGATCTGTGATCCCTTCTTTGTTAGTCAGTACTAGATCTAGGATAGCCCTGTCTCTTGTGGGTTGCTGTACCAGTACTGTGATTGTTTTTCATGTCTATACAACATAACCTTTATACATAATCTAATTTTCACCTGCAGAAAACTATATCAAAATCAAAAACACACATTGAAACCATTTCACATTTTATTTTTTAGAAATTAAAATATACTACCACTACTATAACATGTTTTTGCCTTTACAAATTATGTGCTTGTTATATACAGTATATAGTAAAGGCATGAGGAATTTCACCAACGTGTACTGTAGCTTTTTATATTTCTCAGTTGAAATATAGGTTTCTGTGGTCTTTTCTGCAACATTGTTGTGTAGAAATAGCATTTTTTACATTTCGGGCAGTGTTTCATGGCCACATGAGTAAATGCTGACAAAACGTTATTACCTCTAAAAAGCTCAAAGTCTGCCAATATAAATATTCATGGTTTCCCTACTTTTCCATGAAGGTAAGGTGTAGATCGTGTAATTTTAAATACCTGTAATACAGTGAAAACATAACAAAAATATATTGGCCAAGGAGTGTAACATACTTCCGGCAGTAAAAGGGTTAAGGGTCTCAGAGAATTTATCCATGGCCTAATGGATCTTGTTTAACTGGGTGGGCAGTTTAGTCTATTGGTTTTTAATGAGCCTTCTTATAAATTATTTGAAAGTGTTACCTCCTGGAAGGAGCCTAGGACCTCTTCTTGAATAGTTAATATTTGAAATACTTTAAATTAATTGAAGTTTTTTTGAATGAGCAGAGGACTGTTAGGAAGATTTTCCTTCTCAGCTGCTAGGGTTGCCTTGACATGGCACTGAACTTAGACATTTGCTTTAGTCTGTATTCATGGGACCAAAGACTCCTAAAATTAGTTTTAGATTGCCTAAAATACAATGAAATATTCTGCTGTAATCTCAGATGTATGAAATGTACTCAATGGTGTTGTTAAGGCCAATTTCTGTTCTTTCATATCTCCTCTTTTCTCCATGTCCTCACTTTCAGTGGGAAGAGTGCCTTCTACAGTATATTATGTTCTCCAGCTTGGCTCAGGAGTGTCATGATCAAGCAGCTCTGCACATTTTAGGGTTTCAGAAAAAGCTTCCAAATTCAAAAAAAAAGTATTCAAGATGATGAAAGAATAAATGACAAAGTTACTTTCTGCACCAGATAGTGCTGGCAGAAATAATGCTGTCACAAATGGAGGCTTATAACATTTTTCACACTTTATTGGTCCACTGTACTCATCTGGTTAGTCTGTCCTTTCTGATGGATGGGTGTAAGAGAAAAAAATCCCTGCTTCATCTATTCTGTACAGCTGAGAGAATTCAGAACAATAGCAATCTGCCATTCCACAAACATACAGTATGAAGACCTTCCTAACTCTCACCTTGGAAGGAAGGAGCTCAGCTAGGTGAAATTCCAACATTTATATTACATGCTAGAGTGACCAGTAACCATGAAAATAGCAAAACACATTTTATAATTTTCCAGTTGAGTATTAAAGGACAAATGGTGGTAGTATAGTCATCCAGGACACTATACAACATATTAGTGAGATCAAATTCCAGTTGTGAGATTCACATTTTCACAGGAAATTTGATTACAAACCTGTGGAAATTAAAACAAAAAAAATGGATGATTGTGTGGAAAATGCACTAACCGACAATATTACTTCTTTGAAGGAATACCAGTATCTCCACACTGAACACTTTATAAAAGCTATGATCTGCATCCTTCTGAAAGTCCATAAGGATTACCAGAACCCACTGGTTAGGCCAGTAATATCAGGCATTGGCTGTATTACAGAGCCTTTATCCAGATATGTAGATGCCCACATTCAATATACAGTGCACAAACTCAGATTGTACATTAAAGATACCACACAGGTGTTGAGAATATTGGAGGAAATATTTTGACCCTGGTTGTCTCCTGGTAACGGATGTCAAATCTTTGTATAACAACATGTCACACGAGGGTGGCTTGCAAGCTCTCTGTCACTATTTAAATCTGGACCCTACCCTCCCAGATGAAAAGAAGGAATTTTTGTTGGAACTACCACGTATGGTACTTTAATTCAGTAGCCTCGTATTTCTGAACCCACTTTCTCCAGATTAAAGGGATAGCTAGAGGTACAACTTTCACATCAAATTATACCAGTCTCTGCCTGAGAAAATGGGAGAGTCAAGTGGTGTATGACCCAGACAACAACCTTTTTTTCCAGCATTTAGATCTGTGGAAGAGCTTTATTGATGATGATTTGATTTTGTGTTGGGGGTCACATGGGGAACTGGATGAGTTCATCTAATATTTGGAAAACAGCAACCCAAATCTCAGGTTCAAGGCCAAGGTATCTGTAAAACGAGTATGCCTTTTTGGACCTATTGACAGAAAAGACAGTGGGCAGTGCAATTGTGACTGACTTGTACCAGAAACCCAATAGGCAGGAACAACCTCCTTTTAGCTTCCAGCAGTCACCCCCACCACACAATCAATAACATCGCAAAGGGGCATTTCATAAGAATCAGGAAAAACATCAGTGATGATGTCACATATGAGAAAATGGCCACTGAACTTGCCACATGAGAAGCCATACAATGAGAGACTGCGGATTCTCAGTATGTACACTCTGAAGGAGAGAAGTGATAGAGAGGACATGACTGAGACCTATTAGTACCTCACGGGTGTGACGAGGGTAAAGGTGGGGAGCCTGTTTCAAATAAAAAAGTGCAACAGAAGAAGAGAGCATGCAACAAAGCTAGAAGGAGGAAAACTTAAGAGGGGTGCAAGGAAATACTACTTCACTGAAAGAGTGGTGAATGCCTGAAACAGCCTGCCACAAGAGGCAATAGAGGTAAAACAGAGGGCGTTTCAAACATGCATGGGATAGACATAGGAGAATACTAAATAAAAGGGGGGAGGGTCACATAAGACCAGTAAGGATCTGCTGGAGGAGATTTGTTAGGGAAAAAACTGGGCAGATTGAGTGGGCAAAGCATTCCTTTTTTGTTGACAAATTCTCTGTTTCTACAAGATAAACAAAGAGGATACAGAAATAATACTTTATAGGTAGCTCCACAGAGAAGTGACAGAAAAGAGGAGAGAACTTTGGATCCAGAAACAAGGACCTAAAAGAATGATACAGGTGAGAACAACTCAATTTTGTCACTGCCTTTAGTGCTTAACTACCAGTTGGTGGGTATTATCCCAAAACAATCAGAGGATCTTGAGGGGATAAACTGTTATGGCAACACTAGTGGGAAAAACAGGATGTCTTACTGAAAGGCATATGTTCTAAAAGATTCATTGATTCGAAGTTTATAACCAGGCCCTAGTTGTAAACATTGTTACCCCATCCACCCAAAGGGAGACACAGATGTGGCAGGTGTCACATGTACCCAAACATTATTAAAAAAACTACGTACTGAATCCTAAAACAGGGTGAGAAGTGTATTTGAACTCATTTATCAGTTATGACACGAACATACGAACATACGAAATTTGCCAGCAGATAAAGGCCTAGAGGTCTATCAAGTCTGCTCGAATGTGCAGCTAGCACCCCTTATTCTGAAGCTGCCCCTCCCTTCCACCCTTCCCCTTCATTAACCTTCCCCCTTGTCCTGTCCCATCTTCATTTGAAGCAGTCCACTGTTCTACTGCATACCACTTCTGCAGGTAACGCATTCCACCCAGCCACCACTCTCTCTGTAAAAAGTGTCTCCTCATCTCCTCTGAACCTTCCTCGCCCAGTCTCATATCATGGCCCCTGGTGGCCCTCCTCCCTTACTTTGAACAGCCCTCTGTACCCGCTCTTGTTTATTCCTTTCATGTATTTAAAGGTTTCAATCATGTCACCCCTGTCTCTCCTCTCCTCCAGTGAGTACATGTTCAACTCCTTCAACCTCCTCTCGTATGATAAGTCCCCCAGCCCCTTGATCATCTTTGTCACTCTGCGCTGCACCCCCTCCAGTAACTTAATGTCCCTCTTCAGATATGGATGCCAGTACTGCACGCAGTACTCCAGGTGTGGTCTAACTAATGACCTATACAGTGGCAGAATCACCTCCTCCCTCCTCGAGGATATACCTTGCAACACAACCCAGCATTTTGTTGGCCTTTGCAGCTGCCTTCCTACATTGTGCTGAGTTGTTCATTGACCCTGTAATGAGCACACCCAGATCCTTCTCCTCCTCTGTCTGGGCTAGCTGCACTCCCCCTAGCTGGTAACTCCTCCTTGGGTTCTTCATCCCAAAATGCAGCACCTTGCACTTTTTGGCATTAAAGCCCAGTTGCCAGGTGTCTGACCCCGAGGAGTGGTTTACCTGCTTGCCTGTCATTGTGGGGCATTTTATACAGGGCACACTAAGAGAAAATTAAAGAAAAGGTTGGCAGAACATTATGGGACAACTTGTATTGACAACAAAGAATATGTGATGGGATGGCTAGACATGTAAATGACTCAGAACAAAAATTTTCATCCTCTCAAAGTAATGGGAATTGAGAGTCTGGTGAAATCCTGGGGAGGGGTGGGGAATTTTGAAGCCCTCCTCAATAGGGAAAGTACTGGATATACACTACAGGTGCCCTTGACTTTCCAGGTTTAAATGATAAACTATGCATCCGATATTTTCTGTAGAGGATGTTTCATTTTACTAGTTAGGGCTCTCAGACTGATGATTATTTGCTGAGGCGATATAAATCATTTTCCAAATGGAATTTAAATGTACAAGCCTCTCCTTCTAAATGTTGCTTTTTTTGTGGCCATGCAGTATGCACTGATTTTCTGGGGCACACTTAGTACAATTAGGTTCCGGGCATCTTCCCCATGAACTTAACCTTTTGCACTATGAGTGACCTCCCACCAGTAACATTACAGTGAGCATAATATTGTTCATGGCTGCTCTGTTTAGAAATCATGGTTCACTGAATCAACACAGTTGTCCAGGTATCCATCAGGAACCTTACACGACGATTCGTAACCTTGTTCATTAAATGTGCACACAAAGGGAAAAAACTGAAGTAAATATGCAATTTTTAAACCAGTTACTATAGCAGTGGTGGCATTTATATTTTGTATTTTTCTAATGTGTGTTTTGTCTCTGAAAGAACACAGGTGGTACTTTAATCTTCTGCCTTGGATTGACGGTATTGAAGTCCATGGTCTTACAGATCTCTGTTTAGTATGCTACTATCATCCTTTGGCGCCATCGACTGCTGTGTACAGATACAACACCCTGTTTAAAAAATTCTGTTGATGGACTGGCAGTTTTGCATGGTGTCACCTCTGACAAAGTTCCATAACAAAACATTAGGTCATCCCTGGGGTCCTTGATAGCCATGCTGCACAGCGTTAATTTGGTTGGAACATCTGTACCTTTACCATTTTTGGAAAAAAACAGGTTTTGCACATAGTACTGGTGAGCACACTTGTTTACGTTCTTCTCAGTGAGTGCTATCTGCTTTTATTTTTGCTCTGAGTAGTAAATGGGGTGGGTACTAGGGACAGAGTGTCGCAGCACAGCTCTTTTTTTTTTCAAGGACAAATGAGTCCGTCAGTCACTGGCGCAGCTACAGTATGGCTGATGGCCATCCTACATTTATTTATTTGTACTTTTTGACCAGGAAAGACCCACTGAACTGTAACAGATTGTTTACAGGTGCAACCTGCTGGGTGGATTACATGGATCTGTTTAACTGAAGGGAGGGGTGTTGACCAGAACAAAGGGATTAGTGCAATGAGATCTTTAATTTCCAACTGGACAGCCATCAGAGGTGAGTAGAAGTGACCGCAGGTTAATATCACATCTGATGGTCGGCAACTCAACAGTTTAGCACTCACCTAGTACTGCACTACGGTGCCAGCGTTGGGTATCAGCCCATGTTCCTGGTGTTTGACTACCACCCATGAGTACATGACCTTCCAATCTTCTTGCCCCAGAGGCGAGTCTGAGGAGCCATTGACAAACTAATCTACAATGCTAAAGCAATATGAGGAAATGACTAATGCAATTACCTGAGATGATGCTTGCAGAAAAAAAACAACAAAAGAGGGCTCAACTCTTGAACATCAAATTACTGGAAATTTAATTTCTTCCACCACAGAATCAACATTTTGTGACTAAATTCAATTCATCAGGATCAGTTGTCACTAAAGGGTTCACTTCCAATGCTAGCTAGAAACACGGTTTCTGTCTTGTGTTTGGTTCCACATCAGCTAATCAGCTCTCCTGGGTGATACCTTCAGTCCAGTGGCATCTCTACCACTAGTAGTGTTCCGATGCTGATTTATGATAACACGAAATCCCAGGACGAACCAATTTCCCACTGTCAGAAGCAGTTCTGACAAAAGTGGAGTCTTCCTTTGTTTTCTTCTGGATTTTTCCTCTCATCGAAGGTATAATCTAAATGACATTTCGTTTGAGTGGTTAAAGGTGATAACAGTGATTGTGGAAAGGCGATCGCCATTAAGGCGAATGTACATTGCCTGACATCAATTTTGCCGATGTACACTACCGGTGCACAGCAAAATGGCTCCGGAGACTTAGACTTTTTTATTTACATGGAGGCTGTGTCACCCACACCCCCATCCTAAAGGATTTTCAACTCCAGGGGGTGCATGTCAGGGGGGGTGAAAACCAAAAAAAATAAAATAACGGACTGGCGCAACAAAAATAACTCACCCAGAACCGAACCCGGCACCCTCCCAACCCTAACCTGCCACCAACCCATATAGCCAGCTCGGCAGTCCACCTCCATGCTACACCCCACAAACCCTCCCTCCCCCCCTTCCATTCGTCGCACGACATGGTCCCTCCCCCATCCGCACATGTACATATAGTGACATCCTGTTGCTATATTTGCCGACCCCCCTATCTGGTCACCCTCACTGCCCGGTAGCCCTGTGCACAGGCGCCGTGACTGAGTCACCCTTTTTGAAAGCACTCAGTTGCGGTCACCATTATCACAGGTTACTCTTTGAGCCCTTTCAAGCCAGTGGGCATCCTGGAAATCCATTGGTGAGCTTGGATGATGCTAACACAAGCCTGATAATTTCACTAGTCAATATCTTGATCATGAGGCTCACAGCCTTCTGAGTTTAAAGTGAATTTCCAATTTTTTGCAGCACACTGAAAGTTGGCATCAAATCTCATAATATTCTAAACAAATTTGAATATCAAGACAGTCCATTGTTTATTACTAAAGGCATTTGCTGGAAATCAGAATCTTTTCCTGTTAGACTGCATTCCTTTGTACTACTTGTCCTGCCCTGAAGTCATAATCGTATGATGTGACATCACAACCTGTTGACATAGAAAACATTCTGATGTCATAAGCAGAAAAATTATGACTTGACAGCAAGAAAAGCAGCTGAAATAGATTAAGTCCAAAGGACTGAGGGTCTGTTTTAATGCAACATGCCTTTAGGAAACAAGAATGGAATGCCAAAAATGTCAAACTGTTGATGATTTCTTGGGTAACTGAGTTCTGCTGTTGCTGACAGTGAATGTTTTTGGCTAGAAAACAGAAGATAGCTTTAAGCACACAATCACTGCATTTTTAACACCTTGTCTGCTGGTACCAGACATCATATGGTAGAGATTGCCATGTCACAAAGGCCCAGCAAACATTGAAATGTAGACAATATTGGCAGAAAAAGGCCATTGTTCCATCCAGTCTGCCCAGTTCTACTGTGCCTTACACCATGATCCATTGTCTACATGGTGTTTTCGCTCTTGCCTCCACCCTCCTTGGCTTACTGTTGCCCCCCCCCTCAAGTTACTATTAAGCCCTTTACTCTCCCAGCCATGCTTGAACCCACTGATGGTTTTTGTGCCCACCACCTGTGTCCCTGTTGAGGCTCAACCGAGGGAAGCGCCATGATTCCTGGTGTGGTGTTGGTGATTGCCTTTATCGCATAGCAGTGTTAAGGTAGCTTTGATTTCTGCATGTGTGAATTTTTGGAATCAATCTCTTGGAGCAACCTTCATGAACTGGGATCACTGGTATTTATTCACTAACTGTGTATATTATCATCATTTTGAGTGCAGGCATTTACAGTTTATTTGTTTATATGCCACTTTACAGGGGCACGCTAAACCTCTCAGCCTGCACCTGGGTCTTGCACTGGTGAGTGCAAACCTTGTTGGTTTTGACCTCTGCTTGTAGGCTGGTCCACAACTGGACCATTCTCTCCATAAAGTAAAACTTTCCGGCATCCCTCTTGAATCTCCCCCTGACAGCTTACTTTCATGTCCTCTTGTTTTTGACCTGGCATTCCAGTGAAATAGTTCTTCAGAGTTTACCTTGTTTATTCCTTTCAGGAACCTGAAGTCTCAATCATGTCACACATCCCTCTTCTGGCCTAGAGCAAGTACATGTTCAGCACCCTGAGCAAGGCCTCATATGATGTGTCCTTTTGGCCCAGAATCATTTTTGTTTCTGTACTCTGCACTGTCTCCAGCCTGTCTCTGTCTTTCCTCTGGTGAGGACTCCAGAACTAGGCACAGTATTCCAGATGGGGTCTCACCAGTGATCTATAGAGAGGTAGTATCACCTGCTTCTTTCTGATATCCAATCCACTGCTAGTACACTCCAACAGTCTGGTTGTTTTACTGTAGGTATTGCTACAGTACGTTGGCTAGTTTATTTTACTATAGGTAGTCCCTTATGATGACCCCCAGGTCCCTTTCCTCTGAAGTAGTGGCCAGCTTCACCCCTCCCATCCGATATTCCTTTGTGAGGTTCTAGTTCCCCATGTGCATCATCTTGCACCTTTTGGTGTTGAATTTCAACTGCCAGACCTTGGACCACCTCTCTACCTTTGTAGGTTGTTCTGTAACTCCCTTACTCCCCTTTGCTATCTACCCTGCCACAGAGCTTAGTGTCATCGCAAAAAGATACATCTTACTCCGTTTTCCTTCTCCTATGTCACTGATGAATATACTGTAAAGGACTGCTCCCAAGACTGAGACTGACCTCTGTGGTACCCCACTCATGACCTCCCTCTCCCTTGATTTTACCCCGTTTACCACCACCCTCTGCTGTCTCCCTCATAATCAACTTACCACTTACCTAACTAGGTGTCAGCATGGCTCAGTTGGTATCAATCTGCCTCTGGGTGAGAAGGTTGTGGGTTCTAGTTCCACTATGGGATTGGACTCATGCCATAAATGCTGGCAACCAAGTGCAGTACTAGTGGGGTATTGTACTCTTGGGGTGTGCCATTCTTTGGATGAGATGTTGAACTGGGGTTCCTTCTACCCATCTCTGATGTTGTCCAGGTGGGAATAAAAGCAACCCAAGGTACTTTTTGAAAGAGTAGAGGATTTTTCCTAGCATCCTAGCCAACATTTTGTTCTTATAAAACTAGTTTATGTAGTTATGCAAGGCTGTTTATGGGTGTTGATGTGCAAAGTGGCTGCCACTACATGTTCGCAGTAACTTCACTATCAGTCTCTTATCGCTTGCAAAGCACTTTGGGATATAATGTGCTGATTCTTCTTTTTGTTGCTGATCCTAGATCCTCTACTTTCTACAGCAGCCTTCTGTGTGGAAATGAGTCAAATGCTTTGCTGAAACTGATGTGGCATAAATATATTGTTTGTCCCTCATTTTTATTTATTTATTTGTTTATTTATTTTTATTTAAATTTTGTTTACTGGGTGAGAACACTGGAACAAGCCAATTTTCATGTTCAACCCGACATATAAGACAACACAATAACCATACAATTACAATAACGTAACAATATTGTGTGAAACAATTAAACAACACAATTACAAATCCCTTACTCATCCACTACCCTTGCAGCCCTCCAGGGTAACATTATTAAAATGGTCACACTAGGACCAATAACCTCTCCCTAACCTGCTGTGCACTGTTAATGAGTCATATAGCCATCTGACAGCAGCAGCAATAATGCAGAGGCAAGTAACCAAGAGCTACACCCAGCTATTAGCAGCTATTCATAATGGGCCCTATTCACTAACGCGGGAGGGGGTACACGAGAATGGCACGTATCCCCCCCGTGCAGCTCTGCACCCATGGAAGATCCATGTGAGACTGTATTCACAAAGACTGGTCCAACCTCAGCTTCCTTATGTGGCCCCACCCCCTGCATGCAGGTTCGCAGGGTGGGCAGGCACTGAGCTGCAGACCCAGGTAGGTAGTCAATCAGCTGCTCATCCTGGGACCCTCTCCAGATCCCTTATGCCCTTTGGGCACCATATTGTCTACAGGCACAAATGTGCCAACAGCACCGAGGAGTGGGGGACTCCTGGATGACAGTCTGCCACCCTCCCAATGTGCCCCAATGACATGGGTGGCCACAGTGAGGGGTCCGTTGACCCCCGCCATCCCTGTCGTAACCAGTGGTGGCATCCGGGGGCATGTACCACTTATGGCTGCCTTCCAGAAGGCATAGCCATTGCCCCCCGCACAAGGCACCTGTGCCTTCTTGAATGGTGTGGAGTACAAACATGTACTCACACCAATCCCTGACCCACCCCCAGATGGAGCTGAGTGTTCAGCCAGTGTGTCGGCCATGTACGAGGGACAAAATGGGGACATGAATAGTGCATGGGAGCACAGTGTGCATAACCAGGTGTGGGTGGGCTATGCACCAGGGTTCTGCAGCGCGTATCCCATCCGCACCTTTAGTGAATAGGGCCCATTATGAATGTGAAGTTAGACAAGTCATATCAAAAGGAGATGGCACTGGAGTTGAGCAAAGAGAGTAGTGGGATGAAGTGAGAGCTGTTTTTGAAACTGTGTCAGGGCATGCAGTAAAACCCTTTATTTTAGAAGCTCTGTAGGCAACAGCTATACAATAAATGACAGAATTGCAATAAGTTGTTGCAATTGGCATGGTCAGAAATTTCCTGATATTTCTGTCATATCTCTGGAGAAATTTACAGTCTGCCTCCAGTACCACTGTTGGGCCACCAGAGAGAATCTTGAGAAATATGGCAACTTTGCCACAAAAAATGGGATTACTAGAGAATCAGTTTAAGTTCAAACATCAAAGGCTTATTGGGGTCCCTATAGAGGCTCATATGATTTATTTTCTAAGCTGAGACAATTTTTTAAAGATATATTTGTTAATGCCTATGACTTCCTTTTATAGAAGTTGATAGTCATCATCAAAGCTTACAGACTTCCAGATAAAAAAGCCAAATGATTAATTTAAACTGCACTTTAATTCTGTTTATTATAATATCACTTATTTAATACAATTCCTAGACAACATATATCCTTTTTGCATCTATTTAGAAAATTCCTGCCATAAGAGTAATGTTAATACCTGTATCTTCAAACATGTTTTTATTATAAACCATGTTTATGCACACAAGTTTTCTTTTATTTTTGACTGCTGAATGATTTAAAGCAGCAGTACACATTCCGGTGAAAAGTGTGCAGCTCTAACTTTTTATACACTTTTAGACAGCAAGTTTTCTCCTGTTTTATAAGATACCTGTTTCTCCCACTGCAAGTCAGCTTTAGCATTCTTAATTTAACATTTAAAATAATAAAAAGAGGAGCTTCTTCAGTCTTCTCAGCTGTTTTTGAATACTCAAGGGCTGGATTTTCAGTAACGCATCAGGAATTTGCACCATGACTGTGGCACATCCTCGATGCTTGTGCATGTAAGCTAGATCACCTAAAAATTGAACGTGCTGTATGTGCACAAACAGTGCAACCTGCAGCAATTCCAGCGACGTTTACATCATTAAAGTGATATGTGCCACACAGCATCAGACCTGTCACAAATACAGCAAATTATTTGACAATAGGTAGGGGGCATTCACAACATGAAACATACTGCAAAGGTGGTTGAAATGCAGCTGCTGGACCTTTGGAACTTGCTCTGAAAACGTAGGCCTCATTTTTTAACATCACTTGTCTTTTTACTAAGAGGAACTACCATTCAACACACTGCTACCAGACCTAATGGGACAACAAAAATGGAAAGGGACCTGGGGGTAGTATTATCAGATGACCTAAAGGTGGGCAAGCAATGTGAGAAGGCAGTGTGGAGGGCTGGGGGGATACTAGGATGTATAGGGCAAGGCATCACCAGTAGGAAACAGCACATTGTTATCCCTCTGTACAGACAGTTGGTGAGACCCCATCTGGAGTACTGTATGTAGTTCTGGAGACACCACCTCTGCAAAGACATAGACAGGATGGAGGCAGTCCAGAGGAGGGCAACTAAAATGGTGCAGGGTCTGCACCAGAAGACATACGAAGAGAGATTAAAGGAGCTTAATATGTATACTCTCGAGGAAAGGAGGGTGAGAAAGAGGATATGATAGAAACTTTCATGTACCTCAAGGGAATCAACAAAATCCAAGAGGGTAGCATCTTTCCGAAAAAGAGATGTACAAGAACAAGGGATCACAATTTGAAGATAGAGGGGGGAAGGCTCAGAGGAAGTATTTTTTTCATGGAGAGGGTTGTGGATACATGGAACGGCCTTCCTGAGAAGGTAGTGGAGTCAAAAACAGTAGAGGAATTCACAAATGCATGGGACAAACATAAGGCAATTCTAGTAGGGGGGTAGGAGGAAGTAGGCTGTTGGTTAAATAGGATCTGCAGCTTATCCATTAGGTAGGAAAATGGGCAGATGAAGAGGGCCAAGTGGTCCTTATCTGCCATCAATTCTATGTTTCTAGTGAGCATTTAAAAACAGCTGAGGAGGCCAGCCCAGTGGCACTGAGGGTTGAGGCGCTGGACACCACACCTCACTCCACGCTGGCGACCGGGTTCGGAAACGGACTCAGGCCACTTGGGTTTGGCCCTGGGGAGAAGGACTGAGCACCCAATGGCCTGCTCCCTTTCTCCAGGGAGGGATGGGGAGTTAGCCTTGCTGCTTTACTGCCACAACCTGGGGATCTCGGGGGTTGCCGGCGCGGTCGGAACAACAAAGGGTTTGACGCTGGCAGAGGACAGGATCGGATGCATGTCTCAACATGTGTCAGGCTCCCTGGTCCTCATTGCACGCTGATGTCAAGGGAATCAGACAGATGAAAAATCCTCCAGTCACTCCTGGCTACGATCCCCTGCTCCACTTACATGATGCAGAGGGGCAGACTCCGCTGTGTACGCATGCTTCCCTGATGTCCAAGGAAGGTAAGGGGACCTTCCTTGCCCCGTCTGGGGGGTTAACCAGGGGTTTGAAGTAACTTGAGGCAGGCGTACACTTTAGGGGCAAACTCCTCGGCGGATTGGAGTGTGGCAGACTTGGGGATCTGAGAGAAAGGAGAGTCTGGGGGCCGTAGGAGGATAGACAGAGAGTTAAAAAAAAAAACAGCTGAGGAAGAATGATGAAAAGCTGAGGAAAGCACCATTGCTGAAATGCACCTTTTATTATTTGAAGCAAAAACATGTACTAAAGTGAACCCAAAATGGGGGCAAGGCATCTTACTAGACTGGAAAATAGTATAATCTAAAAATAAAAAGTATAGGCCAAGATTTTCATTGTAACATGCACTGAAGATTGAGATTTGTAACTTTTGCTGATGCAGACATCCCCAGCAACAGCATGTAAACTAGGTGTTGTGCCTCATGTGGACAATCCTGGAGAAGAAATATTAAACAGACAACTAAAAAATAAAATATAGTTTAATGTATCCCAATAAAATATTGCTTCTGCTCAACACATGCATTGTATGACTTCTATTAAGTTGTTCCGCTTCACTTTAATCTTGTTTATATTTGATGGCAGTTCAACACACTGTATGCTGAGTGGTGTTATTGCATTTGATATGTAATATTAAATAGTGTGATGGTATTATAATGGTTTTCAAGTACAATAACACAGCTTCCCAATGGGCTGTTCTGAAATAGCTAGGTAACTAGCATTTTAAAAGTAGTTATGATATATTTTTTCTTCAACACTGACCATGAGTATCTGATAAAACAAGTGGGGGGGGGAGGACAGGTGTGACCCAAAATGTAATGCTGCCTAAAGATACTTTTTGCAATGAATTTCCACCCTTTTCAAAAAGGATATTTAACGGCAGATGTACACTAATAAAACACAGACTATGCCAGCAAAACTGTCTGTGACCAGCAGTTCCAGGTGTCACTGGGCACCTCTTCCTCTCCTAAATCCATGCCAAGCAGACTCTGGTATCCAGTGACACCCCACTCCCTCCACTCATTACATGCTAAGCAGGCCCTGCTGTTCAGTTATACCCCACTCCCTCACCCCAGCCCATGCCAAGCAGTCCCTGGTGTCCAGTGGTACCTACTCCCTCACTCAACCTCATATCAAGCACTACTTGGTATCTAGTGGCAACCCCACTCTCACCTCATGCATGTACATTTTGGTGTCCAGTGACCCACTTCTTTCTCACCCACCCAGCTGCAAGTACTCCCTGGCATTCAGTGTCAGCTCCCTTACACAAATCTATAACAAGCAGTCCCTGGCATAGCACCCACTCCTTTATCTTGCCCCATGCCAAGCACTCTTTGGTGTCTAATGGCTTGCTTTCTGCACCCCCACTGATGAAATGCACTCTCTGATATCCAGCATTATCTGTATTCCTCACTTCATGCCATGTCAAGCAGTTTCAGAATATCAGTAATTGACTAACTCCTTCATCCTGCCCTTTCTATTTATTTCGTTTTTGTTAACCGGGAAAGGAGGACTAGACAATTCTGCATATTTTCAGCCTAGTCCTGGGGAAGGGGGATACCGATGGATGCCACTGACACTGAACCAGATTAAGCTGTTGGTGGTATTTTTAGTTAATGGGGGAAATTTGGTCAGGACACCAGGGAAATTCCACTGCTCTTTTCGAGAAGTGCCGCGGGATCTTTAACATCAACCTGAACTACCACCAGAACAGGCAGATGGGACCTTGGCATAATGTCACATCTGAACGATGGCACTTCTGGAGTGCAGCACACCTCCTCATGCTGCACCACAGTGTCAGTACTTGGATTTAACCCGAGTACCTGGTGTGGGGATAGAAACCACAGCCTTCTGATCTTCCATCCTCAGAGGCGAGTGTGCAACCTGCCAAGCCACTGACACTGTTTTTAAGCACTTACTAGTGTCCAATGGCATCCCCATCATCACAAATCTTTTTTTATGCACTCCCTGGCATGGTCTGGCATCCAGTGGTACCCCTCCCTCAACCCCCCTTCCATATCAGCCTCTCTTTTTTTGCATTCTCTGCTATCTCTTTCCTTCCTAACTCTGTCACATGCCATACAGTTTCTGGCAACCAGTGGCAGACCCTAATCCTCACCATGCCCCATTTCAAGCATGCTTTGGTGTCCAGTGGCACATACCTCCCTTATACTTCCCCATGACATGAACTCCATTGCATCCAGAGGCACCCATCACCCATCCCTGCACTGGTACCCCTTCCTTAACAAGTCCAATGCCTTTCATTCCCTGGTATCCTGTGGTACCCTGTTCCTCTCCCAATACTGTGAAAAGTTCTTGTTGGGATCAATTGTCATTACCTCTTTCACAGCACACTGTATAAAACATCCCTTGCATCCAGTGGCACCCCTCCCTCAAAAGCCCTGTGCCAAGCACTCTTTGATGTCAGTGTCACTCTTCCTGAATTTCAAACTGCATCCCCTCTGACAACTAGCTCTATCGTCTACTTAACTTCTCAGTCAACTGCCATCTGATTTACAGTACTGCACATTTGCAGTCTAAGTCTAATGAAATGGTCAGTTTTCAGTAAAGACCCTTTTATTAAATTTAGCCACAAAATACAGTAGTAGTATTTAGATTGGGTCCTGCTGAGGAGGTGAGTGGAGAGCAAAGCTGCTTTCTGTATAGGGGTGACTCATCCTTGTAATCGAGGGCCCAGAATCCAAATGGAGGACTGGGAGGGATGACCTTTTCTAGAATCATAGACAAGAAGAGAGACAAAGTTCTTCTTGGTCAGGTGGAAGAGGGTTACTATAAATGGAAACTTATTTACGTAGTTAGCTAGTTAGTTAGTTAGTTATTTGATTTTGATTACCAGGCAAGATACACCCGGCATACATAGGCCTATTTTCAGGAATGACTTGGGAAAGTTACAAAAACATTCAGAAACATTGCAGCATCAGCACGTAGCATAACAATAGTGTACATCAAGAACAGCAGCAAGAAATGTTATTGAAAATAAAACAGTGGTAGAAGTGACAGAATAAAAATGGGAAAATTAGATAAAATAATCAATGTAATGCTATGGAGGCAGTATAGTGCAGTGATTAAGAGCTCTGCACTGCAGACCTGGAGAAATGGGTTTGAATCCCACAGCCATCACTTGCATTCTGTGTGACCAAAATCTTAACTACCTCTCCAAACCCAAAGAGCAAGTCACATAACTTCCCTGTGCTCCCAGGATGCACCAGGAAACAAGCCTTGGCTTAGTGTGTCTTTTCTGGCCAAATATTGTAACAAAAAAGGCAAAATAAAAACCACAGGAGGTAGAAATTGCTACCAGCAATGGAAATCATGTGCAGGAGTGTCATGCAACTCATTTAAGTGCCAGGTAAATGGGACTTAAGTATGAAGGGAGACCTTGGGACAGAAGGGGGACGGGGCATACAACTCTGTGTACCTGCATAGACACAGTATTGCACCCTTACACCTGTTATTCTAAATACAAAAATACATGTACAGTGGGTCTGGCAAGATCAGATACTGCATCACTGTGTCCCTGTTTACTGCATGAAAATGCCATTGCACTATTAATAGCAGGGTCTGTGACTTTTTCTGCAGAATGCTGCCATATCAGGAATCTAATCCTGTCTGGCTCCACTGTACAAACTTTCAGGCATTAACGATGGTGGTGGTGTTGGGGGTGGTTCAGAGGGAACCAGTTAGTTACTTTCTAAAGGCGTTCAGGACAGATGGCTGGAGTTGTGCATTCTTTGGGAGATCCAGGAACCTCGAAGCTGAGCCAGCAGCTTTTATTTTTTATTTGTTTCATTTATGTATTTATTTCAAAAGTTTTACCAGGTGAGACATACTGAGCTGGTAACTGCTCAATATCAGGTGTGTCCTGGGGAAGGGGATGGAAGGAACAGAGGTACACTAAGAACAATAAATACAATATTACAATATGTTAATAAGCATCATAAATAACAGTTGTGCAAGGACACAGATAATGTATGAGTAAAATGTTTATGATACCCCCATCTCCTATCCCCCTGTGTCCCACTACCTCTCCGTTGCCTGACCAGAAGCACCTAGCAATTGCTACAGAAGTTGGCTTATAATTATCAACTATGTACTTATCACTCATTGTCATTACGACACTTACTGATCCATGTCCTAAATGCTTCAGTGTCGTGCATCTGTGTGTTATGTTGGTTCCTCATAACCCTATTATGTTAACCTCAATCTATGTTGTAATTCCATACCAAATGTAACCACATGTTATGCTGCAACATCATGTAAAATGTAATCCCTAATTCTTTGTAACACTGCTTGTTGATGTTCTCCACTTGTTCCCCTCCCCACAGGTCGCACCGTGAGACGAGCATCTTTATGCCCAGTGTGCCTTTCCTGGTGAAACATTTCAATCGATAAATAAACACTACAATGTAATAAAGTGGTGGAGGATAATAACATTTGTAATGTGCAGAAGGCAATCCTGAGTTCAGGGAGGGAGCAACGGTTGTGAGAAGGGGAGGATGGATGAGGAGACTGCACCAGTTTAAGTGCAGGGCAAAGGGGAAACAGGGGTAGGAGGGTGGTGAGCAGCAGCCCAGGGACTAGTATCAGGGGTAACTGCAGGAGTGAGTAGTGAAGTCATGGAGGAGAGAGGTGAGTGAGTGAGTGGAGGGAAGGGGAAAACTGGATGGTGGGGGAGGGAGCCCCAAAGCTTGGGGAACAAGAAGGAGAAGGCAGCTTAACTAGTAGTGGATTTCCTTGAGATGAGTGTAAGATAGCAAGAGCCAGAATTATGAAGGGGAGTATGAACTGGTATGGGGGGAGTTGAAGAGGGAAGTAAGGTAGGAGAGGAGGGAGCTAAGGCAGTATTTAGAGACAAAGGAAGCACAATGGGTGAGGAATCTGAACCCAAAGGAGGGGAAGGAAATGGAGGTGTGAAGGGAGAGATGGTAGTTGTAGAGGGTACAATCCAGGATGAAGGGGCAAAAGGAATGAAAGAGTGGATCCAGTCGGGCCAGAGTGAACTTGGGAGCAGCGCTGTACAGTATACTACATCACCATAGACAAAGATGGGAAGTATAATCTTTTAGATGATCTCTCTTCAACAAGAAGCAGAATACTCCCTTTATTTCTATAAAGTGAATAAAGTTTGGGATGAAGCTTCTGGTGGATGGCATCCACATGCACAGAGAAACTGAGGTGTCTGTTCAATCAGACCATGAGGTACTTGAATAAGGAGACATCCTCAATAGAAGCACCATCAAGGCTATGGAAGGAGGAGACAGGGGTGAGCCTAGTGAGTCTCTGCCTAGTGCCAAAGGTCACAGAGACCATTTTCTTGGCACTGAGGGACAGCTTATTAGCCCAGAACTAGTCCTGTAAGTTAGTAAAGTCCAGTTGGAGCCTGACTGTGAGGTCAAGGACAGACAGTCAGAGGCAAATAGTACCATGTCATCTGCATACATATGGATGGATGCAGATGAGCAGGCAGCGGGAGGTCATTCAGGAAGATGGAGAAAAGTATAGGGTCAAGGATGGACACTTGAGGCACACCACAGCTGATAGGGAGTTTGGGGGAGATGGATTCCCCAATCCAGGGAGCTGCAGGCCTCCCTCAAGGTAGGAGCAGAACCACCTGACTGAGGAGTCAGAGAGCTCTGCATCCTTGAGCTTGTCCAGGAACAGGGGTTGGCAACAGTGTCAAAGGCTTTGGCCAAGTCAACAAACATGGCTGAAGTGATCAGGCCATAATCTATGCCAGATAGAACTGAGCCAATAAGCTGGAGGACAGAGGTGGTGGTGGAGTGGGACTTCCAGAAGCCAGACTGGACAGGAGTGAAGAACGAGGGTGGATTAAGAAAGGGGGAGAACTGGGATAGCACAAGGTGTTCCTAGAGCTTGGCCAGAGTGGGGAGGAAGGAGATAGGGCAATAGTTGCCAAAGGAGGTAGAATCACCCCCTTTGGGAAGGAGGATAACTATAGCCTGTTTTAAAGAATCAGAGACAGAGGCTAAGGAGAATTAGAGGTTTGAGAAAGGAGGTAATGGGTAGTGCAATAACAGAGGCAGAGAGATGCAGGAGTTTGGGGTCAAGACCATCAAGGCTCACACCTTGTGACAGGTTAAAGCCAAGAGGGCCTTAAGGGATGCAGTGGGAGTGGTAGGATAGAAGGAAAAGGGATGGGATGGGGTAGTAGGAGAGGGGGTGGAGAGGAGGGTGCAGATACAGGTGGTGAAGAAAGACTTGAAAGCTGAGGTAACAGTAAAGGGGTCAGAAACAGGAATGTCACCCATCTTGAGGATAAGGAGAGGGGACTGGGTAGGGGTGTGAAGGGGGCGCTGATAACCTTCCAGAATCTGGAGGGGTAGTTAAGATTTTTCTGAAGCATGAATGCAAAGTATTTGAACTTAGCTTCAAAGCAAAACTATGAAGACTGAGGAGTACTATAGAAAGAGGCTTCACAGGAACTGCAGCTTTATCAACAATGAAAACACAGAAAATTGTAAAGAAGGGATGGACTGCAGTGGAAGGCAAGGGGAGAGGAAATTAGGACCCCAACTATTGAGGTACTGTAATCACAGGGATCTGCAGCTGGAACGGATCTGCATCTCTGGTGGACTGGAATAAAAAAGATGGCGGCACCTCTGAAACAACTGGAGCTCATATAAGGGATAAGGTGGCTGGAAATGGAGAACCTAAGGAGGACACAGAGCATGGAAAGAGGAGGCAACACATATTATAATGAGGTGAATTAAAATATACACAATCTGATTGGCTGGCACAATTCCAGTTGAGTTACATTAATCCACATTAACCTACAATTTCCAGCCTCATTATTAGTGCCCCTGAATTTCCAATGTGAAAAAATAAGTGCCAGCTCGTGCCCAGAGCCACAGTAGGAAAAAAACTTGACTGTCACTGTTAGTATAATTAGAAACATAGTCTGAGCTCCCCCCTACAGTCTTAGCAGCAGAAACCCCCCAAAAACCTCACATATCCCACAGTAAGTACTGTATGTATCAGCCTAATTTCTGAACTCTGAGCCCTAGTGGGATCACAGAAAGCAGGTCTGCATTTATCCTGAATGGTCTGATTTTAAACACGCTACTGCACATAGGCAACACAGACTCAGGGAACATTTCACACATTAATAATTTTAGTCACTGTGTCACAGTATACTGTTTGCTTGCTGTACTCTTAATTCTGTGCCCAGACATGCAGCCCGATTTTGTTTTATTTTTCACTCACCTTGAAATCTTTGAGTACTGCGGTGCCTGCCAAAATAGGAAGCATGACCGGAAGTGAGACCATGGCACCTAGAACAGCTGTTTTTTAAAGTTATCAATTAGTAGTGATTTGGGAAAGCATGCACAAACAGAAGGACCCCAGTCTAACACCACTTCATAGTGCTGTATTGTGTATGCAGAAAAATTGGACGACAAGGGTCTAGTTTAGTAGGCAGGGAGTTCCAGTAGATCGGGGTTTATTTGGTCGGGGTCCTACTTGTACAGTATGCATCTGCAACATGCTGGTGTGAATGACTGTTGGGATCACATCAGAGCGGCTGCAGTTTCTGGGTCACCTTGCTGGGACCAGCCACCATAAATAATTTAAACAGAGCTGCCGTTGCACTTTTTCAGGCATATAATCCCCCCCGCTGCGGCACAGTCGCCACCATTATTATCTTTATGGAAACCTACCTGAAAGACTGCAAATCAGAGGCGGTGAGAACAATTGGTGAAGAAATGTATTTTGTGTGTATGGGTAGCCAGCTATTTATATAAGGCAGTGAATACACAGCTATCATTAGCTGTGCAAACCGAGTTTAGATGTTATAAGACACTATTTTTTGTTTTGGTTCTGAAACTACGTGCTCATATGGAAATGCGTATGTAATTTACTTTCTGAAATGAGCATTGTAAATGCCGTTTTAACAGTCACGATGTTCACTAGGGACATGCGCACTGGAGCTGGCTTGGCATGCAGATCATACAGCGCTACACATATTTGTAGTCAATATTCCGATTTTAAAAACATGTAAAAACAATACTTAGACTGTTTCATAAATCAGATTACATGCAGCTTTACAGTTGCTCATGTAGTCTCAAAACCCATATTTAGTACATACTGCCTTATAAAATTGGCACAAAGGCAACTGGGAGGGAAGCAAGAGAGTTGCCATGGATAACACTCACAGCTTGCATTGTTGATAAGCTCTGCATTTCAACATCTGCGCAGAAGGACTATTTTAGTAGAAACACACATTTTTCATGACTATTTCAAACCAGACGGTAACACAATTATTTTAAAAAAATCCTAATTATATTAATAGCTATAATGTATGACCAGGGGTTAGATTAACAGTCAGTTAATCAAACCCTTGGGGCAATATGCCATTTTATACCCCAAGGGGGTGATTAATAGACTGTTAATCTAACCCCTGGTCATACATTATTGCTTAAATAATAATAGGGATCGGGGACTCAACTGAAAGGCAATGCTTGCAGTTCAGTGGACAGGAGCTACCAGCAACACTCCCCCTTCCCTGAACTATTTAAGCCAGCTGCATCCTGCCACATTCAGAAGCAGTGATTATTTACCCTGCCATCCTCCCCTCTTCCTGCAGCAGCATGCTTCTCCCCTTAGGGCTTCTTCTGAAGGTACGTTTACCTTAAAGGAATTATGTTGCTGTGTCACTTCAGAGGTGAAATCCTTCTCAAGAGTGTTCCTTTGCCTTCATGGTACCCTGCCAGGGTGGTAGTCACTCATCACAGGGCAGAGAGCTTGAGTGGCTAAAATATTAATGTATAACAGTCAAATAATACATTCATTCAACTACCTTCAGACTATCAACAATGTTGCACAAGCATAACTCCTCACTTGTTGCATAAGCCCACTGAATTAGGGGGATGGGCAGAGTAGTATGCCACTTGGGCTGGGTGGACAGATTACTTGCAAATTCTAGAGGCAATGGCTGGTCACAACACAGCTTGAAGGGTTAGGGTAACTGTGAGTGGAGAAAGAAATGCTGGGAGTTGTGTAGCACTTAGGCACCAGTGACATGACAAGGCATAGATGAGGTGAAGGGAATGTTTAGAGTACTAGGTGGATAGTTAGGGACTAGGACAGACACAGAAGACTTCTCAAACATTCTACCAAAGCCACATGCAAGTAAGCTCAGGCAGAAAAGAATCAAGGACTTTGGTGTATGGCTAAAGTGGTGGAGTGAGGGGGAATAGGACTTCAGCTATGCAGGAGGGTGGAGGAACTGACTGCAGGATCATAAGGGCCATTCACATGGCCAATTCTGCACCGTTGTAGGTGGTACACAGTAGCCAGATCATTGCCGCTGTAATTGTTATCTCGTTCATGTTTTTGCATTCTATATATCCTTTATTCTTGCAATTTTTTTAACACTTTCTCCAACATCAGATCTAACTCAGGTTTCTGTATTTCTGTGATCAAGACAATAAATCTATTTTTCTAACCTATCATAGCCTGTGCATGCTTTTTAAATAGTCACAAGGATGAGACTGTCAGAGCATCTGTTTAAATGGACACTGCCAACCCTTTTTGCATCACATGATTTCTAATTGAAAACCTGCATTTTATCATTGCTTACCTTTTCTAAAATTCATTGACGTTGCTAGTTGTTCTCTCTGCTTCCTTTCTTAGTAGCACTGGAATGCATACTGGTGATGTAATTATACCTTGCCTTGTTTTGTTTTAAATCCTTGATCTACCCTTATTGCATACTTCAGGAACACAGAAATATCCCCAAACAGTACAGCTGCTCATGATGCAATGGTCTTGTCCCATCCTGCTGCAGCATAAGTAGCTAGACCATGTTGGGGGTGCTTCCAAGTCCACGAAAGATACAGTGGGAGTTGATCAAGGACTGTAAAACGTGTTTGTGTGGTAACACCACTATGGTGGGGAGTCTGTTTTTCATTTGGAAAAAGAAAAAAGAAATTAGAATCCAACTAATGATGACAACAGCAATCTCTACAGAATGTGACTAATCGTAACGTGTCTAACGACACTTTGAGGCTTAAGGGGGTTGGCAGTGTCCCTTTAATACCTATTCCCATTTGTTTACATACATTTTTATCATCCAGGCCAAATGCAGGAGTTTTTTTGAATTGTTAGGCCTCATTGTAGTCTTTTCTTTTCTGTGCCAGCAGTGTGATAGAGACATAAAAACACAGAAACATAGAATTTGATGGCAGAAAAGGACCGTTTGGCCCACCTAGTTTGCCCATTTCCCTACCTGATGGATAAGCTGCAGATTCTAGTTAATCAACAGCTTACTTCCTCCTTCCCCCCACTAGAATTGCCTTATGCCTGTTCCATACATTCTTGAATTCTCCCACTGTTCCTGACTCCACAACCTCCTCAGGAAAGCTGTTCCATGCATCCACAACCATCTCTGTGAAAAAATACTTTATAACATTACCTCTGAGCCTTCCCCCCATCTTCAAATTGTGCCCCCTTGTTCTTGCATATCTCTTCTTCTGAAAGATACTACCCTCTTGTACTTTGTTAATTCCCTTGAGATACTTGAAAGTTTCCATCATGTCCCCCCTCTCCCTCCTTCCCTCAAGGGTATACATATTAAGCTGTTTTAGTCTCTCCTCATATGTCTTCTGGTGCAGACCCTGCACCATTTTGGTTGCCCTCCTCTGAACAGTCTCCACTCTGTCTATATCTTTGCTGAGATGGGGTCTCCAGAATTGCATGCAGTACTCCAGATGGAGTCTCACTAACTGTCCGTACAGAGGGATAACAACTTCCTGTTTTCTAGTGTTGATGCCTCTTCCTATGCATCCCAGTATATCCCCAGCCCTCCTTACTGCCTTCTCACATTGCTTGCCCACCTTTAGGTCATCTAATATAATTACTCCTAGGTCTCTTTTGATTTTTTGTTGTTGTTATTAACTCATCCCCCATTGTGTGCTCTTCCCCTGGGTTTTTGTTTCCCAGATGCATTACCTTGCACTTCTTTGCATTGAATCTGAGCTGCCACATATTTGACCATTCCTCCAACCTTGCCAAGTCCCTTTTCATTCTTTCCACTCCACCTTGTGTATCAACCATGTTGCAGATCTTTGTGTCATCTGCAAAAAGAGATTATTTTCCTTTCAGGTGCTCTCCAATGTCACTTATAAATACATTAAAGTGGACCAGTCCCAGCACCGAACCCTGCAGTACCCCGCAAGTTACCTTCCTTTCTTCACTGTGGACTCCGTTTACTACTACCCTTTGCGTCCTGTTGTCCAGCCAGTTTTTTATCCTGGCTACCACCTTGGGACCCACTCCAAGGCTGGCTAACTTGTATATTAATCTTCTGTGTGAGATTGTGTCAAATGCCTTGCTAAAATCTAGGTAGGCCACATCCACAGCCCCTCCCTGGTCTACTGCTTTGGTCACCCAGTCAAAGAAATCCATTAGGTTCATCTGACATGACCTTCCTGCTGTGAAACCATGCTGCCTTGGGTCCTGTGCCCCACTGGCCTCTAGGTACTCAACAGTTCTTTCCTTCAGAAGTGATTCCATCATTTTCCCTACCACTGAAGTCAAACTAACTGATCTGTAGTTTCCTGCTTCTGCCCTGCTCCCAGTTTTGTGAAGGGGGAATCACATTTGCATGTAAATGCATCCTGACTTATTTTTTTCTTAAATTCTCCAGTGTTGTTGCATCTGGTTTGCTGGATTGCACATCAGGTTGTTCAGAATATATATAGAACTATATTCTGTAGCAACAACTAATATTCTTCAAGTGAAACTACCTCTGGCTGGAAGCTGCAATACTGAACATAGGATTTGCAAGAAAGCGAGTTGCGCTCACAACAGAGGGAGGTGAATCTTACAATTGTGTTTGGTTTGTAGCAGATATTCTGCAGGTGGAGGCTACTTCTAACTGAAAGGTGAAATAAGGAACTTAGAATTATCAGGAAAAGACAGTCTTTCAAGCAACAGAGGGAGGTGGATCAAGCTTTACTTTCATTACAGTTCTTAAGACTTTCAGTGCAGGAAGAGTTTAAAGCACAGCTGACTTATTTTGGGGCTGACTGCTTTCAGAGTACAAACCACCAGGCTGTTTTGGGGCTGGGGAGGTTTACCTGTGTCTGACTTGGATGTCTGGATTTTTCTCTGTTTGTTTAGCAGGGTATTTTTTCTGTCAAATTTTTGTGTAGGTCATCTTGCTAAAAGGAAGGCACTCATTGCAGCGGTGGGTCAGAGCTTTTAGCTGATTGCTATTGAGGGCACAGTTTAGGCCAACCCTTCCCACCCTCACCCCACCCACTCCTGGAAATAGTTCCTTTATACCTGGGGTTCTGACATCATTTCCTCAAGAGTGTGAGGTGCATATCACTGTCATATCCTCTCTAGCACACTGCACTGACAATATAAGCATACACATTGTATAATATATATATTTCTATATAACAAACCAATCACACACACACACACACACACACACATAAAAAAAAGTAGATAAACATGTGGGGAGTAGTGCAATGTAATGGCTTTGGGGCAGTAGTCTTCTGGAAGTCTTTCTGGAGGCTGAGATGCTGCCCTATTTGCAGACAACTCTCTGCCCTGAGGGAGGAAGTTGCCCGTCTTCAGGCCACACTGGACAGTAGTAAGGGAACCTTTCCCCAGGCCACACTGGATGGTAGGAAGGGAACCTCCCCCATCCAGGGAGCACCAGAGCCACCACCACTACCTCAGAGGTTGCAAAGAAAGCACAGCAGTTGGACCACAGTGGGCTCAGGGAGGGTGAGGATGATGCAACAGAGGCACACCCAGTCAGTTGTTCCACTCCATAATCCATACACCATTCTGGGGGAGCATAGCTCCCCTATGGATGCACCCGCAGAGGAGATTAAGGAGGCTGAGGACAACTGTCACACAGGAGGCCCACAGGAAGGAGGCAGAGGACACCACAAGGAAAGGAAGCAGCTCCTGGTGGGGGACTCAATTATTAAGGGGATAGAACTGGGGGGAGCAGGGAAAACTGAAGTAAGGTGCCTGCCTGGTGCCATGGCTTGGAGGGACAGGAAGCTCATCCTCAGGATCATGAGAACAGCTGCATGGGAGTCTGAGCTGGACGTCATTGTCCACCTAGGGACAAATGACTTGGCTCATCATGAGATTAGAGCAGTGCAGAAGGACTTTGTAGAATTGGGGAGGGGCCTAAGACAAGTAGCATACACAGTATCCTTCTCAGAATTGCTGCTTGTCAATGGCATGAGTGAGGCAAGGGTACTTTGCACCATGCAGTTTAATGAATGGTTGAAAAAATGGTGTGGAGCACAGGGGTTTGGCTTCATTGGGGACTGGGGTTCCACCTGGAGGGACACCAGCCTATACTGGCAGGATGGTCTGCATCTGTCCAGGACGGGAACAAGTCTTTTGAGCAATTGGCTTAAATGCTTCATTGGCAGGCTTTTAAACTAGTCAAGGGGGGAGGCACTGATAAGCAGCAGGAAAATCCCAGCCTCTCCCTACAAAACAGGGTACTAAATGAGAAAAAGACCGAGATAGAAAGGTCAGTGGGGGATGCTGCAACAGAAGGTAAAGCCATCAAAAAATGGAGAGCAATGAGTACCAATGCCTGTAGTCTGAGTAACAAGCTTCTTGAATTAGTGGCCTTGATGGAGGAGGAACATCTGGATATCGTGGCAGTCACAGAAACATGGTACACACAAAACCATGACTGGGACGTAAACATACCAGGATACACTATCTACAGGAGTGACAGGGAGGGTAAAAGAGGAGGAGGAGTAGCTCTTTACATAAGGGAAGGAATCAAAGCAACAGAACAAAAGGGTAAACAGGGAGGAGAAGAAGCATTGTAGGTAAATTTGGAAACCGGCAATGGCACCACAATCCGTTGTATACAGACCACCTTCTCAGGGGAAGGAAATGGACAAGGAAATGATAGAAAGTATACTTAGAATGGCAGAAAAAGGGGAGATATTGCTGATGGGTGATCTGAATATGCCAGATGTTAACTGGAATGCAGTTGCAGCAGCACTTGAAAGAGTGGGGTTATTCTAGATGCCCTACAGGGGGCATACCTTAGACAACTAGTATTGGAGCCCACTCGAGAGGGAGCAATCTTAGACCTGGTTCTCTCAAATGGAGATGAAGAGAGGATCACAGATGTAGAAGTGGGTAGCCATCTGGAAACTAGCAACCATCGAACAGTATGGTTCACAATAAACACAGCAATAGAGTCAAGCCATACAAAGGCAAAAGTACTGGATTTTAGGAGGGCTGACTTTGCCAAAATGGGTGAGTGCCTAAGGAATGCACTAGCAAATGGGCAGGAAGGAGGGGTGGAAGAACAATGGGGAATAATAAAAACTGCCATCACAGAGGTAACAAGCCTTTGTGTGAAGCAAATAAACAAAATGAAATGATGTAAGAAACCACTATGGTTCTCAAAGGAAGTGGCAGTGAAGGTTCAAGAGAAAAAGAAAGCATTCAGGAAGTACAAGGAATCACAGAAGGAGCAGGACAGAGAACTGTATCAGTTAAAGCAAAATGAAGCTGGGAAGGCAGTCAGAATAGCAAAGGCCCAAATTGAGGAAAAGATAGCCAACTCAGTTAAGAAGGGGGATAAAACCTTGTATTGGTACATCAGAGAGCGAAGGAAGACCAAGGGAGGGATAGTGAGTCTTAATAAAAAGGAGGGAGGGTGGGCAGAGGGTGACTGTGAAAAGGCACAGATACTAAACACATATTTTTGCTCAGTATTTACAAAAGAAGAGGGGGAGGTACCTAAAACAAACAGTAGAAACACTCTGGATACAGAAGTTGATACCAGCCCATTTACAGAAGAAATGGTTCTGAAAGAACTCTTAAAACTGAAGGTGGACAAAGCAATGGGGCCTGATGGGATTCATCCCAGAATTCTAAAAGAACTAAGGGTAGAACTAGTGACACCACTGACTACCCTCTTTAACAAATCATGGGAGGATGGGGTGGTACCCGAGGACTAGAGGAGGGCAGATGTGATTCCCCTTCACAAAAGTGAGACCAAGGCAGAAACAGGAAACTACAGACCTGTTAGTTTAACCTCAGTGGTAGGGAAAATGATGGAATCACTTCTGAAGGAAAGAATTGTCGAGTATCTAGAGGCCAGAGGGGCACAGGACCCAAGGCAGCATGGATTCACAGCGGGAAGGTCATGCCAGAGAAATCTGATAGATTTCTTTGACTGGGTGACCAAAGTAGTAGATCAGGGAGGGGCTGTGGACATGGCCTACCTAGACTT
This sequence comes from Neoceratodus forsteri, assembly GCA_016271365.2. Taxonomy (NCBI): domain Eukaryota; kingdom Metazoa; phylum Chordata; order Ceratodontiformes; family Ceratodontidae; genus Neoceratodus; species Neoceratodus forsteri. The sequence goes on along the minus strand of CM028135.1, from coordinate 957,782,199 downwards.
TAGCAAGGCATTTGACACAGTCCCACACAAAGATTAATATAAAGTTAGCCAGCCTGGGAGTGGGTCCCAAGATGACAGCCTGGGTAAAATTGGCTGGAGAATAGGACACAGAGGTAATAGTAAATGGAGTCCACTCTAGAAAGGGGAGTTACTAGTGGGCACCGTGAGGGTTCAGTATTAGACTCGTCCTCTTCAATGTCTTTATAAGCGACATTGCAGAGGGACTGGAAGGAAAAGTATGTCTCTTTGCAGATGACACAAAGATCTGCAACAGAGTTGATGCACAAGGTGGGGTGGAAAGGATGAGAAGGACTTGGCAAGGTTAGAGGAATGGTCAAATGTATGGCAGCTTAGATTCAATGCTAAGAAGTGCAGGTAATGCACCTGGGAAACAAAACCCAGGGAAGAGTACACAATGGGGATGAGATACTAACAACAACAAAAATGGAAAGGCACCTGGGATAGTCATATCAGATGACCTAAAGGTGGGCAAGCAATGTGAGAGGGCAACAAGGAGGGCTGGGGGATACTGGGATGCATAGGAGAGGCATCACCAGTAGAAAACAGGAAGTTATTATCCCTCTGTACAGACAGCTGGTGAGACCCCATCTGGAGTACTGCATGCAGTTCTGAAGACCCAATCTCCGCAAAGACATAGGCAGGATGGAAGCTGTCCAGAGGAGGGCAACTAAAATGGTGCAGGGTCTGCACCAGAAGACATATGAAGAGAGACTTAAGGAGCTTAATATGTATAGCCTTGAGGAAAGGAGGGAGAGGGGGGACATGATAGAAACTTTCAAGTACCTTAAGGGAATCAACAAAGTCCAAGAGGGTAGCATCTTTCAAAAAAAGAGGTGTGCAAGAACAAGGGGGCACAATTTGAAGATAGAGGGGGAGGCGGCTCAGAGGTAATTTAAGGAAGTATTTTTTCACAGAGAGGGTTGTGGATGCATGGAACAGCCTTCCAGAGGAGGTTGTGGAGTCAAAACAGTGGCGGAATTAAGCATGCATGGGACAGTCATAAGGCAATTCTAGGGGTTGGGGGTAGGAAGAAGTAGGCTGCTGGTTAACTAGCATCTGCAGCTTATCCATTAGGTAGGGAAATGGGCAGACTGGGTGGGCCAAGCAGTCCTTATCTGCCGTCAAATTCTATGTTTCTATATTTCTATGTTTCGAACAACACTATTCCCTCAATTTCCTCATCAATAATTGTTAGTAGTTCAGTATTAACCAGCTTGTATCCTGTGTAAATCTTTTTGCAGCAGCCTGCGCTATGAACTGCTTCAGGTCCCCTTTGCCACGATCTAATTATATAAAGTGTAGTAGGTTGTGATTCACACTTACTAGTTACTTGCAGTAAAAGCTGGCAGGTAGGGCGCTCAGTTATTAGAGGAGTAAATTGGTATAGTCAGATGTCTTGATCTCCCAGTATGCTAACTGTGTGCCAAACTAAGTGGTTCTCAAACAGTCCCTTCTTCTGACTTCAAAGCAGTTAAAAGCCCAAGAATACTTTTTAGCATTACTGTAAGTCACCTTACCTTACCTTACTTCTTCAAGAGTTGTTATCCAGTTCAGTTTTGTACGCAATAATCTCTCCCTTGCACACGGATCCAGACTTCGTTTATGCCACGGATTTACGTGGTAAGGGTATATAAAGCAACCTTTATCATATTTTCAATCAGGACAGGGTGCCATGTGAGTTAACTTCCCTGTTCCTGCCCACAAGGAAGTATGCAAACTAGCACACATTAGAGATGTTGTGAGTTTTAATTTGTCGGTGAAGTTCTGGCGAAATCGCCAAATTCACCTCTGCAAAGCAATTCTCGAATTTGTGCTATTACCTTAAAAATTCTCCTAATGGTGAATTGTGGAATTTTGCCCACAAACAGAGGAATATTGCCCACAGATGGCAGAATTTCACCCGCCATTGGTGAAATTGTGCTGTGTGTGGGCAAAATTCTGCTGCTTGTGGGTGAAATTCTGCAATTCACCAGTGAAATTCTGCACTTTGCGGCAAAATTCCACACTTTGCAGATTGATCTGCACTTCGTGAATTATTTTGCAGAGCAATTCTCTACACATGTTTGAGCATTCATTAGTATGTGAATCTCCCAGGCGACAGGAACAGGGTAGTTATCCTGCATGGAACCTTATCCTGACTGAAACAAGACTTGGCTAGCACCAACAACAGCTGTCTGGTTCATCTTGATTTATAATTTAGTAGTTGTGTAATTGATAAGACATGTGGAGAAAATGTAAAGAACAGCCACAGAGTAGCTAGAATATGCACTGTAAAATGTAGGGCATCATCAGCCCTGAGAGGGGAAGCCCCCCCCCCCCTGCTGAGTTTGGTCTTCTGTACATATACCCACTGGGGAACACTGAGTAGGGCAGTCAAGTGGCAGGACTGTCCTCAATGATGGGTCACCTTGTAGGCTAGGGGGTGGGTTGCTCACTCTCACCTGTAGTTGACCTTGCAGTGAATGTGTGGTGGTTACCACAATAGATAGTGTGTTTGGGAGGGGCAGATATACTGAAAGGTGTATTTGGAGTTTGGAGGAAGTGGGAGTGTTAACCTGCTGTTGTAAGGGGCACAGTGATGAAAGTGAACAGGAACGTACAGGAACTCCATTCCCGTACCTTTTTTGCAGCAGGAACGGAGTTCCTGTACTTCTTCCCACTGACATTGGAACTGAAAGTCTTAAATCTACAACATAATGACAGTTTCTGGCCCTGTGACCTAAAATCAGGGTTTCCATAACAACATTTGACTTGTACAACAGTGCAATTTTGCTAGAAATACTTCAATATCTCTAACTGAATCTACTAGTGTCTAAACAGATAGACGTGTCTTCACACAGCTATCCTTCAGATTGAAGATCTTCATTCTGCATTTCATATTTGACAGTGCCTGAGTTCCTGCACTTCTTGTCTACCACTTGCACCACTGAAGGGGCATAAAGAAATGGAATCTAAATTTAAAAAAATATGACAGAGATGGGTCAAGCCAAAGCCCCATAACTATTTTTGTTTTGGAGAGGTTGCTTAATCAATTTGCTTGAAAATAACTAACATTCAATATTTAGCCATAAACTTATATCCTACAGAAACCTACATTGGTGCTGGGTGATAAGGGATAATGATTCACCCAAGGAATGTCTCATATCACACTCCACACACACCCCAAGTATTACACCCCACATGTGCTTATAGGGTTCCTCATATTGCACCCACATTACGAAAGGATTTCCCATACTGCACTCCCTATTCTTAAAGGTTACCCCATATCACACCCTCCATGGTCTCAAAGGGTTCCTCATATTGCACCCCACACATCCAGAGGTTCCAAATATTACAACCCACACAATTGAATCCCACACACAAAGGGTTCTTCACAACACACACACACACACACACACACACATATGCACGCACACACGCACACAGACGCACATGCACACACCACGCATCAATAAAAGGTTCAGAATTAAACAGAAGTACATTTATTATTTGCATTATGCTTTTCCTACAGCTAACACATGAGGTCACATTGACAGAAATAGAAATACAGCTTATCAGTATAAAATAGACTGCAGGATGAGACCAGGGCAGCTGCTCCTGACGGAGTGTGTGATATTTAAAATAGCTGAATTTTTATGGAGCGCATGATTTGAAGTGGTTAACCAGTAATTAAAGTTAATTTAGTTAGACAGTACCAATATATATAGAAACAGAAGGAGATGGCAGACAGAGACGATGTGGCCCACCTACAGTAGACTGCCCCTTTTCCCCTACTGAATGCAATACTGCAGACCCTAGTTGATCTGCGGCTAACCCGCTCTTCACTATTGCAAGAGTACTCATGTCTATCACACGCATTCTTCCCCTACTGTTTTTCCCCCAACCACCTCCTCAGGGAGGCTGTTCCAAGCATCCACTACTTTTTCTGTGAAAAAATACTTCCTTACATTGCCCCTGAGCCTACCCCCTCTAGCCTCATATCATACCCCCTTGTTCTTGTATACCTTCCTTTCTGAAAGATGTTACCGTCCTGTACATTTTTTACTAGTATACTAGGTACAAAATTATTTTGAAAGTTATAGCTATGTCTGCATCAAGCTATGCAGTGGCTGTTCACACTCTGAGATACAGTATACTGGGACTGTGACTATAAATACCAACTGCATTTTTTGTTTATTTCTATTTTTTTTTCTGTGAGCTGCATGTGTTTACCACCACTGTCTTCCATCTGGCCAATTCCCATCAGGGAACTGGCATGTGTCATTCTAATTCCGGTCAATCTCCATGGCATCACAACCCCACCCTACCCCCCCCACGGAGGGGCATATTTTACCTGGAGGGGAATGGAAACCTATTCTGGGATTATATTTTCATTGTGAGGAAGACTTTATCTCTTAGACAGACCCATGAGAGGCAATCATTAATGGCAGTCAGAATTTTCCCCATCAAGGAGCCACACAGTACCCAATGTGGGGAAGGGCAGAGGGCATCACCTGGACAGTGGTGATGTCAGTGTTACCCATATGTCCAAAGAGACTTGTTTGGCAGAAGGAGCACAACTTTTCTCCAAGAGTTGGTGTTCCAAGATTTCACCGGAAAGGGACTGGAAGTCAGTAATGCAATGCAAACCCAGCTCACACCATGATACATAGAAAAATATATGGGTATCAATGTGTTATGTAGGGACTAATCCAGTTATGTGTGCAACAATATTGTAATAATGGAGTGACCTGAGTGGTTTGTGAGGCCCAAGGCACAGCCAAGGCCCTTTAACTACCTAGGAAGTGAAGTTATTACAGCACTGATGCACACGTGGAGTGGATCACTTAAACATCATTCGAAAAATGGTCAGAAGTGTAAGATTTAAAAAAAAAAAACAAAGTTTGTTATTTTTTATTTATTTATTTATTCAATCTTGGATTACAATACCTTTGAGCGAGAGACCGCTCTTTTACAAAGGGTGGGTATACATACATTGTGGGTTTAGGAGTATCTAGCTAGGTGAGTGAACATAGACAAAAATACATTGTAAAAAGGAGACAGAGATGGTTTTAACACTAGGATAATTCAGATAACAGTAGCAGCCTAGGTGGCATTGTCAGGTAAAAGACAGTAAGCAGCTATCCAGAAAGGAGAGTAGGGGGCACTGAGTTGGGCGGCCATGATGACTATTTAGGGGGAGGTGGGAGAGGAGAGAGCAGGGTATTGTAGGACAAAAATGGGGACAATTCAGGGTAGAAGGACAAAGTAAGAGTAGTGAAGAGATGGCAATAACCTGACAGGTGAATAAGACCGGGGTCAGAAGTGGGTGTGTGTGGAGTAATTATAAAGTATAGTCACAGGAAGTGTGTGATACTACATAAACCAACAAGAGTGAAGCTTGAGTGGTCTATGAAAGTATTACACATCAAGGAGTGTAAAAAATTTGAGAATGCTTGTAGAGATTGTTTACGAAAAATGTCTGCAAAGAACTAACAGACCTTCGAGGATATCTTGAGAATCCTTGCATGCTTACCTTTGCCTCTGTCAATATATGTACTCTTGTTGCTAAGCTTGATCTCCTACAGGCCTGGGTATCTCAACACAAACCTGATGTGCTGTCAGTAGTAGAAAACTGGCTTTCACCCAGAATCCCTGATGCCTCTATTCTTATTCCTGGCTACACGGTTTTTAGATGGGCTAGGTTGTCTAAACGGGGGGGGATGTGTGATCTACCTAAGGGAAAACTTACAGGGTTTTGGCCTGCTGCTACCCGGCATAGGGGCTAACATATAGGCACTTGCCATTAAGGTATTACCTGGTGTTCATAACAAAACCATTACTGTCCTATCATTTACATCCCTCCTAGGCTCACTGCCCAAGGCCTCGACTCTTTACTGGACTGCATAGGTAGTCTGAGACTTAATGCTGAAGTCTTACTCCTTGGTGACTTCAGTGTCAATTGGCTCTCCCCAGAGGCTAGCCACTTTAAGGATGCATTCCTTGCTGCTCATTTCTCTCAGCTCATTGAGAATCCCACAAGAATGAATTATAGGACTGGTACAAGTACTCTGCTTGATTGTGTACTCACAAACCATTCTAACCATATATCAGGCGCTACTGTGCTCCCAGATGCTATCAGCAACCACTCACCTGTCTGGTTCTGCTGGACTAATACATTCTTCAAACCTTCTGCCCAAACAATTACTAATAGGGTCCTTATCCGGGGCCATCTTGGCCTTTTGAAATCTGATCTTCTTAATACAGACTGGTCAGTTGTCCACGAGTCCAGTGATGTTGATTGTGCACTTGAGCATTTCATCTGCCTTTTCAATGCCTTATGTGACAAACACGCCCCTTTTAAAAAGTGCAAAATTAAAGGTCACCTTAACCCCTGGCTATCCCCCGAAATCACTGATCTCCTGAACAATCGTGACCATCTCTGGCATGTTGCCTGGGCCTCTGGCAAGCAATCCATTATTCTGAACTACAAAAATGCCAGAAATGCGTACACCAAGACTATCCGCCTAACAAAAAGCAACTACTATAAAGAATCCCTAGTTCAGACTTGGAATGATAACAAAAACTTCTGGAGTAGCCTAAAAGAGGTTATAGGCAAGGAACCCACATCTGCCCCAGTCATGCTTAACATTGATGTCTCCCCTGTACTTGACTCTATAACCATAGCAAACTCATTTAATAATGCTTTCACTAACCTTAGTGGTGTCCTCCCCTTTGATTTCTTATCCCATAACACCCCAGGCAATTCCATACTGCCCTCTGTGCACCCTCCATTTTATTTCAGGATCATCACGGTACATGAAGCCAGAAAATATCTTCGTAAGGTGCTAGGTAAAGTGAGATTCAGCAGGGGTATCCTCGATCTCAAATTTGTCGCTCTCTGCCTGGAAGAAATTCTGTCTCCCCTAACCCACATCATTAACCTATCACTCTGGCACTCCCAATTCCCCCAAAAGGTGGAAATCTGCTGTAGTGACACCTGTACATAAGAGTGGTGACCATGCCTCACCTGGGAACAACAGACCTATTTCCATTCTCCACTCTCAAAGGCACTTAAGAGAATTGTTGCTGACCAGCTAATAGAATATATGGAGAAATACAAGCTTCAATGCCCTGAACAACATGGATTTAGATCTGGACACAGTACCACAACAGCTCTGCTCGAGTATACAGGCTTGATTCACAAATCTCTGAATCAAGGTCATCTTGTTGGGGCAACGTACATCGAGTTAACCAAAGCTTTCAATATGGTAAATCATGTCCTCCTTGCTGACCAAATTACAGCCACTGGTCTCTCCCCTGGAACCATCTCTAGGTTTTGAAGCTACCTACAAAACCGCTTCCAGCGGGTAAAGATAGGTACTCTCCTCTCTGATAGTAAACCTGTCTGCTCAGGTGTTCTACAGGGATTGATCCTGGACCCACTCTGTAGCGTTGTGAAAAAAATTACAGTTAGTAAATTATCTATTACAAATACTTAGAAAGGAGATGAATGGAGACGAGGCTGATGGCGGAAGAATGTAATGATTATAACAATAATCACAGCGAGAGATTACAAGTGGTACATCCTTCATTCTTCAAACTAACAGTGTATGCTGGCTTGCTTATATAGTGGAAGACGGCATCATTATTTCCTATGGTTGTCTATGATTGGTTCATAACAAGTACAAACATCAACTTAAAAGGCAATTCTCCTTTTACTATATATATGAGCTCATCTTTTGGTCAGCACAAATGTATAAATAGTGTAAATTATATTACTATATATGGCTAGTAATAGTTGTCACTACCAGTTACCAAGGTCTAGGAGGAGAAATAGATTTGGACTTAAGAATGTGCATACGAGCATTTTGGTCTGTCCACATAATGACAAATACTAAAGATAGTAAGAAGGGTAATTTAAACTCTATCCCTGTATTTCTGCCTTGCAGACACTTAAGACACCTGTTTGTTATTACTCACATGGTCAGTACAAATATCAAAAGGCACTTTAATATTGCAACTTGTGGCTCAGTTTGTCTTGTGGCTTTACAAGTTTTATATGATCCAGCTTCATATAGGTCAACATTTGTTACACAGATACATTATGTTTTAGACCAAAATGAGGTTTAGGCTGAAATATTGGGACACACTTCTTTATCCCTTGTTACAAGCCCCCCTTGGCCCAATATTTTCCAATTATGATTTGTGCAACAATGCAGCTTCTCGGAGCATGTACATCTCATTACATACTTTACGTAAAGTAAGTCTTAAGCGACACAGGCCTATAATTACCAAGAACACTAAGACCACTTGCAACATAAGTAAAACTTTAAAAGACAGGACTCCTAAGGGTCCTCCTGCATAGCTATAAATCAAGTGCTCATTATCACTCTCACTGAGCAATTCATTTACAACTGCTTGTGCTTTATGGGCAGTATTTTGGATTTGTATCAAATGAGTATTTTTTTGATTTAGAAATGACTGCACGTTAAGAAACAGGAGAGGTATCACAGCTCCAAATGATGGCACTTAACATGTCAATTAACATAGTGGCATAAAACTTTGACACACCAGTGTATGCACAACTACTGTTAACATTTATATTCCAACCAGAGAAAATCTAGATTTATATACACTTTACTGTACTTTACATTATTCACAAGCATTTGATCAATAGGTGTTGATGTAAGTCCACTCTCTGGCCCTTTTGTCACATTTGGGCATTCGGTTGGTGTTACAGTTAAGTATATGGCATCTGAGACTGCAAAACGGAATGAGTTGTTTATACCAGCATAGTTACAAACACTATTATCACCCCAAAGACAGTAGGACAGAGTTAACACATAAACACCATTGTCCTTTGGTGTGGCTCTGTTTATAACAAGAAACCCATTTTTCTGTTTTTAGTCCATGTAGCTTTGCTGTGATCCAGTCTTGAGCTTTGATGCACAGCTAGACCAGCTGTTGGCGTCCACACACCAATTTGTAGAAAAGTCAGTGTTTATATTGCTGGCTGCTAGATGGCTGATTAGCAGACACACTGGCCAGGGTGCTTTAGATTGTGCATTGAGTCCTTTAATGGAGCAGCCACACACACTGGCATGGCATTTGTGTTGTGGTAGTTGATTACACCCTGGACACAGATTAACAGTCCATAAAAAGTAATAGTTTACAATAAACCATTAAAAACACAGTCCCTAGTAAAGCAATAGGTTTGTATAAAGTATCAGCCATGTTTGGAAATAAACAGCAGTGAAGAAGATGGATGTCTTGCTTGAAGATCAACTGAAGAAGAATCTTTTTGCTGAAGTTAGGGGATTGCCTCTACCCCAGACTTAACTTTATAGTAAGTAGAAACAATAAGCTTGACTGCAGAGTTTAAACTGACTGGACCTTTTTTAGTTGATTTAAAGTTTTACAAATAGATGTAATTTTGCTAAAAACATTACACTTGCAGAGGTAATAATGACTTGATTTATGCAATAGTCCTTGTGTGGAACCAATTAGGAAACATAAGCATTTTTGCAATAGAACAATTTTAGTATTGAGCATAATGCATAAAATACATTTTAAACACGAAACAAATATAGCTTGTAAACGGGCTAAGAAAGCTGAAAAGATAATCAAAAGAATGAATATGTGGAAATACATACACAACTCCCACTCCAGCTTAACTGATTCTTGAAGCATATGTTTTTGAAGAAGAATCAAATACACATTTTTTGGTATTTACCGCTATGGGGAGATAGCAATGTAGAAAAGAGAGGAAAAAAAAAAGAGTTTGTTCCTTTTTACTTAGAATGCTAGTTATGTAATAAAAAGTTAAATTGCATGGTTCTCTCTTGGTGTGCTTTCATAAAAACACACATTTTGTGAAAAATTGTGCTTTAGGTATGGAATACACATCAAGTCTGAACTGGTAGTTGAAACACAAGAAGGTCAAATAAAATGCAAAAGGTCACATAGTGTGCATGCAAGGGTCACTCAAACTCCAGTTATTTTTGTAGTGTCCTTGAACACTACTGATATTACAATATCTTTTAAATAATAATAGAGCACTAAATGAAACTGCTGGCAAGACAGTACCTACACATATACATACACCACAAGAAATACTTAACATAAAATAAGACTGACATTATTTGACACCAATTTGCTGAGGTAATGCCCATAGTTTTATTAGAAAGCTGTACATGTTTTAGATATATGATGATGAAAATATTACAGCCACGGGCATTTAGAATTAGGGTTGTCCCCTCCCCCATCAAATGTAAAGTGGGTTTTTCTACTGAAATGTTGCTGTATGGTAGCAACATTATTTTTTAATGTTGCAGCTTAAGGTATTAATGGACTGCATAGGAAAGGCAGTATGTTTAGACTTCTTGGCTAATGTTACATTGCACAGGAAACGAAAACAACTTTTCATGTAATTAACTTAAACATTTTTTATCCAAGGACACTTGAATACCATATTTAAAAGTATGCCAACATCATTTTTAATGAGAATCTTTTGTCCTTCAGAAACGCTAGTGTTACTGATAACATTATTAATCATGCCAAACAACTCCGGGTGGTTTGTTTGGTTATGGTAGCAATCACAGAAGAACAAGTGGTTAGCATTTGCTCTAGTCAACCCCACAGCATACTGAGAGTATTTAGAATCAAACTCTTTAACATTAGAAGAGGCAAGGTCTTTGGGCATTAAGTTAGTATGCCTTGCCAATACCTCTGGCTAATGGCGCAAGTTTGCCATATCTGACTTTTTACTCCTACATTTTAACTGCTCAGATACAGGAGTTAGCATGCTGTAAAGTGCTTGTTTTTAGATTTTAAGACATTTACATACTAACATACTAAAATGCCAGCAGAATAGGCCTAACGGTCTTTCGTGTCTGCTCGTTTGGTCAGTCCCCAACCTGGGTGCTGACCTTGCTGTCCCCCTCGCCTTCTCTGGCTTCTCCCTTCCCAGTTCCGGATATTCTTGCTGCATTGGATTTTGCTTCCAGAACCCTTCCCTGTACCTGTCCCACCCCTCTTGAACCCTCCACTGTCTCTGCCTCCACCAGCCCCCTAGGCAGTGCATTCCATGGCTCCACCACCCTCTCAGTGAAGTAGCACCTCCTCTTTCTCCCTGAATCTTCCCCTCCAGCTTCCAGCCATGCCCCTAGTGGCCCCTTCCCTTCCTCTCCAAGCAACCCCACTGTTCCTCCCCTATTTACCCTCTTCATATACCTAAAGACCTCTATCATGTCCCCCGGTCCCTTCTCTCTTCCAATGTGTACATATTTAGCTCTTCGAGCCTCCTCATAGGTCCTGTCCCCAAGTCCCAAATCATTTTGGTTGCCCTCCTCTGACCCTCTCCAGGAGGTTAATGTCCCGCTTTAAGTGTGGCCTCCAAAACTGCACGCAGTACTCAAGGTGTGGCCTCACCAAGTAGTTATACAGAGGGAGTATCACTTCCCTCGTTCTGGAGGTGATCCCTCCAGAAGGAGGGTTATATCTTACAAACGTACTATTTATAAACAGAAGCTGTGTTATAGTTTATATTGCAATCAATAAAAGAGAATTATCCCTATCTAAAAGACAAAGGTCTCCCTGTACCTTTACTAACTATAACTTTAGTTGTTGGTTTTTCTCTTGCAGGGATTTTGGCTCTTGACTTATTTGCATTTCTAAACTAACTATTTTTGACTGTAGCTGGATTATTACATCTTACTGCTCATGCAGCTTTCCTCTTTTTTTTTTTTAAAGTCTCATGTGTTAACAAATTACCACCTGGCTATATTATCACAGACTTTGTACAGTATTTGCTAGTTTCTCTTTTTTTTTTAATTAAAATACTGCTGTGCCTGTTGATCATGGTTTGTATGTTCCCTTTAGGTGTTTCCCTAAGAAACAACCTATTAATGTTTTTATACTCATTTTTCATCTTTGTGCCTACCTAGCCTTTACAGCCAGGTGCACTTGTGCACTGGTGCTCTGGTCCATCTGGCTATGTCTTACGGCTCCCCTGTGAGGTCCGGCTTGCAAGTCCCAGCACCTTCACTTACCTACTCTGCCCCATGAGTTCCTACAGAGTTAAGCATTACTTATCATTTAAAGAAATTGGAAAGCATACCTCACCTGATTAGCAAGTGGCTAAAACTGTCTGTGTGCACCTTTTTCTCTCGCTTTAAGCCATCAGCACCACATTTCTGAGCGTCGTCACCTTCTTATTGGGGCCCGCAGACTAACCAACCAGTAGTTAGGCAGCCTCCTCAGCATGCAGCACCAGCGTTCCGAGTCTTTAAGGCACCAAATGTAGCGGGGGGAAAAAAATTACGGTTAGTAAATTATCTATTACAAATACTTAGAAAGGAGACGAATGGAGACGAGGCTGACGGCGGAAGAATTTAATGATTAAATAATAATCACAGCGAGAGATTACAAGTGGTACATCCTTCATTCTTCAAACTAACAGTGTATGCTGGCTTGCTTATATAGTGGAAGACAGCATCATTATTTCCTATGGTTGTCTATGATTGGTTCATAACAAGTACAAACATCAACTTAAAAGGCAATTCTCCTTTTACTATATATATATGAGCTCATCTTTTGGTCAGCACAAATGTATAGATAGTGTAAATTATATTACTATATATGGCTAGTAATAGTTGTCACTACCAGTTACCAAGGTCTAGGAGGCAGAAATAGATTTGGACTTAAGAATGTGCATACGAGCATTTTGGTCTGTCCACATAATGACAAACACTAAAGATAATAAGAAGGGTAATTTAAACTCTATCCCTGTATTTCTGCCTTGCAGACACTTAAGACACCTGTTTGTTATTACTCACATGGTCAGTACAAATATCAAAAGGCACTTTAATATTGCAACTTGTGGCTCAGTTTGTCTTGTGGCTTTACAAGTTTTATATGATCCAGCTTCATATAGGTCAACATTTGTTACACAGGTACATTATGTTTTAGACCAAAATGAGGTTTAGGCTGAAATATTGGGACACACTTCTTTATCCCTTGTTACACACTCCTTTTCAGTATATTCTTGAATAGTCTTCCTCTAGCTTGCCAGGGTTGCATCCTCCTCTACGCAGATGATGCAGTTCTCTTTTCAAGTGGCCCTGACTCCAGTGTTCTGGAGATTCAGCTTCAATGGAATTTTACTAGCGTTGAAAGTTGGTTTACTGACCACAAATTGATAATGAACTATAAAAAGACAAAGACTATGTTGTTCTCCAGCCCGCAAAACAAACACAGACAATACCCTCTCTCAATTTTTAACATTTCGGGTTCCCCTTTGGAACTTGTCCAACATTTTAAATATTTGGGAATAATGGTTGACAGCACCCATTTCTATGCCCTCCATATTGATAATACTGGCAAGGCTGTCAACATGCGCATTGGTCTACTTCATAGGCATAAACAGTCTCTGAAGCCCTACATATGGCTGTTTGCAGCTCAGTGGTTTCCCTAGTTGACTCTGGACTGGTTGTCCACAGGTCAGCAACTGACATGTCCCTATGGCATCTTAAAACAGTGCTAAACAAAGCTTGCCGGCTTGTCGCCAGAGCATCGCACATGATTCACACCTGTGACCTTTACACCAAGGCTAATTGGTTCCAACTCTGCTGAAGACTAAAATACCAAATTTGCCTGTTGGCTAAAAAAATAAGCTTAAGCATGTTACCCTCTGGGGTCTTGCAGCTTCTTGTCCCCAGCATTAATCCTCATCATACTCGGAGCTCCGTGAATCAGTTATTCATTACTCCACAGTGCCGCACCTCCCAAGGCCAAAGGTCCTTCACCTACCATGCCCCTTACTGGTTCAACTCCCTTCTTGTTGACATACATACCCCACCCACCTTGGCTGCTTTTAAACAGAAGCTCAAGCAGCACTTAGTGGATAGCGCCACCTGTGACTGTTTCCTCTAACCGCCTCATAACTCCTTTCTCTCTCCCCCTTCCCCCTCCCCTCCCTCTTCTACACCACAGTCCCACTTTGCTTCTCACCTCCCCTAATGTCCCACTTTGATAGAGTCCTCTGCCTTCTAGATACTGTGCCATATTTTACCCTCCTGACAAGGCCCTTGGGCTGCTCCTCTGTTCTGTCCATTCAGGATCCTGTCTCCTCCTTCCTCCTTCCTCCTGCTGCACTTAGCAACCTGGCCAGAATTAAACAATGAAATGGGGACCCTTTCCCCAATGTGGAAATTTTTCCTTTTTTTCCTTCTCTCGCTAGTTCCCCACCCCTCCACCCCATTCTCTCATACCTCACCCAGTCCCTTGTATTTTCACACTGTTCGGTATCAAAGGGGGCATAGAAATAAGAACTCCTCCTGTTGCTCTTTTGTACAATCCACTGACCAGGAAGCTTGCGGACCTCCTGCCCTATAAAAAACACCTGCAGTGGTCTTTGGGAGTTTTGGCAGCACAGAGTGGAGGGTGGAGGACGTGAGGAGCCAGACAAGCAACAAAAGGTACCTGACTCTGGTCTGTGGCTTCTCTGGCATCGCTCCCCTCCTTCTTCAGTCTGGCAGTGGTGGTATCAGCATCTGGGTCGGTCAGGTGGAGTGCAGCCCCCCTGACATGACCTGTCCTCCCTTGGCAGAGCTCTGATCTGCAAGGGAGGAATGAAAGTACTGGCAGACTGAAGAGGTGTGTCAAGAAATTGGTCGGAGCAGAAAATGCACCTTGGACCCTGTAGTTCCACCCCAGCAGCCATGCAGGCCAGAGAGAAGCCAGGTGGGAGCGTGGCTCCCCAGCCAGGTTCCTTGCCCCCCCAGCAGTGCTAGAGTTCCAGGCCATGGTGGTGAGTGGGCCAAGTGCCCAGCCTTTTGTTTAACTCATGCCAGAGGTGCCGGGCAGGGGGAGGAAAGAGAGGTGAATTTGAGAGCCGGAGCCCAAAAAGTACAGAAAGGGACAGCAGGCAATGTGCCCAGAGAGAACCATTAAAGGGCCAGTGCCCTAGCTGAAACGGGGGGGCACAGTGGCTCCCTAGGGAGCTGCCAGCCTTGAGGGGAAGGGAAATTAAAGGGGGGGGGAAAAGTGCTCCAGAGGCAGAAGGAGAGATTTTGCTTTTCCACTTTTTGACACAATTTGAAGATGGGGGGACAACTCAGGGGCAATGTGAGGAAGTATTTTTTACAGAGAGGGTGGTGGACACATGGAACAGCCTTTCTGAGGAAGCTGTGGGGTCTAAAACTGTGGGAGAATTCAAGAATGCATGGGACAGACATAAGGCAATTCTTGTTTAGGAAGAAATAGGCTGTTGGTTAACTAGGATCTGCAGCTTATGCTGTAGGTAGGGAAATGGACAGACTATGTGGGCCAAGTGGTCCTTATCTGCCATCAAAGTCTATGTTTCTATGTTTCTACAGTGTTCCCAGGGTAATGAACAGTCTGAGCTGGTTAGCCACTTGTCCCCCGACTAAAGGAAAGGGGTGCTGTGACCCAAAAGCCCTGAGAGGTGGGAGGAGCCAGCAGTGAGGGTCCAATGGCCAGGCCTTCAGGTCTATTGATTAGTGGGTAGGGCTGGGCCAAGCCTTCACTAGTAGTCAGAAGGGTGGGATCAGGCCTGGGGGTCCCATAAATCCCAGGCACAGGGATTGTAATTTTGGTAATAGAGGGGTGTGGCTGCTGAGGCAGCCAGGACAAAAACATCTTTAGAGGTTCAGTACCCTCTGGAAAGGGTAAAAAATTGTCCTAGTGACCCTGGGCAGCCCACGGTGTTCTGTAAGGGTTCCTGAGCAGCGCCTCACCCAAACTGTGATGTGGCCTGACTGATGCCACTAGAGACTGCACCCTTTGCAAGAACTGAACCGTCTGCTTACAAAACTGAACTGTTTGCTACTAACCATAACTGTGTTATCGAATTCCATCTGGTGTACCTGATGTCCAGCTTCACCTTTGCTGCTGGGACTAGCTTTGCCAGAGCCTGACACTGAACCAGGGAGGCCCCTGGCCCATCCACCATCTGCAGCAGAGCCACCTTCTGTGACATCAGCCAGTCCAAAGTTCCACCACAATTGTTCCAGCATCAGCCCTGTGATGGTACATGGTAGAGAGCCACTAGTACGGTATCCAGTAATGAGTCAGCTTAGGTGCCACCCCGGCTCAAGAATGAGGGACCACAGTTAACGTTGTGCATGCCTTTTCTTATTTTGCTGTATGGCTGTAAAGTGTGTGCATACCCATGTTGCTCCATGGAGGCAGCCCGAAGATCATACCACCAGCAGTCTTTTTGGTGAGAGGTCATCTGGGTGCCGAGGACCTGCCAGTGGTCATTGTAGTGGATCATCCAGGAAACCATCTGTCGACCAGAAGTCTTCAGCTTCTTGCCCAAAGTCACAGATGATCCTCAAGTTCATCATCATCCAGCTAGCAGTGTTCCTCTTTGTATTCTGTTCCTCCAGGGGATGCTCCATTATGGCCTGTTTGCAACAAGTGTTTTGTGGGGTCAGTGCCCACCTGTTGATCAGCCAATGCAGAGGAAAGCCCAAGCTTGGTTCATCAGGTTTCATCATCTTAGCCTAGTGCACGTAGGACGTGGACTCAAAGTGGTTAACCCCTGTTCTTGGTTCGACCAGTTGGTCCTGATTGCATTGTTTTGTTGTTTAATTTTATTATCCTGTAGCATTGTAGAAAACAGTTATCTTGTTTCTATTGTCCCTGGTAAATAAACCTCTTGCATCTTGGTCACTGAGCACGCTTCTTGCCTCTCCTTCCAGATTCATCTGGCCTGTCCTGGAATTGTTACTGAACCTTCTGGCCCCCTACAAAGGTAACCAGTGGGGTGCCACAGGGGTCAATTCTGGGTCCAGTTCTCTTCAATGTCTTCATTAGTGACATCACAAAGGGGCTGGAAGGGAAGGTATGCCTGTTTGCAGATGACGCAAAAATTTGCAACAGAGTGGACACACCTGGGGGGGGTAAACAGAATGAGGAAAGACCTGAAAAAACTGGAAAAATGGTCAAGGGTATGGCAACTAGGCTTCAATGCCAAAAAGTACAAAATTGTACACACAGGGCACAGGAACCCTGGGGCAATGTACCAACTGAGAGGGAAGTGGTGACAACTAGAAAACAGGAAAGGGACCTGGGGGTCATCATATTTGATGACCTGAACATGGCAAGGCAGTGTGACAAGGCAGTAGGTAAGGCTATTAGAATTCTGGGGTACGTAGAAAGGGATATCACTAGCAGAAAGAGGGAGGTGGCGTTTCCCTTGTACAGATCGATGGTGAGGCCCCACCTGGAGTACTGCGTCCAGTTCTGGAGGCCTCATCTCAAGAAAGACATAGATCGGGTAGAGCAGTACAGAGGAAGGCAACCAAAATGGTGCATGGCCTGCATCAGCAGCCCTATGAAGAAACGTCAAGGAATTAAAAATGTACCCTCTAGAAGACAGATGGAAAAGGAGGGACATGAAAGAAACATTCAATTATCTTAAGGGTATCAATAAGGTACAAGAGGGTGGCATTCTACATAGAAAGAGATACTCAAAGACAAGGGGGCATGATATGAGGCTGGAAGGGGGGGGCTTATAGAAGCTGTGAGGAAATACTTCTTCACCGAAAGGGTAGTGGATGCCTGGAACAGACTATTAGCAGAGGTAATAGGTACCAAAATGGTAGTGGGTTTCAAGCATGCATGGGATAGACACAAGGGGACCTTGGTAACAGGGCTGGGGGTGGTAAGGCCACAGATCAAGTAGGGTCTGCAGTGACACACTAGGTATGATATTTTAGGGCAGACTGGATGGGACAAGGGATCCTTTTCTGCTGACAACTTCTATGTTTCTATGTTTCTAACATTTGGGAGAATTATGAAAATGTTTCTGCATTTTCTAAATAAAGAAAAAATGGATCTCAAAAAATGGAAAAAGAAGGAAGAACAAAACTGAATTAATTTAGTTTTAGTTAAAAGGGTTAGAATTAAAAAAAAACTGATGTATTTGATAGAATACTATGTTACAGGTTTTAGTATTCCATCAATCAGGTATACCAGCCCATTTTTTGTATAGCCCTTTTTATGTTTGCTTGCAAGCGCAGTGTGAAGCAAACATCTTGTTACAATAAGACCATTTCAGAGGTGTGTCACTGTCAATTCCAATGCAGCTCAGGCTGCAATATGCTCACCTGTGGCAACCCAATGATCAGCGAGACTGACTGTGATGCATTTTTCAGTTTTCAGGGCATAAACTTTTTACAGTTGAAAGGAGTCAACTGCTCCTTTTGCAGAGCAGCTGGCTCCCTTCATTTGCATAAACTTGCCCAGCAGTTATGTGGTAGAGAAACACTGAAAAAAGAATCCTTTCTCACTTTTCATTTCTGTATAAAACATGTGCTTTCCACATTACAATTCAGTCTTCTGGCAATTCGGGAATCACAGATAAAAGTAGCAGGGTAATCCTTCATGTTTCCCCAAAAGCTATCTAGGGACTGATAAAAGGTTCTTAAGAAAAAGAGATTAGCAAATGAGACTCATACCAAAATGACAGCATTGGATAACATTTATCATCAGCTGTCTTCAAGAATCACACAGCATAAAGCCATTGCCTACAACTACGTGCTGCCACAGACAAATGCCTAGTCCCACTGGCTTCTATATTCTAATAGGGAGCTCAAACAGTGCAGCTTTTATAGCAGATTGATGGATCAAATGCTTGGGTTGTACTAGTGCTAAGAAAACCTCAGGTGAAAGAAAAAAAGTATCATAGGTGCCAGTATCATTCTATGGTACCTAACTTGTACCAATTAGATCAAACTGTAATATATACATCAAGTGCTTATGTGCTAATATTGTGCCTCCTTAGCAAAATATAGAAACATCTAGACCAAATAAAATACAGCAAAGGTACATCCAAATCATCAAAAATACACACTGAATGTAAATGCAAATAGAGAGGCTTAAGACCAGCAGCAGGCTTGCGGTTTTTATGAGTGTGGTGATTGATATTAGATGTTAGTTTTTCCATTATGCTCATTATCATCAATGGGAACTATCATCACTTTTCATCCTACTGTGTTAGCTTAACATCCCTGTCACAGAGCCTACAACTCCTGTCATATTAGAGCTTTACAATAGCTGTGGGAGGGACAACCTGCAAGAAATGGCACTAGCCTTTGGCTTTGGGACCTGGGTTCAAATCCCCAAAGATGGGATATATTGTAAGGGCCTTGACTCTGTTTCCAGCAGACAGCAATCCCTTCATCGCCAATCCATTGTATAGCCAGAGTAGCATGTCACTTGGAAGCAGGAGACCAAAGGAGCAGAATCAGCAGGGAAGTGCTGGTTTCTTCTGTTTAATTTTGATATTGGAATAGTTAGTACCGTGAGGGTAAACGTTGCTGAGGAATTTAATCAGTGCTGTTTGGTTTGAGCTGTTACTGAGTGAAATTCTGTGCTGGGGAATTTAATCAGTGCTGTTTGGGGTGGCTGTCTGATGGTTCCAGGAGCCGGGGTTGGGGCTTTGTCCCATCCACCTCAAGGCAGTCCCAACCTTTGTTCATCTGGGCACCTCGTGTCACTTCCTGCTTGGACACAGGTAGCAGGGTCGTAACCTACCAATAGCCAAAAAACAAAACAAAAAAAAGAATAAAAGCAGAAGCAGGAAATCAAGGACCAGGGATAGCAGAGGGTAAACTATCTGCAAATAAATAAACCAATAGCAAATAAAGGGGAGTACTAAGAGGCAGAACGAAAAACAGCAGAAATGATGCAGGGAGTGGTGCAGTGCAATGTGTGTGTGTTGCAGCAGTGTTCAGGAGTCCTTTCTGGAAAATGAGGTGTTGCCCATTTGTAGGCACCTCTCTAGGCTGCGAGCTGTCAGGAGTTCTGGAGACCTTAATTCACACCCAAGGGCCACAGTATCCCCAGTCATTGCCACCGCCACAGCAGATTCCATGGCACAGATGTGGGTGGACTACAGTGGGCTCAGGGAGAACAAGGAGGGTGGCTCATGAACACATTCCCCAACCGGTCCTGCTGAAGAACACATTTGCTGTTCTCATGGAACAGGATACCCCTGAGAGGGGGCCCAGGGCTGAGACCAGGGAAGAGGTGCGGGACCACCACAGGAAGGGCAGAGGGGTGGAAGCCAGAGACCCCAGAGGAGGAGGAAGCTTCTCCTGGTGGGGGACTCGACTGTTAAGGAGATGGTGTTGGGAAAAGATGGGGACGCAGAAAGGGAGGTAAAGTGTCCGCCAGGGGCCACTACTCAGAGGGACACAATGCGAATCCACAGGATTGTCAAGGCAGTGGCAAGGAGGGGGGAAGTACATGTCATTGTCCACCTCAGGACTAATGACTTGGACCAGGAAGGGGTTAATGTAGAGACAGTACAGGATGACTATAGGGTCCTGGGTAGTCAGCTTGAGGGGGTCGCTACATTGATGATTTTCTCTGAGGTCCTACCAGTCAGGGAGAAGGTGGATGCAAAGAATCAATGCATCAGCAAATCCAACGAATGGTTGAAGGGATGGTGCAAGGATAAGGGCTTTGGCTACACTGGGGACTGGGGATATACCTAGGCAGATGCACAGCTGTATAGGGACTATCTGCATCTGTCCATACAGGGTACAGCAGTCCTCAATGAAAAGTTTGTGTGCTTCCTTGTTGGGCATTTAAACTAGTTGGGGGGGTGCTATCAGAGGGAATGGAAACAATCAGTCTAGCCCCTAGGGTTGGCCATTACCGACATGACACTGAATGACGCAAACTGTAATAAGTTACCTACTATTGCTAATGCTCTTAATGCACAATCCTCGGATCTCTCCGAATACACTGAGAAATTCAACCAACCTCTTTCACCTCCTCCTGAGGTGCAACTTTAGCATGAAACCCCTTTTCGTCTAACATTAGTCTCCTCCACCAAAGTGCTGCATCTCCTCAAATCAGTATCCCCTTTTTGGATCTGCTGGCCCGGATGGGCTACTGCCAAGCTTCTTGAAGCAGGCAGCCCCTGCCTTTGCTGTTCCTATTGCAAGAATCTTTAATCTTTCCATAATAACCAAAATGGTACCAACATTGTGGAAAACTGCTCGCGTTGTCCCTGTTCACAAAAAAGGGGATACCAAAAATATGTCAAACTATAGACCGATTGCCATTCTCTCTACCCTAAATAAACTTCTCGAGAAGGCCATTGCTACTCAGGTCACAAATTACCTGCACCTTCACAACCTTATATCCCCTACCCAGCACGGATTCCGAACAGGACACAGCACCACAACTGCACTACTTCAGCTGACAAATGCAGTCCTTACAGCGATGGATAAGAGCCTGCTCACTGGGACCATATTTATCAATCTCACAAAGGCATTTGACCTTGTGAATCACTCTCTGCTACTTTCCAAACTGTCCTGCCTTGGCTTTGACCTGTCGACCATCTCATGGTTGGATAACTACCTCTCAGGGAGGTTGCAATTTGTCCAAATTGAATCCGCTGTCTCAAATATTTCCCCTACCTCTGTTGGAGTCCCCCAAGGATCTATTCTTGGCCCACTAATTTTCTCCCTTTTCATTAACAACTTGTCCTCCCTTCCCTGCTCCTCCTTGTTGATCCTTTATGCTGATGACATGGTGCTTCTCTCCAGTGGTAAAGATCCATTATCAGTAAGAGCACATCTTCAAGCAGACTTCAACTGCTTGCAGGAGTTGTTACTACAGAACAGGTTCCTAATGAATGCTAAGAAAACCGTAACTATGCTTTTTGGCCCCACCGTCAAGAATCAGATCTCTTACTCCAGACTTATTGATACATTCTCTAGATGACTCCCCTCTTGAATTTGTTACCTCCTTCAGGTATCTAGGAGTCACTCTGACCCATCCCTTGACTTTAACCTCCACATTGCGGTTACATGTAAGACAGTTTACCAAAACTTGGTCTTGCCTTTAAAATTAGGTCCTCCTCAATGATGCTGCCTGGCTTGCTATTGCACAAGGATTTCTCCTCCTGCTCTGACATATTGTCCTCAGGTTTACCTTAAAGTTATCAAAGGAGCGCTCCAGAAATGGAGCACCTGCTATAACAGTATATGCAGATTTGCTTTCTCTGCTCACAGACTTACCCATCATTGCCTGCTGTACTCGAAACTAAATTGGCTCTCCCCAGACTCGCTCAGACACTATTCTGCAGGCTGTACAATTGATAATATGATCAGAACGGGGTCCCCTAAATACCTTGCCAAACTATTAACTCAGCCCTCCCAAGCATACCTCCTCAGGGCATCTGCTCAAACCCAACTTGAAATTCCCAGATATCTCACAAAAAAAGGAGAATGATCCTTCACCATATCTGCCCCCCACTCCTGGAACTCCATTCCCTCCCACATCAAACTCTTCAGATCCCACAAGGCCTTTAAACTGGGTCTTCGGGCACATCTATTAGAATCTGACTGCTGCTCTTGTGCTGTAACTTGAGCCTCTCTCCTAGCATTTTCTCCTCCCTATGGTACTTACTGATTTCCTGCTGGTCTCCAAAAATCTGAAAGTTTCCCACACCCAGAAATCCTATTGTTATAATGCTACTTCATTTAAGTTTTGTTTACTGTTTGTTGTTTCACTTTAGTCATTGATGTATCATCAGATGAAAATAACTAATGTAATGTTATCTGTTTCTCTTTGTCATCACTGATAATGACTGTACCTGGCTGTATACTGTTCAAATGTTTGTTCTCACCTCATGCTGCATCATGAAATACTCTTTAATGTTGACTCTGGTCTCCCCTGTCTGTACTCTCCCCTGGTCGTGCCTGAATATAGGCAACATTGTTGTCTAGTGTACTTAACCGGTAAACAAAAACCAAATAAAATAAAATAATGTCAGCACTGAGAAAAAGGAGGACAATAGTTTAGCGAATACAGATAGAAAACAGGGGCAGGGTAAGAGGCACAATGAGAAACAGAGGGAGGAGTAGTAACAGGTACAGGTCAGGAACAATGGGACAAGAACAAAAATAATGATAGAGGGACCAGGAACATGATTTGGAACGTAATGCATATGAATGCCCGAAGTCTGGAAATATACTCCCTGATCTAGTGGCTTTAATGGGGGGAGGCTGACATAGACATAGTGGCCATAACAGAGACGTGGTACACTAATAACCACTCATTGGACACAACTATACTGTACCAGGATATGCCTTGTACAGGAGAGATAGGGAGGGAAGGAAGGGGGGAAGGGTGGCACTTTACTTCAAAGAGGCAATCAAGGCAACATAAATCCAGGCAAAAATGAGGAGACAGAGGAGTTGTGGATCACCCTTGAACTGGGTGATGGAACATCTATTAGAACAGGAGTGATCTATAGGCCACCAGCTCAGGGGTAGGGGGTGGAAAATTTATTGCTGGAGTCAATATACAACATGACAGATAAGGGGGAGGTTCTGCTTATGGGCAATTTCAATATGCCTGACACAGACTAGTCCATCCAAGAAGGGGCCTTGAGCCGGACCAGGGACATTGTGGAGTTCCTACAGGGAGCAGGTATCTTAACTACACACCTTTTAGCATCTCAAGCTGATATAATTATATTACCTTTTACTTTTAGCAGCAGTTTTGCAGCTAGCTGGGAATGTTAGATGGAGCTATTTAGTAAAAATAATGTGCTAAAAATGCACTTGGAATTGTGTTATTTACTATACACCTTTTTTAACATTTTATGCAGCTTCTATATATTTTTCTGTGAACAGTGGATGGACTGATTAATTCAGTCACTTCCATAGTCAGTATACATTTAAAAACAGTGCATATCCCTTTAAAAGACTTTCCAGCAGAGTTAATTATCCTTGCAATGCTGAAATATGTCAGGGAGAAGAGTCACTGGTCGCCATGACGACCACCTTGCTTTGGCAAGGAATGATGACACAAGCTTTGGTGTCATATGACTTCTGTCCCTGACATAAAGAGGCCTAGTCAGCCAAGCAGCCAGTGCTGCCAGTCTGCCTTCAGAACTCCATTGAGTAAGTCAGAGATTTTTGTCTGTAATACTTCTACTTAGAAATGCACTCGGTCATAGGATTTATTTAGTTAACAGCAAAATGATTATTAAATCAGCGAATGAAAAGTTTTAGACAATGAAGTGAATTGTATTATTTAGTAACATTTTGAGGAGAATGTTTATCTGATAAGCTAAAAAGGAAAACTAGGGGAAACAAATGAAGTTTTGCATGTAACTGCATCAGATGCCAGAAGCACATGGCACTAGAGAACTAGAGAACTGATTAAGGTTTGTTTTGTGCACACATGGTTTAAATAAGTTAAATCTGAACTTCAAAGGAAATGAAAGAACATTATTACATACATTACTAAACTTTTAAGGAACTTGAGTAGAGGTGGATTGAAATATAAAAAAATAGGTTGGTTTATGAACATATGATTGAACACTTATGTACTCGGTTACTCGGTTAATGGACTAAAGAAGGCCTAAGCCCATCGAGATTGTCCTCCACACCTTGTGGATCATTATGCCCTTCAAGTTGATTTTAGGAGCCATTTGTCAAGTTTAATTTTAAAGTTGTTTATATTCTCACAGTCTATGATGTCTTGTGGCAAAGAATTCCAGATTCTAGGTGCTCTAACTGTAAAGAATTGCTGTCTTTTGTTTGTTTTTGTTCGTTCAATTCCTATCTGTTTATTGTGATTTCTTGCTACAATTTTCTTTGATGTAAAAGACGGTCCACATAGATCCATTAGGGTAGCAGAATGAACGATCTTGAAGAGCTAAAGAAGATCACCTCTTGTTCTTCTAAGACTGAGTGAATACAGTCCTGTTTTTTGGAGCCTAGCTCCATAGTCTAGCTGAGAGAGATGTGGCACAAGTTTTGTTGCTTTTCTCTGCACTTGTTCTATTCTAGTAATATCTGCAATCAAATATGGACTCCAGAAGGGTGATCCATAATCCGTATAAGGTCTGATGTGCGATTTATAAAGAGACATAATGCATTCCTCCGATTTAGCAACAAATGTGTTATTTATTCTACGAAGAAGCGCATTAGCTTGGTTGGCCAATTTATTACAGTGATCAGTAGATGATAATTTATTATTTACCAATATTCCCAAATCCTTTTCCACAGATGAATCCCTGATAGTGATATTGTTAAGGAGATATGTTTGTTTGGGATTTTTACTGCCCATGTGCAAAACAGTGCATTTTGAGACGTTGAAAAACATTCGGTTGATATTTGCCCAGCATTCAATCCTAGCAAGATCGTTTTTTAAGATATTTCTATTTGTGTCACTATCAACACAACCACCCAACTTAGTGTCATCTGCAAATTTTGAAATTATATTGTTTGATGAGATAGTTAAATCACTAATAAAGATACTGAACAGTATTGGTCCCAAAACAGAGCCCTGGGGAACATCGCTTAATACCTTTCTTCTTTCTGAAAGTTCCCCATTTACCCTAACATTCTGAGTCCTATCAATCAACCAACTATGAACCCATGACACAATACCATGTGAAAAACCCAGTTTAATTAGTTTGTCTATAAGTATAGAATGTGAAACCTTATCAAAGGCCTTGCTGTAATCGAGCAAGATGACATCAACTGGGTTATTTAGGTCCAAGTTTTTACTAATCTTATTGTAAAAGGAGAGCAAGTTAGTTGTGCATGAGTAACCTGATTTAAAACCATGCTGTGTTGTATCACCTAAATTTAAGGACTGCATTTCTTCTTCAATTAGTAGTTTGATCTCTTTTTCCAATAATTTGCAGGATATAGACGTAAGACTAATGGGCCTGTAATTTTCAGCTTTACAATGTAATCCTTTTTTAAAGATAGGAGTAACAGTGGCTGTTTTCCAATCCGAGGGGACCCTAGATTCCTTAAGTGATTTATTAAAAATGATGGTGAGTGGTATAACAATAAAGTCAGATGTTCCTATAAGAAAGTTAGAGGTGATATTATCTGGACCAGGACTTGTTGTTTTTTTCAACATTTCTATAAGTTTACTTGTTTCATGAAATGTAATGGTATAATCAAGATTATTACCCGAATGAACTAGTGGTATGAAGTCTGTATCTTGCTCAAAAACCGAGCAGAAGTACTTATTGAATTTGGTATCAGTAACCTTATCTGAAGTGATAGTGGTATTATTTATAATTAGTGGGCCTACCCTTTTGGTATCTCCCTTTTTTCCATTTAGATATAAGAATAAACTTTTATGAGAATCTTTAGTGTGGGCGATTTTAAATTCCAAATTCCGTTTAGCTAGTAAGATGGACTTCTTAAGGTCCTTAACTGCCTTCCTGTATTTTAATAATATTCCTTCTTTCTGATCTAGCCGACACTGTTTTAATTGTGTAAATTTTTTCTGCTTACATGTACTTAGCTTCTTGATGGAACAGTTATACCATGCCGGAATTTTACCTTTATTATTATATTTTCTTCTTTCTGGAACATATTGTTTTTCTAGATCATAAATTATATCTTTGAAAATGTTCCAAGCATCTTCTGTATTTAGTGGGGAAAGTATTAAATCCCATGGTATAGCCTTAAGCTGCTCATTGATTTTAAGAAAGTCGGCTTTATCATAGTGTTTTATCATAAGTTTATTTATAGATGTTTTATGTACCAGAGGAATGGTAAAGAGAATTGACATATGGTCACTGTTACCTATTGGGTCAGTAATACGTAAATTAGTTAGAGATGTTTCCATATTAGATATAACTAAATCCAGTATATTTGTCCGTCGAGTGGGTTCTCTAACTAATTGGATAAGACCTAAATCTATGATTGTTGAAATTAGCTGTATATCATATTGGTTAAAGCCTGTTAAATTATCCCAATTAATAAATGGGAGGTTAAAGTCACCCAAAATAATTACTTTTCCCTTATCTGCAAATTGGGTAATTTCCTTAGTTAGTCGTTTAATATAACAAATATCTGAAGGAGGAGAATGATAACAAGTACCGACCAGAATCTGAGGGTGACCATTGGGTTGTAAGTACACCGAAATACTTTCTGTCTGAGTTTTCAATGGAGATTCAAAAGACAGAATATCATTTGTGATGTATAAACTCACACCTCCTCTTTTATTGTCTACTCTGTTTTTACAGTAATGTTTAAATCCAGGAATTTCCATAATCCATTGTTTATCAGAATTTCCCCATGTTTTTGTTATGGCTATTAATCCGATTTTGAGTTTGTGGATTTTCAGTTCTAGTTCAGCCATTTTAGTAGTATTAAGCGACCGTGCATTAAACGATAAGACATTCAGTTTATTAGTATGTAATGAGTGGGTCTTTAGAGATGTCGGTAACAGCCTTATCTCCCCTCTTGCTGTTGGTTTAAGTGATTTTTAATAAATGTTGAAAACTGGCATCCCAAAAGAGAACTCCCCCTTCTGCTGAGATGTAAACCATCCCAGCAGAAAAGAGATGGATTTTCATTAAATTCTTCCCAGTGTGTGAGGCAGGCAATATCCTGCCTATAACACCACTTATGGAGCAATTTGTTTAATGCTTTGATTTTATTCAAGGTTTGATTTGTGGCTCTAGGGACTGGGAGCATCTCTGATATGCAAATACTACATCCCCTCTCCTCCAGAATATTACATAGAGAGACAAAGTCCTGTTTTAGTTGTTGAAGTGGTATTTTGTTATCATTAGTCCCAGCATGAATAATCTCTAAGGGGTTATTACCTGCCGCAGAAAGGGTGACTTTGGTCATGGAAGTTATATTTGAGACTCTTGCCCCCCTATAGCTTGAGCAGGTTCGATTCACTTTATCTGGATTACAAACAGCGTGATCAATGTATTTAATCATGGAATCACCTAGTATATAAACCTGTTTACTGGTTGGATTAGGTTTGGGGGAGAGTACCACTTGGCTGGTAGGAACAAGTATATCATTTAAGTTTTGCTGGCCTTCTTGTTGAATAGATGGTAATGAAGGAATATTGGTTTCTGAAGTAGAGTCTAAGTGTTTGTTAGCAACTTTTTTACACTGTATATGGCTAGAACTAGTTTCGTCAGCTGCAAGCAGATCCAAATGTTCAAAGGAATTATGTAATGGAATTGGCGGGGAAGAACTGAAATACAATTCCTTTGTCTGGTTGGATCTGGTTTGTGGAATGAAAGACCAGGTCATTTCCTCAGATAGTTGGTATGATGTTAAAGGTGAATCAAGGAGAAAAGGAGTAGAAGCATTGGTAATTCCTTCATTTTTTAATGGAGACTTTAATATGGGTCTCAATGATGTAGTGGTATTTGCAACTTCGATTTGAGTAGTGGTTGTACTAGTAGTCTCTAGGAGGAGTGACATGTGGTCTATATACTTTTCTAATGCTTCAATTTCTGAGTTAACAACTAGTTTAGTTGTATCTGAGTCAATTTCAATCTTTGTTTGAAGGCGTGTAATTTCTTCCTGTAATGTATTAACCAATATGCATCTCTCACAAATAAATTTGGCAGCTTGTTTGCCAATAGCATACATCTGGCATGAAGAACAGTACTTATTGGCTCTCTTCATGATAATGTTTAAAATTCCCCAGATAGTTTAGTAATAATACTTATTTACCTTGTTGTAATCAGTAAGGTTTCTGGGCCTCAATCCCGATGTACCCAGTGGACATGGTAGACACGCGCTAAGACGCGTGTGTCTCTGCTCGCGACTCTGTGCGCTTCCCCACACACGCTCACTCCACTCGCTAGTACGAGTCCTTTTGAGGCACAAAACCCGAAGTGCCTAACGGCTGTACTTCCAATAGCGCTCCGATGTAGGTAAATAAAAAAAAAGTAATTGCTTTTTTGTTCTCAACCCCCCCCCCCACAGCTTTCCCTGGTGCACATTGCCTAATA
The DNA here is from genome assembly GCA_016271365.2 of Neoceratodus forsteri. Classification (NCBI taxonomy): domain Eukaryota; kingdom Metazoa; phylum Chordata; order Ceratodontiformes; family Ceratodontidae; genus Neoceratodus; species Neoceratodus forsteri. The sequence continues at coordinate 957,753,392 of CM028135.1, read as the reverse complement.
GACATGAGGCATGAAGAAAACATGTTAAAAAGTAAAGTACCATATATAAAAAGGTGAATATTTAGAATTGAGTGTATGAACATATTAGAAATACTGTGTAATGTGTGCAAATAACTTTAAAGAAGCACTTAAATTAACAACTGATGTTGTTTGTTATAACTTCTTTTGCTCTTTCTGTTCCCTTTTATTTATTTATTTAATTATCAGTTAAATGGTTGAAGAAAAATATCTGAAACCAAAAGTAGAATAAATAAAAAGGTGAATATTGAGAACTTAAACTATAAATGATAAAGTAGCTTTGTTTGGTGCAATTTGGAGTATGTAGTATTTGACCTAAGTGTTTTATTTATTTTTAAAGTGAATACATACAGGAGGCAATTCTTAAGGAGGCTTGGCAGATGTTTGGCTTTTGCTGACATTGTTAAAAAGTAAGGCAATTCATTTTTCATGCATTTATATTGGTGGCATCTAGTTGGGCAAAATGTATAAGAATTTTATGACTGTTAATGAATGTAAAGGATAACCAGGTGGTTAAAATATAATTTTGGTTTTAATATTGCTTTAATAATTACAATAGAAAGATAGTACACCCAGACATTTTTGACTAGCATGGTCTAATATGGAAAGATATTAAAAATTGAAAATTAAAAAATTGAATATTTTCAAATGTGAAATATAGTAAATATTTGTTTATAAATCTCTTTACAGTTCCCCAGAAGAAGCCTAATACTAGGTGAAACATTGGGACTTTATAAATAAAAATAACGAACTTTAAAAAGACTTTGTGTGTAGTAGCATTCATTGCTCGAGCAGGCCAGAATTTTGTTGTTGGATTACTCTGTAGCTGATGGCACCTCCCTGTAGACCTTCTGAAGAAAAGGAATGTGTTATAAAATTGGTCTTACGAGACGTCTGCCACAGTGAAAATGAAAGTTGACCACCAACATGCCAAATAAGAATGGATGTTAATATTAATCTCAGCTGTTACCAATAGTCCTATCTAGTGGGAGGCAACCACCATTCATCCCTAATGGGTTAAAAGCAGTTCTTAGCTAATGGGCATTTGCTTTAAAATATTGCATGAAGGACAGTTTCCATTATTCCACAGCAGGCAGTCATAGCCTCTGAAGTGGAAACCATTGGTCCGTATAATTTTCCTTATTTATCGGGTATTGTACATTAGCTATACCAGTGAAGCAGACTATAGTCTCCTCAAATGGGTTAAGGTGATATCTTTAAACCAGATACTTAGGAACAACACACTTTAAAATAAACCCCTATTTATCGGGAAGAGAACTGTAGATTAGGACTGAGCAGAAAGGTCCAAAGTCAAATTATAACTAACACTTTAATACACCACAAGGAGGAGTCAGAACAAATCCACAGGTGATTTGCTAGAAGGGAAAAATCCCCTTGAAATCCCCCCATATTCATAAACCAGTAACTACATTAAATGAATAACTTCAATGCAGATATGGTGGAGACAAACTTCAAGAAAATGTCACACCACATTTCTGATAGATTTTAATCAAAAGGTGATATTAAATGTGACAAACCAGCTCACTTTCTGAGCCAGATCCTAAGGGTATAAGTAAGCAATAAAACATGGCTGAGTGGTAGTTCTGAGATACCCACACACCCAGAGGTGTAGTTAGGCACGAGTCCGCAGGTCGAGTGCCTTCAGCCTCTGGGTGTGCGGGTATCTCAGTACTACCAACACCCAGCCATGTCTTATTGCTTATATAAATTGGGCCCATAGGCAACTCTGAAAAAAAGAACACTCTTAAAGTTTTCAAAGACACAAAAAAAATACTAAAATGTTGCTAAATTATTAAGCAATAATGCCTGACAGGGTGTGTGTCATGCTGGGATAACGTCATGCCTCAGGTGGTTGGGCACGAGGCAGTAGGCAGAGTGTGTCCAATACCTGCGGCATGACGTTATCCCAAATGACACACACCCTGGAGGGCATTATTGCTATTATAAAATGGCTCGTTGTTATATAAAATAAAAAAATTTTAAAGAATGTTTTTATTAGTGTGGAAAAATATTTTTGTTTAAGAAATGCAAAAAAAGAGCATAGACTCATGCTCCATATGGTCATCCAAATGGGCTCACAGTATTGAGACTAGACCCGTGATGTTATGCTGGGATAACATCACGGGTCCAGTCCCAGACTGGTCAATCAGAGACCAGGAAATTTTCTTGCCATTGTATAATGTAAAATAGTCCTTCCACATATGTTTCATCTGTCAGTCATCTGTCTTTTTTCACACAATATATGGAGTGATTGTTTGTCATGGAATAGAAGAATTCAAAGCTCTGCATTATTCCAGTAGTAGAATACGCCCCTCCACCCCACCCCCCCACACACACACACAGAATGGTAACATGGAATACATAAATTCAATATTCTTCAGAGCTCAACTGGCATACATACAAAGACACACACAGGCCTGAAGTGGAGCCAGAACCTCAATTTTATCTGATTCCAGGTAAGGAGCAGGGAGTTTCCTGACAAAGTGGTAGGGATAGGAGGGGAATTTTTCATGGTCATCAAATGGAAACCCTGAATAGTACTTGATTTTTTTAATTTTTGTATGTGTGTGAGAGGGGGCTCATAAGTGTATATACCATTAAATTATTTACTTACTTTATTTAATTTAATGGACTTTTATTTTGGGGGCCTAGTTGAAGTTTTTTATATATGAGTAAAGGCTATAGCCATGTTTGTAATGGAAACTAGAAAACAGGTGGCTTATGAATTCTGTGAGTTGCCATGGTTGGCAGGGACTTGTTTTAGCCAGTGGTGGCACTCTCTTACTACAATGGCTAGAACAAAGTCTCAGCCAATCAGGATACAGGGATTTCTTTGCCCATTTTATATACATTGACCACGTTTGAATCACTAGAAGCACCCACTTATATATAATCTCTTCGTTCAAACTTTAAGAGCAAACCGAAATAAGAGTATTTGCCTTTGTTCGACTGTCTGTAAGGTCCAAGTTCAACCTCTAAAGGTTATTCAAACTAGCAGTATTATCAGTCTGAAATCTAAGTAGACTACATCCACTGCCCCACACTAATCTATTTCCCTGGCTACCCGGTTGAAGAAATCAGTTAGGTTCATGTGATATGACCTCCCCCTGAGAATCTGTGCTGCCCTGGGTCTTGTTACCTGCTGGATTCAAAATTCTCCACTAACCTTTCTTTTAGAAGCATCTCCATTAACTTCCCAATCACTGATGTCAGGCTAACTGACCTATGGTTGCCAGTCTCCTCCATACTGCTGCTTTTATGAAGTGGTACTATATCTGCCCTCATCCAGTCCTCTGGAACCACTGATGTTTTCAGTGAGTTGTTGAAGAGAGTTGTCAGTGGTGCAACCAGTACTTCCTGGAGTTTTCTCAGCACCCTTGAGTGTGCTCTGTCTGGTCCCATAGCCTTATCCACTTTCAGATTCACAAGTCTTTTCAGGACTCTCTCCTCTGTGAATGGACTTGTATCTACCTCCTTCCCCCCCAGTACTCCTGATGTTTCTATTTGGCACATCCCTCTTTCGTTCCACTGTTTGTTTTATTTATATATATATATATTTATTTATTTATGTATGGTATGTATTTATATATGTCTTTGGTAACTGGGTCAGTGCTCTGATCCAAAGGACTGTTTTCAGTCGTGACCCAGGCCACAGAAGTGGCACACCAGCAGAGAAGTACATGATACATGATAACAATGGTCAATACAGAACACATATGGCTAATGGCAAACGGTCATAAACTGGTTACAAAGTAGGCAGCTGGAAGTGCAATGCTAGCATTTTGTTCACAAGAATACAACACTATTTACAGTATGAGGCTACAAGCACATTAACAGTGAGAGTCATATTTACATCAGTATTTATAACAGGAGCCACAGTGCCTTCTAACATATATTGATGACAAGAATAAATTTACTTGCGAGGGTTGATTAATTCAGATCCTAGCAGTAGCAGGTGGATTCCCTCAGAAGTCAGCACTTTAGTTGCAGTTTAAAGGACAGGTGGGAGGTGGACGAGCAGATGGTCAGAGGGAGTCTGTTCTACAGGAAGGGCATAGAGATGGAAAAAGCTTTGCTACCCATATTGGTGGAGACACAAAGGACATCCAGCAGAGGGAACGAGGATGCCCTGAGAGTTCTTGAGAGTTCCCTGTTAGTCAGAAGGGGTGAGTAAGTGGATAGATGGTGGTTCCTGAGTGAGATGTCCACAAGGCAGCCAGAGGCATAATCAAAGTGACCTTGAAGTGGGAGCCACCCAAGGGCCTGGTAAAGAGAGCAGTGGTGGGTTGAATAGTGAGCTTGAAGGATGAAACGACAGATGGAGTTGTAAGCCATGCTTAATTGTGAATGAAGAGACTAGGAGACAAGGGAGTAAACAGGACAGCAGTAGTTGAGGAGGGGTAGCAGGTTGTCCTGGGAAATGGCAAGGTGTGTCTCAGCAGATAGAAGGGGTTTAAGGCAGTAGGCTGCACTTAACTTTTGGTGAGGGAGGGATCATGTGTAATACCAAGGTATTTAAAAAAGGGAACATTTTTTAGTGGTGGGCCTGCTGGAGTGGGTACCTGAAGGGAGGAATTTGTGTTGGAGATTTTGGCAAAGGAAAAATTTTGAGACAAACAGCATTGATTTAGTCTTTTTCTCATTGACTGAGTTTATTGGAGAGAAACCATCGGTGGGCTGAGCCATAGTTACGAGTGAGGGCAGAGGAGAGGGAGTCAAGTGATTTGGCGCTGCGATATAGGACTAAATCATCCACATAGAGGCGTGCCTTACAGTCAAGGCTATCCATAGGGAGAGCATTGATAAATAAGAAGAGTAATTGGCCAAATATTGAGCCCTGGGAGACTGCTGTGTGTATGGGTAGGGCAGTGGAAGCAGCTTTGCCGATAATGATGGACTGATCTGTGAGAAATAGCTTCGGAATCAAGCAGCAGTTTCAACAGAGCATCCAAACTGGAGCAGGGTGGAGTGGAGAAGGTGGTGGTCAACCAGGTCAAACACCTTAGATAGACCCACGAAAACAGCACCTGTGGCATTGCACATATCCATTTTTCTTAAGACATGGTCAGAGAATAAAGCCAGTGCCGAGGTGGTGCTGTGAAATTTGCAAAAGCCATGTTGAAGTGGGCAAAGAAGGTTGTATTTCTCAAGATGTTCTGTCAATTGGAAGTGGACAACTTTCTCCAGTAGTTTATTTAGATGGGAAAGGAGGGAGATAGGGCTGTAATTATCTGGGAAAGAGGATCCCCAGCTTTGTAAATCGGTACAACATGCACATGTTTCCAGGAGTCAGGCACAGAGGATGATGAAAAGGCAAGATTAAAGATGTACGTTATAGGTTTGACAATTGCAGGGGTAATGATTTTTAGAAAAGCAGAGTAAAGACCATCACTGCCAGGGCTACCTTTGGGGGGAAGAGACTTGAGGAGTCTGAGGGTGATAGCAGGTCTGATAGCTCTGAAACAGAAAGGTGGTATCCAGGAGGAGTTAGGGGTTGGGGGCAGCTATTTAAAGGGTAGTTCTGGACAGGGGGTGGTTGAGGGGGGAGTTTGTTCAGGTAGGGGGATAAGTTGGTGAATTTCATATTGAAAGTGTTTGTAATATCCATAGGTTCTGAGATTAGAGTAGATGGGTAGAGAGTTGCTATATTTGTTTGCTGGTCTTGGGATTTAGTAGGGACCCAATGGAAGCCCAGAAGTTACACAGGTTGCCAAGGTTAGCGTTTTGCTGGTTGAGGTAGAATTTGCAATTGAGTACTTTGGTAATTTGCTTGCTTGAGTTCCGCAGTTGTCTGTAGGCATTCCAGAGTTGGGTGGAGGGGGACACCTTGTAAGCCTTTCACTTACGATTCCTATCTTTCATTAGGGACAATAATTCTCTCAATATCCAGTGAGTGCAACCCTCTCTAAACCTTCTGGTAGTGCATGGGTAGTGGGTGTCCTTGAGTCAAAGGAAGTCGGAGGTAAGGAAAGTAACTGCTGAGGAGATGTTACTGAGTTTGTAGAGAGCAGACCAATTTATTGCTCTGGCCTCCCTGAGGACTAGCGCAGGATCCTGGCCATCAAACCTTCTGAAGGTCAGGAGTTTGTGGGGAGAATGGATTGTTTTGGTGGCCAGTATAATGTAAGTAGATGTATGGTCGCTGATAGTCAGACATAGTGCCAGTCTGGAGGATCAGATCCACCCTGTTAGTAGCGACCCACTCAATATGATAGTGATCTAGTGAGTGAGCATTATGTCTAGTTGGGGTGGAGATGACTTGATCTAGGTTGTGTATTTTTAGCAGGTTTGCATAATCTGGTGCCTGGGCATCAAACCAGTTAAGGTTGAAGTCACAAAGGCTAATGGTGTCACGAGAGGGTACAATGCAACCAACATCATCTAAGACATTTGTTAGACCTGGGATGCCACCCCCAGGTGGATTGTAACAGCAGCCTAGGTAAAGTTTCTTAGATGCACCCAGTGTAACATCAGTGATAAGCCACTCGCTTGGGGAGTTGGGGGACGAGCAACTGATGGTGACTGTGATGTGGTCCTGTATGTACAGTGCCAGTCCCTCGCCCCCCTCTTTCTTCCTGGCCTATCGAGGTGCAGGAGGGAGTAGCCAAGGAGTTGAAACAAGAAGTCAGTATGGTAGGATTTTAAACAAGTCTCAGAAAGACCTAACACCTACAGCTTATATAGAGATACCCATGCCTCAAGCTCATGGAATTCAGGTGGCAGGCTGCAGATATTCATATGGGCAACTTTGAAGCCAGTATGCTTTGCCCAGGTGATGTTTCAGTGGTCAAGATGGGCGTTTATTGGTCCTGGGTTGATTTTTGTCTTCAGAGAGGAGAAGCAGTGATACAATAGGACAGGAGGGAGGGAGCCATTTGGAGACTGAACAGTGAGGGAGTGAACAAAAAGACCAAGCAGGCACCTTTCATAATTAGACAGTAGAGCCAGCACAGATGAGTTCATGTGGGTGGGTTTGTGCCTGGCTTCTGCAGTCAGGGGGTCAGGGTATGTTTGGGCAGAGAAGGAGTCCAGGTTCTGCTGATCAACAGCAAGTATTGAGGCACAGATATCAGTTAACAGAAGGAGGGTGGCCATTAACACAAGGGGAAGCAGACCAGCATTCATCTTGTTTAGATGCATTGTTGTTTGTGATCAGCAAGAATCAATGGGATAATTTAAGCTGTAGCGAATGGTACAGATACAGGGATATGCATACTGCTAAAAAAGTATGAACACTTTAAGGGAATGGGGTAGACTATATGGGGGGAAGGGCCCCTTTAAGGGGATAAGAGGGTGGGTGATCCAAGGAGCAAGGTGTATTTAAAGAGTGAAGGGGTGGGGGAGGGTGGCCTGGCCAAAATTTTAGCAGCAGCACAGAGCCTCAGAGAATGTGAGCAGCACACCAAATGAAGATTCGAGCCGCAGAGCTGGTTTCAGCAGTTCCCGCTGTAAAGGCCAATCAGGCACAGACTGATGAGAGCACCAGAATTTGAACACAAAACCGGCACCTGACAGCTGAGGCAAATTCAGAGCATCCCTGGTCCTAGGATTCCCGTAGAGGAGGCAGGCAGGAGCGGGCGGAAGCCAGTGGCAGAAAGGCCAACCATGCCACTGTGGATCTGGTGTGCCCAGTCAGGGCAAAGGCTGGAGAGAAAGGAAAAAAAGAAAAAAACATTAGTAATTGTAGGAGTGGGAAATCAGAGGGTGTGGGCAGCTGTTGGCAGAACATCAGCAGGAGGGCAGGGGCAGACTAAGAGGGATTAACAGGACAAAAGGGGAATGAAGTGTTGGCTTAGCTGGGTGGGGGGGAGCAGATTTGCAGATCAGAAGCAAGAGAGATAGAAGTCTGGAAGCAGAGGGAAGCTAGGACATGGGCAAATAAGAAAAAGATAAGCAGTAACTGGTAGTAACACTCTAAGTTTGGCAAATTCTAGCTAGGCTAATTACAGTTACAGTGGCTAGGCTAAATAAATTCAGTCTAGCTAGGAAGTAACAAATAACGCAGTGTTGAGCTATTGGGAATTTGAAACAGCAGAACTTGTCATGAATAAATTCAGTTCTGAACCACAGATAAATCCAAGCAGCAGGGCTGGTCACAAAAATAACATAATTCAGCAGAGCTGGTCACAGGCAATTTAAACAGCAGAGCTGGTCATAAATAATGTTTCAACACAACTAGTGTAATTTGGCAGATCTGGTCACAGATGATTATAATTCAGCAGAGCTGGAAAAGCCAATTAAAATCAGCAGAGCTGGGCCCAGAATGATTATTCAGTAGAACTGGATGTTACATTTTGAAATCAGCAGAGCTGATCACAACTAGCTTATGCAGCAGCACAGAGCTCCAGAGAATGTGAGCAGCACACCGAATCAAGATTCAGGATGCAGAGCTGGTTTCAGCAGTTCCCACTGTAAAGGCCAATCAGGCACGGACTGATGAGAGCACCAGAATTTGAACACAAAACAGGCGCCTGACAGCTGAGGCAAATTCGGAGCGTACCTGGTCCTAGGATTTCGGTAGAGGAGGTAGGCAGGAGAGGGAAGCGGGCAGCAGTCAGTGGCAGAAAGGCCGACCATGCCACTGTGGATCTGGTGCACCCTATCGGGGAGAAGGCAGGTTGGTCCTAGAATTCTGGTAGGGGAGGAGGGCAGGGAGTGGGTGTCGGCCAGTGGCAGAAAGGCTGACTGTGCCACCGTGGATCTGGTATGCCCAGTCAGGGGCTGTGGATCTGGTGCACCCAGTCAGGGGTAAAGGCTGGAGATGAAGGCTGTGAAGACTTAACAGAAGTATCTTTTTAGGATATCTGCTTTTTCCCACTCCTCTGCACCTTCTCCCACTGGCCTTAACCTCACAATCCTTCCCCTTGTCTTCCTGTTATTATTCATGTATCTAAAAAAGGTATTGTCCCCCTTAGTTACCCCTTTGGTTTTCCTTTTCTCTGTTTGCACCTTTGTGCCTCTCACTGACTTCCCTGCTTCTCTCTGCTTTTCCTGGTATACCTACCTATTATCTTCCCTCTTTGTCTTTGTACCTCCTGGATGCTAGCCTTTACTTTTGCAACTACTTCCCATGAGAGCCATAGTGGTCTCTTTTTTTTCTCCTGTTCTTGCTCATTTCTTTCATACAAAGGTTTGTTGCCTTTGCTATACCATCCGTGTCTTTGCCCCACTGTCCCTCCACTCCACTCAAAGAAACATAGACTTTGATGGCAGATAAGGACTGCTTGGCTCACCCAGTCTGCCCATTTCCTCTACCTATCGAATAAGCTGCAGATCCTAGTTTCAGCAACAGCCTACTTCCTCCTACCTCCCACCAGAATTGCATTATGCCTGTCCTATGCATTCTTAAATTCCTCCCCTGTTTATGGCCCCACAACCTCCTCAGGAAGGCAGTTCCATGCATCTACCATCCTATCCATGAAAAAATACTTCCTCACATTGCCCCGAGTTGTCCACCCCCTTTATCTTCAAATTGTGCCCCCTTGTTCTTGCACATCTTTTTCTGAAAGATGCTACCCTCTTGGACTTTGTTGATTCCCTTGAGGTACTTGAAAGTTTCTATCATGTCCCCCCTCTCCTCCTTTCCTTGAGAGTATACATATTAAGCTCTTTAAGTCTCTCTTCATATGGCTTCTAGTGCAGACTGCACCATTTTAGTTGCCCTCCTCTAGACTGCCTCCATCCTGTGTATGTCCTTGCTAAGATGGGGCCTCCAGAACTGCATGCAGTACTCCAGATGGGGGTTCACCAACTGTCTGTACAGAGAGATAACAACTTCTTGTTTTCTACTGGTGATGCCTCTCCCTATACATCCCAGTATCTCCCCAGCCCTCCTTACTAGCTTCTCTCATCGCTTGCCTACCTTTAGGTCATCTGATATGACTACCACAAGGTCCCTTTCCATTTTTGTTGTCACTAATACCTCCCCCCCAATTGTGTACTCTTCCCTTGGACTTTTGTTTCACAGGTGCATTGCTTTGCACTGAATCTAAGCTGCCATACTGTACTTTTGACCATTCCTTCAACCTTGCCAAGTCTTTTCTCATCTTTTCTACCCCTTCCCCCCATGCATCAACCCTGTTGTAGATCTTTGTCGTCTGCAAAAAGGCATACTTTTCCTTCCACTCCCTCTGTAATGTCACCTATAAAGACATTAAAGAGGACCAGTCCCAGTACTGAACCCTATGGTACCCTACTAGTAACCCCCCTTTCTTCGGAGTGGACTCTGTTTACTATTACCCTCTGCATCCTGTTATCCAGCCAATGTTTTACCCAGGCTACCACCCTGGGACCCACTCCCAGTCTGGCTAACTTGTCTATTAATATTTTATGTGGGAATGTGTCAAATGCCTTGCTAAAGTCTAGGTAGGCCATGTCCACAGCTCCTCCTTGGTCTACTACTTTGGTCACGCAGTCAAAGAAATCTATTAAATTCATCTGACATGACTTTCCCACTGTGAATCCATGCTGCCTTAGGTCCTGTGCCTTGCTGGCCTCCAGGTACTCAACAATTGTTTCTTTCAGAAGTGTTTCCATCATTTCCCTACCACTGAGGTCAAACTAACAGTTCTGTAGTTTCCTGCCTCTGCCTTGCTCCCATTTTTGTGAAAGGGAATCGCATCCACCCTACTCCAGTCCTCAGGTACCACACCGTCCTCCCATGATTTGTTTAAAAGGGTGGTCAGTGGTGCCACTAGTTCTCCCTTTAGTTCTTTTAGAATTCTTGGGTGAATCCCATCAGGCTCCATTGCTTTGTCCACCTTCAGTTTTCCGAGTTCTTCCAGGACCCTTTCTTCTTCGAATGGACTGGTATCGACCTCCCTATCCAGTGTGCTTCTATTATTTGGTTTAGGTACCTCCTCCTCCTCTTGTTTTGTGAATACTGAGCAGAAGTATTCATTCAATATCTCTGCTTTGTCACTGTCACCCTGAGCCCACCACCACCACCCTCCATTTTACTGAGCCTCACTATCCCTCCCCTGGTCTTTATTTGGTCCCTAATGTACCTATAAAAGGTTTTATCCCCCTTCTTTACTGAGTTGGCTATCTTTTCCTCAGTTTGGGTCTTTGTTATTCTGACGGCCTTCACCACTCCCTTTTGCTGTAACTGGTACAGTTCTCTTTCCTGCACCTTCTCTGTTTCCTTATACTTCCTGAATGCTATCTTTTCTCCCTAACCTTCCTCACCACCTTTTGAGAACCATGGTGTTTTTTTCTTTTGTTTTGTTTTGTTCATTTGCTTCATACAAAGGCTTGTTGCCCCTGTGATGACAGCTTTGATTTTTCTCCATTGTTCCTCCACTCCACCTTCTTGCCCATTTGCTAGTGCTTTTCTGATTCCTTCCCCCATTTTGCAAAAGTCAGCCCTCCTGGACTTTAGCAAGGCATTTGACAGAGCCCTCCTAAAGTCCAATACCCACACTCACACATGCTAACAAAAAAGGAAAAAAAAAAAAAACAGAAAGACCCTATTTGCAGGCACCTCTCTGGTCTGAAGGAGAAGGCTGCCCATCTCCAGGCCGACCTGGCGAGGATTCGGGAAATCTTCTCCCCACCCAGGGACCACAAGGGCCACTGCCACTGCCTCAGAGGTTGCAAAGAAAGTGGAGCTGTTGGACCATGGTGGGCTCAAGGAGGGTGAGAGTGGTGTATCAGAGGTGCATTCCACCAGTTGTACCTCTCCACAGTTCATACGCCATTCTGTGGCCAGGATGGTGACAGGACTTAATGATCTGAAATACGAGGACGGACTGCAATCCTTGGGGTTATACTCCTTAAAATATAGAAGGCTAAGAGGGGGTCTATACCTTCTTTATTTGGCTTTTAATAACAATGACTTATGGAATTGTTTGGGCCTATAACTCAAGGGACAGCATTATAACACCAGGGGCCACACATTACAACTGAAAGGGCAAACATGTAATAACACAATATGTAAAGGGAACACTGGTTCAACCAAAGAGTCATAAATGTTTGGAATGGCCTCCCACTGAATGTGGTTGGTAGTAAACATATGTCTGAATATAAAAGTAGACCTGACTTTTATTATGCTTGCTACAAAATTGAATTTTTCCCCTGATGCCATGGGTGAGCATCATATAGTTCATGGGCCTTTTTTGCATGTAACTGTCTGTGAAATCTAAGATCTATGAGGGGAACTACAGTCCTCAGTAGATAGTTTAATTGTTACTTTGATGGACATTTGATGGTCATTTCAACAAGCTGAGGGTGGTGGTGGAAAGGCAAAGGGGGGCATAGACTGCCCACTCACAGACTGCAACAGTAGGAGGGAATCTATACCTTCTTTATTCAGCTTTTAATAACACTCTTTCCAATGTATTAATTCCAGCCTTAGTGTAGGGGGCCCACAACTGGGCACAATTCTCCAGATGGGGTCTCACAAGGGGGGTGTGAAAGTGCAACGCAACCCTTTTATCACGGCTTCTTATGTGCCTTCTAATACAGTATAATATTTTAGAAGCAGTCTTAGCGCTGGCACTGCACTAATTATCATTAGTGATTTTAATACCACAATATTTTTCTTCTGTAATGTCCCTCAAGGTTGTTCCATTGAGGTGGTACACAGCCTTGGGATTTTCTCGACCAAAATGCATTACTGCACACTTTTCCAAGTTAAACTGAAGTTTATGCTCCCTTACCCAGCTTTCCAGCTTGGTTAGTCCAGCTTGCAACTTTCCAACATCCTCCTGAGTATTTATCACCCTAATAATTTTAGTATCATCTGCAAACTTAGATATGCAGACATCCTCCCCACAGTTCACTGAAGCAACGTCAAAGTTAAACACTGTGGGGCCCAGTACTGACCCCTGCTGTTGGTTAACTAGGATCTGCAGCTTATCCATTAGGTAGGGAAATGGGCAGACTAAGTGGACCAAGTGGTCCTTATCTGCCATCAAATTCTATGTTTCTATGTTTCTGCGGGACCCCACTAGTCACATTGGCCCAATCTGAACTTATCCCCTGGACTGTCACTTGCTGTGTTCTGTATTCCAGTCACTTCTATATAGGCCCTCAGTCCTCCAGGTTGATCCCCAATCCCCAGCGTAGCCAAACCCCTCTTTTCTGCACCATTCCTTCAACCACAAGCCGAAACATCTGGTGTGGAATACCCTATTCTCCCCTTGTCAGTAGACAGGCAGCACCTCAGTGAAAGACGCAATGCATTCTCCTTGCCTTAGGCCCCTCCCCAGTTTCTTGAATTCTTCCTGCACTATCCCAGCCCCATCCCATGCAAGATCTTTAGTCCCCAGGTGGATAGTGACATCCAGCTCTCCCTGTCCTGTCACCATAGCTATCCTTAAGATCTGCTGCCCATCCCTCCAAGCCATGCTGCCTGGTGGTAGGCACCTTACCTCCCTCTCATCTTCTCATCCTGTTTCCAAACCTACTCCCTAAAAATTGAGTCCCCCCACAGAAGCTACTTCCTCCTCTGCTGTGGTCCTCTACCTTCCACCTTGGGGCCTCCCCAGCAGAGGACCCCCCCATTCTCCCTTGCCACTACTACAGGTGCCTCCTCATGGCAGTCCCATCTCACCAAGTCAATAAAAACAAGTCCATAAAAACAAACAGACCATGTTTGACAAAGCACAGATGTGCGAAATATGTCAGGCAATGTGCAGTGGGCAGGACTTCACCTCCATCTTTGCTGCTAGCACTGCAAGCACTTTGCCAGTCTGGAACACAGCCTGTTTGTTTTTATGGACATGATGCACTTAATGGACTTTAGGAACCTACCAAATGGACTGTTCATGGCAACAGCATTCCTGTACATATGTGAGTGTGATTTTGTTTATTTTGCACCACAATTAAAACAGAACACTGGTTATCAAGAACCATTGCAGCACTGAGTCATTGTTTGGAGATGCACACATTGTGTCCCCGAACACAGGTCCCTGAACTGTCGTCCTCTGTAGTAGGTATTTCCGCAAAGTTGGAATCATCCAAACCACAGTTAGTGGTCTCAGGGACAGCAATAAATTCTTTTGAGTGGAACAGTTCATTTGACCCACTTAAAGCAGTTGTACTTTCAAACCTACTAACATGTTCACTGGGGTTTTCACTTTAGTAAGTTAACACCATCATGCAGAGGGAATCATTGAGTTTAGAACCTATACTGCTGATATCTCCATCTGGAGCTGGAGGCATAATAGATACATCAGGATCATTGGAAGCTACTGGAATGTTGGGAGCACTGTTGTGGACAGAAGGGAATCCCTGAAACAATCTGGCAAGTTCAGAGGATGGGTAATAAACAGGGCAAAACTCATCATCACTCTCAGAATCAGTATCACTAACCAGGACAACATTATCTACAGAACTGACTGGCTAGCAGGAAGTGGCTGACAAAGTTGCTTTTTATGTGTAGCAGACTTGGTTGCAAGGCACCTTGGAGCCTTAGACTCCTGAACTTCATTGAGTAGTATCTGACCAATAGTTAAAAGGTGGTTTCTGTGCATTGTTTTGGTAACATGAGTGTCCACTTCTGGTCATACTTTCAAACCTGGTAGATGATCCAGCTGGTCAATCACAATGTAGGGAGTATGACCCCAATGATCAGCTATTTTATGCTTGCCTTGAAATCCAAGATTGCATATCAACACACAGTCACCTGGCTTGAGTTCCTGAGCTTTGACACGCTTGTCATGGTGAACTTTATTGGCTACGTTTCTTTTTGCAGCCATAGTATTAGCTAGCTGGTATGCATGGGTCCGTTGTTCTTTTAGTGTTTTGACATACTGGAGATAGCTTTCTGACCTAGTGTCATCAGGGGAAACACCAAAATACACATCCACTGGGAGGCAAGAGTCTCTGCCAAACATAAGGCTATAAGGTGAAAAAACGGTTGCATCATTTTTTGTACAGTTATAGGCATGAACCAGAGCACTGATCTGTTGACTCCATTTTTGCTTGTCTTATGGATCAAGTGTGTCCAGCATATCGAGTGAAGTGCAATTAAATCTTTCTGGCTGAGGTCCTCCTTGAGGGTGGTGTGACGTAGTTCTAGATTTTCTGACACCCCAGTGAGACAACAGTACTTTGATTAATCTATTCTCGAAGTCTCTGCCCTGATCAGAATGGATACGCTGTGGGGGGACACCATAATGCATGAAAGGTTTCTCTACTGTGACTTTAGCAACTGTAGTAGCCTTCTGGTCCTTGGTGGGCTAGGCCTGAGCATACCTCATAAAAGGTATCCCATGTAATAGGCAACCATGATTTAGTGCTTTCAAAAAGGGTCACTCAGTCACAGTGCTTTTACACAGGTCTACCGGGCAGGGAGGGCAACCGGATAGGGGGTTCAGTGACTATAGTGACAGGATGTCGCTATATATACACGCGCATGGGGGAGGTGTGGAAGGACCATGCAATGGGTAGAAGCGGAGGGAGGGTTTCTGGGGCATAGTATAGCGGTGGTCTGCCAAGCTGGCCGTGTGGCGTGCTGGGTTGGTAGCAGGCTGGAGTTGGGAGGGCACCGGGTTCAGGTGTGAGCACTTTCGTGTTTTGCGCCAGGTAGCGGGTTTTCTTTTTTTTTAGTTTTGAACCCCATCCCCCAACATGCAACCCCTTGGAGTTGAGAATCCTTTAGTAGGGGGGTGCAGGAGGCAAAGCCACCTGTGAGTGTGTGGGGGGGGCACAGCCCACTGCACAAAAAATAAAATGCAAGTCTCTGGCACCATATTGATGTTCACCATGAGTCTACATGGCCGAAATTCATTTTTGGCAATGTTACTCACCCAAATGGCAATCACTATTATGCGGTTACCGTTATCACATGGAACCCTCATAAAATAATCAGTGACCACTAGCACATTTGCAATATTTAGTGAATCTGGCTCCAAACTAAAAGTCTATACATACAAGTTCCATGGGGGTGCTGGTTACTATATTGACCAATGGAGCTGCTTGTTGAGGCTGGGCCTTTCTTTGTATACATCTACTGCAATTCTTACAATACCTTTCAACATCTGGACTCATTTTGGGCCCGTAGAAGTGTGACCGGACCAGGTCCAGGGTTCTCTCAGTTCCCAAATGCCCCATGTCATTATATAGAGCTCTTAGCACAAAAGGTCTGAACTTGGAGGGCAGGACCAGTTGTCTTTTAACCAGATCCACGTGAGTATCAGTTGTTTCTCTGTACAACTGCTCTTTTAACTTAAGTCTGGGCCCCTTGTGCAGCCACAAACCAGTATCACATTCAGTAGAACCTGTAGCAGAAAGATCCCCTCCTTATTTGAGAACAGAAATGACTTTCTCCATCATAGGGTCACAACTTTATTCTCACTGCAAATCAGCTCTTGTCAACTGAGACAGGGTACTCAAATCCAAAGCAGAGAAGTTACAGTAGGCCACTGGTACACAAGTATCTGGGAATCCTAGGTTATCCACCAAGCATCAACATCTTCTAGCGAGGAGCCCTCTTTCTTCTCAAACTTGTGGCACAAGGCTTTTACTGATTTCTCAGAGATGCGCACCCACTTCTGACCTGTAGCAGGTCTACGCGATGGAACATCTGCATCAATACGATTTCATCCTGGTCAGTACTCTACTGTATAATCAATTGAGGAGAGAGCTGAAAGCCAACAGCGTCCTGTTGCAGCCAACTTAGCTGAGATCTGAACATAGGTTAATGGATTTTCAGTCTTTTCCAGGATCTTGGCTCCGTACAAGTACTCGTGAAACTGCTTTACTATAGCCCACTTGAGGGCAAGAAATTACAGTTTGTGAATAGAGTAATTTTTCTCTGATGGTGACAGACTTCTACTAGCAAAAGCTACTGGATGTAACCCCTCGGGTATTCTTGATACAGCACAGCCCCTAGCCACTTAAGTTAGCATCTGTATGCAGCGTGAAGGGTTTGGAAGAGTCAGCATAGGCTAGTACAGGAGCATGGGTCGGTCTATAGATGATTTCCTCAAAAGCAGTGTCACAACCAGGAGTCCATCTTTGGCCAAAAGGCTCATGGGGCCTAAAGTAGGTTTTTGTAGTCTCTGTCACTACCCTTCTTAAACTTTTTGGGGTAGGAGGGTACCCTTGAGTTAGATTTAGCAAAGGCTATACAACTTTGGTGTAATCTTTAACAAATCTACGGTAGTAACCGCAAAAAAACAAGAAATCTTTGGAACTCTATAAGGCTGCTGGGCTTTGCCCAATCTTTTAGAACTTCTACCTTTCTTGAATCTGTCTGGATTCCTTGAGGAGACACAATGTGGCCCACATATTTCACAGAACATTGGAAAAACTGGTATTTGTCTATGAATAAGTTGAGGCTGAATTCTTCTATTCTGTCAAGCACTTTGAAAAGCCAGGTTTCATATTCTTCGAGAGTCTTCCCGAAAACAATAACATCATCCAGATAAATCAGGCATTTAAGAACATTTGTGTCACCCACTGCACGCTCCATGAGTCTTTGAAAGATTGCAGGCACACCCAAAATTCCTTGTGGCATTCTGAAAAACTCATAAAACCCTAATGGACAAATGAATGCAGTCTTCTCCCTGTCCTCAGGGGCCATTGGTATCTGATAATACCCACTACATAAGTCGAGGATGGAAAAGCACTTGCTCCCATTTAAGCAGTTAATGTATCTTGTATGCGGGGCATAGTGTACTGGTTCAGTACAGTTCTTTTATTGAGGGTTCTGTAGTCTATGCAAATTCTTACAGTACCATTTTTATTTCATACCAATATAATTGAAGATGCATATGGACTTTGTGACTCCTGGATTATTCCTGTTGCCAGCATTTCTTGCAGGTAACTTCTTACATTGTCAGTATCAGTAGGCGCTAGTCTTCTAGATCTTTCTCAAAAAGGACGTTCATCATGAAGGCAGATGTAATGTTCTGCACCAGTAACACATCCAACATCCCATTCTTTAAGGGAAAACACTTTAATCCTCTGAGCCACCTTGTCACTGATTCGCATCTTCCAGCTCTCAGGAATAGGTGAATCTCCAAAATCAAATATATATAGACACTTCATATTCTCCTTCATCCTTCTTTTTAGATGGCAGAACAACAGTGTTGGCACAGTAAATTTTGGCCAGGGTTCAGCCTCTATAGACCTTAATATCTCTGTCTGTAACATTGTGGAATTTGGACGGCCACTCGTCAAGCATAAGCATGAGCATGTACAGGAAGTACACTAGGTTTGACTAGTAACCCTTCAGGCAGTTTACCATCTTCTAGGGCTTCCAGCATAAGAATTTGATTGGTTACATCTTTCCACAGCTGAACCTCTCCACTAATACTCAATTCAGCATTTGGGGGTAGCATGATAGCAAAAGGAACTTTTTTCCATGTGATACCCACAGGTTCATCCTTATCTTCTTTAGGGTGTAGTTGTAGTTCATATGCCTCCTTTACCACAGCATAGATGTGCAGGACTGCTGAGCAAGGTGAACAAACATATGGGCATTAATGACAATTAACACAGGTATACCATCATACAGACCAGAGGGAGGGCACACAAGGGCCACTGTCTCTACAGGATCACCCAGGCCTGAAACAGAGGATGGAAAAAAAAGCCACACTTTGAGATAACCAAGGTATGGGTACAAATTGTCATTTAGTCCCATACATGTAGGCCATCAGGTGGCTGTGGAGGATAATTAGATAGATGTTTATCATACCAGTCTTTGAAAATTATAGTTACTTGAGACCCACAATCTAACACAGCCCTGGCAGGGATTCCTTCTCCATGCACAGTAGTTTCCATAGAGGGGCCTAACAACTTCGCCTAGTCCAGAGATGTGCTGTCAGAATGCTTAACTGCAGATTTGGGCACATAATGCTTGTAAGAAGACTTAGTGAGGGGCTTTGGATGACTTTGTCTGACCTGATTAAGCAACTTAATGGATGCTTTTCGCAAGTCCTCAGGGAATTGACACACTCTTTTTGCGTGGCCATTCTCACCACAACAGTAGCCGAAAACCAGTGACCTTGGATTTTGGGCACAAGCAGGCTCCTCAGCTGGCTTACTATTACCATACTGACAGGATCTACAGTCATCTTTGGGCCTATACTGTAAGTACTTTCATTCTCACTAGGCCTTCTCCAGGCTGAACTTTGATGGGAGTATTTGGCAAGATCACACACTAAAGCTCTCAGTTCTCTTATTTTTATGTTTGCTTGCATGCATGTGCAAGCAACATAGTGCCATCATCCGAGTTTTTGTAGGTGTGGCACCCTGTCTTCCAATGCAGTCAGTGTGTTTGCAGGCACGGCCACAGTTCGCCAATGAATGCTGCAGCTGTCTATGACAGCAGTTGAAAGTGGAGTGCCATGCAGTTGAAAGGCAGAGCTCTGCTTCAGTGAGCAGCGAGAAACCACTGCGTGCACATGCGCTCCCCCCCACACGCACACACACATGACTATGAGCCTAATAAAACTCCCCCGCACACACTGTATGGTCGACAGGGTGCCCAATCCCCAGTGGCTCTGCTGTGCTCTCCCCCCAACAGAGTTCCGGGTGCCATGCACGGAGCCCATCCCAGCATGGCAACAGTCTAACTGTGGCTGGCCAGGGTGCCCAATCCCCCCATCGCTCCAATGGTTCCCCAGCAGACAAACGGGTTGCCACACTGGAAGCCAACCCCAGCATGGCAATAGTCCATATGGCCAACGGGGGTACCCAATCCCCCATCAGCTCCACTGCCCCCCAACATCCTTCCAGTTGCCACACTGGGAGCACACCTCAGCATGGCACAAGTCCCACATCGTCCAAGAAAAAAATCTGAAGGAAAAAACCTTCCCACGCTGACTGTCCTGACCCCCGCTTCCCCCACCCACATCCACCCTCTGTGCACCCTGCTTCCCCACACCCCCCTCACTCCATACTTACCTCCGGAGTCCGGTGCGATGATCTTTGGTGGACCGGGAACACGTCTGCACTCTTCAAAGCCGACCACGAACTGAGGAAATGCTGGTAAGCTGCATAATGTAATAAATAGGGTTTTTTCAACTTTGGTGCATATCTCGGGCATTTGTGGGAATATTTTTACCAAATTTTCAACATGGGGTTTTTGGGAGCCCTGCCTTGTGAATTCTGTCACTGTCATTTTGTTAATTGGCCCGGAAAGGTGATTTCATGGTCATTGTGTGGAACCACCTTTCGGGACTGATTTATGAAATGACATTGTCACAGTTCATGAGGTAGACCCCCAAAAACCCTATGTTGAAAATTTGAAGAAAAAAATCCCAAAAATGACTGTTTTACGAGCATGTGTTGCGCTGTTCCTACGCACGCACGTAAGTTCACAAATTTACAATATTTTCACTCCAGATTTTCAACACTACCATTTTACTATACCTTCTTATGAACAGTGCAGCTGTCATTTTTCACATTTTGCCCAATATGTGTTTCCACGCATGTAGCGCACAATGGCACAGTCAGTGTGCAAAATCAATGTTCAGGACAGATTAAGAAAATCACAGTGACATTGTTCATGAGCAGAAGTGTTAAAATGGCTATGTTAAAAATTGGTGAAAAAATTCCCAAAAATTACTGTTTTTCGAGCCTGTGTTGCGCTGTTCCTACGCACACTCGTAAGTTCGTGAATTTTCACTATTTTCACTCCAGATTTTCAACATTGCCATTTTATCACACCTCCTTATGAGCAGTACAGCTCTCATTTTTCACATCTCACCCAAAATGTGTTTCTGTGCATGTAGCGCACAATGGCGCTGTCGGTGTGCGAAATCAATGTTCGGGACAGATTAAGAAAATCAGTGACACTGTTCATGAGCAGAGGTGTTACAATGGCTATGTTAAAAATTTGGTGAAAAAAGACCATCAAATGGCTGTGTTATGAGCGACCAATGCACAGTTTTCACGCACCCTCGTAAGTTCATGGATTTCTAATATTTTCAGTCCAGATTTTCACCACTGGAATTTTTCCACACTTCCTTATGAACAGTACAGCTGTCATTTTTCACACCATGGCCAAAATGTGTTTTCACACTTCTAGCACAGAAACGCATGGTCGCTGTGGGAAATCACTGTTCATGGACAGATTAAGAAAATCACTGACACTGTTCGTGAGTGGAGGTTCCAAAATGCCTGTGTTGACAATCTGCTGTAAAAATATCCCGAAACTAATTGCATTATGGGTGTGCATTGCACAGTTTCTACACATGCTCGTGACTTCACCAGTTTTTTTACTATTTTCACTGCAGATTTTCAACATTGCCATTTTTTGTACCTCCCTGTGAACAGTACAGCTATCTTTTTTCACATTCTGTTCAAAATGTGTTTTCACACCTGTGGTGCTAAATGGAGTAGTCACTGTGCAAAATCAGCTTTTTGGCTAATGAACTGATATTGCCACTGTTCATAAGGTCACAAAAAACTCATGTTGAAAATTTGGAGTGAAAATACCAGCGAATGCCTGGGGCGTTAGGGTTTCCAACCATAACGCCTCACCCTGTAGAGACTGACAGGCATCAGGGGTGTGACTTGGGATTGTCGCCTGTAATGCTCATGCCATTCCACCCCCACCCACACCCTACAGCCAGTGACAGGCATCGAGGTGTGCCTTGGATTCTTCGGCCCCAAAGTTCACGCCATTCTCCTATACCGCACCCATCTCACCATATTTCCTGAAGGAATGGGGTGAGCATAAGGCCCAAAGACTCCAAGGCACACCATGACACTTGTCGGTGTCTGCAGGGTAGGGTGTGGTGAAATGCCATGGCAGTTATGCCTGATGACCCAAAGGCACACCCCACTGCCTGTCAGTCTTTGCAGGGTGGTGACGGGGTTGGCTTCAGTTCAATATTTCACTGCCATTCCTATTATGCAGCTCTCTAACTCCTACACTACCAATGCCAATGCCAGCAAGCAAACATTCAGCATTGACAAATGCTTGTTTTCCACATATCATATATGCCAAAAAATGATTATTTTTTCCAAAAGAAATTGTATTTTAGCATTAATGTTTTTATTAACATTCATAAATTGATCCTTCCTAGAATATTGACTTCCAAAAAATTGGAATGACTTCCAGATTTTGGCTCACAGAAGTATTAGACTTCCACTAAAAATAAACTAACTGAACCCCTGGGTGGGGGTTTAAGGGAGAATTTCCCTTGTCCCTACCAGATGGATGAATACCTCAGGAAAAAGTGAGGGGTGGACTTAGGCATCAGGAAGCCTTCCATTGTAACACATGCCCAGGTCCCTTACCTCTCCAGGTTCCCTGGCATATAAGGTTTGCCAACAATAACAACTGCAAGAATAAAGCAATAGTCATCAATGTATTTAAACAGCAATGCTGCACTTTTATTATGATGCCTCAGTACCTTCGGGTCTGAGCTGGAAAGAGGAAGGGGGCAAACACTGTTTTGTTCATGCCCTGGCTAGGACACGCATTAAAATCTGGACATTAATTTCAACAGCAACAATGTTGACAAAACAAACAATTCATGCTGAAAGGAGGATTTTGACTCATTGGGAGAAACCCGAAGTAAAATTTTCTCAGCAAAAGTCTTGTGATTAATGTTCACAATGCATCTGCTAAAAAGAAGTCCAAATGGCAGTCCCAGCACCGCCTCCTGAATAAAGTTCCAATTGGATGAAGGGAACGTGCCTGAATGACTTTTTCTCCTGTCTCTATCAGGAAAGAGCAAGGGCCCCCTGTAGATTCCATCCAGCACTGTCCTCGGGTACTATTTCTGTACAGTAACCCATTCAGGGTTCCACATTTGGGCTCCACCAGATCTACTGTATCTTTTCCATTACCATGACTTGCATGGTTCTGATAAGCTTAACTCTTGTCAGTCTTCACCTTGCAGGCACTGGTGCTATGGAGGCCTAGATGAGACCTAAGATCAGCAGTCTGGCAAGATTTCAGTTTACAGAGGGGTTGCATGTCCAGGAAGTATATGGTCTGATCTGGCTCATGGTCCTCTGAAACTGGCACCCAGCGAGGGGGGGGGGTGCATGGATAAACCACCAGACCCCAGTGTGCCCCTCTCCAGGAATCAGCCAGGAATCCCACCCACCTCATGATCACACACAGTTGCATCTGACACATTTGTAGCCAGCGCTGCCAGCTTCTCTCCAACTCTCAGAACAGAACTCACTCCTACTCCTGAGTGTCTCCAGTGTATGCCATAATGAGGATCATACCACTCTTTCATGTTAGTTTCCCCCTCCAGAGGAGCACCAGACAGACTAAACCCCATGCCCCAAAAAGGGATGGGTTACAAAAGCACTGAGATAAAATTAATTTGAAATCGTGCCATGAGCAGGCAAGAAGCAGATCAAGCAGTTCAGCCATTTGCTTTGTATAGTTATAGATAATCAGACCACATAGAATATATATACCCATGTACGTCAATAAATACAAACATCACATGTAACACCAGTTATTAAATAATCACTCAATAATCCCTGATGTCATGCATGGATTTTACTAACCATTTTGTAATCAAACACTTGGATGATAAGAACAGAAGTACTGTCTTTTGGGACCTTTCCTCTGTGGAAAATGAAAAGAAAAATAAATACATAAATAAACGAATAGTAAACATTCTTTGGTTTTTGTTTGTTCTAACTACATAATAGGTGATTTCTTGGTTATTTTTCACGCACTCCTGCTTTAAGGTGATACCGAAGATGATAGATGACTACAAGGGTTAAAGATAACTACCCTGCTTTGGAGTCAATATTGCCATTAAATAAGTTTTACAGCTGTAAGTTTTGGAATGATTAAAGCCATTTGGGCAATCACATTTCTAAAGTTCACGTCAGTTGTGATCTAATTACTATAATCAGATACAAGCTCAAACAAAATTTGTACAAAGCTCTCCTTGTAGCAACAAAATGCAAACCTGACAGGAGCAATTAAGTATCAGATTGTGGAATAATGGGTACAGGCATTTCCATTAGCAGTCCAAGAAATTTGGATTTGCCTTCATTAACCGATTTATAATGTAGTAGGGATATGGCAGAAAACAATTAAAGTGGAAATTACCATGTGTTGAATCATTTATAGATGATCTATAGAATAAGTGCAGCTAATTTCAGTGGTGTGGTTTATCATTTAGCAAAATCTGCAAAGGTAAGCATTTTAAGAAAAATGAAAGGAGATTGTCAAATGCATGCATCTGTATGTACAATAACTGCATCTAGATAACATAGCTAGAACTGTACAGCCTTTTAAAATGAGTATTGTCTAGTTCAGTGATAAAAAAATCCATATAAAGTGTTACATACAATATACATATTTGCAAAAATGTAAATGCTGCATTATATTGTACTGTATTTGTTTCACCTCTTTTGCTCTGTAATATTCTTTAGTTTGCCACTCTGTCTGCCTGTCTATCTTTGATATAGCTGCAACAACCAAACAAACCTGCTACACCATGACCAGGAATTTTAAAATTCCCCGTCATTTAAAATTCCCTTGGCTGCAGGGTGATGTTGTTTGTGAAAAAGAAAGAAGTGATCACAGGAGCATCAAGCTAGCCACTTGACTGCATAGCTCAGCAGATAACAGCATATGTGCAGGGTTTACTGGGCCTGGGTTTGAAGGATACCTAAACCATTAAAAATGGCAGTGTGCCTTTTCAAAATTGGATCTCATTATGCTATAGAAAAAAGTCCAGTTGAATAATATAATTAGTTACCCTCAAAATCCTGTTCCTAGTGTAGCAGGCCCCTCTTGACTAACGTGGGCTGTTTCTGGGGCTTTTGGGTGCACACTGTACACTCCTCTGAGGGGGCTGAGCTGGGATGGTTCACAAGTGGACAGGAGAAGAAATGACGTGGTGCCTCCATCTGGGGTAGTGATATAGAATACCTGTGGATAAACTGCAGGTTACTATCCCCCAGGAAAATACAGTAACTGCCCCCACATTACCTTCCCCACACAG
Organism: Neoceratodus forsteri; assembly: GCA_016271365.2. Taxonomy (NCBI): domain Eukaryota; kingdom Metazoa; phylum Chordata; order Ceratodontiformes; family Ceratodontidae; genus Neoceratodus; species Neoceratodus forsteri. The sequence continues at coordinate 957,728,457 of CM028135.1, read as the reverse complement.
TAAATGCAAACACTTTCCAATAACCAGCAATACTAAACTGCACCATAAACCAATGTTTCATTTAATTATAGGTAGTAGGTGAACAGGATAGAAAATAGCACAACAATAATAAATGGCAAAAACAAACATATCCCACACTGTCTCCCACACTTCCCACCTACGGGTGCACCCAACTTCCCCCCACAGCCATTTAGAAACAATCTGAAAATTGCGGTGGGTACCTCACCAAAGTTACTCCAAAGGCAAGGATGCAGTGGGGATAAACAGTCTTAAAACTAGAAAAAAAAGACTTTTGTTGGGGACCAATACTTTTAAACCAATGCAAACTTTAACTTTGCCATCTGGGCGCAGCTTTAAACTTGGCGTGGTTCTGCCCAGGGCTTAACCCACTTTACTAACTAGTTAGCTAGGTAAAATAGAAGACTTCTCAGGGCCACAGCCTAAAGGTACTCACAGTCTGTAGGTTCAAAGGAGGTTTTCCAGAGACTTGCTTCAGTGGTACTGTGCTGTCATCAGGAGTTGGTAGTGCTGCACCGTGATGCAGGTTGCAAACGAACAGCAGCTGGTCTTCACCTGTCAGGCCTTTCAAATCTTTGCCTCTGAGGCCATTGTATGTGGTGTTCACCTGACAGTCCTCTTGACATCTTCCTCTCTGATGATCTCTTTGGTGGTCTAGGGGATCAGCAGGCTGGAAGTCCCCAGACTTTTTACTTTGCACCAGCTTTAACATGCAACTCATGCAGTGGGGTATTGGCTCAGTCTGTGGCCTCAGCACACACAGTTTCACTGGCTAGACACAGTAACACAGCCCCCAAAACTCTTGTCCCTCTGAGGTGGATCCCAGTGGGCTCAGTCTCTATTTTCTCGAACTGAAAAATCTCCTTTCTCTCCTTCAAAATCTCTTACTCTAGATTCAGGCAGTAAATACAAGGCTCAAACTTGCAGCAGCAGGTTCAAATCTCTCCCAGGGAATCCCTACACATTGCTGAGTTCTTTGTTCCCTGAGGTTTCTTGCTTTGCTAAGCAGTCTGCAGCTTGTCCAGTTCTGCAGCCAACAATGCTGTTGGGCAGACAGTTAGGCCTTTAGAGCTAGTAAGCCCACAGCAGTATCTCCTGCTCTGTTCTCTCCAGATCTCTCAGGACCCCCCCCCCCCCATTTGGTGGGCTCACAGTCCTTTTTTTCCTTTTTTCAGTGCCCACCCCCTGATTGACTGCAATTCTTCCAGGCTTTTTCTGTGCCCTCTCACACTTCCCAGTGACACCCGTTCTAATAGAGTCCTGGTGGCAACCATATTTATTTACATTTGTCCCCTAACACAGCCACCCCTTATTTCAATTATATGCCCTTCTTTGGACCAGAAAACTATTCCCCCATGACCAGAACATTCCAACAGCGATCCCCGGCTCTGCTGCTGGCCCTGGAGCTGAGGATAATATTAAATAATGGCTGCATGGCCAAACAGTTTCAGAGCCGTGGCTCTTTTAAATTTCTTGGCTAGGTGGCAGCGCATGCACAGAACAGCATTGTGCAGCCATGTTTTTTATTTACATTGCCGGTCCCTTCACAGCAGCTCCCGGGACTATTTCTTTCCTCCCCCAAGTGCCCTGAGGCACAAAACATCTTTTTGACCTCAGCCCCCCTCACTGATTGGGCCAAGGAGTTCAGGAATGTTGGCAGCCACAAATGCAGGAGCCTTGTGGGCACCAGGCCTGAACCCCACCAGGGACTACTGAAAACCCTCCAGTCCCATTGCTGCACTCCAAGGGACAGGAGATGAAAGGAGTACACTCAGTGGGGCCATAGCCCCTACATTAAGCCCTACCTGGGTTGGGGGGCTTACACTATTGATTCTGAAGTATTAGAAAACATATAAATAAACCATGCCTTCTTTGAAAAATTACTCTATGACAGAACCCAAAGATGGCAGCAGACCTTATGTGCAATGACTTCAATGAAGAGAGAACACTCCACAGATATCTTTGCATCAAATGCACCTCTGGCTGGGTTATCCTAAGTTTCCTCTATTTGTGGACATCAGCCAACTAACTGATACTTGATGTGTATATTAGACTTTTAAATATACCAGTTAAGTGCTGATTAGTAGACTTATATCCACAGACAAGCAAATTAAGCATGACACAATAAGAGGTGTGTTAGATTCACTGATATTTACGGAGCATTCTTGTTTTATTGATGTCATCACCCGTGATATTATATTGTTTTGTGTCTCGCACAACTGCCAAATGTACTGCACTGTTTTGTATGTTTTGGCTGCTTGTTCATTGTACACTGTATGTACATGTATTCTCCCCTACCTCCCACCCCCAGGACGCATCTTGAATCAAGGAAGTAGTCTGCTCAGCATGCCTTCCTGGTACAACTTTTAAATAAATAAATGAATAAGGGAATAACGCCAGATGGGGTGGGTGTTATGCTGGGATAATATCCCACCTCAGGTGGTTGGGCCCGAGGCCACAGGCTGAGAGCATCCAACACCCGAGAAGGGATGTTGTCCCAGTATAAACCCCACCCTGAAGGGCATTATTGCTATAATACTATGGCTTGTTGTTTTACACAGAATAAAAAAAAAATTTTTAAAGAATGTTTTTGTCAGTGTGTAAAAATATTTTTGTTTCTTAAGAGCAGATGCAAATGATGCTAGAGCAGCAATGCTAATGCAAACAATGCTAATGCAAATGATGCTAGAGCAACAATGCTAAAACAAATGATGCTAGAGCAACAATGCTAATGCATACGATCCTAGAGCAGCAATGTTAATGCAAATGATGCTAGAGCAGCAATGTTAATGCAAATGATGCTAGAGCAGCAATACTAATGCAAATGATGCTAGAGCAGCAATGCTAATGCAAACGATGTTAGAGCAACAATGCTAAGCAAATGATGCTAGAGCAACTATGCTAATGCAAACAATGCTAGAGCAGCAATGCTAATGCAAATGATGCTAGAGCAACAATGCTAATGCAAATGATGCTAGAGCAGCAATGCTAATGCAAATGATGCTAGAGCAACAATGCTAAGCAAACAATCAGCTGGAATGTTATGCCAGGATAACATCCCTGCTGTGATGGCCAACTGACCAATCAGAAGCCAGGATTCTTTCTTGCCATTGTATAATGATGTTTAACACCAAGACTCAGTTTGCTTACATTTTTCAAATGCAATTAAAAAAATGACAAAACAGGATTTTGAACATAATTTTATTTATTCAATACCAGGGATTATGATAACTACTAGTGAGGTTTATATAGTCTTCAAGCAACTGAAGCACAAGCAGCTCACCTGAGTAGCTGAGGAAGCCAAATCTCCAGCCTGATAACTTTCGAGGCAGCTCCCCCCCCCCCAAGCTAGGCACTCGGGACAATCAAGCAACTGAAGCACAAGCAGCTCACCTGAGCCTTGAGGAAGCCAAATCAGCCTGATAACTTTCGAGTAAAGAGAGCCTCTTCTCTTTGTCTGGACGCCTGCAGAGGGGTGCTACCTGAGGAACACTTATATTTTATGAACTTTGTTCCTGTTCACCACTAGGTGGGCTTGTTATTTGATTCTCTTTGTGCTACTAATTGCTGAAGTGTAAAGCTAGGGACTCACTGGCTTTTCTAGAGTTGCCTTGCTGATGTCATCTTAAAGCCAGATATACCAAGCAGCTAATATAGATCAGACTTGTTTAATATGGTGGTATTTGGAGCTAATTGCTGATTTCATCTTAAAGCCAGATATACCAAGCAGCTAATATAGATCAGACTTGTTTAATATGGTGGTATTGAGCTAATTGCGCTTGTTACTGAAGGCATTAGGTTAGCTGGGTCCTAGTGTGACCTCATTTTGGAATAGCCCTGTTTGCTTAGAGTGGAGCTCCTTTGTGTAAGTCACAACATATTCTCCCGCTGCATAGTAATGAGAGGCTTTGTTTTCTCCACAACATAGGCAGCTCCCCCAAGCTAGGCACTCGGGACAATCAAGCAACTGAAGCACAAGCAGCTCACCTGAGTAGCTGAGGAAGCCAAATCTCCAGCCTGATAACTTCGAGGTAAAGAGCCTCTTCTCTTTGTCTGGAGCGCCTGCAGAGGGTGCTAGCCCGACAGCACCCGCGCCGCCTGCCCCGCCTCTCCAACCACCTCCCACCCAGGGAGGCTGTCAATTAAGGATCCACCCTGTGACATCACATCCGTGATATCACGTCCTGTTGCCCAGAACCTATCTCCCCACTTTCCCATTTGCAGGTTATACCTGTTGGCCACTAGAGGGACCTATGCTCCTCACTACTTCCTACTCCTACCTGTACAGCACTACTCCCTGGGATCTTGCTCACCACAATGTATTGGCCCTGCCTCACGCTCTGCCTGTGCCTATCCCCACTAGCAGTGCACTTACCCACTTACCCATCTGCTAGTCCACACTGTGCCCTGGCACCCCTCCCTCCTTGCTCCTGAACCTCCTCTCCTGCCCCTTGGGACCTCTGTGTGTCCCCATCCCCTACCTCCTTCCCTAGCTTTCTTCACCTCAGGCACATCTTGGTGTCTTCTTATTCTTGCTTTCCTCCTGTACCTCCCTGCCCACCCCTGCTCCCTTAGTCTCCCTCCCTCCCTCCTCATGTCAATCGTAGGAAAACCTCTCACCATCTCCCAGCCAGGTGTTAGTCATGCTACTACTCCTGTCAGGGAACATTCATCCAAACCCTGGCCCGGTTCCCAGGAGCTCCCAACTCGCACCACAGGCCTATGCATGGTCTCCATGAATATCTGTAGCCTCCTAAAAAGTTTGACTCACTACAATGCCTGGTCACATCAATTAACCCTGATGTCATCACCCTGGTTGAGACTTGGCTGTCAAAATCCTCCCCTGACTCCCTAGTCTCCCTTCCTGGTTTCACCCTTTTCCGGTCCGACCGTGTTGGGAGACGGGGCGGCGGCTGCGCTATTTATGTCAAGGAATCTCTCCCATACTAGCCCTGCCCACTCCCATCTTTGACTCCAGGGCCCAGGCGCTTATGCTGAAACTAACCCCTGACCCTTTAAAGGGACCCCTTTATCTGACTACTGCATACGTGCCCCCTAGGGACCAAACGTAGGCCATTGCCTCTCTTACAGAATACCTTACCTCTCACCTCCTTCCGCTGATCAAATTCTGGTGGGTGACTTAAATGTCAACTGGCTCAGCCCCCCCTCCTCTTCTACCCGAGACTCCTTTTCTGCAATAGACCTAACGCAACTAGTTACCCACCCTACCAGGACTAACCCCAAGAGAGGCTCCAGTACCCTGCTTGATGTGGTACTCACCAACCGCCCTAATCGGATCCCCAATGTACAAGTCCTCCCAGGCTCTCTCAGTGATCACTCCCCCATTCTATTCCACTGGTCAACCTCAGTCCCCAAACCCATAGCACAGTCCACATGCCGGCGGCGTCTAATAACTGGTGGACGGATAAAACTTAAGGAACTTCTGTCCCAAATTGACTGGTCTCCTATACAGGCAACTCCTGACATCGACACAGCTCTCCTTCTTTACCCAAACTTTAATAATGCCTGTGATATCTTTGCCCCAGTGTTGACCCGCGTTCTAAAAGGAAGAATGCCCCTGGTTACCTCAGCTTGATCCACCAGCTCAAACACAGGACAACTCTATGGCACCGTTATTGAGACTGGCCGGCCCAATGACAGGCGGTTATATGCTGTCAGCTCAAACAAGTGCACTGGCCATCAGAAAGGCCAAGTCTGAGCACTATCGGTCCTCACTCACTGCCTCATGGGGAATCCCAGAACCTTCTGGGATAACATTAAACAGTTAAATGGGAGTGCACACTTCCCACCCACCCAGATCAACATTAATGGTGTGATCTCCTCAGACCCAGCCCTCATAGCCAACCACCTCAACACCTCATTCACTGACCTTAGCCCTATCCTCCCTACAAATTTTTTGACCCTCCTCCCCAGCACCTGCCGTAAATCTTTCTCACCCTTATTTTCTCCTCCAGCGTGTTTCTGCCCAAGAACTTAGGCTGCACCTTGTCACTGCCCTCAAGAGTAATAGTACAGGCAGTGACACCTGGATCCGGTATCCTATGGCTGGTCTTAGACACAGTCCTTACCCGATCACATGCCTCATCAACCACTTCTTTGCCTGGGGAAGGTTCCAACTGCCTGAAAGTCACCACTGTCACCCCTATCTTTAAAGGTGGTGATAGGACTGTGGCTGGAAACTATCGACCGATCTCCATTCTCTCTCTCTCTCCAAGGCCTTGGAAAAGTGGTGGCCTCTCAAATCTCTGACTACCTCTCCACCTACAATGTCCTTTGTCCTGAGCAGCATGGCTTCGAGTGGGCCACAGTACCAACACAGCCCTCCTAGAGTTCTCCAACTTTCTCCACTCCTCCTTAGACACTGGTTCTCTGGCTGGTGCTGTCTTCATTGACCTCTTGAAAGCTTTCGACACTGTCTCCCACCCCCTCCTTCTTGATGCCCTTAGTCTCTCTGGTTTTGCTGCTGGGCCTATCTCCTGGTGCACCAGTTATCTGTCTGACCGCTCACAGCGTGTAAAAATTAATGGGACCTACTCAGACAACTGTCCCATCTTTTCTGGCGTTCCCCAGGGCTCCATTCTGGGCCCCTTACTATTCTCCCTTTACCTTAACACCCTTCCACGCTCTTGCTTGAGAAACATTCTTTATGCACTGACGATGCAGTCATCTTTGCCTCAAATCGTAACTTACTGCCCTCCAGGACTCGCTGCAGTAGTCCTTCACTGAACCCGAGGGCTGGTTCATGGAACATAGATTGGTGATAAATCTTAAAAAACAAAACCATGTTCTTCACTCATCCCCAAAACAAGTCCTGCAACTTCAAACTCCTCATTCACTTGGGTCCTCATTCCCACCGAACAAGTTTGTTCTATAAATACCTAGGGATCCATTTTGACCCCTCCTCTCCTTCCATGGACACATCACTGCCCTAGCCACTGCCACTAATATCCGATTGGGCATCTTACATCGGTATAAACACTGCCTCCCGGAGGCTCTTCGACTCGCAGTCACCTCCTATCCTGTCACTAGTGGACTATGGACTGCCGTGTATGGTGCTGCTGATCAGACTGCACTCCATAAAATTCGTACTACTCTGAATAAGGCCTGCAGGTTAATTACTGGAGCACCTAGGATGACACACACCTGTCTACTGTATGCTAAAGTGCTGGTACTTGATCTCGACGAGCGCCTCAAATATCTTACCTGTACCCTTACAAAAAAGACCCCTCCTTGGGCTTTCCCCACCAGGATTGACCACCACCATACGCCACTCTGTTCCACTAGTTCATACTCAGACCTCTGAGAAAACCTCTCTTGTTATCCCTAGAGCTAGGACCTCTCATGGCCAAAGAGCCTTCAGCTTTAGGGCCCCCCTCCATCTCCGAAGCTCCAACTATATCATGCTTCAAAACTTCCTTACGTAACCACCTTATTAACACCCGATGCTGTAACTGCCACTAGTCAAAGCCGTACTCAATTCTTATGACAAAGCTTATTACTAAGCTGCTAAGGATGACATAACTCTGGTATTGTTTGCATCCATCCTACCTGTACCAGCTTGTTTGTATCTATGTCTTAATTTTACTGTTATACTTATGTGTTGTACTGCTATACTGTGTATTTTGGTTTGTCTTACTGTGACAAGGTACCTTTGTAAATGAGCCTATGGCTCAAAGGTTTTCCAAACTGCTGTTTAAATAAAAATTAAAAAAATAAATAAAATAAATATAGTCAAAGCAATGTGCAAAGAACATTACACCCATGTGCCATGCCTTGCACACTGTTTCAGCTTGGTAAGATTTCCTGTCCTGCAGCTGCCAGATGAAGAACATTAGTGTTACAGTGAAAAACAATGCTGGCCACGTCTCCCACATGGTAAACAGAGGTTTTAAGTCACACAGCAGACAAAATAGCTGCTACTACATAGCCTCACTAAAGGATTCACTTACTTAGTAGAATCCCCCTACCCCCCATTATATGTTAGAACAGTTCATGGAACAGCACCTGGTTCCCCACAGTTGTCTGACACATAAATTGCAGATGCTGATATCATGCTTTGAAATATCAGTTGTTAACTCAATAAAAACTTGTCTGACATTCTAGGACCTTTTGAGGTGGCCACGTGGGAAAATAGCTCCAAGACAGCATGCTTAAATAAGATTGTATCCCACATTTATTATATTGTCTTGCGCACACACAAGCAACATCTTGTGGTAGTAGAAGGAATGCAGAGGTGTGTCAGTGTTGGCGAATGCAGGGCACGCTTTAGTAGGTGCGTCCCTCATTCCCCAATTAGCCAGCATGCTAGCACTGACACAATAATTACGTAAAGTGGTGACAACTTGAAAGAAATGTGCAACTGCAATCAGAGACAAGCTCATCATGCAGTGGCACAGATGACACGCCTGCAGTATGAGCCTTTTCTGGTGAAACATTTCAATAAACATGGCGGTGGCTCCTGCCATCCACCACACAATCCCCAAAGAAAGCTGATTCAGGGTGCAATCCCCATTTCAGCATGTCTCCCACCCCCCCATTGTATGGCACACTGGGAGCCCACCCTAGTGTTCCCAACATTTGTTTTATTTCATTTGTAAAGAAAGAAAACCATCCCACAGTGCAGTGTCCATTTTCTTTTTCTGTACCTGAAAAAAAGAAAACAGTCCATTGTCCACAGCACCCCCCTCCTCAACCCATACCCACCCTCTGCACACCCCACCTCCCCACACTCCTCTCACCCCATACTTACCTCTGGAGGTCCAACACTGCAATCTTCGGTGGAGCGGGAACATGTCTGGACTTATCAAAGCTGAACTGCGAAATGAAGAAAAGCCAGTAAGCTGTATAATGGCATCAATTGGGGGGGGTTCAACTTAGGCAAATATCTAAGCCATTTTTTTGAATTTTGGCTCCGGATTTTCAACATGGGGTTCTTGGAACCCCACCTCATGAACACATGCACTGTCATCTCATTATTTGATCCCGAAAGGAGATTTTTGTGGTCACTGCATGGAATCACCTTTTCAGGACTGAGTAATGAAATGACAGTGCCACTGTTCATAAGGTGAGGTCCCAAAAAGTCTATGTTGCAAATTTGGTGAAATAATTCCAAAAAATGATTGCTTTTCAAGCATGCTTTTGTGCAGTTTTCATGCACACTTTTAATTTTGGCAATTTTTAATATTTCAACTCCATATTTTCAACATTGCCAATTTTTTCACACCTCCTTATGAATAGTATAGCTTTCATTTTTCACATCCTGTGCAAAATGTATTTTCGCACATCTGGTGCACAATGGTGTGGTCGCTGTGGGAAATCAACTTTCGGGACAGATTAACAAAATCACAGTGCCACTATTCATGAGCAGAGCTCCAAAAATGCCTATATTGAAAATCTAGTTAAAATAATCCCCCAAATAATTCTGTTACGGGCATGCATTATTCAGTTTCTATGCAAGCTCATGACTTCACCAATTTTTCATGTTTTCACTCCAGATTTTCAACTTTGCCATTTTGTTACACCTTCTCATGAACAGTACAGCTGTCTTTTTTCACATACTGCCTAAAATGTGTTTTCACACCTGTGGTACCAAATGGCGTAGTCTCTGTGCAAAATCACCTTTCATCTAACAAACTGATAGTGCCACTGTTCATGAGATGGGGGTCACAAAAAGACCATGTTGAACATCTGGAGTGAAAATATCAACAAACATCTGGGGCATTAGAGTTTCCAACCATAATGCTCCACCCTGTACAGACTGAAAAGCCTCAGGGGTGTGACTTGGGATTGTCAGCTGTAATGCTCACGCCATTCCACCCCACCCTGCAGCCAGTGACAGGCATTGAGGTGTGCCTTGGACTCTTTGACCCCAAAGTTCACCCCACTCTCCTATATTGCACCCATCTCAGCATATTTCCTTATGGAATAGGGTCAGCATAAGGCCCGAAGACCCCAAGGCACACCGCAATGCTTGTTAGTGTCTGCAGCGTGGGGTGAGGTGAAATGGCATGAGTGTTATGGCCGATGACCCAAAGGCACACTCCAATGCCTGTCAGTCTCTGCAGGGTGGGGGTGGGGTTTGCGTCAGTTCAATACTTCACTGCCATTCCTATTATGCATCTCTCTAACTCTTGCACTACCAATGCCAATGCCAGCAAGACAACATTTGGCATTGACAAATGCTTGTTTCCTGTATGTTGCTCTGCAACAGTGTTTCTCAAATGGTGAGGCCCACCTCCTGGGGAGGCCCAAGCCAGCCTGAAAATGTACTGTAGAAATTTTGAGTAGTGATGTTCTGATACCACATTATCTAATCTGGCAGAAGTCCAACAGATACTTAGATAATGTACCATTATCGAGTTCTTACCCAACTTAAAATAGTATAATTTGGTCAGATTAGATAATGATTACCCGATCCGATTATCCAACATCCCTAATTGGGAGGGACAAAAGATTGACAAAGTTAGGAACAGTATACGTGAAATTATTTGTGAATTTTCCTAACTTTGTGTAGCATGAAGAGATGCTTCATGTAGTTCTTTGCCTAGTGAAGTTCCCACTTTATGAGGCAAAGATTGTAAGTGGCAATGTGCCACTATATGTAGTTCTTTGAGTGGTAAAGAGGGTACTTTGTCAGTTGACAAGGCACTTCACTTGAGAAAAGCCACAGGGCTTAGATGCTTTTCTTTAGAGTGTTTAAAAAAGCACCTCACCCACACAGCTACAGTGGTAACTGCACAAAGCTGACTGGTAGCATGGTACGGTATGATATGCAATGCAGTATAATATTAGTAATTGAATAACATTTATTGTGCTACCGCAAATAACCACACTATACTGCATTACTAGTCAACTTTTGTGCAGTGACAACTGTATGTGCTCCAACTCTCCTCCCATCAACTCCAACCTTAGAAATGAAAGCCACCAATCCCCACCCTAAAAGAACTCATACCACCCTCCTCCTTCCTCGGTCCTGGCAAAGTTGCATATTATTTTCACTCTTCCCACCACGCAATGTCCACTTTGTAATCATACTATTAAATACAACCCTTCTACCCACCTCCCCCAAATGAATCTAGTACATCAAGATGGAGAAACCCTCAGCACACTGTCTCCTCTCCATTTTCTGACTCACCACAATAGGATACTAAGTGATATCCAGTCAGTCAGTGGGGGGTCCAGTAAGAAGGAAAACTGTCCCTCACCTGGGTGATCAGCCAATAATAGCCCTCTGTCAAACTAGGTTAGCCCCCAACAAACAAATGAAACTGTTGATGTGCTCTTACAGTGACTCACCAAGTAAATCAGGTTTTACTATAGGAACGTGCCACCAGTTTCATTTATTTGGTGGTGGCCAGCCTAGGAAGACAGAAGGCTATCAGTATTTGGTTGCTATGGATAGGGACAGTTGTCTTCATTGCAGGATACCTCACTGACTGTGCAGATCTTACTTAATACTTAAGAGGCGGGGGAGGAAACCACATCTAGACAATATCTCAATGGGTAGAGTAGGACAAATCTGGGCAGACTGGATGGTCTGATCATCTTTTTCTGCTGATATTGTTCTCTGTTTCTATGTTTACGCTTTTGGGGTGAGTGGTTGGGGGGAATGTGGTAGGGTACCAGAAGGTTGTGGGCTGGGGATCTATCCTTGTTGTTTTACTGGGTTGGATTGGGTTGTGGGAGATGAGCGGTGGAGCTGTAGTGTATACTACATCAACAATGTGGACACTGAGTGGGTTGAAGATACCAATAATATCAAAATCCACTGGGACTAGGAAGAACAGGGAGATATGGGTGCTACAACAGTGAGGCTTCCATTTTTATAATTGGGCTGAAAGGAGAACATAGCTACATGGGTGGGGAGTAGGTTTATTTTAAAAATGTTAAAAAAACGCTACTTCTCATAGTGGCATTCCACCAGCAATGTGCTTCTTTGCATGGGAATGTACCTGCTTTGAGTCGGCATTTTTAGAATAGCTGTTTTAAAGCAAGGCAAGGGAAATATTATTTATCCAGGACCCAATCCCTGAGGCTCTGGACACCTTACAATAAAAGGAAGGGTAAATACAATGTGACATTCAATAAGAACTGAAATAAATACATAAATATGTCTCAGCATGACTAACAGTTTGATAAAATACAGGTTAGTCACCCTCATCAGGGAAGGACAAACAAAAAAGATGGTCCTTTTTCCCCTTTTTAAACAGCTCAAGACTTGGGGTCTCCTTAATGACAGCTGGTAAAGTGTTCCTCAGGGTTGGCCCGATGACACTGAAAGCACAGTCACCTGATTTAAGCCAGACCGTGGGAACATCAAGGATGCTTCGGGTCGAGGAGTGGAGGGAACAGGAAGAGGAGACTGGTGTTGGGAGATCAGCTAGATAACCAGGGCCCAGCCTGAATAGGACCTTATAGGTGAGCAAGCCCACCTTGAAGAGGATCCTCCACCTGACAGGCAGCCAGTGCAGGGCCCGCAGGACCAGGGTCACATGACTGGACCTTGCTAGGCCCATCAGCAACCTAGCCGCTGTGTTCTGCACCAGCAGCAGTCAGCAGAGGGTCCCTCCAATGACCCCGAAGTAAAGAGCATTTCAGTAATCCAGCCTCAAAGTCACAAAGGCATGCACCAATGATGGCAGGTCTTCGGGTGGAACTAGGGGCTTAATCCTGGCAAGGTTTCTCAAGTAGTAAAAAAACACTTTTGACCACAGATGACACCTGAGCTTCAAGTGTCAATCTGCTGTCCAGAACAATGCCAAGATCCCCCGCCCTAGGGGAGGCCATAAATGGTGTGGGTCCCAGAAATAATCCTGTATCCACTAAAGAGGCACTCCCATCACGCCTGCAACCTGGCTCACTCACCAGTATCTCTGTCTTGTCTGGGTTCAGACACAACCATCTGGAAGACATCCAGTCATTCATCTAGTCCAGGTAGTTATTAATCACTTTCATGGCATTGTGTGTTCCCGGTGCAAAATGACACATACAGGTGGGTATCATCTGCATAGCAATGAAAACTTACTCTGTACTGTCTAATGAGCTCTCCCAGGGCATGTACACCACAAATAACATTGGCAACAAGATTGAACCCTGAGGTACTCCACATGACATGGGCCTTGGGGAAGAGGAGAAATTCCCCATCACCACCCGCTGCTCCTTATCATAGAAACATAGAAACATTAGAATTTGACAGCAGATAAGGACTGCTTGGCCCACCTAGTCTGCCCATTTTCCTACCTAACAGATAAGCTGCAGATTCTAGTTAACCAACAGCTTTACTTCCTCCTACCCCCCACTAGGACTGCCTTATGTCTGTCCCATGCATTCTTGAATTCCCCCACTGTTCTTGATTCCACAACCTCTTCAGGGAGGCTGTTTCATGCATCCACAAGCTTCGCCATGAAAAAAATACTTCCTTACATTATCTCTGAGCCATCCCCCTCTATCTTCAAATTGTGCCCCCTAGGTCTTGCACATCTCTTTTTCTAAAAGATGTTACCCTCTTGGACTTTGTTGATTCCCTTGAGGTACTTGAAAGTTTCTATCATGTCCCCTTTCTCACTTCTTTCCGCAAGGGTATACATATTAAGCTCCTTTAGTCTTTCTTCGTATGTCTTCTGGTGCAGACCCTGCACCATTTCGTTTGCCTTCCTCTGGACAGCCTCCAATCTGTCTATGTCTTTGCGGAGATGGGGTCTCCAGAACTGTACACAGTACTCCAGATGTGGTCTCACCAACTGTCTGTACAGAGAGATAACAACTTCCTGTTTTCTACTATTGATGCCTCTTGCTATGCATCCCAGTATCCCCCCAGCCTTCCTTACTGCCTTCTCACATTGCTTGCCCACCTTTATGTCATCTGATATAATTACCCCCAGGTCCCTTTCCATTTTTACTGTTGTCAGTATCTCACCCCCATTGTGTACTCTTCCCTGGGTTTTGTTTCCCATGTGCATTACCTTGCACTTCTTTGCATTAATTTGAGCTGCCATACATTTGACCATTCCTCCAACCTTGACAAGTCCCTTCTCATCCTTTCCACTCCATCTTGTGTATCAACCCTGTTGCAGATCTTTGTGTCGTCTGCAAAGAGGCATACTTTTCCTTCCAGTTCCTCTGCAATGTCACTTATAAAGAGATTAAAAAGGACCGGTCCCAGTACTGAACCCTGCAGAACCCCACTAGTAACCCTCCTTTCTTCACTGTGTACTCCATTTAATACTGCCTTTTGCGTCCTGTTGTCTAGCCAATTTTTTATCCAGGCTACCACCTTGGGGCCCACTCCAAGGCTAGCTAACTTGTATATTAATCTTTTGTGTGGGACTGTAGCAAATGCCTTGCTGAAATCTAGGTAGGCCATGTCCACAGCCCCTCCCTGGTCTACTACTTTGGTCACCCAGTCAAAGAAATCTATTAGATTCATATGACATGACCTTCCCATCGTGAATCCATGCTGCCTTGGGTCCTGTGCCCCACTGGCCTCTAGGTACTCAACTATTCTTTCCTTCAGAAGTGATTCCATCATTTTCCCTACCACTGAGGTCAAACTAACTGGTCTGTAGTTTCCTGCCTCTGTCCTGCTCCCACTTTTGTAAAGAGGAATCATATCTGCCCTCCTCCAGTCCTCAGGTACCACCCCATCCTCCCATGATTTGTTAGAGAGTAGTCAGCGGTGTCACTAATTCTACCCTTAGTTTTTTTAGAATTCTTGGGTGAATCCCATCAGGCCCCATTGCTTTGTCCACCTTCAATTTTATTAGTTCTTTCAGAACCCTTTCTTCTGTAAATGGACTGGTATCAACCCCCATCTTCAAAGTGTTTCTCTTGTTTGGTTTAGGTACCTCCCCCTCCTCTTCCTTTGTGAATACTGAGCAGAAATATTCGTTCGGTATCCCTGCTTTTTCACTGTCCCCCTCTACCAACATTCCCTCCCATTTATTAAGCCTCAGTATCTCTCCTTTGGTCTTTCTTTGCTCTCTAATGTACCTATAAAAGGTTTTATCCCCCTTCTTAACAGAATTGGCTATCCTTTCCTTGGTTTGGGCCTTTGCTATTCTGACTGCCTTCCCAGCCTCTTTCTGCTTTAACTGATAAAGTTCTCTGTCCTGCTTCTTCTGTGTTTCCTTTTATTTCCTGAATGCTATCCTTTTCTCCTTAACCTTCCCTGCCACCTCTTTTGAGAACCATAGCGGTTTTTTCCTTCTTTGTGTTTTATTGATTTGCTTTACACATAGGCTTGTTGCCTCTGTGATGGCTGTTTTGATTACTCCCCATTGTTCCTCCACCCCTCCTTCTTGCCTGTTTGCTAGTGCTTTTACATAGAAAACATAGAAACATAGACTTTGACGGCAGATAAGGACCGCTAGGCCCATCTAGTCTGCCCATTTCCCTACCTACAGGATAGGCCGCAGATCCTAGTTAACCAACAGCCTATATCTTCCTGCCCCCCACAAGAATTGCCTTATGTCTGTCCCATGCATTCTTGAATTCTCCCACAGTTTTAGACCCCACAACTTCCTCAGGAAGACTGTTCTATGCATCCACTACCCTCTCTGTGAAATAATACTTCCTCACATTGCCCTGAACCGCCCTCCTCTATCTTTAAATTGTGTCCCCTTGTTCTTGCAAGTCTCTTTTCTGAAAGATGCTACCCTCTCGACTTTGTTGATTCCCTTGAGGTACTTGAAAGTTTCTATCATGTCCCCCTCTCCTTCTTTCCTCAAGGGTATACATATTAAGCTCCTTTAGTCTCTCCTCATACGGCTTCTCTTGCAGACCCTGCACCATTTTAGTTGCCCTCCTCTGGACTGCCTCTATCCTGTCTATGTCCTTGTGGAGATGGGGTCTCAGAACTGGACACAGTATTCAGATGGGGTCTCACCAACTGTCTGTACAGAGGATAACAACTTTCTGTTTTCTGCTGCTGATGCCTCCCTATACATCCCAGTAGACCCCGGCCCTCCCTACTGCCTTCTCACATTGCTTGCTAACCTTAAGGTCATCTGATATGATTACCCCAGGTCCCTTTCCTGTTTTGTTGTTGTTACTACCTCCCACCCATTGTGTATTCTTCCTGGTTCTTGTTTCCCAGGTGCATTATTTTGTACTTTTTTGCATTGAATCCTAGCTGCCATACATCTGACCATTCCTCCAATTTGCCAAGACCCTTTTCATCCTTTCCGTGCCTCCTTGTGTATCAACCCTGTTGCAGATCTTTGTGTCATCTGCAAAAAGGCATACTTTTCCTTCCAGTCCCTCTGCAATGTCACTGATGAAGACATTAAAAAGGACTGGACCCAATACTGAACCCTGCGGTACCCCGCTAGTAACTGCCCTTTCTTCAGAGTGGACTCCATTTACAATTACCTTCTGTCTCCTGTTGTCCAGCCAATGTTTTACCCAGGCTACCACCCTGGGACCCACTCCCAGGCTGGTTAATTTGACTATCAATCTTTAGTGTGGGACTGTGTCAAATGCCTTGCTAAAGTCTAGGTAGGCCATGTCCACAGCCCCTCCCTGGTCTACTACTTTGGTCACCCAGTCAAAGAAATCTATTAGATTCGTCTGACATGACCTTCCCGCTGTGAACCCATGCTGCCTTGGATCCTGTGCTCCACTGACCTCTAGGTACTCAACTGTTCTTTCCTTTTCTAAGGCACTCTCTCATTTTCCCAAAGACAGTCCTCCTAAAGTCCAATACTCTTGCTTTTGTATGGCTTGATTGTATGGCTGTGATTATCATGAACCACACTGTTTGATGGTCGCTTGTTCCCAGATGGCTACCCACCTCTAAACCTGAGATTCTTTCTCCGTCCCCATTTGAGAGTACCAGGTCTGAGATTGCTCTCTCCTGAGTGGGTTCCAATACTAGCTGTCTGAGGCATGCCCCCTGTAGGGCATCAAGAATGACCCTGCTCTTGGATGTGCCTGCAGCAAAGGTGCTTCAGTTAACATCTGTCATATTCAGGTCCCCCATCAACAATATCTCCCCTTTTTCTGCCATTCTAAGGAAGCCTTCTATCATTTCCTTGTCCATTCCCTCCCCTGAGATGGGGTCTGTATCGACCCCGTGCAGATTGTGGTGCCATTCCTGTCTCCAGGGTGACCCAGAGTGCCTCATCTGCTCCCTGTTTACTCTTTAGTTCTGTTGCTTTGATCCCTTCCTTTACATGAGAGCTACTCCTCCTCCTCTTTTACCCTCCCTGTCCCTCCTGTAGATTGTGTATCCTGGTATGTTAACATCCCAGTCATGGTTCTCTGTGTATCATGTTTCTGTGACTGCCACAATATCCAGGCAACCCTCTTCCATCAAGGCCACTAGTTCAGGGAGCTTGTTACACAGACTATGGGCATTGGTACTCATCACCCTCCACTTTTTGATAGCCTTTCCCCTTTTAGCCCCATTCCTGTCCTTACTGCCTTTGCCTTTTTAAATTTACCTCTGTCCTGCTCCTAATAACTTCTACCTAGGTGTTTACCTCACTAATTACCATGTTTTGTTGGGGAGGCTGGGATTTCCTGCTCCTTTTCAGTGCCTCCCCCCTTGGCTAGTTTAAATGCTTGCCAATGAAGCATTTAAACCTCTCACCTAGGATCCTGGATCCCCCCCGGACAGAGGCAGACCATCGCACCAGTATAGGTCTGCATCCCTCCAGGTGGCTCCCCAGTCCACAGTGAAGCTAAAACCCTGAGCTAAACCCCAGTTTTTCAACCATTCATTGAATTCCCTGGTGAGGAGTGCCCTAGCATCACCCTTGCCCTAGACAGGCAGCACCTCTGAGAAGGTTACCGTATGCACTACTTGTCTAAGGCCCCTCCCCAACTCTACAAACTCCTCTTGCACTGCTCTGATCCCATTCCTAGCCAGGTCATTTATCCCTAGGTGGACAATGACATCCAGCTCCTCCTCCCTCATGCAGCTCCTCCCACGATCTGAGGATTCGCTTCCTGTCCTCAAGCCATGCGCCAGAAGGCACCCACCACCCTCTCCTTCCTCCCCATTTCTACCCCCCAATGACTGAGTCCCCACCAGGAGTTGTTTCCTTCCCTGTGGGGTCCCATGCTACCCTCCTGTGGGTCTCCTTTGTGAAGGTTCCCAGCATCCTTCTTGGTCTCTACTGCAGGTGCCTCCATAGAGGACTACTATCCACCAGAAGAGTGAATGAATTGTGAGAGGTACAGCCAGAGGATGCAACTCTGTTCCACCACCCTCTCCTCCCTGAGCCCACCCCAGTCCAGCTCTCCTCTTTCTTGGCAACCTCTGAGGTAGTGGCATTGGCCCTGGTGGTCCCTGGGTGGGGAGGAGGTTTCACGAATCCTAGCCAGGTCAGCCGGGAGACGGGCAACCTCCTCTCTCAGACCAGAGAGGTGCCTGCAAGTAGGGCAGCATCACAGCCTCCAGAATGTCTCCTGGAACACTGCCGCCCCACAGCCATTGCACTGCACCACTTCTATCATGTCTTATTTTGTGTCCCCTGTCCTGTTTCTCTGTATGCTTACTCTCTTCTCTCCTTCCAACTGTATGCTCAGAGAGACAGGACTCAAACCAGTTGATGACAGTACCGGTGAGTCCACAACACTCTAGAAGCAATCAAGAAGCACAATGTGATCCACAATATCAAAGGCTGAGGAGAGATCAAGGAGAACAAGAACTGACCTGTCTGCACTATCTCCAGCCCAAAGGAGGTCATTATGCAACCTGACTAATGCCGTTTCAGTGCTGTACCTAGCCTTAAAACCTGACTGAAATGGCTCATACATGTCAAAGGACATGATTTGTTGCACCACTATTTTCGTGAAAACCTTCCCCAAAAATGGCAGGTTGGAGACTGAATAGTAATTTGCCAGGCCATCTGGGTTGAGAGATGGCTTTTTCAGGAAGAGTCTCACCAGAGCTTCTTTCAAGGTATCCTGAAAGATTCCCTCCAACATCGAACACCAGACAATCCCAGCAAACACCGAGCCAACGGACCCGACACATCTCATCAAGAAACAAGTCGGGCTGAATTCAGTTCACAATCAGTGTGCTTTAGCTTCAAGATCACCTCAATGACCTTGGCCACCTCCACCAGTTTAAACTCATCCCAGACTGATGCAGTGTCTTTGCTCCTTCCATGCTGATCGCTGTGAGACAAATCTTGTCTCATTAAGTGAATAACCGCCCAGATGGAGAACACCCTGTTGGAGAAAAACAGAGCAAACTCCTCACATAGTGTGATTGAAAAAGCTTTTTTTGGCTGTAGACAGAATGTAGCAATCGGTCCACAATCTGAAATAGCTGAGATGGTCTGCTTTTCCCTGCAGCAATCTCCCTGGATAGGAACTCTGCCTTCTTACGGTTGATTGCCCTTTGGTACTCATGGTAGTGAGCATGCAAGGCTCATTTCTCCCATACGAATGGGTCTTCTGCCCACAACACTTCAACTTCCGACCCTTGATCTTCATTACCTTGAGATCTCCATTGAACCAGGGGGATCTCAAGTGAGAGGATCTGGGTTGTATACAAACTGGTGCAATGTCATCAAGTGCTTCGAAGACTACCCTATTATAGGCAGCCACTGCCTCATCCATGCCAACTGCGCATGTGGCATCTACACTAGATAGATCAGCCACTGCCAGGAGTCCCTCTGGGGGCAATCCCCTTAAAGGGTGGTAGCTGACCATCTCAGCAGGGGAGGGACTTCCAGGGGGGGCCCTGAACATGAACATCACTGTGCAGTGATCAGACCAAATGGCCTGCGAGAATACCAGGTCAAGCATGTAGCCATGGTGACGGGTCACAGAAGTAACAACTTGTGTCGGGCCCAGTGATGACATCAACAGGAGGAGGTCATAAACAAATCAGAGGATTTGCCATCGACCCAGGAATTGAAGTCCCTCAGAATTAAACATCTGGGGGACACCAACACCTCACCAACAGCAAAGTCTGTGACCTCCAGCAGGAAATCCCTCCCCAACTCTGGAGGGCAATAAATGAGGAGAATCCTGCAACCCATGCCTGGACCTCCTTGCACTGCTACACACTCAAAAGATCTGGCCAATCCCACTGGGTGCACCATGAAGCCCAAATCAGATCTAAAGCAGAGGGCCACACCCCCACCCCTGTGTTCCCTCCTCGGGCAGTGCACTATGGAGAACCCAGAGGGGAAAGCCACCCTTGATACTGGCGTGGCATCATCACCCAACCAGGTCTCCATAATGCAGGCCAGGTCCACCATAATTGCAGTCTGGTTCCTCATTGACCTGACATTGCATAGCATGGACTGAAGGGGATTGGTAGGTGCTGCCAGCCCCTGGCTACCTGCCCACTCAGTCTGGTGCGAACCCTGGGGACAGATACCAAACATGTCTGTCCTCTCTCTAGGCTCTGCCTAATTCCAGGGTGTCTCATACATCCAATCACCTTGATCATATTCACCTGCACTGCACCAGCTGCCCCCTAGCAGCACTGGCCTGCATGTGCCCTTATACCACCAACCTCCCTGCAGTGCCATGCTGCAGTAACTGACACCAGGAGGTCAGAAAAGGGACAGAAGTCATGCCACTGGGTAGTAGCGTACGCTAGAAATGAGGGTACAAGGCTCCAGCACATCCCAACACAGATCAAAACTCTGTGTCCTACTCTTTAAAACACCTTAAATATCCTTGGCCACACATCCAGCACATTCACCTTAATACAAAACAATACTATCCTCACATACATGCTCGCGCGCACACACACACACACATATACAACATACATACCCTAACCCAAATCAAGAGAAGTTTCCCACCCCACAGTATCCCCAAAGCTAAAACCAAACCCTTTAGGCCACCTCCCACCCTAAAAATGTATAGGTCAACAGTGTTTGTTATTCAGGAGAGGATTTGAGTGCCATAAAAATAAATATATAATGCCCCTTTCCAAGGCACAGTCCAGAGTTTACTGGCAACAATGTAATTTAAAATTCAGTGCTGTTTAATCTGTGGCAGAAGACTCCTAGAGTAGCTGACCCCACAGATTGCTCTCACCGAGCTGCAAAGCACTACAGGTGGGAGCCTTAAGAAAGCTCACTGCCAGGATGTTATCAGGAAAACTGCCAGGTTGAAGAATTAAAACGGAAGAGGTCTATCGGGAGGGCCAGGCTTTTGCTGTAGCTTAGACCCAGCAAAATTCTTACTAAAGCTGAGGCATACAATGTCACAAGAACCACAGTTTGAGAAATCAAAAACTAACTCACCAGGCCAGTTTTCAAACACACCCATTAGTGCTTCTCTCACCAGGGCTGAGAACAGTCCAAAAGACAGATATCCAAATGGAGAGCACCCCGCCGAAGACTGGCGATGTCGAGAGTACCAATAAAGACTTTAGCCACTGTGTTCCTTCAACACCGCACACCGGCAGATGTCCACAAGAAGGCAGAAAAACTGAACAGGATTCTGAACTTGGATGGAGCCCACGCCGCAATGCCTTGGTCTCCTTCTGCAGCAGCAACAGCTCAAGACACAGTCCCAAGGACACAGTCCTGAAGACTACCAACAGTCCTCCGATGGAGTAGAAGCCAAAGACAGAGGAAATCCTTGAATGCCCCCAGACAGAGATGACCTCCTGATGAACTCCCAGCAGTAGCAGCAGATGATGATCCAGCAGGCACAGTCACACAAGTCCCGACTGAAAACCTCAGTCGCTCACTCAGTTCCTGCAGTCTCTTCGCCTTCCCGAAAACTCCTTGCACCCAAAATAGTACTCAAGCCCTAACAAAAAACAAAAGCTAGCTCCTCACCTACCTCACTTACCCATCCCTACCTAAAACGAATGCTCTATGCTTCACTCTACCTACTCGATGAGAAAATAAAATTTGGGACACTGGATAGTAAAATAGGCTCCAGTGTCATAGCACAACTACATTAAAACTCTCCTGAAAATAGATTAAAAGGTTTTAGGAGGATTTTGTGGCTCTGTTCTGAGTGGTTGCAAGCAGCAGCCCAGCATGGCTGCCGTCTTACTCCTCCTCCCTGATGCTGTCTAGGAGCTACTAAGCAAATCTCCAACTAGTGCTGGATTATAACAGCTTGAAACAGGAGTTCAGGCATTAGTCTGTTTTTGAAAGAGAAAATGTCCGTTTTGTGCCACGCTCAAACCAGAAGTGAACTGCATTTCACTTCCAGTCTGACCTGCATAGAACTCAGTACTTGGGCGAGCCTCAGTGAGCACTATGCAGAGAGGATGCTGTCAGAGGCAGTGTCAGCCAGAGAGGCTAAATGGGCCAAAAATTCTACCTGTGAAACCAATAAAGGCAGTGCGGTATTGTGTAACTAGTTTTGTCTAGTTTTACATACTTAATAATTTACACAGAACTACTAAAATTGGTGAGTGGGGAAATCAGCATAAAATATATCCTCTGTAATAAGTTCAGTACTGAATCTGTAAGTGACTTTTCAGCTTTTAATTGCAAGCAATGCCTGAAGATTAAATAACTTAAAATTAGGACAATGGAATTTGGAAATGGAGATGGGGACACTTAATAATTGTTATAGATAACTGTTGAAGGGGGGATGTAAGAAACATGTGTGGGGGATATTATAATTCAAACTAAAAAAAGAACAAAAGGAAATTAGAAAATGAGGATTTGGAGGAATGGCAAACAGTAAATAAAAGGCATAGGAATAAAAAGGGAAGGAGAGCAATGAATTTTGAAATTGAAACTAATAATCATTTCTAACTATTAAATGATATGGGGAAAGTGAAAAACAGAAGGTGGCAGGTGATGAAGAACTAGTCATGGAACAAACTGGTGATGCAGATGACAGACCAATGGAGAATGTGCCCTGACCAAGGCAATTCTATGTTCTGGGGGACTACACCCTGAAATATACAGATAGGTACACAGCAAGGGATATTAAAAAAAATTGCCACCTCACATTGCTTCCCAGTGCCAAATTGAGGGACAATGAAAAATCCAGACATCATAAAGGATGATGGTTGTAAGCCATTTGTAATAATTCATGCTGGATCCAACAATACAGGGAAGCAACAGGAAAACAATATAATCAAGGCGACTGTTTTTCATTTTTTACTGGAAAATCCAGTAAAATTCTAGCATTGGGACTGCTTGAAGACCAGTAAAAACAAATATTTCATGGAATCTGGCATTTTTATATCAGATCAGTAAATCTACAAACATAGAAACATAGAATTTGATGGCAGATAAGTACCGCTTGGCCCACCCAGTCTGCCCATTTCCCTACCTAATGGATAAGCTGCAGATCCTAGTTAACCAGCAGCCTACTTCTTTGTACCACCACCCCCTAGAATTGCCTTATGGCTGTCCCATGCATGCTTGAATTCAATCAGTTTTTGACTCCACAACCTCCTCTGGAAGGCCATTCCATGCATCCACAACCCTCTCTGTGAAGAAATACTTCCTTACATTACCTCTGAGCTGCCCCCCCTCTATCTTCAAATTGTACCCCCTTGTTCTTGCACACCTCTTTTTTTGAAAGCTGCTACCCTCTTGGACTTTAATTCCCTTGAGGTACTTGAACATTTCTATCATGTCCCCCCTCTCCCTCCTTTCCTTGAGGCTATACATATTAAGCTCCTTTAGTCTCTCTTCATATGTCTTCCGGTGCAGACCCTGCACCATTTTAGTTGCCCTCTTCTGGACAGCTTCCACCTTGTCTATGTCCTTGCGGAGACTGGGTCTCCAGAAATGCACACAGTACTCCAGGGTAAACAACTTCCTGTTTTCTACTGGTGATGCATCTCCCTATGCATCCCAGTATCCCCCTAGCCCTCCTTACTGCCCTCTCACATTGCTTGCCCACCTTTAAGTCATCTGATATGACTACCCCTAGGTCCCTTTCCATTTTTGTTGTTGTTAGTATCTCACCCACCATTGTGTACTCTTCCCCTGGGTTTTTGTTTCCCAGGTGCATTACCTTGCACTTCTTAGCATTAAATCTAAGCTGCCGTACATTTGACCATTCCTCTAACCTTGTCAAGTCCCTTCTCATCCTTTCCACCCCACCTTGTACATCAACTCTGTTGTAGATCTTTGTGTCATCTGCAAAGAGACATACTTTTCCTTCCAGTCCCTCTGCAATGTCCCTTACAAAGACATTAAAGAGGACCGGTCCTAATACTGAACCCTGCGGCACCCCACTAGTAACCCCCCTTTCTTCAGAGTGGACTCCATTTACTATTACCCTCTGTGTCCTATTCTCCGGCCAATTCTTTACCCAGACTATCATCTTGGGACCCACTCTCAGGCTGGCTAACTTGTATATTAATCTTTCGTGTGGGACTGAGTCAAATGCCTCGCTAAAGTCTAGGTAGGCCATATCCACAGCCCCTCCCTGATCTAATACTTTGGTCACCCAGTCAAAGAAATCTATTAGATTCATCTGGCATGACCTTCCTGCTGTGAATCCATGCTGCCTTGGGTCCTGTGCCCCTCTGGCCTCTAGGTACTCGACAATTCTTTCCTTCAGAAGTGATTCCATCATTTTCTCTATCACTGAGGTTAAACTAACTGGTCTGTAGTTTCCCGCTTCTGCCCTGCTCCCACTTTTGTGAAGGGGAATCACATCGGCCCTCCTCCAGTCCTCAGGTACCACCCTATGCCCCCATGATTTGTTAAAGAGGGTAGTCAGTGGTGTCACTAGTTCTACCCTAGTTCTTTTAGAATTCTGGGATGAATCCCATCAGGCCCCATTGCTTTGTCCACCTTCAGTTTTAAGAGTTCTTTCAGAACCCTTTCTTCTGTAAATGGGCTGGTATCAGCTTCAGTATCCAGAGTGTTTCTATTGTTTGTTTTAGGTACCTCCCCCTCTTCATTTGTAAATACTGAGCAAAAGTATTTGATTAGTATCTCTGCCTTTTCACAGTCACCCTCTGCCCACCCCTTCCCCTTTATTTAGCCTCACTATCCTTCCCTTAGTCTTCCTTCGCTCCCTGATGTACCTAAAAAAGGTTTTATCCCCCTTCTTAACTGAGTTGGCTATCTTTTCTTCAGTTCGGGCCTTTGCTCTTCTGACTGTCTTCCCAGCTTTCTTTTGCTTTAACTGATACAATTCTCTGTCCTGCTCCTTCTGTGATACCTTGTACTTTCTGAATGCTTTCTTTTTCTCTTGAACCTTCAGTGCCACCTCCTTTGAGAACCATAGTGGTTTCTTACATCATTTTGTTTTGTTTATTTGCTTCACACAAAGGCTTGTTACCTCTGTGATGGTAGTTTTTATTATTCCCTATTGTTCTTCCACCCCTCCTTCCTGCCCATTTGCTAGTACATTTCTTAGGCACTCACCCATTTTGGCAAAGACAGCCCTCCTGAAGTCCAGTACTTTTGCCTTTGTATGGCTTGACTCTATTGCTGTGTTTATTGTGAACCATACTGTTCGATGGTCGCTAGTTCCCAGATGGCTACCCACTTCTACATCTGTGATCCTCTCTATGTCTCCATTTGAGAGGACCACGTCTAAGATTGCTCCCTCTCGAGTGGGTTCCAATACTAGTTGTCCAAGGCATGCCCCCTGTAGGGCATATATAATAACCCCACTCTTAGAAGTGGCTGCTACAACTGCACTCCAGTTAACATCTGGCATATTCAGAGCACCCATCAGCAATACTTCCCCTTTATCTGCCATTCTAAGTATACTTTCTATCATTTCCTTGTCCATTTCCTCCCCGTGAGAGGGGGGCCTGTATACAACCTCTGTGCGGATTGTGGTGCCATTGTCTGCCTCCAAACTGACCCACATGCTTCTTCTCCTCCCTTTTGTTCTGTTGCTTTGATTCCTTCTCTTATGTAGAGAGCTACTCCTCCTCCTCTTTTATCCTCCTTGTCCCTCCTGTAGATAGTGTATCCTGGTATGTTTACATCCCAGTCATGGTTCTGTGTGTACCATATTGCTGTGACTGCCATGATATCCAGATGTTCCTCCTCCATCAAGGCCACTATTTCAGGAAGCTTGTTACCCAGACTACGGGCACTGGTACTCATTGCTCTCCATTTTCTGATGGCTTTACCTTCGGTAGCAGCATCCCCCACTGACATAGAAACATAGAAACATAGAAGCTGATGGCAGATAAGGACCGCAAGGCCCATCCAGTCTGCCCATTTCTTTTTCTACCTTATAAATGTGCCATCGGCCTTTGCTCTGTCAGTGGCCTATCTATTCATAGTCATTTGTATTGCTCCCTTATGCCTATCCCATGCCTGTTTGAAGCCCTGCACTGTATTCATAGCCACCACTTCTTGTGGTAAGCCATTCCATGCATCCACCACCTTTTCTGTGAAAAGAATTTCCTCACATTCCTCCTTAATCGGCCTCCTCTAATCTCATGCTATGTCCTCTTGTCCTGCTATTTTTCTTATATTTAAACATGTTAGACTCTTTCACCTTGTTTATGCCCTTAAGGTGTTTGAATGCCTCGATCATATCACCTCTCCCTCCTTTGCTCAAGGGTATACATATTGAGCTCCGTTAATCTGTCCTCATATGTCTTCTGATGCAGTCCCTGCACCATTTTGTTGCCCTTCTCTGACTGCCTCAATTTGGTTAATGTCCTTGTGAGGTGTGGCTCCAATACTGCACGCAGTACTCCAGATGGGGCCTAACCAGTGTCTTGTACAGAGGATTATTACTCCTTACGACTTGTGATAACTCTACTATCACAGTCCTAACACCCCCTAGCCTTTACCTACTGCTTTAGAGGTCTGTTTGATGATTTTAGGTCATCAGTGATGATGATGCCCAAGTCTCTTTCTTCCTTGTGACTGCTAGCAACTCCTCCCAGCCTATAGGTGGCTTCAGGTTTCTCTTCCTATGTGCATGATTTTGCACTTCTTTGCTAAATCCCAGTTGCCACTCTTCTGACCATTCTGCTAGTTTATCCAGATCTCTTCTCATTCTGCCCACCCCATCTGGATCATCTACTCTGTTGCAGATCTTGGTGTCATCTGCAAACAGACAAGCCTTACCTCTAGTCCATCTGCAAGGTCACTAATGAAGATGTTGAAGAGGACTGGCCCCAGGACTGATCCTGAGGTACCCACTTGTGACTTGCATCTCTTCTGACTGTATACCATTTACCACCACTCTCTGTTTTCTGCCCGTCAACCAGTTTGCCACCCAGTTGACCAACTTCTGACCCACCCTGAGCCTACCCAGCTTATTTATCAATCTTCTATGTGGAACAGTGTCAAAGCTTTGCTGAAGTCAAGGTAGGTGACATCAACTGCTCCTCTGGTCCACCACTCTGGTTACCCAGTCAAAGAAATCTATGAGATTAGTTTGACAGGACCTTCCTTTTGTAAACCCATGCTGTCTTGGATCCTGTGCCCCTATGGATTCCAGGTGTTGCACTATCCTTTCCTAAGGAGTGCCTCCATAATCTTGCCCACTACTGAGGTAAGACTGACCGGTCTGTAGTTCCCTGCCTCCTCCTGCTACCACTCTTGTGGAGCGGGATCACATGAGCCCTTCTCCAGTCTTCCGAACCTCTCCTGTGCTCAGAGACTCACTAAACAATTCTGCTAATGGCTCTGCTAGTTCCTCCTTTAGCTCCTTAAGTACCTTGGGATGTATGCCATCAGGTCCCATTGCCTTATCCACCTGGAGCTTAGCAAGCTCTTGTAGACCCTTTCTTTTGTGAGGAGTAGTGCTCACCTCCCTCCCCTGTGTCCATGATGCTGGCTGTGGGCCCTGCCTACCTTCTCTTCAGTAAATACTGAGCAAAAGTATCTATTTAGGATAGATGCCTTTACAGGTCCTCCTCCTCACATGCTCCTTTTCTCCATTAAGACAGCAATACCCTCTGGACTTTCTCCTTTCACTAATGTATCTATAGAAAGTCTTGTCACCTTTTCTTTACTGTTCGTGCTAGTGTTTCCTCAGT
The DNA here is from genome assembly GCA_016271365.2 of Neoceratodus forsteri. Taxonomy (NCBI): domain Eukaryota; kingdom Metazoa; phylum Chordata; order Ceratodontiformes; family Ceratodontidae; genus Neoceratodus; species Neoceratodus forsteri. The sequence continues at coordinate 957,700,535 of CM028135.1, read as the reverse complement.
TTGGGACTTTGCCTGCCTTACTGCCTTACCTGCTTCCCTTAGGGCAGTTTGGTATGCCTCCTATCTTCATCCGCTGTGTTCCTTTATATTTCCTGGAAGGCCAGCCTTTGGCTCTGACCTTTCTGCTACTGTATTTGAGAACCAAAGTGGTTTCTTCTTCTTTGCACTTCCTTTCTGTCTAACACAATGGGATGTTGCTTCAAGTATTGCATCCTTAATGCTTGCCCACTTTGCCTGTACCCCTCACCTGTGTTTCTTTTTGCCAGGGCTAGCTGAACTCTGTTGGCCATCTTATCAAAGTCAGCTCCTCTGAAGTCCCATATTTTTGCCTTGGAATGGGATGATTTAGATGTAGTAGCCAAATTGAACCATACCATGTGATGGTCACTTGGCCCCAGGTGACCTTCTACCTGAGATCTGTGATCCTTCTTTGTTAGTCAGTACTAGATCTAGGATAGCCCGGTCTGTTGTGGGTTGCTGTACCAGTTGTTTGAGGCCCTCCCTGCAGGGAATCCACTATGAGTCTAGTTCTGGCAGATGTTCCTGCTGGTATTGACCAATCTGTATCCGCATGTTGAAGTCTCCCATTATCAGAACCTCCCTTTAGCTGTCATGTTTTGTATATCTTCTAACAGTAATGTGTCTATGTCCTCCCTCTGGTCTGGGGCCTGTAGACAACCCCAGTTCTTATGGCTGTCCCATTTCCTGTTTCCAGGGTGACCCACAGTTCTTCTGGCTCCTTATGTGTATTCTGAATTTCTGTAGCTTTGATATTTTCATTAACATACAGGGCCACTCCTCCCCCTTTTGCACCTCGGTCTCTTCTGAACAATACATAGCCAGGTACTGAAGTCTCCCAAGTGTGGTTACTGGTAAACCACGTCTCACTAATTGCTACTATGTCCAGTTTAGCCTCTGACATTATTGCCTGCAGGTCTGGGATCTTATTTCCCAGGCTGTGAGCATTTGTACATGATTTTCCATTGGCCAGATTTTGGTGTGTTAGTTGGGTGAAGTTTGGCATTACCCTGTGCATCGATGGGAGACAAACCTTTTTCTTACCTGGTGATGCAAATGAGCGGCAAACATGCTGAATTCCTGTTTGACCACTAGCTGAGGGAGGTGTTCTTCCCATTCACTGATGGGGTGCTGCACCCCTCTCCCATTATAGTTTAAATATTCTGCAAAGACGCAAACTTCTGCCCCAATGCACTGACTCCTCTTTAGTCAAATGCAGTCCATCAAATTTAAAGAACTCGGCTCCCAGAACTGTTGCCAGTTCCCTACAAATCTGTGTCCTTTTCCTGGCACCAGCCCTTGAGCCACGTGTTTAGCCCCCTATCTCCCCTTCTGACCTTCCGTCCATCTGCTCCCTCTCCCAGACTGGCAGGATCTCAGAGAAGGAGATGCCGGACTAAATAGATGATAGTTTGTCACCCAGCCTAGTCAGGTGTTCCTTGGTCTCCACAACTGACCGGCTGGCGAGATCATTAGTCCCTATGTGTACTAGGACATCAATGTTTTCTCCTGCTTTGTGAACAATTTTAGCAATGCGGTCAGTGTCTCTCCATGCTGATGTACCTGGGAGACATCTGACCATCACCCCTGGCTGGAGATGGGTATCAACTCCCCGAATCATGGAGTCTCCTATGATCAGAAGTTTTTTGGATTTCCTTTGTGCTTGTTTTGTTTTGGTTCCTGATTTGGGTGAGTTTTGTTGTGCTAGCTCCTGTGTGAGTGTCCTGCTCTGCAGTGTCTTCTGCCTCTTTATTTGATTTCAGAGATAGAGGCAGATACCTGTTTGTAGTGTTTATATGGTTTTTGGAGGTAATGTGTTGGAGAGCAGAGAGTGATGGGGCACCTGATTTGCTCCTCCTAACCACCTGCCAACCTCCTGGACCAACTACCCTCTGCGGTCGAGGTTTTTCTGTTGGATGCTGGGGAAATGGCGGGTGGTTCTTATAATGTATTTCCTCTTCAATATGAAATTTGAGGTGTGCAATCTCTGCCCATGCTGCCCGGAGCTGAGCCCTAAGATCTCCAAAGGCCCAGCATGTAGGACAGTGTCCTAAATCCTGTAAGACTGTCCTTCTGAAAATTGTTCCACAGTACCTGCAGTTAATGAAATCCATTCCAAATAAGTTGCTGGGTTTGTAACCTAGTCAGAGTAATTAGAAGGAAAAAAAAAGGAAAAAAATGCAAGTAATGGTTTAATTGTGCTTTGATTAACTTGTTATAACAAGTTAAATTACTAGTGCCCCTGTAAATGAGATCACCTTGTGGAGGCCCCACTGATCCGCCCCTTCCTGCTCTGCCACAGGAAATGTCACAACTGTGGTACCCTATAAAAGGAGTGAGCGTGGGGTGGTTGGGGATGGGGTGGTACAAATTTTCCTTCCCAAAAAGAAGAACCACGGACGAAGAACAAGGAGGTAAGAGCAGAAACAATCAGTCTACAACAAATGCAGTAACCCTGAAAGCTTATCCTAATGTTAGATAAAACTGTAAAACCTGTAAAGCACCACCTGTAATAATTTCAGAGAAGATACGCTGTAAGAAACACTTTGCTCCAGAGAAAATAAAGCAGTAACAGAAGATATACCTTGCAAAAGACAATTTGAATCAGAAGATTACAGCAGTAATCTGTTAGCACACACCTGTAGGCACACCTTGTAATAATGCAGAAGAAGGTATACCAGCAACAACAATTTGAATCAGAGAAAAAAATAAAGCAATGAAATGTTAGCAACAAACAGTAGCAATCCCTGTGAGTAAAAAATAAAAACACCACCACACAGTAAATCTGCTTAGCCAAATTAAGTCTTAATCCTTTTCCCTTGCTCTGATAAGTTTCTCTACTCTGCCTTTCAAGCAGTCTTAGAAGGAAAGAGCTCAGGTGAAGCTAGGTACCTTGGCCAGCAAACCAAGTCTTCTACCTTTCTACCTTGGTGTTTTTCTCATTTAGTACCCTGTTTTATAGGTGAAGGCTGGGATTTTCCTGCTGCTTATCAGTGCCTCCCCCCTTGACTAGTTTAAAAGCTTGCCAATGAAGCAATTAAACTGATTGCCCAAAAGACTTGCTCCCTTCCTGGACAGATGCAGACCATCCTGCCAGTATAGGCTGGTGTCCCTCCAGGTGGAACCCCAGTCCCCAATGAAGCCAGTGTTTCTTTTAATTATTTCCTGTACTATTTTCAATTTGATTTAATGCTCTGTGTATTAAGCCTTCTTTAATTCTGATTATTTATGCATATACTAAAAGAATGATAGCAGAATCCCAGTAAAATCTGGAAATTAGAGTAACGATCACCAGTTCTGAAGTCTTGAAAATGTAATTTCATTGTTTTAATCATCGTAAATCAGTGGCCTTGAATACTGTATAATACAAGAATATCAGAACTTCAGTAACATAGTAGAACAGAATAACTGTGAAATAATTTCCTCTGCAATATTACCAGTCCCCAGAGAAGGTAGTGGCAGAAATATCAAAATCAAAGGGATTACTAACTGGCTGTGCACATTTTCAGAGGAGAAGGTGGTCCAGGAAAGAGGGCATGCAAAGAAGTTGAAAGGGAGGAAGTTTAGAAGGGATGTGAAGAAATACTACTTCATTGAAAGAGTGGTGGACACCTGTAACAGTCTTCCAGTGGAGATGGTGGGAGTGAAAACAGTGGTGGGCTTCAAGCATTCATGGGACAGGCACAAAGAAATCTTAGTAGAAAAGCAAGGGGGGGCAGTAACCTTAGATAAGGTAGGTTCTGTGGTGACAGTATAGCGGAGACAAACTGGGCAGACTAGGTGATCCAAGCAGTCCCTATCTGCTAACAAGTTTTCTGTTTCTATGAGGGAAGACCAAAATTGGATTTAGGATTGCACACAGTAATAGCAACTGTAAGGCATTATATTCAGATATTAATAACAACAAACGAATGGAAAGATCGGTTGACTCAATTATGGATCAGAACACATTAACCAATTACCCAAAATCTCAAATCTATTTAACAAATACTTTTGTTCAGTTTTTAATGGGACAAGTATTGTAACAAAAAAAAATCACACTAACAATGTTTATGATTCAAACATAGATCCCTTCAAAAAATCTGAGACATTAAAGTTACTTAAACATTTAAAGACAAACATATCTGCTGATCCTGATAATGTACAGCTCAGACTTCAGAAAGAAATGGCAGACTCCCTAGCAGGTCCTATGACAAGTATTTCCAACTACTCCTACATCTCAGGTGTGGTACCAGGAGAGACAAGACAAGAGTAATAATGGTACCAAATTTTAAAAAGGGTAACAGGTCTAATGTTACAAATTACTGACCAGTCAGTCTGATGGTAAAACTGGGTAAAATAATGGAGAGCTTGATCAAGGTTAAACTTGAAAATAATCTGTTAGACATATGACTTATTGATAGGTCACAAGATGGTTTCAGAAGTAATATGTCCTGTACCACCAATGTTCTAACATTCTATGAAAATGTTAGCAATAATCTAGCAAACAACTTTCTGGTGGATGTGATACATCTTGACCTCTAAAAGGTCTTTAGTATAGTTCTGCACAACATTTTGATTAGAAACATAAAGGATGCAAGTATGTGAAAGATCTCAACAAGTAAGAATTAAGGGTATCATGTCAGATAAGGGGATTGTGACTAGTGGGGTACTGTAGGGATCTGACTTAGGACTAGCATTATTCTCTCTTCATCAGTGATCTCAATACTAATGTAAGAGGGTGGATAGCTAAATTTGTAGATGATACAAAGTTAGGAGGAAGGGTGGATGCGGTTGAGACTAGGGAAGCCATTAATAAGGATATGCAGCTAATAGAATAAACTCTGGTCAGAGCCAGCATGGCTGCTGTGCATTAACATGATGAAACTAAGTTTTAGTTTTCTTTTCTTTTGTTACAGAAGTCCTTTAAAAAATGTAATGCTTTAATTGATACAGTCTACTTTAGCTGGTTTTGTCGCAGAAGTGTGATGTGTTACATTTTAGAGGTGCAACCGCAGATCTATTTTGTCCATTATGCATAGAATTAGGTATAACACCACCTGGTTATTGATATGTGACAGTAAATCGTGCATGCATCAATGTGTGAATGCTGTTATATTGTAGATGGAGAAATCCACAACTTTACAGCAGCAGCAACACATACTTGCTCCCTCAGACACATTTGCAAATCTGCCTCCTTCAATTCCCCATATACGATATTACAACAGTCATACATTGATGTATGCACAATTTACCATCAGAGGCCAAGCTCTGCAAAACATTGATAACCAGGTGGTGTTGCACCTAAACCTATACATACTGGAACATTAGCTCTTGGGTTGGACCCCTAAAATGCATCACATCACACTGTCCAGAGATGTTCCTGATACCCCCATCAGCTCCTCTGTTCTCAGTCACTGCTTCTGAGATACCCTTATTGCCTGCCTGTAACAGTTCTGTAAGCAGGGGTGTCACAAATGTCTGTGCCCAGGTTTCCAAGAGTTAACCTGCTTTGTGCATGCATTGGTAATTTGACCTCCTTGTTTTTCCACACATGGTTTTTACAGTAATAATCCTAGGGGCTGTGGCTCTTTGAAGTTGTAAGTGCTCTGGCTACAGTTGATAAACAAAACACAACACTCCAGTGTTTCAGGCATGAAGCATTTTGTACATTAAGATTCTAGATTGGCTGCCTCCTCCTGACCTCCCTTGTGCTGTGTAATTGATCAGAGATTAAGCGTATCAGATCACACACCTAAATTATAGTGAGCTGTCCATGGGGAACCCCGCAAAGCCATTTACAGGGGACCCCACTGGCATTGACAAGAATGAGCTCTAGGTCAGGGTCACCTATTTCTTCTTAGATGAGAAGATGGAGATGCTCAATGACAGGGTGAAAACCCAGCCGAGTGGGAAATTCAAGTAGAAGACAGATGCATGGGAAAAATATGCAAATGCATCACCAACACATGCTGCTGGAATACCTCTAAAACAGCAAAAGATAAATTTGATAGAGGCTTCCAATAATCCACTGGTATGCTAGGCACACACTGTGTGCACACATGATCAAAAATGTCCTAAGTTTGTATATTTTATATTTTCTCTATGCTTCTGTAAATTCCATATCGAAGTGGTCTCAGTTCAAAACTGCCAGGGGAAGCAAGAAGCTACCCCAAGGAATCTGCTGAGTCCATTGAGCAGACAGGTCAGTGGAATTTGGACCACTGATAAAATTACTCCAAGAAAGGCTAAGCTGGGTGCCCTGCTGAAGATAACTGTGAGGGTTGAACAGAGGGTTGAGCTTAGACACTGACACCTTTCCTGAGGTCACTTCTCCTACCTGTTACCAAGTCCAGTCCCAGTTCTAGACTAGTGTGCAGCTATGGGGCTTGGACATCTGTGTTTCTACATACGGGTTAATATGTAGCCAAACACAGAAGTAACTGAGACTAGAATGGGAAATTTCTCTGTTTAGCTGCACATAAACATGGGCAAAAGCAATCAGCTGTTCGGCATAGGTAGCAATCTCACTGCAGTGCAAAAAGTGTTTTCTCTGCAGGACAGCTGAATCACTCTTAATAGGCTGAGTGTTAGCTTCTGCAGTTATAAAAAAAAATGGCACACTGATTCATGGTTTAACTGCCTAACAAAAAGTGGCATCCGCATGTTAGATTGTTCAGCGTGGTTGCACATATCACTGTCCAGTGAACATGAGTGAAATCAGTCAAGAAGATTAGTTGAGATTTTAAAGAGATGAATCCCTCTTCTCCTTGTATAGCCATATGGACTGTATATGTAAAAGTACTCTGTTCCACAAACACAAACATGCACAATAAAAAAATAAAATAGGGACTGCAGCTTTTTTTTTTTTAAACAAAACTTGCTCACCCTGGCACACCTCTGAAAGAGTCAATTGTAACTGTGGAACTTTTTTTTTTAAACAAAAATCACCCTGTTACACACTGATTTTACTAAAGTTTTTTGTTTTGATTTTGTCAGTGTGTATGTGTTCTAAAACATAATACTTTTACATAAATAGTGTCATGTCCCACCAAAAAAGCAAAGAAGGCTTTTGCACTGTGGTGCAGGGGCAGTGCTCTTTGCAGGTTGGCTAAAACTCAAAATAGCCACAGTGTGGAGAGCCATCAGGGTAGACTGTGACCATACAGTTCAACTGGGTAATTTAATGCACAAATGCAAATCCACAATGAAGACTGTATTTAAAAAAAAAAAAATTCTGTGTGTGAGACTTTGATCCATTATTACTATGAGACTTACTCCTTGGTGAGAGTGCTAGCAACTGGACCTCACTGACATATTAACAGATAATGTATTGTATTTGATTAATAACCACACTGTAAACACTTCGAGAGGTTGTCATGACATTTGAAAGTCTCTGAAGCTGTGCTTTCGAGGTTTACAATGATGTCATGGCAACCTCTCAGTGTTTACAGCATGGTTATTAACCAAAGACCATACATTATCCTCTATGTAATCTGCTTGATTTCACTTAGTAATAAGGGTCCCCCATATATTATATAATAGTTAATAATAATGAATAGATACTTAAAAACAACACACTTGAAGGTATTTTAATCTTTGATTACTTTGCATGCTCATTAATAAGACCATTCCTGTGCAGAGTCCAGCATGTCTGTAGAACTCAATGATATTTGAAAGAGTCACACATAAACTGTCAGGTGTGCTAGTGTAATACAAGAAACTACCTGTACAGCCAGATCAAAACAGCCCTAGCACAGAACACTGGGAGGGGGGATAGGAGAAGAATCTACCTATAAAGCCAGATCAAAGCAGCCCTAACACAGAACACGGAGGGGAGCCTGCCTATACAGACAGATCAAAAGCCCTAGTACAGAACACGGGGGGATGAAGAACCTACCAATACAGCCAGATCAAAACAGCCGTAGCACAGAACATGGGGTGGGGTACCTACCTATACAGCCAAATAAAAATAGCCCTGGCACAGAACATGGGGGGGGGGGAGAACCTACCTATACAGCCAGATCAAAGCAGTCCTAGCAGAGAAGACAGGGAGGGGGAAATGTGTGTCTGCTTCTATGATAATACCCAGTTACTCAATGTCTACTGACTGTAAAGCAAAACATAAACATTCCATTAAAATCACTCAAACTCTGTGAATTCTGTTTCAGATTTTTTTTCTCCATTATTTTTTCTGCTATTATGTGATAAGTAGTTCATATAAAAATAATGTGGTACTGCATTCACCCCCAGCACAGTACTTTGCTGCTGCCCCTGAGGTCCTGGATTTAGTAGCTTTGCAGAATTATTTCATACGTATCAAACATCAAATTACTTTCAAGCTGCTATGTGTGTAGTCAAAAAAAAATGTTTTGAAGGGGGTTTGAAGAATTACACCTGCCTTGTTCATCATGTGGGTTTAAAAAAGGCCATGTTAAAAATATGGGGTCTTTATATGGAAAAATACTGGTAGTAAATTTATAAGAAAACTGAAGAATTTCAACATTGCTTCATAGCATTCTTGTTTGAGATTTGAACCCCAAATTTTTAACATAGTCTTCTTATCACTACACCTCATGAACCCAGTAGGTGAAAATGTTCAGATTTCAGCCAAAGCATCATTTAGCACCACAAGCGTGAAAAGACATTTTGCCCAGGACTTGAGAAGTTTCACAGGCATCAAAGTCTGACAAGAGGCAGCATGCCTCAATTATTAAGGCTTCTTGTGAAGGTGCTCTTACAAGCCAGCTGCTCCTTTGCAAAGGAAGAGGTGGTACTAATGAGTATGTATACCTGGGAACAGGACTGCAAGGGGTTAATGTATAGACAGTTGGCTAACTTCAATGGATCTGTCTGATTAGAGCAGCTTAGTGGGCTGTCAAAGGGGTAGGTGTATTATTTCTTTAGTAGTTTTTTTTTTTTTTTGGTAGCAAAACTGGGACCAGAACTGCAAGGGGTTAACTTGCATACAGCCAGCTAACTCCAGTTGGTGTTTACACTGATTCCCCCTCCTTCCTTTCTTTCTTTCTCCAGGTGCTGTAGTTGAGGCTTGTTCCATACTCCAACATCTCAGCTTGTAGTTTCATTTAATCATGAGTCCCACGTGCTGAGGGACAGAGTCTCATATTTTCTCACATTTTGGATATCCAATGTGTCCAACATTTCAATGACAAAAGATTGTGAGGCATGGCTTGTTGTGAAGCTAAGTTCACAGAATTCACAGAAATCCTTGAGAGGTCCAGTGCCTTGCTGAAAGTTGCACAGTTAACCAGGGATAGTGGTAGGATTCAGACCCAAAACCCCCACAGTCACTGACTCCAGGTTCACCATTTTTGCACTAGAAATTGCATGGTGTACCAGCACCACCATGACCCTCTTTTAATTAAATGCATAGGACTTGGATGTTATAGATGGGGGGATTACTACTCCGAATAGCCAAGCTCAACATTCCTCAATCGTCACACATTACGAGGTAAGTCACTCATTTTATCTCTCAGACACCCTCTGCCCCACATGGAGAATGCAATAATCCACATTGCTCAATGAGATTTTAAAGCATAAAATCATGATAATCTAAGATGAGCTGTAATCAGCAAACATAATCATTAGTACATTTGTTTCCATTGGGTTTTGAGATTGCAGTCTCATCTTTTATCATATGTCACACATGTTGCCCATTAGTTACACATCTGGCCAATGAAAGACTGAGAGGTGTGCAGCTTAGATGCAGTATCTCCTTTTCAGTGGGTTCCTGCTTTTGCCTGAGGAATAAACAAAACCCTCCTTTCATATGATGCAGAATAAGCTGGACAGGGCAGATAGGAAATCTTACTTTTAAAAAGTCAGACAACATTTTCTCTGGCTATTGCACTTGTATCTGTTTTTTGTTTGTCAAAGATAGCTCAGTGTATGTTAAAAAGATCTACAAAAGCAGCAGCAGCAGCAGCTGACAAGCAAAGGACTTCTTATAGTCTCCATTTCTAAGATGCTCTGACAAACCAGCAGGAGAGCTGGGGCCAGAATTGCAAAGGGTTAACTGCATACAAGGCTAACTACTACAGATAGCTAAAGTTACAGCTTGCAGGAATGCAGTCAGCTCTGTAGTGGGCACATTCTGTTTCGCACTACACTTTTTCAAGAGCAGATTTCTTTATAAAACAGTCCTCGTTTTTAGAAAACAGTTACATTGTGAAAATCAACGGAATTAGCACTATTCATAAATCTATTTATCCTATATGCCCTGAAAATGACTCAAAGCAATTACTGTCTAAAGTTGTGTTTCAATAGGAGCCAGAGCAATTACTTCCTAAAGTTCTTATTAAAGAGGCTGTAAAAATGGCTTAAAACAAAGTGATAGTCGAAGTATGTAACTGAAACTTACAGTCCAGCAAAGAAATAGTGCATATAATTCAGGCAGGGGTGGGGGAGGGGTAGACACAAACAGACCACTGTAGTAAACAGAGAGAATAGCAGAGTAATTTAAGTCATGTCAAAACCAAACAACTCAGTGGAACACCACAGTCTTCAAATCCTGTCAGGTGCTTTCACAGTGCTTTCTCCTACTCATAGCAATATGTCAGCATCGTGACATCACCATGCAGCCATAGAAATGGACAGAGAATAATGGTATGTACTTCAGAAATGACAGATGTGGTGTTATCCACATGGGGACCAGTAATGCTAAACATAACTACTCACTAAAGGGGAAAATAATTAAAACAAGTTCAATTGGAAAGGTATTTCAGAATCACCATAACTGAAGATTTTAAATTTAGTAAACACCATAATAAGGTAGCACTATTAGCAAACAGAACACTGAACAATAGCAAATGCACTGTCATGACAAAAACAGAGCAATGTATTATTCTAGTTTATAAAACTTATATAAGACCTCAGCTGTACTTCTGTTCACAATTGTGGAGCCCATATCACAAGGGTGGCATAAAGCAGGGCTGTGCGTATACCTTTTCCCAAATATTCAGCCTAATATTCGGTATTCAGGTCCCAAGTATTCGGTATTCTTTATTTGGTATTCAGCCAGAAAAGGTGTTTTTTTAAGGAAACTTTAAAAAAGTACTTCAGCAACACCATTAATTATCCATTGAACCTAGTATACCATATACACCTCCATGACACTTCAGCCACCAACATTGAGCTCTCACTAATGCAACACAAGCTTCATGTGGCCCACTCGATCCACCACAACACACACACATAGCACTCTGAAAGCAATATCAAGCATTGCATTGGGTCAGCACTAGAGGATGTTCATGGTCACAGACACGGGGTAGAAGGTGCTTCGGCCTTGGGCATAGGAATAGTGGTAGCACTGTCTGCAATAGTGGTGACAGCTGAAAGGGTGGCTGCTGCAAGAATGGCACTGGTAGTGGTGGGAAGCACACTGGCTGTGGATGTAGCAGCCATAATGGTAGCATTGGGAACACTGGTGGTGGTGTCAGCTGCTTGCTGCACAAAGCATGTATGCTCTAATTCCCCCCTACTACTGCACAAAAGGATGTGACAGTGAACATACAGATGGACAGGTGATGACACTAGCAGTAGTAGTACTGCTAATGGTATTAGTGGTAGTAGTACTATTACCAATGCTACAAGAACTAAAAGGCTTGCTTGGGAAGAACAATATTTGAGCCCATCAAATAAAGAGACACCTGTATGTCATTGTCTATGTAGTCTGTCTCACCACCTTTTCTGGAATTGTATTATGTATCAATAATTTACAGTGGAGCAAGACAAGATGCAATTCAGTACTTTGCAGTAAATGACATGCCACAAAATACTGGACGACTGGAGGGTTTAATTACCATTAAATTACACTGCTCCTTGCAGCATACTGCAGCATTTTACAGCAATTTTGCAAGATACTGCACTGCATACTGTCACAGTATGAACTATGTTCTATAACCTTGATGAAGTGTTTCATCCTTGGGTATGTTAGTTGTGGATTGTTTTGTTACAAGGGCATCTGATTCTCATTCATTTTAACTTCACTTATTTATAGTGTGTGTTTCTTTAAGGGTTGTATATTCATAGTGTGTTTTTATGTTCCCGATAGGCACCCTGACAAAGACCAGGTTCTGGTCAAAACACCAGGGCTGTACTGGCATCCTCCAGCCTTAGCACAAACAAATGTATTGGCAACTTTATGCTGCACTGCTCTTAACTGTATTTTGTTACTGCAACCCCCGCTGAGTGATTCCTTTGTTCTACATAGATTGTTTTGGGGGGGGGGTTGGCAGCCTAGGGACAACACCAGCAGTAATTGTGTGGATGTGCTGTATGTTTGTGGTCTATCATCCTGTCCCTCACCACTTGGCCAGCGCGCAGATGCTTTTGCTGGGCTGGACCAAGCATGTTTGCAAGATTGCTAAAGACATGATGGATCAGGTCACTAGTGGTTACTGGTAAAACACAAACTATTTCTGTGTAGTACCTGTGTGTGTGATGCGTTACTTAGTGCTTGTGGAACTACAGTAATACACCAACCTTTCCGGTTATACTGCCCCACAAAAAAGTAGCAGTAAAGAAAAACACTGCTACTAAGAAGAGGAAGAAAAGGGCAACCTATTTAGTCAAACATGGAACCAAGCAAGGAACAGACAGATGACATACAGTTAACTCAGTGAGACAAGCCTGCCCCACTAAGTGCAATGGTTTCATTAACAAAACAACAATAAACAAACAAAAAAAATGCATGTGCACAACTGTGCACACACACACGGCACAGACTCACGGGGGGATATATTTCACAAGCACAGCTTAATTGTGTGCAGTGAGCTGTAGAAGTGGGGGAGTCAGCCGCAGTGTCAGCATGGTTCAGTTGGTAGCACATCCGCCTCTGAACCAGAAGGTCATGGAATCTCATCCCACACTGAGATTGGACTTGCACCTAAAAATCACTGACATCCGAATGCAGTATTGAGGGGTGCTGTACTGCTGGGGTGTGCCATCCTTCGGATGAGACGTTAAACTGCGGTCCCTTCTGCCCATCCTGGTGTTGTCCTGGTGGGTGTCCAGGTGAAAGTAAAAGAACCCAGGGCACTCTTTGCAAAGAGCAGGGAACATTCCCAGTATCCTGGCCAATATTCCCCTTCCCATAAACTGGTTCATGCAATTATCCAGGCTGTGTATGGGTGATGTGTGATATGGCTGCCACCACACATTCAGTCACTTCAATACCAGTCTAGCATTGCTTGTAAAGCACTTTGGGAGACACTGTATGAAAAGCGCTACATAAATACAGATTCTTCTTCTTCTCCTCATGTGTACTTGGTCCATCCCCATAACCAGAGGATACTAACAATACTAATTCAGTGAGTCAAGCCTGACTGGCTTAGAACTGAAGAAGTTTATTTCAAAATCTTTGTGCACACAGCTGTGCACACATGTGGCCCTGCCTCATGAAAAAATATATTAAGCATGCACATGCAGGGTGAAGCCTCACAAAATCAAATATTTTGCATATATACAGCAAATCATAAGCAGTGACCTGCAGGAGGGGGAGTTAGCAGACACCCTCATCAGTCATGCAGGGAACCAAGCCTGGAACCAGACAACAGCAAAAAAACAAAACACAAAAACAAAAAATGTGCTTCACCCAAAAAACATCACACTGGAGATATGTCAGACAGCAGCAGAGAAGGGGTGTTAGCAAACAGCCCTCCTAGTCCCTGTAACTGAGTACAGCAATAAGGACAAAATACTGTACATGTCAGAAAGCCAAACATAGCTTTTTTGACTCTGATCAAACAAACTATACTGACCCAAAAAAGCCTGTGAAGCAGAAATCAATTTCTTTTTTAGCTAGTTTAAGGTCTCAAAAGTACTACAGAGCAGCTCTCAGAAACCACTGTCTCCTGCCAGCTCAGAGTAAGGAAGTCACATGGTGTGCTTGCCTTTGAGCTCAAGAAGCAGTTTTTGATTGGCCAACAAAGCTCTTCGAGACTTGGAAATCTCACCGAATAGTAGTTCCCGAATAGTGGCCGAATAGTGAACTATTTGGAAAATGCATCTGAATATTCGGGAAGCCTACTATTCACAGTATTCGGAAAATACTATTCATCCCATGCACAGCCCTATTATAAAGGTAATTGAGAGGGTCAACATAAAGCCACAAAAAGTATGCACCAAGACTCCAAAACATGTAATATGAAGAAAAACTGGAAAGGTTGAAACTATTCGCATTGGAGGAAAGAAGAAAGAGAGGGAAATGTTACAGTTATGTAAAATAATGAAAGACCGGGAGCTGATGTCAGATATACAAGTAAAATACATAACAAAGAATTTAAGATCATACAATAAGCAAATTAAGCTAGAAAATACAAAAAAAGAATAAAAGGGAAGTTTCTACACTCAGAGAGCAGGCAAACTCTGGAATTTCCTACCAATGGAGATAGTAGATGGTGACACATTATCTGGTTCTAATAACATGTTGGACAGTAAATAATAGAAAAAAAGGAGTACTATGGCTCCACTGAGTGGGAGATGGATATGATGGACTATATGGCCCTTTCCTGTCTTAACACTCAGTATAGCACTTCACCAGATAAAAAAATTGGCTAGTGGCACTCCTCCACTAGTGAAAAGCCATTAAACGTAGTATTAATTTGGTGAAGTGGTCACATTGTCAGGTGACAAACTATATGACATGCCACTTTGCGATGTGTGAAGTTGGGAAAATAAGAAGAATTTTGTGAAATGTCTCTTGTCTTTGCCCATCTCTAGTCCCAATTAGTGATGTCAGATAATCGGATTGGAGAATGACTATCCTATCCAACCAAATGAGCCTACTTTCAGTCATCTCAGAAACTGACCTTTCCGAATTACAAAAAAAAAAAAAGCCACTATCCAAGGTTATCCGACAGAATTTCAGATTATCTGAGCATCTCTGATTTTGAATTTTGGGCGTTTTGTATGAAAGGATGAGACAAACTGAAGTGTTTAATGGCAGTTGAATTTGTTTATGTACAAATTGGAGACCATGAAAGGCACATAGAGCAAAGACTCATCTCCATGTAAGTTAGTTAGTTAGTTAGTTATGTACAAATTGGTGATCAGAAAAGGCACAAGACTGGCACAATTTATACTTTACCCTGGTTAAGATGCATAGAATGGGTAAATTCACATCCCCACTATGTACTAGATGCCATGAGGCTTCCAGCTCTCTCTATCACCTGCTATGGAAGTGCCTTAGGGTCCAATCCTTCTGGAACTCCATTCAGCAAGCTTTGGACCTGCTGCTGGGTTTAGATTCTCTTTTCACTCCTGAGATCTGTTTATTGGTGATTTTTCACTCTGGTACCCCCTGTATCAGGAAGGCTCATTTGACTTTGATCGCTGCCACTGCAAAACTTGTCGTGCTGTGGCACTAGAAAGAGGATTCACCTCCAACAGTCTTGGAGTGGCACCAAGAGATCCTGTTGGCTCTCCAGCTAGAAAAACACATCACAGCTATGCGGAAAAGGCTGCAGTCCTTTCATGATATATGGGAGTCACTATATACCGTACTTTTTCTCTGGGGTACCTAAGCCCATCTTATCGTTCTCGGAGGTTTCTCCTCCCTTTTTTTTTCTGGGTAGCTCACAGACAGGGGGATGGGTGGCTAGGGGAGGGGGTTTGTTATTAGTTTATTTGATAATTGTTACCTATTATCTTGTAATTGATATATTATTTTGCTGTTTCTATGGTTTTCTGCTTGTATGTGTAATTTTACAATTCAATAAAGTATATTTAATTAAAAAAAGAAAAGGCACAAGACTGAACCAAGTCTTGTTCTTGGTGCAATCTGGGGGGAAGGTACATAGAGTGAATGCAATTCAGAGATAACTGCACAAAACAAACTGCAGAACAGTGCAAACAAATAGGGGCAATGTATAAATTATTACTGGTAACAACTGACCCATTAGACTGATAAATGCAGTGCTCCCAGATCTGTGAATATGTGAATGACACAAAGTTGTGAATTATAGCTTACAGTACACACTGCAAGCCCATTGGTCAGCAGTGTCAACCAATGGTATTGCAGTACTTACTGTAAGCTGTCATTCAGTGACAGTGCAGTCGGCAGGCAGCCGTGGAGGTGTGAGGGTGCTTTGCTGCCCACGACTACACTGGCCATGCTGGGACAGGGGTGGGGTGTGGGTGTCTCAGTGGGTGGGGGTCCACAGGACTACCATGGAGGGCTTGGGATTGAACTACTGTACATGTTACGATCAAGGCTGGTGGAGTATCACTAGACCACCAGAGTGATTCAAAAAAAGATTAGTCATTGGACGGTGTTCGGGGAAGGGAGTGGGGCCACTAGACTACCAGGGTGATTCCAAAAATGATTATTCATCAGATGTGGTTCAGGGAAGGGAGGGGGGCCACTAGGCTACCAGGGAGATGTGAGGTTATATGTGCCTTACAATCGGGTGGGGAGGGGGGCCACTAGACTATCAGGGAGATGTGTGGTTATATGTATACTTTTACAATCAGGCTTGGAGGGGGGGCCACTAGACTACCAGGGTGATGTGGGGTTTCCTTATGGCAACGGACTGTGCAGGGTGCCTGGTGCATTCTGCCGGGTGCATCCCTGCCCCGGACATGCATATGGGTCCATAATGACATGTAAGTGTTCCATTTGTGCCTTGTATGGCTTATGGCCCCATTTGCATGTCACAGTCTGAATATCAAGAATGTGCGCCTGGCGTATCCCCATTCCAGGTATTCAGATCTACTAGGGGGATGTGCTGACACATCCTTGGTGACCAGCATTTGCGCAGATCACATCTTTTGGTATATTCAGATGGGATGCATGATTGCGCATCTCGCTTGAATACATTACTTCTTTGCTCCAGCGCAACTCAGTTGGGCGGAGCAGCCACTTGCACCCTTTCCGGGCGCAGTTTGAAAATCTAGGCCAATAATTTTTCTCCTAATAAACAGCTTTCATTCTCAAAACTAGCATATTGTATATCATGTTGTGAGAGAATAAAGCAAGTTAACACATACCCTAGCTACATTATCAGACCTCAAATTTATTTAGAGAAATTATGCAAGATTACATTACTAGTAAATTAAAATATTACTGTTCAGACCTTCTTACTCTTTAGATTGCTCATTCCAACCACAAACAATACATTTATGTCCCACAGCCTAGAGTTGGAGTTCCAAAACACAAGAAAAACTCAACTGCTGTTCCCTACAAATAAATTTCTTTCTCAGTTGTTTTGACTAACTTTTATTTGGGAATCTGATCATTATACAGATTCATTTCTCACTCTCCTGGTTTGTCAGCAGTTAATTCATTAGATGAGGTCTCCCTTGCCTGGAATTTGACTGCTTCTCTACCCCTCCCCCACACACACACACACACACACACACACTTACTATACTGCAGCCAAAATGCACTTTGGTCAGTACCTGACAGGCTCTTATCTCTTCTGTTTGGAAAGCAGGGGCAGCCTTACTGTCAAAGAGAAACTGATGCCTTCAGAGGAAAGCTATATCATTCAGCCTGAAACATTTTATTTAATGACCTTTGGGCAGTGTTTCCCCGTAAATATCAATAAATTAGTTTTCCTTCCCGTATCCTGTTTTCTACCCATAAATCCTGTAAAATATGGGGATCCCCGTAGATCTGGAAGCATTGTAAATGAACTGAGTAAATGCAAGGACTAAGCAGCGAGCAGGGCCCCATGTTTTATGTTAGTCTGCAGTTTCAGGAACCACCACAGAAACACGGTCCTGCCATGGAAACAAGCCTCTGCCACAGGAACAGCATGTTGGGTGTAGCAAAGATGGCATCCGCCACTAAAACCTCCCAAATAGACTGCTAAAATGATTGTGGGCAAGCCAAAAATGGCATTAGTGTGAGTTTGCTGGCAGCTCCATTACACATCCCTCCCCCTTCTTGATTGCAGTATTCAGTAGGAAAACCCCTTTCCAATCTACTGCCACTGACTTTTGAAGCTTATGACCACTATGGCCTTTTACAAACCTTGAGGAAGTCTGTTTCATAGAAACAAATTTTGGTTCTATTTGGAGATTGCAGAATTGTAGAATGAAAAAGTATTAGTATTTATTGCAAACACACAAAACGAGAAGTTTTGTGGATCTGTCTAATCTCAAATGGTGCAGCTGCTGTCTAGCCTCACATCAAATTGTTACAGGGTGGGAGAAAAGGAAATATGGAAGCCAAGCTGCGTTGGCACAAATGGCACCGCAGTTGTTGAAGTGGGTGAGCAGGAGGAATCAAGTGAAGTAGCATTACAGCACAAACCAGCACCACCAGGTTTCAAGCAAGTGGATGGGAGAGAAGGAGCCACTGGAGCATAATTGGTTTTGCATTGCAACCTGACAGTACTGGTCTTCAAGCAAATGGACAGGGAAGGGAAGAAACCCATGGGAGTGTTACTGCAGTAAACCAGCACTAGGCAGGTGGGAGGAAGCCATAGAAGGATAAAACAGATTATAGTAAACAAAAATAAATAGCCCTTCAATTCCTCGTGCCCAACTTTCAAGCCAAATCACAGTGCCATGACTGCTTTTTATTATATTGCCTGTGTATTTGTAGGACTGCCCCAGGCTTCCCTCTTCTTTGCATTCTTTTAAGGCAAGATTTCATTTTGGTGCTCATTTGAGTTGCCACAGAATGTAAAATCCATCACAGAATTGCTCATAATCTGTCCAGAGTAAGCATGAATTTCTGCCACAGAATGTGGGTCCACTTTGCCACAGAGTACCCTAAGCCTGACAAAAAGGTACTAGAACTAAGGGCAGGAGGGAACAAAATAAGAGTATTGGGTAAGCAGGGAGGAGGATTTGGGTAGGTTGCTTTGGATAGAGAAGAAATGGACAGAAAACAATCAGTCTGGCCCAGGTATTGCAAAGAGTTAACTAGAGTGCAAGGGTCAGAAGAGAGGCATGAGTAGGATAACCCAGGCTGTTAGGGTTACTTCATCCCAATGTACTGTACAGAGTATGTTTGGTTTTTTTTGTCTGTGGGGAGGCCCAAGATTATTTTCTTATGGGAGGGGCTCAAGATCTTTTCCATGGATTGCGGGAAGTTCACTGATAATGCCTGAGAACTGATGCTCTACAATACATAGAAGTGAGTTCCACCTCCTCCTTTGTGCAGCAGCCTGTGGCTCTGGCAACCTGGGTTCAGGAACTAGCCTGAATCATTCGGGGATAATGTAGGGAAGGAGAACTGGGCATCCCAGAGAATGCTGTCACCTGTTGCTCTCCTTGTCCAGACAGGGAAAGACATGGGCTCAGCTGTGATAATGCCCCTTGCTTGACTACAGGTGACAGCATAGTTGGAGCTGCAAGCAGGAAGGAGGATGATGCTCATAGGGCTGACGATGCAGCCTCTGCACCATTTTAGTTGTCCTCCTCTGGACAGTCTTCACCATGTCTATTTCCTTCCTGTGATGCAATCTCCAGAACTGGACAAAGTACTCTAGGTGGAGTCTCACCAAAATTGATACAATGGTAACACCACCTCTCTCCTTCTGCTGGTGATTCCCATCCATATGAAACCAGCATTCTGTTGGCCCTGCCCACTGCCTTGTAGCACTGCCTCTTCACCTTGAGGTCATCAGATATAATAATCCCAAGGTCCCTTTCTTGTTTCGTGATCATCAATACCTCTCCCTCCATTGTATATACTGCCTCTGGGTTTCTGTGCACTAGGTGCATGAATTTGCACTTTTTACATTTGAAGCATGCCTGCGCACCAAAAGTTTTGATACAGTGAAAGGTGATTGCAAGGATGTGTCACTGCGGAGCCCATTGCAGTTGAAAATAGCAGGGGCTCAGCAGTCTACAAAAATGACCAGGCAATGTGGTCTTTACATCACTCGCTGCTTACTAGGTGGAAACTTTGTGTATTTCAAAGGACCCAAAGTCGCTCCAATCAGAGGGCTTTGGTTCTTTCATTTGCATGAAGCTGGCAAACAGCTGATTGGCTTTCAACACCAGCAGCCTATCACTGCGGTCCATGGACCTCTGTATCCAAGTTCAGCTAATAGGTTTTTAGGTACTGAAAAGAAAACTGAACTCTGGAACCTAGTTAGTTTTTTTTTAACGAGAACTAAAATGTACTTAAATTGTGCTCCGACAGTGGAGTTGTGATACTGGATATGCCCATGTGCATGCGCACATGCCCAGTGTCATGGCTCCACTTTCGGAGTGTGATTAAAGTACTCTTTAGCCCTCTTTTAAAAAAAAGTAACTAGTTCCCTTGAGTTCAGCTTTCTTTGTCGTACATAAAAACATATTTTAGTTGAACTCGGGTATAAACAATTTTTTTTTGAGATGTAAACGGAGCAGTGTACCCACCCCCGCTACCACTTCTTTCTCCCTGACCCCTAAAGGTGGCTGCCTACCAACCCACCCTTTCCCATCTTTATACAAATATACATGTATATGTAAATGGAGCAGGATGCCCACCCCTACTACTGCTTCTTTCTCCACGTCCCTTGCAAGTGGCTCGCCTGACCATCCACCCTTCTCATCTTTGCACAAGTATATTTCTAATGTAATCAGAGTGTGGTGCCTACCTCTGTTACTGCTTCCTTTGACACCCCTCCCCCAAGGTAGTACACCAATGCTCCATAACAAGCCCAACACTGGGGTGCTCAATCCCAGTGTCAGAATGCAGTCTTCCCTCAATGTTTTTTTTTTTACACTACAAAAAAGAAAAATGTCCATCTATGTCTGTTGTGCTGTTACTTAACCCCCCACCCAAACCTCCCACTCAGCACCCACCCACCCCCAAGTCCTTACTTAGCCACCAGAGATCCAGCACCATAATCTTCTCTGGACCACAGAAAACGTCTTCACTCTTCAAAGCCGAAGTGCGAACTGAGGAAATCAGGTATGCGGTACAATGTACAGTATTTCAATGGAGTTTTGAACTTAGTGGCATAACTTGGCCATTTTTTTAATATTTTTGCCCTAAATTTTCAACATGTCTTTTTTGGGACACCTCCTCATGAACAACAACAGTGAGGTTAAGCAAATCTGTCCTGAAAGATGATTTCACAGTCATTGCACAAATTACCTTTTGTGCAGGAGTTGAATATTTTATGCAATTCTGACCCCTTACTTTTTGGTACACTCATCCTCCACTGAGCAGCAAGAGAGGTCTCACACCAGGACCCCCTATTTGATTGGGCATGGAATGGGAACATATATCATCTGCTTCTAATATTGAGTTTCAGAAGCTTTCAAAAAATTTTAGAAGGGGTGATGGAAACATATGCAGATATGCTACCAAATACTTTTCAGAGCTGCCACATTGTGAGCGGCTGCTGAATTAAGAAATGTCCATTACAATATTTTTATAATGAAAAGACCTAGTAAGACAAGGATTTATCATGTTAAACAGAGTAGCATCCATCAGCCCTCATCGGTCTCGCTCAAGATAAATAATATCTGTAACCTACTCACCAGCAGTACTAATGATTTACATGCATTTCCCAGGGGACATGACATTTCTACAAGCTAATTGGATGGTCTCCATATTTATAGTTTTTAGGCAATATTTCATGGTTTAATTACCTTTTTTGTAGCATCATCTTCTCAGATAGTAACATTTATTAGACACAGTTTAAAAGCCTCATAATATATCTGCTAAGAGCAAAACTGACATCATCATGTGTTTTAGCAAAACAGTAGTTTCCATCCCTACATATTTGGGTCCTATAAAACTCACCCTACTGCTTCAGTGCTGAAACACAGCTTTTACTTGTCAGCAATAAACAATAAAATCAAACTTGGCAATCTATCTGCCTTCCAAGCTATTGAAGCTTTGTGGCTAGACAGGAAACTCATGCTGAAAAGCCAGAAATCCCATGCCCTGATTCAGGAGATAGCAAATGTAATACTGCTTGTAAGTGGCTGGCTTTCCCTGTCATAAAACTGATAGTACTGCGAGTATCATAGTTAAGTCAAGTATCCCAGGATCAGCATTCTGTTTCTCTTTACAGGTGGTACAATTAACCAACTGGTGAGCTCTCCTTTCCATAAACTCTGCATTTTTCTTGCTGGAATTCCATGTTGTATGTTTTATGAGAGTCAGTATACAGAAAAATATGTTTGGATGGCTTAATTTGACTGTAAGCCCAGGTCACTTTTTAAACTACTGCTCACACCCCCCCATGAAAATCTGGAACACTGGTACCCACATACTGGCATACCATTTTACTTTACAAAAGGTTAGAACCACCCTTGACGTTAGGATATATATCTGGCTCATTTTCTAGAGGAAGAGGGGGTGGGGGTAACAAGAACAAAACATGAACCTTGTGTAGCATTACAACCCAGGTCCTGGGTGGAGGCTGCTAGGCATATGCTAGATCTAACCTGCTGAGGGGCCCCAGTAAATCCAACAACCAGAAGCAATAATCAGAATGTCCAGAACCATAACTGGGATTGTGCAGTATAGCTGTATTCAACAGATGGAAATTTAAAGCAGAAATGGACCCTCAAGGGTTGGTCTAGGCAGGACAGATGCATTTCACAAACTCTCCTTGCACGCAGTACAGTTCATGAATACACAAAAGAATATCATCTCCCCATTTCCCCATGATGCACTTAGCTTTCAGATTGCATTCCTCCCACCCTTCACCCCAATCGACAGTCTCTGCCATTCTTCAGGATTACAGCACTGAAACCCCCATTCTTCTGAAATGCTAGAGGTCTCACACTTTAAATCCATAACTCACTGGGTTGACCAAAGAACAAACTGCACTCTCCTGGGTGAACAATTTAATAGAACATTCACTCTCTTGGGTGAACTAGGGACACTGATAGGTGTAATCCAGCCTTATCTATGGGCACACACACCCCAGACTATGATTTCCCTAAAGTACGTGGAGATCTTGTCTCCTAGAACAGTACTTACAAATGGGTGTCCAGCCCACTGGGCATGGAACAACAAAAAGGCATTCTCCTGGGTAGCAGATCAAACAGTCTCTCAGTCCTGGGTAGCAGATCAAACAGTCTCTCAAAGTCCTTTCCAAGGCAGGTGAAACACATACAGAACTTTCAGGGGATTGCCCATTGAGTCCACTGAGAACAAACAGTTCCTTCCACTTCACTAGAAGTAGAAATCAGGAAATCCTGCTGTAGCACTGGTCTCCACCACTTCACTGGAAGCTGGAAATTACACTCCACTAGGGTGAGAAATGTTGGGCCCTCACCTCAGAGCCCAACTGGCAGTCCTTCTGCCACTCTTACCTCCTCACTGAACAACTGACTGCCACTAACTGAACATTCTAAGCTCCCCAGAGCAGCTGTCCACACAGTGTGGCTTATGCTGCTGTGAGAGTTCTGAATGACCTAATCATTCTTCCCTCAGGCTAGCTGAGTAAACAATGATGTCACTATATAAGAAGCCCTAATGAGCTCCCTACCAGCTGCCGACTACCTTCCTAACATTAATACTAATAGTCAAGTCAAGTCAAGTCAAATTTATTTTAAAAGACGCCCAATCCCGGAGGCTCTGGGCGCCGTACAAATTTTTAAAAGAACATAATACAGAAAATAAGTGAAATAACAAATAATAAGTACATCATAGTCTAATGTAGTCTAAACATCAAACGCCTGAGAAAATAAGAAGGTTTTCAGGCGGATCTTAAAAATACTTACAGTCGAGGCCTCTCTGACCATAGTTGGTAATAGGTTCCATAGGGCGGGACGCATAGCTGAAAGCTCTATCAGCTGACTTCAGCCTCGCTTAGAAGGCAGTCAGGAGGCCACTACTGGAGGATCAAGAGGGCGGACCGATAGAACAGGTGTCAGGAGGACTGACAGGTAGCCAGGGCCCTGCCTGTGTAGGGCCTTAAAGGTGAGAAGACCCACCTTAAAGAGGACTCTCCACCTGACCGGCAGCCAGTGCAATTCACGCAGTACCGGTGTAACATGGCAAAATTTTTTCTGCCCAGTCAATAACCGGGCAGCTGCATTTTGCACCAGCTGCAGTCTGCGGAGAAGTCCTCCTGTGACCCCGAGATAGAGCACATTACAGTAGTCCAGCCTAGATGTGACTAAGGCATGTATCAAGGTAGGGAGGTCCAGAGACGGAACAAGGGGCCTAATCCTGGCAATGTTTCTGAGATGAAAAAAACAGGTACGAACCACGGAAGATATTTGAGTCTCCATGGTCAAGTTCCTGTCCAGAATCACTCCAAGACTACGCACCGTAGAGGAGGCCTTCAATGAGACAGCCCCAAGAACAAGTCCAGTTGCTGAATCAGAGACCTCCATATCACGAACTCTGTTCGACTCCACTACCAATACCTCCGTCTTGTTAGGGTTCAGTCGCAACCAGCTGGAGGCCATCCAGTCACTTATCTCGGTCAGACAGATGTTTAGCACATCCACTGCATTAGATGTTCCTGGGGCAAAGGAAAAGTATAGCTGAGTATCATCAGCATAGCAATGAAAACTCAGACCATACTTCCTAATGATCCCACCCAGGGGCAGCATGTACACTGCGAACAACATTGGGGCCAGTACCGAACCCTGAGGGACTCCACAAGAAAGGAGATTGGGTGTAGATGAGGAATTACCCATCATAACCCGTTGCCTCCTGTTTGTAAGAAAGGACTCAAACCAGTTGATGACAGTACCGGTGAGTCCACATAAATCCCTAAGGCGAACTAGCAACACACAATGGTCCACAGTGTCAAATGCCGAAGAGAGATCGAGAAGAACAAGAATTGTCCTGTCCCCCCGATCTCTAGCCCTGAGGAGATCATTCTGCACCCGTACAAGAGCAGTTTCTGTGCTATGTCTGGCCCGAAAAGCCGACTGGAAGGGATCGTACAACTCGTGAGTCACGAGGTGCTCTTCCAATTGAAGCGCTACTACCTTCTCCACCACCTTCCCCAAAAATGGGAGGTTGGAGATAGGACGGTAATTCGCCATGATCTCCGGGTCCAAAGATGGTTTCTTTAAAAGGGGTCTCACCAGAGCCTCCTTCAAGGCATCCGGAAAGACTCCCTCAGATAAGGAACACCGTACGATCATGGCGAACACCGGGTCAACAGAGCCAACGCATCTCATTAAGAAACGCGTTGGCACTGGGTCCAGTTCACAAGAAGTATGCCTCAAATTGGTTGCTACCTCAATAACCTCACTTGCCTCCACTGGTCTAAACTCGCTCCAACTTGGCGGAGTGCACTCAGAACACATCTGACGCACCACTGTTAGCTATGGTATTGCTAGCTGAAGAGGCATCCCACCGGATCATGGACACCCTGTCCGAGAAGAACCGAGCAACTCCTCACAGTCTTCGACGGAAAGCCTCCTAGGCTGCAGGCAGAGAGGATGAAGAAGTCTGTCTACAGTCCGGAAGAGTGAAGCTGGTCGATTCTTCCCGCAGCAATCTCCTGGACAGGAACACTGCCTTCTTATGATTGATTGCTCCTGATACGCACGATAGTGCGTGACGCAGGACCAGTCTGTCCATCTCCAGGCGGATCCCTCCAGCAGCGCTCCAATCTCCGACCCATCTTCTTTCCTGAGGTCCCCATCGAACCATGGGGACCTCAGGTATGAGGTTCTGGGTCGACACGACAGGTGCGAGGAGTTGATGGTGTCAGAGAGCACCTTATTATAGGTGTCAACACCGGCACCAACTCCTCCGACGCATGCAGCACCCACACTAGATAATTTAGCTGCCGCCAGAAAACCCTCAGGGGTAAGACCCTGCAAAGGGCGACAGTAATCATCTCCGCAGGGGAAGGGCTTATGGCAGGAGCCCCAAATGTGAACTTCACCGTGCAGTGATCGGACCAAGAGACCCGATCAATCCCGAGATCAATGATCTCAAGCCCCAGTGAAAACACCAGGTCCAGCATGTGGCCATCCTGTGAGTGGGTGCGGCAATGACCCGCGCCAGTCCAAGAGAGGACATACTCCAAAAGTCGCCGCCATTTTTGATCACCATCATCCACCCAGACATTGAAATCCCCCAGAAAAATACATCTGGGGATCCCAGTTCACCAGCAGTGAACTCGGCAACTCCTGCAGGAAATTCCCATCGTGCCAGAAGGGCGATAGACGAGGAAAATCCTGCAGCCCGCACTCGAGACCACCGCGGATAGCCACACACTCAAAAGAACCCAGAGCTTCCACTGGGTGCACGGTGAAGGTCAAACTGGATCTAAAGCAGATGGCTACACCGCCACCCCTACGATTCACTCTGGGGCAGTGTACCACGGTATACCCGGGAGGGACCGCAGCCTCAAAAATAGGGCCTGCATCATCACCCACCCAGGTCTCCGTAATGCAAGCCAGATCGATCGATGAAATCAAGGCGGCAACAATTGCCGTCTTGTTCCTGATCAACCTGGCATTGCACAACAATAGGATTCGAGTAATCCCAGGGGGCTGGGTTGTTACACTTACCATGACCAGACCACTGGTTGTCTGTAGTGAGTACGTAGCCTGGTACCAGGCCATCCTACCTCCGTGCTCCCTACAGGGAGGGTTGTGCAAGTCCTCCCCAACCATGTGCCAGGCACAAGCCGGTAACACTAAAAGACAGAGGCCCACGGAAGAAACTTCGGTTCCTATCCAACTACTGTACTATCTATGGATTCTCAGTGGCTCCAAGAAACTGCCTGAAGTATATCCTACCAGACAGAGTTAGAGACCCCTATATCCGGAGTCAGGACCACCAACCTGCCTTCTCCCCTAGCCTTCTAGGAAAAATCTATCTGACCATTGTTACCTACCAGGGGCCTAAACCCAAAAAACATTTTACACCAACACACCTGTAAAATGAAAAAAGGTTAGACATTGTACTACATAGTTACACATCCCTAACAACTCTACACAAAAGAGGACTCTGAGTCCCACAAAAATCCTCTTCAGGTCTTCTTGTCTTCTTCCAGAAACACCTGCAAACCACCGACTAACCCACACCTGCGATCTCAATGCAAAGGCTCACTGGCTAATGCTCTTTGGTCACTTAAAATATCAATCCTGCCTCCTGGCCAAAAAGATCTGCCTTGGTCAACTCCTGACTGGGGTGCAACAACCCCTAGTTCCTAGCACTAATTCCAGTCCCACCTGAAATTCGAAACTGCAGTCCTTTCTGACTCCAAAATGTCGGATATCTCAAGGACAAAGGTTCTTTGCCTGTCGGGCACCATTGTGGTTCATCTCCCTCTATGAGAACATTAATAACCTGCCCACTCTGTGGACCTTCAAAAAGAACCCAAAGAACCATTTACTACAGGAATCTCAATGTGTCTGCCATTGCTAGCACCTAGCAAAGGCATCTTCTACCATCTGCGCTTCTGCCAAACAGATCTCTCTCTCTCTCTCTCTCTCTCACACTCACACCCTACACTTGGGGATCAACCCCCCACCCCATCTCTTCAGCACTTCTATGTGTTACCCCCTCATGTTGCTGTCAAGTAACAGGTTCCCTGTTGGGCAGTTATTTAATCTGTTCCTGTATGTATCTGACTGTGTTCACTTATTCCAGTTTTAGTTTTCGCTGTATTCTTTGCATTCCTTTGTTTAAAGACCAAATGTACCTAAATGTTCTCATTCTAATCATATTGCCTTGTTTGTCTCAATCCTCTGTATAATCACCTACTTGTTCTAAATGTACTAACGTGAAACCTATGTAAAGAGCTCTGAGCGCAAATGGTTAATCCAAGATCAAAAATAAATAAATAAATAAATAAAAACACTACAAAAATACATTTCTGCACACAACTACAACCTGCAAAAGCCAAAAACAGTGACCAAAATCCACCCACTGGATACTGTACAAGCCCAAAAAGCATTTTTAAAAGGATTTTCTACAAAAGTACAAAGTTAGAAAACATGAAAACATTTGGCGGGGGTCCCTGCAATGTCTGAAACTAAGGAAGAGTCCAGAGCGCCAAGGCACTACAGAAAGTCTCTCTTAGGCTGGAGCCTACTGAAGCACAGTTCTGGAACAGGCACAAGGCCTGCAAGCACTGCAGTCTAGTTGGATAGTCTGGAAATTACAGTTCAATGGATATCTTCAATTGCAGGTAAACAGTCAAATTAAAAATGAAAAGAGTCTCTTACCAGTTCTAGGTTACAAAAGGTTGTCAACATCGCCTCTCTGGGTCTGCGGCCTGATGATCTTTGGCTGCTGGGTAGACAAAATCTTCAGATCAGATGCTTCCACGACCTCCTACTGGACCTGGACTGGAAACCTTCTCCTACTGCTGGGCTGATGGACCTGGATGTTGCCACAGATGAACCTGGATACTGCTGGAGCTGAACCTGGATGCTGCTGCAAACAAACCTGTATCACCAGAAGAAAGGCACCTCCATCCTGGGTTGCTGGCTCTTCAGTGGCAGTTGGCTGAGCTGGCATGTCTGCATTCACTTTTGGCAAGTGGGCACAATTTCACAGAAATGACACCAAATTCAGGAGCAGCACCGTTAAGGATCTGGGGAATAAACTGTCAACCCATCTGGACGCACCATAGGAATATTGTAGAATGTCTCTTGGCCAACTTTGTTCACTAATCTCACAGAGCTAATTAACAAGGTCCTGCCACCCTTCCAGAAGTGCAGTCTTGCATTACACACTTTCATTCAGACCCACTTGTTTACTCTAGGGTGCAGGTTGGCACAAGCTTCCTCCCATAACCAGGCATGCCTGTCTTTCTCAATTTCTTCCCATATTTTCTGAGGATAGAAAGAGTATGTAGGTCCATACTTGAACACAGCTCGCCTACCAACAATTCTCTCCTCTTTGCTGCTTTTCAACAACTCCAGTCCAGAAGCACAGATTAGGGGTGGAGAGTCCTGGTTGAGCCAGTTACAAACACTTAGTCAGAGCAAAAGCAGTCCACCTCTGCACTCAGAGGCACATTTCTTGAGCTTTCCTCCACATGAACATTAGGAGGCTCCATGGAAGCCAAGGCCAATGGTGACTCACTATGTCCCACTGCAGCCATTGCAGCTTCTTCCTCTTCCACACATTCTGCCCAGGAGCTGGTGATTGTGCCAGCCCCCAAAATTCTCCACTCTCCACTCTCCACTGTCCTCGGAGGCTGTGGCCTCCCAACAACACACTTCCTCCACCTCAGATTCTCCCACGAGGCTTGGACTTGGTCCTCCCACCCATGGATCTACTGAACCTGCTGTTGCAGCATCCAATTTCACCCTCTGCAGCATGGAATACTTAATTTCCTCTGGGCCTTGCAAAGCATCAACACAGACAATGTCCAAGAACTCCTTTGCAAACTCTATGGGGTCTCTCTGACTGCACCCAGCCTGTTGCTGTTCTGATTCTACAGGGTCCCCTGCCTATGTCCAGGTTGGAGCTAAGCAGACGCGTTTCCTTTTAGCTACCCTTTTGCCAACAAACATGCTCATCCCAAATCACATTCTACAGTCTGTGCAATGTGCAATTGGCAAGACATCTCTTCCTGGCTTTCGGCATACTACACACACATTCACCAGATACGTAGGCAGAGCTACCTCAGCAGGTGCTGATGAACAGTCATACAATTTCTCAGGAATTAGCTAGTTCTTGTTCTTGTTCTTGTTGGGCTACCCACACCCTGGCATGGAGCGGGTAGTGAAGGGGTTGCTGCACTATGTTCTGCAAATGAAACACAGAAGTCCCAAAATTACTGTTTTGTAAGCGCACTGAGCTTTGGTTTTAACACACTGGAACAGTTCACTAACAGGCTGCCTGGCTGCTGCAATTGTATTCCCACAACACTTAGCAAGAAACCATTTGAAACTTTGTTATGGGCTTGAAAACACTGGTCTAAAATGGCTGTGCTTTGTTTACGTTGCTGGATATATCCCAACATGGCAACTGTAACTTTGCATCACACTCCGTATAGAATTGTTAGGATTCTGTCTGGACCTTTTGCATTTCAACTGATTTTCTCAAGGACAGGTTCACTTTACTTTTTCTCAGTCCATTACTTTACCAGCACTTGGACCAGGGGGATCGTTTGTCTTAAAGTTCACTTTGTTTGAAAACAGCACTTAACACACAGAGTCCAAAATTTAAATGTTCACAAAACTCTCTTTCAGTACTTTTGTTGCATTTGTTCAAGTTCTTACATGGTTTTCCAACCTTAGCACCACAGTCATTTACTTTTACAAAGGGTACTTACAGGCAGTAGCTGGTTTTCACTATTGATGTAATACGGCCTGCTGCTGGCTCAGGGAAGGCCTCTGGGGTGAAACAAGCTGACAGTCCTGCTAATCTTAGTTACGATCACCTCAATCACTCTCCAGTTGGTCAAATTAGAAAAACTGCTGCTGCAGAAGTGCTTCTACTATAAGCGATTGCTTCTGCTGGCTACGTGAACTACTGTACATGCTGCCACCCACTGCTGGCTGCTCCTCCACGAATGTTCCACAATGCTGAGACTCAGGCAAGGGCAGGGCTTAGGTGCACTGGGACCAATCCCATAACACCATGCAAATGAGCTCTCTCTCTCTCTCAGTCGCACTTCTGCACGGTGATCGCCGAGAAGGCAAAACTTAAACATTAAACTGTCACTTTTTTCCTCTGCTTGAAATTTCGGTGGGGCAAGCATTTTAAGTCATTTTCACTCAGTACTTGGTGCATTTTCCTTAGTGACTCCCCCCTCACTGTACACACTTGAAACTTTCTGAGCACTTAGAAAACAATGTATTTTAAGTCCACAAACACTTTTCTCTGGAAATATGTAGCTTAGCAGTTTTTAAGCACTTTTACTACAAGGCAAGGGCTGTCATTTGTCAGTCCACGTTTTCAAGGTAAACACACAAGCAGCACATTCCTCCTCTTTACTTTTCCACAGAAACTCAGGCAGCAAAAGAATTTTAGGTGGCATTTTTCTTGGCACAGCTTTGCTTTCTGGTAAATGTTCTTCTGACTGGGTGCTCCACCACCAGACAGGAAGATTGTAGACATAACCTCAGCAATGCATCTCACCCCAGCATATTTCTTTTTAGACAAGCCACATTCTTTGTGACTTTTGCCCAAATTAAATATCCAAGATGACCCCCCATTTTTTGTAACCCCCAGGCCAGTTTTTAAACTAGTGAGCACCCCCCCCATGAAAATCTGAAACACTGGTACCCACATACTGGCATACCATTTTACTTTACAAAAGGTTGGTACCACCCTTGCCATTAGGATGTATACCTGTCTCATTTTCCAGAGGAAGAGAGGGTGGGGGTAGAACAAAACAGCATGAACCTTGTGTAACATTACAACCCAGGTCCTACCACTAATACTGATAGGATTCTAGTAAGCCCAGGGGACTGGATGGTTACATAACTATTGACAGGTAACAAATACTGTCCTTATAAAATGTGTTATTTGGTTTAAGTTTTATACATCAAAAAAACCCTGACCCACCCTCAGAATAGTGTCTGGCATGGCATCTAGTAATGCACAAAGATGTACAAAATCACCGATCTTATTTGGCAAAAGGCTGAGTCAATGCACTGCATCATATACAAATACAGCAGCTCATATACAATCCACTCTCTCTGTGCTTTGTACTTAGAAGCCCTTCTTATACGTGTTGTCGAAGCTCTCTCTATGCTTCATTAGTACAGTCAAAATTGCAGCCCCACTCCACCCTGCCTTTCACCAATGCAGACAATAAAGTCATACTGACCTCTCAAATATTATAGATGTAACTTTCATTGTGCTACAGAATATTGCTGGAACTTGTATGCTGTGCTGTGCAAGAACAAAGCAGTGAAGTGCATGCTGGTCTCTCTAGCACTTTCTGGTTCCAGCAGAGAAACATAGAAACATAGAAGTTGATGGCAGATAAGGACTGCAAGGCCCATCCAGTCTGCCCATTTCTTTTTCTACCTTATGAATGTGTCATCGGCCTTTGCTCTGTCAATGGCCTGTCTATTCATACTCATCTGTATTGCTCCCTTATGTAAATCCCAATGCCTGTTTGAAGCCCTGCACTGTACTCATATCCACCACTTCCTGAGGTAGGCCGTTCCATGCATTAACCAACCTTTCTGTGAAAAAGAACTTCCTCACGTTACCCCTTAATTGGCCTCCCTCTAATATCATGCTGTGTCCTCTTGTCCTGCTATTTTTCTTATATGGAAACATGGCAGTATAGCCTAGAGGTTAGAGGAATGAGGTGTGAATTAGCTTGATACATCCAGCAGACCAGACCTGAGTTTAATTCTCACAACCTCCACTTGCATACTGTGTGACTCTAAGCAAGTCACTTAACCGCCCGGTGCTCCCAGGTCGCCCCTGAAAACAGGCATTTGTGCCTAGTGGGTCTTACCCGGTTACCAAAGACTAAAAATAAAAGAAATAAGAATGTTAGACTCTTTCACCTTGTTAATGCCCTTAAGGTGTTTGAATGTTTCAATCATATCACCTCTCTGCCTCTTTTGCTCTAGGGTATACATATTGAGCTCCATTAATCTGTCCTCATATGTTTTCTGATGCAGTTCCTGCGCCATTTTGGTTGCCTTTCTCTGGACTACCTCAGTTTGGTTAATATCCTTGTAAAGGTACGGCCTCCAGTACTCCAGATGGGGTCTAACCAGTGTCTTGTAAAGAGGGATTATTACCTCCCTCTTCCGAGTAGTGATACCCCTACTAATACACCCCAACATCCCCCTAGCCTTACCTACTGCTTTAGTGGTCTGCTTGGATGATTTCAGGTCATCTGTGATGATGATGCCCAAGTTTCTTTCTTCCCTTGTGACTGCCAGCAACTCCCCTCCCAGCCTATAGGTGGCTTCAGGGTTTCTCTTCCCTATGTGCATGATCTTGCAATTCTTTGCGTTAAACCCCAGTTGCCACTCTTCCAACCATTTTGCTAGTTTATCCAGATCTCATCTCATTCTGCCCACCCCATCTGAATCATCTAATCTGTTGCAGATCTTGGTGTAGTCTGCAAACAGACAAACCTTACCCTCCAGTCCATCTGCAATGTCACTGATGAAGATATTGAAGAGGATTGGCCCCAAGACTGATCCCTGAGGTACCCCACTTGTGACTTGCATCTCTTCTGACTGTATATCGTTTACCACCACTCTCTGTTTTCTGCCCGTCAACCAGTTTGCCGTCCAGTTGACCAACTTCTGACCCCCCCCGAGCCTATCCAGCTTATTAATCAATCTTCTATGCTGAACAGTATCGAAAGCTTTGCTGAAGTCAAGGTAGGTGACATCAACTGCTCCCCCTTGGTCCACCACTCTGGTTACCCAGTCAAAAAAATCTATGAGATTAGTTTGACAGGACCTTCCTGTTGTAAACCCATGCTGTCTTGTATCCTGTGCACCTATGGATTCCAGGTGTTGCACTATCCTTTCCTTAAGGAGTGCCTCCATAATCTTGCCCACTACTGAGGTAAGACTGACTGGTCTGTAGTTCCCTGCCTCCTTCCTGCTGCCACTCTTGTGGAGCAGGACCACATGAGCCCTTCTCCAGTCTTCTGGGACCTCTTCTGTGCTCAGAGTCTCACTAAACAGTTCTGATAATGGCTCTGCTAGTTCCACCCTTACCTCCTTTAGTACACTGGGATGTATGCCATCAGGTCCCATTGCCTTGTCCACCCTGAGCTTATCAAGCTGTTGTAGGACCCTTTCTTTTGTGATGGGACTAGTGCACATCCCCCACCCCGTGTCCATGGTGCTGAGCTGTGGGCCCTGCCCTACCTTCTCTTCAGTAAATACTGAGCAGAAGTATCTATTTAGGATAGATGCTTTTACATGGTCCTCCTCACACTCCCTTATCAAACTGATCTTAGCAATACCCCCTCTGGACTTTCTCCTTTCACTAATGTATCTATAGAAAGTCTTGTCACCTTCTTTTACTGTTCGTGCTAGTGTTTCTTCGGTTTGGGCCTTTGCCTGACTTACTGCCTTCCCTGTTTCCCTTAGGGAAGTTTGGTATGCCTCTCTATCTTCATCCCGCTGCATTCCCTTATATTTCCTGAAGGCCAGCCTTTTGGCTGTGACCTTTTCCGCTACTGTTTTTGAGAACCAATGTGGTTTTTTCTTCTTTTGCACTTCCTTTTCTCTCTAACACAATGGGATGTTACTTCAAGTATTGCATCCTTAATACTTGCCCAATTTGCCTGTATCCCCTCACCTGTATTTCTTTTTGCCAGGGCTAGCTTAACTCTGTTGGACATCTTATCAAAGTCAGCTGCTCTGAAGTCCCATATTTTTGCATTGGAATGGAATGATTTAGTTCTAGTGGCCAAATTGAAGAGAGAGACTTATGGGAAGCCCTAGAGAATTCTGAGAACAGTTGCTTTGCATCAGAGCAAGTGCCAGTTTACAAGGCTGCTTATGATGCTCACTCTGATACACATCCCAACTGCTGTGCGGGTTCAGGAAGAGGATTGGAGAGAGACTTACCTCAGTCTGGTAAGTGTCCACACAGCCGCCTTTGTACTGCATCAACCCAGGCATATGGGTTGACATGCTGCAAAGGCAGCCATGTAAACATCCCTTTTGAGGTAGTTTAGGACAGCAGTGGGAGAAGAGGTGGCTTGATGGAGAGCCAGTATTTATAAATATGTAATTAGGTTGGGGACTCTGATTAAGGGGTGACCCAAAGTTGCAAAAACTGCATAAAAGTTAACCTAAGCCATTAAAGCTGCAGCATTTTGCTTTCTGGTGGGGACTGGCAAACTTACAAACTGTGGGGGTTGGTGAAGTGAGGTGAGAATCTAGAGACCAAGGCAGTGAATGTTCTGTTTCTCTTAAGCTATGTTTACATAGCTGCAGCATTCTTAATTCTGTACCGCTCCTTTCCCACTGTGCTGTGTGCTCCCTGAACAAACAGTTCACACAGCTCACTTTTGATGCACTGCAGGTCACACTACAGAGGGGGCTGGACATTCCACGGGCTAGGTTTGATCAGCAGGGAGATGGCTTTACAGCAGATTGAGGACAGAGAGTTTACAATGCAGTTTAATGTGCTTAATCTGATAGATGTCCCCATTCCTGAGTCACAGCCAAAACTGTATCCAGTAAGTATCTACAGTGTAGTCTTTGCAGTACATCAACCAGTGCACTTGGGTTGATGTGCTGCAAACACGGCAGTGTAAATGAGGCTTTAGAGATAGATCAGGACAGCAATAGGAAAGGAAGTAACTGGAGGGAGAGGCAGTACTCAAAGGGGAGTTTGTTGTTTTCAAATTTTCAGTGTCAGTGTGTAATTAGGATGGGGAGTCCACTTTAGAGGTTATTACCCAGAGCTGCGAAACCTGCAGGTCACATGAATGCTAGCACCAATAGCACCCTAGCCATCCATTATTTGAACCCAAATAAACCTAGCAGTCACCCATATGAGCAACACTGGAGCATTAGGACCACAAAGCAATAGGACGGCATCTGCAGAGGTGTCCGCAGGAAGTCCAGAAATCTGCAGGAAATTCTGTAATTTCCAGCTAGTTTTCACCCACTGACATTTTTCTACACTGGCTGTTTGTAAAATGGATGGTGCTGTGAAGGTGTTTAGCATTCTGTCCGCTAGGGGTCACTTGCTTACTCAGACATTAGGGAGGTCACAGCCAAACCCTTACTGGAGTACCTTGAAACATGAAGGTATTGCAAAAGGATTACAGAGCTGTGGTAAATCTATATTTAAGGTGTATTACAGCATATCTTGTGTTGATATCAGGAGCCAAGAGGTTAGAGCGAAACCTGATCTAGGAGGTAACCCATGAAACAGGTGACTCAAATTGAGCGACTCAATTTGAGCACCTGGATTAAGAGTTAGAGTTACAAAATGATGAGGAGGAAGGAGAGCAGATGGAGAAGACAGCGAGGTATGGCATAGTGAGGGAAGGTACATGGGAGAATGTGGAAGAAGGCTGTAGGGGGTTGTCTGGGAGGGCCAATCGAGCTGGCTGTCTGGTGCGGTGGGTAGGGCTGTGGTCTGATGGTGGTCCGTGGTTCAGTACTTGTGTAGAGTTTATTTTTCTGATCATTGTTGTGCTTTTTTTTGTTTTTTGTAGGGCTGTTTTTCATACCCAGACTATGTGTAACCGCACCCACAGGTTTCTCCCCACCACATTCTCTCCTTGCACACTGCCACCCCTCCAAGTAACCCCCCTCACGTTTGCCTCTTTTGGTCAGTGTCCACCCCCCCCTTGGAGGTGGTTACATAATAATGGGAGGTGCAAGAGCATGTCCCCTACAAGAGAGAGTGTGTAGGACACAGCACCTCACATAAATGTTGTGATTACATATGTGTATTTTTAGTTTTTTGATGTGCCGTCTCTTTTGTTTCTGTAGCTGTTGTGCTAATCGCTGAAATTTTTTTTGGCAATTTGCAGTCGCTGTTGTGACAGTCAATATTGTCTCTTACCTCTTTTCACATAGTGCCATCTAGGGTGCCTTAACATCTACTGCTGTTGATTGATGACAGGTACTAAGGTCACAGCAAAACCATATCTAGGTGCCTTAAGTATCAACTTGCTTGATTTTAAAGTGCGTCTGGGAACAATTGCAATTCCAAACTAGGGAATGCTGAACCCCTGAACTTATCAGTGACTGAGTGGATGCCTTGAATTACCATGGAGCCAAAGGAAGGACTGCAGAGCAGAAGCAGTTATCTAAGGAGGGCAGGTGTGTAGATCCTGTATGAGATTTAGTTAGCTGCAGAAATTGTAGTAGCGTACTTTTCCAGGTTACACTGTAGGAGGGTGGTGGTTGCCCATTCTGAAGGAGGTTTGTGGCACTTGACTCTGGGCTAACTGCAGCCTGAGCTGAAATACACCAGCAGCAGTGTAGGTCAAGAGTGGAGGAAGGAGTTGCTTACTGTTGACCTCTTCCTCTTTACTGACCTCCTAGGATCCACAACAGAGACTGAAAAGTAGCAGGCTGGGGGAGGGTCATCACATGGCAACAACTGGGAATAGGAGGCCTGGAATTTCAAGCTATAACCATTTCTTCCTACTGAGTGAGATGGTACATGCTACTGGTATGTGTAGGGGAAGGGCCCTGGGAAAAGTACCCAGACCACACCTGAAGTACTGCAGGCAGTACTGGCACCCATATCTGAAGAGGGACATTAAGCTACTGGAGGGGGTGCAGCACAGGGCAACAAAGATGATCAAGGGGCTGGGGGACTTACCATACAAGAAGAGGCTGAGGGAGTTGAACATTCACTAAAAATACCACCAACAGCTTAATCTGGTTCAAGGTCAGTTGGCATTCATCTGCATCTGCCTACCCCGGGTCGTGCCTGAAAATAGGCAGGATTTGTCCAGTGCACTTACCCAGTCAACAAAAACTAAATAAATAAATAAAATGTACTCGCTAGAGGTGAGGAGGGACAGGGGAGATATGATTGAAACCTTCAAGTGCATGAAAGGAATAAACAAGACAGGTACAGAGGGGCTGTTCAAAGTAAGGGAGGGGAGGGACACCCAGGGCCATGCTATGAGACTGGAGGGAGGAAGGTTCAGGAGGAAGATTAGGAGACACTTTTATACAGAGAGGGTGGTAGCTGGGAGGAATGCATTACCGGCAGAAGTAGTATTCAATAGAACAGTGGGTTACTTCAAAAGGGGCTGGGACAGAGCAAGGGGGAGGGTCTGGGTGGGAGGGAAGGGCAGCTGCAGAAAAAGGGGTGCTAGCTGCACACTCAAGCAGACCTGATTGACTACTAGGCCTTTATCTTCTGGCAAATTTAAGCAATAAACCATGACAGGGTGTGGGTTATGCTGGGATTTACCCATGCCTGGTCTGGTCATGAGGTGCAGCCGAGTGACCAAATCCATACCAGAAGTGGGTAAATCCCAGCATAATCCACACCCTGGAGTGGTTTATTGAGATTACACAATGCCCCCCCCCCCTTTTTTTTTAGTATGGAAAAAAATAAAGAAAATGATTTTCTTTTATTTTTAAATTGTTTTTATGCACTTTATTGCTCTGCGAGAGAAAATAATTCTAAATTGTTAGCTGCTGCAGAGCCTCCCTCCTCCCCCTCACACATGTCACTACTGAATATAATGCAGAAGGAGTGCAGTACTTTTTTGTCATTTTATCTTTACTTTGGTATCGAAAAAGACCTCTGTTGTCACAGTAAGCAAGATCACAGCTTGCACCCGCTTTGAAAAAATAATTTTCATAAGTGTCATGAACCCGTGATCTCCTTGCCTTAACAACATAATGGATTCCATGTAAAAGTCTACTTAATTACTACCAGTCCATGGTCTTCTACGAGAACATGTTTCTTTTTATTTTATTTTATTTTTAAAATAAGGCTAGCTGATACATACCAGAAGGGAGGTGGGAGGAAATAATAATCAGAGCAGCAAGGTCTGGAAACAGAAACTGAAGGGAACGAGTGTCTGAGTGATCAGTGGCAGAAGAATCATTTCTGGTCCGTGGTGTTTTGAGGCAACATGTTTCTTTTTTTATTTATTTCAATTTTTTTTAATGGTGCGAGTGAGGTAGGAGGAAAGCAATGGTAGGCAAGGAAAACAGGAGGGAGCAAGGGAGTGAGAATCTTACAAGCAGGCAGGTAATGGACTGCTGTGAAATGGGGGTCAGAGTCGGTGAGGCAGTGTGGTTTTACTGGTCAGACTTTTCTTTTTAGTAATGTATTTGCTTAGGGAGGGTATACAATGGGGTGTGGGACTCCTAATCTGTAAACTCGTATGCAGTGTCTGTCCATGTGAATCTACTGCTCCAGCCACGCAGTTTTTAGCAGACAATAGAGATGGCACATTTTCGGCTGATGTTTGGTGGATTGATTTTGCAGTTTGGATTGCTGATGTGGCTTACTGGCACCTTTTGCATTGGTTATGCCAGGATTTACAATGGCTGAAAGGTGCCAGTCAGCCAATCAGAATCAGGGATTCTTGGATGCCATTGTATAATTCATATGTTCATATGCTCGTAGGTCTCCTTAGGCCACTCAAGCAGTGATGCCCATGGGGAGGAGATTGCAAAAATCACAAAAAAAGCTTAGAAGAGAGTCCTAATCATAGGGCGGTCCATAGTGAGAGGTATCAAGAGAGTAGTGTGTGTACCACAGACCTGGAGGGGAGGGAGGGAGGTGCATTGTCTCACGTAGGTGACAGCTGATAGAGTTCCCCCAGTGGTGATGGGGTTGGTTGGTGAGAGGGTAGAAACAGTCATATGTGATTGCTCCTCTAGGGATGAATGACCAGGCAGGGAGTCCATTAAGCAAAGTAAAAGCCAGTTTTAGGAAGTTGGGTATTAGGCTGGGGGGATGGCTCATGTTGTGTCCTTCTCCAGTGTCCTCCAGTGAACAGATGGAGAGGGGCAAGGAAGCTACTAATCTACTAATTTAGCAATAGGTTGAAGTAACAGTGCAGAGAAGAGGGCTTCTGCTACCTGGGCGACTGGAATGTTTTTCAGAAGGATAAAGGCCTATTTAAACCAGATGGCCTTCATCTAAATAGAGGACAAAGGCACTGAGGAGGAGGGTTGAAGCATACATTTCAGGGTGTTTAAACTAGCAAGGAGAAAGCTGTGGTTAGAAGCAGCTTTGGTTGGAATGCATGTGAAAGAGACTTAGCTTGTACTAACCCCCAATTTGAGAGGGCATTCTAAGAGTAGCAGATACTGTAATTCAGACAAGGTATATAGCATTGAGATTTACCAAGGAGCAGGAATCACTGCAACCAGGGAGGGAGGTGGGGGACACAAAAAAAGCACAGAATGAGTATGGCACGCTTGTCAATAGACAGGGTAAGGAAGGAAACGGGTCTCCTGGAGGGTGGTCTGCATAAACACCAGAAGCCCTGGGAACAAAATAAGCAACCTCCAGGCTATGGCAGCAGAGGATAGGTCAGGTATAATGGCCATAACCAAAACATGGGTAATATCCAACCATAACTGAGAGCTCACAGTCCCTGGCTATGATATGGTCAGGAAAGACAGAGAGAAGAGGAAGGGATAATACTGTACAGCAGAGAGGGCATCATGACAATCAAAGATAAGATAGGGCAGGAGATGGGTGGGGTAGAATCCTCATGGGTTCATCAGATGGGGTGGGAAAAAGAACCTGCAAATGGGGATGGCCTACAGGACCTCCAAACCAGTTGAAAGAGATGGATAGGGCACTAATAAGAGAGATTAGAAAGGCAGCAGCAGGGCTGATGAAGTCCACTCAGAAGGGAAAAGACACAAGAAACTTATTTGCTTTTTAGTGAGATTGGGGAAGCAATCCAGGTCAAGACAAGCATTTGTCAATGCCGAATGTTTGCTTGCTGGCATTGGCAGTGGTAGTGTAGAAGTTACAGAGGTGCGTAATAGGAATGGCAGTGAAGTATTGAACTGAAGCCAACCCCACCACCACCCTGCAGAGAGTGACAGGCATTGGGGTGTGCCTTTGGGACGTCAGGCATAACGGCCACGCCATTTCACCACACCCCACCCTGCAGACACTGACAAGTGTCACGGTGTTCCTTGGGGTCTTTCGCCTTATGCGCACCCCATTCCATTAGGGAAATAATATGGTGAGATGGTGCTATATAGAGAATGGGGTGAACTTTGGGGTCAAGAGTTCAAGGCATACCTATGCCTCTCACTGGCTGCAGGGTGTGGAATGGTATGAACATTACAGGCAAGAATCCCAAGTCACACCCCTGATGCCTGTCATTCTCTACAGGGTTGGGCGTTATGGTTGGAAACCCCAATACCTCAGGCTTTCGTTGGTATTTTCACTCCAAATGTTCAACATGTTTTTTTTTGTGACCCCACCTCATGAACAGGGGGAATATCAGTTTGTTAGCCGAAAGCTGCTTATGCACAGCGAATGGGCATTTAGCACCACAGGTGCAAAACATTCCAAACAGGATGTAAAATGACAGCTGTACTGTTCATGGGGAGGTGTAAAATGGCAATGTTGCAAATCTGCAGTAAAATATTTAAAAAATGGTGAAGTCACGAAGATATAGAAACTGTGCAACACACACCTGTAATATAATTAGGTTGGGGATTTTTTACAGCAGATTGTCAACTCAGGCATTTTGGTGCCTCCGATCATGAACAGTGTCACTGTGATTTTCTTTATCTGTTCTGAACAATGATTTCCCACAGCGACCATGCATCTCTGCGCTGAAAGTGTGAAAACACACTTCGGCCATGTTGTGAAAAATGACAGCTGTACTGTAAATAAGGAAGTGTGTAAAAATGCCACTGGTGAAAATCTGGACTTAAAATATTACAAAGTCATGAACTTACGAGGGTGCATGGAAACCACAATGCTCACTGGTAACAGTCATTTTATGGACTTTTGTCACCAAATTTTCAACATAGCCATTTTAAGACCTCTGCTCATGAACAGTGTAACTGTGATTTTCTTAATCTGTCCCAAACATTGCTTTCGCACACCAACAGCACCATTGTGCGCTACATGTGCGAAAACACATTTTGGGTGGCATATGAAAAATGGCAGCTGTACTGTTCATAAGGAAGTGTAACAGAATGGCAATGTTGAAAATCTGGAGTGAAAATATTAAATTCGCAAACTTATGAGCATGCATAGGAACTGCGCAGCTCACGCTCGTAAAACAGTCATTTTTAGGAATTTTTTCACCAAATTTTCAACATAGCCATTTTAAGACCTCTGCTCATGAACAGTGTCACTATGATTTTCTTAATTTGTCCCGTACATTGATTTCGCTCATCGACTGTGCCATTGTGAGCTACATGGGCAGAAACATGTTTTGGGTGAGATGTGAAAAATGACAGCTATACTACTTATAAGAAGGTGTGGTAAAATGGCAATGTTGAAAATCTGGAGTGAAAATATTGAAAATTACAACTTACGAGCGCATGCGAGGAACCGCGCAACACACACGCCAGAAACAGTCATTGATGTCACCACCAAATAGGCTTGAGAGTCACCTTATGAACATACTGGCAGTGTCATTTGTTAATCAGTCCCAAAAGGTGATTTCAAGCACAGTGATCATGAAATCACCTTCAGGCCTGAATAACGCCATGACAGTGACAGCATTCATGAGAAGGGTCCCAAAACCCCATGTTGAAAATTTGGCAAAATTCCAAAAATGCCTGAGATACAAAAGTTGAAAACCCCTATCTATCCCATTATACAGCTTACCGGCATTTCCTCAGTTACGCGTCGGCTTTGAAGAGTGCAGACGTGCTTCAGTCCACCGGATCTCGTGCCGAGCTCAGGTGATATGGGGTGGGGGTGTAGAGGCAGGGTGCACAGTGGGTGGGTGCGGGTTGGAGGAGGGGCAGGAAGACTGCCTGGGACCATTTTTTTTTTACAGATATTTAAAAAAAGAAAAATGACGGGATGTTTGCCACGCTGGGGTGGGCTCCAGCATAGCAGAAGGATGGCTGGGGGAGGCGTGGAGCCAACGGGGATTGGGCACCGCTATTATGGCATTTGTTGCCATGCTGGGGTGAGCTCCCAGCGTGGCACCCTGTACTGGGGTGAGACAGTGAAGCCGACGGGGATTGGGCACCCCGTCGGCTCTCTACGTTAAGTTGCCACGCTGGGGTGGGCACCCAGCGTGGCATTTGGAAAGCTTTGGGGGGGAGCGCAGCACAGCCGACGGGGGACTGGGCACCCCGGTCAGCTATACGTGTGTGCCTGGGGGGGCAGCACGCAGTATGCATGCGTGCATTTCTGTATATGTGTGTGTGTGTGTGTGTAGGGGGAGCTGCGCATGAGCAGGCAATATTTTATCGCTGCTTACTGAAGTGTAGCTCCCTCTTTCATATGTATGCCACTGCATTTTGGAGTTTGTCATAGACAGCTCCAGCATGCATTGGCAGACAGGGGCCACGCCTGCCAACACACTGACTGAATTGGAAGAGGGGGTGACACACCTCCGAAAACTCGGATGATGGCACTATGTTTCTTGCACATGTGTGCAAGCAAACATAGAAATGGTCTTCAGAAGGCCAATCAGTTGGAGGCAAATAGGGAGCTGTACCTTAACAAAATGAAAGAGGCCAGTAATGTAAGGCCTAACACTGAGGTAGAGCTTAGAATAGCAGAAAGGGTGAAGGTAAATGACAAAATATTGTTAGGTATGTCAATGAGAAGAGGAAAAAGAGGGGGAAATTGATAGGGAAGAAGGTGGAGTATTAGTGGAAGAAGATGGGTAAAATGGATAGAGAGCTGGTTAAGGGGAAGAACCCAAAGAGTAGTGTAAACTGGGAGGAACTCTGAGCTTAGGAAGGTGACTATGGGCTGGTCCTGGATCATGTTCTCTTCAGTCTGTTTATATGTGACATTGGAGAAGAGGTCCAGGGCAAAATGTGTGTATTTGTGAAATGTGGCAGGTTGCACAGTGAGATAGGGGCTAGAGATATGAAACAGCATATAGGAAAATTGGAAAGGTGGGCCAAGCTCTGGCATCTCAAGAAGAATGCCAAAAAGTGCAAGTTTATGCACATGGGGAAAAGGAACCTGAAAACACCATGTTGGATAGGAAGTCATAAGGAAGTCATAAAAGACCAAACCATAGAAGAATGGGGTATGAAGGTTACCATAAGTGAAAGCCACAAGAGAAGTGCCCAGTGCAGTAAGGTATAGGGGAAAGTAAGTAGGATGCAAGGGTGCATATGCAGGGTCTTTTCTAGCAGAGAGAAGGAACTGATGTTACTCCTCTGTAGGTCTTTAGTGAGGCCATACTTAAGAGTCCTCTTCACAATTCTGAAACCCACACCTTGAAAAGTACAAGTACCACCTAAAATAAGTTCAGAGGAGGGCAACCAAAACAATACATAGGCAGCATGGGAAGACCTATGAGGAAAACTAACTGACCTGAATATGATCTTTCCAGTGCCCAGAAGGGAAACTGCATTATGACTGAAACTTTCAAATATCCAAAGGAACAAACATGGTGAACTTCCACAACTGTTCAGGCAATGTAAGGGGTCTACAAGAAGAGGACACAGCTATAAACTGGCGGGGGTCAGAAGAGATGTGAGGAAATGCTGCTCCATGGAGAGGGTGGTGAAAAGGTGGAACCATCTACCCGGGGGGTTTGTCAACCTTAAGACAGTAACAGGGTTTAAGCAAGATTGGTCTAGACACATGGGATTTGTGTAAATAACAGAGGAGTGAGAAAGTTCAAGTGGGGGTCATTTGAATAACAAAGTTAATCAATAAATTGGGAGTACTGTATAGGCCCTACCAGTGTTCGACTGGTGGGGACTAAGGTAGGGAGCAGGCAGACTTGATAGACCGAGTATCTTTTTCTGCCTGTAAAATATCATGTTGATCTCAGTCTGGAACAACAAATTATAACCAGGACAAAAGGGCTTTTCCCTTCTTGGCAGCAGACAGATCTGTTTATTGCATTCTCCAGGCTATCAGTAGACTACTGACAAAGGTCCCTCCACAACACAAGGTGAGGTGATTTTGTGATTCCGCATAGCTTCAGGAAGTGTGGGAACCCCCATGGCCAAAGCCTCAGGACACGTTAAAAGCCTGATTTCTCATGCAAAAATGCTACTGTCTAAACTTTGCTCTAATTCTATCATGAAAGTAAGCTTGCCATTTCCTTTCTGGTGACCTCAGGTTACCCTATATTTGTAAGTAGGCTATGCAAGCATGTTATAATCTCTGGTGAAGAGATATGGTGATTCCTCTAAAGTGTAGGTTTCCAAAGCTTGCCTCTGTGGCTGTGCTTTTTATCAGAAGTCTCTGGTCCTTGTTATTGTAATCAGACTGATAACACACCCAGCTAGATATA
Organism: Neoceratodus forsteri; assembly: GCA_016271365.2. Taxonomy (NCBI): domain Eukaryota; kingdom Metazoa; phylum Chordata; order Ceratodontiformes; family Ceratodontidae; genus Neoceratodus; species Neoceratodus forsteri. Next base: position 957,655,830 of record CM028135.1, on the reverse strand, counting down.
AAAATAATATACCAGTATGTATATTTTTTTAACATGTGTACCATCTGACAGTCTAATGACTAAACACTGGTAAGGCCTAGTAGAAGCTTTTCTTTTTAAGCAAGCTTTTGTTACATAATGTATATATAATCACTTTAAAGAAATACCTGTTAGAAGGTGCGTCCTGTTATGTGACATCTTTGTGAACCTGGAAACCTCCAACAACTGTATTATGACAGAACTTGCTTTTAAGTTAATGGGTACGGTTGGAAGGCTTCATATGGATTTAAGAGTGTCGCCTTGTGTGTTCTTAGAACTAGAGGACTGCAAACCGAAGGTGAGCAGTTCTGTGGTCTTAAGAACACAAGAGGTGACACTCTTAGATCCGTAATAACAGGCCCTACAAACAGACCCTTAAAATTATTATAGATTGCTAACTTTATTGAATAAAAGAAAATAATTTTTTTATTTAAAATGCTGATGGCATGAGTGGTCAGCGAGAAGTTCATTACAGTGGTTCAGCACATGAGGCACAGAAATATGATACCTCATGCGCAGCTGATGGAAGCACTGTGATTGGTAGGGGATCCTCCCACACTCTATAATATGAGAATGTTTCCTGTCCAAACTATATAGTTATGGACTCTGTGCCACAAATATAATGTTGAGCTTCTCCAGCCATCCTACAAACTTCAGAAAAAATACCCACATCAGATAGCATACATGGAAGTAAAAGAATTATTCTCCCTAGTCATGTTTCAGTCTGCTGGCATAGGGAGGAGAGATGCTTTCTCCATGAAATGAATTATATTTCAAAAATACCGTTGTTCAGGGAAAACCTGGTATCTTTGAAGAACTATGGTGCCATCATCATATCACTTCCAAGCTGTGAGCTAGGAATGGAAGTGATATGTTGAGCAGTCTTCTTTCAGTCCCACCATACCCTTGGAAGTAAGGCAAGGCAAGACGTAAGCCAGTATGAAGTCAAAGTGCCACAAACTACACTAAAGCAAAGAACCTCCAGGAGATTAAGCATAATTTTATTTTGAACAAGAGCTGTACAAAAACGAGTGAGTGAATGCTCATTTCCCATAGTGTCCTGTATAAAATGACAGCAGGAGTGCAACAGACAGAGAGAGAGAGAGAGAGAGAGCGTGAGAGAGCGAGAGAGAGACCAACTAGCGTGAAGATGCCCAAAAGTTCTATGTAAACTCAGGAAAAACAATTGCTTCCAGAGTGACTGACAGCCCAATGGGTAAGTAAATAAAAATACTGAGACTAAGATTTGCCTCATGGCTGACAGTTAAAACCTGACTGAAGTGGCCCAAAGTGTATTCGGATGTGTAGCACTAAGAATTGTGTAAGGTCATCATTTGGACTGTGTATGTGCTAGGATTGAGCAAGCCCTGAGTAATAATTTCCAAATACCACATTTAGTAGGGTATTCACTGCTAATCTGAGTACTCAGTATTTTCCCTGTTCAGTGTCATTTAGCAAAAAATGCCCACAAAATATTAAAAAGACATTATCACTCCTTAGATGGCTAGGGATAGATTACCTGGGTGGTGAGTTGTCCAAAGGACTTAGCACTGGCCACCTGGGGAGGAACAGAGATTTTTTTTTATGTTGGTACTGAGTCCAAGTACCAGGCATAAGGGGATGCTGAGTAAATACTTGCTGAGTACATGAAAAAAGGTACTCGCACAGCCCTAGTACATGCCAAGTGTTTTTTCAGCATCCACCAGCTGTGAAGGCCAGCTCATAGAGCTGTTTATCATCATTCAAGTTAAGATCTCTGCTACATACAATAAATATGTACCATCTACTGTACACAGGACAGGGGCAATTTAAAGAACACAGTCCAGAAAAAAAGCACACGCTCACTCAACATTACCCCCTGTAAAAAAAGTTATGGTAGTTAGAGATGCAAAATTATTTAGTTTTATTTTTATTCATGACAATATCCACACAGAAGCAGACACAGCAACATGAAGTATGAAAAACAGTGCAATATAAGCAGTAGCCCACCTGTAGTCACAGACACACCTGAAGCCATTTTGCACAAGAAGGTGTTTTATAATAATAATAATAATAAGCTTTATTTTTATGGTGCCTTTCAAGAACCAAGGCACCTAACAAAGATTAAAAACACATCAGACATCTCAGTCTTAAAAATATAAAACAACTGATACAGTTAGAGAGGAGAAATTAACCACCAAACACTTGACACCACGGATATGTTTTCAGGGCCTGTTTAAATCCCTCCATGGTCACACACTCCCATAACTGATGGGGTAGAGAATTCCAGAGAGTAGGGGGCACATGCATAAATGCCTGGGCCCCTGAAGATTTTAAGCACACCCTCGGAATCTCTAGCAACCCCTCATCAGCTGAGCGGAGCGATTGCCCAGGGCAGTAAGGAACCAGAAGCTCTTTCAAGTAGTCCGGGCCCAGTCCATGTAGGGCTTTAAAAGTCAAAAGACTGACGTTAAAGGTGATCTGCCACTGTACTGGCAGCCAGTGCAGTCCACACAGCACTGGCGAAATATGACTGGCCCGAGAAGTTCCTGTCCTAAGCCGGACCGCTACATTCTGCACCAGCTGCAGGTGGCAGATTTCCACCCCAGGTAGCCCTAGGTAAAGGGAATTGCAATAATCCAAGCATGAGGACACAAAGGCATGGACCAGCATAGGAAGATTGCCAGACAGAGTAAGGTGCTTTGATCCTGGAGATATTCGTCAGGTGATAAAAAAAGGACTTGACGATGGCAGACACCTGCGAATGCAGAGTTAGCCCTTCGTCAAAAATTACCCCCAGGTTCTGCACCTGTTCAGAGGTCAGGAGTGATAAGTCCCCAAGGTAAAGCCTGGAGGGCAAACCAACCCCCGGCCCCCCTTTCCGGCGCGCCGGATCCACAACCAGCACCTCAGTCTTATCTGAGTTCAACTTCAACCAACTCGAGTCCATCAACTCCTGGATTTCTGCAAGGCAGTTATTAAAGACCGAGAGAGCTCCATCCTGGTCAGTGCAAAAGAAAGGTAGTGCTGGGTATCATCAGCATAGCAGTGAAACCTCAGCCCATACCTTCTTACAATGTCTCTGAGGGACAGCATGTACACTGCAAACAAGATGGGGGACAACACTGAACCCTGAGGAACCCCACAAGACAGAGAAACTGGGTCTGAGGAATAAACCCAACACAACTCTGAGTTGTTCCGGTAAGGTAAAATGTAATCCACCTGAGGAATACACCCGATAATCCACAGATGAACCTCAGATGATCAAGTAGGACCCCATGGTCCACAGTGTCAAATGCTGATGAGCGATCTAGAAGAACCAGGATGGAATGACTCTTCCATTCCCTAGCCATCAGGAGATCATTGAGCACCCGAACCAGCACTGTCTCAGTACTATGCCTCTTTTGAAAACTGGACTGGAGGGGTTCATAGATATCATGGATGCTCAAATGGTTCTCCAGCTGTATGGCCACTACTTTCTCAATCATATTCCCTAAAAAGGGAAGGTTTGAGATTGGTCTGTAGTTAACATGGCAGTCAGGGTCCAAAGAGGCTTTCTTCAAGAGGGGTGTTACCACCACCTCTTTCAGGGAGCTAGGAAACTCACCTGTTTCCAAGGAGCACCAGACTATCTGTGTGAGAACTGGACCGATGGAATCAATACAACTCAAAATCAGGGAAGTTGGTCCTGGGTCCAAACTACAGCACATAGGGCAAGCACTCTGGACAATCCACATGACATCCATGAACTCCAGTCGGTCGAAGGTACTCTAGAAAAGCTGAGGAGCAGCTGCCATGCACTGATCCAGAGCAACACCCTTAGAGTGTGCTGTATGGAGTGCCACCCTGATGTCAAACACCTTATTTGCAAAGAATCAAGCAAGTTTATCTCACTCTACTTGCCAAAAGGCTTTTCGAACTTGTAGGCAGGCTGGGTTGCACAGTCTGTCTACAATGCGAAAGAGCTGAGCTGGTCAATTCTGAGCAGTCGCAATTTCCCCGGACAGAAGTTCTGCCATCTTACGGGTGACTGCAGATTGATAGGCTCGATAATGCTCCATCAATTTAAAGCAGTCGGCATCAAGGGAGGATCTCCACCAGCAACGCTCTAACCTTCATCCTAGTGGCTGCATTTCCCTCAAGGTCCCATCAAACCATGGGGACCGAGGGCAAAGGGAGAGAGGATGAACACAGACAGGACCAACGACATCCAGGGCCACCAAAATAGCCATATTATAGGCTACCACGAGGGCCTCTGGTTCGCTGTTTGCCACTAGAAGGGATGATAGGTCAAGTACCACCACCAGGCATTCAGAGCTAACATCTCGTAAAGGGCGATACCTGACCATCTCCACAGGGGTAGACCTATGAAGGGGGGCACTAAAACTAAACCCCACGGTGCAGTGGTCGGACCATCCAACTGGTTCCACCCCCAGATCAGAGGCCTGGTTCCCCAAGAGGAAGACTAAGTCAAGGGAGTGATCATATTTATGGGTAGCAGTGGCAACTATCTGTGTAAGGCCCAGGGATGACATCGGATGGAGAAAGTGTTGTCCAAACAGTGAGAATTCATCATTGACCCAGGCGTTGAAGTCACCCAGAACCATCAGTCTGGGCGACTCGAATGCCATGTCGATGATGAAGTCCACCACTTCCTGAAGGTACCGCTTCTCATCTCCGGGTGGACGGTAGATGAGAGCAATTGTACAACCTACATCTGCTACCATGGTACACTCGAATGACTCAGTCTCCTCAACTGGTACACCTCCTTGAGTTAAGTTCAGTCTTAAAACCAGACGCCATTTCCCCCCGCCCCATAATCCAATCTCGGGCCGTGAATCACCAAGTACCCAGCTGGAGTTAAAGCCTCCAAATTGGGGCCAGAGTTGTCATCTGGCCAGGTCTCGGTGATGCAAGCCAGATCCACTGTACCTACAAGATCTGCAATAATTGCAGTCTTGTTTTTAATGGACCTGGCATTGCATAGCACCGCCCGAGTTAGATGAACCTCCAGGGCCACCTGAACCACCTGCCCACCAATATTTGTCAGTGTCAGTGGCTCAGTAGGTAGCACACTCGCCTCTGAGGCCGGGAGATCAGAGGGCTGTGGGTTCAGTTCCCACATCTGGCACTTGGGTTAATATCCCAGTACTGACACTGTAGTGCAGCATGAGAGGGGTGCTGCACTTCTGAGGTGCCGTCTTTCGGATGAGATGTTAAACCGAGGTCCCATCTGCCTGGATTGGTGATAGTTCAGGTGGATGTTAAAGATCCCATGGCACTTATCGAAAAGAGCAGGGCAACTATTGAAATAAACATAATAAAAAACAATGAAACACGAAGACATACATAACTAGTTAATAATCAATACAAAATAACAACTCGTAAAGAAAAAAATCATGAAACAAGTATATACACCATATACAGGGGAGTAAAAAAGGAATTGAAATGCTCATGAGGAACACGATATGAGGACATTCTCATACTCTAGAATATGAGCCCCAAGGTGAAATCCTAAACAATCTGATAATACAAAGGTACAATTCCCAGTGTGGTGACTCCATCCAAATGATAAAACCACTTACAACGACTTATGAGACTGAACTGGTTAATGTAATATAACACCCCAAATCTATTTACATTTAATGATATGTGAGAAACCTTTCCACCAGAATTGAACTTGTTTTGCATTATACAACTGTGAATCGGAAAGAAACACCTTATGCATAACAATAGCTACATATTCCTTAAAGCCCTTAACTGAGGGCTTCTTTTGATGTAAGACCCACTGACATCTCGTTTGCCATAAGCAATATCTTAAACTAGCAAGAAAAACCCTCAAAGTCCCTTTGTTATATTGACGTAAGAAGGAAGGAAAAATTCCAGTTACCAGGATATCATAAGTAGGCCTGGCTAACCATGGAAGATTCCAAACTATCGCTAAATGTTCCCAAAATTTGGAAGACACGGAACACTTTAGAAAGAAATGATCCATTGTTTCTTCTTGATTTCTACAATCTAGATATGGACAAGTTCTCTCTTCCTTAGCCTTATATTTCGCCGTACCCCTTACATTCAATTTCACATATAATGCTAGCCATTGATTTTCCCACATATAAACAGGTAATCTAGGGTTATTTAACTGCTGCAATATAGCACCATTCTGATCACTAGGACAGTTTTTAAAACAGTCACGACTGAATAGTGTGCAACCATCAGCTCTTTATAAAGCGCCGTGATGAACAACTTACAATTTGTTGTCTTGTTATGTGCCATTTAAAAGTTTTCGGGCTGCGGTTTAAAGTAATCCGGCAAGAGAAAGCAGAAAATTTAGGGGCGTAATGTAACCAGGCCTGAAAATAGCATCTCAATAAACTTTTGAAAAAGGAACCTCAGACTATTAGATCCACTTAAAGCATTTTTAATGACCAGGAAAAGAAAATCGCAAAACAAAAATAACCGCTCCACCATTCCCAACCCCCCTTTATTTTTCTCTAAATATGTGAAGCACCTTTTAACTGGGTTAAGTCTATTCCCCCAAAATAATTGAAAACAAATACTGTAAAGCCTAGTATCAAATTTGACTGGTAATGGAAAAACTGCTGCAACATACTGTAAACTAGGTAGTATAAATTGTCTCAAAACCTGAATCCTTTTAATTTTGGAAAATCTAAACCTTTTCCATCTATTAACTTTACTTTCTATCTTGTCCAACACCAGTTTCCAATTATCCTCTGGACAATTTTGCGGACCAAATTTTATTCCTAGAATAATTAACGGCTCCGAGGTTATAACAATAGAATTCCAAATGATGGGGTTTGAAAAAGTCGTTCCTATAATTAGACCCTTAGTTTTATTCCAGTTAAGTTTTGCATTAGCTACAAAAGCATATTCTTCAAACTTAACAAAGAAACTTTGAAGTTGTGTAATGTCTGAAAAGAATAGGCAGACATAATCTGCATAAGCTTGAATAGAAATGGACGAATTTGTCTCTGGGATACTAATCCCTTGCCACAAAGGGGCTAAACTTACAGCTCGCAATAAAGGTTCTAGGTGAGAAAATAAACAGTAGAGGGCTTAAAGGGGCAACCCTGTCGCACTCCCACACTTTACCTTAAAACCCTCCCCATTTCACCTTTTAACGATGGGTACACATTACCAGAGCTATACAAATTTTTATTAAATTCAATAACTGCTTTGGAACCTGAAAGAATTCTAAAGTAGTAAAGAGAAATAAATGACTGACTCTATCAAAAGCTTTTCCAGATCCAATGTCACTAGAAAACCTTGCTCACCTGAGTCATTAAGTTTTCAATCGAATCTCGGATCAAGCTCAAGACTGATTGAATACTACGGTCTGAATGCCGCAATGCTGTACCTGTAAAATACTACGTTTTGCTAATTCTTTAAGTCTATTATTAAGTAAAGATGTCAAAATTTTATAATCAGAGTTTAACAATGTGATAGGTCTCCAATTTTGAAATACATTTCTATCACCTGATTTAAAAATATAAATTTGTAATCCATCAGAAAAGGAATGTACTAACATTCCTGTGTCCAGAAAAAAATTGAAAACTATAGCCAAACATTTAATAATTTCTAGTTGAAACATTTTATAAAATAAATTGGAGAGACCATCCGGTCCGGGGGCAACATTTGGTTTAAGTGAGGCAATAACTATCCTAATTTCCTCATGAGTAAAGGGTTGTTTAAGCTGTTGAAGAAAAACTGGCTCTAACACAGGTGTGATCGGGGGGCCTAGTAGATTGTGAATCTGTTTTAAAGAAGGCATTTCCCATGCCTCTAAATCCCTGAAATGTCCGTTAATAATTTCCCCTATTCCTTGTACAGAAGAGACTGTTACATTGCCCTGCTGTAGGGAGTGCAAGGACACATTGTCCTTAATCCCTTTACATAACTCAAATGGGTCGCCGATCACTGATTTCCCCATGTGATTAGTCATAACTGCATGTAAAGTCTTGGCTCTATCATATTGAAAGGTTCTCATTTCAGTTTTGATTTCTTCTATTTGTGATGAAAAGTCACCCCTGGATGTGTTAGCTCTAGTAAGTAATAATTGTAATTGGGCCCTTAACTTTAGTAATGAAAAATTTAGTCTTTGACATACTTTACCATATTTCTGTAACCACTGAATACAATCTTCTTTTGTTTCCCTACCATATCCCAATGTCCTGATATAGAAATCTAACGGACAACCTAGCCTGTAATATGAATGTTATTGATGTTTGAACCTTAGTGTCCTGCAGAACAGAGGTGTTCAGCTTCCATCTCGTTCTCAGTTTCCCACTACCAACTTCTACTCCTATATTTACCATTAACAATGCGTGGTCAGAGAATTCTACTGGGAGTATATGAGAATTACTAAAACTAATATGCTTTGATAGAAAGAGATAATCTATAGTGTAACCTTTCCCTTTCGTAAAAAAGGTACCAGTCAGCCCTGAAACCCCCTGTTTCATACAGGATTTCAGGTCAACTTTCTTAACTATGTCTGTCAAACATAAGGAGTCACAAAAGATTTTTTTACCTTTCCCTAAGTCAGTCCAGCTTTGTGCTAAACTACAATTAAAATCCCCCCCCCCAAAGGACGGGGCTGGTAGTCACTAAAAAAGGTTGAATGCTTTTCATGTTTAATACTCTGCCCGCCTTGGTTTGGGGATTATAAATGTTTATTAAACGAAGGGTGTACGTAAACCACAGTCCCTCTAAAATCAATGTTCTTCCAGGACTCAAATCAACAAGTTTATGGAGAATGAAGTTATATGAATTAAAAAAATGCCTACTCCATCCGCTCTCTCCACCCAAAGACCAAAATGAAGGCCCCACGGCCAGTCCTTTGAAAAATATTACCCTGATGTGTAGTAAACATCCAAGTTTCTTGCAAAAATAATTGAGATATTTAAATCATGAAGGAATTGAAAACTGCCGCCTTTTCTGAGTGTTTAATAGACTGTGTATTTAAGGTAGCCCAAGTGAAAGTGAGGGTCATGTTTAAACTGACGAATACTCAAGTACTCTATTTCTTTCTCCTTTTCTTCTTTTTCCTTTATAATCTTCTCTAGTTGGCACATGACCGTCTTGAATTGAGACCTGAGAATCCGATTCGCCATATCTAGTTCAGAATCCCCATAATAAGACCTCATAAGAGTTTTTAGATGCAATACCTTCCGATTCTGATGGTAACTGGGGTTTTATGGTTCTATTCGACGTCTAGGAGCCATAGGAGGTTTTATAGGTGATCCTGTCTGATCCGTAAAACCCCTTGCCTCAACATAACAAACAGGTTGCAACAATTCAGGATTAAGACTATCCGTTCCGCCCTTTAAATCAGATAGGCTGGTTACCGTAACCTTAGTATCCAACACGGGTATAGAATCCGGGTAACCAACAATGAGGTTGCCAAAGGCTGTCCCAAAATCTGATTAGTCTCATTGTCCTGAGCTTTTGAATAATTAATTCTGCATCACTCACAGTTTTGTTTTGTGCAGCCCAAGGACAATCCTTAAAGGCGTGATTTATTCTTCACATAAGTCACATTTAACAGCATTTGAACAAAACATGGTCACATGTCCCACATCCCCACAATTGTCACATCTGCCTGATCACATGAGCTTGATAAATGAGATCTTGCACCACACCTATAACAGGCCCTCGGCTGTCCACTATAGAAAACCACACCCCGTCTCTGCCTAACAAAAGGAATTAGGAATGTGTTCTATACCTGTTGCATTTTGTCGTAATTTCACCTTAAATTTCCACCCACCTGTCCAAAACCGTTTCTGCATCTAGAATTGTTCAGGGTCACTCTGTACCTCACTTCTGGGACAACTAAAAACGATATCCTCAACGTGGACCCCTCATTCGGAACATTACTGTAATAAATTTAATTAAGGGTTTTGTCAAGGAATGACTAAAAAGGAGTCCACAAAGGGGAAAATTTAACTTGATTATATCTATCCCAGAATAAATCCAATAAGGCAGGGGATCGAAAACTGACATCAAAATTATCCTCCCCCGAGATGTGGATGAAAGCAAACACATCACGGGGTGAGAATTTTAAAGAATCCTTTAATAAAGATCTCCCAACAAAATATCTATCAGGCCGTTCCTGCAATCCCCCTTTGTATCTAATACGAACAGCGTTTCTCCTGGGGGCTGCTTCCCTTTTACATTGAGAAAAAAGGCTGGACATGAGGGGTTTTGCAGGCCTAATCACCTCTGCTTTGTCTTTTAATGCAGAACTACTCTGCGGCTTTCCATTCTCCCCAATACATTTATGTAATGACTCTTTTATAATCACAGAATTTTTAGGCATTACACCTGACTGTAAACCCCCAGGTCGCCATGCTGGACCAGATTTATTTAAATCCAGCGAAGTGTCCCAAACTGAGTCCGGTGTCCAAATTCCACTTTCTGTTTTTCTCCACCCAGCAGCTGATAATGCTGCCTGTGGGGACCATGATTCAGCTTGTCCCAAGTTATGAGGGCCAAAAGAAGTCTCAGTTACAGTTTTACCCACTGGCTCCACAGAATCAGGAAGAGCACTGTGATCCTTATCTTTATGTGTAAAAGAAAAATCAGTCACCCCGTCCTGCTCACCATGCATCGTTTGGTAAATTACAGGGGTTACAGGAGACTCTCCCACTAAGTCCTGTGTAGTTGGTTTAAAAACAAAACCAGACTTCTTAGTCAGTTGAAAAGTAGGACAACAAGTGAAAATATGCTCTGTACTCACAACCCTTTCATAGGACTCCGTGCTTGCTCCAACCATCTGCTCAGTACTTAACTCAGTCTTGCCTTGTGGTCGCACAGCTCTCGAAGTCCCAGTTCGTCTCTGTACAGCAATTTCCCAGTTACTGAGTTCTGTTCTCCGTCTTCTGATACCTGCTTCCTCCACTGCCGCTAACGCCAAAGACGCCAAACGCTCCACAGACTTCCGGGTACTGCATGCTGCCGGCATGTTAAATTCCAGCACATGGTCATCCTGCATCAATGATGTAGAAGCCGACTCCTCAATAGCCCTGGGATCCTCCGCTAAGGCAGCCATCTGAGAACTCCCAACCTCAGCTGAATAACTTCCATCTCCTTGCGAAAATGATACCGTCTCAGTCGCATCGTCCATCGGCTCAATAGCATGCAGCGTAGCAGTCTGCAACGGTGTAACTCGCGGAACATTCAACTCTGAAACGCCATCCACCATCTCCTCTACACTCCCACGTTGTAGCAGCGGCCATGTCCAGCCCATGCACACTCTATTGGCCGCAGTTACCAGTAGAGCAGGGAATTTGCCGGTGTCCTGGCCAAATTTTCCTCATTCACTAAAAAAAAAAATACCACCAACAGTTTAATCTGGTTCAAGGTCAGTTGGCATTCATCTGTATCCCCTTCCCCCGGGTCGTGCCTGAAAATAGGCAGGATTTGTCTAGTGCACTTACCCGGTCAACAAAAGCTAAATAAATAAAAATAAAATAAAAATATTGGTAGTGCCCTTGGGTATGGAAACCAGACATAGCGAACCCCATTCTTGGTTCCATTTCGCCCCAGGACATCTCCTGGATGTCACACCCTGATGTGATGACCCCACTCATTCATCCTCCACTGTTCATGCCCCCCCACCCCTTCCTCCCCTTAAGAGCGATACCCAGTGCCCTACAGCACTGATATGTTGTAAACTGCAATGGGGGAGGAATAAAGGGATGGAGGGCACGGAGAGCAGAGGGTAAATAGCGCACGATGGCGGGAGCAGGCCACAGAAACATTCTGGCGATCAATTTATCTCATTTAACTAACCAACAAAACAAAATGAAGATAAAAGACATACAAAATAATGCAATTCACAATAAAAATTTAAACCTACAACACTTAATTAAAAGATAAATAATCCAAAACACCTATCTCCTGTCATAATATCAATTAACCCTCCCCAAGCATAAAATACTAGAAAAAATTAAAATATAAACAGTTCAAAGTCTTAGGCTGAGGTCGATCTGCTTGGAGTAGATTTGATCAAGGATGAATACTGGTTGCAGATTTTCACTTTTTACACCTAAGGAGATGACCACAAAAATGTAAAACAGCTGACATCAATAACTTGTCACAGAAATGGTTACTTAAAGTGATTACCCCATGTAATTTAACAGAATACAATACAAATGCCAAAAAAGAAATTAATGAATACGCCATATGCTGTACTTAAATAACCAGGGTATGGCCACCCGACGGCCCAAAAGGAAGCACATTGTACTTCTATGCCATTGACCTGGGGTGAGAAGCGAACTTGGAAGCCGGTGATTGTGTATCCAGGCTGGGAGATAATGCTGAGAATAGAAACATAACCCAGCCCAGGAAACGGTGGTGGCACACTCCAATGCTGCAGCAACTCCTTCTGATGAACCCTAGAGCCTGCTTTCCTGACAGAAGCATGTTGCATGCACTTAAGGCAGAGCCCCACCAAGCACTTGTGTCCCACCTGGGGTTGTGGGATGAAAATACAGAGGAAACATTCTGGCTATGTAGGGTGACAGACAGCCCCTCACAGGCCCCATGCCACTGAGTGGTCACCCTTCTCCACCTGATATGTCCCATCATGAGGGGCAAGCCACACAGAGGCTGGGGTAAGTACCTGGGTCAGGTGGGTGACAGGCATGGGGGAGCTGGACAGATAGGGGCAGGCCAGTAAACAGGAGGATAAACAAACGGGGGGAAAAAATAGCCAGTGGATACTATACAAAATGATAAAATATAAAAACATTAGCATGCAAGAGAATAAAGTGCAACTGACAGTATTTTCTTTCTGGTGGGTTTCATTATTAGATTCCATCTTTTTCATTACATGATTTCACTGATCAACAGTGTTCCATTGACTGATCTCTGCATTTTGATTCAGTTCATAACTCCTGTCTAATCATGAGTAGAGGAAAAATGATAGCACACCTCTAAGGAGACATACAGTACAAACATTGACAAAAGATGCAAATGACAGATCATTAGCATCCTGACATAGTTATTTAAAGTAAGTGGATTGAATCAGTTATTATGAATCCATGTGAATACTGTAATGCCCCAACTAGTGTACTGCCCCTCTCCCATTTCCCCAGTCCCCTGTGTACCCAAGGCTCCACAAGTAAACTGCAGCTGCAGTTTAATATTTTATTTCTTGCTTTTGCAGCCTGCCCAGCCCTAGCACAAGAGAATACCATCCTTGCGCTGGGCAGCTGCCTGCCTCCCTGGTCACTAGGGACTCAGCGTACCGAATGTCAGGGTGGCTGGTAACAGCCGTTTTCAAATAGTCTCCGGGGAGCCAGCAGTCGTGGTGGTTGGGTGAGTGCTATCAGGTGCCCCGACAGAATTAAAGAAAAGTTTGTGACCCAAAACAGAGAGAGAGAGGACACAGGGAGGTAAAAGTAATGGGGTAAAAGTACCTGCGGTCCTCCTCTCTGCCCTGCAACAGCTCTCGAAGTCTTGCGGTAGTCCTCCAGCAGCAGCAGGTCCCTGACAGTGATCGACCGCATCGCGGGCTAGTTGGCCCAATAATTAATTTTAATTTTAAAAGTTAATCCGGTCCCTTTGGTGGCGGCGCCCGCAAGCGGGGCCGCATCCTAGCACCAGCTCCCACAAGCCGAGAGTCGGGCCGAGCAGTAAGGCCCTGTAGTTGTCCACCGGTTGCCTGCCTGTTTCCTCAGCGCCATCCACAGCAGCAGCAGCATCTTCCTCCAGCCTCCTCCTGCAGCAGCTTCTCCCTGGGTCGGGGTGGTGAGTCAGCGGCAGCACCAACTGGCAGGTGCTGACCGCCACAACTTTAATTATTTAATTAAAAGTTTATTTGGCGCCATTGGGCGTGGGAAGGGACAGCCTGAGGGGCAACCTAGAGGGGCAGAGCAAGACCCCATAGAGAAGGGACGGCCTATGAGGGGGACTTCTTTATTTATTTAAAGTAGCTCTAGCATAGAGCATAGGCAGGGTGTGGAGCTAAGGCATGGCCAGCCCGTTTGATAGACAGAGGTCCCTGCCAGACCTCACAGATTTAAAGGGGCAACATCAGGCCCCAGCTATTTAAAGGGGAAATTCTGGTCCCAGTTGTTTTAAGAAGCCACATAGACCCCAGCAAGTCAAGGTGCCCAGCCCCAGTGTCTTGGACTAGCTAGTCAAGTGGTCTACCAGAAAGGGCAAGTTAACCCAATTGCTACTGGTTATTTTTATTTACCACATATAAGGGCCAGTATGGGCAGGGTTAGCCCTGTTACTTTAGTAGCCACAGTAGCCAGGTGGGCTAGTAAGTTAGGGGCCAGGTAGCCAATGTATTTTCTTGATGTTGTTCACGTTCTACACAGTTTCTCTAGTTCTGGGTGTGCCAGTGAGGGGATTCCAGCTTCAGATAAGGTATATTACCCCAAAGTGTGGTTCATCAGCCAGTAGCCAAGTGGCCACCAACAGAGAAGCTTTTGAATGCTTAATGAGTGACCTCTTGTAGTTTAGAAAGGCACTCTGTTCTAGTGATAGCCAGTAAGCGGCCAAGGGGAGTGAGGCAGGTAGTCAGCCACAATCCCCAGTTAGTAGCCACGTCTGTGTCTTAGGGGTAGTAACCCCTGTAACTTTCCCGTCAGCCTTAGTCTGGGGAAGGACAGTTAGGGAGGGACTCTTAGTACTTGAGCTAATCAGATTACCTTTGTCTTAGGGTAATTTTCCCATTAGATGCTCTTGGAGCTTATCAGTGGGAAGGGTACAGAAGGTATACCCCAGGGTCCCCACATAGCTAGCCCTAGCTTTTGGTAGGTTTTTCACCAGTGTATCCCCTTTCTAAAACCCTTGTCTGGATCGCTGCTGTGTAATGCTGGGAGTATATGGAGAAGTAAAGCACTGTAGAAGTACTGAGGCTGTGTTTTACAAAGACTGTACCTGAATCCTATAGCATAGCCGCCATTTCCTGCTTGAACTGTTGTGCTGCAAATAACTATTGGATTAACCCTGTGTACGCTGTGCTGATGTTGAAATGTTATGCTGGTTTTCTTCCCGTGGAGTATGCTTGGAGACTATGGAATCAATCCTACACTAGTGCCTCCACTCAGGAACTGCCTTGTCTGCTACCGAGCTGTCCGATTGTCCAAGAACTGAACCTTTCAGCCTGATGCTAATCGTCTTCACCTGATTCTCACCTTCTGCATGTACTGTTGATCACAGTGACCACTCAGAGACTGAAGTTACTTTCTCTGTGCTACCAGTTGGGGACGGTCGCCAGTATAGGTCTAGCGTAGTTAGTCCCTGGCCAGCCGCTTCCCATTCAGAACGTCCAGTCACACCCCTTCCCAACAGTGTTTAGGAAGTGCAGGGAACCACCCTGGTTCACAGATAGGGATCCATCATAAAATAAGGGTGGGGTCTCGGATGCAAGTATCCCGGAGTCCAATTTCGGCTCAGTGTTTGCATCCTACTTGTATCCTGGAGTCCAGTTTCGACTTAGTGTCTGCATCCTGCTTAGTATCGTGGAGTCCAGTTTCGACCCAGTGTCTGCATCCTACATGGTATCCTGCAGTCCAAGTTCGGCCCAGTGTCAGCATCCTGTTTGATGTCCTGGAGTCCAGCCTTGGCCCAGCGTTCACATCCTGTTTGGTTCCCTGGAGTCCAGTTTCAACTCAGTGTCTGCATCCTGAATTTCCCTGAAACCAGTTCCAGTTTAGGAGTTCCTCTACAGCAGTGTATATTCTCGTTTGCTTGGGGTCTTCCACTGGTCAGAGGATCCCACATCTTTTTCGCATCCAGTATCTCAATTTCTTTACAGCACTGTTGCTCTGGAACCCTATCTAGCCAGGAGGCTTGCGCAGCCTGGGTTCTTGCTTGTTCAGTTCTTTTACCCCTTTTGCTCTTCCAATTTGACTAAAAGCCAGCCAATGGAACATATTAGTGGCCACTGCTCCGGACTTAAGAAGGACTTTATGTTCTGTCAGTCTACTGATCAACAGGTTGTATTTGTACATTGAAATGCAGTACCAGATTGAGTATAGAACTCGTAATGATAAGTTTACTATAGAGTCTAAGAATTCCTGTAGAGTATAAGCATCCCTTTAGAGTACAAATCCATAGAATTATAGGATCCTGAGATACAGCATACTAAGTGGTAGTATAGCCATTGGTTGTGTACTACTAGATTCCCCTGGTACCTCCCACTCAGTAAACCTACTTTTATTCCCGAGTTTGTCTCCTGCATCTCCTTACTTCAAGCACCGCTACACCATCAGCGAGAACAGACACTTGTGCTTTACAATTTAATATGCTTACCAATAAACCCATACCCCTCTTTTAAATTCACTTGTAGGATGATAGGGAAGTGTACCACAAAAGGTAGAGGGAAGCAAGGATAGTGTTGATGAGTGCAAAGGCACAAACTGATGAAAGGATAGCCAAAGAGGTAATTAAAGGAGACAAGACCTATTTTATGTACATAAGTGAGACAAGGAAGATGAAAGGAGGGGTTGTGAGGTTAAAAAGGGAAGGGGGGACTGAGCAGAGGAGGATCGGGGAAAAAGCAGCTGGCCTGAACAGATACTTCTGT
The DNA here is from genome assembly GCA_016271365.2 of Neoceratodus forsteri. Taxonomy (NCBI): domain Eukaryota; kingdom Metazoa; phylum Chordata; order Ceratodontiformes; family Ceratodontidae; genus Neoceratodus; species Neoceratodus forsteri. The sequence continues at coordinate 957,639,266 of CM028135.1, read as the reverse complement.
TCAGTCTTCACAGTGGAAGGGGAAGGGGATGGACCACATAAAGGCAACAGGAACACGGGGGAGGGAGGTAAACACAAGTCTATTTTCAGAGGAGAGAGTACTGAAAGGACTTGCAAATCTGAAAGTGGACAAAGTTATGGGTGTAGATGGGGTACACCCAAGGATGTTGAGAGAACTTAGGGAGGTAATGGATGCACCCTCTGACAGCCCTGTTCAACAACTCACTGGAAATAGGAGTGGTTCCAGAGGACTGGAGAAGGGCAGATGTAGTGCATCTTCATAAAAGAAGTAGCAGAGAGGAGGCTAGCAACCATAGGCTGGGCAGTCTAACATCAGTGGTGGGGAAGCTGATGGAGTCACTTTTGACGAAAAAGACTGTGAAGTATCTTGAATCCAGCAGGTTATAAGACCTGAGGCAGCATGGATTCATGTGGGGAGGTCATGTCAGACAAGATTTTTAAATGGGTGGCCAGATAAATAGATCAGAGATGGCTGTTGATGTGGCCTAGTTAGTGTAGCCCAGGCACCGTGAACCAATGGGCTACTACCCTAGCCTGTTGACTACCACACAGGTTAAGCAGCCTGGGATTTGTTGTGATGATATTCGGGAGTTCTATCCCAGAATAGAAAGTAGTGTGGTGCTTACACACAGCGTAAAGTAACAGTGGCCAGGTGTGCTAACTGATACAGCCCCCTGGGATGCTGTACCTGCCCACCTCCCCTTCCAGTCACCCAACACACTGAATACCATGTTATTCACCAGTACTGTAATACATATATACTTATCAGCTGTAACTAATAAATTTCCCACAACACAGGAGAGGGGTACCGGAACACAAGATTGCTGTGAGAAAGAAGACTTACCTAAAAGGGATAACAGGGCCCATAGACCAAAACATGTACAGTGCCCACCCTCACTGGTACCATTGTAAACCCTCTATGTCCTATCAGTCCTAGCTGGGTACCCAGACTTAACGCAGACCTGCCAGATGCCATGGGCTGGTCAGCACTGGGGCCCTTGAAGTAAACCTTCCTAGGGTGCTAGCTGTTTTAAAGTTACTCCCCTTTTTGCCAGGCCAAGCCCCAGATTACTCACGGTTCTGATGCACTGGAATCTGACTACTGGCATGGTAAATTCAGGCAGTTCAGAATCAACTGAGCTGAGAGGCAGCAAACAAATGGGCAGTGAAATGCTGGTCCAGACAATGAAACAATGGCTAAAAACTGGTCAACATGGGACTTGCTTATAAACTCTTGCAGCTTGTCACCTTCTGACTTGCTTGAAGATTCTTGCAGCTTGTCACCTTCAGCCCACCCAGTGGGCCAGATTACTGAGCCCACATGCAAAGCCTACCAGGCTATAAGGAACCCAGACCCAGGGGTAACCCCATGACCTGGTTTCCCTAATGGGTCTAGAGTGCCACAGCACTCAGGCACGAGCTTGTGCCACTGGCTGCTTCATTCAGTAGGGGTTAGCAGTTTCCCTACCTGGCTCCAAGTTGCAGCTGTGAGGATTCAAAGATTTCACTTTTCTCCTGGGCAAGAACAAACAGCTCCAGTGTGTAGTAAGCAAGTTCTCTGATTTCCACCTCTGCAGTGGCTTTAGGCTAGTGACACAGTCTCTGGAGTCAACCTCTGCCTTTTTACAAAAAGGTTTCACATCAATCAACAGTCTCCCAAACTCTGGTCACCTGCAGTCCTTTTCTTTCCAATGTCCTTAGATTCAAGACATGGTGCCAACTTTAACTCTGGCACTTAGTTTCAATTTTCCCTTTTCATACTTTTAGACCACTCACAGTTCCAATGTCCTTTTTCTATACTCAGGGTTAATCCACACTGATGTAGGCTCACTGCATCACCGGATCTCCAACACACCAGGAGCTTTCACCAGATACCTTCAATGTTCAGCTGCAACATCACAGTTCTTTTCGTCAAATTAAAATCCTTTAATCCAGTTCACAAACAGTTCTCCTTTTTGACCTATTGAGTCCTTCCAAACTCATAGCACTGAGCCCCTCAGGACTCAAACAGAACCCAGCACAGACTGCCAAAACTGCAGAAGTTCCAGGGGCTTCACCCGCAAGTCCTGGCTTCTGATTGGCCAATTCTTGCTGACAATCACAAATACTAATAAATAAAGCCTTTCTTCAATTATTGATTGGTAAAGGGTCTTTGGCTCCTAGAATTTGCTCATGCCTCTCCCAAAAGTCCTTTCAGCTCTCTTTTGGGTGCCTAAGTCAATGATTGGCTGTCCATAGGGGTCAAAGGCTGCTAACATGGCTGGTGCGCAAACAGTTCCCACCAAAGTTCCATATGGTGTCTCAACTCTAATGTCAAGCCAGAACAAATATCATTATTTAAACATTGCCCCGTTCCTAAACAGTTCCTTTGCCCTGTAGAATCACTGCAGCATTCATCATTTTTATACAGCCCCCTGCCTGTTGCTAGCACAGATAATCACTGCCCCAGGTGCTAGGCAGGCTCACTCATTATTGTTCTTGCCCTCTCCTCATTATTATTGATTTCTCCCCCCGATTCTGTAGCACTATTGGTGCTACATTAGTAAGACATACTGAGGCTCCTCCTATGCCTCCTCCATGTCTCCAGTCTCCGATTAGTTGAATAAGGTGGACAGGGAGCACTAGAGAGGCATCCATTCGGCCACCATAGTGGTCTGGAAACAGAAATGCACAAATGCGCATGCCGCCTGACCACACGGAAGTGCAGAAACAGGTCAGCAGCTCTGCTGTTCTGCTCCTCCAGCCCCATTCTGAACAAAACTACTGCAGGGGCTGGAAGGAGACTTAGGGGCAAAACAGAGACTGGTCAGGAGGAGGGGAGCAGATGGGGGAAAACAGGAGAATGGAAGGCACAGGTCAGCCTTCTGAGGGTAAAATGCAGGTAAACCCTCCACAAGGGGGTTGCATTAGACTTCAGCAAGGCCTTCAACAATGTACCATAGAGAAGAATCATTAGGAAACTGGGTAGTTTGAGGGTAAGTCCTAAGATGGTAAACTCAGTACACAGGTGACAGAGGGTGGTGGTAAATGGAGTTCACTCGGAGGGAAGGGAGAGTGAGCAGCAGGGTACCTCAGAGCTCAGTACTGGGTCCAGTTATCTTTAATGTCTTTATAAGTAACATTGCAAAAGAGTTGGAAAGTGGGTATGCCTCAATCTGCAATAGAGTGGACATCGCAGAGGGAGTAGAGGGAATATGCAGAAATCTGAGAAAAGTCGATTAATGGTCAAGGGTATGGCAGCTGCATTTCACTGTGAGAAAGTGCAGAATCATGAACCTAGGGCACAGAAACCCAGAGGCAGAGCGTAATATGGGGGAGAGGTATTGATTGTTGCTAAACAGGAAACAGACCAGGAGGTAAACATATCTAATAACCTCAAGATGGCAAGTCAGTGTGACAAGGCAGTAGGTAGGGCCAGTGGGATGATGCAGTGCAGGGGGAAGGATGTCACCTCACAAGTAGAAGTAAGGAGGTGGTGTTGCCACTATATAGATCATTAGTGAGACCCCACCTGCAGTACTGTGTTTAGTTCTAGAGACCACATCTCATGGATGACATAGACAATCTGGAGGCTGTCCAGAGGAGGGCAACTAAAATGGTACAGGGACTGCATTAGAAGCCCTATGAGGAGAAACGGAGGCATCTCAATATGTACACCTTGGAAGAGAGGAGGGAGGGTGGCTATGACAGAGATCTATAAATACCTCATGAAGTTGAACAAGGTATAGGAGGGCAGCACTTCTCAAAGGAGAAGGAGCACAAGAATTAAAAACTACTCATTGTAGTAATGTTGTTTCTTCTCAGGGATCCTTCACTATAGTTTCATTCTATGCATCAGTCTCCATAGAGACAGATGCTCAGAAGACAGACCCTATTCCAAGAATAGAACTTAGAATTAGGTGTTTGAAAAATTCTGCAGACACCTTCCACCCTGGCATTTGACAGATTTGTTTCTATAGCCATAGTGGAATGGTGCCTATTGAATCTAGTTAAAACAAATGCTACCAAAAAGTTATGCAAATTTTAAATTTTTGAAAAACACCAGTTAAAGCAGACATAATGTAAAAATGTAAGTATAAAGAGAAAACATAACTTACAGTTGGTGAGAAAAACTGCAATAGTAATAGCAACCTAAGTAAAACTGATTATTGTGAGACCCTATTTTCAGGTTCTGGAAGGGAAGTCAGGGTGAGAGGGTGAAATAATAGTGAGGGATCCCTGAGAAGAAACAACATTAATACAGTGAGTAATCTTTTCTTCTAATCCCAGGAATCCCTCACTTATGGTTTTACTTTATGCAGACTACACAGCAGTACCTTGGGAGGCAGGGCCCAGAACCTACTTTAGAAAAAGATTCTGCAATACAGCAGTTCCAGAGCGGACATCCCTTCTAGACTATATATCCAGAAAACATGGCTTTGTAAAGGTGTGTACTGTTTTCCAGGTAGCTGCTTTGCAAATGTCTAATAAGGCAATGCCCCTTGAGCATGCCACAGAGGCAGAAGTGTCACTTGAGGAGTGTGCCCTTAAGCCCCTGGGTGGCATTTTTCCTGCTTTTTCATAACAATCAATCAATCAATTTTTGTTTGGTACAGTGCCCTTTTTCATTAAGATTCAAGGTGCTTTACAAGTGAAACAGACAATTAAAATTAACATATTAACAGTGAAGGGCAAGGCAAATTTATTTCTAAGGTGCCCAATCCCGGAGGCTCTGGGCACCATACATAATAAAAACCGAAGTACAAAATATAAAGATAACCTTTGTGCAGTAGCAGCGTATTTAAATAACATTCTTAAAAACATAAATATAAAATATACTATAGCTCAGGATAGGGTGGGGGGAGATGGCTTAATCTCCAAAAGCCTGGCAGAAGAGGTGGGACTTAAGCCTGTGCTTAAAAACACCAATTGAGGGTCCTCTCGGACTGCAGCTGTAAGCATGTGCCATAGGATCAGCCCAGAGACACTAAAATCTTGGTCACCAGAGGTCTTGAAACAGACCCTAGGAACATCCAGGAGGCCCCTCGAAGTGGAGTGGAGGGAGCGGGCAGAGGTTGCAGGTTACAGGAGCTCAGACAGATAGCCAGGACCCAGCCCATATAGGACCTTATAGGTGAAGGAGCCCACCTTGAAAAGGACCCTCCACCTGACCGGCAGCTAGTTCAGAGCATGCAGGACCGGGGTCACATGGCATAACCGAGATAGTCCTGCCAGTAATTGGACTGCCACGTTCTGCACCAGCTGCAGCCTGTGGAGGGTCCCTCCCATGACCTCGAAGTAAAGAGTGTTACAGTTGTTGAGTCTGGAGGTCACAAAGGCATGTGCTAGGGTTGGCAGATATTCAGGCGAAATGAGAGGCTTGATCCTGGTGATGTACTGTAAGTGTAAAAAACACTCTTCACAACAGACAACACCTGATCTTTGAAGGTCAGTCTGTTATCTAGGATCATACCTAGATTTCGTATACACTTAGGGAAGCAACTAACACAGCAGGCCCAAGAAAAAGACCAATGTCTGCTCCAGGTAGCAACCCATCACGTCCATAACCCGGCTCAACCACCAGCATCTCTGTCTTGTCCAGGTTGAGTCGCAGCCAGCTGGAAGCCATCCAGTCATTGATTTTAGCCAGACAGATGTTAAGCACATCAACCGCACCAGATGTCCCGAGGCAAATGACAGATACAGCTGAGTGTCATCTGCATAGCAGTGAAACTCCATGCTGTACTGTCAAAAGATCTCATACAGGGGCAGCATATTCACCACGAACAGCATCAGCAACAAGAATGAGCCCTGTGGAACTCCACAAGACAGAGGCATTGGAGAAGAGGAGAAATTCCCCATCACTACCCACTGCACCCTGTCTGAGAGATAGGGCTCAAAACATCAGATGGCAACCCCAGCTGTCCATAAAGTTCACAGAGCCGACTGAGAAGCACAATGTGGGCCATGGTGTCAAAGCTGAAGAGAGATCGAGGAGTACAAGAACTGACCTGGTTCCTCTATCTCTAGCCCTGAGTAAGTCATTATGCACTCTGACTAGTGCAATTTCTGTGCTGTATCTAGAACAAAAACCTGACTGAAATGGCTCATAGATGTCAAAGGACACAAGCCAATCCTCAAACTTCTGTGTTACCAGTTTCTCAACAGCCTTGCTCAAAAAAGGCAAATTGGAGATTGGGCAGTACTTTGTTACGATGTCTGGGGTGAGGGAAGGTTTCTTCAGGAAGGGTCTCACCAGCACTTCTTTCAGAGGAGCCGGGAACCTCTCTGCCATTGAACACCTGGCTGTCTCAGCGAATACTGGGCCAACAGCTTCTGTGTATTTCATCAAGAAACTCATTGGGGCTGGGTCCAGTTCACAAGATGTATGCTTCAGCTTTAAGATCACCCGAGTCACCTCAGACACCTCCACTGGCCTAAACTCTTCCCAAGTAGGCAGAGTTCCTCTGCTCCCAACAGACCAGCAGCTGTGAGGCAGAAACCTATCTCACAGAATTCCTGACCAGATAGCTGACACCCTGTCAGAGGAGAACAGAGCAAACACCTCACACAAGGTGGAATAACAGGCTTTTTCCGACTGAAGACATGTTGAATGAAGAAGTCTTCCCACAGTCTGAAAAAGCTGAGCAGGTCTGTTCCTTCCTGCCACAATCTCCCTCGACAGGAACTCTGCCTTCTTACGGGAAATTGCCTCCTGGTACTCACAATAGTGAGTGCACAGGACCAGTTTGTCAGCATCTAGCTGGAACTTCCACCAGCAACACTCCAACTTCCGACCCTTGATCTTCATCACCTTGAGATCCCCATCAAACCACAGGGATCTCAAGTGAGCAGATCTGGGTGATATATGAAATGGTGATATGGCATCCAGAGCTTCAGACACTACCTTATTATAGGTGGCCACTGCCTCCCTGGAACCAATAGCACAAGCTGCCTCGACCCTAGATAGGTCAGCTACTGCCAAATGTCCTTCTGGGTCTAGCCCCCTTAAAGGACGACAGCTAACCATCTCCACTGAGACAGGACTATTGGGGGGGGGCCCAAACATTAACTCCACAGTGCAGTGATCAGACCAAGAAACCAGATCAGTCCTGAGGCTATCAACCCCAAGACTCAGCTGGAACACCAGATCAAGTGTGTGACTGTGCTGGTAGGTCACAGAAATAACCACTTGTGTCAGACCCAGTGATGACATCAACTGGAGGAGGTTGTAACCAAAATAAAAGGATTCATCATCGACGCAGGTGTTGAAGTTCCCCAGGATTAAACACCTGGGGGACTCCAGCACCTGGTCAATGATGAAGTCTGCTACCTCCTCCAGGAATTCTACCCCAGGCCCAGGCAGGTGATACATGAGAACCCTGCAGCCTGCACCTGGACCCCCACGAATGGTGACACACTGAAAGGACCTGGTGCTACCAACTGAATGCACTGTGAAGCCCAGGTTGGATATTAAAATGATGGCCACACCCCCACCCCTGCGATTCTTCTTCAGGCAGTGCACCACAGAGTACCCAGTGGGGGCGGTGACCGGTAAAACTGGGCCAGCATAATCACCCAACCAGGTCTCCGTAATGCCAGTCAGGCCAACAGAGGAAATCAAGTCCACAAAAATAGCAGTCCTGTTCCTAATCGACCTGACATTGCAAAGCATTGCCCAGAGAGGATTAGGGGAGGCAGCCAGTTTTATAGCTATCTGCCCACAGTGGGACCCTTGGGTACAGGAACTAAACATGTCAGGCATCTCCCATGGCCCTGTTTAAACCCAGGATGTCTCCTGGACCTTATAACCTCAGTGCCCCTCATCCCCACATCCTCCACTGCTCTCCGCCAGCAATGACTCAACCGCTGCCTTGTTATTCCAACCTCTCTGCAGCATCTAGCTGCAGACAGAGGAACAGGAAGGTCAGATATGGAGCGGAGGTTGAGCAATCAGAGAGGCAGCATAGGTGAGTCTCACAGGGCTAGTAACTAAACACATTTCAACTTGGACTATCCAACCCAGCCCTTAAACAGCTCAAGCCTCAGCCAAAACTATAAAATAAAAATCACACTTCATACACACCACAACCATACAGATCAATCATACATATCCCCAATAAATCACTCTTACAATCCTGACCCCACCACACACCCCAAATCCACCCCAATAAACCTCTAGATAAACAAAACTAAAAGGGAGGATCACAATAAAGTGCAATGTGCTGTGAAAATGTGTTCTCCACAAAAGGAGAAGCAGTCAAATCATTTAAAATACAAAAGAAGTACATGGCAAGGCAATTTTTATTAAAAAAAAAGATGCCCAATCCCAGAAGTTATGGGTGCTGTACAAGCAAAATAAACAAACAAAACACAACCAAAACTCAAAATAAATATTAATTCCATAAATCATAATATAGTAAATTTGCCAAAAAAATTTAAAAGCATGGTGGCCAGGTACTGAGATCGAAACCTTGACATACTGATCTCTCTTAAACAGCTAGGTCAGGGAATGCCTGGGTGAACAGGAGGGCCAAGTTAAACTAGCAAATTGTCCAAGTCCAGGTAGACGAACCAAGGGTCACCTGCCCGGAGTCTCAGAATGGGAAGGAGAAGGGACTCAGACTACTAGCCTCCAACAAAGATCTTAATAATAACTGTGTCTATAATCATAGTTAAATAACTGTGTCCAAGTCATCATTTATTCATAATGAACAAGTTCAGCCAGAAGGTATCCCACTTCTCTCATGAGTGAAACCCAGATAGAAAATTGGTAAATAACTCTTACCGGTCACAGTCACCAAGCCAACGCTCTCACCAGGCTTGCAGATGGAAATACACTGCTGGGTCAGCACCGCGGACACCAAGCCAGTGCACCAGTACAGGCTAGAGGGCTGTGAGGAGAGTCCACTTTGGTAAAGATAGTCTATATAATCCCAGAAAGAAACTCCAACAAAGACAGAAAAAAGTCCAGGTCACAGGAGGGCCGCTTCTCGCAACCCGGCACTCACGTAATCGACTCCAGGATTAGACAAGACAGCAGCCAACAAAATGGAGTCAACCCACAAGGCAGTGAAGCTTTCGCCTTTGCACAGAGTCGATTACCCCCGTTGCCTGACATTGCCTCTTTAGCCTACTCAGTCGCTTCAGATCACTCCTCCTCAGATGGCAAACAGGGCAGTCAATGTTACTGTCCTCCTGGAAATGCCGAGGGATCCTCCCAAGATAACCAGCTGAACTCCACCTCTGATGCACCCTCTGAATCCACATGGTCTTTCAGTAGCACCAAGTCACCAACCAGTAAGAAAAGATTAGACCAGCGCTTAACAAACACAAAGCAGTTCACAACACAGAGCACTCACAATCCTCTCTAAAAATAAAAACAATGCTCCTAACCTAACTCACTGTTGTAGCCCTGCCTAACACTGCTTCCCTACACTTAGACTAGCTAAAATAACAAAATTAAAAATTTAAAAGCTTTGATTCTCCTGAAAAGGATTCAGCAAAATAACACTTTCAGAGGCATAAACAGGAGCTCTGTCAGAGCTGCTGCCGACCGCAGCCCAGCATGGCCGCAAAAAGGCAGCAAGCTGAGCCCCAAACTTGGTGTCCTCTACTGTAACAAAAACTGTCACTCTTAGAGGATCAATACAGTAAAACACCCTCCTGGTTGCTTTATATTAGGTCAGCTAACTCTAATTAGGCAGAAACGCCTGCCTGAATAACATCTTCAGCTTGTCTTGAAAGCGTCTAATGTTGTGATCTCTCTCATTGCATGAGGGAGTGAGTTCCAAAGGGTTGGTGCCATGTAAGAAAATGCATGGGCTTCAGATGTTGCCAAATGCACCCTTGGATTTTCTAAAAGTTTACTGAAAATATTTGAGAAATGTTTGCAAATACAGCCACGAATGGCACAGTTTGTAAAGATAAAAACAACAATTCACATGCATCAATCACTTTTTCTTATACTCTGTGTATCCCAGCAGGGTACCTCCCCTCCCACTATTCACTACCAAATCACCCCGGAGACTGAAGGCACTCACTCCCACCAGCCCTCCAGATATCACACTTTCCCAGGATAAGCTCCCACCTAGGTCTTTATCCTCAAACTGTCTGTACTGTAAAACTAAGGCAATCAGTGACTATTGGGTCCACCTCTGAGCAGTCGGTCCACTGACCCCTTCTGTCAGATTCCCCCTGGTATCCAAATACTGTGACCTTAAGGGCGTACAGTGACTACTAAGCCTACCTACCTACCTACCTACCTCAGTCAGTCCCTTGACCCCTTCTGCCAGATACCCCCGGTATCCAAATCCTATTCACTATACTGTATCTTAAACTCTAAAAATCATTTAAATCAGTTAACATTTTCACACATTCATTTCTAGACACATTTACACTAAGTAATGGCATTAAACAATGTTGCATACTGGTACATTTAAAGTTGCAACAGAATCCCCTCTCAGACCCTTCAGATTCAGTCCTTCACTTTGACAGAGTCTCTTAAAATCAGAAGGATTGAGGTAAATTCTCTGTAAAACAGTAGGACTATGGCTTTTAAAATAGTCCCCAGTTTGTATCAACAAGGTTTTTACTATACCACACTCCTTTGGAAATACTGAAGTTCTGTGGAGATGGTGCAGCCTAATGTAGTTGGAGGGCCCTCTGTTGAGTCAGCAGGTGGTTGATGAAAACGATGATTTCTTCAGATTTGTACTTCTCTTTTTCTGTGAGGAAACTGGTCACACAGGAACAACAGGCACTTGAAGCAACAGGCTTTCTACACTAGGCCCTGTTCTCACTTATTGCCATGTACTGTCCCTATTCTGGGATACAGGTGATCCCCTATCCTTACACTGTAGTTGAATTAAAATGGTTCTGCCAGGCTTTCTTTCTTCAGTAGGCCTCTTCAGACAGACACCCCTTGGCATGGGCACCTTCCTTGCTGGTCGCTCTCCCTGCTCAGACTGACTGCACACTGGCAGTGCACCCTTTTTTTATAGTCAAAATCTCATTAACATATTTAAATCTGTGGTCACTGAGTGGACACTGACCTGTCCAGCAGCTCAGCACCAATTAAATTCCTCCCTACAGCAGCATAAGCCCCAATGGAAGCCTCAAATTTGAAGCTCAGCTGCCCTCCTGAATATTCTAAGGCTTCCACTGTTTTCCTTTTTCAACTTTTGGTCATTTTAAAATACGTTTTACAAGGGTCAAGCATTTCTCACTTTAATGGTTGGACAGCTGACTTTCTAAGCTTTCTGCTAATTTTTTTCTGTTCACAATAACTCCCAGGAAAGCATAGTCGCTAAGACTTCTTTTTATTTTGCAACTTAGTATATTTTATTAAGAGTTTTCCAATAGGAATCGCTAAGACTTCTATTATAATAACTTCTGAACACTTTCCTATGCTTTTTCCTATCAAAACAGCCATTGTCCCTTTAATTGTGCTGATCACTATACGTTTTTTCTCTCAGACATTAGTTATGTATTTTCCCATGCTAAACTCCACCTCCAGTGTAACTGCCTGCGTGGATTTACTTCACCAAGGGCCACGCTCCCTAAAAGAATCTTTCATTTTTTAATTTAGAGAATTAATTGTACATCTGACTGCATGTGAATCCTCAGTCTGAGTCCCCACCCCTGCTAAATTGTAACTCTGCTTCCCCCGCTCCCATAGCAGCCTGCTGCTACACCCCACTCACTCCCACCTACCAATTTGCCACAGACCCTTCCCTGTCTTTTGTCCCCTGTTGCACTTTGTCACAGACCCTCCCCTGTCTTTTGTTTTCTTCGTTTCTTAAGAAATCCTCCATCTTCTTCCTGCTAATAATATCTCTTTCTGTCCCTTTTTTCCCTATGGGATTGCCTGCCCTGAAGAGGGCCATCCTCCAATTGAACTCCATCTGCAGTTCAAATCTACTTTCTCTGGCATTGCTGCCTGCCCACTCCCTCTGAAGCTTGGTATACAGTTGCTGAATTTGAACTTTGATTTTGGTGCCTACCTTCCAGGGCTGATTACCACTGGCACTCACTCTTGCTTCACTGTGCAGCCCTTATCTGAAGTTGAGCAGGCATTTTAGCTGCTTGCCTTACTGGCATTTGAAATTTAACTCAAGCAGCTACTATTGTTTCGGATGCATTTTCTCCCGGCCACCCACCCTCACCTCTATCCTTTATTAAATACAGTTTCTTGTCTCATGACCCATCCCTTCTCCAATCAGGCATGCTTTATCTCCTACGGGGCAAGAACCTTGCAATTCTTAGCAACCCTTAGCAACAAGGCCAGTGTATCAGCTTTGTTGGAAAGTTGGTTCCTGACCACCAGATTCATTTTCACTAAGTGCCCTGGTATTTACAGCTGTGCACTACTCCTTTTTCCCCCTGGAAATCCTGCCATCCTCCCTGACCTACTCTGTTACCCCTCACTGCCTATTAAGTAACCTCTCCTTTCCTATCTGCACCCTCTGTCACCCCTCACTGCCTTTAAGTAACTTCTTTTCTACCTGCACCCTCCCCTGCCTTTCTCACGCCTTCCATGCCACTCATGGGACCCCTATGCAACCCAATTAGTTTGTCTCTCTTACTTCTCATTGCATCTGTACTAGCGCTAGAATCTCCCCATACCCCCCCACCATCCTTTAAACCTGCACCTACCCAGGTGCCCAGCCCTCCACCAGTTCTTCTTTAACTATTAGCTCAAGTATCCCAAAGGATGGGCTCTCTAGGTTCACTGAGATGTCTAGTACTTCTAGCTCTCCTGATAGCATGTATACTCCTCCATTACCAAGTTACCATCTGGTCGGAAATGACCCGCAATCACACCCCAGGCAGAACATCTCTGTGGCTTCTGCAACAAACACAACAAACAGCGTTCCACAAACCAAACCTGTCTCCCAGACTAGTCCTATAATAAACACAACTAAAATTCCCTTTCCTCTCTTTTTTTCTAATGCTGCCCCACCTCTCTTATCCACCCTTCCTCTCAATAGTTGGCATGCCCAGAAATCACAAGCCTGTATCTCCACTTAAGACACTCAAGTTCCTCATTGTATGGAATTCCATTACTCCTATTGTTGTCAGGTGACGTCCACCCTAGCCCCAGACTTCTGCAGTTTCCCCAGATTCATAGCAATAACACTGAAGCCATTAAAATGACATCATTAAACAATAAAAGTCTCACCCAAAAAACTGATCTCCTTCAGGTCTGGGTGACCCAATACAGACCCAGTGTTTTAGCTGTGACTGAAACCTGGTTCTCCCCTAAGGTGCTGGACAGTGCCATCCACCTTGATGGCTACACACTATTTAGAAATGACAGAACTGGAAAAGGGGTGGGGGCTGTGCAATCAACCTTAGAGCTTCCTCAAAGGACATGTTCTCCCCAAAATTGACACTGGCAGTAACTCACAAGCACTTGTATTTAAGTTGTTCCTGGGACAGTATGGTAAAACCATCTCAATCATCGCTAGCTAGGCCCCCCCCATGTGACCACACCAAAGGCTTCACAGCAATAATCAATTACCTCTTGAATCTTCCCCCTGCTTTGAAATAGTGCTCCTCAGGGACTTCAGTGTAAATTGACTGGCACCCAAAGCAAATTTCTACAAAGATGCTACTACAGCCATTAATCTGGCCCAAGTAGTGACATCCCTGACCAGACACAACCCCAGGACTGATAATTGCACCATCCTTGATCGGAAGCACAGTGTCACAGCGATGTCCGACATCCCGACCACCGCAACGGCAACCCGCCACAGCAGCCAACTCCCCCCCCCCACAGCAGTAGCAGGTGCACCGGAAGCGACTACATTGTAGTCAGCATTGCTCTGCACTGCCTTGGAAGGCAGTCAGACATGTAGAATGGTGTCTACAGTGGTAAACGGGTATTTGTGGCACAACCCTGAGCAGGAACCTAACAGGTACATATAACCAAAATGGGTAACACAGACTGTAACATAATCCCACATATACTATGTTCGGTGAACAACTGGCCTCATGTAGAAGACATATATTGGTCCAAGCAAAGATGACTGGAGTGTGTCTTGTCGCCAATGTTGTGTGGATGCTGTTCCTGGCTACCGGTGACCCCTGCTCACATCCCATACTGTCACGCCACATCCATCGAGTCTTCTGTGGCTGGGGAAGGGGGGTACACATCGTTAAGTCCAGTGCTGCAGTGGTGGTCATTGCTGGTGCGTCAGTCCGGTGGCCTTGCACCTCTCAGTCTGTTGGTGTGTCTCTTATGGCTTCAGTGTCAGGTTGCCGGCGGTCTGTGTGGAGTGCATCGGGATCGATTTTGGTGGTTTCCTGGTGTCACTGTGGGGCATGTTGGCACTGTGGCTGTCGGTGACCTGTGGTGCTTCCTGCTTGATCTCATCTTTACCAACAGGCCCGATAGAATCATTGGTACTGAGGTTCTCCCAGACTCTCTGAGTGACCACTCTCCCATCATCTGCTTTTGGTCCAACAAATCCCCAAAACAACCAAATAAAACACACCAGCAAGTCCTCAAGAAAGGGTAACTAAATTAGTTTCAAGACCATCTCCACAGCCTAGACTGGTCAATACTTGAGTCTGCACCCAGTGTGGATCACGCTTTTGATTACTTAATGACCAGATTTAATATAGCCTGTGACATCTTTGATCCCCAAAAAGTGGAGATTAAAAGTTGTTCACAACCCATGGATCTCTCACTCCCTCCTAAGCCGTATGGCCGATAAGAACCACCTTTGGCACAAAGCTTGGGCTACAGACATTTAAGCACACTGGCAGCAATACAGAATGGCCAGAAACTCCTGCACCCAAGCCATCAGGTAAGCCAAAAGGGCTTATTACAAGGATGTGCTCTCAAATTCCTAGGGTGACAGCAGAAGGTTTTGGTACAACCTAAAAGAACTTACTGGCAAGCTCAGCAAAACCCCTCCCACCATGATAAATATAGATGGTACTACCATCCAAGTCCCGCTACAGATAGCTAACACTTTTAACACTGCTTTCTCAGACCTCAGAGGAGTACTCCCCTCCTGACTTTTTGTACCCCCTCTACCCCTCAACTATCTCCAAAGGTGTGGGCCCTTCATCAACTAACCCATCCTTTTACTTTAAAACAGTAACCCCCAGAGTTGTCAAAAAAGACCTACTCAAGGTCCTCGGCAAATCCCACTTTAGCAGTGACTCACTAGACCTGAAGCTGCTACACCCAGCACTGAATGCGGTCCTAATGCCCCTCACAAAAATAGTGAATAAGTCACTCTGTCTCAGGCAATTCCCTTCACCCTGGAAAGCTGCAGTAGTGCTTCCTATCCACAAGAGTCGAGACAGAGCCATTCAGTTCAACTACCACCCGATCTCCATCCTCCTCCTCCCCTCTCAAAAACCCTGGAATGGATAGTTGCCGACCAGCTCTTGGAGAACCTCCCCAAATATAACATCCAATGCTCAGAGCAGCATGGCAGCAGGAAAAGTCACAGCTCCACCTCTGCTCTACTTGAATATACTAACTTTATCCACAAAGCCCTTGACCATGGTCACTTAGTGGGGACAGTGTACATTGACCTCACTAAGGCCTTTGACACAGTAAATCACTCTCTCCTTATTGACTCCATTAGCACCATTGGGGCCTCCCCAGAGACTGTGGGATGGTTCACAAACCACCTAGAGGATAAGTCCCAACAGGTAAAAAACAGTGATGCACTATCCTCCAGTCTGCCTGTTCACTCTGGAGTTCCCCAATGTTCCATTCTGGGCCCCTTATTGTTCAGCATCTTTCTGAACTCCCTCTCTCTCTCAAGTCTGCTCTGGTGATTTACTCCTTTATGTGACGAAATGGTGATATTCTCCAGTTACTCAGACCCACTCTCTCTAGCTTGTAATCTTCAAAACAATTTCACTGCTGTTGAAAAATGGTTCACAAAACACAAACTGGTCATGAACTATAAAAAAAAAAAAAACCGAAGTCCATGCTCTTCACTAACCCCCACAACAGACTAAAATTGACCCCGCTTACCATACTCAATGGCCTCAATGTCCCAATCAAACAAGTTCAGACCTTTAAACATCTTGGCGTCACACTCAGTAGCGCTTTGTCCATCACTAAGCATGCTGACGTAGTTTCCAAGGTGGTCAACTGTAGACTAGGGATCTTCTATAGGCATAGAAGTAGCCTGACCCAAGTAGAAGAAGAAGAAGAAGAAGAATCAGCATTTATGTAGCGCTTTTCATGCACAGTATCCAAAAGCACTTTACAAGCAATGCTAGACTGGTAGTGAAGTGACTGAATGTGTGGTGACAGCCATATTGCACATCATCACCCTCACACAGCCTGGATAATTGTATGAACCAGTTTATGGGAAAGGGAATGTTGGCCAGGACACCGGGAATGTTCCCTGCTCTTTGCAAAGAATGCCCTGGGTTCTTTTACTTCCGCCTGGACACCCACCAGGACAACACCAGAATGGGCAGAAGGGACCTCGGTCTAACGTCTCATCCGAAGGACAGCACATCTCAGCAGTACAGCACCCCCCAATACTGCACTCAGATGCCAGAGATTTTTAGGTGCAAGTCCAATCATGGTGTGGGACAAGAACCCATAACCTTCTGGTCCAGAGGCAGATGTGCTACCAACTGAGCCACGCTGACACCTCTAGGAGCACTCCTAGCTGCTGTTACTAGCCCCATGCTCTCAACTGTGGACTATGGCCTAATCATTTAAGGCACTGCCTCTGACACGACCCTTAAAAGCATCTGCACTGCACTCAACAAATCTTGCTGCCTAGTGGCAGCTGCTCATAACTGCACACACACATGTGACTTGTACTCCAGGATGAAATGGTTGAACCTCAGAGACAGTATCAAGCATCACACCTACTTATATGAGAAGAAAATAAGCATGGGCCTAACCCCTCCAAACTTCCAGCACTTGCTCACATGTACCCCATATTCTCATAGCACTAGGCACGCATCAAGCATGCCTTCCAAGTCCCTTTCTGCTGCACCATGTTAGCCCAATGATACTTTAGCTTCCAGGCTCACAGCTGGCCAAATGATCTCCCAAAAGATTCCTAGATGTTCCCAAACTTGTTCAGTTCAAGCATCTCCTTAGACAACTCCTTGTAGCATGCAATAGCTGTGACTGCCCTGCATAGCCCCCAACTAACCTTCTGTCCCTCCCCTTTTTCCCCCTCCCTTCCCCTCCCCTACTTACCCCCACTCATGGCACAGCTTTTCAACGCCTTTTTGTATTTTCTACCCACCCTGCATTTCCTAGGTTTGACCCCTCCTCGTCGTACAATTTCCAAGGGCTGACCCCCAAAGCATGTTACCAAGGACTGCCCCATGCTCGACTAAGCTAGCCTCTGGATGATCTGCCCAGCAGACAATGCCAACCTCTGGCCTATAGGCCAGTTAACCTTACTTATAAATGCTTCAGCGACTCCTATAGGAGCCTATTAAGTTGTATCTACCCACTTTTCTTTACCCTCCTACAGCAACATGTTTGCTAGTTAATAATGCTACTTGTACTCTCTATTTGTACTCTGTGGCCAGGATATTCAGAGTTGCGTCGGCATAACCCTGCATTGTGCCCCTGTGGGATATTGAAAGGGCTGCCCGGCGTAGTGCAAATCCTGATGCGCTGGGGAGCAATGCAATGGTATGTGGTGCAGATGCAGCGGGCATGCCGATGCATATGTGGCACATTTCGATATTCAGCCCGGAATGTGCAGCACAGTCCTGCAATGTGCTCAAAGTTGAGCGGCGGAAAAGTGCGAATAAGTCCCGGCCACCCACAGGGGGCTACTGTATTGCAGGGTGCAACACAGCAGTCAGCCAACTGCGTGGTGGCCACCCGCCCACCCAGAACACCATCGACAAGCACACTTACCCCCCTGGCAGTCTAGTGGTACCCCCTCCCTCCCATGTCCCCGATCACCCGTAATTGACAGTATACAACTCCCTGGTAGTCCAGTGGCACCCTTTCCCTCCTGTTGCTGCGATCACCGGTTAATACCATAGGAAATCCCTGGTAGTCAAGTGGTACCCCCCCACCCCTAGCCTCGATCATGGTACAGCGCCGTATGTATATTTCCTGGTAGTCTAGTGGTCTCCCAACCCCCTTTTCATTGCCACAATCACAGTACATCTCCACAGAGTAATTCCCTGGTGATCCAGTGGCACCCCCACCCCTACCACCTACAGATAACCCCTTGCCCACTTCCTCCCCCGGTCACAACCCACCCGCATACTGCCTAGCCACCAGCCGAATGACAGGTACAGTATGGTACTAGATGGTCCCAAATATGTGAATGACTTTATTCACGTATTTGGGACCATCTAGAACAGTATGCCCTGCAATCCCATTGGTCCACACCATACTGTATCTGTCATTCAGTGGGTGGTCAGGCAGTATGCAGGTGAGTTGTGGCCACCAGCAATGACGGGGGCAGGGGAAAGGGGTCTCTGTGGGTGGGAGGGTGGGGGTGCCACTAGTCTACCAGGGAGTTTACTACAGTCATGTGCGGGGATCGGGACACAGGAGGGAGGTGGGTTCCACTAGACTGCCAGGGAATTGTCCTATGGTGTTTTACCACAAATGCGGTTATGGAGCAGGGGATGCCCCAGGACCCCCAATGCCCACTTCATGCTGTGAAGGGTGCCTGGCGCAAGTCGCCGGGCTGCCCTATGCAAGGCATGCAAATGGGGCCATAATAACTTGCAAATGGCCCCATTTGCACCTTGCATATTTAATGGCATCATTTGCATGCCCCCAGCTGAATATCATGGGTAATGTGCCTAGCGCAACTGCACTTACGCATCCCCGTGTTCCCTATCTGTGACTTGCGCTAGCACAGTGCTACTGCGCAGTGTGTGCCCTGACCTTGCCATATTCAATGGTGCTGTGCCATGGCGCATCACCGTTGAATATCACCCGGTGCTGGACCCGGCACAGCCCAGTTGCGCTGCGCCCAGGCTTGCGCCACTGCCCGGCGCAGTCTGAATATCTGGGCCTGAATGTTTTATATTGTTCTAAATTGATGTGCAACCTGTGTAAAAGAGTGTCTGACTTATAGGTATTCTAATCCAAGTAGTTAATAAATAACTAAATAAAAAAAAAAAAAGCAAAAATAAAAAAAAAATAAAAGGTTATTGACTCCCTTATTTTACATTCTATATAGTTCAAACTATTTTTACTCATGTGTTGGACACTTTACTGAACATGTGTGCCAAGACTGGTTCATTTTAATTTAAAACTGGCTTGGCAGCACGTTGCTGAATATGTACAATGTAAACTGACTTTTCTGCTTCACTTTCTGACTGTGTTCATATTTAAAAAGCTCTGTTTTGGAACCTGCACATATTTGTGCGCAAACAATGTTTGTGTGCTGTGCCGAGGACTCCTCTAGCCCCTGCATGCCCTTTTATTCAATTATTTAATTAAAATCAGTGTGGTTTTTAAGCATGCAAAACCGTGAGCTCCTGTTACTAATTGCACCCTTTTTCTTGCACAAAATGGCTCCTGTGGGCTTTTATTTTCATACTGCTGTGCATCGTTATACTGTGGAGACACCATGAGCCCCAATGCCATGCTTCTTTGTACCTCTTCAGGTCCACAAGTGATCCTGTTTCTCTCACCCAATACCACAAGTTGTCCCTTTCTCACATATGGGCTACGAGTTCAGAGGCGATCAATCCAACAGAGGTACCTCATAGCTTGCACTTTTTGAGAGGGGCAAATTATGTCGTAAGCTGCAATGAATTTGTTTATAAAGAAGTTGGCAGGGGGTTCAATATCAGGGGTGCTGTCTAGGTAGCTGCAATTTATCTGATTGATCAATCTATCTTTCTGCAAGTGCTGTTTGTTTTCTTTAATTATTTTATGTTTCTGCCCTAGTATTGCTACACAGTGGCAGTGGGCAAACCTTCAGGCTATATAACGTGAGAGGGAGCAGTGACTGCGTGACTTCTTTGAAGAGCAAAGCAGTTCAGGAAGCAACCTGTGCACCTGGCCAGGTCTTTACAACTAAGAACATTTTGGCAGTTTGTAATAAGAAAACCGAGTCACTAAGAAAGTAGCACTTTGTATCAGCCTGCTACTTAGCTTTCAAGAAATATGAGCTCCATACTACAGAACACTGCACTCTGGTGTTCTAATGTACAGTGAGTTTGAAACAAAGTTTTTAACTGTTCATGCCACAAGTACTGGAAATGCTACCACAATTGTTCACTGCGATCATTATGTGTATTTATGAATAATTAAAATGAAATACTTTCGCACACTTTAGTTTGGAAACAATTTCTGACTCTGACCTGAGTGTACCTTCACTAATTACTTAAGTGCTGCCCCTCACCTCTATTTCTGCTGGATAAGCAATATGTTAGTGGTCAAAAACCAGACAACAAAAAACAGACAAATCCCGCATCTCCATAAACCCCAGTAACTTAAATAAGGCCCAGTAAAGAGCACATTACCAGATGTGCCTAATAGAAGTTCTGCTGGACTTTGCTGAAGTAAAGATGTGTTCTGTTCTAGATGCTAAAAATGTTTACAAGTCCACTTAGGTGAGGAAAGCAGTTCCCAAACTAGACACCAGGGAGTGGTTACTTCTATGGAGCCAGGTGATTGGACGAGTGGGGTGCTACTACACACCATGGAGTGATGTTACTTCTGCAGCCGGGTGATTGGGAGAAGTGGGTGTGCCACTAGACACCAGGGGGTGGTGTTACTTCTATGAGAGTGGTGATCAGTGGGAGTGAGGTGCTTCTAGACAACAGGGAGAGGTGAGCAATATATGGAATGGGAGATCAGGGGTGGAGGGTGCCACTAGTTCAAGAATTTAGCAGTGTCAGTGGCTCAGCAGGTAGCACACTTGCCTCTGAGGCTGAGAGGTCAGAAGGCTGTGGGTTCTATCCCCACACCAGGCACTTGGATTAATATCCCAATACTAACACTGCAGTGTAGCATGAGGGGTGCTGCACTCCCGAGGTGCCGTCTTTCAAATGAGACATTAAACTGAGGTTCCATCTACCTGTTCTGGTGGTAGTTCAGGTGGTTGCTAAAGATCCCATGGAATTTCTTAAAAAGAGTAGGGGAAGTTTCCCCGGTGTCCTGGCCAAATTTCACCCATTCACTAAAAATACCACCAACAGCTTAATCTGGTTCAAGGTCAGTTGGCATTCATCTGTATTCTCCCTCCCCCGGGTCATGCCTGGAAATAGGCAGAATTTGTCTAGTGCACTTACCTGGTCAGCAAAAAAACTAAATAAATATGTGTTTTGCTACAGAACAGGTGTTTGGGGTGGGGGGTTGCCACTAGACACCAGGGATATGTGTTTTCATATGGTATGGGTGATCGGTGGTAATGGGGCCACAAGACACCAGGGATTATGTGTCCAATGCCCACAGAATGGGTGCTAAAAGGCTGCCGCTGACCATGCTAATCAGCCCATAATAGGTATGTAAATGGCCTCTTAGTGCCTTGCATGCCCAATGGACTCATTTGCATGATGCAGCTGAATATAACCAACTTGGTACTATCCAGTCCTGGGGCACTATTCCCTGTGGGCTGGATACAGCTCAGGTCCATGTCAAGCAGTGCAGTTTGACTTAGCATTGCGCTGACATGGGCCAATATTCAGTTGGATAGCACTGTCCTGCTTTCTGTCTGAATATAGCAGCCTTTTGGTTGAGCACAGACAAAAGCACAGCACAATCATTTGCACTGTGCTGGTGCTCATTTTTGATTATCTGGTCCCAGGAGATCAGAGGTTTTCTCACTTGCTCTGGCACTTTATAGTTTTTTTTTTTTTGCAAATCAGAGACATATAGTATATATACTTATAATTTGGGTGGGGAAGTAGGTAAGTTGGATGCTAGTGGGTGGTATGGTGCGATATTCCCAACAATTTTTATGACTCGGGGGACAGGCAAGAGTGGGTGGTGTACAGTGTTTTACAAATGTGCCATGGGTGGGGTAAGGCATACCTATTTTATTATGAAAACTTTATTGGGACTGTTTGGCGAGGAGGTGGGTGCTAGAGGGTGATGGGTTGGAGATACTTCCTTTAAAAGGGTTTGGGTGATGGGAGGGGTTAAGAACAGGGTAGCATAGTAAATGGGGGTGATTTACGCTTGTAGAAAAACAATTAAAAAAAAAAAACTTCACCTAATGAAGTTGGGAAAAAATGCCGTTACGCATATCACAAAGTTCCTGACATTGCACCATTTTTGCTGGTGAAGTATAATTTTGCTGCATATCTACACATGACTAGTTAGGAGAAGGCACAGTGGCAGGAATGTGCTAGTGTTCAATGCAAGACATGACCTCTGTGCTTCAGTGAGTTGGCACAGGGGGCTCAAGCTACATAGGACAAAAATCTGCCATAGTTACTATGTGATTCCCTCTGCTTTGCTGCAGGGTGTCCCCGGGGGCCTGATCAGCCTCCCCACCACCTACCCCCAACCCTCTGAGCTGGTAAGAAGGGTAAAGTGTTATTCCGTCACAGCCAATTTTTTTTTTTTAAGCAAATTGTGCCCTCATGGGGATTTATCAGTCCTCAGAGGACTAGCATACCCCAAGTAACCTAAAAACATTCAGTACGAGAGATCCACTGCAGTGTCAACCCAGGCATCTAGAAACATAACGTAGAAACATAATGTAGAATGTGACAGCAGATAAGTGTAACCCCTAGATGGCGCTATCCCAAGGGCTACTACCCCTGCCTGTATGGCTAGCGACAGGTTAGGGGGCCTAGGTCCAGTGACGGGTGCCTCCACCCAGAGGTCAGGGTTGGTAGTGGTTAAACTAGCTCGGGTACAGCCCTCTAGGACACAGTGACCCCCCCTTTGTTCCCACTAGTGGCCCACACAGTATACGGGAATTACCCTCCCAATACCCCACATATGCACACTTTACACATACAGATACCACTTACCCTCAAGACTGATTCTGCAGCACATCTCTGAGGACCCCCTGTAAAACAAGGTTAAGCACATACACAACACAATGCGCTGCTGGTTCGATATGTACTGACACCACAGACAGCATATAGTTCAATAACAACAAATCAGATTTATTTAGGGATCATATAACAAAGACAGGGGAAATCAGGTTAATTCGAGTAAAGCCACGTAAATAAAAAGGATTATGCATGTAATAAAGGTCCAACAGTACACTCCCTGGGGACCCAGGATGGGAGGGGCTAGCCAGGTTTGTTGCCCGGGGTTGACTGGCTGGTGCAGCTGGATGGGGCCCTGTAGAAGAAAACACACACAACCCAAATTGTAATTCGGAGCCAGAAGGCTCAGTTAAAGAAAAAGAAAGCACAACAAATCAGATGACACACTTTTGATTCATATGGTGTTGCAGGGGTTTGCCCTGAATGGTACTCACGATACCCAAGACAGTTACAGGATGGATGGTGTGGTTTCTGGGTTTCCAACATTCAGCACACACTGCAGAATGAGGGGAATTAAGATCGCGATTCCCCACAAGCACCAAGCACATTCATATGTAAAAGAAATTACTATACCAGGCAGGCTGCTCCTCGATCCTGATCACAGAACATTTCAAAATACCCGGGAGCACACACACAGCAGCTTCAGTTCCTGATAGGCCGATTGCATTTTAGCAAAATATTTGATATTCTACAGGGATTAGCCTGGTTTCCTCACTTCTGACTTCCTTCTTCCTTCTCTCAAACTCGGATTCAATCTGATTTAACTGTACTAATGGCCGCAGACCGACTTGGGGGCCTACACACGTGCTTCCGGCACAAACTACTAGCCGTACTAGCAACAGAGCTCCTTCTCCTTTCACAGCCACCATGAATCTGCCTTCCCAGCAACAATGCAGGGCATTTCCTTTAGGCTCACACAAGTTCACTTGGTTGGCTCGGCTGTCAATCACTGCAGGGCTCCCTCTGTTGGTGCAAAAATTTGCCAAGGTCCAAACTACAACTTCCAGAAGCACCTGCCATACAGTCCCATTATGACAGACTCCAGATGAGAGTCCCCGTACTGATTGGTCCAATGTAGGCTCCATTTTAAAGGACTCCCACACTGATTGGTCCAATTTGACAGTTCAGGTCCAAAATGAAGGGGCAAAACACACGGGCCCAGATATCCAAAAGAGTTGAGCCATGCGCAATAGGGTTGCGCCTGCGCAAGTCCGACATTACGCCATTCTGCGATATTCAGCAGGAGGCAGTTGCACCCCCAAAATCATGCCAAGCAACAGCGCAATGATAATGAAGGCATGCGCAACTGAAGGGGGAGGAACCATGCATAAATGGCGCAGTGCGATATTCAACAACTTGCACTATGCGCAATAGGGGAGCAAGCGGAAGTTGCGCCATAGTGGAAATGAGCCAAAATAAAAAGGAGCAAGGGAGAGGCGCAAGAACGCTACAGGGAAGGCACATGAGGCAGAACTCTAGCCACACAGACAGGGCAGGAGGGACACACAGGGCAGGCCAGGAAAAGGGTACCCTGAACACAGAGGCACAGGTGAGGTGTGGGGAGCCACAGTTAGTGCAGAAGGGGGAAGTGCCACACAGCACAGAGGCCACCACAGGCAGGTGTTCCCGGTGCAGAGGAAGTAGCAGGGAGAACAGTGGGGGTGAACACAAGCCAGGGACATGGCCAGTGCCACCTTCCAGATGAAGGCCATTATGGGGGGGGGTGAGAAGGCAGGTGGCAGGGAGGCATGGCCGTGGAAGGGCCTATTGGCGATATGCCCCCAACAGGCAGTACCGAGCCCGCACCAGCTTTGAGCTGTACAGTGATACTGAGATTGTGGGCCGGTACTGCCTGAATAGGGCAATTCTGAGGCAGCTCTGAGCTGTGCAGTGATGTGATGCAGGCACCCACACAACGGAGCCATGCCCTGTCAGTGGAGACTAAAGTAACAGCTTGCATGTGCTTGCTCGCCACGGGTACCTTCCAGAGACCAACTGGGGACACCACAGGCATAACGTAGTTGGCCATGTCACGCCACCTCACCCAATTCCTCAGCGCACTGCTGCCACATGCTGCAGAGTACATCCATTTCCCCAGCACACCGGAGGAGTGCACAGCAAACATACAGGAGTTCCACAGGGTAGCACGTATGCCTGGCATGCTAGGGGCAATAGACTGCACCCATGTGGCCATACGCACACCACCTGGCCCAGAGGGGGCCACATACATCAATCACAAGGGCTATGCCAGCATCAACTGCCAGGTGGTATGCGATGCCAGAGGGCTCATAATTAATGTCTGTGCCATGCACCCTGGGGGAGCACATGATGCCTTCATCTGGCACCAGTCAGCACTGTGCTACAGATTTGAGAGTGGGGACATCCCCACTGGCCACCTAGTGGGTGAATATGCAAACCACATGGACAATTATAGGGCCTGCGGGGGCATGGCCAGAGGTGACATGGGTAGTGGCCTACATGGCCCGGAGCAGGGTGATGCTGATCACCAAACTAACCTCCACCCTCTACACACAGGTGACAGTGGATACCCACTCCATCCCTGGCTGCTCACACCCTACCGGCGGCCCGCGACCCCATCGCAGCAATGCTACAATGAGGCACACGCCACCACACGTAATGTCATAGAGTGGGTGTTCAGGATGCTGAAGGCACGTTTCCATTGCCTGGACACCTCCGGCAGTGCCCTACAGTACAGCACCTCAAAGGCCTGTGGGCTATTCCTGGCCTGTTGCATCCTGCACAACATGGCCAACGAATGTGGGATAACCGTTCAGGTTGAAGAGGGGGACAGTGATGGGGATGATGAGGATGCCAGTGACGATGGTGATGGGCAGCTCCCCCTTGAGCGACGGGACCCCTGACTGATCTGGCTGGCACAGCTGCACCGGGACACCGTCACGGAGGAGCACTTCAGCCAACCCAGGTAAGTCATGGGGCCATGTGCAGCCAAAAGTGGCTAAGGCACAACCGACAAACACGCATGGACACACACCAGGGGTGCATGCCATCAAGGGATGTGGCAGGGCACAGAAGCACACACACAACCAGGGATGGGTGAGGACTAACATGCCACGCAGACAAACACACACACACACGCACTCACACACAACGCACCGAACGTACACAGAGGGCAGGAGGCACACCGACCCAGAATGCCAACCCTAGCCACACACATGTCTACAGGCCACCACGCCCACTGTCTGTCCATGTGCATGTGTCAGATGCTGAGCATCATTGCACATTGGTGTACAGCGCAATGCAGGCATCATCATGCACACGCAACTGCGGACAGCAGCCGGGAGGGTGTGCAGGTGGTCTGTGTGTCCGCGTTCAGGGCCGGGTACCCACCGGTGCACTGCCCACTGAAAGACACAATGGACACAGGGCAGCACCAGACAGTAGCCGCACTGGGAGA
Source organism: Neoceratodus forsteri (assembly GCA_016271365.2). Taxonomy (NCBI): domain Eukaryota; kingdom Metazoa; phylum Chordata; order Ceratodontiformes; family Ceratodontidae; genus Neoceratodus; species Neoceratodus forsteri. The sequence goes on along the minus strand of CM028135.1, from coordinate 957,612,875 downwards.
CAGATCAGTCACGCGACACAGTGCCCGGGCTGCCACGGATGCATGAGTGGCCCCGCCGAGATCCACCAGCACTGACAGGCTGACCACTGGCCTCATGGGGTGGCACCGATGGTCCCCACAGGGGTTCCACTGTGTGAACGTGACCATGCTCATGCAGGGGTCTGCAGCACACTGAACATGCCTGCGCCAGGAGTGCTCGGGATACCCACAGCTGAACCTGGTGTCAACAGGGAGGGAGTTGCATGATGCCGGGAATGGGGGGTGGACAGTGCACTGCGTGGTATCCACGACGCATGGGCACCTGACTGTGTGCCCATCAGCAGTGAATGCCTGTGCATGCCTGTCAATGGCAGCGGTCACATCCTCCCGCAAATGGTCCATCCCCGCCAGGATCAGAGCGGTATCCCTGCTGCGATGCTCCTCTGCCCACTCCAGAGCCACACGCAGTGCATCCACTGATGTCGCAAGCCACATCTGCTGCTGGACTGATGCTTGCAGTAGGCGGTTGTGCTTGTCCAAGAGGTCATCTGCCTCCACAGCATCTCTGTCCCTCAGGGTGTGCATGGCCCTGATGCTCAGCACCCCTTGAGGGTGGGCACTGTGCACTAGGACCAGGTCTGGGCATGTCCACAGACAGTGCACAGACACCGCCACTGAACCCTGTACCCCCAAGCCCATTGGCCGACTGCTGATGCTGCCCCTCTGGCTGCTGCTCCCCAGGGCTCAGTGGTGCTGCCGCAGTGGCCGCAACAGTCCCACTGTCCTGAACAAACACCAGTGCTGCCCCACTGGTGCTGACAGGCACAGGCTGGGACTGTGAGGACATGCAGGCCTCCACGGCAGCACCACCCACAGCCATGGCTGCGATGTGTCCTGCTGTGTGGCCATCCCATGGCACACACAAGTCACTGCCCATGATGTTAGCGACATCATCATCGGTGACGGACTCTGCACCGGCCCCAGTCACAGCATGCTGGCATCCGTGGATGCCAGCATGCTGGGACACAGGCAGGGCTTTCCTCTGCACCTGTTACAACGACATCAGTGTGGACAGCCAGGTGGCCCCACTGTCGCACCGATCCACGTATACCTGCGGAGGTGGATGGGCCCTCCTCCATCTCCAGCTGACTGTCCTCAGAGGACAGGCCCACCACTGCTGACCCATGCAGATGCTCAGGATCTGTAAGGGAAAGCAAAGTCACGTTACTGCATGTGACCTACCCTGCCACCCCCATAGACACACCATGACTTACCATGCAGTGATGGGCCACCACCCATCTGGAAGCCACCACCCAGAACACCCTCAATGGCACTACGCTGCATGCTTCCAGCAAGTCTCTCCTCCTGTGGGGTCAGCTGTACCACCTCCAGCTGTCCCCCACCTGTTGCAGCTCATGCTGCCCTGATGGCAGCCACCTTCTCCTTTATCCTCCTCCTGTCCGTGCCCATCTTTTTCTTACATTCCTACATGGAGTGCTGGTGGCTGCCATGCAGGTTCACAGCATGTGCCACCTCCTCCCATGTAGCAGCACAGGCTTGAGGTGTTCCCTGCCGTCCACTGAGAAACGGCTCCTGATCCAGGTAGGCTTCAAACAGGGCTTCGGTCTCGGCCTTGGTAAAGTTAGGCCTCCTCCTCCTCCCACCACTGTGTTCCTCCTTTCCCTCTACTTGCTCGGTCATTATTTAGCCTGTAAGAATGGCAGTTGTTACCTGTGACTGTGCAGTGCCATGCATGTCCCTAAATCCACGGTCCACACTCCCAAACAGCATGCAACTCACCAATAGACTGCAGTAACCGACTATGGCCACTGCAGCCCAATGTCGCAGTTTTATAGTGCAACCCATGCAAATAAGGCGAGGCGCAACTTTAAGTGGATGCAAATTGCAGTGCTGTGCCATTGAATGGCTGATTAGATGATTTGCATATGACGGCTGAATATCGCGCTTTTGCGCTTTGCGCAATTGTGTTGAATGTGCAGAGCCAATGGCGCAGTTCTGTGACATGCGTAGTACACACCTCACTGCGCATGCCCGGGTTGCTGATGTGCTGTGCGCAGTAGGCAATGCAGGGCACGGCCACCATTGTGCCAGTGACGCTATAGCGATGGTCACTACATGGCACTGTGGCACTGGGCCATCATAGGCGCACTGGGCCAACTGCGCAGTGGGCCGCTAATGGCGGTAGCACACAGGCAGCCAATCACACTACACGTATTTGGTTCCAATGGTGCTGTGCATGTCCATGCGTCAGAGACCCTTGACCCTGTGCCCGACCTTTGCCCCCTAGGCGCCATGCATCAGGCATGGGTGCACCTCTATCGCGCTGTTCGGTGACAGCGTGATAGGGAATGGCAGCACTGTACCGCGCAGCATCTGCACGTGGGGAGCCGCGCTGCAGAGCGCCATATTGCCAAATCAAGCAGAGAGCATGGCACGCAGGAGGGCAGCTCAGTGGTCGGCAATAGAGCTGGCCAACCTAGTGGCCACTGTGGAGCCACACCATGGGCCACTGTTCAGGGAGGTGCCCCTGGACAGGTCCAGGACCCAGGTGTGGGAGGAGGTGGCCACTGCACTTGAGGAGGCCCCAGGATGGGGGAGGAGCACTGAGCAGTGCTGCCATAGGTATGGGGACCTGTGCCGGAGGGAGCCGGAGCTGCTAGCATGCCTGCGGGCACGTGCCAGGAGGGGCACAGTGCCACAGCCAGGTAGGTGTTACATCAACACACTTATCTTCCATATGGGTAACACTGTTGTATGTGTCCAGCACATGGGGGAGGGACACTCCGGGATTGGCTGTGGTGGTGTTATCGGGGTGTGAGGTGGGTGGGTCTGGCTGGGTGGGAGGGCACACACCTGGGGGCAGGTGGACTTTGCTACAGGATTGTACTGATGTTCCTCTCTCCATGTTTGCACCACAGGCCTGGAGGAACACCGCCATGCCCGTGATCTTCGGCGGCAGGAGGAGCAGAATGAAGCCAGGCGGGGCGAGGGTCCTCACCGCCCATTGGACCAGCCTGATGAAGGTGAGTGCCATACCTCCATGATTACTATTGCAAGCTGTGTAACAGGGTGGGCAGTGGGGCATGGCCACCATCCATCGACACCACTGCCATGCACGCGACTTGTTACAGTCAACACTGTCCAGTGGCAATGCATGTCTGGGAGTGCGTCGATGGTGGTCCATGCGTGCACCAGATACATGGTTGTGCCACTGCCTTTGCACCACATAGCCATGTCACTAAACAGCCATGGTGGTGCTGTGCATGACTTGGCTGGTGGGTGTGTGCAGCATTCCGCATGGCTGTATGCACCTGGGTGGGCAGGTCATGTGGACGTGATCACTGTGGGTGGTCACACACCATCACAGAGGTATGTCCCAAGGCCATATGCCATGCACAGTGAGCAGGCTGTATGAGGTTGTGCATTCAAACCTATTGACTGTGCTCCCTTGTCCTAGGTACACGCTATCTCTGGGAGGTAAGGGAGGCACTGCAGGAGATACTACAGGTGGCAAGGGTGTCGCTGGACATCCTCCGCAGGATTGACAACACCGGGGTCCTGCGGAGGCACCGAGCACAACGGAGTCGGAGTGGGAAGCGGCGCTTCCGCTAGGGGTCCCTCAGTCCCTGTAATCCCTTCCCCAGACCCACCCTCACACCCTTCCTTTCCTGTCCCATTTGTCCACCCCTCCCCCTACCCACCCCCACCTTGTTTGTGGCCTCCCCCACCTTGTATATATTTTGTACATAGTCTTGTAAATAGTTGACTTTTATATGTTTGTTCAATACAGTTATTTTGATATGAATACTGTGGTGGTCTGATTTGCAGCGAGCTATAGGTGCTCAGCTGCAGTGGTGTGCAAGTCGCAGGGGTGGTGCGGTCAGCGGGTATGTGTGTGCGTATCCGTGTGGAGGTGACTATGGTGTGGGGGTAACTATCAGTCAGTGTCTGTGGTGTGTGTGTTGTGCCCTGTGCACTGGATGCCTGTGTGCAGTGGTCCATGGTGCGTGCTCTGTGTCCATGGTGCCTCTATCAGCCCGTCCATGGCCTGTGCAGCTGACACACATGCATGTCTGTGACCTGCACGGTCCGCTGGCATGTCAGTGGTGGCAGTCCCTGCAGGGCAGCCACTGTACCCATCACATTGCTGGGTTGCCTCCTGTCACTGGTGTGGTGCATGTCTGCCTCGGGTGACACTGTGGCCTCCACAGTTGTTGTCCCACCTCCATGCTGTGCCTTGTGTGTGTTGCAGGGGATGTGCACCACTGTCTGTGACTTGTGCTCCGGGCAAATGATGGTGGTGTATGGGTCCACAGTGCCTGCACAGGGTGGCTGGCACTCCAGAGCCATGGAGTACTGTGGGTTGTGTGTACACAGTTTACATGGGCCCACGCTGGAGGATTGATTGCCCCACCGCTGCCTCCCTGTGTTGCTGTGCCCTTAGGTATGGGTGGATGTCTGTCCATGCACTGTGTGGCATCCGGTGTGGTGCATGCTTCCACACACCACTGTGGGTGTCTGTGCTGGCTGTTGTGGCCAGTGGTGGGTTGGGGTGTGTCATTGGAATACTGTGCAGGGTGCTGTACCACTGGTGGTGATATCCAGGCAAGCTCTGTCCCATGGGTACCCTCATGTGCCGACGCATGGTTGGTCTCTCAGCAGTACCTCGGGGGGACTGTGCATGGTGGCACTGTGTCTGCCATTGTTGCATTGCTGTGTGCTGCCACCTGCTGATGGGTGCTCGTGGTGGGGCTGGCTTGCATGGTTCTGTGGTGCACAAGGTTGCATTGTCACAGTGGAGGTGGTGGCATGCATGGGGTTTCCTGCAGTGGTGGTCGCTGCTCCTGGAGGGGTGTCTGGGGGTCACGGTGCAGGGTGTGCTCTGCATTGGGGGATGGTGTGGCACAGACTGGTCAGCCTTCCTTGTGTGCCAGTCACAGCTTGCCGGGGGGGGTGTGATGGGCACCATGGCCCGGCTGTGGGTTGTTTGCTTGTCTCCATGGGCCGGTGGTTATTCCAGCCCTCCCCCAGTTGTGCAGTGCATGGGGTGTGGGGTGACGATGTCTGTTCTGTTGTGTGTTCCTGTGCCTATCTGTTGCATGGGTGGTGGGCCCCTACCTCCCTGGTTGTGCAGTTGCATTGCTCTGCTGCTGGGAGGCGTCCCTGGTTGCGCTATGGCACCTCTGGACTGCTCAGCTGCACATCTCTTGTTGTGCTATGGCGCATCAGATCTGCTCAGCTTCCCCTCCCTAGTTGCGCTATGGCGCAGGTGATGCAATATTCAGTCGTCAGCTGTAGGCGCAGTTCGGCCTTCTCCGTTTTTGAATATCACGTCTCTTGCGCATGGGCGCAATGGACTTGCACTTGTTCCTGCTATTGCACACTTTTTGGACGCAGTATGAATATCTGGGCCACAGAGTTCAAGCTGCAAGAAAGGCAGACTAGACAAACTGCATTTTCACTAACACTCTAAATTATTTCAGGCAAACAGTTACATCTTTCAATTAGGCTCCCTCTGCACTCTTAGCGACTGCAGAAACAGAGCGATTAGGCAGCAGCTCGGGTGGGATTCGAGCATTAAAACACACAGTCCCCCCCATTCAAATTAATTAAGTCTGCAAGCAGAAAGCTCTTAAGGAGACAGTACTTGGAGGCTTTTATAGCACTCCCTGCACCCACATTGAAACGGCATTTCGTCGAATGCCACCCAGACTTGGAGCACTCAGACAAGCTCCTGGAAGACTTCTGGGAACCCCCATTTGCAGGGGGGGTTACACCCTTCCTGGCCTGGAAAAACTTGGCATCCATGTCAAGTAAGTACCCTTATAACATTTTAAAGCAGATCATCACATACAGTTATATCACCAACAGTTTAGACTTACATTCTTTTGAACAACAGGCAACATATTAAACTTTTGTTACGTACACTTATTCTATATTTCACAGCTTACTACTAGTTACACAACATCATATATATCCTGCATTTTGAAAACAGGTCATTACTTCCTGCAAATGAAACCTGGAGAGAGGGGGCCCTTCCCTATCAGCTACCTTGGGGCTGGATGGGGCAGGGGCACCATACCTAGAGGGTGAAACAAGTAACATGGAGTTAGCACTTATGCTCAGTTTGGGCAATGAGCTCGGGGACACATATACTTCTTTGTGGACTACACTGAGAGGTAAATCTACAGGCCTCCCAGGGGAATCATAACTGAGGTGCACCACAGGCTTTACAGCTCGATCAGTCTTTCTAGGGGGAACTGTTACAGTCTCTGCACTGGTAGCCTCACTTTCAGCACTGTCTTTACTTGTTTGGGGAGTTTCCATCAGGGTAGGAAGTTTTGAACTTGGGGCACTTTCAGCTCGGAGATCGGCAACTTCTGAGTCCACAACACTTGGCTCACCTGGGGAGCATTCTGGCACAGGCACGGTATTGTTGTCACACTCAAAATACTCTTCTTGCTCTGGTATATCACCAGTCTGACTCAGAGCATCTGCCTCTGTCTCGGGTAATTCAAACAGTTCCACCATACACAGTGATTCTAGGTCATCAGACTTGATACTCTGCACTTCACTTTCGGAGCATTGGCTCCAAGGATGAAGCTGGGGGCTTAGGCAGTCCAGAGGGCCCAGCTTCATCACCGTAATTTACCAGAGGGTTACCCTGAAACAGCTGACTTAGTTCATATGAAGGGTAGTACCCATAGTTGTACTCACTTTCATCTGAATCAGACTGACAGTCATGTTCAACTTGTGTTGGCTGGGGGGAAACACATAGGTCAGTATCGGCAGGGGCAACCTTTCTCTGTTTCTGTTTCGCAGCAGCCCTGGTCACCGGTCCAGGGGCACTTTCTAGTGGCTCAGACTCAATCAGTATTTGGCCAATGGGCAGTAAACTATTTTTATTCATTGTCTTAACAACTTTCAAATTGTTTTCAGGCCTTACTTTGTACATGGGCAGGTCATCCAGTCTGCCCACTACAATGTGAGGGAGATGATGCCACCGGTCAGCAATCTTGTGTTTGCCATGCAGTCCCAGATTTCTCAACAACACACGATCTCCCACTTGGAGCTCTTGGGCTTTCACCTTTTTTATCATACCTTTTTTTGTTAGCCAGATTTCTTTTGGCAGCCATGGTTTGAGCCAGTTGGTATGCATGATTCGGCTAGGCCTTTAACTTTTGCACATACTGTAGATAATTATCCGCTTGGACCCTATCAGGAGAAACTCCGAAACAAACATCTACTGGTAGTTGGACTTCTCTTCCAAACATTAGGCGGTAGAGGGAGAACCCAGTGGCATCACTTTTGGTGCAGCTGTAGGCATGTACCACGGTGTTAATTTGCGGGCTCCATCTGGGCTTGTCTTTTGGGTGGAGAGTGCCCAGCATGTCCAGCAGAGTGCGGTTAAAATGTTCAGGCTGTGGGTCCCCTTGGGGGTGGTAAGGGGTGCTTCTGGACTTTTGCACTCCCCACAGATAAAGCATCTCTTTGATCAGATGACTCTCAAAGTCTCTCCCTTGATCAGAATGGATTCCTTGTGGAGCCCCATAGTGAACAAAAAAGTTTTCTACAAGTACTTTTGCCACAGTGGATGCCTTCTGGTCCTTGCTGGGGAAAGCTTGGGCATATCTCATAAAATGGTCAATGACCACCAGCACATTACTAATATTTTTTTGATCTGGCTCCAAACTCAAAAAGTCAATACAAACCAGCTCCATGGTGGTCTGGTGGTGATGTTAACAAGAGGGCAGCCTCTGAGCAAGGCTTCTTGTAAACAGTGATTGTGATTTGAATGTTGCTTTCAACATCAGCCCTCATCTTAGGCCAATAGAATCTGGATCTCATCGAGTCAAGTGTTCTGTCTATAACAAGGTGCCCCATGTGGTTGTGTAGGGACCTCAGCACCAAATCTCGAAAGGCAGTGGGCAAAACTAGCTGTTGTTTGTCTATTTGTCCACCTCTGTCTACTGTTTCTCTGTATAACAGTCGATTAATCAGTTTCAAATTAGGACCTTCTTTGTATAACAATGCAGTTCTCAAATCAGTGGAGCGTAACTTGGATACATTTTTCCCTGCGTAGAGGGCTTCTAGAGCTGATTTGATAATGGGATCTCGGGATTTTGCCCACTGAATACTGTCATCCAGCTGAGGCAGTGCACCAATGTCTAATGCAGAAATGTGGCAATAAGCAGCAGGTATGCAATTCTCAGAGGGCCCCAAACAATCCACCAGACAGTCCACTGCGTCCGTGGACATTTGTTCCTCCCTGTCAAACTTCTGACAGAGTGCTCGAATATCAGGTTCTGACAGTCTGAACCAGTCATTCCGAGAAGCAGGCCTCCGAGAGAGAGCATCAGCATCTATGTGGTTCAGGCCTGCTCTGTATTCAACAGCGTAATCATATGTAGCTAATGCGGAAAGCCACTTATGGCCAGTATAATCCAACTTTGCTGAAGTCTGCACATAGGTCAAAGGATTATTATCAGTTTTTACCAGTATCTTAGCCCCATACAAGTACTCGTGGAATTGGTCAACAATGGTCCACTTCAAAGCTAGAAACTCTAACTTATGCACAGTATAGTTCTTTTCAGATGGGGTCAGACTTCTGCTGGCAAAGGCCACTGGTCTCAGGCCATTCTCATGCACCTGGTACAACACAGCCCGCAAACCTTGCAAGCTAGCATCAGTGTGTAGGACATAGGGTTTTGCTGGATCTGCATATGCAAGGACAGGAGTGTGAGTGAGTTGGTATATAATCTCATGAAATGCAGCTTCACAATCAGATGTCCATCGTGCTCCAAATACTTAATTGGGACAGAAATACACTCTCTCAGTCTCTGGAGAGACCGACCTCTTATATTTTTTGTTGTTAGGAGGATAACCTTGAGTAAGATTAAGTAGAGGATGAATCACTCTTAAATAATCCTTGATGAACCACCAATAGTAGCCACAGAAACCCAGGAATCTTTGCAGTTCTTTTAGATTGTGGGGCTGTGGCCAGGTGGTCAAGGCCTCAACTTTACTCAGGTCTGTTTATATTCCCTCGGTGGATACGATGTGTCCCACATACTTTACAGAGGTTTGGAAGAACTGACACTTGTCGATGAATGGTTTAAGGCCAAAATCTTCCAATCGGTCCAACACCTTGAACAATTTGCTCTCATGTTCCTTCAGTGAACTTCCAAACACAATGACATCATCTAGTTATACCAGGCACTTTACCAAGTTCATGTCCCGCACTGCAAGCTCCATCAGTCATTGAAAAGTGGCTGCAGCACCTGAAATCCCTTGAGGCATCCTCATGAACTCATAGAAACCAAGCGGACAGATAAAGGCTGTCTTCTCACGGTCTTCTGGGGCCATCGGGATCTGGTAGTACCCACTGTGAAGATCCAACACTGAGAACCACTTGCTACCATTCAGGCAGTCTAAGGCATCCTGAATGTGGGGCATTGTATACTAATCAGGGATAGTCCACCAGTTCAAGGTGCGATAATCCACGCACATTCTCACTGTCCTATTGTTGTTCCTCACTACCACGATAAGTGAAGCATATGGGCTTCTGGATTCTTGAATTACACCAGCTGCAAGCATCTCCCGTAGGTGGTGCCTCACATCATCTATGTCAGCAGGTACCAGACGTCAAGACCTCTCACAAAATGGCCTTTCATCATGCAACCAGATTTGGTGCTCAGCTCCTTGTGCACATCCCACGTCTCATTCCTTTATGAAAACACTTGGTCCCTCTGGGCAAGCTTTTCACTGAGTCTCATCTTCCATTCAGCTGGCAACGGTGAGTCACCAAAATCGAACAAGTCAGGCATCACCTGGTCATTCTTCCCTGAACACTTGCTACTGGGCAACACTGCAGTATCTGCACAATGTACATTAGCCAGGGTGCAACCTCTATTTACTTGAATCTCTCTATCAGACGCATTAAGAACTTGGACCATTACCCTTCTGGCATAAGCATGGGCTCTGGCAGGCAAGATACTAAGTTTGACCAGCAGTCCTTCCAGCAATTTTCCATCACCTGGCGCATCCAGCATAAGTATTTTATTCTTAACATCCTTTCTGATATGGACCTCCCCCTGTAAGGTACACTGGGCATTTGGCACCAGGATCAGGGACTCGGGATCCTTTCTTCCAGACAATTCCAACTGGTTCCTCTGGATCCATTCCTTCAGCATCTCTCTGTGCTTCATAGGCCTTCTTGATCAAGGCCAGAATTCTCAAAGCTCTACCAGTCCTTGACCCCTGTTTCTTATAACACAACTGCACCAACCATCCAAACATATGCGCATTCATCCCAATTAGTAGCAGAACCCCATCATACAGTCCAGTAGGGGGACACACTAAGGCCAGGGTCTCTACCTGCTCTGACACTCCAGCCACGGAGGTGGGGAAAGATAGCCAAATTCGGATATATCCGGAGTAGGGGTAGGCCTTCTCACTTAACCCCCAGACATGCAGTCCTTCCAACGGTTGTAGGGTACATCTGACAAATGCTTCTAATACCAATCCTGGAACATAATTGTCACTTGGGAGCCACTGTCTAATACAGCTCTGTTGGGCACACCACTCACTTTTACTGTAGCCTCCACTGAAGGGCCCACTATTCTGGACCAGTCTGAAGAGGCGGTAGCAAGGGCCTGGGTAGATGATCTAGCCACAGAAGGACATGAGTTAGCATTTCTGGGACCCTCACTGTGATCATTTCATGTACCTCTTAACCACTGATTTGTTCTCCGCAGCTCTCCTTGTAGCCTGTATGCAACTTTGTCTGTGCCTTTTGGGGACCTGCATTCTCTCTTCATGTGCCCATCCTGACCACAATTATAGCAAAACATACCTTCCTGAGATTGAGATGGCCGAGGCATCATACTGGGAGCTGGGGTGGGGGTACTTCCAACAGAAAACCTTGGTCCCACCTCTGTCGGCGGTGTGGTGAGCATTTGGAGACATCTCATCAATTCCCTCACTTCCATAGTCAAGACATCAAGTTTTGAACTATTGTCAACATGAGGTGCCTGGGTGAGCACCCCAACCCCCATAGCAGATGTAGTCTGATAAGGATCGGAGCCTGTACTTGTGGGGGGGGGGGGAGCCTTCATAAGGAGACTGTTTTTTGCTTCCCTGAACTCCCTTAGCAGTTCATCCCAGGGCAGGACATCCGTAACCATCCCTCTCTGACTGGGCCCCGCCTTGGCTAGCATGATGATCTCGGATTGTGTCATGAGATTTCGATGATTCTGGACCATCAGCATTTAACCCGGCATCTGGAGCAGGTGATGTAGCAGCTACGACTGCACAGGGCTCTGACAAACCTTCTTCCTCCTCAACTTCCCATACCTCCCTCATCAACACATGGAAAGGCAAGGGACTGGATTTCCTTTGCAGTTACAATTTGAGTAACACCCAGCTGGAGTGCCAGGCAGAGCAGAGTATATGATCCAGCCTTACCCGGTCCACTTCACTAGAGGTCCAGCCCCCCCTTCCGAAAAATGGTTTGTAAGATCCCCTCTAATCGATCCATATAGACAGATAACAATTCCCCCAGTTGTTGTCTAACTTCTTTAAGTCTCCATTTCAAGGCCTCAACACTAGTGGAACCCCCAAACACATTCTCAAGGGTGACTATGTACTCTTGGGCTTTGGCGTCAGGGTTAGAGGACCTCAGGGAGTGAAAGGTACGTTGGGTGGGTCACTGGAGGCTTTCCCCCAGGCAGGCCCTTTTTCCGGCCTCCGAGCATTGCCAGTCTTGTACCGCAAAAGCAGCAGAATCTATCCAGGTCTCCAGGTCAACTTCCCCATTTGGAGTAGGGCGGATACCAGAGAATACCTTGAGTTTGTGGTAAGGTCCATGACTACTTGCTGGCTATGGGGCTGGAGCGGGTGTGGAGGTTGGGGGTGGTATGCCCCCAGGTGGCAAGAACAGTTTCTTTAGGTCCTCCACAGTTTACCCTCCTCCAGCAACAATTTAGAAAATTTCTCCTCAAAAGTTTCAAACAGTGGGGGGGGGGCACACTCCGCCTGGGGTCTTTACTGTCTTTAGCTATCACCCTCCAGGCAGTGAGGGCTCCTCCAGGGGTAATAGTCTGTGGCACTTTGGAACTTTCTATGGGGTCCTTATACTCTACTAGGGCCATGAAAGTGTGTGCGAGCAGATTAGCATGTTGACCCACCACCACAGGGTTTTGCAAACCTTCCACCTTGAAAAGTACTCCCTCTACAGTGTCCTTATTGGTACCCGGGGGATGTCCAGCATAAGCATAGCATTTTGGGTGTCAGTCTCCTGCCCAGTACACCACCCCACCAACTGGTGTACAGCCACTTCTGTCGGGGTATCCATTTATTTTTACAGTGATTCGTAAATGTGGCCACTAGGGGATGCTAATCCCACTGGTACCTCCAAGATGTAACCCCTATGTGGCGCTATCCCAAGGGCTACTACCCCTGCCTGTATGGCTAGCGACAGGTTAAGGGGCCTAGGTCCAGGGACGGGTGCCTCCACCCAGAGGTCAGGGTTGGTATTGGTTAAACTAGCTCGGCTACAGCCCTCTAGGACACTGTGACCCCCCACTTTGTTCCCACTAGTGGCCCACACAGTACATGGGAATTACCTTCCCAATACTCCACATATGCACACTTTTTACAAATATAGATACCACTTACCCTCAAGACTGATTCTGCAGCACGTCTCTGAGGATCCCTTGTAAAACAAGGTTAAGCACATACACAACACAATGCAATGCTGGTTCAATATGTACTGACACCACAGACAGCATATAGTTCAATAACAACAAATCTGATTTATTTAGGGGTCATATAACAAGGACTGGGGAAATCAGGTTAATCTGAGTAAAGCCACATAAATAAGCATTTGTCAATGCCGAATGTTGATTGCGTTGGTCTGTTGAGCTCGCGCAGTGGCCCTCTGTCACTGGCTCAGTCTGTTTGTCCCAGTGCTGCAGGCTGCTCTTTTGTACTGGGCTGCTGCTTGCATTGGTACCTTGTTCTGCTGAGGAAGAAATACGCAGCTGTCCGGACAGAACTCCATTGAGGTGACTCAGGCCCCCTCTCTCACTCGCTCATTCTGTTTCTCCTGGTGCTGCAGGCTGCCCTTTTGTACTGGGCTCCTGCCTGTGTTGGTGGCTTTTTCTACCCACAAAGAAATCCACAGCTGTCCTGACAGAGCTCCATTGAGGTTGCTTACTCCGCCGGTCTCACTCACTCATTCTGGTTCTCCTGGTGCTGCAGGCTGCCCTTTTGTACTGGGCTCCTGCCTCTGTTGGTGCCTTTTTCTGCCCACAAAGAAATCTGCAGCAGTCCCGACAAAGCTCCGTTGAGCTTGCTCACTCCCCTTCTCTCACTCACTCATTCTATTCTGCCGGCGCTGCAGGCTGCCCATTTCTACTGCGTTGCTGCCTTCTTATGCCCACAAAGAAATTTGTAGCAGTTGCAATACAGCTCTGTTGAGGTCACTCACTCGCTCATTCTGGTTTTCCTGCCACTGCAGGCTACCCTTTTGTACTGGGACCCTGCATGCATTGCTGCCTTTTTCTGCCCACAAACAAATCTGCAGCAGTCCCAACAAAATCCCGTTGAGCTCACTGACTCCTCCTCCCTTACTTGCTCGTTCTATGTCTCCTGGCGCTGCAGGCTGCGCTTTTGTACTGGGCTCCTGCCTGCATTGGCAGCTTTTCTGGCCAGAAAGAAATCTGAAGCAGTCCCGACACAGCTCCACTGAGCTCGCCACTGCCTGTGTCACTCTCGCATTCCATTTCTGCCAGCGCTGCAAGCTGGCCTTTTGTACTGGGCTCCTGCCTGCATTGCCGCATTTTCTGCCCACAAAGAAATCTGCAGCAGTCACACTAGAGCTCCATTGAGCTCGCTCACTACTGCTCTGTCACTCGCTCGTTCTGTTTGTCTTGGTGCCGCAGACTGCACTTTTGTATGGGGCTCCTGGCTGCATTGGCACCTTTGTCTGTCCACAAAGAAATCCGCAGCTGTCCTGACAGAGCTCCATTGAGCTCACTCAGTCTCCCTCTCTCATCACTCATTCTGTTTGCCCTGGCACTGCAAGCTGCCCTTTTGTACAGGATTCCTGCCTGCATTGGCGTCATTTTCTGCCCACAAAGTAATCCCAGGAGTCCTGACAGAGCTCAGTTGAGCTCACTAAGTCCCCTTGTCTCACTCGCTCGTACTGTTTCTCCCACCGCTGCAGGCTGCCCTTTTGTACTGGGCCCCTGGCTGTACTGATGCCCTTTTTTGCCCACAAAGAAATCCGCAGCAGTTCTGACAGTGCTTCCGTGAGTTCGCTCACTCCCCCTCCCTCACTCGCTCTCTCGTTCTGTTTCTCCCAGTGCTGCAGGCTGCCCTTTTGTACTGGGCTCTTGTGTTGGGGCCTTTGTCTGCCGACAAACAAATCCACAGCAGTCCTGACAGAGCTCAGTTGAGCTTGGTTACTCCCCCTCCCCCACTCAGTCGATCTTAATCTGTCCCAAACACTGATTTCCCAGAGTGACCGTGCTATTGTCTGGCAGGAGTGCAAAAACATATTTTAGCCAGGATGTGAAAAATGACAACTGTAGTGTTCATAAGGAGTTGTGAAAAAAATGCCACTGTTGAAAATGTGGCGAGACAGTATTACAAATTTGCAAAGTTACAAGGGTGCGTGGAAACGGTTCAATGCACGCTTGTAACACAGTCATGTTATGGCAGTCCCGATAAAGCTCCGTTGAGCTCGCTCACTCCCCTTCTCTCACTTGCTCATTCTGTTCTGCTGGTGCTGCAGGCTGCCCTTTTCTACTGGGCTCCTGCCTGCGTTTCTGCCTTCTTATGCCCACAAAGAAATTTGCAGCAGTTATAATACAGCTCTGTTGAGCTCACTCACTCACTCATTCTGGTTTTCCTGCCACTGCAGGCTGCCCTTTTGTACTGGGCCCCTGCATGCATTGCTGCCTTTTTCTGCCCACAAACAAATCTGCAGTCCCAACAGCCCCTGCTGAGCTCTCATCAATTCCCTCCCTCACTGCCTGCTCTAGTGTCTCCTGGTGCTGCAGGCTCCCTTTGTACTGGGCCCTGCCTGCATTGGTGTCTTTTTCTGGCCAGAAAGAAATCTGAAGAAGTCCTGACACAGCTCCACTGAGCCACCCCCCTCTGTCACTCTCACATTCCATTTCTGCCGCGCCTGCAGCTGGCCATTTGTACTGGGCTCCTGCCTGCGTTGCCGCATTTTCTGCCCACAAAGAAATCTGCAGCAGTCACACTAGACCTCCGTTGAGCTCGCTCACTACCGCTCACCCTGTCACTCGCTCATTCTGTTTGTCTTGGTGCCGCAGACTGCGCTTTTGTATGGGGCTCCTGGTATCATTGGCGCCTTTTTCTGGCCACAAAGAAATCCCAGCAGTCCTGATAGAGCTCCGTTGAGCTCACTAAGTCCCCTTGTCTCACTCGCTTATACTGTTTCTCCCACTTCTGCAGGCTGGCCTTTTTAACTGGGCCCCTGCCTGTATTGATGCCTTTTTCTGCCCACAAAGAAATCTGCAGCAGTCCTGACAGCGCTTTGGTGAGTTCGCTCATTCCCCCTCGCTCACTCGCTCTCTTGTTCTGTTTCTCCCAGTGCTGCAGGCTGCCCTTTTGTACTGGGCTCTTCTGTTGGGGTCTTTGTCTGCCCACAAACAAATCTGCTGCAGTCCCGACAGAGCTCAGTTGAGCTCGGTCACTCCCCCGTCTCACTTGGTCGGTCTTAATCTGTCCCAAATACTGATTTCCCAGAGTGACCGTACTATTGTCCGCAGGAGAGCAAAAACATATTTTAGCCAGGATGTGAAAAATGACAGCTGTAGTGTTCATAAGGAGTTGTGAAAAAATGCCACTGTTGAAAATGTGGTGTGACAGTATTATAGATTTGCGAAGTTACAAGGGTGCATGTAAACAGTTCAATGAACGCTTGTAACACAGTCATGGTATGGAGTACCATTACCAAATTTTCAACATAGGCATTTTAGGACCTCTACTCATGAACAGTGTCACTGTCATTTTCTTAATCTGTCCTGAACACTGATTTCCCACAGCGAAAGTGCTATTCAGGTGTCCCGACAGAGCTCCATTGAGGTCGCTCAGTCTCCCTCTCTCATCACTCATTCTGTTTGTCCTGGCGCTGCAAGCTGCCCTTTTGTATGGGGCTCCTGCTTGCATTGGTGCCTTTTTCTGCCCACAAAGAAATCCCAGCAGTCCTGACAGAGCTCTGTTGAGCTCACTAAGTCCCCTTGTCTCACTCGCTAGTACTGTTTCTCCCACCGCTGCAGGCTGCCCTTTTGTACTGAGCCCCTGCCTGTATTGACGCCTTTTTCTACCCACAAAGAAATCCGCAGCAGTCCTAACAGCTCTTCAGTGAGTTCGCTCACTCCCCCTCCCTCGCTCTCTCATTCTGTTTCTCCCAGTGCTGCAGGCTGCCTTTTGTACTGGGCTCTTGTGTTGGGGCCTTTGTCTGCCACAAACAAATCCGCAGCAGTCCCAACAGAGCTCAGTTGAGCTCGGTCACTCCCCCCTCTCACTCAGTCGATCTTAATCTGTCCCAAACACTGATTTCCCACAGTGACCATACTATTGTCCGCAAGAGTGCAAAAATATATTGTAGCCAGGATGTGAAAAATGACAGCTGTAGTGTTCATAAGGAGTTGTGAAAAAATGTCACTGTTGAAAATGTGGCGTGACAGTATTACGAATTTGTGAAGTTACAAGGGTGCGTGGAAACAGTTCAGTGCACGCTTGTAACACAGTCATGTTATGGAGTTTCATCACCAAATTTTCAACATAGGGATTTTTGGACCTCTGCTCATGAACAGTGCCACTGCCATTTTCTTAATCTGTCCCGAACACTGATTTCCCACAGTGACCACGTTATTCTGCGCTGGAACTGTGAAAATACATTCAGTCAGGGTGTGAAAATGACAGCTGTACTGTATAAAGGAGGTGTGAAAAATGGCACTGTTGAAATTCTGGTGTGACAATATTACAAATTCATGGATTACAGGATAGGTGGAAAGTGCGTAATGCATTTTGTAACACAGTCAATTGATTGGCTATCATCACCAAATTTTCAACATAGGCATTTAGGACCTCTGCTCATGATCAGTATCATTGTCATTTTCTTAATCTGTCCCAAACAGTGATTTCCCACAGCGACCGCTCTATTCTGCACCAGAAGTGCGAAAACACATTTTGGGCAGGATGGGAAAAATGACAGCTGTACTGTTCATAAGTAGGTCTGGGAAAATGGCAATGTTGAAAATCTGGAGTGAAAATATTAGACATTCGTGAAGTTACGAGCATGTGTGCCAACTGCACTACGCACGCTCATAACACAGTCATTTTATGGAGTATAGTTACCAAATTTTCAACATAGGCATTTTAGGACCTCTACTCATGAACAGTGTCACTGTCATTTTCTTAATCTGTCCTGAACACTGATTTCCTACAGCAACCGTGCTATTCTGCGCCGGTAGTGCGAAAACATTTTGGCCAGGATGTGAACAATGACAGCTGTACCACTCACAGGAGGTATGACAAAATGCCAATGTTGAAAATCTGGTGTAAAATATTGTAAATTCGCGAAGTTACGAGTATGTAGCAACTGCTCAATGCACACACTGCTAAGACAGTAATTTTTAGATTTTTCATCAAATTTGCAACATAGGCTTTTTGAGAGCCCACCCTCATGAACACTGGCACTGTCGTTTCATTAATCGGCCCCGAAGGGTGATTCCACACAGTGATCGCGAAACCACCTTTCAGGGCCGATTAACACCATGACAGTTCAAGAATTCATGAGGAGGGGTCCCAAAAACCCCATGTTGAAAATTTGGTGAAAATTTCCCCAAAATGCCCAAGATACGCACTAAAGTTGAAAAAACCCTGTTTATTACATTATACAGCTTACTGGCATTTCCTCAGTTCGCGGTCGGCTTTGAAGAGTGCAGACGTGTTCCTGGTCCAGCGAAGATCATCACGCCGGACTCCGAAGGTAAGTATGGGGTATGGGGGTGTGTGGGGTGGCAGGGTGTGCAGTGGGTGGGTGCGGGTTGTGGGAGGGAGGGCAGGAGACTACGAGGGCCCATTTCCTTTTTTTCAGGTACAAAAACAAAAAGACTTCGCAGGACCGTTTTTCATTTACAGGGCATGTGGCATGCTGGGATGGGCTCCCAGCATGCTACGGACTTCTTTTGGGGGCAGCTGTAGCCAACGGGGGATTGATCAACCCCATCGGCAAACAATAAAAGGGCATGTGGCATGCTGGGGGTGGGCTCCCAGCGTGCTGCAATTATTTTGGAGGGCTGTAGCCAATGGGATTGGCACCCCATCAGCAAACAACAAAGGGGAGGAGAATTCATTTCTGCCGATGGGGATTGGGTACCCCATTGGCAAGCAATAAAACTGGGGGGGGTTACATTATGCCAACGGGGAGTGGGTTCCCCCATCAGCAAATAAACATGGAGGGTACATATTATTTGTGAATACGGTGGCAAGCCACCACCATGTTCACAAACAATATCACAGATCCTACATCCCGCCCTGCAATGACAGGTCACTCCCTCATTGCAGCGGATGGCTGACGCTGCAATGACGAGGCAGCCCTTGATTGCAGCGGCTGATTTTTTTGAAGGTTGTGTCACGCTGGCTGAACTAGTGTCAGCAGCAGCGTGCCACAGCATTGGGGGATGGGGGACAATCCTTTGCAGGGTGTGGGGGCATTGGGCACAACAGTGCCAGGCCTCCACAACCTGCTTGTGGATAAAGCTGACTCAACATGTTTCTTGCGCATGCGCGCAATCAACATAAAAAGGATTATGCATGTGATCAAGGTCCAACAGTGCACTCTCTGCGTACCCAGGATGGGGGGGTGGGGTTAGCCAGGTCTGTTGCCCGGGGTTGGCCAGCTGGTGCAGCTGGATGGGGCCCTGTAGAAGAAAACACACACAACCCAAATTGTAACCTGTTGCCAGATGGCTCAGTTCAAGTAAAAAGAAAGCACAACAAATCAGATGGCACACTTTTGATTCATATCATGTTGCAGGGGTTGCCCTGAATGGTACTTACAATACCCAAGACAGTTACAGGATGGATGGTGTGGTTTCTGGGTTTCCAACATTCAGCACACACTGCAGAGTGAGGGGAATTAAGGTCATGATTCCCCATAAGCACCAAGCACATTCATATGTAAAAGAAATTACTATACCAGGCAGGCTGCTCTTCGATCCCGATCGCAGAACACTGCAAAATACCCGGCAGCACACACACAGCAGTTTCACTTCCTGACAGGCCGATCGCACTTTAGCAAAATCTTCGGTCTTCTACAGGGATTAGCCTGGTTACCTCACTTCTGACTTCCTTATTCCTTCTCTCAAACTCGGATTCAGTCTGATTTAACTGTACTAATGGCCACAGACTGACTTGGGGGCCTACACACGCGCTTCCCGCGTGAACTACTCACCGTACTAGCAACAGAGCTCCTTCTCCTTTCACAGCCACCTTGAATCTGCCTTCCCAGCAACAATGCAGGGCATTTCCTTTAGGCTCACACAAGTTCAGTTGGTTGGTTCAGCTATCAATCACAGCTGGGCTCCCTCTGTTGGTGCAAAAAGGCACCAAGGTCCAAACTACAACTCCCAGAAGCACCTGCCATACAGTCCCATTATGACAGACTCCAGATGAGAGTCCAAGTACTGATTGGTCCAATGCAGGTTCCATTTTAAAGGTCCTCCCACACTGATTGGTCCAATTCGACAGTTCAGGTCCAAAATAAAGGGGCAAAACACATAGGCCCAGATATTCAAAAGGGTTATGCATAGCGCAACAGTGTTGCGCCATGCGCAACCCACTGATGCACCCTGGCGTGATATTCAAACGGGAATTGCGCCTGGCACAAATCCCGATGTGCTGGAGCGCATCAGTAATGTATGCAGGTGCAGGTAGGGGTGTGTGCCATTGCATACTCTGCACATCCCGATACTCAGCCCGGGATGTACTGAGCCATGCATGTGCAACCCCTACTTGGCTGCACAAAGTTGATCCCCCCAAAAAAGGAGTAACGGCCAGCCACCCACAGGTGAGCTGCTGTATTGCAGGGCGCAACACGGCAGCTGCCACCTTGTGGATGGCCACTGAGACCCTGGCTGCACCTCCGTGGTGGCGCCCTCCATGTCCGATCGGCGGGCATTGGTATGAAACATAATCCTATATCAATGGTGGTCAGTGGACTGCTGTCAATGATCGTGGGCTTAAGTAAATAATGATTCCTTTTTTCCTGGTGGTCAATGGACCGCTGTCAACCCGATCAGCGGGCTTAAAGTAAAATAATGATTCCTTTTTCCCTGGTGGTCAGTGGACGCTCTCAGCCGATCATGGGCCTAAGTAAAATCATAAAGATTCCTATATCCGTGGTAGCCAGCGGACCCCTCCCTCACACTGCCCACTGAGTCCCCCCCCGCTCCCCTAGTCAGCAGCGGCGGCGTACAGCCTTACCCACGGTGTCAGTCGGCGGCGGCGCAGGCGGGTGGGGGTGCTTGCCGCCTGCTGCTGACTGGTGGGGAAATAGGGCGGTGGGCATCAGTGGGTGAGTGGGGAGGGGAGGTCCGCTGGACCACCAGGAATATAGGAATCTTTATAATTTTACTTAAGCCCGTGATCGGGCTGACAGCGGTCCACTGGACCACCAGGGAAAAAGGAATCATTATTATTTTACTTAGGCCTGTGATCGGGCTGATAGCAGTCCACTGGACCACCAGGGTTATAGGAATCATTATTATTTTACTTAAGCCCGCGATCGGGCTGACAGTGGTCCACTGGACCAACAGGGAAAAAGGAATCATTATTTTACTTAAGCCTGCGATCGGGCTGACAGTGGTTCCCTGGACCACCAGGGATATTGGATACTTTATTATTTTTCAAATGCCCGTGATTGGGCTGTGGGGCACACTGTCACACTGCAGGGGGCGTCTGTCCCCAACGGCTGCTGCCTGGCAGGGCGCCAGGTGCAAGTCGCAGGGGATCAGCGCACCTGCATGCAAATGGGGCTATAATGACATGCAAATGGCCCCATTGCGCCTTGCATACATTATGGCCCCATTTGCATGTGTGCATTTTGAATATCAGCGGTTGTTGCACCTAGCGCAATGGAACTTGCGCTTAGTGCATCCCCTGCTCCACTCTGTCCACTTGTGCTGGCGCAGTGCCACTGCGCCATGTGCACTGCGGGTGGCCAGGGTGCGATATTCAACGATGCTGGGCCATGGCGCAGCTCCATTGAATATCGCCCAGTCAGCGCCCCTGCACAGCCAAGTTGCGCTGCACCCAGGCTTGCGCCACAGCCTGACATAGTTTGAATATCTGGGCCATAGAGTTCAAGCTGCAAGAAAGGCAGGTTAGACAAACTGCGTTTTCACTAACACTCTACATGATTTCAGCCAAACAGTTACATCTTTCAATTAGGCTCCCTCTGCGCTCTTAGCGACTGCAGAAACGGAGCAATTAGGCAGCAGCTCGGGTGGGATTCGAGGATTAAAATACACAGTACCCCCCATTCAAATTAATTAAGTCTGCAAGCCAACAGCTCTTAAAGAGACAGTATTTGGAGGCTTTTATAGCACTCCCTGCGCCCACATTGAAACGGCATTTCGTCGAATGCCACCCAGACTTGGAGCACTCAGACAAGCTCCTGGAAGACTTATGAGAACCCCCATTTGCTGGGGGGTTACATAAGGACCGCCTGACCCACCTAGTCTGCCCATCTCCCTACCTACCCAAAACTGCAGATCCTAACTGATCTACAGCTTACCTTTTCTTTCCACTAGGGTTGCCTTCTGTCTGTCCCATGCATTTTTGAGGTCACCCATTGCTTTTTGCCTCCACAACCTCTGCCGGGAACTTGTTCCATGCATTTACCACCCTTTCTGTGAAAAAGTACTTCCACACATTGCCTCTGTCGTCCCCCTCTAGCCTCATATTGTGACCACTTGTTCTTGCACATTCCCTCCTTTGAAAGATAGTGCCCTCCTATACCTTGTTTATCCCTTAAAGTTACTTGAATGTCTTTATCATATCTCCCCTTTCTCTCCTTTCCTCCAGAGTATACATATTGAGGTCTTTCAGTCCTCATATGGTTTATTGTGCATTCCCTTCACTATTTTCGTTGCCCATCTCTGATGTAAAGTCGAGTGTCCTGCAAAGCACAAACCTCCCTGCGGCCCCATACCTATGCAAAGCCCTACACTTGCAGAGAGTGACAGGCAAGGGCTAAGGAAGCCATTTGGGGGCAGACACGCATCAGGTTGCAGAGCTTTTGTGGCTGGGATATAGTATGTGCGATTCCCATGTAACCTAGTCTGTTTTGTCTGTGTAACACCTGTGCTGCGCAGCTGCACTGGCTGCCTGTACAGTGGCAAATCCCTTTCAAGGTCGCTTTGCTGACCTACAAAGCCCTACATGATCAGGGAGCCCAGTACCTGCAAGACCTCCTATCCCCCTACTGTCCCTCCTGCTCACTCCGATCCTCCAGCGAGGGATTGCTAGAGGTTCCCAGGGTACATTTGAAAATGTCTGGGGAAAGATCTTTTGCCTTTATGGCTCCTACCCTGTGGAACTCTCTACCTAGTTGGATACAAGAGAGCCTGACCACAGAAGGGTTTAAAAAACTCCCTTAAAACCAGTGGCGGCTGTACACCAGGGCCCGCCAGGGCACGTGCCCTGGTAAAAAAATGCTGTGCCCCAGTTGGTGCCCCGTATGGTGCAGAGCTTCCCCCATTGTAACAATGTATCAGTGCCCTGGCTACCATCGGCTGTGCCCCAGCTGTGCCCTGGTAACCATTTGTGACTAGAACCGCTACTGCTTAAAACGCATCTTTTTCAAAAAACATTTGAAGGAACACAAGATTTTAAGATTGCATCTCTTGATTTTTAGTGGAATTCAGTGTAATTTTAATGAGTTTATATTGTGTTTTCTGTAAGTATGGTGTAAGGGCACCCTGTGCTGTGGAAGGGTGCCTTGTATAAATGAAATTTTATTTACCTACTTTTGTTGATCAGGCACTAATCCAAGAGTCAAAATATTTAACAGCAGTATTGTAAAGGTATTTTGAGGAGACAGAGACATGTTTGTAGTTCACTAATTCACTTGTAATAATTTTAAAATAAATATGAATATGCTGGGTTGTCTAGTTATGCCATTGGAGTAAGGGATTGTGTTTTGCACCATATAAAGCGATTTGGATTTACATGAATATCTACTCAAGTGCTTCGAGTGTCATTCCCGCCTGGATGATTCCCTCTCCCAGCTCTCTTTTTCTTTTCTTCATAAAGGATTTTATACAGTACTCCAGGCCTGAGCAGGTGGGACATCAATCCTGTCCCTGCCAGCCCCAACTGGCAGCCACCTCCACCTCCCTTGAGGACTGGCCCACAGAGTCCCCCACAGATTTCACCCTGATGGAATCAGGAGGGGGAGGGTCATCCCCCTCCCCGAGACACACATCTAGATTGCAGGGCTAGGGAGACACACATCTAGATCATATGCCGTGACCTGCAGCTGGTGGTGTGGGATGGGGCCAGAGGGCAGGGCTTCAGAAAGCACACTCAGCTTATTTTCCACATTCCCTTTGGATGCTGCACCAGAAGACCATGAGTGCCATGTACAAGCAAACACACACTGCATCGAACTGTAGCCCTCCATGCCTTCCTGCTTGCACTGACACCAGGCCTCTACCTGTTGGCAATCAATAGCGAAGTGACAAAGCCTCCTTCCCCCAGGACAGGAAAGCAATCCGTGGGACAGTTGATAGTCTTCTCCCTGGCCAACCCCAAGTGACCATAATCATTCTTGAACCCAAATTGTCAGCAAGGTGGTGGGTGAAACTGATGGTGCCTCAGACCACCAAAGCACTGAGACAGACTTCCCCACGTTCTCTTGATATATTTCCCCTTAGGAACTGTTTTTAGTTTGTTCTGTTTCACTTGCTCTATTTTTTTTGCAACTCCTTGATCGTTCAAAATCTCAAATTCATTACAAGCAAAGTACTTTCATTTTTCTTGTCAGGTTATTTCCAGCAATATTTCCTTTTACAGACATCAGACTTATACATGTGTTCAATTTTGTCATTTATGTCTGATACAGAATGTTCTCTAGGATTACTTTTACTGAGTTCAGTTGCTATGTAATGTTGGATTAAACAAATATTCATACTGGGAACAAATTAACCTGTGCAATAAAAATAATTAAACAATAACTGTGCACTTTGTCAGAGTAATGTTTATTTTATGGCATCTACTTATTATAGTCCTTTTGTGAGCTGGGTTAAATTAAGCTCTTAAAATGGAGACAGAGAGGCTGGGGGACGACCCCCCCCCAACTGGTTATTTGTTTGCCTTCCCTGGTTGATGTCCCACTGGAACCAGGGTAGGCATTTGTTATGGTGTTTCTCTTCACTCCATTGCAGCCTGGTAGTCATCACTTCCATATCTTGAATATGATTTATCTTGTTGCAATTTGAAAAGTTTCACTAGGAAAGGCATACTGAGCTAAACTAGCTAGCTTCCAGATGCATCCTGGGAGGAAGGGGACAGGGGAAGTACAACTTGATTTTATAACAGAGTAAGACTTTACATAAAATAAACTTCATACAGTGATTAAATAACATTAAATCAGCTATGTACAATATTTTTATTTATTTATTGAAATGTTTCACCAGGAAGGCACTCTGAGCGACAAGTCACTCATCTCTAGTTGTGACCTGGGGGAAAGGGGTACAACAGGAATGAGACATTAAACATTCACATTACAAGACCAACATTAACATACAATTGTAAGGCAGGAGTTACAAACAATGTTACAACAGTGTTGTACATAATATGTAGAAAGAGTGGACAATAATTAGTGCTGGGTTAATAAACAAGTGCTTACTTGGAAAAAAAAAGGGAGAAAGGGAAGGGAGGGGTGAGGTGAGGGGCAGGGGAAGAGACGTGTCCCTGGAGATCCCTTCAGGATGCGAGGAACCCTGCAAGAGGACTGAGGGAACCAGAGAGAATGGGAAAAGTCAGTGTCCCAGAGAGACCCCTTTAGGATAGTGGGGAAAGTGAATAGATGAGAGATACAAGCCCCTTGGGGGGTAGGAAAGGGACCCATGGAGCGCATTTGGGGTCCTTAAGATTCTATGAGTCATCAAGGGAGGCCAGTAAGGGACAGCAATTTGGGGAAAGGGGAGGATAGCTAGAAATTTGGTGGGTGGGTGTGCACAGGGTAAAATGAAGGTAATGGTAGAGGGGTAGGGTTTGTCCAGGGCTTAGAGGAGGGAATTAGGGAGGGACATGGCAGGAGCAGCTAGGTGCAAGATAATTATTGTGAGCAGAGCTGATGAGGCAGGCGGAGGATGAGTGCCGGATCTGAGGGTGAAGGGAATTCCAAATTTTTGGGAGGTGGTGAGAGTAACTGGATTGGCCAGTTTGGGTGGATCTACTGGGGACAACCAGGGTACGGGACTCGGTTGATCTAAGGAAATGGGAGGATGGGGGTGTTATAAAGGAGGAGGTAAGGAAGGAAGGGAGCTCACTCCAATATGTGGGCTAAACAGTGTAAAGCAAATAAATATAGAGCCTCTGGGGTGAAAACTCTACACAAGGGCCAGTCACGACTGGGTGGAAGGAGAAGGAGGAAAAGGAGGATGGTGGGCAGGCTGAGATGGAGAGGCAAGCCATCATGCCTCTGGGAGTGAAAACCCCACAGGGGCCAGTCAGGACTGGGTGCACACCAGCATGACACTGGTTTCCTGGCCTATATTGAAGAAGGGTGGAGGTGGGGAATGGCAAGGAGAAGACAAGTGTGCAGGAGGGGGAAGAGAAGAGGGCAGGAAAGGGAGCACAGTGGATCAGATAATAGGGAGAGCAAATGACTTGGAGAGAGAGTTAGGATTGAAAGTTTGTGATGAGGGGAGTGGAGGGTGGGGGGAGGCAGTAGAGTTAGGATTAAGAGTTTGTGATGAGGGGAGGGGGAGTGGGAGAAGGCAGTAGGCCACACATATTGATGTTCACTATATGACATATTTCCCTTGGGCTACTGTAGGTTCTTGAGGGTGCAACCAATGTGCCAGTAGCCATTTTAGGACACTCACAAGAATGGGGAGTATCAGTTTGCATTTGTCAGCTCTCATCCAGACCACTGTGGGAAACCCTAGGACCAAACTGTGAAACAGTTAAGGATCTCTTTCCCCAAAATCTGTTGTATGTGAGATTGTATGTCTGCCCAGAAAGTAGAAAGGACTGGGCAATCCCCCAAAATATGTCAGTGTGAACCCACCCCTCCACACATTCTCCAGCAGTCTGCTGTATTTTTGGCATTGAAATGTTTGGTGATAGTAGGGGTTCTGAAATAGTGGACCAGTATCCTCCAGAAAAACTGTCCATGGTGGAGAAGAGGTCACCTTCCAGCCCCTTTGCAACCTGAATTTCCAGTTTTTATCTGAAATAATACAGTTTGTATCATTTTCCCTTGCATTTATTATAATATCCAGATTTGCCTTTTCATTGGATTGCAACATCTGGTACACCTCTGCTACATACTGTATCTCTGTTTACCTTCCAAGGTAACCACACCAGAAAAGACAATCTTTCCATGGAGTCATTGATCTAGTTAGCTGGTTCTTATTTCTTACACTGTTTATATAGTGTAGGACCTTGTTAGACTTGGTCTCCTAACCTATATTGGAAACAGACAGTATACCACTGAAAGCATCTACAGTATTATCTAATCGCGGCTCCAATGAACCGCAATCAGTACTAACCTATTAGGGCATATGTACCTACATTATAAGAGTAAGGTATCAGGGATAATATATGTGATTATCGCTATGATTCATTGGAAATATATATGTAATGCACCAATAATGCATTCTGTGTTCTCTGTCTAACACATGTTCTAATCTTCTGAGAAGTCATGTACTGTATTGTACAGCCTGCCCTGCCATCATGCGGATTTATGTTACATCGCACTTATTTTTATCATTCTGTAATTTGTGAGAATCCTTTGCATTCACATTTTTAGCTGACCTTACAAAGATTGTATATCTTTGAATATTGTGGAACCACCTAACCTTGGGCCAATAGGGCCTGTTTTGTATATGTAATGCACACAAGACGGCAAAGTTGCCATAGCAATTATCTTACTATATAAGCTAATGTAAGTCATGTTTCCCTTGAGTCCATCTTCATATCCTGGAGTATAGGGAAACTCTGGCTCCCAGTATCTACTTAGGTAAGGCTCTGAGTAGGGCATTTGTCTGGTTTTGTGTAATAAACAAGTTTATTACCACTTATCCCATTTGTCTGTTTCTTCTGCTGGCTTATTACCACCAAGAACCTGAGAGGTGATTCACCTCAACATTTTGGTGACCTTGTGCAGGTGGTTTGTGTTAACAAGGATTCACATTTCATCTGGCATTTTGAGGGTAGTTATGGTGGTGTACTTTCCCCATATATCCTCACCCATCTGACAACTCCTTAGCACCCTGCAAAGTCTGGTTGCACACTGGGCAAGAATGATGCCATCTGACCTTGCTGCACAGCAGTTTTGAGTTGTAGGATTGCGTGAGTACAGACTCCCGACCAAATTTTGGTTTAACCACTGTGGATCAATACACAAGCAGCGCACCACTGACAGGTTAATTTTAATTTCCCTGATCATGTTCAACATCTGCACAGATCTGAGACTCAATGTCTCTAATTTTCTTGCCTCCCACAGAGGCTGGAGTGACTTTGCGCTGGAAGAGAACTCCTCTGATAACCCCGTGCTGGGGATTTCAACCCAGTACTCAGAGATGAGACAAACAGCCAAGAAACAAACCCTGAAGGGACTGTTAGTCGTGACTCTTTATGCTGCTCTGGAAGCCTCTGAATTGAGGTTTCATTCCCTTGAACTGTAAAATGCAGCTCTAAAAAGAGAGTTCAGCTTGCAGGCAACAGAAATGCTAAGGAAAGAGCAGAGACTGGATGAAGAACTGCAGTCTCTGTGCAGTAAAAATGATACACTTTTGCACTGTGCTGTACAGAATTATGAATGAGAGTTAAGTATGTTGAGGGATGATTGTGACCAGCAGAAGCAGGATAAGATGCAGATATTGCAAATGAATGATTTGTTGAGTGAAACAAATGTGACATTACGAGATGAAAATGAGGAGTTGTGAGAAGATCTAAAAGGGTAAGTGGTGAATTGGACAGGGAGCTTAGGGTCACATGCGAACTAAGCACCGTGTATAGAATGTTCCAGAGATTTCTAGAAGTATTGGGCAGAACAATGCAAAGGTTAATTACATGCAGTGTACAGCAAAGATGGTGAAACTGCGTCACCAACAAGAGGTGTTGGCTGGTCACATCAAAGTGATGGGTGGAGTCTATTACACCCCCATCGATACTGTGTCATCAGGCAATGGCAACACAGATGACTATACCACCCAACATGGTGGTACCCAGCAGCATCCTCAAAGTCCCGCTCCCCTTATATGCCACTCATAAGATGGCATCTCCCTACACCATGATGGCATTTCCTACACCATAACCAATATGGCAACTTTCATGCGTGATGCCAAGATGGTGACCCCATGACACTGGGGGAGGGCAAAGATATCCACCTGTGATTGCTGTTCTGAAAAAGGAAGACAAAACAGAGATCAATCAAATGATCAAAGAAGCCCTAGCCAAGTCCAAAATGACAGAGGAGCAAAGACAAATCTTCCAAGAAAACATGGAGGAGATGTTAAGAGAAGCTGCTACCTGTGAATCGATGTTCTGCTCTGTGGCCGATGCCATGGGGAGGCTGCCCTTCATGGCGCATGCACTGACCTTTCCTTCCACGATTCACCCCAAGCAGTTCCAAATAACCCTCTCCAGGCTGCCTACTCTGTTCAGCAAAATCGCTGACAGTATAGGCAGCATGGACATAGTGACAGCCTCAGCTGTCGTCTGGAAAAGGTTTGTTGTAAGTGCGAAATGCTTAGTCTCCCAGTGGACTACCAAGTACGGATTCTTCGACAGACTGTCAACCCAGGCCTCTGTGCCAAACTCCCAGAGGTTATCTGGCAAGCTATGGATGTGACTTTTGATAATGTCACTGAGGAACTCATTTCTGCTCACTCCCCAGGTGTGGTCGGTGTCACGCTGACCTACCCCATCAAACAGTACACCAAGGAAAGTCTGGCATCATACCATCAGTGGTTATGGTTGGCCTATCACACAGGTAAGGCTCTCTCACAAGAGGGAGCAAATAGGGTCCAGACTGAGTACAAATCCTTGTTTATTCGGAACATGATTCCAGCAGTACATGACAAGGTTGAACCTGCAGTCTTCCCCAGAACTGGCAAGTTTGCAAACATTCTTGTGAGAATGGAACAGGTTTATCAGCTCTACCTATGGGATCTCAGTTCCAGCTCGAATCCCAAGGTGGCCACGGTACAACATACCAGTGAGCCCACAACCCACTATACCATGGAGGGCAAGGTCCAGGATGGGAGGATTGCACCCTCCAAAGACAAACAACCCTATCAAGGGGGGGGTGCAACACAACAGGAATAGAAACAGATAAAAGAACTGGAACAATACCAACCAGAATAACAATCAGGGCAAGCGGAATTACCAATCAGGCCCCTTCTACAATCAGGTAGTGGAGGAAAATAAAAACCTCTGAAAGATTCTTGGGAATGTCCAGTCAGTGGCTGAGTCCATCCCAAAACAGGCTGTAGCAGTACTCACACCTGTGGCCCTGCCTCCACTAGGTCAAGGAGACACTGGAACTTCCTCTGGCCAGGCTGCACCAGGCCCAGATTCTAACCCACTGTCCATTGCAGTTGCTACCACACAAGAGCACCTGTATCCCGTCCAGGACCTGGAAGAGGCCCAACAGAACCCCACAGGCCTAAGGTTTCAGGAACAACCTGAAGACAACATTCACAATGATAGTTCAAATTGACTATTACAGGCCCCAGTCCATATTGTCAATAGCATCACCATTGATACAGACAGCTTCATACCAAGACCATGGTCAGGGGCCACCAACTTTTTGTACTCCTAGATATAGGCACAGACAAGTCTGTATTACATGATAAGGATCCATCCTCTTCTTCCTGGTTCACCAGATGGAGGACCAATGCCCAAGATGTAGATGGTACTACACTGCTCACCTACCATTTTGTTGTGCTTCCCGTGGTATTGGGAACCTTTATCACAAATTTTGCTTTCCGAATCATGGTATTATGTCATCACCCCAGCATCCTAGGAATTAACTTCCTAGTACTACACGTCAGTGTAGTAGACCTAGTTAACAGGCTCTTGATCCAAATCAAAGGCCGATACCATGTTGTCATGATCCCAGACTCTCATATTGTGTCCACCATCTCAGCCAACAACAAGGAATATGACATCATAGTTCTATTGCAAAACCATGAGTTCTTTGAGGAACTTTTACCCATTCTGCAGAAACATCTTGACATTTTTTCCAAACACAAACATGACTGTAGGAGAATGAATACCAGCATTGAAGTCCCAGGCCCTGAGCCAATCAGACAGAAACGGTATCCTTTTCCTGCAGAGGCCTTACCATCACTCAGAGAAACCATTCAGTCACCCCTTCATCAGGGAGTTATTAGGCCATATGTCTCAACCCTCAATGCCCCTATCTGGTCTGTGAAGAAACCCAATAAATCTTGAAGACTCACTATCGATTATAGGAGGCTTAACCAAGTCACTGCTAGCTGCTCACCTACAGTAGCATCAGCACCTGATGTGCTCAAACTGCTAACACCAAATCACACCAGGTTTAGCACCCTTGACATTGCCAATGGTTTTTGGTCACTTCCTCTGGACTGTGAAATCCAATAAAAGTTTGCTTTCACCTTTAAGGGCTGCCAGTACACATGGACCTGCCTCCCACAGGGCTTTCTCAACAGTCCATCTCTCTTCCACCTCCACATGATGGATGCCTTACAGAGTTTCTGTACCCCACAATGCCTTCTGCAATATGTGGATGACTTACTTTTAGCCACCACCACTAAGGAGGAGCACTGTGACCTCCTTGACAAACATCTAACTCTCTTACAGAAAGTGTGCCTCAAGTGCAACCCTGCTAAAGCACAACTCTGCGCGAAAAGGAAGTTATCTTCCTTGCTCTATGCATCACCAAAAAGGGCAGAAGCCTGGTCTGGAACAAGATGCAGGGCCTACAAGATTTGTCACTACCTACTAGTGTGGCTACACTCAGACATTTCCTGGGAATGGCCAATTATTCCAGGAATTTCATCTGTGACTTTGCACAAAAGGCTGCCCCTCTGTATGAGCTCCTCAAGAAAGATGTCCCATGGACATGGGGTCCTGTTCACACCAATGCAGTGACCCTACTAAAACAATCTTTGGCCTCTGCTCCAGCTGTGATCAATCCAAACCAGGCACTTCCCTTCCATCTAGAAACTGCTGCCTCTGACATTGCCATGTCAGCAGTGCTGGCTCAAAAAGCTAATGGGATCCTCATACACATTGCCTACACCTCCCAAATGTTCTCACCAGTAGAACTGAAGTACAACATTTGTGAAAGAAGCCTTTTGGCTACTTACTGGACTGTGAAACATTTTCTGTACATCATAGGGTACTCACCCATTGTGTTACACACAAATCACACACCCAACAATTTTTTGTTATCAGATAGAGTGAAGGATGGTTCCATGTCAAATGCCATACTTCACATTGATCTCTTCTCTTACAGGATTGGGATATTCAGGTCCACACTGCCAAGATGCCTTCAACTCTGGCCCATGGTCTCCTGTATACAGGAACCCCACATGATTGTGTACTCCAACCCCAGACCAGGGAGACTACATAGATGCATTACTGTTAGAAGATATACAAAACATGACAGCTAAAGGGGAGGTTCTGATAATGGGAGACTTCAACATGCCAGATAAAGATTGGTCAATACCAGCAGGAACACCTGCCAGAACTAGACACATGGTGGATTCCCTGCAGGGAGAGGGCCTCAGACAACTGGTACAACAACCCACAAGAGACAGGGCTATCCTAGATCTAGTGCTGACTAACAGGGAAAGGATCACAGATCTCCAGGTAGAAGGTCACCTGGGCACCAGTGACCATCACATGGTATGGTTCAATTTTGGCCACTCCAACTAAATCATCCCATTCCAAGGGTACAGGAGAGGTCCCAGAAGACTGGAGAAGGGCTTATGTGATCCTACTCCACAGGAGTAGTAGCAGGGAGGAGGCAGATAACTACAGATGAGTCAGTCTTACCTCAGTAGTGGGCAAGATTATGGAGGCACTCCTTAAGGAAAGGATAGTACAACACCTGGATTCCATAGGAGCACAGGATCCAAGACAGCATGGGTTTACAAAAGGAAGGTCCTGTCAAACTAATCTCATCGATTTCTTTGACTGGGTAACCAGAGTGGTGGACCAAGGTAGCAGTTGATGTCACCTACCTTGACTTCAGCAAAGCTTTCAATACTGTTCCACATAGAAGATTGATTAAAAAGCTGGGTAGGCTCAGGGTGGGTCAGAAGTTGGTCAACTGGGTGGCAAGCTGGTTGGTGGACAGAAACAGAGAGTGTTGGTAAACGGTATACAGTCAGAAGAGATGCAAGTCACAAGTGGGGTACCTCAGGGATCAGTCCTAGGGCCAGTCCTCTTCAATATCTTCATCAGTGACATTGCAGATGGACTGGAGGGTAAGGTTTGTCTGCTTGCAGATGACACCAAGATCTGCAACAGGGTAGATAATCCAGATGGGTTGGGCAGAATTAGAAAAAATCTGGATAAACTAACAAAATGGGCAGAAGATTGGCAACTGGGGTTTAATGCAAAGAAGTGCAAGATCATGCACATAGGAAAGAGAAACCCTGAAGCCACCTATAGGCTGGGAGGGGAGTTGCTGGCAGTCACAAGAGAAGAAAGAGACTTGGGCATCATCATCACTGATGACCTGAAATCATCCAAGCAGACCACTAAAGCAGTAGGTGAGGCTAGGGAGGTGTTAGGGTGTATTAGTAGGGGTATCACGAGTCAGAAGAGGGAGGTAATAATCCCTCTTTACAAGACACTGGTTAGGCCCCATCTGGAGTACTGCATGCAGCACTGGAGGCCACACCTTCACAAGGACATTAACCAAATTGAGGCAGTCCAGAGAAGGGCAACCAAAATGGTGCAGGGACTGCATCAGAAAACATATGAAGACAGATTAACAGAGCTCAATATGTATACCCTAGAGCAAAGGAGGGAGAGAGAAGAAATGATCAAAACATTCAAACACCTTAAGTGCATTAACAAGGTGAAAGAGTCTAACATCTTTCAATATAAGAAAAAAAGCAGGACAAGAGGACACAGCATGAGATTAGAGGGAGGACAATTAAGGGGTAATGTGAGAAAGTTCTTTTTCACAGAAAGGGTGGTGGATTCATGGAACGGCCTACCTCAGAAAGTGGTGGATATGAATACAGTGCAGGGCTTCAAACAGGTACGAGATAGGCATAAGGGAGCAATACAGATGAGTATGAATAAATAGGCCATTATGGCACATTCATAAGGTAGAAAAAATGGGCAGACTGGATGGGCCTTGTGCACTTTATCTGCCATCAGCTTCTATGTTTCTATGTTTTCCCTTACTGCCTGGGTAACCCCAGAACTGAACCAACTGGGTGCTTTGGCCCATGTGTTCTTACCCCTGAGCTTAACGCACTCATCTGTGGCAATCAGTATTTCTTCTTTAATGATGGACCACCTTTGGTCCACCCCCATGTCTGCTCTGATGCCCACTAGCTGGATCCTTAGCACTTTGCCCATTTTTCAGGTGTCCGCCCTCCTAAAATCCAAGATTTTGATCTTAGTTAGGATGCTTTTCCTGCCCATATCCAACTGGAACCACACTGTGCAATGGTCACTTCCTACCAGTGGCTCCTTGACCATTATTTCCTGTACATGCTCCCCCCTTTGTGAGCACCAGATCAAGAATTGCCTCAGCTCTTGTTGGTTCAGTGATGCCCTGAGTCAGGAACCCACTCTATAGTCCTTCCAGGCTCATCGGATTCCTAGCACATGTCGTGGATGGTATGCTCCAGTCCACCTTGGGCAGGTTAAAGTCCCCCACAATTACCACCTCTCCTTTCCCCACAGCTTCCGATATTTGTGAACTCAGTTCCCTGTTATTATCCTCATCCTGACTGGGTGGTCTATGAACCACCCCCACCTCACCTTTCTCCCTCTATTAGACCTTAACTGAACCCATAATGCCTCCCTTTCCTCTGACTCCTCCCTCGTGCAAGTTATTCCCTCACTGATATAAACTGCCACCCCTCCCTCCTTCCCGACTACCCTGTCCCTCCTGTATAATTTATATCCAAGGATCACAAGGTCCCAGTTATGGTGTGATGTTGTCCAAGTCTCGATTACTGCAGCTATGTCCACCCTCCTGTCTGCTAATAGTGCCTGCAGATCTTTCATCTTGTTTCCAAGACTCTGTGCATTCACAGACACCACCCTCCACCTAGAATCTGATCTCCCTTCTCTTCCCTCTATTCTTCTATTCACATTAATCCCCTCTGTGTGCACCCCTCCACCTACTCTTGTTATGTGTTCCTTATCCCCTTCACCCTTTGTTAATTGTGTTCTTGCCCCTTCCACATTCTCCCTCCAGATCTCTTCCATCTTTGTGGAGTGGGAGGATCACTGACCACCTCCTCTCAGAGTCTGTGGGCCTGCACACCCACTGTCCCCTCCTTGGTAGTTTAAATTAAGTGTAGTGGTTATGCATTCCCCAGTTTGTCCCCGAGTACCCTCAAACCCTCCCTACTGAGCAGTAGCCTGTCTAGTGAAAAGAGTGCTTTGTCTCCTCCCAGTCCCCAACACAGACAAACATCTCCTCCCTGCACCATTTCCTCAGCCAATTATTGAAATCCTCTATTCCTCTTCTTTTTCTGGCTGTGCTAGCCCTTGGTACTGGTATCACCTCTGAGAAGGCCAGTGAACTTCCTTCCTCCCTGCAGATCTTCCCTAACTCCCTGAACCTACTTTGCGCTACCTCCACCACCTCCTCAGCTAGGTTGTTGGTTCCTAGATATATAACTAAATTAGGTTTTCCTCCAGCCTCCCTATTTCCCTTATTCTTGGGCCCACCTTCCCCGCTGTCATCCCTGGCATACAAACCACCCTTCTGCTTGCATTTGTCGAAGTGGAATGCCCTATCAGAGGGAGTGATATCATGTAAGATGGTGGGAAGTTTTAAAAGGGTGTGGGACAGGGAATGAGAGAGGGTCTGGGTCAATAGTGCTGAGAACTGGGTGAATAGTGCTGAGAACATCCTGAAGATGGAGGAGGGGGTTGGGGCAGTTGTAATCTAGGAGTACTAGCTGCACATTCGAGTTGACTGATAGGCCATGAGATCTGTTTCTGCTGGCAGTTTCATATGTTCGTATAATGTGCCAATAAAGCATTCTGTCTTCTCTGTCTAACACATGTCCTAATCTTCTGAGAAATCATGTACTGTATTGTACATTCTGTACTGCCATCATGTGGATTTATGTAACACCACACTTATTTTTATTTTCTTTCTTTAATTTGTGAGAATCCTTTGTATTCACATTTTTAGCTGACCTTACAAAGATTGTATATCTTTGAATACTGTGGAGCCACCTAACTTTCAGCCAATAGGGCCTGTTTTGTATATGTAATGCACAGAAGAAGGCAAAGTTGCCATAGTAATTATCTTACTGTATAAGCTAATGTAAGACATGCCCCCCCCCGAGTCCATCTTCATATCCTGGGGTATAGGGAAACTCTGACTCCCAGTGTCTATTTAGGTAAGGCTCTGAGTAGGGCATTTGTCTAGTTTTGTGTAATAAACAAGTTTATTACCACTTATGCCATTTGTCTGTTGTTTCTTCTGTTGGCTTATTACCACCAAGAACCTGAGCGGTGATTCACCATGACACCCTGTAAGTACCTATGGAAATATTGTTTTTCCAGGCTGTATTTGCCCTTCAGAGCCTGAAATATCATACAGTTCCCATTTTCCAGTAGTTGGGAAAGTAGGATCTAGTGATATCATTACCATTTGCTACAGCCTTTGTCTAATCTGGGGGGAAGGGAATTTCTGATTAGGGAAGTCGGGCCTAGCCTCATCTCCGAACTGAGGACTGTCCTGACTTTTTGAAGAATCTTAAAGGTGTGTTTGACCCATATGATATGGATATTTCTAGAATATTCTAGGGACACTGTGGTTAGTGCAAGGGTGAATAGTGGCTGCTCCCCCCATCCTTTATATCATACAAGCCCAGTTCTCTCCATTGTCTTGCCAGGAGCATACTGCCACCATCTGCCCTGCCAAGTGATAAGAGCAAAATTCTGAAAAAAGCCAGGTTTCCCTGCTCCCTGGAAAGGGTAAATATCTTATGGCTTATGCAAGCTCTGTGGCCATCCCAGATGTGTCTGTACAGCCTGCTACCATCAAGGGCAGAAATGTCCATCTAGTCAGATCTTGCTGGACCTCCCCCTACAGTTTCTGATTTTTGATGATAAAGAGATGAGAAATGTTTACATTTATGTAGCTACCCAGTTATTTGATTTGATTGGTTTTTTGCCCACGCAATGAGGAATGTATTCTTAAACCCTAAGGGGCAAGTGCCACCTAGTTTCAAGGTTTCAGACTTATCAGAAATGACCTTATACCCTGAGATCTGGCCAAATTCTTCTAGGACTTGTACAAGATGCGCTACTGATTCCTCCGGCTGACTCAGGAAAAAGAATCATTGGCATGTGGAGACATCTTTTGCTCAGCTCCCCTTGCCATCACCCCATTAATGTTAATATCCTGTCGGACAGTAGTAGCCAATAGTTCTAAGCGCAAGGATAAAAGCAGTGGGGAGAGAGGGCAGCCCTGCCAAGTGCCCCTGGAAAGTGAGAATACCATTTACCCTTACCTGTGTTTGGGATCTGTAAATAGCTTAGCAATCACTTGAGTGATTTGTGGGCCGGGCTTAATTTTCTCCATGTTTTTTTTTTTTTTGTAAAACTAGCCAATTAATCCTATCAAAAGCTTTTTCAGCATCCATGATATTGCTAGAGTGAATGCCATTTGCACCTGCTGTGAGGAAATAATTTTCAACAGTGTTCTGATATCATGTTGCAAGTACTGACCTGCTATAAACCCCATCTAGTTAGAGTGTACAATTGAGGGGACCACTGTTTGAAGATGGTCTGCTAATAAGCCTGTACATATTTTTATGTCGACATTTAGTAAAGATATACAGTAGGTCGATAGGAACTGCAGTGAATTAGGCTCTTCCCTGGCTTGGGTGAGACAAAAATGTGTGCTTGTCTACACAAGTCAGGTGTCTTGCCCAACTCCAGCACATCCTGAAAACTGTCTAAGACAAGTACCAACAAATCAGTGAAGATTTTGTAGAATTCAGATGGCAGCCCATCCACCCATGGAGATTTTCCTGTTCTTAGTTGTTTAATTTTTGCTCTATTTCTGAGCTGCTGATCTGCCTTCCAAAGGATCTGTCTCCTGTTCAGACAGTGCTGTGAGAGTCACCTTTATTAAAAATTGGTCTATTTTCTCTGGTATGTTTGGGTCCTGCTTTTGTGCATAGAGGGTAGAGTAGTATATGGTGAATATGGTTGAGATTTTGAGGGGTTCAGCAGTGCTAGCCCCTCCTTTGTCTGTGTCACTAAGTAGTAGGAACACCCTGCTGCTCTGCTGTATATGTAAAGTCAATTCCAGTAGATGCCTTGCTATGTTTCCCCCTCATAGTATCTGTGTTGTGTCCATCTATGTTTACCCTTTATCTGTGTATCCAGCAGTTTCTGCAAGTTTGTTTTGTTTTTGTCCCACACCTGTCTGGTTTGTGGGTCCAGTGTTACCTGATGTTGGAACTCTGACTCTCTCAGTTTGGCTTCTAGGTCAATCTGCCTGGCTTGTCTTTACTTCTATACCCCCAAGCAGTAGCTAATTATTATTCAACAAAGGACTGCATTCAGCGTGTCCCATCTAATAGATGGTGCTGTTGCACCTTTTGGGTTCTGAGACATATAGCCTTTGTGGTGGTTTCTATGAGCTCTTTAAATGGTGTTGAGTTTAGGCATCCCCCATTCAGGCTCCAGATAGAGTTGTGAGGGCTGAGGGTGAATTATAATTCTATTTTTAGCAGAACATGGTCTGAGAAGGTCATGAGCAAAATTGTACACGAGGCTACCTTAGGTATTTGCTCACTGGATATCAAAAAACATATCTATTAGGGAATAACTTCCGTGCCCATTAGAAAAAAGGTATATCCATTTACTTAGGGATGTAGTGACCTTCATACTTTTGTTAAACCCATTTCCTCAAGTACCTTAGAAAGTAGTCCTCCCACCCTGTTCCCTGTACTTTGTTGTGAGCCTTTTCTGTTCTTTGAGGCTGAAAACATGGTGTTGAAGTCCCCACCAATAATATACAGCCTGTAAGGGTCAGTCACTGGCTGTAAAATAAGTGTTTTAGAAAGGTTCTGTTTTTATCATTCTTATTAGGTGTGTATAAATTTACCAAGGTGCATGGCTGGTCTCTATATATGTCTATCAAGCATACAAAGCGGCACTCTGGATTTGCTTCCACCTGCTGCACCTACAGAGGGCAGTCTCTGTGAATCAGTATAGCAGTACTCCTATGCAGATGTGCCACTCACAATGCTGCATGGACCTCCCCCACCCAAGACCTACAGTTTTCTTATGTTCGGCATCAGTTAGGTGAGTCTCCTGTAAATAAACAATCATGGCACCCTGTATATTTAATTCCTGGAAAATCCTAGCTCTCTTTACTGGTTCATTGAGACATTTGACATTGCAGCAGATGATGATTAGGTCAGCAGTCTCACTTCCTTTTCAGAATGATCAGTCATGCTTGGATTAAGCATGACCTCCCAGTAACACATGCATAGTTTTAAAACAATCACATAGGAACAAAATGCACTGTAAATGTCCACTTCAGCTGGGAGCTGTGTGTAAACCATATGTTTGAACAACAACTTTGAACTGTTGGACCTTTTCAGAGACCCAAAACCTGTCAGTAACATGGAATAATGATTGTTACGAATAGAGCCTCTCTATGCCATGCTCTGTTTGGTTAGCTTCTATGTGTGCCACTTGTTTCCACTCTCTAATGTTCTCTGAGTGTGGATTATGCTGATACCAGGGTTCAGCATCACGCTGGCATGCCTTACTAGGCATAGTCAGGTGTTAGTAGTCTGTCATTAGCCCTCTCATGTACGTACAAGGCTTGGGTCCCCCCCAGGTTTCTACCAAACCTCAGAGGGAGAATTCTAGTTAGTGAGACCACTGGGGTGCATCTTGTCTCAATCACCCATTAATGGTGCTGCAGTAGGATTTGGAGTATCATTACAGGCACTTTTTGGGGGTTCCGCACTGATTGCTGCTATTCCCCCTCACCCGTATCATCCATTTTCATTGCTGAGAACCCCAACACACAAACAAAAACAGAACTATCCATGCCCAGCACCTCAGAACTAAAGCCTTGTGTTCTGACCCATAAAGAGTAAATTATGTGGGTTGCTCCAAATATGAGGAAACAAGTCCAGTAACAAATCAATAAGCCTGCAGTCTCTGCTATGATTTAACATTCAACAGTAATAGTCAATTTGAAGGGTCAGTCCCCCGCCAAGGGCAAGCCAAAGGGTAGGAAAAGAGAAACCACCCCAATAATTTCCTGTCAATGCTGCCCTCTGAAGGACTGGGGAAAGGGTATATGCCAGTTCTGAGTCATGTCATAGAAGTGTATTACTGATGTCCCAGAGTCAGGAATCTGCCAGTTGCTAGTTCAGTTTGCCCCCAATAATGGGGAAGCACAGCCACAAAGTGGCTATTATATGTAACAGTCTGAACTCGAAAGAAGGCAGTTACAAGGGAAGGGAAATGGCATAAAATCACTTGCATGACAAAGGTAAGATCATTGTGGGTGATTGCAGGGTAGTATGGGCAGGCATTACTGAGTACCAACTAGGACCAGAACAAAATGATTAGTCACGTGGGGGGTTGTTCACAGGTTTGTTGAGGTACCAGATCTCTGTGAAATATGAAGTCTGTTGCTGCAAAATCAAAGAAGAAGAAGGTATTCCCTTGAACAAGAAGAAACCTGTTGTTGTATGCCCTTTCCTGGGAGTGCTCGGTGAGTTAAGGTTTATCTGCCCTACAACTTGATGCATTGATGCTGGAAGTCTCACTCCACTCCCCATGCTGAAGGTGAGGTTCCCACCTTTCTGCCATCTGAGGTGATCAGGTTAGGTGTAGCAGTGGCTCGCCAAGCTGTAATCTTGTCCCATGCTGAGGTTCCCACTGAAGCTGTTCCAGTTGTGGTTTGTTTGGGGCCCATTTTCACAGTTTATCTGCCACCTTTTCCCTTCCAGTTCTTTAGGATTCTGTGAGTCAGTAGTGGTCATCACATCAAGTCCCCATTTTGGCAATCCTTTATTAGCTTTGAGCATGTAAGCGATAGGTGGAACACCAGGGGTGGGGTAGTAAGGTTAAAAAAGGAAGGGGGGACTGTGCAGAGGGGGAACCAGGAAAAGGCAGACATCCTGAACAAATAATTTTACTCAGTGTTCATAGAGGAAGGAGAAGGGAAGGGACCACAAAAAAGTAACAGGAGCATTGGAGGGAGGGAGGGAGGTGGACACTAGTCCATTTTCAGAGGAGTGTCCTGAAGGGACTCGATAATCTGAAAGTGGACAAATCAATGGGGTCAGACGTGGTGCATCCAAGGATATTGAGGGAGCTCAGGGAGATACAGACTGTACCTCAGACAGTCCTATTTAACAGCTCATCAGAAACAGCAGTGGTTCCAGAGGACTGGAAGATGGCAGATGTAGTCCCAATTCACAAAAGTGGTAGCAAGGAAGAAGCTTGCGATTATAGGCCAGTCAGCCTGACATTGGTGGTATGAAAGTCAATGGAGTCACTGCTAAAAGAAAGGATTGTGGAACATCTTGAATCCAGTGGGTTACAAGACCCAAGCCAGCACAGATTCATGGGGGTGGAGGTTATGTCAAGCAAATCTGATTGGGTGACCAAGTAATTAGATCAGGGTGGGGCAGTGGGCATGTCCTACCTAGATTTCAATAACGCTTTCAACACTGCTCCATGCAGAAGTCTAGTAAGCAAGCTGAGTAGCTTAGGAGTGGGTCCAAAGGTGGTAAACTGGGTAAGAAATTCGTTAGGAGATAGGTGGCAGAGGGTGGTGGTAAATGGAGTTCACTCTGAGAAAGGGAGGGTGACCAGTGGGGTGCCTCGGATCAGTGCTGGGACCAGTCCTCTTTAATGTCTTTATTTTATTTATTTATTTTTTTATTTATTTGTTAACTGGGTTGGTGCACTGATCCGAAGACCTTTTTCAAGCATAGCACAGGCCAGACTGGCACACACAATGGCAAAAAATACAGTGAGAATACAGCAGGAATAAATACAAGGATCAAACAGGAAATCCAGTGTAAGTTAGGCATACAATCAGTGGATGTGGATACAGGTAAGTCAGTTCCTAATACATCTAACCGTTAAGGATACTAAGGTATTTAACAATCAAGTAAAACAGGGTAATGTAGGTACATCATCTAACAACAGGAATAGTTAAACATCAGCAAAGCCAACAAAATGATATTGCAGAGGATCTGGAAGGGAAGATATGTCTCTTTGAGGATGACACCAAAATCTGCAATAGGGTGGACTCTCTGAGGGCTGAAAAGCATAAGCAGAAACCTGAGAACTCAAGGAGTGGTCAATGGTATGACAGCTGGGTTTTAACACAGAAAAGTGAAAGTAATGCACTTGGAGCACAGAAACACAGGGGCAGAATACAAAATAGGAGCAGTGGTACTGACTACCACCAAGCATTAAAAAGTCCTGGGGGTAATCATATTGGATGACTTAAAAGTGGCCCAGCAGTGTGACTAGGCAGTTGGAAGGGCTAGTGGGATACTGGGGTGCATAGGGAAAGGTGTCACCAACAGATAGAGGGAGGTGGTCTTATCTCTGTATAGCTCACTGGTGAGACCCCACCTAAAGTACTGTGTCCAGTTCTGGAGATGACATTTCTGGAAGGACATAGACAGACTGGAGGCTGTCCAGAGGAGGGCAACTAAAATGGTGCAGGGTCTGCATCAGAAGCCCTACAAGGAGAGACTTAAGGATCTGAATATGTACAACCTGGAAGAGTGAAAGAAGAGCAGAGATATGATAAAGACCTCTAAATACCTCACGGGGGTACATAAGTTACAGGAGGGAAGTATTCTTCAGAAAAAAAGATGTGCAAGGACAAGGGGGCATGATAAAAAGCTGAAGAGGGTAGATTCATGAAGGATGTGAGGAATTACTTCTTCACAGAAAGAGTGGTGGATTTCTGGAACAGTCTTTCAGTGGAGTTAGTGAGGGCGAAAACAGCGGTGGGGTTCAAGAATGCATGGGATAGACATAATGGAATCTTAGGGGAAGGGGGGGTGAACAGGCTGGAGATGAAGTAGGATCTGCAGTGATACCATAAGCAGGGAAAAATGAGCAGACTTGGTGGGCCAAGTGGTCCTTATCTGCTGGCAAATTCTGTGCTTCTATGTTTCTTCAGGCAGATTGGAGAACGCCTGGATGCCGGCATTTGTAAAAACTTTAAGTGAGGCTGGGTACTCAGTGTGCCTCAGGGATTTTATGATGGGGACATTTATTTGCAGCATTCCATGGTGAGTGGGGCATAGTCGTATTCAAAATATAGTCGCTTATCCCCAAAAATCACCTCTCTTTTATCCTATGCCTATTTAAGGATATCCGACTTCGTCTGAAAGTCCAGGAAGGCGATAACCATTAACCGGAGTCTGGCCTTTGGGTTTGTGGGCATTTTTGTGAGGGCTCTGTGCACTTTGATTATGTTAGTTTATAGTCTGGTTCTAGGTTAAGGATTTCACAGAGAAAACCCACTAT
Organism: Neoceratodus forsteri; assembly: GCA_016271365.2. Taxonomy (NCBI): domain Eukaryota; kingdom Metazoa; phylum Chordata; order Ceratodontiformes; family Ceratodontidae; genus Neoceratodus; species Neoceratodus forsteri. The sequence continues at coordinate 957,569,828 of CM028135.1, read as the reverse complement.
AAACTGTACCATATTGCCGGTTTTAGTTTTCTCCAGTATCTCATGGATTCTGATGCTGATCCATCTGGATCTGTTCCCAAGGTCCTTCACTTTTGGTTGGAAAAGGATTTCACAATCATGACGTTGTAGAATTACCCCATTGCGTAACTCCTCCATCGCTGAGAGTTCTGTGACATGTTATTCCAGATCCTCTATTTGACTGAAATGCTGTTGGCGGTCACAACAATTATCCACCATCTCACTCTGAAGCTGCAATAATGAATTTTCCAGTGGATGCAGTTCGTTAACTAATTTTTTTAGATGTTATAGTAAATCCCAGTTCTTCTTCTTCTTCTTGATCACTGCTGAGAGTCGTGTCAGGAGAGTCAGCCATACACAAGGAGGAGGGTCTCCGACTGCGGGCACACTCTCCCATCATCAGTCTAAGCTTTATTTGAGTTCCTGCAGTGAAATCTTTGAACCTTTGCCTTCTAACCATCTGTATAGCTTTGATCTTGTGTTTGAAAGACAGTCATAGAGCAGTTTAGATGTGGATGGGCCGAGATTTACTTTCTTCCCGAATGGAGCTGTGCAAGGCTAGTCCACCATGACCAGTGACATCACCAGATGTCTTCACTTGCTCATTGATGTTTCACAGTGTTGACTTGTATTGATATAACAATACCATAAAAACTCAATCACAGGAAACATCCACAATTGGCATTTAAAAACTGGGGGAACTTTTTAAGAATAGGATTTTTTGGTGAATTAGATTTCTTTTAACTCATTTTTACTTTTTTAAAATATATTTGACAAAATATTTAAAACAATGGAAACATTTAGCTGATAACTGATGTTTTACACTATGCTTGGCATTCCATGATATTGTGGTGCCTTGTCCATGTTTAATCCACAGAGGTACTGTATGTAATACATTGACTAAACGCTGCACAGTGCTGTTTTGTAGTTAATCATTTTATTAAACATTTTGAGGAACAGTACAGACAAAAGATGGGCAAGCAATGTGAGAGGGCAGCAAGGAGGGCTGGGGGGGATACTGGGATGCATAGGGAGAGGCATCACCAGTAGAAAACAGGAAGTTATTATCCCTCTGTACAGACAGCTGGTCAGACCCCATCTGGAGTACTTTGTGCATTTCTGGAGACCCAATCTCCGCAAAGACATAGACAGGATGGAAGCTGTCCAGAGGAGGGCAACTAAAATGGTGCAGGGTCTGCACCGGAAGACATATGAAGAGAGACTTAAGGAGCTTAATATGTATAGCCTCGAGGAAAGGAGGGAGAGGGGGGGACATGATAGAAACTTTCAAGTACCTCAAGGGAATCAACAAAGTCCAAGAGGGTAGCATCTTTCAAAAAAAGAGGTGTGCAAGAACAAGAGGGCACAATTTGAAGATAGAGGGGGCGGCTCAGAGGTAATTTAAGGAAGTATTTTTTCACAGAGAGGGTTGTGGATGCATGGAACGGCCTTCCGAGGAGGTTGTGGAGTCAAAATCAGTGGTGGAATTCAAGCATGCATGGGATAGTCATAAGGCAGTTCTGGGGGTTGGGGGTAGGAAGAAGTAGGCTGCTGGTTAACTAGGATCTGCAGCTTATCCAGTAGGTAGGGAAATGAGCAGACTGGGTGGGCCAAGCGGTCCTTATCTGCCGTCAAATTCTATGTTTCTTTGTTTCTATGTTTAATCTCCAAGCATGACAAACAATTGAAAATGAACACAACATAAACAAACATAACACTTGGGTCTATTGTAAGCATGTGATACTTTGCATATAACCAGCACATTCCATGGGTTGTTTTCTAGACCATAAAAACAACTTCATAGAAGTATACAGATTATCAGGACTCCTGCCCTGGGATCCCTTTCTAGGGGGTATAGCGCATCTAACTCCCCCACATAGACCCTGTAGCCTAGGCACCCTTCTGACAAGATTCACTCTGTGTGTAAACCCCTAGTCAGGTTTAGAGAAATTGAATGGATCACAATAACTATCGGCTGGGTGGAGGGGAGATGGAGAAACCTCCCTGCTTGCTGCCACACAGATACCTCTGATGGGGATCAGTAAATCACTGGGGAAGGACTCCGCCCCCTCAACCCTTCTACTTGAGTTGGACTAGGTACAAGGGGAGGGTCATACAGATTCAGTGGAACCTGAGAAGGGTAACAATGAATTGCTATGAGAACCCTTATGAGTGCCCCAGCTTGGCACCTACAATGCATAGGAACCAGCACCCTAGGGAGCTTGGCTCCTACTGGCCTGAGACAACAATGGAGACTGGCACAAGGGGGAGGCTAGGTACAACCCCCAGATATGTTAATAGGAGTGAAAGTTTTTAATAGCTGGGAAAGACAGATGCTCAAAAGTGCTTACCTGACTCATGGAGTTCACTGACCCACTGCACAGTGCTTTAAAAGTGTTTTCAGACTCTTAAAATTTCCTGAATGAACATCTCCTACTATGGTATGCCAGTGACAATTGAACATGCCTTACCATGGTATGTCAATAATCACTGAACACGTACTACAGTGCTATGACAATGATCATTGAACACATCCTACTATGCCATGGTAATGATCATTGAACACATCCTACCATGCTATGGCAATGATCATTAAACACATCCTGCCATGTTATGGCAGTGATCATCAGACACATCTTACCATGCTGTAGCAAAGATCACTGAACATATCCTACCATGCTATGGCAATTATCATTGAACATGTCTTTTTCTGCAGTGGCAATGATCATTAAACATGTCCTACCATGCTACAGCAATGGTCATTGAGCATGTCCTATCATGCTATGGCAGTGAGCATTGAACATGTCCATCCTTGCTATGGTAATGATCATTGAGCTTGTCTTTTCCTGCAGTGGTAGTGATCTTTAAACATGTCCTACCATGCTATGGCAATAATCATTGAGCATGTCCTACCATGCTGTGGCAATGATCATTAAACGTATCCTACCATGCTATGGAAATGATCATTGAACATGTCCTTCCTTGCTATTGCAGTAATCATTGTACATGTCCCTCCATGCCATGGCAATGATCATTGAACATGTACTACCATGCTATGGCAATGGCAATTGAACATGTCTTTCATTGCTGTGGCAATGGTAACTGAACACGTCTCTCGCTGCTGTGGTAATGATCATAGAATATGTCCTTCCTTGCTGTGGCAATGACCATTGAACCTGTCCTACCATGATTTGGCAATGATCACAGGTCCTACCATGCTATGGTAATGATCATTGAACATGTCCTACAATGCTATGACAATGATCATTGAATATGTCCTTCCTTGCTGTGGCAATGATAGTTGAACATGTCCTTCCTTGCTGTGGCAATGATCATTGAACATGTTCTTCCTTGCTGTGGCAATGACCATTGAATATGTCCTTCCTTGCTGTGGCAATGATAGTTGAACATGTCCTTCCTTGCTTTGGCAGTGATCATTGGATATGTCCTGCCATGCTATGGCAATGATCATTGAACATGTTCTTCCTTGCTGTGGCGATGATCATTGACCATGACCTTTCTTGCTATGGCAATGATGATTGAACATGTCCTTCCTTGCTGTGGCAATCATCATTAGACATATCCTACTATGCTATGGCAATGATCATTGAAAATGTCCCTCCCTGTTGTGGCAATGATCTTTGAACCTCTCCTACTATGCTATGGCACTGATCATTGAACATGTCCTCCCATGCTACTGAAATGATTATTGAACATGCCATACCATGCTATGGCAATGGTCACTGAAAATGTCTTACCTTGCTGTGGCAATGATCATTGAACATGTCCTACCATGCTGTGGCAGTGATCACTGAACATGTCCTACCATGCTCTGGCAATGATCACTGAACATGTCCTACCATGCTATGGCAGTGATCATTGATCATGTCCTTCCTTGTTGTGGCAATGATCATTGAACATGTCCTACTGTGCTATGGTAATGATCAATGAACATCTTAAGTTTTGGAGTGAGAACATTTTCCTTATTGGTTAGATTGAAGAGGTGTGAACTAGACATCTGGATTTGAATTTAAAAACTGCCATTTACTCACTGTGTGTCACTCTCATCAAGTCACTTTGTTCCACATCAGGAAAATCCAGCCCCGCCTTTCTGCCTGAAATATATCTTTACAGGTCCCTCCAGTAGCTTGATATCAGTGCTCTCCTGAGTAACATAGAAACACAGAAACATAGACTTTGATGGCATATAAGGACCACTTGGCCAACCCAGTCTGCCCACTTCCCTACCTACTGGATAAGCTGCAGCTTCTAGTTAACCAACAGCCTACTTCCTGCAACCCCCCATGATAATTGCCTTATGTCTGTCCCATGCATTTTTGAATTCCCCCACTGTTTGACCCAACGACCTCCTCAGGAAGGCAATTCCATGTATCCACCACTCTCTCCGTGAAAATAAAATTTCCTCACATTTCCCCTGAGCCGTCCCCCCTCTATCTTTAAATTGTGCCCCCTTGTTCTTACACATCTCTTTTTCTGAAAGATGCTACCCTCCTGGACTTTGTTGATTCCCTAGAGATACTTGAAAGTTTCTATCATGTCCCCCCTGTCCTTCCTTTCATCAAGAGTATACATATTAAGCTCTCTCGGTCTCTCTTCATATGGTTTCTGATGCAGACCCTGCACCATTTTAGTTGCCCTCATCTGGACTGCTTCCATCCTGTCTATGTCCTTGCTTAGATGAGGTCTCCAAACTGCACATGGTACTCCAGATGGGGTCTCACCAACTGTCTGTATAGAGGATAACCACTTCCTTTTTCTTCTGTGTGCCCCTTCATATGCATCCCAGTATCCCCCGGCTCTTCTACCGACTTCTCACATTGCTTACCCACCTTTAGGTCATCTGATATGACTACCCCCAGGTCCCTTTCCATTTTTGTTGTTGTTAGTACCTCCCCTGCTCTTGTGTACTCTTCTCCTGGGTTTTTGTTTCCCAGGTGCATTACTTTGCATTTCTTTGCATTGAATCTAAGTTGCCATATGTCTGACCATTCCTCCAACCTTGCCAAGTCCCTTCTTATCTTTTCTACACCCTCTTGTGTATCAACTCTTAGATTTTTATGTCATCTGCAAAGAGGCATACCTTTCCCTCCAGACCCTCTGCAATGACACCTATGAAGATGTTAAAGAGGACTGGACCCAGTACTGAGCCCTGAGGTACTCCACTAGTAACCCCCCTTTCTTCGGAATGTGTTCCATTCACTATTACCTTCTGTGTCCTGTTGTGCAGCCAATTTGCTACCCAGGCTACCACCCTGAGACCCACTCCCAGGCTGGCTAACGTGATTATTAATCTTTTGTGCGGGACTGTGTCAAATGCCTTGCTAAAGTCTAGGTAGGCCATATCCACAGCCCCTCCCTGGTCTATTACTTTGGTTACCCAGTCAAGAGAAATCAATTAGATTCATCTGACATGACCTTCCTGCTGTAAATCCATGCTGCTTTGGGTCCTGTGCCCCGCTGGCCTCTAGGTACTCAACAATTATTTCTTTCAGAAGTGATTCCATCATTTTCCCTACCACTGAGGCCAAACTTACAGGTCTGTAGTTTCCTGCTTCTGCCTTGCTCCCACTTTTGAGAAGGGGAATTACATCTGCCCTCCTCCAGTCCTCGGGTACCACTCCATCCTGCCATGATTTGTTAAAAAGCATGGTCAGTGGTGTCACTAGGTCCTCCCTTAGTTCTTTTAGGATTCTGGGGTGAATCCCATCAGGCCCCATTGCTTTGTCCACCTTGAGTTTTAGGAGTTCTTTCAGGACTCTTTCTTCTGTGAATGGACTGGGGTCAACCCCCCTACACAGAGTGCTTCTATTGTCTGGTTTAGGTAACTGCTCCTCATCTTCTTTTGTGAATACTGAGCAAAAGTATTCATTCAGTATCTCTGCCTTTTCACTGTCTCCCTCTGCCCACCTCCCCTCTCCTTTATTAATCTTCACTATCCCTCCCTTAACCTTCTATGCTCCCTAATGTACCTATAAAAGGTTTTATCCCCCTTCTTAACTGAGTTGGCCATTTTTCCTCGGTTTGGGCCTTTGCTATTCTGACTGCCTTCCCCACTTCTTTCTGCTTTAATTGATACAGTTCCCTGTCATGCTTCTTCTGTGATTCCTTATACTTTTTGAATGCAGCCTGTTTCTCCTTAACCTTCCCTGCCACCTCTTTTGAGAACCATAATGGTTTTTTTACTCCATTTTGTTTTCTTCGTTTCACACAAAGGCTTGTTGCCACTATGATGGCAGTTTTGATTTTTCTCCATTGTTCTTCCACCCCTCCTTTTTGGCCATTTGCTAGTGCATTCTTCAGGAATTCACCCATTTTGCCAAAGTCAGCCCTTCTAAAGTTCAGTACCCTTGTTTTTGTATGGTGTATCTCCATGGTTGTGCTCATTGTGAAGCACACTGTGCAGTGGTCGCTTGTTCCCAGATGTCTACTGACTTCTAAATTTGTGATCCTCTCTCCATTTGAGAGTACCAGGTCTAGTATTACTCCCTCCTGAGTGGGTTCCAACACTAGCTGTGTAAGGCCTGCCCCCTGCAGGGCATTGAGAATGACCCTGCTCTTGGATGTGGCTGCAGTACATGTCATCCAGTTAACATCTGGCATATTCAGGTCCCCCATCAACAGTATCTCCCCTTTTTTAGCCATTTTGAGAATGTCCTTTATCATTTTCTTGTCTGTTTCCTCCTCTTGAGATGGGGGTCTGTATACAACCCCTGTGCGGATTGTGATGCCATTCGCTGTCTCCAAGGTGACCCAGAGTGCCTCTTGTCCTCCTCCTCTACTTTTTAGTTCTGTAGCTTTGATCCTTTCCCTTATGTATAGAGCTACTCCACCTCCTCTTTTACCTTCCCTGTTCCTTCTGTAGATTGTGTACCCTGGTATGTTGACATCCCAGTCATGGTTCTCTGTGTACCATGTTTCCGTGACTGCCACAATATCCAATTGTTCATCTTTCCATCAGGGCTACTAGCTCAGGAGCTTCGTTTCCCAGACTACAGGCATTGGTACTCATTGCCCTCCATTTAATGTTGGCTTTATCCTTTTTTCCCCATCCCTGCTCTTATTGCCGTTGTCTATTTTTCCATTTACCCCTGTCCTGCCCGTGTTGAGCTCTGTACCTCAGTGTTTACCTTACTACCTGCCATGTTTTGTGGGGGAGGCTTGAAATTTCCTGCCTTTTATCAGCACCTCCCCCCTTGTCCTTGTTGCAGCAGATTGCAAGGTATTAAATAGTTGGCATCCCATCGCACTTTGCAATGTGAACCAGCCTTTCATGTGATGCCTTTTCCTACTGTACTTTTTCTACAGACTACTGTAATGCTCTTTACCTATAGCTATCTGGAGGTTTGATGCATCGACTGCAGCTAGTGCAGAATGATGTGGTACAAATGCTGGTGGGCTCCTCACAGAGTGACCACATTACGCCAGTCTTGCATGCTCTGAACTGGTTTCCTATGAGCTCACACATCACCTTCAAGATTTTCTAGTTAACGTACAAGGCCCAATGTGGTCTGGGACTGGACTACTTAATTCCTGATTCCTGATTCCATACCACCCAGTCCACCCTCTCCACCCACCGATGCTGGTTTGCTGGCTGTCCTTTCTGCTAGGCTTAAATCTTTGGGTGACAGAGCCTTTGGAGTGTCAACTCCTATTCTTTGGAGTTCTCTCCCCTTCCACATCCACTCAGCTAGCATGGTGGAGGCCTTTAAAACCTCTTTGAAAACATTCTTGTTTGATCAAGTGTGTTCAGTATGACATATCTTGATCTTACCTGCCAGTTATTGTTTTAATGTTTTAATGTGTTGTGTCATGATTAGTATCTAACTCTGTAAAGCACTCAGAGCCCATTTTGGATTGGGTGCTATATAAATAAACTCTGCATTACCTTTTCTTTTGAATCAAAAAATAATGAGGTCTATTGCCTTACTTGTGTGACCCTCCCCCTCCCTTCTCAGCCCCACCACCATCCCAACTCATGCCCTTAGACACAGACATACATCCACAAGTAGTTCTACAATGACCATTAAAGGGTGCTGCCAATAGTGCTCTAACAGTCTTACCACCGCCAGCCCAAATGCCAGCAATCACTCCCAGTTGTGCTTTATGATACTGCATGTGAGAGCAATTACCAGCATTTGGGCACACGGCGGTGAGACTGTTAGCGTACTATTGACAGCACCCTTCTCTCCCTCCATTTTAGTCCCATTATGCCTTCTCATTTTTGTCCCCTTAGACACACGCACTAACAAGTAGTTCTACACTGACCATTGCAGGGCACCACCAATGGTATGGCAACAGTCTCACCACCGCCAGCCCAAATACCAGCAGTCACTCCTGGTTGTGCTTTGTGATACTGTGTGTGAGAGCAATTACCAGCATTTGGGCACACGGCAGTGAGACTGTTGCCATATCATTGGTGGTGCCCTGCAATGGTCGGTGTAGAACTACTTGTTGGTGCGTGTGTCTAAGGGGACAAAGGTGGTGAAGGTAATGGGACTAAGATGGGTAGTGGAAGGGTTTTGGCAGGTAACTTAGATGGTTAGTTTCTGGCAAAGGGGTTTTGGCAGATTTTCTGGTGAAGGAGACATGAGTGGGGAGGGTAGATAAACACTGAGATGGGTGGGGGGAGGGTTTTGATGTTCCTGGCAAAAGCGACATGGGTATGGAAACTGAGATGAGTGGAGGTGGGTTTTGGTGGCTCTGGCAAAGGGGACATGGGTGGGGAGAGTGGCAGTACTGAGATGGGTGAGGGGAGGATATTATCATATGTGGGACATGGGGCAGTTATTAGCTGTGCCACATCAGATTTGGTGGGGTACCGGAAAACAGTCAACACCTCCCTGAAAGAAAAGTGTATGTGCGGTGTGTGTGTGTGTGTGTGTGTGTGTGTGTGTGTGTAGTAGCAGAAAATTGCTATATTTTTATACCGGACAAAACTATTAGGACCGTAAGTCCCTATTCTCAAAGTTGTCCTGTAATTACTTTATCAGTTACAGTGCAGAACGGTACATAAAGCAAGATAAAATTACGAACCATAATATTCATAAGAATAAAACGTACGCTACATTAATTTCAGTTAAAACATAGTCAAGAATCACTAGTGGAAATGTTGGCAACTGCTGTAAGCCATGACATAGTCATATAAAAAAAGGAAAAGTCCTGGTCAAAAAACATTCCAAATATGGCAAATTGTCTTAGAAATTTGGTTTTGAAAACACCTAGTTTATCCAGCGATCGCACCTCAGGTGCCAAATGATTCCATGTCTTTGAAACCCAGAGATTAGCAGAAAGTAATCCAAATCTTGTATAAATTTTTGAAACCCGGTAACCCCTATTAGTAATATCTCTTAAATGGTATCTGGTGCAGTTTGTTAGTGAGCAGTTTAAATTGACACCTGATAAAAGTCCATTGAAGATTTTGTAAGTCATTACAGTTCTATATTTTTATTGTCTGACAGAGAAAGGATCCCATCCTTACATTCTATAGAGATGACAGTAATGGGTCATCAATGGCTTATTTAAAACAAAAAGAGCCAGCTTACTGTAAACTGTACCTAAGAAATCTAGTATATGTCTGGTGCATTGCTGTATACTATTCTACCTGATTCTAATACTGGTAATAAAGCTGTGTTGCTATATTCACTCTTGCTTTTCTATTTAAAGCAAATTAATTCCTTCTTAATGCACTTATTCTACAGTTTAGTTTTTTAATTGTATTTCTTAAGTGCTATCAAATTTCAGTTATCAATTAGTACACCAAGATATTTTTATTCATTTACTGAAGTAATCAAATCTCCATTTGACAGCCTGATGATTAATGTGCTGTCATGTTGTTTTTTTACCAGTATGAGATGAAGAAAACATAGACTGAGTCGTCTTTTGACTTAAAATTTAGAATTCTGAAACCATGTTAGTAATGTGTTAAAATCTTACTGAAGTTGGAGTTTCATATCTGCTTTATCCTGGGATGAGCTCATCAAAACCATGTTATCAGCATATAATGTTATGTCTGAATTCTTTATTGCTTTTTCAAGAACATTAATGGGCCTAAAATAACTCCATAAGGGACTTTTCTAGCTAACTACCCCACTGTAGTAATAGGTAGTAGTAGTAGTAGTAGTAGTAGTAGTAGTGTTTATTTCGGGTGCCCCTTTTCCCTGAAGGCTCAGGTTGCCCTTACAGAAAATAATAAAAAATACAGATTTAGCAGGAGACAGACGATCATTCAATATATAAAAGATTTTCATTAACCCAATAAAAAGTCTTAAAAGAAACTGCTTCTTAAGTTGTTGGATGGTCCCAAACTAAACCTTATGTCCTAAAGGCCTGCTCGAACAGAAAGGATTTCAGATGTTTTTTAAAGCACTTTACAATTGGCTGCTGCCAGAGATACCCCAGTAATGAATTCCAGAGGACCAGGCCACCACTTCAAATGCCCAGTCTCCAGAAGATTTTCACCGAGCCCTGGGTACCTCCAGGAGGGCCTCACCTGCTGACCTGAGAGAATGAGATGGAGTGTAGGGATACAGAAGCTCCTTCAGGTAACCTGAACCTAACTTGTGTAGGGCCTTGTAGGTCAAAAGACTTACTTTAAAGGAGATGCGCCAGCACACCAGCAGCCAATGCAGTTCATGCAGCACCAGTGTAATGTGATGGAACCTCAAATGTCCAGTCAACAAGTGAGTCGCTGCGTTCGGCAAAAGCTACAGGCATCGCATCTCTGCTGACACCAAGTTAGAGTGTGTTACAGTAGTCAAGCCTCGAGGTGAAGAAATCATGTACCAGCATGGCCAGGTCATCAGGGGGATAAGGGACTTAATTCAGGTGATGTTCCAAAGATGGTAAAACCCGGTCCATACAACAGCTGACACCTGAGCATCAAGTGTCAGCACACTGTCCAGAAAAATGCCCAAATTCTTCACCTTTGAGGAGGCCTCCAGCTCGGTCAAGCCAATAAAAAGCCCCAACCTATCTCCAGAGGCCCCCACTCCACTCCTTTGACCTGGTCCAACCATCAGCACCTCAGTCTTCCCTGAGTTCAGGCCCAGCCAGTTCCTTGCTATCCAAGCTCGGATCTCGGCCAAGCACTCATTCAGCATGTCGACTGCATCAGATCTTCCGAGTGGGAAGGACAGGTAGAGCTGAGTATCATTGGCATAGCTATGAAAACTCAGCTCATACCACCCTATAACTTTTCCTAGGGGCAGTATGTACACTATGAACAACATGTGGAGAGGACAGAGTCTTGGGGAACTCCACAGAGCAGGTCCATTGGGTCTGAGGAACAATTCCCCAGTATCACCCTCTGAGACCTGCCCCCGAGAAAGGACTCAAACCAGCTGATGACCTTGCCAGTGAGTCCTACATTCTTCCTTAGTCTGACCAATAACACCCCATTGTCCACAGTGTCAAACACTGAGGAGAGATCGAGGAGAACAAAAATAGTTCATTCTCCTCTATCCCTCACCCTGAGCAGGTCATTCAACACCCTAACCAGCACAGTCTCCGTGCTACACAAGGCCCTAAATCCAGACTGGAATGGTTCATAAATTTGGATGTCCATGAGGTGACCCTCAAGCTGTTCTGCGACCACCTTCTCAAGAACCTTCCCCAGAAAATGGAGGTTCAAGATTGGTCAGTAATTTGCCAAGACTTCAGGGTTAAAAGATGTTTTTTTTGTTTTTTTTTCAGCAAGGGCTTAACCAGAGTCTTTTTAAGGGACTCCAGGAAAACCCCTGCTGATAAGGAACTCCCAACAATGTCATCAAAAACCTGACCCAGGACTCAATGCAGCCAACTAGTAGTTGCGTTGGGCATGGGTCAAGGTTCCAGCACATTGATTTAAGCCCAGAGATCACCCCACAGATCTCCACCATTGTCACTGGCCCGAACTCTTCCCAGGGTGACCAAGTACATCCACCCACTCGAGGGCTGCCACCGTTGGAGGATGGTATTCCACTTGGAGAGATCCCAGCCCTCACAGAGGACACTGTCTGAGAAGAACTGAACAAACTCCTAACATCTGTGAGTTGAAAAAGCTCTGATGGGTTCCAGACAGGCTGGATGTAACAGCCTATCCACAACTCAAAAGAGCTGAGCCAGTCAGTTCCTCCCAGCTACAATCATCCTAGACATAAAAGCTGCCTTTTTTTGGATGATTGAATTCTGGTACTCATCATAATGAGTATTCAGAACCAACCTGTCCTCTGGAGACCTGGTCTTCTGCCAGCACCTCTCCAACCTCCGCTTCCTGGCTTTCAACATTCCAGATTGGGCGTTATTAACCACAACCAACTGTGTTCTTCCAGTAAGGTAGCTCTGGAACCAATTTAAGGTCTCAGGTGTTATCTCAGTCAGTCTATTACACAAAATGTCATGGTCAATGAAATTAAAAGCTTTTAAAAGGTTGACATAGACTGTTCCCACAAATCTCCTTTCATCCAGATCTCCAGCCACCTTACTTACAAATTCAACAAGCATAGTGTCAGTCAACCTCTTAGCTCTAAATCCTGACTGTTGGTTCGCTAACAATGAATGTTGCTCAAAATATTTAGTTAATTGGTTACATACCAACCACTCCAGCAGCTTAGATAGAACAGACAGCAGTGCAATTGGACTGCAATTTGACAGATCATTATGATCGCCCCTTTAAAAACTGGGACCACTTCAGTGCACTTCCAATATTCAGGGAATCGTCCCTCAATTAAACTTTTTCTGAGTAGACCGATGAGTACTGGAGATTTTATTTTAGCAGATATTTTTAAGAGAGACATCTCTATCTGGTCGAGGCCAGGTCATTTTTGAAATTTAATTTGCTCAGCTCAGTTATCAGTTCTTTCAGTGTGTTGGAAGAGTACAGACAAAGCAAAGATAGAGTTAATTTTAATAAAGGATTTTATTCAGGTTAAAATATTTAAAAAAATATATATGCATATAAATGTTTAGCATTTTTAACTTTGCTAATCAAATTGAGGCAGGTGCCATGTATTTTCATAACTGATTAGCACTTTCATGTGCAAAACTGCTAGCTGGTCAGCCATCCTCTCTGCCCTTAATATCAATGTGGCCTCCCCCTGTTTCACAACAAATGTGCCTCAGTTTGGGGCAAGCACATCCGATCAGAAAATCCAGTGTCCAAACTCACCACCACCTCTGGATTACCCCAAATGTCATAGACCAGTGCAAGTCCTGTGATCTCGCCTGACCTTGCTACATATCATACCATATCATACCACTCCCTCCCTGACCTCCTTTCTAACAGAGCAGGTAGAAACTCTTGTACAAAGGCTGTCTGGGCTGTGAGACTGCACTATTTGAAGGAAAACGTCCAGAACAACCTTAACACCCAGCTAAATTCTGAAAGATAATTAACACCCTTTTTGGCCCTCCTGCCAAGTCTGCTCCCCCAGGCCTCATGGTGAATGGTTCACCTGTTACTGACCCTCCTTCTATTGCAGCTCACTTTGAAAAGTTTTTCACTACTTTTACCCTCCCTTATCCTCCTCCTCCTCCTCCTGACTCCTGTTCTCCCTCTTTGTTCCCCCCCTCCTCTGCTTTCCATGCCTCCCCAGGCTTCCATTCCCCCCATCACTACCAAGGGAGCTCTGCTTGATCTTACCTCCTTCACCTGGGTCCAAGTCCAGCCCTGACAGACTGGATCCTAAACTCCTCCCCCTCTCAGTTCCTGCCATTGCATCTCCCCTTATCTTCTCAACCTCTCTTTCTCGCTCAGTGCTGTTCCCCAGTCCTGAAAGATTGCCAAAATTCTTTCACTTCACAATGGCAGCCCCCTTCCTTGACTGGCAACTTCCATCCCATCTCCCTCCTCCCCATCTTGCAAAGCTGCAAGAGAAACCTGAATATTCCAGAGTTTCTGACATTCTTTCCTTCTGCAACTTAACATAGAAGCATATGTTAACTTCCTCTCCCCTTTCCAGTCTGGCTTCCAGAAGCACCATTCCACTATATCCTCCCTGCTGCATGTCACAGACTTCATCTTCACTGGGAGGATCAAAGGCACATCACAGCAGCCATTTTCATCAATCTGGCCAAAGCCTTTGATTCAGTGTCCCACCCACTCCTCCTGGAAAAGCTGAGTTCTGCTGGCCTCTCAGCTACCACTGTTGACTGGTTGCATTTATATCTCATGATCTGTCTATAGACTCTTCCCCCCCCACAGTCACCACCCTTGATGGCTCACCCCTTGAGTTGGTCCCTGTCTTCAAGTAAATGGTGTCTGGCTGGACAGTCTCCTTGATTTCTCTACTCACATTGACGCCATCTGCACCAAACTCCGGCCCAAACTGACAGTCCTATACTGCCACAAAGCCAACCTCCCTCTTCAAACTCGTTGCAAACTAGTACTCAGAACTATTCTGTCAGTGCTGGATTATGCCGATGTAGTCTATAGCACTGCCCCAGCTTCTTCCTTCTCCAAACTGGATACCCTACTCAATTCCTTCTGCCACTTTGCCACTGCCTCTCCTCCCCTCCTTACCTATCACTGTCTTCTCTATGCTCCTCTCGCCTTTGCCCTGCTGTCCCACAGGAGAAAAATGGAATGCACCTCTCTCATTGGTAGATATTGACTAGGTTCACTCCCCTCCTACCTCTCATCCCGCCTCACCCCAGCCAAGTCCACAACCAATTTTCTTCACCACAGGGACTCGTGTTCCTTCTCCATCCCTTATCCTCACTCTACTGTTGGCCAGTCAGCCTTCTCATACTTCCTCCCTTTACTCTGGGACAACCTACGCCCTGACCTGTGCCTAGCCTCCCCTCTCTCATCCATCAAAAGACTCCTTCCCTCCACTCAGTGCCCCCAATGCTCTTAACCCCGCCCCACACCCTTCTTTTCCCCCTCCTACCTCTTAATTCCTTTACTCCTCATGCCTCCCGTGCTGTTTCCTCAGGTCTGTTGACCAGAGCTGGTATGCCTCTCTGTTCTCAAGCTCAGTCCCCTACCTGCTCCAGGTCCTCCCAGTTGAAGCCAAATTTACATCCTATTATTTGACCACTGCTATACCTGTGGTGTTTTTTAGCCTTGTATATTTTTGTCTTACCTTGTTAATATTTGTGTCTCAACCAATGGTTTGATCTATTGGAAACTCCTATTTTTATTTTCAGTCATATTGTAACAAATGTTTTACTCCTGTGAAATTCACTGTACCTGAGTTGCACCTGGAAACAAGCCTCAGCTCAGTGTGCCTTTCCCGGTCACCAATTTTACAATTTAAAATAAATAAAATAAAATAAATGAAAATAGTCAGTACAGTTTGGAGGCATCCTGTCACCACCAGAACCCTTCCAGACTGGGGTCTATCAGGGCTCCATCCTGGGTCCCATCCATTTCTCCATTTTCCTTAATTACCTCCCCTCTATCAGTGCCAACTTGCATATCCACATGTATGCAGATGATGCAATCATCTTCACCTCCAGTCCCTCAACTGCAGCTGTGGAATGTCTGCTCCAACAGGACGTCTACAATGTCCTACACTGGTTCTACTCTAACTCTGGGTCAGCACTAAAAAAAACAATGTCCCTGACCTGTGGCACTAGACAGAAACTGGCCAGACTCCCCATTTTCTCATCTTCTCCATCTTGGATGGTACCCCCTTGAAGCAGTTCAGCCCCTCAAGTACCTCGGTGTGTGGCTTGACGGTAAGCTTGACATCTCTGCCCACACTGATGCCATCCATGCCAGGCTCTGCCCCAAACAAGGTACTTTATACTGCAGCAAACACTGTTTGTCTCTGCAGGTCTGCCGGGAGCCTGTTACCAAAATGGTGCTCCCAGTCTTCGACTATGCAGACATAGTCTAAGACAGTGCCACTTCCCTTTCCAAACTGACACCCTCATTAACTCTTTTTGCCACTTTGCTACCAAATCCCCCCATCGTACACACCACTGCTCCATCTACTCCACCCTATCCATCCTCCCCTTACCATCATGTTGCCAGAAGCACTGTGCCTCCTTCATATCCAAATACTAGTTTGGACCCCTTCCCTTACATCATTTCTCAGTCCTCACTTCTATTCCCCCTGCCTCATGGTCTCTCCATTCCAGGCATCATTGCATTTTCTCCATTCCTCATCCCCACTCCTCTGATGGGCAATCAGCCTTCTTCTATCATCTCACCACACTCTGGAATCTGCTCCCCTCCTCCCTCCATCTCTCCACTCTTGGCTCCCTCAGGCATGAGCTGAAACTTCTTCCCTACCCCATCTGCTCCTGTCACCACTCTACCTATCACTTCCACTGTTTGGAGCCCCAGCTGACCATGTGTCTCCTCCTGGACTTTCACCTAGCCGGTATCCAGGCTCCAGTACTCTTCCTGTGTAATGCCTTCCATCACCTCGCAGGTCTGTCTGTTTGCTACATTATTAATGCTGACTGTGCCTTGTGGCTTTATTTTGCACTTGTATTTGAGTTCGTTATTGTACACTGCTTTTTAAGAACAGATTTGGACTTTTTAAACATTATTATACTCCTTTAATTTTGAGATTTTTTTGCATGTTTGGAGCTATCAAAAACATTTTTAAACAAATAAGTTCATACACTGAAAGGGCTACAGCCCTGGGTGGGGATCAAATTGCTGCAGTTTGCACTTGCACTTAAGCACAGTAGTTTTCACCCTTCTCAGCATGCTATGCTATTGTTACAGCTTCAGTGGCTCAGTAGTAGCCTCTGTAGTCACAGCTGAGGGTGGAGCAGCCATGTGACATCATCAGTGATGTTAGCTATCCCCACCGCAATGCAGTATTTAAACCATGGATGTTGTCCAGTCCAGCCACTCCTATACATTGACCGGAGACAGTGGGATGGTGATCCTGGTTTCTTCTACCTCTGAAGGAGTCATGATATTTGATTTTTTGTTCATGATTTTAAGTCTTTAGCCCTGTGAACCTCAGTTCACTATATTTTGTTCTATTCTACAGAATAGCTCAGGAGCACTGAATCTGTTAGTACAAGTGTACTTCTTTGGGAAGATACAGTAGGGACACTGCTGACACATCTTACATCGCAGCTGCAGTTTCTGGGGCTGATTCAATATGACAGACAAGATTTCCACACAAGAACCGATTGTTGCTTGGCAACAGTCAACAGTGTACCAGTCTTGTGCCCCCCACTGCACCCCCCCATAGCAGATAATTTAGTTTCATGGAGCAAAGGCCACCAAGTCCCCCTTCCCCACTCCTCCCACAAGTACTGTATTACCACTACAACAACTACTAGTAATAGCTGTAGTGCTTTCGAGATCAGAGATGTCATCAGACTAGACTTCATGATAATGGAAATCTCATTGGACGACATTATAACCTCATCCACCATATTGGACCTGACCCAAAAACTGAAGACAACTCTATCTTGCAAAGTTAATTATTTTATAAGGTATAAGACCTTATGTTTATTACCCTCTTTCAACTTTGCACCATATAATGTTGATGTCCCAATGTTAATGGTGGTTATACATTTAATTATTTAGGGACAAACATTGGGAATATAACACATTGGAATCAAATTTATATTAAAGTACCAAGGTATGAGACTGTATTTGCTTTCATATGGCACAATATATATGAGAGATATATACAATATTAAAAGGTTGTTTAGTATGTTATACAAGGGCTATTAAGACATGGGTGGTATTATCAGCTATGTGACACAAAGGTGCATAAGACTCTAAATGAAGGTTTTTAGGGAACCCTCTTATCACTACAGTCTGCAACTTTTGGTGCCAGGGAAATGTTACATCTGTCTGGGTGTTTGCACTATAGTGCTGGTCAGTGGTTGTGATTGGCACATTTGGATGTTGTGAAAAAACATTCATGGATTTTTATTTAATGATGTTTTTCTTACTGTTTAACAGAACAGAAACACAGTGAGCCTGATGAAATGGCGTTGCCATGAAATGTCACCTTTTGGTTCTGTGTGTATTTAAGATAACAAAGAATAATTTTGGACTGCTTATGGTGTTCATCTATCCCTTTGTTTTATTGTGTGCAATGGGTTGACATTTCTCAGCATGGTGCTATTGGCCCCAATAAACACCATGCTAAGGGTAAGGGTACATAGTGAGTTTTGACTGGGTTCTTTCTGTCATAATTTTTGCTTGCCTGTGTCGTTATATAGTAGCTGAATACAAGCATGCCTGTGTACTGCATGGAAGTGGGGCATAGCCATTTGGAATTGTGCCATAACTAGGAATTCTCCAGTCACCAGAGTCTGTTGATGCCACATTAGTTAGTTAGTTAGTTAGCTAGCTAGCTAGTTAGCTAGTTAGTTAGTTTGTTAGTTCATTCATTAGTTATTTGATAACCAGGAACAGGCACACTGAGCCAAGGCTCATTTTCAGATGCAGCCCGGTGAAAGGGTACAAGGAGGAAATCATCGACAATTTGGTTTGTAGCATAATATTAGAAGGAGAGATGTGCACAGTAAATACAATAAATGTTATAAAATATATACACTCAGTTGTTGAAAAACCTAGTGAAGATAGGTGAGATAACTATATCATGTCACATAAACAGGGGTTCTAACATAAAAGATATATACAGTCTCAGAGGCAGTACCGTATGAAGGATCATTTGAGAGGAAGCAACAAGTAAGACAGAGCAAACAGGAGCCTGGGAGGTATGGCTGGGAAGAGGAGTAGGGGAGGATGGAAGGACTCAGGAGGTCTGAGTACTGGTGCAACAGGTGGGGAGGGATTGGCAAAGAGCATGTTTTAGAGGGTAGACCATTAATGTGCTGACTGATTCCTGCCACCGTGATATCGCCAAAGGAATCATGTTGTGCGTTTCTGCTGTGACTTTGATTTTTTGCCATTGGGCAAGTAGGGGGAACAGTGGATGTTGCCTTTCCACTGTTCCCCCTACTGTCCACTGGAGCATGACCTGGAGTTTGTTATATAAATATCTGGGGGTGAGATGGGTGCAGCCCCCCTTTGATGGAGGTCACTCCTACTGCCAGATGGCAAATTGTCAGAGCACAGTGGGTGGTGTCAGCAGATTGCTTGTGCTGTAATTTAGGCTGCTAAGTTAATTGTCACTGCAGCATAGGTGAACCCTTTTTGAGGTGGTTGAGAGGGGGATAGTCGGAGGGAGATTGGGAGTGAGTTCCAGATGTGAGGGAGCTGGTAAGACAAGGCAGCCAGCCCAGAGTTAGAGTTGGGGTATGGGAGGGAGGAGTGAGGGTGTCTGATTTGGAGCTGGTATGAGGAAGGGAGGGAGAGAGAGGAGAGAGGAGAGAGGAGAAATAAGGGGTGAGAGTCTCAATCCAATATTTAGAGAGGAGTGTGGAGGCATAAAGCTGGCAGCATGAGGAGAAATGAAAGAAGATAGAGAGAAGAGTAAAGAGTGCAGTGATGAGTACGGTGACGGGGAGCATTATAGCCAAAGTGGCAGAAAGCATTGAATAGAGTGAGTCTGGAGAGGGTAGAGGATGGGGTGGAACTGTAGACTACATCACAATAGTCAAATACAGGGATAATTGTTTTGGGAGATGCTCACAGTGGACTAAGAGGAAATTCTTGTTCCTGAACATTGCTCCCAGTTTTGGACAGAGTTTGGAATGAATGTGGCTTATGTGGGTGGAGAAGTCCAGGTGGCTGTCAAGCCAGATACCCAGATACTTATAGGAGGGGACTAAGTCTGGGGTAGTGACATTGAGAGTGGAGAAAGAGGGGAGAGGGTGAAGCTTTGAGAGTTTCTGCACAGTACTGAATGTCACTGACACTGTTTTCTTAGTGTTGACTCTCAGTTGGTTTTCCATTTTGAAATGGGTAGGTTAAATGCTACATCCTGCTTTGCTCAGAGATGTGTTTTTGTTGGAGCAAACATGTTCCACCAGCCATGGTACAGTGCATCTAGAATATCACTGAGCAGCTTTGGAATTTTTTGGCATTTCTACAGGAGCCATTTGTTTCACACTCACTAACCGCAGCTAGAGAAAATGGCAGAACTACCAACTTCTCAATTTTGAACTGCTGAATGGTTCAGCCCTGTCTGAATTGTTTCCAGAGTATGACAAAAAAAGTGATACAGAACAACCAATGTCAGTGTTAATGTATATTATTAAGATTAGTAATATTTTTGTCCATTTCATAAGCAAAATAAGACACTCCAGGGTTTGTGCATTGTGCTGTCACAGTGCACACCAAGGGGCAGAAGGCATGCCAGCTACGGCATCATGCTAATAATGTCCATTTGTGTGCATTGTGACAGCACAATATACACCCTGTTGTGTCTTATTGCTTACGTGTTGTGCATACCTGTCATTTATGTCTTTCTAATATCATAGAATGCCTATGGTAAAGATTTTTCTACTACCTTGTTTCACATGTCTCATATGTAATTTGCAATTGCCTTACTTATTCTGACTTTAGTAGTTCATGGCATGTTGTGCTTCATGTGATCTGTCATCAACATTGTATACTTACAGATATGCACTTTGGGATGTTTGTTCCCTATATTTGCTCATTCTTGGAAATATTCTAACTTGATGGCTTGATTTTTCCTGTGGTATTATTTTTGAACAGCATGTGTCATATTTTTTTTACCTTGTGATTTCCTGTAATGTTGTACTTATGTTTTTAATGATTTGTAAAGGCTGTCTTATGACAAGAGCCAAACAATAAGAGTTTTTACTACTAACAGTGCCGTTGGTAATAAAAACATAATTTATGGTATTTACTGTGCTGTCAGCATTCTTCTTAAATTGCACTGAGTTATCAACTCATTTTCTCATAGGTTGTTTTTAGTTGCTATTTTAAAGCAGCAGCAGCTGCTTGGGGTGAAGCAGTACATTTTCGACTCACTAGCTGTGAGTTGCAACTGAAGTTGAATTCTGAATGTTCTATACTGCACCTACCAACTAATCAAAGTTTATTCAAAATTGCAGAAAACAGAAATAAACTTTGACTTTACATTATGGTCTAAAGATGACTGTCAATTCATTTAATAGTTTGTGAATAATCAAAAAAGATGGGTACATCAGGTGCCAACTTTCTGGAATTCATTAAAAACTCATCTGGCCCAATTTATGAACCATTTTTGATATAGGCACAATAGCAAAAGAATTTGGTTTTATTTACTTCCATTCATTCGTACCTTCTCCCAAAGCATGTAATACACAATGAACAGTTGTAGCAACAGGAATGTCTGGACAAGCAACGTGGCCTCCAAGGCAGAGGCTGCTTTCAATACAGCACATTACAGTCTCATAACCAACTTCCTTCACCTGCATATTTACTATTCAAACTCCACATGGTCATGAATCACCACAATAGTGAAAATGCAACAGAAAAATAAAACGTCCAAAACAAGGATAAGTCCTCATTAAGATTCAAACCTTACTCGTTTGCTGAAAAGACAACATATTTTGTGGTTACCTGGATTCAAACCACTGGTCCTGTATTTATTTTCCTAAGACACTATTTGCAGCTTCTGTGATGCAGAGGTTATGTCACAGTTCATGAAAGCAGGCATCCCAGGTTACTGAGGTTTGAATCCAGTAACGTTTCTTTCAGGTAAAATATATTAAAAATAGCATACCCATCCTTTATTGTCGATGTCTTATATTCCCACACTGGCATCAGCCATTAGGTGAGTAGGCCAGCCATTAAGCGAACATAGGGAGGTTAGAAGGAGGTTGACTGAGACAGAAGGAGGTTAAATTCAATGGATGGAGGTTAAATGAGATGAAAGGAGGTTATATGAAATAGGAGGTGGTTAAATGCACTTGAGGAAGGTCACATGAGGTAAAGGGAGGCTATAAACAATAGAGGGAGGTTAAATGTAAGGCAGGGTGCATGAGATAGAGAGAGGTTAATTAAGATATAGGGACATTAAATGAGTTAGAGGGAGATTATCTGAGATAGAGGGAGGTTACATGAGATACATTAAAGGTGAAATGAGATAGAGGGATGTTAAATGAGATACAGGGATGTTAAATGAGATACAGCGAGGTTATATGAGGCAGAGGGATATTAAATGAGATAGAGGTAGGCTTATAGGATACATGAGATAGAGGGATGTTAAATGTGCTAGAAAGATATTAAATGAGATAGAGGGAGACTATGTGAAATAACGGGAAGTTAAATGAGCTAGAAAAATATTAAATGAGATAGAGGAAGACGATATGAGATAACGGGAGGTTAAACGAGCTAGAAAGAGGTTATATGAGGCAGAGGGAGGTTAAATGAAATAGAGGTACATTACATGAGCTAGAAGGAGGTTAAATAATACCTTTAGGTGAAAATACTGATCCAGAAAAATTGTAGAATTCATCTGCTACCTCATGTGTTTCCGTCAGTTCAACCCCATCTACTGTAAGTGGGCCTAAACTATTGTCCTTTTCGTGAATATTATTGATATAGGCATAGAGGAATTTTTGATTGTCCTTAGATAATGACAATTTAAATTCCAGTTTTCTCCCTTCCATCCTGATCAGATGTTTTGCCTTGTTTTGTTCGGCCTTAAATATAGCTTTATTATGTTTGTTCATTGCTTTTTTTTGTATCTCCTAAAGGCTTTTTCCTTCCATTTTATTTGTTTAATATTTTGTGTCAACCAAGGGAGTATCTTAACTCTTCTGTTATATAGCTGTTTGAGGAGAATGTAAAGATTTTCGAATTCCTTAGTCATTGATTTTAATAATGCCCAACATTCATTCACTGTCAAGTCGGACATTGTTGTCTCCCAGTCATATGACTGTACTGCTTTTCTAATTTTTAAATAGTTGTCCTTTGGATATTTGTACTGGGAAGTTAGCTGACCCTTGTTGGCTTGCCCAAACCCCTTCAGGTAGCCCACATGACAGCCATGCTATCATAACTAAGGATGTAATATAGTATTATGTGCTTTTGTTATATATATAATTTATTTATGATTGTAGTATGTCCTAGATAGGCAAGAGTTAGTATTGCCTTGTACAGGCCACATAATGCCATTCCAGGTATTTAGCTGACACATCTATATTTCTTTTATGCAAGCTAAGCATTTTCTTTGTGCTGGAACCCAAGATAGCCAGTTCTGTGGTGGTAAAATGGATGTTAACGTGTGCTGGGTCTCCACAAAAATATAAAAGGGTAAATAAAGCAACTGTGTTGTGATGACATCATTAACGCACACAAATTACAAACACAGGTCCCAAGGAGGTGGATGTTGGCACCTGACAAAGAGAGGTGGGAGTCAGAAATAGATTCCAAATGCCTAACAGGCTTTTATTCACACAAACAGGGAAAGGAAACATGGTCACAGGGAAACTCTTATCCCTAATTTCCTGTACGAGGAGAACTCTAAGACAAACGACTTTCAGTAATCAACTGTAACAGCTCCACTTTAAGAGTATTCTATCTGCTATACCCTGTACGAGGGTGATTCTATGCAAACTACTTTCAGTAATCAACTGTAACAGTTCCGCTTTAAGAGCGTTCTGTCTTCTAAGATCAGTGAATCACTATGCAGTCTCTAATACTACCCTGAGGTGCACCACTACCTGCAATCTATTACCTGGAATATTCCACTCTTTGAAACTCTATAGCATGTCACTACAAGACTCCACATATGTCATAAAAGGCAGTTTGTGCACGGTTGAGCTTTCTCTGTCATAGAGAAAGAAACTCGGATGCAAGATATGGAAACACAAGGGGGACAACTTGGCTGACTGGTTAGAATGATTTAAAACTAAGGGAATGCAGAGTATTTTGAACAGGCCATGAGTTTCTCAGCCACATCCCACCTCTCTAGGGTTGCCAGAATTTAGGAAAAATACAAAGATTTCTTCAGCTCAAAACCCACTCAGGGCCACCAGAATTGAGACACAACAGATCCGGCCACAGTCCTCTTCTGGACTGCCATAAAAAGAAGATGCTGAACAACTGGCCACAGCCCACTTCTGGACTGCCAGAGGATGAAGAAGATGCAGAACTGGCCACAGCCTGCTTCTGGACTGCTGGGAGAAGAAGAAGATGCTGAACAAATGGCCACAGCCTGATTCTGGACTGCGAGGGGATGAAGAAAATGCAGAACAACTGGCCAGAGCCCTCTTCTGGACTTCCAGGAGAAGAAAATGCTGAACAACCGGCCACAGCCCACTTCTGGACTACTGGGATAAGAAGATGCAGACCACCCTGCCACAGCTACTTCTGAACTGCTGGGATACAAAGAAGATGCTGGGTGAAGGAAGTCTATGGAACGTTGAGAGAACAAGAGTTCTGGGCACCAAGGTCGGATGAGCAAAGGACTGACGTAAAATAATAAACAGGACGATGACACAGGGCACTTGGAACAGAAGATCTGGACAGCACTTCGGTGCGGATGAAAAAACAAGAAAATGGATGGCAGATTTTGCACTGGGCCAGGCCGTACACTGGGAACTTGAGAGAGGAAAATAATAAACAGGACGTTGAAAACTGAGACAGCTGTGACACGGTTCTTCGGAGGTTGCTGTTGACTGCTTCAGAGATGCACTGGAAGATGATTTCTGAGAAACTGATGAAGCTTGATCTTGATACACATTGGAGAAGTGACTCTGAAGACTTGCTAAAGACTGATTCGAATACTTTTCTGACACTGAAATGCTGGCATAAAGCAATACTAGGACAGTTCTGGCACTTATTTTGTTTGTAGGAATAATGGCAATGCAATGAATGCCTCAGTTCCTATTGTAGTGGTAAATTATACAGTCTCAGTGTCCAGACCACAGTAAATAAACAGGCACTTTACTATTCTTGGTGAACCCTAGCTTCAGTGGCCCTAACTACCGGGGGCTCTATAGCTAAATCAGCTTCTCCTGTTACTGTGGGTATACTGCAGTGGGATTAAGCTCCCTCAAAATGTTATAAACTCAAATGTCGAACTCGGGTCCCTCTAACAACTGTGGGTCTAGGTGGCTAGCTAGACTCCTGTAACACCTGGGCTCACTAATGCTGCTGGGCCCCATAATACCTGGGGGTCTATGTGGTTAACTATGGGCCTTGTGTTGCCCATTTAACAACTTGGGCATTTCTGGACTGGACCCCTAATTGGCTGTGGGCCTAGGCTGCTTTAAGAACTGGCACAGGCCTTCCCTGCTAGACTGCTTTAAGAATGGGCACAGACCTCCCATGTTGAATATTAAGTAGCTCCCATGCAGATCGTCTGTCCTCGACCCCTCCCTTGCGCGTCGCTATGCCCTGAACACAAAGCTATGCTAATCTGGCCCCGCCTACACTCAGCCATCAGCTGCTACACTGAGCTCCTAGCTCTAACAAATAAAACAAGCATTTGTCAATGCTGAATGTTGTCGCTCTGGCATTGGCAGTGGCGGAGGTGGAGAGGCAGAGCACTGTGAGTTTGTTAATGTGTTCCAAAAGGTGATTTTGCACAGCGAGTACGCCACTGTGCAGCAGAGCTGCAGAAACGTGTTTTGGGCAGGCTGTGGAAAATGGCAGCTGAACTGTTGATAATGAGGTGTGCACAAATGGCAGTTGTGAAAATGTGGCATGAAAATATTGCAGATTGACGAAGTTACAAGGGTGCGTGGAAACTGCACAATGCACGCTTGCAACACAGTCATTGTCTGGACTTTCACCACCAAATTTTCAGCATAGGCATTTTAGGATCTCTACTAATAAATAGTGTCACCATCATTTCCTCGGTGTCCCAAAAAGTTATTTCGTGCAGTGACCGTGCATTTCTGCACCAGACATGCGAAAACTCATTTCAGCCAGCTGTACTGTTCATAAGGAGGTATGGAAAAATGCCAGTGATGAACAGCTGGAATGAAAATATTATAAATTCACTAAGTCACGAGCGTGCATGCAAACTGTGCAAGGCACGCTCGTAAAACTCATTTTATTGACTTTCGTCCCTAAATTTTCAACATAGGCATTTTAGGACATCTGCTAATGAACAGTGTCACTGACATTTTCATAATGTGTCTCAAACACAGGCTTTCCACAGCAAATTGTGCACCGGAACTGCGAAAGCAGATTTTGGTCAGGATGTGAAAAATGACAGCTGTACTGTTCATTAGGAGGTGTAGAACAATGGCACTGTTGAAAATGCGGAGTGAAAATATAAGTTTGCGAACTTACGAGCGTGAGTGCAAACTGTGCAATGCACACTCGTAACACTGTCATTTTATGGAGTATTCTCACCAAATTTTCAACACAGGCATTTTAGGACCTCTACTCATGAAGAGTGTCACTGTCATTTTCATAATGTGTCCTGAACACTGATTTCGCACAGCAACCGCGCTATTCTATGCCGGTAGTGTGAAAACACATTTCGGCCAGGATGTGAAAAATAACAGCTGTACGGTTCACAAGAAGGTGAGGTAAAATGCCAATGTTGAGAATCTAACGTAAAATACTGCGAATGTGCTAACTACGTTGTGCAGTTGCTATACTGCGCTAGAAACGTAATTTTTTTTGGATTTTCGTACAACTTTGTAACATAGGTTTTGAGAGCCCCTCTCATGAACAGTGGCACTGTTATTTCATTACTCAGTCCCGAAAGGTGATTCTGCACAGTGACTGCGAAATCACCTTTCGGGACCGAATAATGCTATGACAGGGCAAGAATTTATGAGAAGGGTCCCAAAAACCCCATGTTGAAAATTTGGGGCCAAAATTTGCAAATATGCCCGAGATATGTATTAAAGTTGAAAAATCCCTATTCATTCCATTATACAGCTTACCAGCATTTCTTCAGTTTGCGGTCGGCTTTGAAGAGTGCAGACGTGTTCCTGGTCCACCGAAGATCGTCGCACCGGACTCTGCAGGTAAGTATGGGGTGAGGGGGGGTGAAGGGAGGCAGGGTGCGCAGAGGGTGGGTGCGGGTAGGGGTAGGGGGGCATTGAGACTAGAGGGAGGGACTGTTTTCATTTACAGGGAAAAAAACATTATGGGACAATTTTTTTAGGGGATTTGGCACATTGGGGTGGGCTCCCAGTGTGTCACCTAAATGTTGGGGTGTCTGTAGCCGATGGGGATTGGGCACCTCATTGGCACACAACACGGGGGATGAGGAAGTAATGCTGACGGGATTGGGCACCTCTGCCAGCACTCAAAGAAAGCGGGGAGTGAGCTGAGGGGATTGGGCACCCCTTGGCATTCAACAATTCGGGGAGTTTATGCCGATGGGAAGTGGGCACCTGTCGGCACACAAAGAAAATGGGGGGTTAACCGACAGGGGCTTGAGCACCCCCAAAGTTGGCAGTAGTTGGGCGGTCACCCGCTCGCCGACCATGCTCATAATGTCGGCGAGCATGTAGGAAAGGTCCGCTGCGTATGACGAGCTTTGCTCAGATTGCAGCGGACCTTTTCTTAGATGTGCTCACCACATTATGTATGCATGGTGTGACACCGGCATGCAGGCTGATTGGGGAATGAGGGACGTTCCTACCGGTGCATGCTCTGCATTCGCCCAACAGTGACCCCACCTCCAAAGCCGAACTGTCCCATGATGTTGGCTGTGTAAGCATGTCAACATAAAAATAAACATGCACTTTTGATTCTTTTTCAGGCAGTCAGCACTTAGCTGGTGTGCTACCGCCAACTCACCACACCAAACCAGGTCGAGGAGATGCTGAATCAGGAGGTGGGAGGGGTTTCTGGCAGAGGGAGGGTTTCAGGCAGGAAATCAGGTGACAGAGGACCTTGCAAGGCCCTGGGATTGGCGCAAATAATGCAGCACCGCTACTGCTGCCTTCAGGAGACCAAAACTTTACTTTAAAATAAATAAATGGGGCACCAAGCCTTTTCTGGGGAAAGTGGAACATCTTCATTGGTGTCCAACAACACCATGGACCAAACGGCATGTTCAGGTATGCAGTCTTCAGTGACTGGAGGCAGAGGGGCACACAGGAAAGTTCTCAGTGACAGCTGCAGCCCTCCTGGCCAGCTCTTCTCATCCCTTCTCATTTTCTGTGTCCTCTCCTCCACAGCCACCATGATTCTCCATTTACAACTGCTTATTTTTATGTTGCTTGCACACATGTGCAAGAAACATAGTGCCATCATCCGAGTTTTCGGAGGTGTGTCAGCCCATCTTCCAATGCAGTCAGTGTGTTTGCAGGCGTGGCCCCAGTTCCCCAATCACTGCTCCAGCTGTCTATGACAAGCTGAAAATGCAGTGGCATACAGTTGAAAGGGAGAGCTCCGCTTGAGTGAACAGAGCTCTCCCCCCCACACACACACACGCGTGCGCGCACGCATGCACACTGCGTGCTCATGCCTTCCCCTCACTGTACGGGCTGACGGGGGGCCCAATCCCCCGCCTACACACACCCCCAAAGCATCCAGGTGCCATGCTGGGAGCCAACCCCAGTGTGGCAAATATTTGGCGGCTGACGTGCCCAACTCCCGTCAGCTCCACTATCTCTTCCCCCATGCTGTCGCCGACGAGGGTGCCCAATCCCCGTCAGCTGCACTGTCTTCCCCAGTACAGGGTGCCACACTGGGATCCCACCCCAGTGTGGCAACAGATGCCATGCCCGATGGGGTGCCCAATCTCCCTGTCGGCTCCTCACCCCCAGCCGTCCTTCTGCCACGCTTAGGAGCCCACCCCAGAGTGGCAACGCCCCACGTCGTCGTTAAAAAAAAAAAAAACTGAAAAGCAAAATGGTTCCGCGCTCCACTGTGCACCCTGCTTCCCACCCCCTCACCCCATACTTACTCCGACCTCGGCGCAGCGATTCTGGCGGACCGGGAACACGTCTGCACTCTTCAAAGCCAACCGCGAACTGAGGAAATGCCGGTAAGCTGTATAATGGGATCGATAGGTTTTTTTTTTAACTTTGTTGCATATCTCAGGCATTTTTTGGAATTTTTGCACCAAATTTTCAACATGGGATTTTGGGACACCTCCTCATGAATTCTTGCACTGTCATGGCGTTACTCGGGCCTGAAGGGTGATTTCTCAGCCACTGCGTGAAATCACCTTTCTGGAATGATTAATGAAATGACACTGCCAGTGTTCATAAGGTGGGCTCTCAAAAAGCCTATTTTGAAAATTTGGTGGAAAAATCCTAAAAGCGAACTGTTTCTGACTTGCGTTGCACACGGTTTCCTTGCGGCTCGTAAGTTTCGAAAATTTCAATATTTTCACTCCAGATTTTCAACATTGCCATTTTACCACACCTTCTTATGAGCAGTATAGCTGTCATTTTCACATCTCACCCAAAATGTGTTTCCGCCCATGTAGCGCACAATGGCGTAGTCAGTGTGTGAAATCAATGTACAGGACACATTAAGAAAATCACAGTGACACTGTTCATGAGCAGAGGTCTTAAAATGGCTATGTTGAAAATTTGGTGAAAAATTCCTAAAAATGACTGTTTCTGACGTCGTTCTATAGTTCCTATGGCGCCTGTAAGTTTGCGATTTTCAATATTTGCACTCAATGACTTCAAATTCTAAACAGCACATAGAAGCAAGCAACATTCGGCATTGACAAATGCTTGTTCAAAGAGCAACACTCTGCATTCCGATTCTGGTACTAGAATGCTAAGCATGTGCAGCTCAGCATAACATTCTACCCAGGGCACAGTGCTGGCACAGCAATATTTGCTTGGCAAGTCAGGTTATTTACATTAATTTTAAAGCGTGCATTTGCTAGATGTACATAAAGCTTGGGCACTTAGGCACTTCAGGGGTACCTCTATACTGTACTAGGGCATCTTATAAGGGCTGGACACATTTCCATTTTTCTTTTCTGTTGTGCCCCCAACTTTGGGGCACTACACTGTCTACATGCAAAACCAAGGATGAGCTAATTGTCTTTCGTCCAGCTACATGCCAATAGGAGAGCCGTACTTACTGTATGCCTCCTTGTTATCTCTCATATAATAACTGGTCAGCAATTTCTCTCGATGTACTGACCAGGTTGATATTTTCCATAATAACCAGCTGGTTGTTATGACATTCATGAGCCACGCCAGTCAAACTATGCTGCTGCCTCATTGGCCAACATTCTGTATGTGGGCGGGGTCAAACAATCTCACAAACTGCTGGAGAAAAATTGCTGGCCTGTTATTATAAAAAATAAAAGATGGGGAGGGTGTTTAATATGCGAATTTAATGCACACCCTCATTGTGGTATGCTTTGATAAACCCCTCGGGCTTCACCCTCGGGGTTTATGTAGCATCCCACAACTTGGGTGTGCATTAAATTCTCATATCAAACCCTTCCCAATCCATTATTCTCTATATAATATTCTGTGTAATGCTATTTTTTTCTAGTGAGTTCTTTTGTCCGGACACTGTGATTGCTATGAACTCCAAGTATGGTAAGCTGCAATTTACTGTTGTCTTAGGGAAACCTTTAATAAATGTTATTGCTAATTGCACTGTCTTTATTTATTTTTTTTTTTATTTCATTCTTCGGATACAACCTTAAACCAAGATGCTCATTTACAAAGGTTCCATTTCTGGTAACAAGAACAAAGTTTAACACAACAATGACAATATCAATAACAATCTCAAGTATGAGGTAGTTACAAAATTCTCCCAGGAGTGGGGGTAACAATCAAGTGTATTATGAAGAGCAGCCAAAGTAGAAAGGCATTGTCAGCAAGTCTGTTTCAGTAAAAGAAAGTGACAGTGGAGAGGCAGGAGTGTTAATGGGAGTCCCAGGATTGGGGGCAACAATCAGTTGCAACTCACAGAGCAGCCAAGGCAGATAGGCTATGTCAGCAAGTCTATTTCAGTAAAGAAAGTGATGGTGGACAGGCAGGGGTACAGGTGGGAGTCCCATAGGAGGAGGGATGGATAAGTACTAAAAAATAGAGAGGAGGAGGAGGAGGAAAACTGGCAGTGTACAGGTGGGGGAGAAGGGAAGGGAAAAGGTAGTATGCCCTAGGGATTGAGTTGACAGGGGGCTACCTAGGTATCCTTACTGGGGTACCAGTGGCAGAAGTCACCAGTGGGATGCAGGAAGAGCTGGTGAGTAGGTTTGACAGGTCTTCTACCTACTGGCACAGGTTCCCTGTGAGTCGAGGTGTTTCAATTCTGGTTTGAAAGATAAGAGATTTGGAATGTTATTTATTTCATCAGGGATGTCATTCAGTCACAGGGGGCCCTGTAGCAAAAGAGCATTGGCCAAGAGTGGTTCTTCTGAAGGGGACGATAAGTTGGGATCCTGTCTTACCCCTTGAATCATAGCTGTATCTGGAAGCTTGAAGAGTATCAACAATGCAGGGTGGTGTTAGGCTAAGCAGTGATTTTTTTTGCCAAGGAGGCATACTTGATACTTTATCCTGCTGTTAAGGTTGAGCCATCTGGTTTGTTCGCAGAGAGTATAAGAGTGCATTAGGTTGTCTGCTCCAAGTGTTAGTCTACATGCCTTGTTGAGTGCTGTAACTATACGCTTGAGCACAGTGTCTGATGCAGCCCCATACACAACCAGCCCATAGTCAATCATTGACATAATGAAGTTGGACACAGCTAGGCGAAGTGCACAAGGTGTTAGGTACTGCCTGTGTCTGTAAAGGACCCCTAATTTGGCATTTACTGCTTCATGACCTGATCTGAGAAGGTATTGTCTATTTGCACTCAGAGGTACTTGAAAGAGTGCACTTGTTCAATAGGTGCAGCCTTATTGTTGGTGTTTCATAGTGAATGGTGGTTTTTGTTTTTGTTTTTGCACTGATGACTTGAGATAATCATGGTTTTAGTTTTTTTGTAGTTGAGCAGTATTTTTTTGGAACTGAATCAGTCCTCCAGTTGATGAAAGGCAGTCTGTAGTTCACTTTGTAGAGGTTCAAATTGGGAGTTGTAACTAAGGATAACCACGTCATCTGCGTACAATATAATCTTGGTCTTGCAAGCTTCGGAAAGGAATTCAGGAATAGACTGAAAAGGAGGGGTCCCAAAATGGACCCTTGAGGGCAACAAGGGCAACTTGTCTTGTACTGGAGATGACTGCTCCAATTTTGACACCCTGTCCTGAGGGTCAGGTAGTTCTGAAACCACTTGACTGGACCTGCTGCCAGCCCCAAGGTTTTCAATCGCTCCAGCAGGATGGGGTGGTTTACAGTGTCAAAGGCTTGGTGAGATCTATAAAAATGGAGCCCATCAAGTTACCACTGTCCAGGGCCTTATGGTCATATTGAGAGAACTCAACCAGGGCAGTAGTAGTGCAGTGGTTCTTGTGGAAGCTGGGTTGGCGGGGGCACTGAAGACAGCATTTCCGAAGGTAGTCAGTGATCTGGTCCACAACAATCCTCTCCAGTGCCTTGGAGAGTGGGAAGAGTATTGAGATGGGCCTATAATTTGCAGTACACATCCGGTCCCCACTTTTGTGTACTGGGGTTACTAGTTCTAGCTTCCATACCAAAGGGAATTTAGCCATGGTCAGGGATTTGTTAAACATTTTCAAAATGGGGACTATGACTTCATCCAGAGTGATGGCTACCAGCTTCATGTTGATTCTATCACTGCCCTGCCTTATTTTTCCTAGGATCTTTTTTACATATGTCCTAGCCTTCTTAACAGTGACATGTTTAAAGCAGATATTTGGCTGATGACGGTCACCGCTTGGGGTAGTCTGGAGAGGTTCACTGGCTTGGAGGTAGCTGGGGGGCTACAGCGCTCAGATCCAAGAAAGCTGTGTTAAAGGTTTTGGTGAAGGTTTGGGGGTCAGAGGTCAATGAGCCACTTAAGTTAAGCATTGTAGGATACTTTCTATCCTCTTTACCTACAAGATATTTTATTTTCTCCCCAAATCTCTTGACATCGCCCCAGTTCATGTTCATCTGTTCCTTAAAAATGTTAGCTTTGGCAGTCCTGATAAGGTTAGTGCACCTCTTCCTGGCTTCTCTGAATTTCTGGTAATCAACTTGTCTACTAGAGAGCCTTGCCCTGCACCACAGATTGTCTCTGAGCTGCATCTGATCCAGGATGTCCCCAGTAATCCACTGGTTCTTGTAACCCCTGATTTTTCTCTTCCTGAGGGGGCCAAATGCATCACATAGAGTGTTAAATATATCCATGAAACACTTCAGTGCGAGATCTACGTCTTGTTGATCATCAATGTGGGTCCAGTAGATCTGCGATAGCATTACTTTAAATGCACTTATGTGACCCTTCTTGATGATTCTACTTTCAATGCAGGTAGGAGGGGCTTTTTTAAATTTAAATGACCATGTGCAAATAATCGGAGAATGGTCACTTACAGTCAGGCAGTAGTGTTACGTTGGTAAAACATTCACGGCAGCTGGCAAGTATCCAGTCTGTCAGTGTATTGTTGCCATTTTTATAGTTCAGTCTGGTCGGTTCGGATACCATTTGTGAGTTACACTTTGGCAACAAGGTCCTTCCAGTGGTCCAACTCCTTGCTGAGCCAATTTAAATTGAAATCCCAAGTAATGAGAATTTCTGGTTCTTGTCAATTTTGGAGAGAGCCTCCAACACTATGGGAAGCCCTGCCTTAGCCATCCTTGGTGGTAGATAAACAGTGACAATAGTTAGAGGCTTGTTATTGAGGCCACAGAGTACTTTGATAGCGAGCAGCTCATGGCTGCTTGAGATACCCGTTATGGGCAGAATAGTTCCTTGAATGGATTCCGGAAATAAATCAGGCAGCCCCCATCTCTTTTACCTGCTCTGTCGAGTCTAAAGGCATCATAACCATGTTGCGCTATTGTGTTATCCTTAGTTTTGACAGTTAGCCATGTATCTGAGACAAATGATATTGGGTCAGTGCAAGTGCGCCCATCCCTCAAACTGAGCTATTTTAGGTAGTAGGCTGCCAATGTTCATAGTAGCAATCTTTAAGCCATATCCCTTTTTATCTATATTGGGCCTGGTATTGTGTGGTCCTGGGTTCGGGTGAACATCCCTTGCGAGCAGTAGTAACAGAAGGAAAGCTTTATTAGCAGCATAGAGTAGGAGCATTTTTGTCTTGCCCCTCTGAGAATAACAGCGGATGTTGTGAGAGCACCACCCACGCAAAAGGAGAGGAAAGTGAAATTGCCCCAGAACTAGACAGCCAACACTGGTCTGGAAAAGATTCCTATGAGAGGCCAAGGATGAAAGTGGCTTACCACACCCTGTAAGAGTTAAGAGTTCCATGTTGTGGCCTCAATGTGTGGGAAGGAGTGAGAGTATGTCCCTGAGTATTTAAAGAGAATGAGTTTAGCCATTGGCCCACTAGGGGGAAGGGGAGTGTCCAAAGTAAAACAGAAAACATCTGTTGATGCATGGTCTCAAGGCGTGGGGGAAACAAATCAGTTTCCAGCTTTTAATTTTAAACTTTGTTTGAGAATTTTTTTTTGTGTGGGAAATGTTTATTTTAAACTTTGTTGAGATTTTATATTGGGAGATTATGCTTGTAGTCAACTGTCTACTGATTTTAAAGAGCAACAGAGGGTACTGTCCCTTACAGAAAAAGGATAGGCAGGCTGTTATTTCAGAGTTGATTTTAGATTGGAGTGGCAGTGAACCTGGCTCAGTGCAGTAAAGGCTCCAGTTAGGCCGGCCCGGTGGCGCAGAGGGCTGAGGCGTTGAACGCCACACCTCGCTCCACGCCGGCGACCCAGGTTCGGGGCCGGACTCGGGTAGCCAGTGGGTCGGCCGGGGAGCTAGGTTTGAGCGTCCGACAGCTCTCCGCCACCCGGGGTGGGATTTGGCCGCATTCTGGCATTCTAGGCGACCCCGAGCGGAGGCTCGAGGAAGTGTAAGTCCTTGCAGGGATTGGGCCGGGTGGCTGCTGAGGCAGAGCAGACAGCCGACGATGCGCCGGACGTCAGGGGGATCGCAGTCTGCTTGGGGAGGGAGAAAATGGAAAAGAGCTGCCTCATCCGGGAGGAAGCGAGGACCCGGATGTTCCCTGGATTTGCCTGCTACCACTCGACAGTCCACGGGCTGACGAAACTCTAAGTTATGGGGTTGTCCTCACTCTGCCCCCACCCGGGGGGTAAGCCGCAGCTCCATGGGGGCCTGTGGACTGTTCATGTAGGGTTGCGGGTAGTGGGATGTTCGCTGGTCATCGCCGAAGTGTCAGAGGAGGCAGGCTGAGGGAGAAGGATAAATTACGATTTCAAAAAAAAGGCTCCAGTTAGTATTGAGCACCCTCTAGTTGCTGGTGCATATAACATGCAGATGAAAGACCAGAGATTTAGTCACCTGACCATCAAAGGGTTATATAAGTACAGCCAGACAAGGGCAGGTGTGGTGGGGGGACGGTGGGGAGCTGCTGCATAGCGGTGGCAAGGTCTGGGGCAGGAATAGAACCAGAGCCAGAGGGAGGCAGACTGCTTTACCTGCAATTAAGAAGCAGCAGAAAGTTGCCACGGACTGGCCATGCTGCACCCGAGAGCTCATCAGTCAGGTAGCAGTGTTTAGAATCAGGAATCTCCTCAAAAAAAAAGGAATTAAAATTTAAAAATATCACTTGTCCATGGTTGTGATTCACCATTAGTAAGAACACTGCAGAGACTGAGGGTCTTATCATTTCTGGCGGCTGTGGCAGTGATTAATTGGATTCACCATTAGTCAGAACACTGCAGAGACTGATGGTCTTATTTCACTGCAGAGACGGAGAGTCTTATCATTCCTGGTGACTGTGGCAGTGACTAATTGGACTGAACTGAACCAGTAAAAATGTAAGTGATTAGAAGAACAGCTCTGGGACAATGCAGGGACTCAAACCTACACCCAGCTGTTCAGAAAAGTTACTGCAGAAACAAACACTTAGAGATTAATAAAAATGGTCATCTGAGGGAGCATTCAAAAACTATGGCTAATCTGTATAAAACAGACTGAATGTCTCAAACTTTTTGCCTTCCATGGAGGCAACAGTGATTTCATGCTGAACGTAAAATCACAAAATTATCTGATACAGAATGTGTACGCACTGTATCTGAAGTTCAAAACTATAACTGAAAAACATGATCTGAAAGGGTTAATAATTCTCTCCCACATAGTACAACTTGTGTTAGACCTGCAAAAGCGAGACTCCCAAAGACTGGAGAATTCAGCAGAGAAATTTGATCGGGGTGGAATCAGGTACCCTACAGTAAAAGGTTTCAGCTATAGTATCTACGAAATAAACTGTCTTTTACGTTAAATGTTGGTTAGCCACCATCTGTTAATTGTTACAATGCAGAATCTGCTACTGTTTGTCTTTGTTTTAAAATTGAGGACCTGATCAGTCCAATGTGTTTTCTGTTTGCCTTAGTGTGCACTGAAAAAAATAAAGTACATGCTGTAATCTTCTACAGTTTTCTACATTGCCATGTAGATATCAGCAGTGTGTTTAAAGCTTTAAAAGTTTCATTTCTCACTTGCTAAACAACAAAGATGCTTGTGTGCTTCTCAAAGTACCAAGGTTATTCTAAGCTGAGATAAAAGAAAAATGTGTTGCTTTACAAATGGGTTTTCTTAACTAGTATTCCCCAGGCAGGGGAACACAAACATGTTTTCACAAATTGATTTAATCATGAAACTTTATGATGCAAGATATGTGCTGCCTGTGTAGGTTTAATGTGAAGGACTTTCGTATATAGATGGCTGGTTGGAGCATGTTGCAGAGGGTATGACATCATAGGTTGTTATTGCTCGTGGTTTTTATGTTTTTTTTCTCTTCAAGGCAATGTGCAAGGAAAATGTTTTGTTAATGGCTACAAATGATTAAGATAAGACATTGCTAGTTTGAAATGAACAATGATGATGATTTTTTTTAATTATTTTTCTAAGGTGGTTCACAGTTGACGCATGTGTATATTTTAGCAAGATTTGAAATGGTTTCATTAATGTTGGTTCAAGTTAATTGTAGTTTGTTGAAAGACAAAAAGCAGGCAGCACATATCTAAAATGCTTTTACAGTGTTCTAAGGAAAATATAGGCACTACATCAGCACTCAGCAATGTGCCATTGTTCATACTGGAGTTCATACTGGAATTCTAAGACAACCAGAAGGCATAAGCCCACATAGACTGTCCCCATCTTATCAGTGGAGGAAACCGAAGTTACCAACTGAGATATATTGATCTAACCTTGATTTGTAGGTGTTGAAACTGGGAGCCTCAACAACTTCATTTGGTAGTTTATTCCAAAGACTAGTTACTCTGAGCCCAAAGCGGTACTTCATTAAATTTGTCCTACAATGTACTTCCTGCAACTGATGATTATAGCCTTTTAAGTTATAATTCTGATCCCTAAATTGTAGTCCAAGGTCTTTTTTGAAGTTTTCTTGATTCAGGATTTTATATAGTAGCAGTAGAGACCCACCCAGCATGTCTGATATCCAGTGGCCATAATCCTAACAAATTCAACCTATCCTCGTAGGGTTTATCCTTGATCCCTACTACCAGTTTTGTACAGGCCCTTTGTGGCTTCTCAACCATAATTATGTCTTTCCTCAAGAAAGGACTCCAAATTGCAGAACAATACTCCAAGTGGGGTCTTATGTATGTTTAATATAGAGGCAGAAGTACCCCTTCATTTCCAGAATGAAAACTTCTTCAAATACAGTTAATAAGATGCATTGCTTTGTTTGCAACAGTCTTACAATGAGACACACTCTTTAGCTCATTCCTGATGTATACCCCAAATCCTTTTCACAGACTGAATCCTTTAATTTAACCCCTTGAATATAGAAATCTTGCTGTATGTTTCCATTACCCATGTGCATTACACTACATTTACTTAAATTAAATTTCATTTTATTTCTGTCTACCTAATCAGAAATTTGTATTAGGTCCTGCCCAAAATTGAGTCTGTCTTCAAAAGTGTCCAATCCCCCAAGTTTAACATCATCTTCAAACTTAACCAACTTATTTCCACTTTTAATATCTAAGTTGCTAATGAAGATGTTAAACAATGGTCACAACACCAACCCCTGGGGCACTCCACTTGAGACCTCCACCTCCTCTGACAAATGGCACTGTACGCTCACTAGCTGTGTTCTATCCATTAACCAGTGTTTCATCCACCTGATAATTCTGGTATCAATTCCCAGACTCTTTAATTTAGAGATCACTATCCCATGGGGGACAGTGTCAAAAGCTCTGCTAAAATCGAGCATTACCGTGTCCACTTTTTTTTCCTTGATCTAGACATTTTCTGACATAGTGGTAGAAACTGCCTAGATTAGTCTCAAAGGATCTATTCCTTGAGAAACCATGTTGTACTTTGTCAACTAGACCCCTGTCTGATATATAGTTATTGATCTCCTCATACAGGATCTCTTCGACAATTTTTCCAATTATCAAAGTTAAACTCACTGGCCGATAGTTTGTTGCCTCAGCTTTACTCCCCTTCATAAATACTGGCACCACATATGCTGTTCTCCTGTCCCTAGGCGCATATCCTTCCTTCAATAATTTTGTCCTATTAAAGCAATTACTGGAGCCAACGCCTCCCCAAATTCCTTTACAAATTTTGGGTGCAGCCCATCCGGGCCAGTAACTTTATCAGTCTTAAGTTTCTTTATTCTTTTAAGGACTTTATCAACTGTAATCAGTTTTGTTTGTACTAAGGTCCCTATTTTGATCATTCTATTATCTACACTATGGTCCTCCTTGACAAAGACCCTGTTAAAAGATCTAATAAATTCTCTTCTCATTTCATCAGGTTTGGCAGATACTACTTCATCAATATTCAATGGGCCCACAGTGCTGTTACTCCCCCTCTTATTGTTCACATATGCAAAAAAGCCCTTTGTATCATTTTTGAACATAGCCAGTCTGTACTCCGGGGCAGGATATTCAGACTGCGCCAGGCTGTGGTGCAAGCCTGGGTGCAGCGCAATGTGGCTGCGCAGGGGCGTTGACAGGGTGATATTCAACGAAGCTGTGCCATGGCACAGCATCATTGAATATCACACCCGGCCACCCGCAGTGCCCATGGCACAGTGGCACTGCACCAGCATAAGTGGCCAGAGTGGAGCAGGGGATGCGCTAGCGCAAGTTCTGTTGCACTAGGCGCAACAACCACGATATTCAAAAGTGCATATGCAAATGGGGCTATAATGTATGCAAGGTGCAAATGGGGCCATTTGCATGTTGTAATGGCCCCATTTGCATGCAGGTGTGCCGATCCCTCGCAACTTGCACCTGGCACCTGCCAGGCTGCAGCCGCCAGGGACCGACGCCCCTGCACATTTCATGAAAGTGCCCCACTGCCCGACCGTGGGCATATGTAGAATATTGTAATCATCCTATATCCCTGGTAGATGACTTGCAGCCCGATGACGGGCATAAGTCTGTTTAAAACTGTTAACACTATCACTGGTGGTCCAGTGGACTGCTCACAGCCCAATAGTGGGTGTCAGTATAAAATAATGCCACACCAATCCAACCCTAGTGGTCTAGCGGTACCTCCTCCCCACCCACCCACTGAGCCCTACCGCCCCTCTCCCCCCAGTTAGCGGCAGGCGGCAGCTCCCCACCCACTTGCTGCCCTGCCACCCACCAACTGACACCATACGGTAGGGCTGTACACCCATTGGTCAACAGCGTGAGCCAATGGGCATGCAGCCTGTACCGTACTGCACAGTCCAGATATGTGAATGGATACAAATTCCCACGATCGGGCTGTGAGCGATCCATTGGACCACCAGGGATAGTGTTCAGTTTTAAACAGACTTATGCCCACGATCAGGCAGCAAGTGGTCCACTGGACCACCAGGGATATAGGACGATTATAATATTCTACATATGCCCTTGATCAGACTGCGAGTGGTCCACTGGACCACCAGGGATAGTGTTAACAGTTTTAAACAGACTTATGTCCGTGCTCAGTCTGAGAGCGGTCCACTGGACCACCAGGGATATAGGACTATCCTTTTTCTATGTATGCCCGTGATCGGGCATGGAGGGGTGCCACCACAAAGGTGCAGCCGTAGCTCAGGTGGCCACCCACAGGTGGCAGCTGCCGTGTTGCACCCTGCAATATGGCGCTCACCTGTGGGGTGGCCAGATGTTGCTCCTTTTTGGCTCACCTGTGTGCAGCGAGTAGGGTTATGACGATGGGCTCAGCACATCCTGGGCTGAATATCAGGATGTGCGGAGTATGCCATGGGCACGTCCCCTACCTGCGCCGCATACATTACTGATGCACTCCAGCACATCGGGATTTGTGCCAGGCTCAATCCCCATTTGAATATCGTGCCTGGCTGCATCAGTGGGTTGTGCATGGCGCAACTGTGTTGCGCCATGCACAACCCTTCTGAATATCCCCCCAGTTGTTTTTTTTTTTCTTTATTTCATTTTTCAGGAGCCATAGTATTTTCTTGTATTTATCCCTACTATCCACAGTCTTCAGTCTTTTCATCCTTTCATGATGCAATTTTTTCTTATTGCATAGTTTATTAATCCTACTGCTAATACAAGGTGGCTTTTACCTCTGCTGTTATAGACATTCCTTTATGGAATGTACCTGTCAACAAGATTATTTATGGTTTTAACAGACACATCCCAGGATTCCTCAGTCATTAACCCATTCATCATAGTATTCCAATCAGTTTCAGCTAATCTGTCCCTTATTTCCTGAAAATTAGCTCTGTTGTACAAGACTTGGATTGTTTTTCCTCTAATTGATCTTTTTGTCTTATTTATTTTAAAGGTAATGGTGCCATGATCACTTGTGCCTATTGGGGTATAATATTAATATTTTGAATATCCCCCGATATATTAGTTAGTACAACATGCAAGATGTTTTCTCCCCTTGTGGGCTTCTAGTGTAATCTTACACTGTGTTAAGCAACTCTCCACTGCCTCAGTCGACAGCTCACATAGTGCTTAAGGACACTTCAAAAACTGCTGGGTTTAACTCCCAGCAACCCTCACTTGTGCACTGTGTGGCCTTTGGCAAGATACTTGACCTCCTTTTTCTTTCCAAGTTAAACCTGATTACCAGTTCAGACTTGAAGTGTTTCTTTACTTAAACAATTGTTTTTCACTTGAAATGCATGTTTCAATGGAAACACACCAAATGTGAACCCTGGAATTTTACTTTTTTTACCATCCTTGTACTCGGTCCAAGCAACACGTCAGCCATTTTTCTTCTGGGCTGGTGGC
Organism: Neoceratodus forsteri; assembly: GCA_016271365.2. NCBI lineage: Eukaryota > Metazoa > Chordata > Ceratodontiformes > Ceratodontidae > Neoceratodus > Neoceratodus forsteri. The sequence goes on along the minus strand of CM028135.1, from coordinate 957,528,779 downwards.
CAGAACCTTGAAGCTTATTTTTTAATACTCATCCTTATGTGTGCTGTTCTTTTCATGATGCCCATTGTCAATATGGCATCTCATTCTATTACCACATGATTACTCTGCAAGGCAGGGTAATCAGTGATGGGTGGACTCAAATCTCTCAAAACACCTCCAGCATCTACAACAAGCCATTTGCCTTGTCTGCTCACAGGAAAGGAAAGCAAGGTCACTTGCTATGCAGTTTAAAGAAGAAATTATTAAACTTTGTCTTTGTCAGAAATTCATTTTTTGCAACACCTACTGTGCCCCACCAGGGGGCAGGGAGATTTTCCGAATCACTTTTAATTATTTTAGCCTTTTGTTTTAGGCCTGAACGTTGTCAACTTTACAATGTGAATAATTTTGTATGTACAAAATGCCACTAATACAACTATTGGCTTTAAATCTGGATCTTTTATGAGCTCAAATGACATATTCTAATGTTAAAGACAGAGAATTTAGGGACACGTAGTTCTCCAGCTGAGTCTAATCCTACTGTATTTTCAGGAGTCCATTGGAGTATGGCTAAGCAGCCACAGGTTCAACTATCCCACCTGGGGTAGCCAAAGGCATACATCTGTATAAAAGCAATGCATCAGAATTTTAAAGTGTCAACACTAACTTATTACAGAGGGACAGGCTGGAATAGGACCACCCTTTTGTTTTATCTTTTTGTTTTTCAGAAATATGGAAAACTCCATTAAAGATAAAATTGTCCCTATGACCAGGGACAAAATCATCAAAAGCCCGAAGACCTACCCCTTGGGGGGGCAACAACATCAATAACCTACAAACCACCTCTGGTAATGTACTGTATAAGTAGGTTAATTTCAAATATAATGCTGTTAAAAGTTTAAACAATATTGGGATACTCTATTGCCTTATTTCTAATGGCAAATTAGCGATTATGCCATCAGTATTTATTCAGCATACTGTACACCTTTTAAGGTGGTAACTAACTGGCAAATCAGATTGCCAAAACATTTGGGGTTAAATGTCCAGACTCCTAGTGCAAATAGAGTGTCATCTGAACTCTACACAAAACTGTTACAGGTACATTTTGTGGGAATTTACTAATTTCTTAACCTGCCTGTGCTCCAGCATTGGCCAACCCAAGAAGAACCCTTCCATTACTACAATAATCAAGTTGACTCTTTCACCACAAAGAAGCTCGGGGGGAAGGTGGAATGGACCATGCCCCCTTCCAGTGCAACACCTATGGTGATTGCAAACCACTAAAACAAAAGTCCCTCTGGACCTGACTGAGCCACAGCTGGCAGATCCAAAAATAAAGGAGGCATACCAATATCCCTCCAAAGATGCAGAAGAAGAAAAGTCTGCAAATCCATTTGTTAAAGCTTATAGTTTGAAAGGGCACAAACTATTCTAACATTGTAAACTAGCTCAACCCCTCTGTTTGTTAAGTGCGGTGACCAAACTGCACAAAACATATTCACAGGTGGCTTCATGCCAACTAGCACTAGCTTGGTGCAAGAGCCCTAAGCTCTTAATAAAGTAATCAGCTGAGCTGGGGGGATTGTACCTTCACCAGTTCCTTCTTCTCTTTACAGGACAACAATAAATATCTGCCTTTTTCAGACATAGAGGAGCTCCACACAATTAATTAATGGTTCCAGATGGTGCATCCTGAACCATATGCCTGGCAAAACACACATGATAACCAGGCCTCATTTTTCTTTTTCAAATTCATAAACAGAGTGGTGGAATACCAAAACAATACTCCTTCCATAACAAAAAAAAAAATGCAACACCATGTGGTTCCACAAACTTAATGGTATATCCACCCTCTGCACCTCATCCCACCAAGTGGCCAACAAACTGGTCATTCACATTTTGACACCATCACTCTTCAACAGCAGCCTTCATAAGGCCTACTTTAAAGCCACACCCACCTGGGGCCTGACTGTTAATTCCATTTCTGGTATTCTCACAACATTTATGTTTCTGTAACTCTAAAGATATTGTGGTGCACTATGCCCAACATGGTCATTGTGTCATTACAAATAGGTTTCATGCTATTATGTTTTTACATGTAGTTGCAGCTTATCAAGTATAAGCTCAAAAAAATGACTCCACGTCTAGGGATGTTTCATTCAATACACCTAGTGTGGGATTTGAGTGTAACAGGCCTGGTGGGGAGCGTATTAGCCCTATTTGGATTAAATCTGTCAATCTGATGGGGGGGGCAGAAATACACAACAACTGGAAAACAAATTATTTTTTTTCACAAGTTCATAATGTTCCAAAGCCTCCCAATAATAACCACTACATACCTGACTGCTTATTTCCTTCAGGTTATATGACATCTCCAAACTCAAACAAAAGGGTCAGCATGGCTGTCCCAATCACATTAATTACAACAAGGTAAAATATTCATACCTAAACACCAGTGGCAGCCTGATATGAATGAAAAACAAATCCACGTGGCCCGCATAGCTAAAGGCACCTTCCAAGGTTGTCCCAACACCAGAATTTCACCCATTGGTACCTTGTCTATATGCCAGGCTCAAGTCAATATGTCTATATGTCTACATGTCAGGCTCAATCAAAGCACACAGGTTTATACAACTGCACTGCACAAATAAACCCAATTTTTGCGTTCAGTTCCCAAATTGTACTATTATACAGTATTGCATACTTCATTCCATTGCTAGCACTACCATGTTTTGAACTGTTGTTCCCCTAACAGTGGAAAAACCTACCCAATATTCCATGCAGGAACCCAGACTAACTGGTGGTCTGGTTGCATCCACACTCCCAGGTACCCTTGTAAATAATGTGCAGTTCATGTACATCCCTACTGTTTTAAGTCTCACACACTACAATATGGCAGAATTTAGATTCTCCTACAGTACCAACACTTCTTGGTTTCATAGTGCTATGTTACTAGACCTCCTTGAAACATACCAGATACGTACTCAAGACCCACTAGCAGAGCCCCACACTATTGAATACCTGGCAGTATTTCATCCTAGAAAACAAAAGGAAAGGAGACTCAAGAGGGCCCCCTTTCAGATGTTACAGGTGCAACAGGCGCTGTCACAATTTCTTCTAAAAATGGTATGTCCATTTAAAACCAAACAGATCTGGCTGCAATCAAGAGCCAATTTTTAAAGTTCCAAACAGGTATAGGCCAAGATGTATTTACCCCAGTGTTACACGGTATTGATGGCACACAGCCATAGGTTAAAGGTTTTAAGTGCATACTATTGCACTTTCACTTCATAAGACAGGCCTACACTAGGCCAAACTGCAACATATAGGCAGGGAAACTATGTTTTCACTACTGTCACAACCTCTTCTGAGACCTGGAAACAGGGTGCATTCACAGATGACCAAATGGTATATTCTCATTACTGGACCTCAGCCTGCATCCCCAAGTGCATAGTCGACGCCCTCACATTTCTGTCACACCACACCATAATCAAAGACATTGCTAGTAACCTTGTCATTTTTCCCTTTCAAAAGAGCTTTGTGTGTGTTTCATGGACTCTGTTTCTAACTGAGTTTTACAAGTTTATAGGTTTCAACAGAGTGGCACGGGTAAGATCTGCAAGCAACTCATTCAATTTTTCTTCACTACTGGTGTTTTCAAAGTCTGGCTGGCACTTCATACAAACTGAGTGTTGTTTTATGGACTGTGTTCTTGATTGTTCTCTTATGGACTGTCAATACTTGTGCAGGGGTGTGATCACTTTCCAAACAAAAAAAAAACTATACCAGTGTGCGTGGCTATTCCTTTGAAGGACTCAATGAACAATCTAATGCACCCCTTCCAAGGACTCTGCAAATCCAGCCATCCAGCAGCCAGCAACATGAACATTACATTTACCATGCTGGTGGTTTATCTTCAACTGCACATCTGCATAGTCCCATGTGCCATGTGGGGTTACAATCTTTCTGCAGATGACATTTCACCTGTAACTATACTAATTTGTGGTTACTCATATGAACTTTATGGAATGTTATTCATATGAACTTTACAAGTTTCATAAGGACCTATCTGTCAAAGGACATTGTCAACAGATTCTTTAATCAGCAAATATGTACACCACCATCATCTGCGTTATTCACTCTCACAATGGACTGTCTATGATCAATGGACAATGTTGTGCCATGATATTTTCTGTTGTACAATGTATTCAATACTGTTTTTACAAACAATGTTGTGTGGTAACTAACATCAGTAACTTTTCTTACACGCATATCCATTGTGGTGTTGACATTCCTAGTTTCTGCTTTGTACCTTAAAAACAAACCATCTGTGATTACCCCTGTACCAACTCCAGAATAGGACTACTTTCCCAGTTACCCTGACTATATGCTATCCACCAGTTTTTAAACAGTCTTTCATGTCATAAATTATACTGTGTTGTAACACATCATGCAATGTTTTCAAATCGTAAATGCAATCACAAGGTGTTTATGTGCACAACAAAGATATTCATCTTATCAGTAAAGTTATTACTAAAGCAAATGCTTTAACATTCCTATCCAAAGGTTTTGTTATTCTTCAAGAATTTTTCATTGTTTTCATAATATTAACCCTGTGCTGTCCAAAATGCATTTTTAAATATCACTGTGTACAATTAAAATACTTCGATGCAGCTCATGCAGTCTCACTGTCACGCAGCTATTATCCTCACATTTACCCTCTTAGTTGTTGCCTCCTTATCCAGGCAACAAGGGGGGATTATGTTGCCATTCCCAAACCCCTTCTGGTACCCCACATGACAGCCATGATATCATAACTAAGGCTGTAATATAGTATTATGTGCTTTTGTTATATACAATTATAGTATGTCCTAGATAGGAGACAGTTAGTATTGCCTTGTATGGGCCACATGATGAAGTATTTAGCTGACACATTTATTTTTGTTTTCTGCAAGTTAAGCATTTCCTTTGTGCTGAAACTCAAGAAAGCCAGTTCTAGCTAGTAAGCCTTATCTCTGTCTATATGCAAAACCAAGGATGAGCTAATTGTCGTTCGACCAGCTACATGCCAATAGGAGAGCTGTGCTTACTATATGCCTCCTTGTTACAGTATCTTTAGTATAATAGTCTGTGTAATGCTATTTTTTCTAGTGAGTTTTTTTGTCCGGACAATCTGTGATCTCTATGAACTCCAAGTATGATAAGCTGCAATTTACTGTTGTCTTAGGGAAACCTGTAATAAATGTTATTAATAATTACTCTAGCACTTGTCCCTGGTCTTGCTTCACAATTAGTCAGAACACTGCAGAGGCTGAGGATCTTATCACCCTAGTGGCACTTATACCTGGCAATGTTAATGATTTCACAATTATGATAACTTTTTACTAATGGGGCTGTGACTACAAGGTCAGTAACTTCTGAGGGCGGAGTGGTCAGGACAAGATCAAGAATATTGTAGTGTCCAGGAATAAGGATTCTATAGGAGAAGCAGCTGTCAGATTTTTCCAGTCTATACCTGACATATTAAAACCACCCACCAACACTAGGTCAGATATTTCTGCAAGTTCTGTAAGCCTACAAAATAAGTTATGATCTTGTTCTACAGTTAGTGAGGCTGGCCTATATGTTTCCTACTAGTAATTTTTTACCATTTTGAAAAGTTATATGGACAATAACACCTTCTCCCAGGAATGCTGAATTGTTAAAAGAATATTCTGTTGATTTTATTGAGCTTTTAACATAAAGACACCTCCCCCTTTTCTGTCATTTCTGTTCTTCCAATACAAACTATATCCTGGGATTCCATTGTACCAATCTGAGGCTTCATCCCACCATGTTTCGCTAATGGCAGCAATGTCAATATTGTGATGAATTAATATTGTAGTGAGCTTGCTTATCTTAACCACATTCAGGCTTCTAGCATTTGTAACCAGTATTTTATAGCCATCCATTGTATAAATGGGTTTATTGGATTGACACCCCAGCTTCACCCTCTCAATTAGTTTAAATGCTCATGGATGTGTTTTACCATGGTTTTCCCCAAGATATTAATGCCCCTTCTGCTCAGGTGGAGCCCATCCCAACAATACAGACTTAAATTGTTGTAGAATTTTCCCCAATGTGCTAAGCAGCTGATATTTTTCTTTAAGGATCATTTTCTTAGCCATTTGTTAACACTTTTGATTTTTGCCTGCTTAATCTTACTTGCTCTGGGGACTGGTAGAAATTCTGACAAGTGAACTTCACAGCCTCTTTTCTCAAGGAATGCAGCTAGGGAAATAAAATCCTTTTATACCTCTTCTATTGTAGACCTATTAATGTCATTGGTGCCTGCATGAATCACCACCAAAGGTTTTTCTCCTTCCTTTTTAAAGATATTTGGGGCAATATGCTCTATGTCCCTGAGTTTTGCTTCTCTGAAACTTGAGCATGTGTGACTTTCTTTATCTTTGTTACATATATGCCCATCTATATACAGTATTTTGTTATGGAATCCCCTAGGATCAGCATCCATCTGACCTCACTTGTACCCTCCATTCTACTGTTATTATTGTCCTGTTCTGGACTAGTGTCAATATTTGCCACAGTGCAGTTTATTTCCATACTGTCCCTTACTAGAGCAGTACCTAGTATAGCTGCATTTGTTGTTACAACCTTTGGAAACACCTATAACCTTGTTGTCTTTGCTCTCAACCTAGGAGTGACTGATGGGGACCTGAGGTGAACTGGGATCTGGGCCTACTTCCTGTTCCAATGGGCATTATGGGTCACTGTCAAAACTATTCTGGAGTGGTATTGCAAACTCCATGGCTCAGCAGCCCTTTTTAAGTTTACTTCTGGAGATGACATGTGTCCAGTCTGACTCCTCACCACTATCCTCCTCTCAGTTTTGATTATGTAAGGTATCATTTGTATTATTAATAGTTTTCCCTATAGGTAGTGCGTTAGGCTCAGAAATAGTCACTGAGTTTATTCAAGTTGTTATTATTAGAGAGTGTGCTAATAATATGTTCTGGTTCTGCAGTCCTTCTTCTTAATGCATGTATTTCCTTGCACTGGTTGCATTTAAGACCCTCAAACCCATTATCACTTTCTAAACTGAAGTTATTACAAATAATGCAGGTCATGGCTTCTTCCCCAGTACTCAGGGTAACAAATCCTGCATTAATGTCCATTATAAAACAAGGAACAATTCTGAGTGATAGTATGAAAACAACTTTGCAAGTGAAAGACACAGAACAAGGGATTTTCAGGGCTACAGATACTGTATATCTAAGCTACATTTGTGAATTACCTGGATTAGAGAGCTGTGTCCTTGTCCCCATCATCCCCAGTGGACACAGCAAAGATGTGCAGACATATTTGTCTCTGGCGTGAGTCTTCATGCGTGGCCCTAAGCACGCTCACCCCACTCACTATTAGGGTCAAGATATAGCACTGCAACCAAAAGTACCGCTACTTCCTGCGTCTGGTTCAGTGATTTTGCCCACAAAAATAAAAGTGCTTTCAAATGTACAGACAAATAATAAATGCCACCTAGCAGGTGGATTTGACATCAGTGTCCAACTATTCAATGGTTGATTCTCTCCCCAAGGGCTCTATTTCCACCAAATGTGTAAAGGTATATCAGGGAGGCTAGGATTGCCCTCCTGTGTCCCATAATGCCTTTCAAATAGTCACAGAATGACTCAGATTACAGGAGAGGACTGGATACACCTACCTCAGTCCTCCTCCTACAAAGTGCAAATTGTGCCTTCTTTAAAATGCTGCCTGCTATAGACATAGGCTAAAAACTGCCTCTCGCCAGAGGTTGGTAATCTGTAAACCATTTGGAATCTCACCCTGTTTGCTAGTGGGGTCAAGATATAGTGCCACAGAGAGGTTTATTGACTTGCTCAGGACCATGCAGCTGTGGTGGTGGGAATTAAGCCTTAATTACTTATTTATTTTTATTTATTTATTTGGTAACCAGGTGGGTACACTGGTCTGAAGGACAGTTTTCAGGAACAACTCATGCCTTCTAGATGGCACATACAGCGTAGTCGAAGTATCATGCATAACAAATTGTACAGGAAGGATCAATACAGCCATACAGTGATGCAATAAAAGGCAATTACAGTTAGTGTCTCCATGAGGAAGTCCATGTTAGGCATAGAAAAAGTATACAGTATAGAAAAAAGTTTGCAGTGCAGCACACAATAACATCATGGTTGGTTGGGAGCTGGACTCCAGATGATAGATACAATAGCACTATAGAACCATTTATTAAAAACATGATATCAACTAACCAGCCAAATGCTTCTAAAACTGCTCAGCAGTCTGTGGCCAAACCTAAGGATATCCTCCATGCCAGGTCAGGTGGGGCACCTGCATATAGAGGTGAATAAAATGGCATCTTTAAAATGCATATTGAATAGTAAGAAAGTGCCTGGCTAGTGGAGGTAGGCTGGCAATCCATTCCATAGCCTGGGGGCAGCAAGGAAGAAGGTCTTCTGACACCGCTAAGATGCTGCCTGAGGATGCTCAAGGAGACATTGACAGGAAGATCCAGGATTTTGTGAGTCAGACCTAAGACTGGAGAGGCTTGATAGTGTGGAGTTCTCCTAATCACTGAGGAACGTTTCAACAAGGATACCCACAAGGTAGTCACTGTGGGGAGAGCCAGTCAATCATCTGATATAGGGAACAATGATGAGTGTTGTAGCTGGTCAGTGAGGAAACCTTACAAATTTTATTGAAGGTAATGTTACATCTAGCAAGGTTATGATCAGGGATTTGGGAATAAATGGGGGAACAGTAATCCAGGAGTGGGAGCAGCATGCCTTGGGCTACGGCCATCCGCACTTCTAGATCATGAGATTCTTTAACCTAAAACACACTCCCAGTTTCTGGTTAACACACTTGACCATTATTCCAATGTGATCAGCAAAAGTTAGTGAAAGCTCCAGAGTGACATCTAGTTATTTGAATACAGTTACGTGTCCTAGGTAGGAACCATCTGGAGCCTGAATGCTCAATGGGTTGGGGGTATTTAAGCTCACTGCTCAATTGGAAGCCTGGTTTTGGACCTGAAGAGCATTGGCTTCATTTTCTTGGCATTATCAGCCTGTTTGCAGCAAACCACCAGTGGACTGAATTGAACTCCCTGTTGAGGGTGAGGGACAGTTCCTTAGAGTTCTTGTCACTGCAGTAGAGAATCAGATCTTCACACATTAGCATGTAGTAACACATTCTATCCCTAAGGAGGTGGTTCACGAAGAGGGAGAACAGGATTGGACCTAGTATGGACCCCTGAGGAACCCCACTATTTTGCCCCCTGATGCTGGAGGTGGACCCCGCAGTGCAGACCATTTGCAATCTCCCGTTGAGGTAGTTGCTAAATCAAGCCAAAGTTGCTACTGCTGAGAAACTGTAGAAGTGCAGTTTTTCTAAGAGAATGCTTTAGTCCACCAAGTCAAATGCCTTTAGTAGGTCCACAAAAATTGCACTGGTGAGCTTGCCTTCCTCCAGGTTACAAAGACATGGTCTGTGAAACAGGCCAATGCACCGGTGGTGCTGTGGCCCTTCTAAAACCACGTTGGTGGGAAGGAAGGAAATTGTACTTTGATACATGGTCTTACAACTTCTACAGAAGTTTACATACGTTTGAGAGGATGGACATTGGTCCACAGTTGTCAAGGAGTTCTGGGTCACCTGGTTTAAATTTAGGGACAACTTTGGCCTGCTTCCATATAATTGGAGTAGTTGAGGAGGTTAATGATAGATTATAGAGGATGGCTAGGGGGTTAGCAATGAGGCTGGCAGTATGTTGGAGAAACAGTGGGCAGAGACCATCACTACCAGCACTACCATAATTGGGGAGGGCCTTGACGAGCTGACGGAACTCTTTGAGAGAAGTGGCCATGAAGTGGAATGTAGGGATTTCAAGTTCATCCTCACTCTGCCTCCTATCTCTGTGGGCTGATGTGGAGCCCTTAGATGGGATGAGAGCATAGTCAAGTACTCTGACAGGTCAGTATATTTATTGTTCAGGGCCTCTGCAACCTGTAAAGGGTCCATTATGATCCCAGCTTTGGTACACAAAGTGACAGAGCTTTGCTTAGTGCCAGGCATAGTTAAGAAGTTCACTGATGCCCAGAACTTGCAAGGCTTGAACAGGGTGTGGACCTATTGATTTCTAAGATAAGCAGCCTTAAAGGATTTAGCTTTCTGCTTTCAGAGGTTACAGAGCATCTGGTAGTTGTTTCAGGTGGCAGAGGATGGAGAGGTTTTTTGAGCTGCCCATGGGGCATCTCCCTGTTCCATTTTAGCTAGGAGCTCTTTAGATAGTCATCTAGACTTCACACCCCTCACTCTCTGTGTGGTAATTGGGAAATGTTTGTCCCATAGAAACATAGAACATAGAAACATAGAATTTGATGACAGATAAGGACAGCTTGGCCCACCTAGTCTGCCCATTTTCCTACCTAACAGATAAGCTGCAGATCCTAGTTAACCAACAGCTTACTTCCTCTTACCCACCACTAGGACTGCTTTATGCCTGTCCCATGCATTCTTGAAGTCCCACACTGTTCTTGACTCCATGACCTCCTCAGGGAGGCTGTTCCATGCATCCACAACCCTCTCAGTGAAAAAATACTTCCTCACATTACCCCTGAGCCGTCCCCCCTCTATCTTCAAATTGCGCCCCCTTGTTCTTGCACATCTCTTTTTCTGGAAGATGCTACCCTCTTGGACTTTGTTAATTCCCTTGAGGTACTTGAAAGTTTCTATCATGTCCCCTCTCTCCCTTCTTTCCTCAAGAGTATACATGTTAAGCTCCTTTAGTCTTTCTTTGTATGTCTTCTGGTGCAGACCCTGCACCATTTTGGTCGCCCTCCTCTGGATAGCCTCCACTCTGTCTATGTCTTTGCGGAGATGGGGTCTCCAGAACTGCACACAGTACTCCAGATGGGGTCTCGCCAACTGTTTGTACAGAGGGATAACAACTTCCTGTTTTCTACTACTGATGCCTCTTCCTATGCATCCCAGTATCCCCCCAGCCTTCCTTACTGCCTTCTCACATTGCTTGCCCACCTTTAGGTCATCTGATATTATTACCCCCAGGTCCCTTTCTATTTTTACTGTTAGTATCTCACCCACCATTGTGTACACTTCCCTTGGGTTTTTGTTTCCCATGTGCATTACCTTGCACTTCTTTGCATTGAATCTGACCTGCCATACATTTGACCATTCCTCCAACCTTGCCAAGTCCCTTCTCATCCTTTCCACTCCATCTTGTGTATCAACCCTGTTGCAGATCTTTGTGTCATCTGCAAAGAGAAATACTTTTCCTTCCAGTTCCTCTGCAATATCACTTATAAAGACATTAAAAAGGACCGGTCCCAGTACTGAACCTTGCGGTACCCCGCTAGTAACCCTCCTTTTACTACTACCCTTTGCGTCCTGTTGTCTAGCCAATTTTTATCCAGGCTACCACCTTGGGACCCACTCCAAGGCTGGCTATCTTGTGTATTAATCTTTTGTGTGGGACTGTATCAAATGCCTTGCTAAAATCTAGGTAGGCCATGTCCACAGTCCCTCCCTGGTCTACTACTTTGGTCACCCAGTCAAAGAAATCTATTAGATTCGTCTGACACGACTTTCCCATCGTGAATCCAATGCTGCCTTGGGTTCTGTGCCCCACTGGCCTCTAGGTACTCAATTCTTTCCTTCAGAAGTGATTCCATAATTTTCCCTACCACTGAGGTCAAACTAACTGGTCTGTAGTTTCCTGCCTCTGTCCTGCTCCCACTTTTGTGAAGAGGAATCACATCTGCCCTCCTCCAGTCCTCGGGTACCACCCCATCCTCCCATGATTTGTTAAAGAGAGTAGTCAGCGGTGTCACTAGTTCTACCCTTAGTTCTTTTAGAATTCTTGGGTGAATCCCATCTGGCCCCATTGCTTTGTCCACCTTCATTTTATTAGTTCTTTCAGAACCCTTTCTTCTGTAAATGGACTGGTATCGACCCCAGTCTTCAGAGTGTTTCTCTTGTTTGGTTTAGGTAACTCCCCCTCCTCTTCCTTTGTGAATACTGAGCAGAAATATTCGTTCAGTACCCTGCTTTTTCACTGTCACCCTCTACCCACATTCCCCCCCTTTATTAAGCTTCAGTATCCCTCCTTTGATCTTTCTTCGCTCCCTAATGTACCTATAAAAGGTCTTATCCCCCTTCTTAACAGAATTGGCTATCCTTTCCTCGGTTTGGGCCTTTGCTATTCTGACTGCCTTCCCAGCCTCTTTCTGCTTTAACTGATAAAGTTCTCTGTCCTGCTCCTTCTGTGTTTCCTTATATTTCCTGAATGCTGTACTTTTCTCCTTAACCTTCCCTGCCACCTCTTTTGTGAACCATAGTGTTTTTTTCTTTCGTTGTGTTTTATTGATTTGCTTTACACAAAGGCTTGTTGCCTCTGTGATGGCTGTTTTGATCACTCCCCATTGTTCCTCCGCCCCTCCTTCTTGCCTGTTTGCTAGTGCTTTTCTGAGGCACTCTCTCATTTTCCCAAAGTCAGCCCTCTTAAAGTCTAGTACTCTTGCTTTTGTATGGCTTGATTGTATGGCTGTGTTTATCATGAACCACACTGTTTGGTGGTCGCTTGTTCCCAGATGGCTACCCACTTCTAAATCTGAGATTCTTTCTCCATCCCCATTTGGAAGTACCAGGTCTAAGATTGCTCCTTCCCGAGTGGGTTCCGATACTAGCTGTCTGAGGCATGCCTCCTGTAGGGCATCAAGAATGACCCTGCTCTTGGATGTGCCTATAGCAAAGGTGCTCCAGTTAACATCTGGCATATTCAGGTCCCCCATCAACAATATCTCCCTTTTTTCTGCCATTCTAAGAAAGCCTTCTATCATTTCCTTGTCCATTCCTTCCCCCTGAGATGGGGGTCTGTATACAACCCCCATGTGGATTGTGGTGCCATTTCCTGTCTCCAGGGTGACCCAAAGTGCCTCATCTGCTCCCTGTTTACTCTTTAGTTCTGTTGCTTTGATCCCTTCCTTTACATAGAGACCTACTCCTCCTCCTCTTTTACCCTCCCTGTCCCTCCTGTAGATTGTGTATCCTGGTATGTTGACATCCAAGTCATGGTTCTCTGTGTACCATGTTTCTGTGACTGCCACAATATCCAGGCAACCCTCTTCCATCAAGGCCACTAGTTCAGGGAGCTTGTTACACAGACTATGGGCATTGGTACTCTTCGCCCTCCACTTTTTGATAGCCTTACCCCTTTTAGCCCCATTTCTGTCCTTACTGCCTTTGCCTTTTTTTACATTTAAATCTGTTCTGCTCCCTAATAACTTCTGTACCTTGGAGTTTACCTCACTAATCACCATGTTTTGTGGGGGGAGGCTCGGATTTCCCTGCTTCTTTTCAGTGCCTCCCCCCTTGGCTAGTTTAAATGCTTACCAATGAAGCATTTAAACCTCTCACCTAGGATCCTGGTTCCCCCGACAGATGCAGACCATCGCACCAGTATAGGTCTGTGTAGAGAGAGCAAGTCAAAGATCCATCTGTCCCCCCTTCATTTTTTTTTTCTTGTTAACCTCCCCCTTTGGGTTTCCTTAATTTAAATGCTGCAGACATTCAGAGGGGCTCCAAGATGTACACTGTGTCCTGTTTTATGTTGTATGTTGTGTTCGTTGGGCTGGCCACCCACAATCTGTATTTTTTTATGTCTTTTGTTGTGTGTGACCCCCTTTGTGTACATCGTGGATCTCCTTCAAAACTCTAGCAGCGTTAAGTTATGGAAACTAAGTGTGAGGCCGAAATGTATTTAAAAATAAATAAATGCTGGCTTGTAACTTCAAGTCTTCAATTAATTAGTTTAAATCCTCATTGGAAAGCAGGCGTTGCAACAGTGCGGAGTGTTTTTAAGAAGTCTGCTCAAGCTCCGCACTATCGCAAAGAAGGAAAAGGCTCTGGAAGCAGTCTTTAATTTAATAAATGTGTCCGTCTGCATTATAGACAGAACGGACGAAAGGAAACAAAGTACAAGTGAAGTAAAGCCTTCCTTTTTATGGGAGATGCGGAGAAGTCCAGACCGCTGCTGTTTAAACTCCCACTGAGCTCTGCCTTTGTTGTTTAGTTGGCGGTCTGTAGAAAACTGATTAAGCCGCCTGAAAAGTACTGGTTTGGGCACAATAATCCTATCGCTAGTGCTGCCATTTAATTAAAAATAAATTCTCCACATGGGGCACAGAAGGAGTTCCCCCTTAAAAGGCACTACTGAAAGAGGGTGTTGGTAATGAGTAAATTTTGTTTATGTGGTTTGTGTGCCCCTGCTACTTGCTGAAAACACTCACATTACCAACACCACTAGGAAGAAATATTTTTGGCTGTGCTGAAAAGAATTAAGTAACACTTGGCTTACCTGTATAAGGCAACTTAAATTATATCAAGGTAGTTTTTTTTTTAAAGTTTCTGTGTAGCCAAAATGCTGCTGTTTCAGATGCTTCCTGCTTTATTATTCCCTATGAACCGGCCGGCCCCAGTTTCCCTATTTTTATCCCTTTCAAAGAGGAACTTCCCTTCTGTGAAAATTAAAATATTAAGACAGCTCATAAAATTCATTTTGAATATTAAAATGTTTATGGAATGTTAATTTATGTTTAAATAAAATAAAATATTTTATTTTGAGAAAGATTGAATGGCTAAAATTTTAGAAGTGGAGTAATGAGGTCACATGTCTGTAGAAACTGCTATATAAGAAGAACTACCTAGGAAGCTAGGAGTGTAAGGGAGGGTGTGAAACTGTCAACACCCAGTCCTGAGATAGTCAGTACTACCTCTGATATGTAAACTATGGACTTTTTGGCTTGGTTTATTATTTTGTCGTTTCTAGTCCACTCTAGGTAATACATTTTTAAGTTTATTCTGCTAATTTTTGTCCGAGCATTTTGTTTATCCCATACCATTTCACATTTGGTGTCAGAAGTGGAATGCGGGTTCGAGGAGGACCTGTTGGTGGATCTGAGGGCAGATTCTGAGTGTATGCAGTCGGACAAGTCAGGAGAGTGGACTATCCCAGTTACAAGGTCATTTATATTAGCCACACAGTTGCCTTTATTGTCTGGGCTGGAGCCGACGGTTCGAAGAAAAGTGGCTAAGGTGACAACGGAGGGAGACGCTTTGAAAATGGAAATGGACAAGGATACAAAGGCTATTGAGAAGGGTGCACAAGCAGCTGAACCAAAGGAAGAAGAGCCACCAGAGAGTCCCCATGAGTTGTTACGATGGTTGTGCTTGAGACAGACAGAACTGGAGCGAGAAAGAGGGAGAGAGACCGAGTTGAAAGAGAGAGAGATCAGGCAGAGAATGCTGCTAGATGGACTGACACCCTACGGGCTATTCAGGTACTCAGTTCCACAAGATCTCCTTCAACACCCCTGGTGGGCCAAAAAGACATAAGGTTAGTCAAAATGACTGAGTCAGATGATATAGAAGCTTATCTTTTAACATTTGAGAGAGTGGCCGTTGCTTGTGCCTGGCCTAGAGATCAGTGGGTGGTCAGGCTGGCTCCATATTTAACTGGGAAGGCACAATTAGCCTACAGTCATACAGACCTTGCACACATAAATGACTATGATTATGTTAAACATGCTATTTTAAAAAAGATATGACATAAGTCCTGAAACCTATAGACAGCATTTTAGAGCATATAAATTCCAAACGACAGATACACCTCAAGATCTGTATACACATCTGAAAGATTTATGTCATAAATGGTTACAACCTAACACAAGAACAGTGGTACAGATTGTAGAGAGCATTATTTTGGAACAATTCATCCGGGTCTTACCCCAAGATGTGCAGTTATGGGTTAAGGAACATCGCCCTGAAATCTCAGAGACTGCCATAAGGCTAGCGGAAGATTACCTGACTGCCAGACCACAATGCCCTAAAACTTTTATGAACTCTAGAAGCCAGACTACGACAATAAAACCTAGTAGCAATGTGAGATCATTTAGTCCTCCTATGTCACAACCTAGTGGTAACATTGGGAATAAGAACTACAATAGAGTCTAGACCAAGTAAAGGTTTCAATCATGATATAATATGTCATGAATGTAAAACCAAGGGCCATATTGCTCGGTTCTGTCCAAGAAAAAAGGTTGAAACAATTCATCTAGCCCTTGCTAATTGGGGCCATTATGTTACTACTGTAAAGATTGGAGGAAGGACAGTTTCTGGCCTAGTAGATTCTGGCAGTAAACAGACACTGATTCATGCTTCATTGGTGGATAAGCCAAAACTAGGGGAAACAACCACCGGAGTGAAATGCGTCCATGGAGATATTCACTGGTACCCTTTGACAGAAATGGACATACAAATAAATGGGATTATGCATAAAATGAAAGTGGGCATAGTACCTTCTTTACCTGTACCAGTTATAATTGGACATGATTACCCTTTCTTTGACTCTTTGTTAGCTATGAATATTGGGGCAGCTGCTATACAGGAGAAAAAAATGCAAGAGATGGAACTGGGACATATATTTCCTTTTGAGGAGGAGGTATTTGGAACCATTGGCAAAAGTAGAAAAAGCAAATCACAAAAACAGAAGGATAAAAAGGCTTGGAACCAAAAAGACACTGAACTAGAGACATTAACAGAAAACTTCATGTTACCTAATAGAGAGTTTATAAGTGTACAGAAAGCTGATAAAACACTAATCCCTTTTTTTCACAGGTAGTGTCAACAATACCTGCTGAGTCTCAGCAACCATATTTTATTATTAAGGATGAATTATTGTACAGGGTAGGTATAAATTCCCATACAGGGGAGGTGGTAGAACAACTGATGGTCCCTTTCCCTTTCCGAGAAAGATTACTATCCCTTGCTCATGACCCTCCTATGGCAGGTCATCTGGGTAAGGACCGAACATTACAACATTTGCTATACCGGTTTTATTGGCCGGGAATACATGAACAGGTGGCTCAATACTGTAGAAGTTGTCCTGAGTGTCAACAGGTTGCAGCAGTGAGCGAAAGGACAAAGTGCCCTGTTACCAATGCCTCTAGTTAGCAATGTATTTGAAAGGGTTGCAATGGATATTATAGGCCCATTGCCGAGAAGTACAAAAGGGAATCGCTTCATATTAGTGGTGGTAGATTATGCTACAAAATATCCTGAAGCGATACCCCTTCGTACTGCCACCGCCACCCAGATAGCAGAGGAATTAGTAAACATTTTCAGCCGTATGGGGATTCCAAAAACCATTCTAACTGATAGAGGCACTAATTTTTGTTCAGAGTTGTTACAAAAATTGTACCAAGCTTTAGGCATTAAAGCGGTTTTCACCACTCCCTACCATCCACAAACAGATGGGTTAGTTGAGAGATTTAACCAAACTCTAAAAAGAATGCTCAGGAAATACGTGACAGAGGAAGGTAATAAATGGGACATTTATCTACCTTATTTGATGTTTGCATAAAGGAGGTGCCATAAGTTCTCGACGGGTTCTTCCATTCAAGTTACTGTATGGACATAACCCAAGAGGTCCATTGGACATTATTAAAGAAGAATGGGAAGGCAGGAAGGGGAAACATAAGATAGAACCTTTAGAATATTGGCAACAACTGAGACAAAGGTTAATAACCTATGTAAAGAAAGCACATCAAAATTATTTACAACAACAAACTAAACAAAAAGAATACTATGACAAAGGAACAAAGCCCAAAGAATTCACTGCAGGTAATAAGGTTCTACTTTTATTACCCTCCTCTGAGAATAAGTTACTTATGAAATGGCAAGGGCCATATCAGATAGTGGAACGTAAGGGCCCAGTAACTTATTTGGTGGCCTGTCCTGAAAGGAAGAATAAATATAAAGTATATCATGTCAACTTGCTAAAACCCTGGGTGGACCGAACTTCTCCCTCCTGTAACTATGTCAGCCCTGAAGCATCTGAATTTGAATCTGAATTAGACATAGCTTATAAAAGGTTAGAAGGTTTGAGTAACCTCTCAGAGGTACAAATTAACCCACATTTAACTACCCAACAAACATATACATTACAAAGTATGTTAGAGCCTTATAGAACACTATTTACAAGTTTACCCGGAAAAGTTACACATGCAGTACATCATATTGTGGTATCTGAAGACACCCCTATTAGGCAAAAAGCACATAGAATCCCAGAGAGACTAAGGGAAGAAGTAGTACAAGAGATCAAAAAGATGCAGGACCTGGGGATTATAGAACCATCACATAGTGAATGGACTTTTCCTATGGTGATAGTGGAAAAAAAAGAAGGTGGAATCAGGCTTTGTTTAGATTTTCGACGTCTAAATGCCATATCCAAATTTGATTGTTACCCAATGCCCCGGATTGATGACATCATAGATCGCCTGGGGGAAGCCCGTTATATCAGCACTTTAGACTTAACAAAGGGATACTGGCGGATTCCACTAGATCCAAAGGATAAAGAAAAAACAGCCTTCAGTACACCGATTGGCCTATACCACTTCACAGTAATGCCATTTGGCCTACATGGGGCTCCCGCTACATTCCAACGGGTAATGGATAATATTCTGCAACCTCATACAAAGTATAGTGCGGCCTACCTGGATGATGTTGTGGTTTTTAGTCCCTCATGGGAAGAACATCTACAGCATCTCCAGGCTATATTATGTACCCTGTCAGAAGCCGGATTGACACTAAATCCCCCTAAATGTTCATTGGCAATGCAGGAAACCAGGTATTTAGGTTTCCAAATTGGTAATGAGCTGGTAAAGCCAGAAATCACAAAGATAGAAGCAGTAGCCAATACCCCCCAGCCAAGAACAAAAACAGATGTAAGGTCCTTTTTAGGACTAGTTGGCTACTACAGACGATTCATTCCTGATTGTTCTACAATAGCAGGACCTCTAACTGACCTCTTAAAGAAATGTAAGCCAGACAAGGTAAACTGGACACCTGAATGTGAAGAAGCATTCCAAGCAAACTAAAAGGCTTGGTATGTTCTTCGCCAGTCCTACACTCTGCAACTTTAACCGGCCATTTTATGCATTTGAACAGATGCATCCAATTGTGGTATAGGGCGGTACTTACTCAATTAATACAGGAGAAGAGCATCCAGTCATATTTATAAGCCGGAAGTTACATGAGAGAGAAAACATTATTCAGTTATTGAAAAGGGTGTTTGGCAATCAAATGGTCAATAGAAGCTTTACGCTTTTATTTATGGGGTAGGGAATTTGAGTTATGGGTAGACCACAACCCGATATGTTGGCTTCATGTGATGAAAGATAAAACCTCGTATAATGCGATGGTACTTAGCAATGCAACCCTACAGGTTTACGATAAAATATAGAAAAGGTTCAGAGCATAAGAATGCTGACTTTCTATCTAGATATGGAGCAGAAACTGTACCTACCTATCTTCAGGACTCGGGGTAAAAGAAAGGTAGTGATTATTAAAAGAAATAAGTATATTGAAAGTATCGATAATAGATAGTGTATTTTTTTATTGGGAGTTTATTTTTTTTTTAGGGACCCCGAGGTGGAGCCTTGGTGAGGGTGGGCTATGGCTCCATCTCTTGAGTAGAGATCTGAAGATAGGTATAGTAGTAACTCTTGTAAACCAAACGTAATTTGTTTGGTTTTGGGTGGGGAGGAATGTAAGAGAGAGCAAGTCAAAGATCCATCTGTCCCCCCCTTCGTTTGTTTTTTTTCTTGTTAACCCCCCCTTTGGGTTTCCTTAATTTAAATGCTGCAGACATTCAGAGGGACTCCAAGATGTACACTGTGTCCTGTTTTATGTTGTATGTTGTATGTTGTGTTCGTTGGGCTGGCCACCCACAATCTGTATTTTTTTTATGTCTTTTGTTGTGTGTGACCCCCCTTTGTGTACATCGTGGATCTCCTTCAAAACTCTAGCAGCATTAAGTTATGGAAACTAAGTGTGAGGCAGAAATGTATTTAAAAATAAATAAATGCTGGCTTGTAACTTCAAGTCTTCAATTAATTAGTTTAAATCCTCGTTGGAAAGCAGGCATTGCGACAGTGCGGAGCGTTTTTAAGAAGTCTGCTCAAACGCTCGCACTATCGCAAAGAAGGAAAAGGCTCTGGAAGCAGTCTTTAATTTAATAAATGTGTCCGTCTGCATTATAGACAGAACGGATGAAAGGAAACAAAGTACAAGTGAAGTAAAGCCTTCCTTTTTATGGGAGATGCGGAAAAGTCCAGACTGCTGCTGTTTAAACTCCCACTGAGCTCTGCCTTTGTTGTTTAGTTGGCGGTCTGTAGAAAACTGATTAAGCCGCCTGAAAAGTATTGGTTTGGGCACAACAATCCTATCGCTAGTGCTGCCATTTAATTAAAAATAAATTCTCCACATGGGGCACAGAAGGAGTTCCCCCTTAAAAAGCACTACTGAAAGAAGGTGTTGATAATGAGTAAACTTTGTTTATGTGGTTTGTGTGCCCCTGCTACTTGTTGAAAACACTCACATTACCAACACCACTAGGAAGAAATATTTTTGGCTGTGCTGAAAAGAATTAAGTAACCTTGGCTTACCTGTATAAGGCAACTTAAATTATATCAAGGTAGTTTTTTTAAAAGTTTCTGTGTAGCCAAAACGCTGCTGTTTCAGATGCTTCCTGCTTCATTATTCCTATGAACCGCCGCCCCAGTTTCCTATTTTTATCCCTTTCAAAGAGGAACTTCCTTCTGTGAAAATTAAAATATTAAGACAGCTCATAAAATTCATTTTGAATATTAAAATGTTTATGGAATGTTAATTTATGTTTAAATAAAATAAAATATTTTATTTTGAGAAAGATTGAATGGCTAAAATTTTAGAAGTGGAGTAATGAGGTCACATGTCTGTAGAAACTGCTATATAAGAAGAACTACCTAGGAAGCTAGGAGTGTAAGGGAGGGTGTGAAGCTGTCAACACCCAGTCCTGAGATAGTCAGTACTACCTCTGATATGTAAACTATGGACTTTTTGGCTTGGTTTATTATTTTGTTGTTTCCAGTCCGCTCTAGGTAATACATTTTTAAGTTTATTCTGCTAATTTTTGTCCGAGCATTTTGTTTATCCCATACCATTTCACAGTCTGCATCCCTCCAGGTGGCTCCCCAGTCCCCAATGAAGCCAAAACCCTGAGCTCCACACCAGTTTTTCAACCACTCATTGAATTCCCTGGTGAGAAGTGCCCTAGCATCTCCCTTGCCATAGACAGGCAGCACCTCCGAGAAGGTTACCAGTATGCGCTACTTGTCTAAGGCCCCTTCCCAACTCTACAAACTCCTCTTGCACTGCTCTGATCCCATACCTAGCCAGGTCATTTGTCCTTAGGTGGACAATGACATCCAGCTCCCTCCCTCATGCAGCTCCTCCCATGATCCTGAGGATTCGCTTCTTGTCCCTCTAAGCCATGGTGCCAGGAAGGCACCTTACCTCCCTCTCCCCTTCCTCCCCCATTTCTACCCCCCTAATGATTGATTCCCTCACCAGGAGTTGTTTCCTTCCCCTGTGGGGTCCCATGCCACACTCCTGTGGGTCTCCTTTGTGAAGGTTCCCAGCATCCTCCTTGGTCTCCACTGCAGGTGCCTCCATAGAAGAACCACTATCCACCAGAAGAGTGAATGAATGAATTGTGGAGAGGTACAGCTGGAGGGATGCAACTCTGTTCCACCACCCTCTCCCTCCTTGAGCCCACCCTGGCCCAGCCTCTCCTCTTTCTTTGCAACCTCTGAGGTAGTGGCATTGGCCCTGGTGGTCCCTGGGTGGGGGAGGAGGTTTCACGAATACTAGCCAGGTCAGCCTGGGGACGGGCAACCTCCTCTCTCAGACCAGAGAGGTGTCTGCAAATAGGGCAGCATCGCAGCCTCCAGAATGTCTCCCGGAACACTGCCACCCCACAGCCATTGCACTGCACCACTCCTATCATGTCTTATTTTGTGTCCTCTCTATTGTTTCTCTGGATGCTTATTCTCTCCTCTCCTTACAACTCAGATGGAGAACAGAGCAGTGGTGAGGGACCCCAGGTCAAGTTCACTTCAGACAGGGTGTGGAGGACAGACCAGTTCACACCCCTGATGTTTGATTGCAGTTTTGCCATATCCCATTTGGAGAAGTCCCTGAAAGACAAAAACTTGAGTAGGGGGCGAGGACACTCGCAGGACCAAATACAGAAAGTTGGGCAGTTGTCACTAATGGAGTCTGGTGGTACCTCTGCCTAAAGGATCCTGTCATCCCAGTCTCTAAGTATCCAATCCAGGAGTGAATGGCTTGAGGGGTTCTATGTCAAAACGGTTATTGCGGAAGGGCAATCGCCATTTGGGCGAGTGTACATTATTGAAAATGAATTATGGTGATGTACACTCGCAGGGACTAGGAACCCGGAAACTGTCTTTTCTATGTTATGCCTAGGACTGCGCCTCCTGCACCTCCCTTCTTAAGGATTCTCTACTCCAGAGTGGTGCATGTCGGGGGGAAGGAAACTTAAAAAAAAAAAAAAAAAAAAAAGAAAGAAAAAGAAAGCCCGATGTTATGCAGAAAGCTGTTGTGGCCCAAAATCGAACCCAGCACTCTCCCAACTGCAGACTGCCTTCTACCCACCACGCCACATGACCAGCTCAGTAGCCAACCAACGCACTACATCACACATACCCTCACTCCCCTTCCGCCCATCACGCAGCATGATCCATCCCCCCCCACGTGCATGTAGACTGTATGTAGTGACATCCTGCCACTGTACTCGCTTACCACTGTGTCCGGTCGCTACCCTGCCATGTAGCCCAGAACACAGGCACCATGACTGACTCGCCCTTTTTGAAAGTGCTCAGTCCCAGTCACCGTGTTCACTGGGTACTGGTTTGAGGACTTCGATAAAGGTAAGTGGGAAAGAAATTATCTGAGAGAGGTTAAGTTGTTTTAGCAATTTGGCACACTCAAGCTGCTGGCCATGCAACCAGGCAATGTTGAAGTCCTCAACTATAATGAGCTCTCTCATGGGGGAGCAATTACCAAAACATTGAGTCTGTTGTGAGAGATATTTTAAGCCACCCTTGGGGGGGTGGCGTTACAGGTGCAGCCTGAAATAGTTTCTTAGTATGGAAACAGATAATTTGGAGGCAGTTAAGGACTACTTGGCCATGCAGTCTGCCCATTTCTCCCTACCTACATTATTACCACAGACCATGCCCGATCTACAGCTTTTACCCTCCCCTCTTCCTTTATACTATGATTCCCTTGTGCTTATTCCATGCATTCTTGAACATCACCACTGTTTTTCCCCCACCACCACCACAGGAAGGCTGTTCCAGGAATCCACCACTCTGTTAAGTACTTCCTCACATCGCTCCTGAATCTAACCTCTCCAGCTTCATAGCATGTCCCCTTGTTTTGAGCACCTTTTCATCTGAAAAATACTTCCTTACTTTGCCTTACTTACCCCTCTGAGGTATTTAAAAATCTCTATCATACCCCCCCTCCACTGTTTCAGGGTGTAAATATTGAGGTCCTTTAGTCTTTCCTCATAGGGCTTTTGATGCAGATACTGTACAATTTTTGTTGCCCTCCTCTGGACCACTTCTACTCTGTCTATATCCTTCAGGAGATGTGGTCTCCAGGACTGGACACAATACTCTAGGTATGGTCTTATAGCATGGTGGTTAAGGGCACTAACCTGCAAACCTGGATACCTGGGTTTGAATCCCATCAGCCCCCACTTGCATACTGTATGACCCTGAGCAAGTCATTTAACTTCCTTGTGCTCTCAGGTCATGCCTGGAAACAAGTTCCAGCTTAGTGTGTCTTTCCTGGTTAAACAATTTTCCTTTTTCCCCACCTTACAAATGATCTATACAGTGGCAACACCACCTCACTCTTTCTGCTAGTCATACGCATCCCTATGCACCCCAGCATTCCACTAGCCCTCCCTACTGCCTTGTCACCCTGCCTGGCCACCTTTTGATCAACCAATATAATAATTTTGCAATTTTTGCATTAAAACTCAGTTGCCACACTCTTGACCACTCCTCTAGTTTTCTCGGGTCTCTGCTCATCTTTTCCATGGATTTATGCGATAGCAGCAACAACCTTGCCCATGTTATGATGTATATTATTAAGATTACTAATTTTTTGGTCTATTTCATCACCAAAATAAGACACTCCAGGGTTGTACATTGTGCTGTCACAGTGCACACCAAGAGCAGAAGGCATGCCAGCTGTGGCATCATGCTAATAATGCCCCTATGCGTGCATTGTGACAGTACAATGTACACCCAGTTGTGTCTTATAGCTTACGTGTTGTGCATACCTGTCATGTATGTCTTTCCAATATCATAGAATGCCTATGGTAAAGATTCTTCTACTACCTTGTTTCACATGCCTCATATGTAATTTGCAATTGCCTTACTTATGCTGACTTTAGTAGTTCATGGCATGTTGTGCTTCATATGATCTGTCATCAACATTGTATACTTACAGAAATGCACTTTGGGATGTTTGTTCCCTATATTTGCTCATTCTCGGAAATATTCTAACTTAATGGCTTGATTTTTCCTGAAGTACTATTTTTAAACAGCATGTGCCGTATTTTTTTACCTTGTGATTTCCTGTAATGTTTTACTTACGTTTTTAATGATTTGTAAAGCCTGTCTTATGACAAGAGCCAAACAATAAGAGTTATTACTACTAACAGTGCCGTTTGTAACAAAAACATCATTTATGGTATTTACTGTGCTGTCAGCATTCTTCCTAAATTGCACTGAGTTATCAACTCATTTTCTCATGGGTTGTTTTTAGTTGCTATTATTTTAAAGCAGCAACTGCTTGGGGTGAAGCAGTATATTTGCAGCTCACTAGCTATGAGTTGCAACTGAAGTTGAATTCTGAGTGTACTGTACTGTACCTACCGACTAATCAAAGTTTATTCAAAATTGCAAAAAACAGAAATAAACTTTAACTTTACGTTATAGTCCAAAGATGACTGTCAATTCATTTAGTAATAGTTTGTGAGTAATCATAAAAGATGGGTACATCAGGAGCCAAAGTTCTGGAATTCATTAAAAACTCCTCTGGCACAATTTATGAACCTTTTTTGATATAGACACAATAGCAAAAGAATTTGGTTTTATTTAATTCCATTCATTCATACTTTCTCCCAAAGCATATTATACACAACGAACAGTTGTAGCTACAGGAATGTCTAGAGAAGCAATGTTGCCTTCAAGGCAAAGGCTGCTTTCAATGCAGCACTTTACAGTTTCATTTTTCTGTTTCATAACCAACTTTCTTCACCTGCATATTTACTATTCGAACTCCTCACTGCCATGAATCACCACAAAAGTGAAAATGCAACTGAAAAATAAAACATCCAAAACAAGGATAAGTCCTCGTTAAGATTCAAACCTTAATCGTTTGCAGAAAAAACATGTTTTGTGGTTACCTGGATTCAAACCACTGGTCCTTTATTTATTATCCAAAGACACTAATTGGAGCTTCTGTGATGCAGAGGTTATGTCACAGTTCAGGAAAGCAGGCACCTCAGGTTACCTAGGTTTGAATCCAGTAAAGTTTCTTTCAGGTAAAATATATTAAAAATAGCATACCCATCCTTTGTTGCCCATTCCTGGTATTCCCACACTGGCATTAGCCATTAGGTGAGTGGGCCCTGCCATTAGGCAAGCACGGGGAGGTTAGAAGGAGGTTGACTGAGCTAGAGGGAGGTTAAATTCAATAGATGGAGGTTAAATAAGATAAAAGGAGATTATATGAAATAGGAGGTGGTTAAATGCACTTGAGGAAGGTCACATGAGGAAAAGGGAGGTTATAAACAATAGAGGGAGGTTAAATGTGAGGCAGGGTGCATGAGACAGAGAGAAGTTAATTAAGACCGAGGGACATTAAATGACTTAGAGGGAGATTACCTGAGGTAGAGAGAGGTTACATGAGATAAAGGTAAAATGAGATGGAGAGAGGTTCAATCACATACAAAGAGGTTATATGAGACAGAGGGATGTTAAATGAGATAGAGGTAGATTTATAGGAAACATGAGACAGAGAAAGGTTAAATGAGATAGAAATATATTAAATGAGATAGAGGGAGACTATATGAGATATCAGGAGGTTAAATGACCTAGAAAGATATTAAATGAGATAGAGGGAGACTATATGAGATAATGGGAGGTTACTCACCTAGTAAAATAATTGGTTAAAAAAATGAGCCAGAAAGAAGTTATATGAGACAGAGGGAGGTTAAATGAAATAGGGGTACATTACATGAGCTAGAAGGAGGTTAAATAATACCTTTAGGTGAAAATACTGATCAAAAAAATTGTCAAATGCATCTGCTACCTCATGTGTTTCCCTCAGTTCAGTCCCATCTACTATAAGTGGGCCTAAACTATTGTCCTTTTTGTGATTATTATTGATATAGGCATAGAGGGATTTTTGATCGTCCTTAGAAAATGACAATTTAAATTCAAGTTCTCTCCCTTCCATCCTGATCAGATGTTTTGCCTTGTTTTCTTCAGCCTTAAATATAGCTTTATTTTATTCATTCATTGCTTTTTTTGTATCTCCTGAAGGCTTTTTCTTTCTGTCTTATTTGTTGTTTAATATTTTGTGTCAATCAAGGGAGTATCTTACCTCTTCTGTTATATAGTTGTTTGAGGAGAATGTAAAGATTTTTCAATTCCTTAATCATTGATTTTAATAATGACCAACATTCATTCACTGTCAAGTCAGACATTGTTGTCTCCCAGTCATATGACTGTACTGCTTCTTTCATTTTTAAATTGTTGCCCTTTGGATAGTTGTACTGGAAAATTAGCTGACCCTTGCTGGCTTGCCCAGACCCCTTTGGGTACCCCACATGACAGCCATGCTATCACTTTATTTTTTTATTTCGTTTTTGTTAACCAGGTAGGTGCACTAGACAAGAGATTTTGCCTATTTTCAGGCATGACCCGGGAGGGTTACACATCAGAAATAGCATATACATAGTGTCCACAACAGAATACAAAACATCTAGTTGAAAGGAAAATACAGTAACACGTGACAATTTAGAATACATGACACATTCAGGAAAAAAAAGTAGAATACACATAGCATGAGGATAAACAGTAATGGGTGTTTTCTCACCTGGTAAAAGTGATTGTGTTGGTTGACATCCATGGCACTCCAGACATTACTTCATGGGTTTTAGCCCACCTGATAGGCTAGTGATGCACATGACTCTAAGATCAAATTTCTAGTATATCCAGGTCCCAGAAATCCCTGTTCTCCAGTTTGAATCTTCCATAGCTGAAATAAAGGTTAGTAAAGCGCAAGCACAAAAAAAACAAAGACAATACAATCACTGTATACAATGATGGAGACTGAGGCGGTAAGCTCGTGTGGCCAATGGGCCCGGTTTTGTTTTCCTATTATTACAATCTAAACTCGACCCCTAATAGGTCGACAGTCAGTATTCTCCACCTTTGTGGGTGTCCTTAGTGGCATATAACCAAATCCCTCCTTAGATATGCATGTGAATGGTCTGTTCCTGGTCACTCTGAGCACTCTGTCGGGATGGTCTTGGAGTGCCATGGATGTCAAACAACACAATCACCTTTACCAGGTGAGTAAACACCCACTGTGATTGGTTGACCATCCATGGCACTCCCAAACATTACATCATGGGTAGATAAGAAGCAGTATTGTACCCTAGGGAGGGAGACAGAGTGGTCTATGAGTGAGAGGAAGAGCTGGCTGTTAGGAGGACCTGCATAGTAAAAGTGGGCTGTATTTTGCACAGGTGCTCAAGCCTATAGTGTCTGGCAAACATATGGATGGAAGTCCATGTTGCTGCTTTGCAGATGTCTTCTGAAGACATGTTTGCCCTTTCTGCCCAGGAGGTGGCTACTGATCTTGTGGAATGGGCCTTGATACCTTTGGGGGGGTGTCATATGCTTGGCTATGTAAGCTTCCTGGATGGTTCTTCTGAGCCAGCCAGCAATTGTGGTCTTAGAGGCTGCCTTACCTTGTCTTTATCCCCTTGTGACAATGAATAATCCCTCTGTTTTACGTAGGGGCAGAGTCCTTGATATGTAAATGGACAGGGTGATCCCGACATCCAGATGGTGTGGGAGAGGCTTAACACCCAGTTCGGTGTCTCCCGAAAAGGCAGGCAACTCAATGGGTTGTTCCCTGTGGAAGGTTGTGGATACCTTCGGTTGGAAGGCTGGAACCATCCGTAAGCGGACTCCTTGAGGGGTGAACACGGTGTAAGGCTCTTTATATGACAGTGCTCCTAGCTCACCAATTCATTGAGCTGAGCAGACAGCAATGAGAAAGCAGGCCTTGAGAATGACCCAGAAGAGGTCCACCTCATGTAGTGGTTCGAAGGGGGCTGTACTGAGGGAGTCCAGTACTAGTGGGAGATCCCATGGGGCGATGGAAGGTCTGACCCTGGGTTGTAGCACTTCCACTGCTCTTAGGAGTCACAGGGAATCCAAGTGTGCTCCCGGGCTGTATCGCCCAATGAGACCAGTGGCTGCTCCAATGGCCGAGAGCTGTACCCTGACAGATGAGTGAGCCAATCCCTTATCTACTCCCTGTTGGAGAAATAAGAGAATGGTTGACATGTCTGGTTGCTCTGGGTCCTTTCCGTGTTCTCGACACCACCTCACGAACAGAGACCATTGTCTACCATAGGTGGACGTGGTCAAGGACCATCTAGATTGTAGCATCATTGATATGACTGACTCGTGGTAGCTTGCTCTCATCAGTCTCTTCCTCTCAGGAGCCAGGCCATGAGTTTCAGAGTCTGTGGGGCTGGGTGGAGTACTGGGCCCTGTGTCAGCATATCTGGTCGGTAGGGCAACCTGCGACTGTAATGTCATGGCCATTACCATGGCAAACCATGTTCTACATGGCCAGTAGGCTGCCACTAGAATGATGGTACATTGAGATGATCGGATCTTGGTTAGCACCTGGAGAAGCAGGGGAAGGGGTGGGAACACGTAAGCATTCTCCCGGGACCACGGTTGTGACAGGGCATCGGTTCCTTGAGACTGGTTTTCCCTGAATCTTGAATAGAATGCCTGAACCTGTGTGTTTTCCGTTGTGGCCATGAGGTCCATGGATACTGGTCCCCAAGTTTCCTGGATCATCTGAAAAAGACTGGGATGGAGACGCCACTCCCCTGGGTGGACTTGCTGCCGGCTGTGCCAGTCTGCTCACACATTGAGCCTGCCTGAGAGATGCACTGCACTGAGATGTGTGAGGTTGGTCTGTGCCCAATTGAGGACTGACACCACCTCCCTCAGCATGGCTCTGCTCCTGGTGCCCCCTTGTTTTGTGATATACGCCACTGCGACCTTGTTGTCGGAGCGTATAAGGACCGACTGACTGGAAATGGAGGCTTGGAAAGCCTTGAGAGCATGGGATACTGCCCTCATCTCTAGGACGTTGATGGACAATTTGGCTTCTGTTGGTGTCCATAGGCCTTGTGCCGTCAAGTCGCCCAAGCATGCTCCCCAACCTGACAGGCTTGCATCCATTTCTATCATGGCAGTGTAAGATGCCTCTAGTGGGACCCCTCTTGTGAGGTTGGACTTCACTGTCCACCATGTTAGCGAGTGTCTCACTGATGGTGGTAGTGGGACTATGACGTGTAGGTTGTACTCATTCGGTGACCCCCGAGTGAGTACATGAGTCTGTAGGGGTCGCATGTACCATCTGGCCCAGGGTATGAGGTCTATACAAGATGCCATGCAACCTAGCAACTGGGCTGTTCATCCCATGGTTGTCTGAGAGCGAGACCTCAGGTGACGAGACAATGTTATCAGGTTGAGCACCCTTGTATGGGAGGGTTTTGCCCATCCCTGTGACGTGTTGATTAGTGCCCCCAGATATTCTATCTGTTGTGTGGGCATCAAATGACTCTTGGCTCGGTTCACTACCCAGACATGCTCCTCGAGTGCCTTTAGGGTGGTCACGGTGTCTTGGTGCAATTGCTCCTTGCAGTGTGCCCGAATCAGCCAGTCATCCAAGTAGGGAATGATATCCAGACCTTGCTCCCGAAGTCCAGCTACTAAGACTATTGACACCTTGGTAAACACCCTTGGTGCCGAGGTAAGTCCAAAGGGCAAGGCCTGATATTGGTAGTGGTGGCCTAAGATGTGAAACCTGAGGTATTGTCAGTGTTTTGGTCTGATAGGAATGTGGAGGTATGCATCCTTCAAGTCTATGGATATGAGGTAATCGCCTACACGGACACTCACTAAGTATGGTTGACTGTAGGGTTTCTATTTTGAACCTGTGGCACACCACTTGTTGGTTGAGGTGTTTCAGGTCCAAGATGGGGTGAAGTTCTCCTGATTTCTTGGGCACGAGGAAGAAAATGGAGTACACCCCTAGTTTCTGTTCATTTGGGGGAATGGGCTGGATAGCTCTGTTTTTTAGCAACTCCAACAGGATATGTTGGACCTGATGAGCTGTTGCCTTCTTTTTGGCAATGGGGGAGTTTAGGAACCTGTGTGTGATGGGGAATTGGGACAGCTCTATGGAGTACCATCTTGACACCACTTCTTGGACCCACTTGTCCGAGGTTGTGTAGAACCACTGGCATCTGAACAGTGACAGTCTGTCCCACTGGGGGGTACGTTCCCTGTCTTTGCAGTGTTCTGGTTATGTAGTCATTGCTGCTTTCCCCTGTAACCTCTACCTCTTCCCTCAAACTTGGACCCACGGGCCCTAAAGGAGGACGGTTGGTAAGAATGGGAGAAGGAACTGTGATAACCTCTGGATGTTCCTCTGCCTCGAAAAGAATTGTTCTGGGAGCGCGTGTCCCTGCGAGGTTGGTATGACTTGTTTCCCCCCGAAACCTCTGCCTCGCTGAAGGGAGGTAGGTATGCCTAGCCTTATTCTTAAGTAGGTCTTTGCCCTCCTCTTTTTGTTTTAGGAATTCCTGTAGGCCCTCCCCAAAAACATGCTTTCCCTTCATGGGTAAATTTTGTAATAGTGTTTTGGATTCGTTGTCGGCCTCCCATAACTTTAGCTACAACGCTCTCCTGGCACGGTTAGTGATGGCCGTGGCCCTAGCGTGCAGTCTAAGAGTGTCCACGGCCATGTCCGCCAGGTATTTTGCAGCATCAAGAATGCACTCTAAACGTTCTGCCTCTCTGGACATGCGGTTTGCCTGCTCTAGGAGCTCCTCAAGCCAGCGGATTTGTGCGCGTGCTGTGTAAATGGCCGTCATGGAAGCTTTGGTGGCAGTTCCCTTGATTTTGAAGGCCTTTTTTAACATGTCTTCCACCCTTTTGTCCGTTGGGTGCTTTAATGCTATGTCCCCACAAGGCAAGATGGTTTTCTTACTGAGTGCCGCCACTTGAGGGTCAATGGTTGGGGCTTTGCACCAGTTGCTGGCCTTGTCCTCTTGGACTGGGTATATCCTGTCCAAGTTTCTTTTATTTGACATTCTGCTAGGTTCTGTGGATTGCCACTCTCTGTTGAAGATGTCCTCGATAGCAGGGCATACCGGGAAGGCCTCCGTGGTGGTCGTCTTTTGCTGGATCATGGGATCTAATTTTGACTCTGGTTTTCCTTCTTCGACGTCAAACCCCATAGTGACCTTGACAATTTTCATGAGGCCTGGGACCATGTCAAAGGAACAAAGCTTAGAAGTGAGGGATGGTACGGATTGCGGTTCCATGTCCTCGTCATCGGTCTCCGCCCTATCCTCTTTGTCTGGCATATCCTTGTCATCTCCAGAATCTGACCTGTGATTGTCTGGTACTGGTTCTGCAGTGTCTGGACATTCCTCAGGGGGTCCCCCCACATTGTCTGGCTCCAGAAGTGGTGCTGTTGCTCTATGCTGGGTAAGGGATTCAAGCTTCTCTATTATCTTCAGCATGAAATTCTGTTGGCTCTCCGTCCTCGCTACTGTGGCCTGTTGGCTCTGAATCAGGAGGGTTCCAGGATCCATCCAAGTAGGACCACTGGGCCCTGGATTGCTGGGACCTATGACAGGAGTTTGCTCCAGTGATAAGTCATCGTCTTCATGAATAGAGACGGAGCATAGGGGGTCTGAAGCGTGGGGCAGGAGAGCAGCATTGCAAGACGAGCACTTCTTGCCCTTGACCATCTGGTGAGAGAGGGAAAACAGAAAGCAAGCATATTGTTTGGGATGGTTGCAAATGGGCCTCCAAACAGATTTTGCCCCATAGTTGCTAGTACATTCCGTATGGTACAGCACCGTGTTGAAGAAACCATAGGTGCTGTTGAACAGAATTGGCCTGGGGGGTATGTATAGATTTTGGAGGCAGGTACAGCATGGGGGATCGCTATGGGAAGGAACCCCGTATGGAGGGAAAAAAAACAACTTGGCGGTCGCTATAGGGAGGGACCTCCAGTATTATAGTGAAACACATATAGGGTCGCTATGGAGAGGGACCTGTATGAGAGGTGGGGAGGTTCTTTATTCATAGCCTGTACATATGAGGTCGCTATGGGAGGGACCCCACCATATATATATATATATATGGGGGAACATTGGGTTCATAGAGTGGTTGAGATCATGGGATCTCTCTCTTTGTTCCCTTTGTCTGATCGTTTACTGCCCTCTGAGCCAGAATTCACTGTAATATGCTCCTTGCTGTCCATGCAATGGTTGTAGAGATCAGCGAAGTCACTGAACCTGAAAGGCAATGAGCTCTAGTGCCCATTAGGGAGCGTGACTGAGCTTAAGGGAGGATGAGACCACCCCCTCTCTCCCCCTTCACTCTATGCTGGGGCTTGCCACCATGCAGCCGAGAATAGCGTGGGGCCAGCAATCAGTCACGGGGCAGAATTATTCCTGTTGATATTTTAATATCCCTTCTGAAATGTTGCCCCACTTGACGGTGTAGCACCGTGAGAGACCCAAAGTGGTCGAGTGCAGTGGTGCCAGGGGCGAGAGATGAGCCTGACTGTGACGTTGCCACCAGGAGTAGACCGTGGAACCATGCGGCTGCCTGAAAGAACGCTGGGGAGATTTTCCTATCCCTCAAGGCACAAGAAGGGAAATGGAGTGGTAGTAGGGCAAAGGATGCTTGCATCACGCCTTAGAAGCTTCACCCTCCTGAGGTCTTGTCTGGGAACTGTATGGCAATGCTAGGAGCCAACCACGTGGCAGTGGGGGAGAGGGAAGGTGGCACAGATGCCAGGACGCGCGACTAGTGCAGGACGGATAAATACAACAAAACGTGATAAAAAAAAACAACTCTGCAACATCCCCCTTTGTTTCTGATGGTAAACACAAATCAAACACAATTCCAGGCGCATCTAAGCAGTAGTAACATTTATGAGCGACTGTAGCGAAACTGTTCAAGTACAATTATTGAAAGCAGGCCAGCAAAGCCAAAAGAAAGTAAATTCAATAAAATCAATAATTCGTGCCCCATACACACAAGATCGTGATACAACAGCTGGCTTCCAGCTCTATAGCAGCAACATGGAAGCATGTATTGCTGCAGGGGCACTAAATCCTATTATTCCACAATAAAGGCATAATCTTAAAGGCACACAACTGACTTTATTATGCTTTCGAGTACAACATGTTGCATTTATATCCTGGAACAACCATTGCAGCACCTAGATTTACTGCTCTGCCCTTAACAATAGTCATTATAGAAAAACATAATCAGAGGCCTACCTTTCTACGTAGAACAACAGGGATCCTAGTGTGCTAGTAGCCTTATCAGATGCAAGATTTGAACTGGAGAACAGGGGTTTCTGGGACCTAGATATACTAGAAATTTGATCCTAGAGTCATGTGCATCACTAGCCTATCAGGTGGGCTAAAACCCATGATGTAATGTCTGGAGTGCCATGGATGGTCAACCAATCATAATCACAGTTACATAAACTTTTATAGAATTTTGAAAACAGTATAATTGTCGAAAAAAATACACATACAGCAAACACTGGAGGTACATTTACCCTTTTATATTTTTGTGGAGACCCAGCATACGTTAACATCCATTTTACCACCAATAGGGTGCCACAACAGAGATAAGGCTTACTAGATAGAACTGGCTTTCTTGGGTTCCAGCACTGAGTTCATAACTACAGTAAGGCTCTAATATAGTATTATGTGCTTTTGTCATATATGATCGTAGTATGTCCAAGATAGGCGAGAGTTAGTATTGCCTTGTACAGGCCACATAATGCAGTTTCAGGTATTTAGCTGACACATCTATATTTCTTTTATGCAAGCTAAGCATTTCCTTTGTGCTGGAACCCAAGAAAGACAGTTCTGTCTAGTAAGCCTTATCTCTGTTGTGGTATCCCATTGGTGGTAAAATGGATGTTAACGTGTGCTGGGTCTCCACAAAAATATAAAAGGGTAAATTAAGCAACTGTGTTGTGATGACACCAGTAACTTGCACACAAATTAGGGACACAGGTCCCAAGGAGATGGATGGTGGCACCTGACAAAGAGAGGCAGGAGTCAGAAATAGATTCCAAATGCCTAACAGGCTTTTATTTGCACAAATGGGGAAGGGAACACGGTCACAGGAAAACTCTTATCCCTAATTTCCTATACAAGGAGAACTCTAAGTCAAATGACTTTCAGTAATCGACTGTAACAGCTATGCTTTAAGAGTATTCTAGCTGCTATACCCTGTACGAGGGTGACTCCATGCAAACCACTTTCAGTAATCAACTGTAACAGTTCCGCTTTAAGAGCGTTCTGTCTTCTAAGATCAGTGAATCGCTTTGCAATATCTAATACTACCCTGAGGTGCAACTCTACCTACACCCTGTTACCTGGAATACTCCACTCTTCGAAACTCTATAGCATGTCACTACAAGACTCCACATATGTCATAGAAGACAGTTTGTGAATGGTTGAGTTTTCTCTGTCATCGAGAAAGAAACTCAGATGCAAAATATGGAAACACAAGGGGGACAACTTGGCTGACTGGTTAGAATGATTTAAAACTAGAGGAATGCAGAGGATTTTAAACAGTCCATGAGTTTCTCAGCCACATCCCACATCTCTAGGGTTGTCAGAATTTAGGAAAAACACAAAGATTTCTTCAGCTCAAAACCCACTCAGGGCCGCCACAATTGAGATACAACAGATCTGGCCACAGTCCTCTTCTGGATTGCTGGAAAAAGAAGAAGATGCTGAACAACCGGCCACAGCCCACTTCTAGACTGCCAGTGGATGAAGAAGATGCAGAACAACTGGCCACAGCCTGCTTCTAGACTGCTGGAAGAAGAAGAAGATGCTGAACAAATGGCCACAGCCTGATTCTGGACTGCAAGGGGATGAAGAAAATGCAGAACAACCGGCCACAGCTCACTTCTGGACTGCCAGGAGAAGAAAAAGATGCTGAACAACCGGCCACAGCCAACTTCTAGACTGCCAGGAGAAGAAGATGCAGACCACCCTGCCACAGCCACTTCTGGACTGCTGGGAGACAAAGATGCTTAGAGAAGGAAGTCTGTGGAACATGGGAGAACAAAAGAGTTCTGGGAACCAAGGACGGATGAGCCAAGGACTGACGTAAAATAATAAACAGGACGATGACACAGGGCACTTGGAACAGAAGAACTGGATGGCACTGGTGCAGATGATAAAACAAGAAAATGAATGGCAGACATTGCACTGGGCCGGGCCTTACACTGGGAACTTGAGACAGGAAAATAATAAACAAGACGTTGCAAACTCAAAAGACTGACACGGTTCCTCAGGAGGTTGCTGTTGGCTGCTTCAGAGATGCACTGGAAGATGACTTCTGAGAAACTGATGAAGCTTGATCTGGATACACATTGGAGAAGTGACTCTGAAGACTTCCTGAAGACCGATTCAAATACTATTCTGACACTGAAATGCTGGCATAAAGCAATACAAGTACAGTTCTGGCACTTATATTGTTCGTAGGAATAATGGCAAGGCAATGAATGTCTCAGTTCCTATTGTAGTGGTAAATTATACAGTTTCGGTGTCCAGACCACAGTAGATAAACAGGCACTTTACTATTCTGGGTGAACCCTAGCTTCAGTGGACCTAACTACCAGGGAGCCCTCAAGCTAAATCAGCTTCTCCTGTTACTGTGGGTATACTGCAGTGGGACTAGGCTCCCTCAAAATGTTATAAACTCAAATGTCAAACTCAGGTCCCTCTAACACCTGTGGGTCTAGGTGGCTAGCTAGACTCCTGTAACACCTGGGCTCACTAATGCTGCTGGGCCCCATAATACCTGGGGGTCTATGTGGTTAGCTATGGGCCTTATGTTGCCCATTTAACAACTCGGGCTTTACTGGACTCAGCCTCTAACTGGCTGTGGGCCTATGCCTCTTTAAGAACTGGTTCAGGCCTCTCCTGCTAGGCCACTAAGAACTGGCTGAGGACTCCCCCACTAGGCTGCTTTAAGAACTGGCACAGGCCTCCCCTGAAAGGCAACTTTAAGAACTGACACAGGTTTCCCCTGCTAGGCTGCTTTAAGAACTGACACTGGCTTCCCCTGCTAGGCCACTTTAAGAACTGGCACAGGCCTCCCCTGCTAGGCTGCTTTAAGAACTGGCACAGGCCTCCCATGATGAACATTGAATAGCTCCCATGTAGAGCGTCTCTCCACAAGTCCTCCCCTGGGCATCGCTATGCCATGAACACAAAGCTATGCTAATCTGGCCCCGCCTATTCTCGGCCATCAGCTGCTATACTGAGCTCCTAGCTCTAACAAATAAAAAAATTAACAAACACTTTTGATTCTTTTTTGGGTGGTCAGCACTTAGCTGGTGTGCTGCCGCTGACTCACTGCACCAAACCAGGTTGAAGAGATGCTGAATCAGGAGGTGGGAGGAGTTTCTGGCAGAGGGAGGGTTTCAGGCAGGAAATCATGTGACAGGAGACCTTGCAAGGTCCTGGGATTGGTGCAAATGATGCAGTACTGCTACCACCACCTACATTGGACCAAAACTTTACTTTCAAACCAAAATAAATAAATGGGGCACCAAGCCTCTTCTGAGGAAAGAGAAACATCTTCTCTGGTGTCCAACAACACCGTGGACCAAATGGCATGATCAGGTATGCAGTCTTCAGTGACTGGAGGCAGAGGGGTACACAGGAAAGCCCTCAGGGACAGCTTCAGCCCTCCTGGCAAGCTCTTCTCATTCCTTCTCACTTTATGTGTCCTCTCTCCTCCACAGTCACCATGATTCTCCATTTACAACTGCTTATTTTTCAAACAGCAACACTCTGCATTCTGACTCTGGCACTAGAATGCTGAGCAAGTGCAGCTCAGCACAACATTCTACCCAGGGCACAGTGCTGGCACAGCAATATTTGCTTGGCAATTCAGGCTATTCACATTAATTTTAAAATGTGTGTGTGCTCAATGTACCTAAAGCTTGGGCACTTAGGCATTTCTAGGGCACCTCTATACTGTACTAGGGCATCTTATAAGGGCTGGACACATTTCCATTTTTCTTTTCTGTTGTGCCCCCAACTTTGGGGCACTACACTGTCTATGTGCAAAACCAAGGATGAGCTAATTGTCTTTCAACCAACTACAGTACATGCCAATAGGAGAGCCATACTTACTATATGCCTCCTTGTTATCTCTAGTACAATATTCCGTGTAGTACTATTTTTTTTTCTAGTGAGTTCTTTTGTCCGGACAAACTGATCGCTGTATAGTAAGCTGCAATTTACTGTTATCTTACAGAAACCTTTAATAAATGTTATTGCTAATTACTCTATTTTTATTTATTTATTTTTTTATTTAATTCTTCAGATACAACCTTCAACCAAGATGCTCTTTTACAAAGGTTCCACGTCTGGTAACAAGAACAAACAGAGATTAACACAACAATGACAATATCAATAACAATCACAAGTATGAGGTAGTTACAAAATTCTCCCAGGAGTGGGGGTAACAATCAGGTATATTATAAAGAGCAGCCAAGGTAGAAAGGCATTGTCAGCAAGTCTGTTTCAGTAAAAGAAAGTGACAGTGGACAGGCAGGGGTATTAGTGGGAGTTCCAGGATTGGGGGCAACAATCAGTTGTAATTCACAGAGCAGCCAAGGCAGATAGGCTATGTCAGCAAGTATATTTCAGTAAAGAAAGTGATGGTGGACAGGCAGGGGTACAGGTGGGAGTCCCATAGGAGGAGGAATGGATAAGTGCTAAAATATAGAGAGGAGGAGGAGGAGGAAAACTGGTAGTGTACAGGTGGGGAAGGGGGAAGGGGAAGGGGAAAGTTGGTATGCCCTAGGGATTGAGTTGACAGGGGGATACCTAGGTATCCTTACGGGGTACCAGTGCCAGAAGTGCACCAGTCAGAAGCAGGTAGAGCTGGTGATTGGGTTTGACAGGTCTCCTACCTACAGGCACAGGTTCCCTGTGAGGCGAGGTGTTGTTTCAATTCTGGGTTGTAAGATGAGAGATTTGGAATGTTATTTATTTCAGCAGCGATGTCATTCAGCCACAGGGGGCCCTGTAGGCAAAAGAGCATTGGCCAAGAGTGGTTCTTCTGAAGGGGACGACAAGTTGGGATCCTGTCTTACCCCTTGAATCATAGCTGAATCTGGAAGCTTGAAGAGTATCAACAATGCAGGGTGGTGTTAGGCTAAGCAGTGCTCTTTTGCCAAGAAAGCATACTTGATACTTTATCCTGCTGTTAAGGTTGAGCCATCTGGCTTGTTCATAGACAGTACAAGAGTGCATTAGGTTGTTTGCTCCAAGTGTTAGTCTACATGCCTTGTTGAGTGCTGTGACTATATGCTTGAGCACAGTGTTGGATGCAGCCCCATACACAACCAGCCCATAGTCAATCATTGACATAATGGAGCTAAACACAGCTAGACGAAGTACACAAGGTGTTAGGTGCTGCCTATGTCTGTAAAGGACCCCTAATTTGGCATTACTGCTTTTACAACCTGGTCTATGTGTGTCACGAACGAGAAGGTATTGTCTATTTGGACTCCGAGGTACTTGAAAGAGTGCACTTGTTCAATAGGTGCAGCCTTATTGTTGGTAATTGATAGTGAAGGGTGTTTTTTTTCTTGAGCTGATGACTTGAGATAATCATGGATTTAGTTTTTTTTTAGGTGAGCAGTAACTTTTTGGAACTGAACCAGTCCTCCAGTTGATGAAAGGTAGTCTGTAGTTCACTTTGTAGAGGTTCAGATTGGGAGTTGTTACTAAGGATAACCACGTCATCTGCGTACAAAATAATCTTGGTCTTGCAAGCTTTGGAAAGGAATTCAGGAACAGACTGAAAAGGAGGGGTCCCAAAATGGACCCTTGAGGGACACAGAGGGCAACTTGTCTTGTACTGGAGATGACTGTTCCAATTTTGACACGCTGTGACCTGAAGGTCAGATAGTTCTGAAACCACTTGACTGGACCTGCTGCCAGCCCCAAGGTTTGCAATTGCTCTAGCAGGATGAGGTGGTTTACAGTGTCAAAGGCTTGGTGAGATCTATAAAAATAGAGCCCACCACGTTACCATTGTCCAGGGCAGTAGTAGCACAGTGGTTCTTGTAGAAACCATGTTGGTGGGGGCACTGAAGATTGTATTTCTGAAGGTAGTCAGTGATCTGGTCTGCAACAATCCTCTCCAGTGCCTTGGAGAGAGGGGAGAGTATTGAGATGGGCCTATAATTTGCAGTACAGATCCGGTCCCCACTTTTATGCATTGGGGTTGCTAGTGTTGGCTTCCGTACCAAAGGGAATTTAGCCATGGCCTAGGATTTGTTAAACATTTTCAAAACTGGGTCTATGGCTTCATCCAGACTGATGGCTACCAACTTCATGTTGATTCTATCACTGCTCTGCCTTGTTTTTCCTAGGATCTTTTTTACATAAGTCCTAGCCTCCTTAACAGTGACATGTTTAAAGTAGAAATTTGGCTGATGATGGTCACCGCTTAGGGTAGTCTGGAGGGGTTCACTGGCTTGGAGGTAGCTAGGTGGGGGGTACAGCGCTCAGATCCAAGAAAGCTGTGTTAAATGTTTTGGTGATGGTTTGGGGGTCAGAGGTGGATGAGCCACTTAAGTTAAGTATTGTAGGATGCTGTCTATCCTCTTTACCTGAAAGATCTTTTATTTTTCCCCAAATCTCTTGCCATCGCCCCAATTCATGTTCATCTGTTCCTTATAAATGTTAGCTTTGGCAGTCCTGATAAGGTTGGTGCACCTCTTCCTGGCTGCTCTGAATTTCTGGTAATCAGCTTGTCTACCTGAGAGCCTTGCCCTGCACCACAGATTGTCCCTGAGCCATATCTGGTCCAGGATGTCCCCAGTAATCTATTGGTTCTTGTAACCCCTGATTTTTCTCTTCCTGAGGGGGCAAATGCATCACATATAGAGTTAAATATGTCCATGAAATACTTCAGTGCGAGATCTACATCTTGCTGCTCATTAATGTGGATCCAGTTGATCTGTGATAGCGCTACTTTAAATGCACTTATGTGACCCTTCTTGATGATTCTACTTGCAATGCAGGTGGGAGGGGCTTTTTTAAATTTATTTGACCATGTGCAAATCAGAGAATGGTCACTTAAAGAGTCAGGTAGTACTGTTACGTTGGTCATACATTCAGGGCAGCAGGCAAGTATCCAGTCTATTAGTGTATTATTGCCACTTTTATAGTTCAGTCTGGTTGGTTCGGATACCATTTGTGAGGTACACATTGGTGACATGGTCCTTTCAGTGGTCCAACTCCTTGCTGAGCCAATTTAAATTGAAATCCCCAGTGATGAGAATTTCTGGTTCTAATCGATTTTGGAGAGAGTCTCCAACACTATGGGAAGCCCTGCCTTAGCCATCCTTGGTGGTAGATAAACAGTGACAATAGTTAGAGACTTGTTATTGATGCCACAGAGTACTTTGATAGCGAGCAGCTCATAGTCACCTGAGATACCCATTATGGGCAGAATAGTTCCTTGAATGGATTCCCAGACATAAATCAGACAGCCCCCACCTCTTTTACCTGCTCTGTCGAGTCTAAAGGCATCATAACCATGTTGCGCTATTGTGTTATCCTTAGTTTTGACAGTTAGCCACGTCTCTGTGAGACAAATGATATTGGGTCAGTGCAAGTGCACCCATCCTTCAAACTGAGCTGGTTTAGGTAGTAGGCTGCCAATGTTCATAGTAGCAATCTTTAAGCCATATCCCTTTTTATCTATAATGGGCCTGGTATTGTGTGGTCCTGGGTTCAGGCGAACATCCCCTGCAAGTAGTAGGAACTGAAGGAAAGCTTTATTAGCAGCATAGAGCAGGATCATTTTTGTCTTGCCCCTCCGAGAATAACTGCGGACATTGTGAAAGCACTGCCTACACAAAAGGAGAGGAGAGGAGAGTGAAATTGCCCCAGAACTAGACAGCCAGTACTGGTCTGGAAAAGATTCTTATGAGAGGCCAAGGATGAAAGTGGCTTACAACACCCTGTAAGAGTTAAGAGTTCCATGTTGTGCCCTCGATGTGTGGGAAGGAGTGAGAGTATGTCGCTGAGCATTTAGAGAGAATGAGTTTAGCCATTGGCCCACTAGGGGGAGGGGGGGTGTCCAAAGTAAAACAGAAAATATTTGTTGATGCATGGTCTCAAGACGTGGGGAAAACAAAGCAGTTTCCAGCTTTTAATTTTAAACTTTGTTTGAGAATATTTTTTTTGTGTGGAAAGTATTTATTTTGAACTTTGTTGAGATTTTATATTGGGAGATTATACTTGTAGTTAACTGTCTACTGATTTTAAATAGCTACAGAGGGTACTCTCCCTTACAGCAAAAGGATAGGCAGGCTGTTATTCCAGTGCTGATTTTAGATTGGAGTGACAGATTAACCTGGCTCAGAGCGGTAAAGGCTCCAATTAGTATTGAGCGCCCTCTAGTTGCTGATGCATATAATGTGCAGATGAAAGACCAGAGATTTAGTCACCTGACCATCAAAGGGTTATATAAGTACAGCCAGACAAGGGTGGGTGTGGTGGGGGAAGGGTGGGGAGCTGCCGCATAGCAGCAGGAATGTCTGGGGCAGGAATAGATCCAGAGCCAGAGACAGGCAGGCTGCTTTAGCTGCAATTAACAAGCAGCAGAAAGTAGCCATGGACGGGCCACTCTGCACCCGAGAGCTCAGCAGTCAGGTAACAGTGCCTAGAATCAGGAATCTCCTCCAAAAAAAACAAGGAATTAGAAATTAAAATTTTAAAGTATCACTTGTCCATGGTTGTGAATCACCATTAGTAAGAACACTGCAGAGACTGAGGGTCTTATCATTTCTGGCAACTGTGACAGTGACTAATTGGACTAATTGGATTCACCATTAGTCAGAGCACTGCAGAGACTGAGGGCCTTATTTCACTGCAGAGACTGAGGGTCATATCATTTCTGGTGACTGTGGCAGTGACTAATTGGACTGAACTGAACCAGTAAAAATGTAAGTGATTAGAAGAACAGCTCTGGGACAATGCAGGGACTCGAACCTATACCCAGCTGTTCCGAAAACAGTTACTGTAGAAACAAAAACTTAGAGATCAATAAAAATGGCCATCTGACAGAGCCTTCAAAAACTATGGCAAATCTGTACAAAACTGAGACTGAATGTCTCAAACTTTTTGCCTTCCTTGGAGGCAACAGTGATTTCATGCTGAACGTGAAATCACAAAATTATCTGATACAGAATGTGTGCGCACTGTATCTGAAGTCCAAAACTATAGCTGAAAAGCATGATCTGAAAGGGTTAATAATTCTCTTCCACAAAGCACAACTTGTGTTAGACCTCCAAAAGCGAGTCTCCCAAAGACTGGACAATTCAGCAGAGAAATGTGATCCGGGAGGGGTGGGGTGGAATCAGCTACTCTAAAGTAAATGGTTTCAGCTATAGTGTCTACAAAATAAACTGTCTTTTATGTTAAATGTTGATTAGCCACCATCTGTCAATTGTTACAATGCAGAATCTGCTACTGTTTGTCTTTGTTTTAAAATTGAGGCCCTGATCAATCCAAGGTGTTCTCTATTTGCTTTAGTGTGCACTGAAAAAAAAAAGAAAGATCTGCAACAGAGTTGATGCACAAGGTGAGGTGGAAAGGATGAGAAGGGACTTGGCAAGGTTAGAGGAATGGTCAAATGTATGGCAGCTTAGATTCAATGCTAAGAAGTGCAAGGTAATGCACTTGGGAAACAAAAACCCAGGGGAAGAGTACACAATGGGGGATGAGATACTAACAACAACAGAAATGGAAAGGGACCTGGGGATAGTCATATCAGATGACCTAAAGATGGGCAAGCAATGTGAGAGGGCAGCAAGGAGGGCTGGGAGGATCCTGGGATGCATAGGGAGAGGCATCACCAGTAGAAAACAGGAAGTTATTATCCCTCTGTACAGACAGCTGGTCAGACCCCATCTGGAGTATTGCATGCAGTTCTGGAGGCCCAATCTCCGCAAAGACATAGACAGGATGGAAGCTGTCCAGAGGAGGGCAACTAAAATGGTGCAGGGTCTGCACCGGAAGACATATGAAGAGAGACTTAAGGAGCTTAATATGTATAGCCTCGAGGAAAGGAGGGAGAGGGGACATGATAGAAACTTTCAAGTACCTCAAGGGAATCAACAAAGTCCAAGAGGGTAGCATCTTTCAAAACAAGAGGTGTGCAAGAACAAGGGGCACAATTTGAAGATAGAGGGGCAGCTCAGAGGTAATTTAAGGAAGTATTTTTCACAGAGAGGGTTGTGGATGCATGGAGCAGCCTTCGGAGGAGGTTGTGGAGTCAAAAACAGTGGTGGAATTCAAGCATGCATGGGACAGTCATAAGGCAATTCTAGGGGTTGGGGGCAGAAAGAAGTAGGCTGCTGGTTAACTAGGATCTGCAGCTTATCCATTAAGTAGGGAAATGGGCATACTGGGTGGGCCAAGCGGTCCTTATCTGCCGTCAAATTCTATGTTTCTATGTTTACATGCCATAATCTTCTACAGTTTTCTACATTAGCATGTAGATGTCAGCAGTATGTTCAAAGCTTTAAAGGTTTTGTTTCTCACTTGATAAACAACAAAGATTCTTGTGTGCTTCTCAAAATACCAAGGTTACTCTAAGCTGAGATAAAAGAAAAATGTGTTGCTTTACAAATGGGTTTTCTTAACTAGTATTTCCCAGGCAGAGAAACTCAAGACTGTTTTCACAAATTGATTTAATATGTTTTCACAAATTGATTTAATCATGTAACTTTATGATACATGATATGTGCTTCCTGGGTAGGTTTAATGTGAAGGGCTTTC
Source organism: Neoceratodus forsteri (assembly GCA_016271365.2). NCBI lineage: Eukaryota > Metazoa > Chordata > Ceratodontiformes > Ceratodontidae > Neoceratodus > Neoceratodus forsteri. Next base: position 957,484,540 of record CM028135.1, on the reverse strand, counting down.
GTATGTAGATGGCTGGGTGGAGCATGTTGCAGAGGGTATGACGTCATAGGTTGTTATTGCTCGTGGTTTTTAAGTTTGTTTTTTTTTCTCTTCAAGGCAATGTGCCAGAAAATGTTGTTTGTTCATGGCTACAAATGATTCAGATAAGACATTGCTAGTTTGAAATGAACAATGATGATAATGGGTTTTTATTTTTATTTTTCCAAGGTGGTTCAAAGTTGACACATATATTTTAACAAGATTTGAAATGGTTTCATTAATGTTGGTTCAAGTTAATTGTAGTTTGTTGAAAGACAAAAAAGCAGGCAGCACATATCTACAATGCTTTTACAGTTTTCTATGGAAAATATAGGCACTACATCAGCACTCAGTAACGTGGTTTTGTTCATACTAGAGTTCATACTGGACTTCTAAAACAACCAGAAGGCATAAGCCCACATAGGCTGTCCCCACCTTATCAGTAGAGGAAACCAAAGTTACCAACTGAGATATACTGATCCAACCTTGATTTGAAGGTGTTGAGACCGGGAGCCCCAACAACTTCATTTGGTGGGTTATTCCAAAGACTAGTTACTCTGAGCCCAAAGCGGTACTTCATTAAATTTGTCCTACAATGTACTTCCTGCAACTGGTGATTATGGCCTCTGAAGTTATAATTCTGATCCCTAAATTGTAGTCCAAGGTCTTTTTTTAAATTTTCTTGATTCAGGATTTTATATTGTAGCAGAAGAGCCCCCTAGCATATCTGATATCCAGTGGCCATAATCCTAACACATTCAACCTATCCTCATAGGGTTTATCCTTGATTCCTACTATCAGTTTTGTACAGGCCCTTTGTGGCTTCTCAACCATAATTATGTCTTTCCTCAAGAAGGGACTCCAAATTGCAGAACAATAGTCCAAGTGGGGTTTTATGTATGTTTAATAGACAGGCAGAAGCACCCCTTTATTTCCAGATTGAAAACTTCTTCGAATACAGTTAATAAGATGCACTGCTTTGTTTGTGACAGTTTTACAATTAGACACACTCTTTAGCTCATTCCTGATGTATATCCCCAAATCCTTTTCACAGACGGAATCCTTTAATTTAACCCCCTGAATATAGAAATCTTGCAGTATGTTTCCATTACCCATATGCATTACACTACATTTACTTAAATTAAATCTCATTTTATTTCTGTCTACCCAATCAGAAATTTGTATTAGATCCTGCCCAAAATTAAGTCCGTCTTCAAAAGTGTCCACCAATCTCCCAGGTTTAACATCATCTGGAAACTTAACCAACTTATTTCCACTTTTAATATCTAAGTCGCTAATGAAGATGTTAAACAACAATGGTCCTAACACTGACCCTTGGGGCGCTCCACTTGAGATTTCCACCTCCTCTGGCAAATGGCCCTGTATGCTCACTAGCTGTGTTCTGTCCATTAACCAGTGTTTGATCCACCGATAATTCTGGTATCAATTCCCAGACTCTTTAATTTAGAGATCACTATCCCATGGGGGACAGTGTCAAAAGCTCTGCTAAAATCCAGCATCACCATGTTCGCTTTTTTTTTCCTGATCTAGACATTTTCCGACATAGTGATAGAAACTGATTAGATTAGTCTCACAGAATCTATTCCTTGAGAAGCCATGTTGTAAATTGTCAACTAGCCCTCTGTCTGAGATATAGTTATTGATCTCCTCATACAGGATCCCTTCAACAATTTTTCCAATTATCGAAGTTAAACTCACTGGTCGATAGTTTGTTACCTCAGCCTTACTCCCCTTCTTAAATACTGGCACCACATATGCTGTTCTCCAGTCCCTAGGCACATATCCTTCCTTCCTTCAATGATTTTTGTCCTATTAACGCAATTACTGGAGCCAACGCCTCCCCAAGTTCCTTTATAAATTTTGGGTGCAGCCCATCCAGGCCAGCAGCTTTATCAGTCTTAAGCTTCTTTATTCTTTTAAGGACTTTATCAACTGTAATCAGTTCTGTTTGTACTGAAGTCCCTATTTCGATCATTCTATTATCTACACTATGGTCCTCATTGACAAAGACCCTGCTAAAAGAGCTACTAGATTCTCTTGCCATTTCATCAGGTTTGGCGGATATTACTTCATCAATATTCAAAGGGCCCACAGTACTGTTACTCCCCCTCTTATTATTCACGTATGCAAAAAAGCCCTTTGCATCATTTTTGAACATGGTCAGTCTGTACTCCAGTTGTTTTTTGCTTTCTTTATTTCATTTTTCAGGAGCTGTAGTATTTTTTTGTATTTATCCCTACTATCCACAGTCTTCAGTCTTTTCATCTTTTCATAATGCAATTTTTTCTTATTGCAAAGTTTAATAATCCTACTGCTAATACAAGGTCACCATCTTCAGTAATGGTCAGGTAGTCGGGGCAGCCCAGGAGTTTTGTCCAACCCGGGCAATGTTGTGCAATGCCAGGTCTGTCCAGAACAAGACTGCTGTAATTTCAGATCTTGTTGGCTCGACAGATCTGGCTTGCATCACCAAGACCTGGCTGGATAATAATGCAGGACCTATATTGGAGGCCTCAATTCTAGCCAGGTATATGGTGATACATCGCCAAAGGTTTGACCACGGGGGGGGGTTGCGGTCTGTTTTAAGACCGAATTGGCTCTTACTAGTGTTCCAGTTGAGGAGACCATCTCTTTTGAATGTGCCATTGTAGCAGGTGTGGGCTATCGAATTGCTCTCATCTACCATCCACCTGGAGATGGAAAGCAATTCCTTAAGGAAGTAGTGGACTTCGTTGTCGACTTGGCTTTTGAGTCTCCCAGGCTGATGGTCCTGGGTGACTTTAATGCATGGGTCGATGATAAACTCTCACTTTTTGGACAACACTTCCTCCAGTTAATGGGCTCACTGGGCCTAACACAGGTGGTTACTGCTGCTACACATAAAGGTGGCCATTCTCTTGATTTGGTCTTCCTCCTGGGGATCGAGGCCTCTGACGTGGGGGTGGAACCAGTCAGTTGGTCAGATCACTACACTGTGAGATTCAACTTTGGCGCCCCACCCTGTAGGCCGACCCCTGTGGAGATGGTCAAGTACCACCCTTTACAGAATATTTCATCCAATGGCCTTGCTGTGGTTCTTGACCTATCACTATTTTCTGAGCATTACAATGATACAGAGGCATTGTTTGTGGCTTACAACACTGCCGTTACCTCTGCCCTGGATTGTATTGCTCCAGTTCTTTTGCGTCCTCTCTCCCTTCGACCTCAGGCCCCGTGGTTTGATGGGGCTCTGAGGAAGTTACGGCGATGTGGTCGCAGGTTAGAATGCTATTGGCGGAGGTCTGGCCTGGATGCCAACCACCTTAGACTGCTAGAACATTACCAATTCTATCAGTCAGAAATCTCTCGTAAGAAGGCAGACTTCCTGTCTGGGGAAATTTCTGCCACTCAGAACTGACCAGCTCAGCTATTCAGAACTGTGGACAGATTGTGCAACCCAACCTGTCTACAGCTCGGTAGAGTGTTTTCACAATTACAGTGTGCTGAGATTGCTCAGTTCTTTGCTGATAAGGTGGGTGACATAAGGTCAGACATCAGTTTGACATGCTGTATGCTGGTTGTGAGTGCCCAGGATCGGGTCACTGCCCCTCAGTTTTCTTGGAGTACCTTCGACCGTTTGGAAATTGTGGATGTTATGCAGATTGTCCAAGGGCTGCATTCTACCTGTTGTAGTTTAGATTCAGGCCCTACTTCCCTAATTAGGGTGTGGGGATTCCATTCTACTGGTTCTAGCACAGATAGTCTGATGTTCTCTCGACTTGGGTGAATATCCCCGTTCCTTGAAAGAGGCAGTGGTGCCACCCTTGTTGAAGAAAGCATCTCTGGACCCAGACTGTCTTGCCAACTACAGACCTACCTCGAACCTCCCCTTTGTAGGGAAGGTGATCGAGAAGATGGTGGCAGCCCAGTTGGAGAACCATTTGACCATCCATAGCATCTATGAACCTCTCCAATCAGGTTTTCAAAAGAGGCACAGTACCGAGACTGTGCTGGTTCGGGTGCTCAATGATCTCCTGATGGCGAGAGAGCCGAGAAAATGGTCCATTTTGGTACTATCTGTCATCAGCATTTGACGCCGTTGACCATGGAGTCCTTCTTGAGTGCCTGAGATGTATTTGTGGACTCTCTGGGATTGTTCTCAGATGGTTCACCTCATACCTCACTGGAAGAACTCAGTGGGTGGCTTCAGGGTTTTTTTCCTCTGACCCAATCTCTCTATTTTGTGGGGTTCCTCAGGGCTTTATATTGTCCCCCATGTTGTTTGCGGTGTACATGCTTCCCCTCGGAGACACTGTGAAATGGTATGGGCTGAGGTTTCACTGTTATGCAAATGATACCCAGCTGTACCTGTCCTTTGCACCCAACCAGGAAGGAGCTATCTCGGTATTTAACAGCTGTCTAAATGAAATCCAGGATTGGATGAGGTGCAGTTGGCTGAAGTTGAACTCTAGAAAGATGGAGGTGCTGGTATTGGATCCAGATCACCGGATAGGGGGACCTGTGGCCAGCACCCCATCTGGAGTATTTTGTGGGGATGTTGAGCGACAGGTCTCTGAATGGGTGCGAGATCTGGGGGTGATATTAAATGTGGGCTGACTCTCCAATCTCAGGTGTCAGTGGTAGTAAAATCATCTTTCTATCATCTAAGAAATATTGCCAGAATCAAGCACCTTGTTCCGTCCAGCGATCTGCCAACTTTGATCCATGCCTTTGTGATCTCATGCCTGGACTACTGCAACTTGCTTTACCTTGGGCTTCCAGGGGTTGATATCCGCCGCTTGCAGCTAGTGCAGAATTCCGCAGCCCGAGTATTGATGGGGACTTCTAGATCTTCCCATATTACTCCAGTGCTGCGGGAACTGCACTGGCTGCCAGTTCAGTGGCAGATCACCTTCAAAGTCGGATTACTGACTTTTAAAGCCCTGCATGATCTAGGCCCTGATTACCTGAAAGAACTCCTGATTCCTTACCACCCTGTGAGATCACCCTGCTCAGCTGATGAGGGGTTGCTAGAGATTCCAAGGGTACTATTAAAATCAACTGAGGCCTGGGCTTTCATGTTTGCAGCCCCTTCCCTTTGGAATTCTCTACCACGTCGGATAAGGGAGTGCACAACCGTGGGGAGTTTTAAACAGTCTCTTAAGTCTTTTCTATGGGAAATGGCATATGGTTTTTGATTATTAATTGTTGTGTGTGTTTTATAATATTTCTTTCGTACCTTTGTTTTTTGTATTCTGTATTTTATCTCATTTTATTGGAATGCACCTTGATACTTGAAAGGCGCAATATAAATAAAAATATTATTGTTATTATTCATTATTATTGAGGTGGCTATTTACCTCTGCAGTTATAGACATTCCTTTTTGGAATGTACCTGTCAACAAGATTATTTATGGTTTTAACAAACACATCCCAGGACTCCTCAGTCGTTAACCCATTCATCATAATATTCCAAACAGTTTAAGCTAATCTGTTCCTTATTTCCTGAAAATTAGCTCTGTTGTACAAGACTTGGATTCTTTTTCCTCTAATTGATCTTTTTGCCTTATTTATTTTAAAGGTAATGGTGCAGTGATCACTTGTGCCTATTGGGGGTCTGATATTAATATTTTGAATATCCCCCAATATATTAGTTAGTACAACATCCAAGATGTTTTCTCCCCTTGTGGGCTCTTATTGTAATCATACACTGTGTGTTAAGCAACTCTCCACTGCCTCAGTTGGCAGCTCACATAGTGCTTAACGGCACTTCAAAACTGCTGGGTTTAACTCCCAGCATACCTCTCAACTGTACCACATTACGAGGAATGTTCCTCATTTTACTTCTCAAAAGCTCTCTGTTCCACATTGTGAGGACTTGTTCCACATTCCAAGTCAACATTTTAAAGCAAAAATCCATAGTAAATGATGCAAAAAATATATTATTCAATTCATAACAGACTTTCTGAACATAAATGCAACATGTTAACAGTGTTTTGAGCTTCTTAAGTAAAGATTTGATTAAGTGTTCCACATTTTGCCCATTTGTTCCACATTTTGACAGGCAATGTTCCACATTTGGGGGGCAAAATGTTGAGAGGTATGACTCCCAGCAACCCTGACTTGCACACTGTGTGGCCTTTGGCAAGTTACTTGACCTCCTTGTTCTTTCCAAGTTAAACCTGATTACCAGTTCAGACTTGAAGTGTTTCTTTACTGAACAATTGTTTTTCACTTGAAATGCTTGTTCAATGGAAATACACCAAATGTGAACCCTGGAATTTTACTTTTTTTACCATCGTTTTACTCTGTCCAAGCAACATGACAGCCATTTTTCTTCTGGGCTTGTAGCCAGAACCTTCCAGCTTATTTTTTAATACTGCTCACTCATACATGTGCTGTTCTTTTCATGATGCCCATTGTCAACATGGCTTCTCATTCTATTACCACATGATTCCTCTGCAAGGCAGAGTAATCAGTGATGGGTGGACTCAAATCTCTCAAAACACCCCCAGCATCTACAACAAGCCATTTGCCTTGTCTGCTCACAGGAAAGGAAAGCAAGGTCACTTGCTATGCAGTTTAAAGAAGAAAATAGCAAACTTTGTCTTTGTCAGAAATTAATTTCTGCAACACCTACTGTGCCCCACCAGGGGGCAGGGAGATGTTCCTAATCACTTTTAATTGATTTAGCCTTTTGTTTCATGCCTGAACATTGTCAACTTTACAGTGTGACTCATTTTGTATGTACAAAATGCCACTAATACAACTATTGGCATTAAATACAGATCTTTTATGAGCGCAAATGACATAGTATAATGTTAAAGACAGAGAATCTAGGGATGCATAGTTCTCTGACTGCAAGTCTAATCCTATTGTATTTTCAGGAGTCCATCAGAGTGTAGCTAAGCAGCCTCAAGGAGGCAGTATAGCGCAGTGGTCTAAGGCTCTGAACTGCAAATCTGGTGACATCCAGCAGACCAGACCTGGGTTTGAATCCCACAGCTTCCATTTGCATACTGTGTAGCCCTGAGCAAGTCACTTAACCTCCTTGTGCTCCCAGGTTGCTCCTGTAAAAAAGCTTCCAGCTTAGTGTGCTATACCTGGTTAAACAACTAAATAAAAAAAAAATAAAGGGATTAAACCTTGTCTTCAAATGATTTACACAGGATCAACTATCCCACCTGGGGTAGCCAAAGGCATACATCTGTATAAAATAAATGCATCAGAATTTTAAAGTGTCAACACTAACTTATTACAGAGGAACAGTCTGAAATAGGCCCATCCCTTTGTTTTCCCTTTTTGTTTTTCAGAAATATTAAAAACTCCATTAAAGATAAAATAGTCCCTATGACCAGGGACAAAATCATCAAAAGCCCACCTCTCCGGGGGGGGGGCAACAAAATCAATAACCTATAAACCAACTCTGGTAATGTACTGTATATATAGATTAATTTTAAATATAATGCTGTTAAAAGTTTAAGCAATACTGGGATACTCTATTGCCTTATTTCTAATTGCAAATTAGTGATTACCCCATCAGTATTTATTCAGCATACTGTACAACTTTTAAGGTGGTAACTGATCAGCAAATCAGATTGCCAAAACATGTGTGGTTAAATGTCCACACTCCTAGTGTAAACAGAGTGTCATCTGACCTCTACTCAAACCTGTTACAGGTACATTTTGTGGCAATTTACTAATTTCTTAACCTGCCTGTGCTCCAGTATTGGCCAACCCAAGAAGAACCCTTCCGTTACTACAATAATCGAGCTGACTCTTTCACCACAAAGAAGCTCGGGGAGAGAGTGGAATGGACCATGCCCACACTGGTGCAACACCTATGGTGATTGCAAACCACTAAAACAAAAGTCCCTCTGGACCTGACTGAGCCACAGCTGGCAGATCCAAAAATAAAGGAGGCATACCAATATCCCTCCAAAGATGCAGAAGAAGAAAAGTCTACAAATAATCCATTTGTTACTTAAAGCTTATAGTTTGAAAAGGCACAAACTATTCTAACATTGTAAATCAGCTCAACCCCTCTGTTTGTCAAGTGCGGTGACCAAGCTGCACAAAACATATTCACAGGTGGCTTCATGCCAGCTAGCACCAGCTTGGTGTGAGGGCCCTAAGCTCTTAATAAAGTAATCAGCTGAGTTGGGGGGGGGATTGTACCTTCACCAGTTCCTTCTTCTCTTTACAGGACAGCAATAAATATCTGCCTTTTACAGACATAGAAGAGCTCCACACAATGAATTCATGGTTCCAGATGGTGTATCCTGAACCATATGCCTGGCAAAATGCACATGCAGACCAGGCCTCATTTTTCTTTTTCAAACCCACAAACACAGAGTGGTGGAATACCAAAATAATGCTCCTTTCTTAACAAAAAAACATATGCAACACCATGTGGTTCCACAAACTTAATGGTATATCCACTCTGTGCACCTCATCCCACCAAGTGGCCAACAAACTGGTCACTCACATTTTGACACCATCACCCTTCAACAGCCTTCATAAGGCCTACTTTAAAGCCACGCCCACCCAGGGGCCTGACTGTTAATTCCATTTCTGGTATTCTCACAACATTTATGTTTCTGTACATCTAAAGATATTGTGGTGCACTATGCACAACATGGTTATTGTGTCATTACAAATAGGTTTCATGCTATTATGTTTTTACATGTAATTGCACCTTATCAAGTATAAGCTCAAAAAAATGACTCCACATCTAGGGATGTTCCACTCAATACACCTAGTGTGGGATTTGAGTGCAGCAGGCCTGGTTGGAAGTGTATTAGCCTTATTTGGGATAAATCTGTCCATCTGACTGGGGAGAGAAATACACAACAACTGGAAAACATACTAGTTGCTTTCACAAGTTCATAATGTTCCAAAGCCTCCCAATAACAACCACCACATGCATGACTGCTTCATTCCTCCAGGTTATGTGCCATCACCAAACTCAAACAAAAGGGTCAGCATGGCTGTACCATTCACATTAATTATGACAAGGTAAAATATTCATACCTAAATACCATGGTGGTGGCACCTGACCAATCTTCTCTACAAATTAAGTGGCAGCCTGATAGCAATAGAAAACAAATCCACGTGGCCCGCCCAGCCAAAGGCACCTTCCAAGGTTGTCCCAACACCAGAATTTCACCCAGTGGTACCCTGTCTATATGCCAGGCCTAATAAAAGCACACGGGTTTATAAAATTGCACTGCCCACATAAACCCAATTTTTGTACTCAATTCCTAAATGATACTACTATGCAGTATTGCACTTTTAATTCCATTGCTAGCACTGACATATTTCCAACTGTTGTTCCCCCAACTGTGGAAAAACCTACTCAATATTCCATGCAGGAACCCAGACCAACTAGTGGTCTGGTTGCATCATCACTCCCAGGTGCCCTTGTAAATAATGAGCAGTTCATGCACGTCCCTATTGTTTTAAGTCTCACACACTACAACATGGCAGAATTTAGATTCTGCTACAGTATCAACACTTCTAGGTTTCATAGTGCCATGTTACAAGACCTCCTTGAAACATACCAGATACGTACTCAAGACCCACTAGCAGAGCCCAACACTACTGAATACCTAGCAGTATTTAATCCTAGAAAACAAAAGGACAGGAGACCCAAGAGGGCCCCCTTTCAGATATTACAGGCACTGATATAATTTCTTCTAAAAATGGTATGTCCATTTAAAACCAAACAGATCTGGTTGCAGTCAAGAGCCAAATTTTAAAAGTCCAAACAGGTATAGGCCAAGATGTATTTACCCCAGTGTTACATGGTATTGATGGCACACAGCCATAGGTTAAAGGTTTTAAGTGCATACTATTGCACTTTCACTTCATAAGACAGGTCTACACTAGGCCAAACTGCAACACATAGGCAGGCAAACTATGTTTTCACTACTGTCACAACCTCTTCTGAGACCTGGAAGCAGGATGTATTCACAGATGACCAAATGGTATATTCTCATTATTGGACCTCAGTCTGCACCCCCCCCCCAGTGCATAGCCGATGCCCTCACATTTCTATGTCACACCACACCATAATCAAAGACATTGTTAGTAACCTTGTCATTTTTCCCTTTCAAAATAGCTATGTGTGCGTTTCATGGACTATGTTTCTAACTGAGTTTTACAAGTTTATAGGTTTCAACAGAGTGGCACAGGTAAGATCTGCAAGCAACTCATTCAACTTTTCTTCACTGCTGGTGTTTTCCAAGTCTGGCTGGCACCTCATACAAACTGAGTGTTTTTTTATGGACTGTGTTCTTGATTGTTCTCTAATGGACTGTCAATACTTGTGCAGGGGTATGATCATTTTCCAAACAAAAAAGGCTACACCTGTGTGTGTGGCTATTCCATTGAAGGACTCAATGAACAATCTAATGCACCCCTGCCAAGGACTCTGCAAATCCAGCCATCCATCAGCCAGCAACATGAACATTACATTTACCATGCTGGTGGGTTATCTTCAACTGCACATCTGCATAGTCCATGTGCCATGTGGGGTTACAATCTTTCTGCAGATGACATTTCACCTGTAACTACACTAATTTGTGGTTACTCATATGAACTTTATGGAATGTTACTCATATGAACTTTATAAGTTTCATAAGGACCTATCTGTCAAAGGACATTGCCAACATATTCTTCAATCAACAGATATGTACACTGCCATCATCTACCTTATTCACTTTCACAATGGACTGTTTATGATCAATGGACAATGTTGTGCCATCATATTTTCTGTTGTACAATGCATTCAATACTGTTTTTACAAACAATGTTGAGTGGTAACTAACATCAATAACTTTTCTTACACGCTTATCCATTGTGGTGTTGACATTCCTAGTTTCTGCTTTGTGCCTTACAAACAAACCATCTGTGATTACCCTTGTACCAACTCCAGAATAGGACTACTTTCACAGTTACCCTGACTATCTGTATGCTATCCACCAGTTTTAAAAAATGTTTTCATATCATAAATTATACTGTGTTGTAACATATCATGCAAAGTTTTCAAATCATAAATGCAATCACAAGGTGTTCATGTGCACAACAAAGATATTCATCTTATCAGTAATGTTATTACTAACTCAAATGCTTTAACATTCCTATCTAATGGTTTTGTTATTGTTCAAGAATTTTTCATTATTTTCATAATATTAGCCCAGTGCTGTCCAAAAAGCATTTTTAAAAACCACCGTGTACAATTAAAATACCTTTATGCAGCTCATGCAGTCTCTCTGTCATGCAGCTATTACCCTCACACTTACCCTATTAGTTGTTGCCTCCTCATCCAGGAAACAAGGGGGGGGATTATGTTGCCTTGCCCAAACCCCTTCTGGTGCCCCACAGGACATCCATGAGATCATAACGAAGGTTGCAATATAGTAGTATGTGCTTTTGTTATATATGATTGTAGTATGTCCCAGTTAGGCGAGAGTTAGTATTGCCTTGTACAGACCACATAATGCCATTCCAGGTATTTAGCTAACACATCTATTTTTGTTTTATGCAAGGTAAGCATTTCCTTTGTGCTGGAACCCAAGAAAGTCAGTTCTATCTAGTAAGCCTTATCTCTGTCTACAAACAAAACCAAGGATGAGCTAGTCAATCTTTCGACCAGCTACATGCCAATAGGAGAGCCATAGTTACTATATGCCTCCTTGTTATCTCTAGCATAATAGTCTGTGTAATACTATTTTTTCAAGTGAGTTCTTTTGTCAGGAAAAACTGTGATGTCTATGAACTCCAGGTATGATAAATTGCAATTTACTGTTGTCTTAGGGAAACCTGTAATAAATGTTATTGCTAATTACTCTATCACGTGTCCCTGGTCGTGATTCACCATTAGTCAGAACACTGCAGAGACTGAGGGTCTTATCACTCTAGTGGCACTTGTGCTTGGCAAGGTTAATGATTACACAATTTTGATCACGTTTTACTAATGGAGCTGCGACTACAAGGTCAGTAACTTCTGAGGGCAGACTGGTCAGGACAAGGTCAAGAATATTTCCACCTCTAGTATGCTCTGTTACTAGTTGCTCAAGTCCAGCCATTAATGTAGTGTCCAGGAATAAGGATTATATAGGAGGAGCTGCTATCAGATTTTCCCAGTCTATACCTGGCGTATTAAAATCATCCACCAACAATAGGTCAGATATTTCTGCAAGTTCTGTAAGCCTACAAAATAAGTTATTATCTTGTTCCACAGTTGACTAGGGTGGCCTATATATGTTTCCTACTAATAATTGCTTACCATTTAAAAAAATTATCTGGACAGTGACACCTTCTCCCGGGAATGCTGAATTATTAAAAGAATATTCTGTTGACTTTATTGAGCTTTTAACATAGATACAGACACCTCCTACTTGTCTGTCATTTCTGTTCTTCCAATACAAGCTATATCCTGGGATTTCATTGTACAAGTCTGAGGCTTCATCCCACCACGTTTCATTAATGGCAGTGATGTCAACATTGTGATGAATTAATATTGTAGTAAGCTTGCTTATTTTAACCACATTCAGGCTTCTAGCATTTGTAACCAGTATTTTATAACCATCCTTTGTGTAAATGGGTTTATTGGATTGAGACCCCAGTTTGACCCTCTCAATTAGTTTAAACGCTCATGGATGTGTTTGACCATGGTTTTCCCCAAGATATTAATGCCCCTTCTGCTCAGGTGGAGCCCGTCCCAACAATACAGACTTAAATTGTTGGAGAATTTTCCCCAATGTGCTAAGCAATGGATATTTTTCTTCAAGGAACATTTTCTTAGCCATTTGTTAACACTTTTGATTTTTGCCTGCTTAATCTTACTTGCTCTGGGGACTGGTAGAATTTCTGACAAGCAAACTTCACAGCCTCTTTTCTCAAGGAATGCAACCAGGGAAATAAAATCATTTTATATCTCTTGTATTGTAGACCTATTAATGTCATTGCTGCCTGCATGAATCACCACCAAAGGTTTTTCTTCTGCCTTTTTAAGGATATTTGGGGCAATATGCTCTATGTCCCCGAGTCTTGCTCCTCTGAAACTTGAGCATGTATGATTTTTGTTATCTTTGTTACATATATGCCCATCTATATATTTTGTTATGCAGTCTCCTAGGACCAGCACCTGTCTGACCTCACTTGTACCCTCCGTTCCACTGTTCTTATTATTGTCCTGTTCTGGACTAGTGTCAATATTTGCCTCAGTGCAGTTTATTTCCATACTGTTCCTTACTAGAGTAGTATCTAGTATACGTCATTTGTTGTTACAACCTTTGGAAACACCTATAACCTTATTGCCTTCTCTCTCAACCTAGGAGTGGCTGATGGCGACCTGAGGTGAACTGGGATCTGGGCCTACTTCCTGTTCCAATGGGCATTATGGGTAGAGGTCAAAACTATTCTGGAGTGGTATTGAGAACTCCATGGCTCTACAGCCCTTTTTTGTTTATTTTTGGAGATGACAGGTGTCCAGTTCGACTCCTCACCACTGTCCTCCTCTCGGTTTTGATTATGTGAGGTATCACTTGGATTATTAATAGTTTTCCCTATATGTAGTGTGTTAGGCTCAGAAATACAGTCACTGAGTTTATTCAAGTTGTTATTATTAGAGAGTGCACTAATTATATGTTCTAGTTCTGCAGTCCTTCTTCTTAGTGCATGCATTTCCTTGCACTGGTTGCATTTAAGCCCCTCAAACCCATTATCACTTTCTAAACTGTAGTTATTACAAATGATGCAGGTCACGGCTTCTTCCCCAGTACTCAGGGTAACAAATCCTGCATTAATGTCCATTATAAAACAACAAACAATTCTGAGTGATACTATGGAAACAACTTCCCAAGTGAAAGATACAGAACAATGGATTTTCAGGGCTACAGGTATATCCAAGATATATTTATAAATTACCTGGATTAGAGAGCTGTGTCCTTGTCCTCATCATTCTCAATGGACACAGCAAAGATGTGCAGACATACTTGTCTCTGTACGAGTCTCCGTGCGTGGCCCCTTGCACGCTCACCCCACTCACTAGTAGGGTCAAGATATAGCATTGCAACCAGATATATCGCTACTTTCTGCTTCTGGTTCAGTGATTCTGTCCACAAACATAAACGTTCTTTCAAATGTGCAGACAAATAATAAATACCACCTAGCAGATGGATTTGACATCAGTGGCTAACTATTCAATGGTTGGTTCGCTTCCCAAGGGCTCTATTTCACCCAAATGTGTAAAGATATATCAGGAGGCTAGGATTGCCCTCCTGTGTCCCACAGTGCCTTTCAAATAGTCACAGAGTGACTCAGATTACAGGAGAAGACAGGATACACCTACCTCAGTCCTCCTCCTACAAAGCGCAAATTGTGTCTTCTTTAAAATGCTGCCTGCTATAGACACAGGCTAAAAACTGCCTCTCACCAGAGGTTGGTAAACTGTAAACCATTTGGAATCTTGCCCTGCTTGCTAGTGGGGTCAAGATATAGTGCCACAGAGAGGTTTATTGACTTGCTCAAGACCATGCAGCTGTGGTGGTGGGAATTAAGCCTTAATTTCCTTATTTATTTTTATTTATTTATTTGGGAACCTGGGGGGTACACTGGTCCAAAGGACCTTTTTCAGGAACAACTCGGGCCTTCTAGATGGCACATACAGCATAGTCAAAGTACCATACATAACAAATTGTATAGGAAGGATCAATACAGCCATACAGTACAGTGATGCAATAAAAGGCAACTACAATTAGTGTCCCCATAAGGAAGGCCATGTTAGGCACTGAAAAAGCATACAGTACAGAAAAACATTTACAGTGCAACACACAATAACATAATGGTTGGTTGTGAGTTGGACTCCGCATTATAGATACAGTAGCAACAAAGAACCATTTATTAAAAACATGATATCAACTAAGCAGACAAATGCTTCTAAAACTGTCCAGTAGTCTGTGGCCAGACCTAAGGATATCCTCCATCCCAGGTCAGGTGGAGCACTTGCATATAGAGGTGGTTAAAATGGCATCTTTAAAATGCATTTTGAATAGTAAGGAAGTGCCTAGCTAGTGAAGGGAGGCTGGCAATCCATTCCATAGCCTGGGGCAGCAAGGGAGAAGGCTTTCTGACCCCACTAAGATGCTCTCTGAGGATGCTCAAGGAGACATTGAGAGGAAGATCTGAGTTTTTGTCAGTAAGGCCTAGGACTGGAGAGGCTTGATAGTGTGGAGTTCTCCTAATCACTAAGAAACTTTTCAACAAAGGTACCCACAAGGTAGTCACTGTGGGGAGAGCCAGCTAAGTATCTGATATAGGGAACAATGATGAGTGTTGTAGTTGGTCAGTGAGAAAACCCTACAAATGTTATTGTAGGTAATGTTATGTTTAGCAAGGTTATGATTGGGGGTTTGAGAATAAATGGGGGAGCAGTAATCCAGGAGTGGGAGAAGCATGCCTTGGGCTATGGCCAGCCACACTTCTAAATCATGAGATTCTTGAACCTAAAGCAGACTCCCAGTTGGTGGTTAACACACTTGACCATTATTCCAATGTGATCAATGAAAGTTAGTGAGAGCTCCAGGGTGACATCTAGTTATTTGAATACAGTTTCGTGTCCTAGGTAGGAACCATCTGGAGCCTGAATGCTCAATGGGTTGGGGGTATTTAAGCTTACTGCTCAATTGGAAGCCTGGGTTTGGACCTGAAGAGCATTACCTTCATTTTCTTGGCATTATAGATTGGCCTGTTTCCGGCAAACCACCCTTGGATTGAATTGAACTCACTGTTGAGGGTGAAGGACAGTTCCTTAGAGTTCTTGTCACTGGAATAGAGAATCAAATCATCTGCATACAGTAGCATGTGGCAACCCATTCTATCCCTTAGGAGGTGGTTCACGAAGAGGGAGAACAGAATTGGTCCTAGTATGGACCACTGAGAACCCCACTATTTATCTCCATGATGCTGGAGGTGGACCCCGCAGTGCAGACCACTTGCAATCTCCCAGTGAGGTAGTTGCTAAATTAAGCCAAAGTTGCTACTGCTGAGAAACCGTAGAAGTGCAGTTTTTCTAAGAAGATGCCATGATCCACCAAGTCAAATGCCTTCAGTAGGTCCATAAAAAATGGCACAGGTGAGCTTGCCTTCTTCCAGGTTCTGAAGAAATGGTCTGAGAAACAGGCCAATGCACTGGTGGTGCTGTGGCCCCTTCTAAAGCCACATTGGTGGGAAGAGAAGAGATTGTATCTTGATACATGGTCTGACAACTTCTACAGAAGTTTACATAAGTTTGAGAGGATGGAAATTGGTCCATAGTTGTCAAGGAGTTCTGGGTCACCTTATTTAAAAATAGGGACAACTTTGGCCTGCTTCCATATCATTGGAGTAGTTGAGGAGGTTAATGATAGATTATAGAGGATGGCTGGGGGGTAGCAATGAGGTTGGCCATATGTTGGAGAAACAGTGGGCAGAGACCATCACTACCATAATTGGGGAGGGCCTTGATGAGCTGATGGACCTATTTGAGAGAAGTGGTCATGAAGTGGAATGTAGGAATTTCAAGTTCATCCTCACTCTGTCTCCTATCTCTGTGGGCTGGTGTGGAGTCCTTAGATGGGATGGGAGCTTAGTCAGGTACTCTGACAGGTCAGTATATTTATTGTTCAGGGCCTCTGCAACCTGTAAAGGGTCCATTAGGGTCCCAGCTTTGGTACACAAAGTGACAGAGCTTTGCTTAGTGCTAGGCATAGTTTAGGAGCTCACTGATGCCCAGAACTTGTGAGGATAGAACAGGGTGTGGACCAGTTGATTTCTAAGGTAAGCAGCCTTAAGAGATTTAATTTCCTGCTTTCAGAAGTTACAGAGTATCTGGTAGTTGTTCTAGGTGGCAGAGGATGGAGAGGTTTTTTGAGCTGCCCATAGGGCATCTCCCTGTTCCATTTTAGCTAGGAGCACTTTAGTTCGCCATCTAGACTTCCCGCCCCTCACTCTCTGTGTGGGAAGTGGGGATTGGGAAATGTTTGTCCTGGAGGGAGGACACAGCAGTAGTGAGGAACCCCAGGTCAAGTTCACTTCAGATAGGGTGTGGAGGACAGACCAGTTCACACCCCTGATGTTTGATTTCAGTTTTGCCATATCCCATTTGGAGAAGTTCCTGAAAGACAAAAACTTGAGTAGGGGGTGAGGAAACATAGAAACATAGAAACATAGAAGTTGACAGCAGATAATGACCACAAGGCTCATCCAGTCTGCCCATTTCTTTTTCTACCTTATAAATGTGCTATCGGCCTTTGCTCTGTCAGTGGTCTACCTATTCATATTCACCTGTATTGCTCCCTTATGCCTATCCCATGCCTGTTTGAAGCCCTGCACTGCATTCATAGGCACCACTTCCTGAGGTAGGCCGTTCCATGCATCCACCACCCTTTCTGTAAAAAAAAATTCCTCATAATCTCCCTTAATGGGCCTCCCTCTAATCTCATGCTGTGTCCCCTTGTCCTGCTGTTTTTCTTATATTTAAACTTGTTAGACTCTTTCACCTTGTTAATGCACTTAAGGTGTTTGAATGTCTTGATCATATCACCTCTCTCCCTCCTTTGCTCAAGGGTATACATATTGAGCTCCGTTAATCTGTCCTCATATGTCTTCCAATGTAGTCCCTGCACCATTTTGGTTGCCCTTCTCTGGACTGCCTCAATTTGGTTAATGTCCTTGTGAAGGTGTGGCCTCAGTACTGCATACAGTACTCAGATGAACCCTAACCAGTGTTTTTTGTAAGAGGGATTATTACCTCCCTCTTATGACTTGTGATACCCCTACTAATACATCCTAACATCCCCCTAGCCTTACCTACTGCTTTAGAGGTCTGCTTGGATGATTTCAGGTCATCGGTGGTGATGATGATGCCCAAGTCTCTTTCTTCCTTTGTGACTGCCAGCAACTCCCCTCCCAGCCTATAGGTGGCTTCAGGGTTTCTCTTCCCTATATGCATGATCTCACACTTCTTTGCATTAAATCCCAGTTGCCACTCTTCTGACCATTTTGCTAGTTTATCCAGATCTCTTCTTATTCTTCCCACCCCATCTGGATCATCTACTCTGTTGCAGATCTTGATGTCATCTGCAAACAGACAAGCCTTACCCTCTAGTCCATCTGCAATGTCACTAATGAAGATATTGAAGAGGACTAGCCCCAGGACCAATCCCTGAGGTACCCCACCTGTGACTTGCATCTCTTCTGACTGTATACCATTTACCACCACTCTCTGTTTTCTGCCCGTCAACCAGTTTGCCACCCAGTAGACCAACTTCTGACCCACCCCGAGCCTACCCCACTTATTTATCGATCTTCTATGTGGAACATTGTCGAAAGCTTTGCTGAAGTCAAGGCAGGTGACATCAACTGCTCCCCCTTGGTCCACCACTCTGGTTACCCAGTCAAAGAAATCTATGAGATTAGTTTGACAGGACCTTCCTTTTGTAAACCCATGCTGTCTTGGATCCTGTGCCCCAATGGATTCCAGGTGTTGCACTATCCTTTCCTTAAGGAGTTCCTCCATAATCTTGCCCACTATTGAGGTAAGACTGTCTGGTCTGTAGTTCCCTGCCTCCTCCCTTCTACCACTCTTGTGGAGCTGGATCACATGAGCCCTTCTCCAGTCTTCTGGGACCTCTCCTGTGCTCAGAGACTCACTAAACAGTTCTGCTAATGGCTCTGCTAGTTCCACCCTTAGCTCCTTAAGTATACTGGGATGTATGCCATCAGGTCCCATTGCCTTGTCCACCCTAAGCTTAGCAAGCTCTAGTAGGGCCCTTTCTTTTGTGAAGGGAGTAATGCTCACCTCTCTCCCCCCTGTGACCATGGTGCTGAGCTGTGGGCCCTGCCCTACCTTCTCTTCAGTAAATACTGAGCAAAAGTATCTATTTAGGATAGATGCTTTTACGGGGTCCTCCTCCTCACATGCCCCCCTTTTCTCCTTTGAGCTTAGCAATACCCCCTCTGGACTTTCTCCTTTCACTAATGTATCTACAGAATGTCTTGTCACCTTTCTTTTACTGTTCTTGCTAGTGTTTCCTCAGTTTGGGACTTTGCCTGCCTTACTGCCTTCCCTGCTTCCCTTAGGGCAGTTTGGTATGCCTCCCTATCTTCATCTCGCTGTGTTCCCTTATATTTCCTGAAGGCCAGTCTTTTGGCTCTGACCTTTTCTGCTACTGTATTTGAGAATCAAAGTGGTTTTCTTCTTCTTTTGCATTTCCTTTTCTGTCTAACACAATGGGATGTTGCTTCAAGTATTGCATCTTTAATGCTTCCCCACTTTGCCTGTACCCCCTCACCTGTGTTTCTTTTTGTCGGGGATAGCTTAACTCTGTTGGCCATCTTATCAAAGTCAGCTCCTCTGAAGTCCCTTATTTTTGCCTCGAAATGGGATGATTTAGATGTAGTTACCAAATTAAACCATACCTTGTGATGGTCACTGGCCCCCAGGTGACCTTCTACTTGGAGATCTATGATTCCTTTCCTGTTAGTCAGTACTAGATCTAGGATAGCCCTGTCTCTTGTGGGTTATTGTACCAGTTGTTTGAGGCCCTCCCTCTGCAAGGAATCCACCATGTGTATATTTCTGGCAGATGTTCCTGCTGGTATTGACCAATCTGTATCCAGCATGTTGAAGTCTCCCATTATCAGAACCTCCCCTTTAGCTGTCATGTTTTGTATATCTTCTAACAGTAATGTGTCTATGTCCTCCCCCTGGTCTGGGGGCCTGTAGACAACCCCAGTTCTTATGGCTGTCCCATTTCTTGTTTCCAGGGTGACCCACAGTTCTTCTGGCTCCTTATGTGTATTCTGAATTTCTGTAGCTTTGATATTTTCATTGACATACAGAGCCACTCCACCCCCCCCTTTTGCACCTCAGTCTCTTCTGAACAGTACATAGCCAGGACACCCACAGGACCAAATACAGAAAGTTGGGCAGTGCTCACTAATGGAGTCTGGTGGTACCCCTGCCTAAAGGATCCTGTCCTCCCAGTCTGTAAGGATCCAATCCAGGAGTGAATGGTGTGAGGGGTTCTATGTAAAAACTGCAATTGCGGAAGGCCTATTGCCAATTGGGTGAGGGTACATCGCCGAAAATGAATTACGGCGATGTACACTCACAGCAACTAGGAAACCGGCAACTGATTTTTCTATGTTATGCGGAGGGCTGCACCCCCCTATTTAAGGATTCTCAACTCCAGGAGGGTGCATGTCGGGGGGGATGTAAAACTTAATAAAAAAGAGAAAGCCTGACCCGACGCAAAAAAGCAATCATGTCCCAAAATCGAACTCAGCACCCTCCCAACCCCATACTGCCGCCTACCCACCATGCCACATGACCAGCTCAGTAGCCAACTGCTGCACTACACTCCACATACCCTCCCTCCCCTTCCACCTGTTGTGCAGCATGGTCCCCCCCCCATGCACATGTATATACTGTATATATCTACATCCTGTCACTGTACTCGCCTACCCCGGTATCCAGTCGCTACCCTGCCAGGTAGCCCAGAACACAGGTGCCATGACTTGAGTCGCCCTTTTTGAAAGTGCTCAGTCACGGCCGCCATGTTCACTGGATACTGGTTTGAGGACTTTCAATTGAGGCAAGTGGGGAAGAAATGATCTGAGAAAGGTTAAGTTGTTTGAGCAATTTGGCACCCTCAAGCTGCTGGCCATGCAACCAGTTAATGCTGAAGTCCTCAATTATAATGAGATCTCTCATGGGGGATCATTACCAAAACATTGGGTCAGTTGTGAGAGATCTTTTAAGCCACCCTTGGGAGAGGGCATTACAGGTGCAACCTAAAACAGTTTCTTAGTATGGAAACAGAAAATTTGATGGCAGATAAGGACTGCTTGGCCATCCAGTCTGCCCATTTCTCCTTCCCTACCTACACTATTACCGCAGACTGTGCCCAATCTACAGCTTTTTCCTTCCCCTCCTTTCACTATGATTCCCTTGTGCTTATTCCATGCATTCTTGAACACCACCACTGTTCTTGCCCCCACCACCTACACTGGAAGGCTGTTCTAGGAATCCACCACTTCTTCTGTGAAGAAGTATTTCCTCACATCTCTCCTGAATCTACCACTTCCAGCTTCATAGCATGTCCCCTTGTTCTTGAGCACCTTTTCATCTGAAAAATACTTCCCTCCTTTGCCTTATTTTCTCCTGTGAGGTATTTAAAGATATCTATCATATTCCTGCTCCCTTTACTGTTTCAAGGTGTAAATATTGAGGTCCTTTAGTCTTTCCTCATAGGGCTTTTGATGCAGACCCTGTACAATCGTTGTTGCCCTCCTCTGGACCACTTTCACTCTGTCTATATCCTTCTGGAGATGTGGTCTCCAGAACTGGACACAGTATTCTAGGTATGGTCTTATAGTATAGTGGTTAAGGGCACTAACCTGCAAACCTAGGGATCTGGGTTTGAATCCCATCAGCCCCCACTTGCATACTGTATGACCCTGAGCAAGTCACTTAACTTCCTTATGCTCTCAGGTCATGCCTGGAAACAAGCACTGGCTTAGTGTGTCTTTCCTGGTTAAACAATTTTTCTCTTTCCCCGCCTTACAAATTGTCTATACAGCGGCAACACCACCTCACTCTTTCTGCTAGTGATACCCCTCTCTACGCACCCCAGCATTCCACTAGACCTCCCTACTGCCTTGTCGCACTGCATGGCCACCTTTTGATCAATCAATATGATTATTTTGCACTTTTTGCATTAAAGCCCAGCTCCCACACTCTTGACCACTCCTCTAGTTTTCTCGGGTCTCTGCTCACCTTTTCCATGGATTTATGTGATAACGGCGACTCCTAATGAGCGCCGATCACAAAGAGCAACACAAAAAACACCCAATACAAGCAGGGCAATGGACCCCAGGGTGATCATCACAAACGGCAACAGTCGCCTACTGCAACTAAAAAAAAAACACCATATCAATTTTTATGCAGGGGGCTATGCCACCTACACCCCCTCTGTGGGGACAAGCCCTCCACCTCCAAAATAAATATAATCAACTCCGCGAGGGGCGCGGACTTAGAAGAGAAAGGAAAAAAAAAAAGATTTTTTTTGTCTGGCACTAGACCCAAACCAGGTCGCTGGCTCCAGGGCCGGTAGCGTACACCACTATGCTACATGGCCAGCTCATCAGAGCTAAGCCAGGCAGCATCCCATATCCTGCAATAGTAAGTGTATCTCCCTGCTACACTTGTTCTAAAGGGTGTAGCAACGTTTTTCACCAGTCGCTGTCTTTACAAGCGCTATTATTGAGTCACTCATATTGAGTCAGTCAATAATAGCAGCTCATATAGGCTGTTACCCTTTTCCAACACCGCCCAGTGTGCCCACCCTATTGCAAATTGTAGTGTCATATGCATAGAGGCAGACCTTCCCTTCTAACTCCTCTGCAATGTCATTTATAAAGACATTAAAGAGGACCAGTCCCAGCACTGATCCCTGAGGCACCCCACTGGTCATCCTCCTTTACTTGGAGTGAACTCCATTTACCACCACCCATTGTCGCCTATCCCCTAACCAATTTCCTATCCAGTTTATCACCTTTGGACCCACTGCTAAGCTACCCCCACTTGCTTACTAGGCTCCTGTGTGGAATGGTGTTGAAAGCCTTCCTGAAATCCAGGTAGACCATGTTCACTGCTCTACTCTGATCTAAATCCTTTGTCACCCAGTCAAAGAAATCTAACAGCATTGTTTAACATGATCTCCTGTGAAACCATGCTGCCTTGGAACTTGTAACCCATTGGATTCAAGATATTCCACAATCCTTTCCTTCCGCAGTGACTCCATTAACTTTCCCACCACCGATGTCAGGCTGACTGGTCTATAATTGCCAACCTCCACTCTGTTATCAAATTTTTTTTTTACTTGCCTGGGCTCTCTGCCCCTTCAGGGGGGCCTTGTACCCCTCAACTCTTCCACCAGGTCCCCGACATACAGGGATCCCGGTTTCATAGTGCTCAGAGTCTGGGGGTGTTTTGTATTTTTCCCCCTTATTGTATCCCCATCCTGAGGGCACCAGCCCAAAGGACTAATGTCCAGATGTATGGCATGCAGACACACACAGTAGTCAAGCTCCCAGCAGCGACCTCCCCTTCCCAACTCTAAAAAGCCTCGTGCCCTACCACCTGTGCTTCCACCGGTGTGGTAGTGCTATGGGTGCATTTGCTACCCAGTAAATCACCCCACCCTGGAGGAGGAAAGCATCTGTTGGGATGCTCAATCCTTCTCCACCCAGCTGACCCAGGCTCGTTCCCAAACTCAGGTCACCAACATAGTGCAAGGTGTGGCATCCAGTGCCTCAACTCTCAGTGCCACTGGACCGGCTCTGTTACAACTTTCATGTTTTTGGTTTTGTTTTGTTTTTCCAATTGTTTAACCAGGAGAGACACATTAAGCTGAAAGATTGTTTACAGGCGCAACCTGGGAGCATAAGGAAGTTAAGTGACTTGCTCAGGGTCACATAGTATATGTAAGTGGGGGGGCTGCGGGATTCAAACCCAGGTCTCCAGATTTGCAGCTCAGAGCCTTAAACCACTGCGCTATACTGCCTCCCTACTTTTATGTAGTGGGACTACATCCACCCTCCTCCAGTCCTCCAGAACCACTCCTGTTTCCAATGAGCTGTCAAACAGAATTGTCAGAGGTGCAGCCAGTATTTACCTGAGCTCTCTCAATACCCTTGGATGTGCCCCATCTGGCCCCATTGCTTTTTCCACTTTCCAATTAGCAAGTACCTTCAGGACTCTCACCTCCAAAAAAGGAATAGTGCCCACCCTCCAAAGTTTTTGTTTCTTTTTAGTGGATCCTCCCTTTCTCTTTCCTTTTCGAAAACTAAGCAAAAGCAATTTTTCATGATGTCTGCCTTTCCCTGGTCCCCCTCTGCACAGTCTCCCACCCCTTACATTTTTGACCTTACAATCCCACCTCATGTCCTCCTCTGTTCACTAACATACCTAAAAAATGCCTTGTACCTTTTCATTATCTCCTAAACTATTCTCTCTACAGTTTGTGCCTTTGTACTCCTTATTACTTCCTCTGCTTCCCTTTGCTTTCCCTATCCTCCTTCCTCTGCACCTTCTGAATGTTAACCTTTCAACCTGTACCTTTTCAGCCACCTCGTTCGAGACCACGGCGGTCTCTTTTTCCTCTCGCTTTTGCTCACTTGTCTGATGCACAGGTTTGTTGCTTTTACTGTGCTCTGTTGTATCTTTGCCCAGTGGCGGAGCTAGGAGGGGGGCTGGGGGGTCGGTCGCCCCTCCTGGCTGCACCAGTGTGAGTAGTGGTGCCCCGTCACCATTTTTATTCACTATTTAGTGCCCATTGTGGAGCCCATGATTGACTGAATGGCCCCCCCCCCAGCTTCCAAACACTCCCAAACCTGGCTCCGCCACTGTCTTTGTCCACAGTTCTTCCACCACATCCAGGCCATCCCCCCAGCAGAACCAAGAGCCAGCTCAGTGATGACCCATTCGCTGATAGAATCCTCATGGCACTGCATAAAAACAGGGTTGCATTTAGGGATTCTGTAAAATATAAAAGCACTTTGTCCCCTTTTTATTGCCTTATCTATCCTGTCTGATTAGGTAATAGGCTGAGAGGTAGAGTATGGACTGAAGCCTTTTTTTGTCAAAAAATGCAATAACAAACCATGTTTCAGTTCCAAAAATGTTTCTTTCTAGCTAGCTAGCCAAAAGCTGTAAACAGATTAGGACACATGCTGTGTGTTAAAACACAGAATAAGCATCTTTCTTTAGGTTTTAAAGCTTATTTTGTGCCTTACCTTTCACTTGTCCCCACAAAAGGTGTGGCGTTTGAAAAAAAAAACAGCTCTGGCAAATGGAAGTGAGAGAAGCACTCTGCTTCCTCTTAGATCTGCCCACTGAGATCTCACACTGAAATTCCATGAGATCTTGGTAGCAAGGCTGGGTGTTGCCTAGCTACCTGACACTGCTAGTGTCCTAATCTATTTACAGCTTTTGGCCAGCTAACTAGAAAGACACTCTGCAAATACAAAAATAAAGCATTTGGTGAGATTTTTGTATTTCACTGACTAGGCACACATAGTTCTGGTGAGGTGAAGGTTTAAATACACAGTCTTACTAAAAAAACAATACATGAAGTCCCTATATTAAATAAATTGTAATGTTCTTTCAGGTATAATACAGGTATACAAAAGCAGAAGTACAGTACCTACACAGAACAAATAGGCAGAGGTGAGATTTGAGTGCAAGGGTGCAAACACAAATGGGTGAATGGGGTGCTGGCATAGCTTAAAACACTAAATACTGAACTTAAAAATCACAATATTGAATTTAAAAATTACAACTGAGTGTTTTATCTTTGCAGAACAGATTTAAGTGACTAAACATACTCCAACTTGGACAAGAATTGGTTTGTGTGAGTTGATTCAAACAGGTAAGCCCAATTACCTGTATCAGGTTGACAGACTATAATGAAAGTTTTTGTTGAGAGCTCAAGATAAAAGGTTTTTTGAATTAATCAATGTTTAATGTGTATATATCAGAATAAGAAAAAGAGTGGATTTAAGCTGATAGTAAAGATGTTCTACTAGAATTAATAACAGTTGCATAGTTGGAAGTAAAAGGCTAGTCGGTAATGTGTAGTGAGGCTCAGTGCTCGTTTGCAGTGGGGAGTTCAGGTCACTAGGAAGCAGTATGAAATATATTTTGCTTGTGTGGTTAATTTGTATTTTGCTTTAAACTTACAAATTGTATATATTTTTTTTAAGTGACTGCTTTATGCAGATTCAGTTACCAGATGAATATACAGATTTTTTTTCAAGAAAAAGTTTCTACTGTCAAGCACTAATGTGGTAAATTCATTCATTCAAGAAATTAATTCTGCACATAACTGCATTTTGAAAATGAGCATATAAAGTGAAACGGCTATATGTTTGTTTATATTTCAGAGAAAAGAATTTAAAGGCCCTTTGAAAAATCTTCAATAACAAAGCAAAACATCAGGGCAAAGTTTAAATAATAAAAGAAACATTTTTGGAACTGAAACATGGTTTATTCTTGCATTTTTTGACAAAAAAGGCTTCGGTCCAGACTCTACCTCTCAGTCTAATTCTTGTACCCTTGGACCCTAATACATGAAGTACCATCCATTTCCCTAGGACCTACTCCTACAAATTGATTAGATAATAGCCCTTGATGTGGCAGTTGGAGTCCAGAACGGAGGGTTTCAGCCATGTTTCAGTGATGCCTGGGCTATCAATACTGTATAAAGCAATCCAGGATTCCAACTCTGAGATCCTGGAAGGCAGACTGCACACATTAAGGTGTGCTATGTTTAACCCATGACAGTTAACTCAGAGATTGTCATTGTGACATGGCAAGGAAGTGATTGTTCCTGGATTACTCTCAATATCACCATCCAGTAGTAGGTGTGACAGAAGAGCCAAAGTGTTCCACCAGCCCCATAGGGTGTACCGGGCACCCAGGTAAACTTAATGCATAAATATAGGTATCCAGAAGGCAACCAAACCTCTTCTCCAGGAATCCAAGATGCAGTAGGGGTGGGTTGAGAAGTTTTGGTAAGGAGAATGGGGCAGATACACAATGGAAGTGCTTGTAAATTGCAATAGTGAAGCTTGCTCCACAGACAACCATAAACACAAGAGTCAAACAGTATGACAAGTGCTAGTAGGAGTGAGCACATCAGTGATGTGGTAGCCAGTGGGTCCAGTTTTGGTGTAGCCATGAATTACGGGGGTTGGGCAACCCAGTATATGCTTACACCAGCAAACCAGGGAATTGGTGAAACACCCAGACAGAAAGTTACCAAGGATCACTGTGGGTATAATGAGTGCTCCCAAACTATGGAGACCCAATTGGGTACTGTGGGCCTAAATCTGAGCCACTCAAACAAGCTGTGAGATAAGGTAGGGTGCAGAATCACAAGGGCTGGTAACTGACTGGTAACATGAATTCATGGATCACACTGATAAGGACTAAATAGGGATCCCGGAGTCTGCCACCAACTAAATGGGGAAAGCTATCAGTCCAGGTGGGAACTTAATAAGCAATATTGTGAGACTCTGGCCAAAAAAAATTGAGAAAGTTATCAATCCAGGTGGGAATATAAGCAATAAGCAATGCTAAACAATCATCAATGTTATGAGAATAAATATCCATACACAGACTGATGTGAATAGCATAACAACTGAAGTGACACAGGCTTACAATTCAGAAATCTCTCCTATAGGCATAATGTCCAGCTGAAATGATGATGATTTAATAATGATGCATAATGAATGATTATTGTCAATTATGTACAAAGATCACATTCAAACTTGAAAAACCATCATTGTGCTCATGACTAACAATGATTAAACATGAACATAAAATGACCGTTAATCGAAAACCACAGTGTTACAGAAATAATAACTGTGTTTAATGATGATCTCATATTATCATGATTTTTCATGTTTGGCCATGGTCCTGATTGCTACAATAAATTCAAAGAAAAATAATGTATCTTTCTTCTATACTCACAAAATGCATCTTGCCTTCTAACTAGACATGTTCATTGGAATCATTAATTATGACACATCTTCTACACAAACACATCACTTTCAATTATACTCACTCTGACTCTTCACTTCTTACTGGTGTTGTAAAGGCACTGACTGGTTTATATAGCTCCATTCAGTGGTTTCCTTTAGAGTTGTGGTGAGTACCTGGTTTGTGCTCAGAACCTTTCTTAACAGTCTGCAAACTAATACTGTCAAGGCAAAAATATTTTACAACAGAAATTACCACTGGATTAGTCCATAAACTGTGCTTTTGCAATTTGCAAGAAATATGCAAATGTAAATTCTATACCAAACATCTCATGTACTCTTCCTAAAGTAATTAAAACTTTGCTTCAAATGATTTACATTATAATGTGTTTCTGCTGATAGTTTAACATTAATATTATCATATTAGTAGTAAAACATTAAGAATTACCAATGTGACTTACAGTTGCATAATACAGAAGTAATCATCAGTGATTGTCTCTTGATCAGCCACAGATCATCACAAGCCACCATGCCAATTAAAGCTTACAAAAATAATCAATAATCATAAGTTGGGGATATTTAAAGTGACATGTTTGATAATTAAATCATGATCAAGGTGCTGCTCTTAGATCAAGATCTGCCTTGATGAGCCTATGGTAACATTTGATGAGTAACAAGGATCAATCATGACTGACCTTCAAAAAACATGATTGGTGATTTACCAGTAGTTTCCTTACCGTATGAATATATTGGGCCTGATACAGCAGTGATACAATACTTGTGCTGACTGCCCCATCACCAAGCAACAATACAAAGTCAAATAGGAATGAGCAATGCTCTGTTTGCAGCAGCCAGTTAACTAGTACAGTGGACTACACTTATAGCAACAACATGACAACACATGCCTGATACTGTATAGCTGCTATCACCAGCAACCCAGCAGTTTAACTAAGCCCAGAGCAGGACAACCTTACCTACAGTATGTTTCAGCAACTGTTAGTTTCATGAGTAATAACCCAAATTGTATTTACTGAAATCAAGGTGTCCGGCAAGCGACAATAGGGCACAGCCATGGGGGAGCACTGTCTCCTACCAACTATCACCCTATGCTGACACGCACAGTATGGTGCACTTTGCTCTCAGTCCTTGGCACGAGGATTGCAGTGTGGAGGACTGCCAGATAGGGATTAGATTAAGTAGGCCAGTTAAATTAAGTTCAGCCCAATTAGCAGAGGACTGTAAAGCTCAGTCCTGATACAGGATGCTTGTTTATTCTCTAACCACTAGGCAATAGGAAAGCAATATTGCATAGCAGTTACAACACAGAGTAAGACACGTAATCTTCCTATACTTAAAAAAGAGAACTGTAGTTAGCTGAAGCTCCCCACCTCCTGAAGCCTGACTGCCTGATTAAGCTTTTCACAAGAAAGATAAAAAAATTAAGTGTCTACACTTATTATTACACTCGGAAACTCTGCTGGCAGGCAGCTCGTATGCTGAGCAGACAATGCGGCGTTGCACACTAACATGAGATGGCTCTGCACAGCACCCACCATGTTGCCTGCTGACAGAGTCTGTGAGTGTAATAGCAAGCAAGTGCAGGCACTTCATTTTTTATTTTCTCCTGTAACTCCTTCTGCTTCTCTGTACCTACCCCCCCCCCTTACCACCACCACCCAGCCTTTCCTTAACCATTCTTTAAAGACTTAATGGCTGCTGTGAACTCTTCATGGAGTGTAAAATGTCATGGAATACACTCTGTTTAAAAGGCGTGATATAAATTCAAATTGCTTTTACCTTAAACTGACAAGCATTTGTTGAATAATGTGCTTAAACGTGATCTTCCTTCCCTCAAAAATCATAGTTGCTTGGTGTTACAATGTTTCATGAATAATTTCCCTCAGTGCACAAAATATTTCATGTGTCAAAGAAACTATTTAAAATTAGGCTTCTGTTTGATGACCTTTTCAATATATATGGCAACTGTCACTGTCTCTTAGTACAGCATTATACAAAATGACAAACTGTGTATAATAAATCTCGTGGAAAAATTAATTGACTGAAAGCAATACACTGCTCAAGCATGAATGTTTAGCCTTTCACTGCACAGTATATAGATCAAGGCTCATCATCAATTGGACTCATAGTATATTTTGCATAGCACCAATCATAAAATAAGTGGATACATCACATTTTAAAAGCACCAGTTCATGCAGTTTAAATTTGACCTTTTCATAGTCAATAGACATCATATCAAATGACACAATAATGTACTTAGAAATATGAAACTTTATACAACAAGGACTGGTGCCAGGAAAAAGGACACAGATTTGTAGGGAACTGGCAACAGTTCTGGGAGCGAAAGTTCTTTAAATTTGATGGACTGCATCTGACTAAAGAGGGAGTCAGTGCATTGGGGCAGAAGTTTGACGTCTTTGCAGAATATTTAAACTAGCAAATGGGGAGAGGGGTGCAGCACCCCATACGTTGAATGGGAAGAACACCCCTCCCCCCTCAGCTAGTGGTCAAACTGGAATTCAGTGTGTTTGCCGTTCATTTGCACCACCAGGTAAGAAAAAAGGTTTGTCTCCCCATACGATGCACAGGGGTAATGCCAAACCTCACCCAACAACTAACACACCAAAATCTGGCCAATGGAAAATCATGTACACAAATGCTCACAGCCTGGGAAATAAGATCCCAGACCTGCAGGCAATAATGTCAGAGGCTAAACTGGACATAGTAGCAATTAGTGAGGCGTGGTTTACCAGTAACCACACTTGGGAGACTTCAGTACCTGGCTATGTATTGTTCAGAAGAGACCGAGGTGCAAAAAGGGGGGAGGAGGGCCCTGTATGTTAATGAAAATATCAAAGCTACAGAAATTCAGAATACACATAAGGAGCCAGAAGAACTGTGGGTCACCCTGGAAACAGGAAATGGGACAGCCATAAGAACTGGGTTGTCTACAGGCCCCAGACCAGAGGGGAGGACATGACACATTACTGTTAGAAGATATACAAAACATGACAGCTAAAGGAGGTTCTGATAATGGGAGACTTCAACATGCCAGATACAGATTGGTCAATACCAGCAGGAACATCTGCCAGAACTAGACTCATAGTAGATTCCCTGCAGGGAGGGCCTCAAACAACTGGTACAGCAACCCACAAGAGACAGGGCTATCCTAGATCTAGTACTGACTAACAAAGAAGGGATCACAGATCTCCAGGTAGAAGGTCACCTGGGGCCAGTGACCATCACATGGTATGGTTCAATTTGGCTACTACATCTAAATCATCCCATTCCAAGGCAAAAATATGGGACTTCAGAGGAGCTGACTTTGATAAGATGGCCAACAGAGTTAAGCTAGCCCTGGCAAAAAGAAACACAGGTGAGGAGGTCAGGCAAAGTGGGCAAGCATTAAGGATACAATACTTGAAGCAACATCCCATTGTGTTAGACAGAAAAGGAAGTGCAAAAGAAGAAGGAAACCACTTTGGTTCTCAAATACAGTAGCAGAAAAGGTCAGAGCCAAAAGGCTGGCCTTCAGAAAATACAAGGGAACACAGCGGGATGAAGATAGGGGGCATACCAAACTGCCCTAAGGGAAGCAGGTAAGGCAGTAAGGCAGGCAAGTCCCAAACTGAGGAAACACTAGCACAAACAGTAAAGAAGGTGACAAGACTTTCTATAGATACATTAGTGAAAGGAGAAAGTCCAGAGGGGTATTGCTAAGCTTAATGGAGAAAAGGGAGCATGTGAGGAGGAGGACCCTGTAAAAGCATCTATCCTAAATAGATACTTTTGCTCAGTATTCACTGAAGAGAAGGTAGGGCAGGGCCCACAGCTCAGCATCATGGACACAGAGGGGAGGGAGGTGAGCACTACTCCCTTCACAAAAGAAAGGGTCCTACAAGAGCTTGCTAAGCTCCGGGTGGATAAGGCAATGGGACCTGATGGCATACATCCCAGGGTACTTAAGGAGCTAAAGGAGGAACTAGCAGAGCCATTAGCAGAATTGTTTAGTGAGTCTCTGAGCACAGGAGAGGTCCCAGAAGACTGGAGAAGGGCTCATGTGATCCCACTCCACAAGAGTGGTAGCAGGGAGGAGGCGAACTACAGACGGTCAGTCTTACCTCAGTAGTGGGCAAGATTATGGAAGCACTCCTAAGGAAAGGATAGTGCAACACCTGGAATCCATAGGGGCACAGGATCCAAGACAGCATGGGTTTACAAAGGAAGGTCCTGTCAAACTAATCTCAGATTTCTTTTGACTGGGTAACCAGAGTGGTGGACCAAGGGGAGCAGTTGATGTCGCCTACCTTGACTTCAGCAAAGCTTTTGACACTGTTCCACATAGAAGATTGATAACTAAGCTAGGTAGGCTCGGGTGGGTCAGAAGTTGGTCAACTGGGTGGCAAACTGGTTGACTGGCAGAAAACAGAGAGTGGTGGTAATGGTATACAGTCAGAAGAGATGCAAGTCACAAGTGGGTACTCAGGGATCAGTCCTGGGGCCAGTCCTATTCAACATCTTCATTAGTGACCTAGCAGATGGACTAGGAGGGTAAGGCTTGTCTGTTTGCAGATGACACCAAGATCTGCAACAGAGTAGATGATCCAGATGGGGTGGCAGAATGAGAAGAGATCTGATAAACTAGCAGAATGGTCAGAAGAGTGGCAACTGGGATTTAATGCAAAGAAGTGCAAAATCATGCACATAGGGAAGAGAAACCCAGCTACTTATAGGCTGGGAGGGAGTTGCTAGCAGTCACAAAGGAAGAAAGAGACTTGGCATCATCATCACTGATGACCTGAAATCATCCAAGCAGACCTCAAAGCAGTAGGTAAGGTGGGGGGGTGTTAGGGTGTATTAGTAGGGGTATCACAAGTCGTAAGAGGGAGTAATAATCCTCTGTACAGGACATTGGTTAGGCCCCATCTGGGTACTGCGGCAGTATTGAGGCCACACTTCACAAGGATGGTTAACCAAATTGGAGGCAGTCCAGAGAAGGGTAACCAAATGGTGCAGGGACTGCATCAGAAGACATATGAGGACAGATTAACGGAGCTCAATATGTATACCCTTGAGCAAAGGAGGAGAGAGGTGATATGATCGAGACATTTAAACACCTTAAGGGCATAAACAAGGTGAAAGAGTCTAACATGTTTAAATATAAGAAAAATAGCAGGACAAGAGGACACAGCATGAGATTAGAGGGAGGCCGATTAGGGAATGTGAGGAAATTCTTTTCACAGAAAGGGTGGTAAATGCATGGAATGGCTTACCACAAGAAGTAGTGGCTATGAATACAGTGCAGGGCTTCAAACAGGCATGGGATAGGCATAAGGGAGCAATACAAATGACTATGAATAGATAGGTCACTGACATAGCAAAGGCCGATGGCACATTTATAAGGTAGAAAAAGAAATGGGCAGACTGGATGGGCCTTGCGGTCCTTATCTGCCGTCAACTTCTATGTTTCTATGTTTCTATGTTAAGGAGCTAGTTAGATAAGTAGACAGACAGTATAGAGTAACTGTTTATTTTGACATGTTGGTACAATTAAAGGTATCACATCACCTACTATGTCTATCTTTTTGTACAAGGTCACTACATCCAGAAACATTTCTGTCTCAAACAGTAGCTTAAAAAGCAGCTGACACCTTCAGGAGAACTTTAATGAAACATAATATTTAGACACAGTTTAGCTTGTTTTCCACATTAGGTCTGTATTTCTTTTCCCCATTATTTATTATTGAGGTCACTTGCAGGAAAATAGAATCTTTGCTCCAGAAGAGTGTATCTATTCCTTTTGCTTTCTCCCTACTTGAGGTCATAATGCACTGCTTGTGACATCACAGTTACTCTCATGGCAACTGACTGTGATGTCACAACAGAGCATTATGGCTTGAAGTAGGGGGTCAGTTATAGAGGCAGATGGACTCTAAAGGAACTCTATGGGATAAAGATCACATAGTCACTCAAATTTCCACAGTAATAAATAATGTGGAGGAGAAATCTAAGGAATAGAAATGGAATGCAAGTAGAATTGTACCTAATTATAGTGTTTTTTTTAATTTTCATTTTGGCGTCAGTAGCTCTTTAATACTGTCAGGAAGAGAGAAGCTAAACAGGTATGATAGCTACTGTATTCCCTAACTTAATACAGGAAACAGAATTTTGTTTGCAATGACCTTTCAACCCACTAAGAGAACAACATACATTTAAAAAAATGTAGCTGAACAGCTCTGCTAGAGAACTTCAGAGAAACTGAGATGACATGTCATTTAAAGAACTACCTAAAAGAATAAATCATTAAAAACAACAAAACACAGGTTTAAAAGATTTGAGGTGAGAAGGGAGAAAGTGATGTGATAGAAATATGCAAATACCTCAGAGGTTAAATAAGTTCTGGCCAGAGCTGGGGCGACTGCAGTCAAGCTTACTGAGGAACACAGCACTGTCCACCATGTCCAAGATGGCCACTGGAGTTCTCTGTGCATACACAATGATTCATGCATGTGCACTGAACTCCAGGGCAGGATAGAACAGTCCACCATGTTCAAGATAGCCACCGCGAAGTTCTCTGCACATGCATGATGACTCATGCATAAGCACTGGGCTCCAGTGGCCATCTTGGACATGACGGAATGTGCCACTATGCCCCAAAGTTCAGTGCATATGCGCAAGTCTTCGCACATGCGCGGAGAACTCCAGCAGCCATTTTAGACATGGCAGACTGTGCCGTGTTCCACTGGTACTGACGGAAAAAATAGTGCAGAGTGAACATGCAGTGATTGCGGTTCACCTCCACTATTTAAAAAGTAAATTTGGTATCCAGTATGCTCTCTTTTCCTCAAAGTGATTGCAAGACATCTGTAGGGCTACACCCACTGCAGCTGTAATAAAGTGGATGGTGAGGAACTGTTCTGACTGAGCAGAACACAAACACCATTGCCAACTCCATTAAGCTGGTGGGGGGCAAATTTAAGAGAGATACCAGGAAGCACTTTTCACCAAGAGTGTAGTGGAGGGCAGTGGAAGGGTGGAAGAGGCTGGAGGAGGAGGTGATCTGTCTGAAATCAGTGGTCAGACTCAGACCACAATGGAATGAGAGGGGGGGAGGTGGGAGTGAGGAGCCTCTAGAGCTCCATCATCCAGCAGCTGTTAGCTGGGAATGGGCAGTCACAATAATCCAACAGGCCTTTATATTCTGACAGATTCTATGTTTTCTATTTTCTACAATTTCTGATACAGTGGGAAAAAAAAGACTCAAAAGTCAAAACTAGAAATCAGGATAAACTTCCACCAGAACTACCAGAAAAGATTATGGATGTATGACAACCCCCCCCCCCCCTTCCTCCTTGCCTGCCTTATAGCCATGCATCAGAATGGAAGGCCTTAGCCCAATGGTAACTCCTGTGTAGAGATGCAGCAAAGTTCTTCTACGCCCATGAAGTTAACACAAAGTGCCTAACTTTGTATCCTTGTATCATTGCTTGAGTTTTCCATTACAAGGTCGACATCTGCCTTTTAATGGACTTCACATTGTGAAATTCACGTTAACTTTGGGTTACATTTTGAGATGGCACAGTTTGTGAGAAACAGCCCACAGATCACATGTCTGACTGTCTACAGGTCACATCTGATGCAGGCAGGATGTGAATCAGGTAGGAAGTCAGTGAATTGCTTTCACTTTGACCTCTTTACTAGATTAGGAGCTGAGTGGAGCTTACTGTCTAGTGTTACTGTGTGGTGGTGGCAGTAAACAGAAAGGTTTTGTGCCTTTGATCCTCCCCCATATTCCTGACTGTATTTTGAATTGCTTTCAATCCTAGTGCCCTTCTTTTATTTTGGTATCTAATTCTGCTACTCTGTTTTTCCTTTTTGTTTAGTTTTTTATACTTCTAGTTATTTTTGTTAAAAAATTGAGAGAGGTGGGGCTTCTGCCAGGAGTTGCGGCCCAAGGATGCGTGGTGGTCTAAGACAACCTGTTCACCTCAACCGTGGAAATTTTTTGCCATCCAGTGCTCCCCCCACCAAATAAAATGTTGTTTCCACTGGCAGTGGAAGTGAGGTTCCAGAAGCAGCAGCAGCAACTGTGACTTTGGATGTTAGTGGTGCCAGCCAAGCAGCACCGGTGGCTAATACTGATCCCCCACAGCAGCCCATGGAGCAACAACAGCAGCAGGAACAACAGCAGCAACAACTTGTTCCCAACCCCCCAACTGTTCAGCAGCCTAGTACTTCTGGTGCCCCCACTGCCTGTGCCTGATTCTCTGTGTAGCTCGCCAATGTGGCATTGTTTCACCACACTGCCAGGTGACCAGACTGTTGTGAGATGCAACATATGCAGCATGATGGTGCGTTATGGTTGCAAGGGCACCCACTTAGGCACAGGTAGGCAGAGAGCACTCCTTGTAGTGCACCACCCTGCACAGTAGGAGGCCAAGCTGGTGGAACTAGCAACTGCTCCTGCAGTGGAGGGTGCAGTGTAAGAGATGGCAGTATGGCGACAGCCTGCATGACATCCAAAGCACAGCAGAAGGGACAGTGGTAAACAAATTGGCAGCTCCCACAGCTGCAGGTGACCCATCTGAAATTCCAGCCACACAGCTGATCTTGCCATTCAGTGGAGTGAGGCTGATGACCTAGGTAACACTGCTGACACAATGCGCCAGCAGTTGGACCGAATTGAGGGTCAGCAATTACAAATGATTGCTATGCTCCAAACTCTAATTGGTCAGACCCAGGCCCACTAGTTTTAATTTGTTTTTTTTTTTCTTAACAGGTAGTGTGTATTCTGCCTTTTCCCCCCTCACTGTCCCTTCCCCACAAAAAAACATGAAAAACACACCAAAAAAAAAATAATAAAAGGAAAAAAAAGTTTTGTCCTGCGCTTTCCTTCTTTTTCTACTTAATAATCTTTTTACATACAGAATAAGTATGTAATTTTTTTCCCCATTAATGTTTTGTTCCTGTTTGGTGTTAAAGCAGTGGTGCAATAACATGGTGACAATTTTGACCTACACTGTTTTATTCAATTTTCAATTGTCCCTTATCTACTGACTCGTATGATACCCTTCCTTCCACAATTAATTTGATTCTACATTACTCCCTTTTTTCACATCTGAAATAATAAAAGTAGTGCTCCTTTTAATATTGCTCAGAGCTGGTTTTGATCAGAATAACCAGCTATTTTTGAACATCTACTGCTCCATAAGGTCATGCTGGAGCACTGCCTGCTGCACTGTATGCTAGTTTATTTTAGTTACAATAGAAACGATTTTAAAAAACAGATGTACAAAAACAGACAAGAATACGGATGAAAACTTGTTGCAAGCCAGACTAAAAGGAGCACTCTGCTTATTATTTAAAATGTGAAAAAAAGGAGTACAGCAGCAATAAATTGTGGAAAGAAGGGTATTATATATACAAGTCAGTAGATAAGTGGCAATCGAAAATAGACTACAAAAGTATAGGTAAAAACAGTCACCTGATTATTGCACTACTGCTGTACTCATCCTGCTATATTACTTTTTGGCTACTGTTGACTGTGTTACATTTTTGTAGTACACCCACAACTACAATTAAAATACCCTAACATCACATGCAATTACAATCCCACCCCCCCTTCAAATTTCCTATCTTGCGTGAATGTAGCCTGCTTATACTGCTATCTTGCTATATCATTCATAGAAACATAGAAACATAGAAGTTGACGGCAGATAAGGACCGCAAGGCCCATCCAGTCTGCCCATTTCTTTTTCTACCTTATAAATGTGCCATCGGCCTTTGCTCTGTCAGTGGCCTATCTATTCATAGTCATTTGTATTGCTCCCTTATGCCTATCCCATGCCTGTTTGAAGCCCTGCACTGTATTCATATCCACCACTTCCTGAGGCAGGCCATTCCATGCACCCACCACCCTTTCTGTGAAAAAGAATTTCCTCACATTCCCCTTAATCGGCCCCTCTAATCTCATGCTGTGTCCTCTTGTCCTGCTATTTTTCTTATATTTAAACATGCTAGACTCTTTCACCTTGTTAATGCCCTTAAGGTGTTTGAATGCCTCAATCATATCACCTCTCTCCCTCCTTTGCTCAAGGGTATACATATTGAGCTCTGTTAATCTGTCCTCATATGTCTTCTGATGCAGTCCCTGCACCATTTTGGTTGCCCTTCTCTGGACTGCCTAAATTTGATTAATGTCCTTGTGAAGGTGTGGCCTCCAATACTGCATGCAGTACTCCAGATGGGGCCTAACCAGTGTCTTGTAAAAAGGGATTATTACCTCCCTCTTATGACTTGTGATACCCCTACTAATACACCCTAACACCCCCCTAGCCTTACCTACTGCTTTAGAGGTCTGCTTGGATGATTTCAGGTCATCCGTGATGATTCAGCATGTGATGAAGGATAATCACATGACAAACTGTTCAGAAATGTCACAAGTATTTCTTGACGCAGTGCTTAAAGGGTGCACATAGAGCCAGAACTGTGCATCATTGTCCCAAGTGAGAAAATTGCTTGCTGGGGCCTGCTGCTGCTGTTGTCCTGCTGTTTTAATTTCATGAAAAGACCTGATGAAGAATAATCACATGACAAACTGTCCAGAAAAGTCATAAGTATTTCTTTATGAATTGTTTAAAGGGTGGCACATAGAGCCAGAACTGTGTATCAGTGTCCCAAGTGAAAAATGTGCTTACTGGTGCCTGCTGTTGCTGCTGTTGTCCTGCTGTTTTAATTTCATGAAAAGACCTGATGAAGAATAATCACATGACAAACTGTCCAGAAAAGTCGTAAGTATTTCTTTATGAATTGTTTAAAGGGTGGCACGTAGAGCCAGAACTGTGTATCAGTGTCCCAAGTGAAAAATTTGCTTACTGGTGCCTGCTGTTGCTGCTGTTGTCCTGCTGTTTTAATTTCATGAAAAGTCCGGGTTAAGAATAATCACATGACAAACTGTTCAGAAAAGTCACAAGTATTTCTTGATGCAGTGCTTAAATTGTGCACACAGAGCCAGAACTACATATCAGTGTCCCAAGTGAAAAAATTGCTTGCTGGCGCCTGCTGCTGCTGCTATCCTGCTTTTTGCTGCTGCTGCTGTACAGTGTGTTACTGAATGATGATAGCCACAGATGAACATGGGTTTAACTATAATTAGCTGTTCTGAAAATTTCTTCTGCTGCGCTGACTGAAACATGCTGCCCTATGTGTGTGTGTGTATTCATACCAACACTAGTAAGTTATTATGCATGTCACTGACATGTTTTTTCAGAGACATTGATGTTTAATTTGTATTGACTCTTGTTGTTTGTTGTAAGCAGGCAGTCATGTTGTTCCTTTGCAGGGAATCATCATCATCATCATACATATTGAATGTTTCCCCTGCACCAGAGTGTTGGCCATGCTCACATTCACATGCCATACATATGCACCGCCATCTAATGTGGTACTGTAAAATTAAAACATTTTTACGGGGGGAGGGTACTGTTGTGGGTGAGAAAATTATAAGCATTTCTTATTACTGTTCTTTTCTTTTACATTCTCAGGTCATAGCACACAGATTCATAACTGTCGTGATGAAACCATGCTGCCACCACACGTGTCCCACATGTGTCTGATTGTTGACTTCGGCTGTATGAAAAATGTCAAGCTATGAAAGGTAAGTATTTGGAGGTTGGGGGGTTACATCATTGGAAAACAATTTTCGTTAATATTTTTGACTTTTGTCCAGGTCTTCAGTGTATCCAGACTGTTGTCTGTCTTCAGATTGGAAGGAACATACAGCCAGTCAGCAGCACCTTGATGTTACCTGCAAACAGATGAGGAAGAAATTATTCTGAGTTCATTCTAGTACCCCATTCAGTACCCATAGGTGCTGTTCCTGTCTTTTGTTACATCCAGCTTGAAATACACAGCTATCACTGCACGTCTGTTAAAACAATGATCAAGTTGGCCTGCTTAGTGGTGCTGAATGTTGAGGGACTGGACACCATACCTCACACCATGCTGGCAACCCAGATTCAGGAATGGATTCGGGTCATTTGGGGGCTTGCAGGGGTGAGGTAGAATCGAGCATTGATAGACAGCTCTCCTTCCTTGAGGAAGGGGGAACAGTGTGATGCACTGTTTGACAGACACCCAGTGGTGGCTGGGTGTCAGTTCATGCACACTGCCAGAACAGTGAGGGCCCCACAACCAGGGCATAAAACTGACTCTGCAGAGTCTGAACCCAGCCACTCCACCCATTGCACATTCATGGGGCCCAGAAAGAAAATTTGGAAAATGGAACTGGCAGGCTCCGTAATGGACTGGGTGCCCAGGACCAGAGAACGAGTCATCACAGAAGGGTTAGAGCCCCTGCCTGCTCCACATTGGTGGTAAAAATGTGGATAAAAAAATTGATCAGGTTTAGTGACATGCACTGGACCAGTGTCTTACATTCCATCTTGACCTGGAAAACATATTGTAGAATCATTGCTTACTCAAGTATTCCTGTCTCAGCTGTGTAGAAAGAGAGATATTATCTGGCCTGTATTTCATTGCCATTGAATACTTCCCACCTGTGGAAAACAAGAAAAAAAATGAAGTAAACAGGAAATAAGACTTATACTTACCTGTAGATAAAATAATTTATGTTGCCACACTGCAATGGCATTATTGCTGCAATTACAGTAGTTATCATCATTTTGGTCCTAGGACTGTATGACTGCAAGTTAAAACAGTCACCTGTGAAGAAAAATTGAAAATCACTTGCCTGTATTTGGCCACAATGGCATGTAAAAAAAGGTAAAGAAAGGATTACTAAAACAGTTCAAGACAAAAACACAGTACATGAGATTCATACTTACTGCAAATTATTGATGTTAACCATGATAACGTGTGTAATGTTTCTTTACTGTGTGATGGTGCCTTGCTGGCTGCAGCAAGGCTAGTGGTGCAACACCTTCAGGGAAATAACCAGAGAGAATAACCAACACAGGATAATGTATGGTCTTTGGTTAATAACCACGCTGTACACACTTCATGAGGTTGCCATGACATTATTGTAAACCTCAAGAGTGCAGCTCAAGAGGATTTCCGACGTCATGGCAACCTCAAAAAGTGTTTTCAGCGTGGTTGTTAACCAAAGACCATGCATTATATTTTATAGTGTATGGGCTACCAAGATTGTGTGATCACAGATTGAATTACTTTACTTTACTGAATTACTTTACAGAACATTGACTTTTGTGAGCATTTCATTTTGTTATACCATTGATGTGACATACTCAAGAAGGATTAACAACAGAGTGATGTCATAACAATGGCATAACATAGAGGATAAGGTATGGTCTTCAATTAATAACCATGCTGCAAACACTTCGAGAGGTTGATATGACATCAGTGTAAACCTCGAGAGTGCAGTTCTAGAGGTTTTCAGATGTCATGGCAACTTCGAGAAGTGTTTTCAGCACGATTGTTAACCAAAGACCATACATTATATTTTATAGTTTATAGGCTACCAAGACTGTAATCATGGACTGAATCACTTTACTTTACTGAATTACTTTATGGGACACTGATTGTTGTGAGCATTCCATGTTGTTATATCATTGATATGACATACTCAAGAAGGATTAACAACAGAATTATGTCATAACAATGGCATAACAAGGTTGTAATCTGCTTGATTTCAGGTAATAATAGGGGCTCCCCATACATTATAAGGTTGTAATCTGCTTGATTTCAGTTAATAATAAGGGCTCCACATACATTATATATAGACTAGTGGATGGGTGACCATCCACAACAAGGCTATGTTTCCCTATAGGGGGTTGATGACATCATAGAGACCTCGAGAGCGAAGCTCAAGAGGTGTCCCTGATGTCATCAACTCTCAAGAGGGAAACAGCCTTAGCTGTGGATAGTCACCCAACCACTGTTTTGTATAGTATATGGTTAGGGCTTATTTTGATTGTTTTACCTCATGTGGCTCACTCCAGCTTCTCCCTGTTCCTGTTGCCACTTGCTCCAGATTTGCCCCGCTCCCACTCACTCCTGCTTCTCCCTGCTCCCGCTGCCACTTGTTCAGCTTCTCCTGCTCCTGCTCACTTCAGCATCAGCAATAATCATTTTTTTAAATAAAATTTTAAAAAGTTTGCCTTTGTGACACGGAGCGATGATAGCTCCTCGAGTCAAAATAAGCAGTGTCCACTACTCGACGCTCGCGAAACTGCAGCTGCCATGTTCACGCAGTTGTTTCCATTGAGCTTGGTGGAGTGAGCCAATCAGAAGGCAGATCAAAGCTAAAAAGATTTTGTACTATCGATGTGACGTCAGAACGATAGTACAACTTTTTTTACCTTTGAACTGTCCTACAACGAGATTTCGGAAGCCACTAGTTTCCATCAACAATAAGCCCTAACCATATACTTCTATATTACAAATCATTGCTCACTGTGGCACAAGTATTTTGATGTTACTTGTTCGCAAATCATCTTGTACTGATCATGCAGATCTAGTTTAAAAAAGTTATGTAGCACAACAAACTAACTTTTTTTAAAGAATAGCCCATCATTACTGAATGCTGGAATCCAGATAAATTTTTAGTACATTATTTTTAATGCTGAAATTTAAAACAATGCTGGTGAATGTTGGTACTTTATTTCATGATCATTGGGCAATTCTGGTTAATACTGATAAGATAAACCAAATTTCTGCTAAAGTGATTATAGTACCGAAGTGGCACAGTACAACAAGGACTAAATTAATGCACATTCATAGGACGTGAACTCACCATGGCTGGCCGCTGGTTCTTTGGTTATGCAAAGGCACCAGATCTGCCTGTCTCTCTAGCCATCTCATGAAGCAGGGTGGCTGTGACTGGCTGCGGGTTCTTACATTTGGCACAGGTACAATGTATGTCTCTCTCTCAAGAAGCAGGGTGGCTGTGACTGGCTGCGGGTTCTTACATTGGGTACAGGTACAATCTCTCTCTCTCTCTCTCTCTCTCTCTCTCTTCTCTAGATGCAGGGTGGCTGGCTGGAGTGTTTACTGTATTTAAGTGTCAGGCTATCTGTCATTCAATCAGCATGATGTCAGTGGCTACAAGTTGATGTGTTTAGAATACTGCAGGTAATGACTGCACGCATTCTGCAAACTTTACTGACAAAATCGGGGAAGGGAAACTATAATGGCATGTCATATGACACTTATAACAAGAAGTACTTTAATGCCAATATTTTCTTTATGCCCTTCCACCAACGTACTCATCACCATCATCAATGAGAAAGCAGTCTTCAATGCTGGAGTTGTACCCACTTGGAAATTCTTTTTCCATGAGCGCATCATCAGCCTTAATGGTACATAGTTTGACACTGCCACCAGGATGGTCTGCTTTGCCCTCATCATCAGCACCACCATAATCATGACTGGGTACAAACATAGATGTGCTTGTCCTACTTGGTATGTGACCATTTATTTTGATAAATGTCAGCATGCCGACATTTGTATGTGATAGGTGTAACCCCTCCAGTCCCCTGGGGTTACTAAAATCCCATCAGTGTTAGTGCTAGATAGGGAAGGCATAGGGAAGGCCGCTGGTGAATAACTAGTTAAATGGATTTTCACCTGCTCCATCTCTGTTTGCTTGGTCTCAGCTGGGAGGAGGGAGGTGATGTCATTTACAACTCTCGCAGCAGCATAAGCCATGGTAGCTGGCTGTGAATGGGGAAATTCAGAATTTTCAGTTAGTAGTAGTGGAGAGTTGAGTATGAGCAGCTGGAGGAGTGAAGAGCTGCAGTGTGGGCTCTGAGGAAAGAGCCCATTTTTTCTCACCCTAGCGCTGAGAACCATCTGCCTGCCAGTAGAAGTGGTGGAAACCGTCTATGCAGGAGTTCCTGATTTTTCTCATCCACAGTGAGATGAGAAGGACTGCAGAATGGATCCAAGGTGTAATCCCCTGATTTGATCCAGGACATTAGAAGCTGACTTTTGTTGGACAACTGAGTAATTCTGACTGCGTATCTCAGAAGAAAAGTACCTGCCTTGTTTTCTTTGGGGTGTTACTCTGACAAAGGGACCTATGCACCCAGTTCTGTCTGAGACTGTTCTCATGCCTTTACTAAAGTTGGCTGACAACTGTGGAGTCCCCATTGAGACTTGGCACATTGTTCAGAACTTTAATCTGCTCTCAGAAGTAATGTATTTCTAATGCTGAATGTGAGAGTCATTCTAAGAGTCATAGTTCTACAGTTTGCAAATGTTGAGGTGCAACTCTGAAAGAGTGGCTGGATATGAACTAGGAAGCAAAAGGTGGGCAATCCCCTATCTGGAGTGACCAGTTCAGCACTTCGGGTTCTGTAAGGGTGCTTATTATTCAAGACATGGTGGCCAATGCCTGAAGAGAAAGTTTACCCCTGGTGTGGGTTATTCTAATTTTGAGCACCAGTGTGCTCCATCATGGCCAGTTGCCACATTGCCAAACTTCTAAATCCTATGCAATATGGGAAATGTTCTAAGTTGTGGCTCTTGCCACTAGAAGAAACAATGTGCTCTGTTGTGGCCATTGCCACTAGGAGATGTGTGTTCCAGCTGAGGCTTTGCTGCTGAAAAGGGTTCGAAGTCCTACGCAATATGGGAAGTTTAGAGTTTCTGTCTGCTACAGATGTTGTTGTTCTGCATTGCCTTGTGCCATGAAGTGTAAACCCTTGGGTGTCCACCTTTGCTTTTGTGCACCTACTGTTGGAATAAAGCCACACTCTAGAATCCCAACCTGGTATGGACAATCTAGTTACTGCTTCTTGTGTGGAATTACTGGGTACCCCTCTAGAAGTGCAGACCTAGCATAGCCCCTAGCAAAAGTTTCTCTCCTCAGGACCTGGGTTTAGTAATGGTCATTT
The DNA here is from genome assembly GCA_016271365.2 of Neoceratodus forsteri. Lineage (NCBI taxonomy): Eukaryota > Metazoa > Chordata > Ceratodontiformes > Ceratodontidae > Neoceratodus > Neoceratodus forsteri. The sequence continues at coordinate 957,440,030 of CM028135.1, read as the reverse complement.
TGTGTTTCAGTATTTACTTAATGCTTTGTACCCTCACCCCTCTCTTTCCCCTAGACATAAAAATATGGGAGGTGTGCTTACTAGTTAAACAAGTGGCCGGTGGGGGGTTACACAGGTTAGTACAATGGTCACTCACTATGGCCCCCGTAGAACTAAATACCCTCTCCACACTTACATTGCAGGGTGGGCAGGTCAGGTACTTCAGTGCTACTGATGTCAGTGCTGGTCATTCATTCACCTTGTCACTCCAGTATACCAGAGCCTCTCCAATATTGTCAGATGCCTGTTTTCTGCCAAATATGCCTCAAACATGCTCTGTGATGCATACATTCCTGATGAGTCATCCACCTGTTCACAAGATTCATCTAAGTCACAAATTTCAACTTAGGACAAGGCATACCAAAGGGGTTTAATGGCCAACTGTGCAGCTGACACCACCTCTTGCTGTTCAGACGCTTTACTGGATGCACTGTGTCCACAATTACTTTCAGCATTGTTATGCTGTGGTTTGCAGAACTTTGCAGGTGATGTCTGTGCCCTATGAACCAATCTGACCAGCTGTCCAGTAAGATTTTGAACCTGATGATGCCCTTCATCCAGTATGGCTGCAATGCCACGTTTGTAGCGTGGCTTCAGCATTGTGGCTATTCAAAATTCTGAAGATTGCCAAATGGTGGCAATGTTTCGATTGTTGTCTAAGACTGTAATCATGTGTTTGAGTAATGCAGAACTTGACCTGTCTCCAGCCACATCAAGGGTAGGCTGCAGATTCAACAGTGTCTGCCCCAGCACCCATAGCAATGGAATAGCTTGACTAATAGATGCAGTGTCACCGCTCACTGCCTGTGTGGCATGTTCAAACAGCCACAAAATTACTATTTCTGAATCCATGAGTCACCATTGCTCAGTTGTCATAGACATTGATGCCCCAGAACTGTCAAGGTTAGTGCGCATAACAAGGTACTGTACTCGGAGATTGCTTTGTACTGCTCGTACAAACGCTCTGCCATGTAAAGTGTGGAGTTTCATCTCATGACAACTTCAAGCTTGAAGTGGTGCTGAGGAGGCTGTTTTGGATCTGTAGCTGCCTAAGTTAGTCACGGACCTTTTCAGAATGTGCAAAGTGTGCACAGATGTGGCATGCAACTGTCAGCATTTGCTTGATTTCCAGAAACTGCTGAAACTTCTGTACCACAACATATAAACAGTGGGCCATGCAGGGCACACTGACAAAGCCACCATTGCTGATACATTTAACAACATTGGACCCATTATCACCAGCTATGAAGCCAGCTTTTAGGGATGGGGTTGCAGGCACTCATCAGTTTCTGTCAGTAGCAAGTCTAGCATGTTTTCACCTGAACGTGAGTCTGCTACACTATGCATTGCAAGCATGGCATGCTGTCTAATGCCATGAAGGTTGCTACTGCCACAGTCTGACTTATTACAGTGCCTTCCCATCCCACCATCAAAGAATACCCCAGGTAGCTGCACCCAATGTGCAATAATACAGATAACAACTACACACCTTTTTGCCACTTGTCCACATATCCATACTTAAGTGAATGTAAGGTGATGTGGAATGCTGAAGGGCATGTCTTACAGACTCTGTCACAGTACAGTGTAGCTCAGGGACAGCACGGGTGGCAAAGTATGTCCTGGACAGGATCTTCTATTTGGGACATGTGCATGTCACAAACCATCGGAATCCCACATTCTCCACAAAGGAGAATGACAACAGGTCAGTTACTAGCATTTCCACTAGAACAGCATTGAGTTCATGCGCAACCATATGATTTGGTGGCTATTTATTGTGATGTTCAAAAAGGCTGTGTAACATGGGTTGCATTGTTTTGTGTTTTGCACATGGAGTGCCAAATGTCTCTGCTCTGTGAACTGCAATGGATGGTGTGCCTTTGACGTGGGATGGTGAGTGCACAGGTGACAAGCCGATAAATGCTGTTATTTTACCTGTTTTAAGCACAGGAGTTGATCTAGTAGAATTACTACATGAACCACCACGGCTATTCTAACCACAACCTGAACATTCAAAGTCCTCCTCCTCCTCCTCCTCATGCCTGTAGTAATCCTCAAGTGTTAATTCACAACTTTTACGTACATGGTTAGTTACACTGATTTGGGAAGGGGATACCATGCTCACTAAGGTGGATGAGGGTGAACCCCCCACTATGGCATCAGGTCCCCTCTGGTGCCGAGTCCACAGTGCCATGTGCCTGCTCTCGAGATGAGTATGCTGGCCCCCAGTGCCAAGATGGCTGCCCTTTTTACCATGCCTCATACGTGCTTGGCAAAGCTGGCAGATTGCCACAGTTTCATCTTTTTCATCTTGTATGAAAAAATCCCAAACTAGAGATTTTGCTTCCCTACATTTTATATGACTCTGCTGATGCACATGGGTCTGTAATTTTCATGGAGGTGAAATAGGGGGAGTGCTGCATGATTTTGGGTGTGATGCAAGCTTGGACTTTGGCTGAACATTGCAGTCTACGAGCATGACCTCAGGGTCATCCACAGACACAGCTACATCAGAAGAACTTTGAAGTGGGGGGGTGGATTTGCTAACAGACTGTTTACCTACAGCTACCTTAGCTTTCTTTTTGTCTCGTTCCCATATGGGATCGATAGCATCATCCTCATAATCATCCACAAAATCACTTTTGATGCTATCCGGTGGTGATATTATAACCACAGCCTCACTATGATCATCCACAATTTTTTCATCACCATCTGATTCTTTGGATGGCCTAACCTGAGGATCTGTGGAAACATGAGACTGTGAATCATGATGACCAGGATCATGTTCATCTACTGTGGGGAGAGGGACATCTACTACACTCAAATCTTCTGACTCCACAACTTTTTGCCACCAGATAACTTTGCATGAGTTGTAGCAAAACTCATGCTGTTATCAACAGTACCATCACTCACTTTACTACCAGTGACACCAGCTACTCCAACAAGGAAACAACTGATTTCACTGAGAAAAACTGAGTCACAGAAACCCCTTTACTTGTAGCAGCTACTATCTTTCCCATCTGCTGCATACAACCACATCCACGACCACACTTAACACCGCTAGCCCCTGATGAACCTGCCCCATCATCAAAGCAACTTCCACTGTTAGCATTTGGAGGCACACAATCAATAGTCTTCTTGGCAGCAGCACTACAGCCAGAAACACCTTTGCATGACCATTTCTTCGCGGGCATTTTTTTAGGATTACACAGACAGTCAGCAAGAAAAGAAACACGTGCACCACAAAAAGGGACTTTTCTGGTCTTGTGTGTTGCTGTAACAAATTCAAGAGAATTCACAAGACAGTACAATGACAAAAATATTGCAGTAAGTAGTTTTTTATTATGGAAAAACAAACCAGAAAAGACTCACACTCAAAAGTAGAAACAGTGACACCAATGTGCAATTAAAATTCTTTTAATGCTCACCATGAATAGTTGAGGGACAAATTACAAGCACTCCCACAGCCTGATAAAAAATACCCAATGGTGTTTCGTACCCAAACTGGTACTGCATTGTATTTGTCTACTGCACCTTCTTTTCAGGTGAGCCTTTTGTTTTGGTAAATTAATTTTTTATTATGTCTGTTTTCTTTCCTTTAAATGCTATAATATGCACTGAGAAACAATTCATAGTACTATGAGGAAACACACAGTAGTGGTACAGTGAAAACAATTTAAACAGACTCAACACAGGTAATTAACAGAGATGTTATATTTCTTCAGTTTTTGTTGGATGGGAAGCCAAAAAACGACAATAGTGACCTCCAGATGGAAATTGGGCACTAAAGAGATCCAGTTGCACATGCACAAGACCTTAACCAGTCTTCAGAAATCCAAAATGGAGCAAAAATACCTTATTTTGTGTTTAGGGGGGGATTTACAGCTGTAGCTAGATAGAAGCAGGAAAAATATCACAGACAGGCTGAGAAATTAAGAGTATTGCTATTATGGTGGCACAATAAAATGCATATGACTTGATGGCATGCACACAGACTTAAAGTAATGCACAGAAACTTTAACAGTTCAGTAAGCTACAACACAGTCTTTTAAACAGACTGAACAAATGCACAGGGAACATCAAAAATATATAACAAATTACTAGAAGTATTACTGTGTGTACCTATGTACAGGATTGAACATACCAATACTAAAACACTAGCCAACAACAGCTGAAAAAACTGCCTTTCACACTGTGGTCTGTGAATGTGGGGCAGTATAGCATAGCGGTTTAAGGCTCTGAGCTGCAAACCTGAAGACCTGGGTTTGAATCCCACAGCCCCTACTTGTATACTGTGTGACCTTGAACAAGTCACTTAACTTCCTTGTGCTCCCACATCGCACCTGTAAACATTACTCTCTCTCTCCTGGTAAAAAAAAAAACCAACAATCTCCCTTCTACACCACAGACTGCCCCTCTCCAAAGCACACTTCTGCCGTGTCTGTCAGTACAAACACTGAATGTACTAATTTAAGATGCGATATTCACACCAAATCAATAAATGCTCAATGATATAAACACACAAGGGTTTACTACACTCGATGTACTAAATTTGGACTCAAAAGTCCAAATGACAAATGCTTTTTTAAAACGTTTTTGAAGGTTTGAATCTCAGAGCTCTGACTGCAAACTAACTCCAGCTTTCCACTACACACAGTATGCTGAACTGAGGCTGTGCAAGCCAATATAGAGCCCATGTGATCTGTCATGTCATGAATAAGTGCAAAATTTGCCTTAAAGATAAAAAAAAGGTGAAGTAATACGAAGTCCATATAAAGCAATGGAAACTTTGCGTTACTAAGAAATGCAAAGTTTTCGCTTTGCTTTGCAGAGTATTTCACAAAATTCGAGTTATACACTAAATACTCCACATAGCAAAATTAAGGGACTTCACCCACTACTACTCCTGTGCCTAGGGGTATATAACTGTTCATCAGACTTATTATGCCCATTAACCCCAACACAAACCCCCTGCCTTTTAAGAACTCAGTGCTCATCGTGCTCTAATTTCTGTCTGTCCCTCAAGGGGAGGGGAAGTATTTTTCAGCAACATCTGAGCCCAACAAAGAGGGAGGGGAAACAAGGGGAGAAAGAAAGTTTTGTTTTTTGGTTATGACACAGACAGAAACTGAACTGCAAGATGGATGTGTAAAGCTAAGTGCAAGCTGTTTCGTTTCTTTTGCTGAAGTAAAGCACATTTTCATTTAAACTAGCCATAGCATTCTCTCTGTGAGTGTTTCCCAAGAAGCTGCCTGGTTCACTACCCTATTACAGGGTATCAGGATGGAAATATCTTGCCTGGAGCAACCCCTTGCAAACAGTCCCATTTCTGGCTGCCTCCTTCTGTTACACATGACAAACAGTGTGCCAAATGCATAAGTCACTGTGCCACTATTGTGGAACCACATTTGATCTTCCTCTCTGCACCAACCCATTATGTGGGGAGAATCAGTCATGCTGAGCACCACCTACTCTTTTCTTGGATTCATTTTCAATCTTCCCTCATCCCTGAGGACCACTGGTGACAATGGCTCCAAGGAGCCCCCCCATGTTGGTCAAAAGATAGATTTAAGTTGCACCACATGATATACGGATCACTGCAAAGCAACTTGGGAAAATAGCAACATATTTACTTAACAGTAAACTTCCTTCAGGCAGACTTTGGTTCAGACTCTTCACACCTTTTCCATATTTACAGCAACAACATGGAATACAGGGCACCAGGCTTGAAGCATAAACTGTCTTGGAAAAAAACAACCATTTATTTACACAGCATCATGCACGGTGAGTTACACAGCTGAAGCCCGACTGATAACCTCACTAAGGGTCCAGATGAGTCAATAATTACAAGTCCCGAGCCCATAAACAGTGGGAAACACAGTTAGCAGCATTTCAACATATTTACAGTTTACGTCTGTCCCCACCACAGCTGTGGAGTTACCAGGGTTACCACAGGACTTACCTACACCCCATCAGTACAGTTGCTTAACAGTGAGACAACCTGAGCGCGAGCCAGCGCTAGGAGTGTATGGCAGGTTGAACATTTACTCTGGTTCTTCGTCGGTCTTTTTAAGTGATTATTTTAAAAATAATTTAAATAGCCAAGTCAAAAGGAAAGATTTAGCGATCAGAACCTCCAAGCTTTCATAAGACCCCTTTTTTTTTAAATCAGGACCATCACCTTCTGTTTGTTTTTTTACACTATATTGAATCTGATATCTCAGCGACTGGCATTTAACATGTCTGAGATGTGGGTCGCTTGTGGTAAACTGTACGACAACAGAAAGCAGCAATCAGTAGAGCAAATAAACAATGCCACAAGTAAAGATGATTGAAAGAAATGTTGACAAGCTTAAAAGTGGACATTACAGATATCAAGGTCTGTACTAATATGCTTTTCAAAAAACACAGAGGAGCTTTCAAACAGATTAGACAGTAGTGAAAATAAGTTAGTGGAACTAATTAATTCAGTGTGTTTCCTGGAGCAGCTGGCACAGAAACAGAGCTCTCAAATCACTTTCCTACAAGAAAAAGTTGACAACCTTGAAAATCGGGGTCATCACAATAATTTGTGAAAACTTGGGGTACCAGAAGGATTAGAAGGACCAAATATGCTTCAGTTTTTACAGGCTTTTCTTCCAGAAATCTTAGGTCATCAATGGCCCCGGCCATTAGAAATTGAAAGGGCTCACAGGTCGCTGGGTTCTCGACACAAAGATGCAAAAACCTGGCCAATTATAGCTTGTATGTTGTGTTTTACAGTCAAGGAGGAAATTTTATTTCTAGCGAGGAGGCAAAGAAACTGAGCTGGAGGGGGGAGCACATCTCTATTTACCAAGATTTCTCCACAGAAGTTATAAATAAAAGAAAAATGTTTTGGGAAGTTAAACATCCACTACCGAAATATGGAGTCAGTTATTACTTTAAATACCCAGCAATTCTGGTAATACATAAAGGGGATGGACGTGTTATCAAATGTGACTCAGTGCCAGAGGTGTGGAATTTCTTCAAAAGTTTTCAAAGCTCAGAGGCCTTTGAGGAACGAACTGCCAGTTTCAATAAACTACTCAATTCAAACCTGCACGAGGGTTTGATAACACCAATCACGCACGCTCTGTTCCTCAAGCAGGATCTCCTTCTGAACACTCCACACGCCATGAGGGGAAAAGAGCTACTAAAAGATTTCGAGAAGGGCCACATTTACAACCTGCAACCCAGCGTTCATATGCCTCAGTGTCTAAGGCACAAGATCTTCCCTTAGTCTCACCTACGATCAACAGGAAATCCAGAACCATACAGCGTCCTTCTAATATTCCGAGACCAGCTGCTGCTGTAACTAATCCCCGGAAAAGAGGTAGGAGCAGAGACAGCTTGCAGTCTAATTCTTCATGAATAACACTGGATGAAGGTAAAGGAAATGACACTGACATCATTCAGTTAAGATCCGGCAAGGATTTAAGGTCTCAAGAAACCTCAAGCACAAAAGGAACCGGTTTTAGCAAAGGGAGTTTACAGATGGAATTTCCAGTAGAGTTACTACCTCCTATGCAGGGCAAGCTCCCGATCCTGCCAGTTTCAAAGTCAGAGGTTCCTATTTTATCTCCTTCTAAAAAACATACATCATGGTTGGAAGCTGTGTTGGTTTGAGCTGAACTATAAAGGTACAATATTTTGATATGGCATTCACAAGGAAGGAAAGTGAGACTGGCTCCCAATCGATTGTGTTGCAGGCCATCAAATGAGGGGCTTGTTATGGGCCTCAGTACTTGTAAAAGTTGCATTAAAAGGGCAAGAGTCATCTTTGCTGGGCACATCTAGAGCATTAACGTGTGCTGTGGAAAGTTATTAGCTAAGTTCACTTTAAAAAAAAATAATGATGAATGTTTATAATTACACGGGCCTTGAGGGGTCTGTAATCCTAATCCTCCCAACCCATGAGTGATCCCTACCGTTTCATAATAGAATCCAATTTTTTTTTCCTTTCCCCAGGGTACTTTTGAATGTGGTTGAAGATATGTATTCTGCAAAGGAAGATATAAATACAATATATTAGCTCCACCAGTTGATTATTGGAAATGAAGGACAGCATGGAATAATAAACAATAAATTTATTTGGCCTTAGTTGGATGTGCCTAGCTGGAGTCTTGTTTGATCTATATATAGGATTTAAATAACTTATGAAGGTTCACGGTTGTAATATTTTGGGCTCTTATTAGCTAGAGGCTGATTTGCTATAAATTATACATATATTAAGCACTGAACCTGTCTAGTGAGTGTGTGGTATAGTCATGTATGTGGCTTTAATGTTTCTAGTATCTTATTACCCTGGGGGAGGATATCACCCTTTATTTCCCCCCCTTTCCAGCAGATGCCCTTAACGCCGACATTTATCCTTTTACATTTGAGCTTGGTGATGTTTGTTCCATTTTACACCACATGCTTTATAAATCTTCACTTTTGTTCTGCATTTATGATGCTATTATGTTACTTTTGGCTGACTGAACTGGAGAACAGTTGCAACTGCCCACACTATTAACAGTGCTTAGATCACCTTGGACTATTGTAGGTCTGGTGGGCTTGGAGCACGAGCAGTGTCTTACAACCCATTGCTGAATAGACAGTAATTTTGATCTTGCTATAAGTTGACGTTCATTTATTTATAGTTATTTAAATTCTTAGTTTGAGTTATCTGTATCGTAGTATGGTGTTAAACTTTTAGGTCTTACAGTACTAGAGTTACTAGGGATACTGTTTATCTATCTTTCACGAATTAAGAGACGTGAGGGTGGTGGTATTGTTCTTCAGTGATTTTTACTTGTTTTTGACACCCTGTATTAGAGCAAGTTTATTACTTTCTTATATAACAGTACCTTACAAAAGCAGTCACTCTTACAATAACCTATTACTTTCATAATCCTTGCTTATGTCCTGTTACAAAACCATTGTTTTGTACTAATAGTGGTGCCTTTTTACTTATAGATAGTGTTGTTTATTATAGATAAAGTTGAGTAAATACTGACCTTATCAGTTCCCCTTCCCCCATTGTTTTTCTGATCTCTGCACCTCTATTAATAATTATTATTTGTGGGGGTACTATAGGGGAACTATTTTAGAAATTCTTACTAGTACTGATGTGGATAATTTTCAGGATAATTCAGCATATCAATTTAAGGTAGGTTCTAAACCCCCCTCTTTTTTTTTTTAAGCTGTGTTGTTCTGGTTTTATTTGCATATATGACAAATTTTAAGATTGTTTCATGGAATGTTAAGGGTCTTGGAAATCCTATTAAGAAAAAAAAGTGTTGGCATATTTGAATAGAGATAGAGCAGATATAGCTCTTATACAAGAGACCCATCTAATACAAGAGGAGGCAAAAAATTTAAATGCTCTTGGGTGGGTCAAGTGGAGTTTTGCTGCCTTAACTCTAAGCAATGTGGAACTGCCATTCTGATTCGAAAAAGGAGTGAACTTTATTAAACACTTGCATATGTCAGCGCAGAATGGAAGATGTCAGATATTGGAAGGCACTTTGAATGGGCAGAATGTAAGTTTTTGTAATATTTATGCACCCAACTGTAAACAGGATACCTTCTTTAACCAACTTTATACTGATCTTATTAAGTTTTCAGGTCACAAGATTATTCTTGGTGGTGATTTTAATTTGACGCTAGATCCAATATTATATAGGTCTTTAACTAAAGTAATACAGTTTGACACTAAAGCGAGGACATCCTTTAAAAAATATTTCTGTGATTTATTGCTAACAGACAGTTGGCGCCTGGTTCATCCCACAGACAGGGACTATACCTTTTATTCAAACAGACATCAGTCATACAGCAGGATTGATTATTTATTCCTATCAAATAAACTAATAAATTCTATTAATGGTTCAGAAATAGGCAACATACGTATGTCAGACCATGCTTTGGCAAGTATTGTTATTGACTGGGGGAATAAAGGGGAGAAGGCACACAGATGGAGAATGAATACTCACCTGCTTAAAAACAAGACATTTATAGAATTTTTGGAAATTAAAACTAAAGAGTACTTTATGAATAATGACAATGGGGATGTCTCAAAATCAGCTTTATGGGAGGCATATAAAGCAGTTATTAGAGGGCAGATTATTTCTTATACTTCACAAAAATGGAGAGAAAGAAAGGAGGTTAGAGATAAAGAGGATGCTCTTAGAAAATTAGAGGCCCTTTCAAAAGCAAGTAAAACTCCTACCAGAGAATTGCTGCATGAGATAGCCTGTCTTAAATACAGTATTAATTCTATTTATACAGCAAAGGCAGAATATGCTCTATTTAGAATAAAGCAGTCTTATTGGGAAGCAGGAGATAAACATGGTAAACTGTTAGCAGCAAGCCTTAAAAGAATGCAGCAACAGAGTATAATACTGGGTGTTCAGTCTAAACCAGGCAGGGTGGTCACTAGTAACAGTGAAATCAATAAGGAAGTTTTCTCTTTTTATCAAAACATATATACTGGGCCTGTGGAAAGCAATATTGAACAGACTGAGTTTTTTAAAAAAACATGGAACTACCCTCTCTTACAGATCAAGAGCGATAGGAGTTGGCTAGAGACATTACACAACAGGAGGTTGAATGGGCCTTTAATTCTCTCCCTACTGGCAAGACCCCAGGACCTCATGGTCTACTGGGTGAATTTTATAAGGCTTTAGCTCCCATCTTAACTCCAATATTTTATGTTATTCTACAAAACTTACAAAATAAGAAGTCCCTTACCAGCATTATGCAAGAAGCATTCATAACCTTGCTTCACAAAAAGGGTAAGGGCCCTCTTGACTGCTCCAGTTATAGGCCTATTTCACTATTTAATTCAGACAATAAAATCTTAAGTAAAATATTAAGGAAGAGAATTCAAAACATTATTATTAAATTGTTTGGAAAGGAGCAGGTTGGTTTCATTCAGGGTAGATCACAGCCAGTCTGCGTGTGAAGGCTTTTCAACTTACTATGGATAGCAAACCAAAAAATGGACCCTTATGTAGCACTATCCTTGGATATTTTAAAAGCATTTGATTCCCTTTGTTGGGACTATTTAGTCAAATTCCTGGAAATTTTTGGATCTGGAGATAAATTTCTCTCATGCATCGCTATGTTGTACAGAAAACCTACTGCCCAAATTATCACTAATGGGGTTCTGTCTTCGCTTTTAAATCTACAATGTGGATTACAGCAAGGATGTCCTTTATCCCTGTATCTGTTTATTATAGCATTTGAACTACTCATTTGGGCCATTAACAGGGAACAATGCATTCAGGGTATTACAGTTGGGAAAATGGAACACAAGACTAACTTTTGCAGATGACCTGCTACTAACACTAACTAGGCCAGTTAGTTCATGCAAAGCTTTGCATAAACTATTAGATTTGCTGTAATCTCAGGGCAGAAATTAATTGGAACAAAACTCAAGTTTTACACAGATATCTCTCCACCATTATTAGGAGTGATCTGGAAATGACACTAGATGCCAGCTGGTTCAGAAACTCAGTTATATACTTGGGACTTAATGTATCCACCAATCTGACTTTGATGGTAAAATTGAAATATACTCCCTTTTTAAAAGAGGCTGCTGTGGACTTGGCTAGATGGTCTAAACTTAACTTATCTCTCTGTGGAAAGATTAATGCAATTAAAATGATATTAGTCCCAAAATTGTTTTATCTTTTCCAAAACATTCCAATGCAATTAGGGAAGAGTTTCTTTAAAACACTTGAGAAACATATGAGAACTGTTATGGAATGGAGCACCACCTAGATTGGGGGTAAACAAATTAAGAGCTCCCAAAGAGCTGGGGAGATAGCTCTATCATGGTGGGAAAGGTACCACTTGGCTTTTACACTAAAATAAATTACCCCATTTGGTTAAATTGACACAACAAAGTTCAGATACTCCCTTGTGGTTGCAGATGGAGTGTTTCTTATTAGGGTCAAATGTCCTTATAGATTACTTGTTCTTAAACAAACCAATTAGTTGGATAAACAATCCACGCTTGTCCTTTTCTATCCATACATTGAAGAGGGTTAATAATATTATTAATCCTGATAGAAAACCCCTCAATATAATGCCTTTCTGGTTTAATCCTTTTTTGGCATATAATTGGAAAACTCTAAGTAATGACAGATGAAGTAAAGCAGGAATTAATAGACTGAGGGATGTGATTAATAAGGACACTGGTTATTTACTTTCCTTCACAGAGTTACAAAAGAAATATGGGATTCATAAGTCGCTTTTTTATCAATGTTTACAATTAAGGAACATACTAGACAAACTATCCCCTGTTTATAATTATCATTGGGAAAAAATGAGAAATGGGAACAGATAGGATGGGTACCATCAGGAGGAATGCAGGTTTCATTTATAAGCTCTTAGCATCTACTACCTTTTCTTCAGCACTCACAACTCATGTGAAAGAGTTTTGGGAAAGTGAAATGGGAACAACCATCAGCTTGGAAGAATGGGAGGGCACCTGGAAAAAGGTTTGTCAAAGTCGCAAGGAGCTTCAAGGTAGGCTAATTTAGTTAAATATTCTGCATGGTTTTTACTACTCTCCACTCAAGCTATTTAATACAGGTCTGAAGACAAATGCTAATTGTTGGAGCTGTAATTATCCAAATGCTGGTCTCTTTCATATACTCTGGGATTGTACAGCTATTCAAGATATTTGGAGAAAGGTGCATAAGATTTGTTGTGACGTAACAAATACTTCCTTTGCTTTATCACCCAAAGTCTGTTTATTAGGGTGTTTTCCTGATAATTGTGAGCTGAGCACACTGGAAAGTAATTGGGTGTGTATGGCTTAATTGGCTCTAAAAAGAATTATACTAAGGAAACTGGAAATCTCCAAAAATACCAATGTTGAAAGAATGTTATGACAATATGGTTATTCTGTCTAATAATGAATGTATTAGTTAAAATATCCTTAATAAGCTAGATCTATTTTATAAGATATGGGCACCTTTTTTAGATAACTGAGTTAGGAATTTACGTTATAAGAAAATCATTTAGAGTATAAGAGTTACTATATTTTAAGAACATATGAATCAATTCATTTGGGTTCAGTTATATTGTGTTAAGTATATGGTATGCTTTTTTTCCTTTTCTTTTAAATACGTAAGAATTGTATTCTGTCTGCTATTTTATATAGTGTCATATATGTAATTTGGAACAGTGCTGTAAGAAAATGGTGTTATTTAGCTGTTCTATTTTTTTTTTTTAAACAATAAGAATTTCTGTAACCAAGGGTTTGGGTGCCTCCATTTTGTAACCAGCTCTACGTGTGGGGTGATATTTTGTTGTTGTTGTTGTACCCCACTACCTGGCTAGCCTGGGTCTGGGGAGAAAACATTCATTTGGCAACAGGGCTAGGTTTGCACTTCTGGTTAGGGGCACCCAAGTAATTCCAGACACAGGAAGCAAGAACTGAAAATGTCCAAACCAGGAGTGTGATTCTAAAGTGTGGCTTTTATTCACTTCAACACAAGAATACAAAGCAAGATGGACTCCCCCGGGGCTACACTCACTGGATATGCAGATCTACAGAGGTCAGAACACATCTTCTTCATCACACAACAACCTTCAGGTTTTGAACACAGTGGGCTCTCAGCCCGAACTGGTACTGTCACTCTTGAATTCCCTGGCATGGCACCCCAGCCAACACTAGTACACATTTCCATATGTCATGGATTTGCCGGTGGTGTCTCCCTCAACCACCCTCGAGCACTTCCTAACTCTAAAGAGAAAATCTCATCTTTAATCCCACATCTGGGTACTTTCTGCAGACACTGGCGAAGTGCCTGGGAAAAAGCTATAGGTGCCCAAAGTGAATCCGTAGAGGTAAATCTGGTTACTCCAGATGGGGGGGTCTCCCACCTCTTGTTCCCAAATCCATACCCGGCCATTCATTTGGAACAACATCTTTCCTTGAACTCTCTGGTTGTAGATTACTATATCAAAATGTATGTCACATTTAACATTCTACTCTCTATGTAGCTGGTGTCCTGACTTACAACATATTGTAAGTGGCTATGTCCATCCCTGTAGACCCCCACTGTTTAGATGCATTTCAAGCCATACACATATCTCAAAAGAACTGTACTTGGCTAGTCCTTTCCTGACCCCACAGAAGCAGATACTTTTACACAGCTCTACTCGGTGAAAACATGGGCTCTATGTCAGAGCAGACTCACCATGGTTCACAGGTGCCCCAGGGCTTCTCACACAGAAAACACACATCTGGTACCTCAGTACAAATTCTCTATTCAGGCAGCTTTCCCGCTTCCAGCAGGACCAGGGGATTGCCCCTGAAATGCTGGTCTCCCCCCCCCACATCCCTCCAGGGATGGGGCACTGGAACAAACCGGAGAATGGTCTCAACCACTTCTACAGGTTTCTTCTGTGTCCTTTTCTAGGGTGAGAACACACACCCTCTTCCTGTTGTAGCTCTATTACAAAGCTAGGCTCTGAGGGGCTACCAACTGCAGCACACCTCCTCCTTCCACTAAGTCTCACACTAGACTGACTTTGAAAACCCCAACATTCTAATCTAACTCCCTGCTGCAACATTCCACTGTGGTTTAGGCTGCTGCGAGAATTCTAAGTGATGTCATCCCTCCAGCTCAGCTGAGACTGAGGACAGAGTGAGACAGTGTGAAACCCATTTAACTGGTGTCTCATAAGCTGCCTTTCCATGCCTGCCACTAGATCTAAGTGGGATTCTAGTAACCTCAGATGACAAGGGGGTTACATTTATAAAGGTAAAAAACAGTGAGACAACCTGTTTAACAACAGGGTGAGGGATAATACCCCTTTAGCTAGCATTAATATGGCACCCAGCCGTGAGCACAAACAGAAAAAGATAGAAGTCAGGTTTACTGCAACTTGCCACTTTCTTGGGTCTTGATGTCTCAGCACTACCTTGTTGAGCCTCCACATCCAGCTTATGTTCTCTACCCCACTTGGGAGCCAGGACAATTGACAGGGAAGGGGCAGGTTACCTTCTGAATGGCCGGACACTTGCTGCAATCACCATCAGGCAGCCCTTCATGAGGAAGGAATGCCAAGAGGCTCTTGCTATCCCAAATCTCAGAACCCAGCCAGTATCTGAGCCTTTGGAGATCCAACTAGAGAGAGTCAGTGCCACATCGGACCTGGGATCCTGCAGCCAGATTATTGCACACCATGGGTGCCTGAGGTCATGAGCTCCCTCTGCCAGCTCTCAGGCTCAAACCACAGTTACTTCTTGAACATGAACTCACTGTTGACAGGACTGGGGCCCCATTTATATGCCCCAAGAGGGTGTGTAGTAAAAACTCAGGAAAGTACTGAGCCATGAGTACAGGAGGTACTCAGAAAATTGCTAGCTCCCTGTTTGAGGCAGACAGCAGTAAACAGGAAACAGCTGTTTCCATTTCAGACAAGATGCTAAAACATTTAACCCTTTAATGCACATACAGGCAAAAATTTTAACTACTTAGTTACCCCTTTTTTATAGGGGGTTACACTCTTTGGGGTCTACATGCACGATGCCCTTGTCATGTCTGGTACCATCTAATTACCTAAATAATGTCCCAGTGATTGGTATAATATTCAATGCAATAAACATTTCAAAAATGAATACCATGATCTGGACACATAAACTGTCCATGTGAGGCCATGTGTGTGAATGCTAGAAGTCTGGTAGTAACATCCCAGACCTGGTGACCATAATGACAGAGGCTGTCCTGGACATTGTTGCTGTTACCAAATCCTGGTGCAATGGAAACCATGGCTGCCATATAGCCATATCAGGTTATGCTCTGTTCAGGAAAGACAGAGTGGTAAAAAAGGAGGAGGAGTGACTCTTTATGCGAGGGAAAACATTAAAGCAACTGAGATACAGGGAACACAGGGAGGGGCAAAGTAACTGTGGGTCACACTGGAGACAGAGAATGGAGCAGCTGTTCGCACTGGAGTAATCTGCAGATCTCAAGCGCAGGGGGGTGGAGATGGATATGGTTCTGATGGAAAGCATTCAAGTGAGGGAAAATAAAGGAGAGATGTTGCTGGTGGAAGATTTCAGTCTGCCAGACTGCAGTCTGCAGAATTGGCTAGAAGCAGGGACATCCTGCATTCTCTGCAGTGGGTGTTCCTGAAGAAACTAGTAGGAGTACCTACTCATGTAGGGGCAATATTGAACTGTGGACCTTGTACTCAACAAAGGAGACAGTGTTGCAGACATCATGGTAAGTGGTCACCTCAGGACCAGTGATCACCAAACGGTGTGGTTCAATATTAAAACTATGGTGGAATTGACCCACACAAGGGCAAAGGTCCTAGACTTCAAAAGTGACAACTTTACAAAAATGGGCAGAATGCCTCAGAGGTTCCCTAAAATGGAGGGGGGGGCAGTTGGGTGGAGTGAAGGAACAGTGGGCAAAAATAAAAGGGGCCATAGTAAGGGCAACAAACCTCTGCATCAGGCAAGTTAACACAAGTAAGAGGAAAAAGGCAACTTTGGTTCTCGAAAAAGGTGGCTAGAAAGGTCAGGGCAAAAAAGATAGTATTCAGAAGTTACAAGGAATCACAGAGGGAAGTGGATAGAGGGGAGTATTTTAAAATACCAAAACTCAGAATCCTGACACCCAGGATCCCATGTCCAGGAGCCTGACAGAGCTGTGTGCTCGACCGTGGGAATCCCAACAGTGGATCCCAACATGTCCGACATGATGTGTGGTTTTCCTTTATTTGTCTTTATTTCCCCTTTATTACCCATGTGTGTTCCCATTATTTTATATTTCCCCAGTGATTTCCCTTTATTTTCCATGTGTTCAGGATGTTTTCAGGGAGGTGCTTTGTGTGTTACCACTGTGTGCAGGGAGGTGCTTATGTTCGGGACTGTCTATAATGGGATGTTGTGGGCAACAGCGTGGAGATAGTCCGCTAATGTGCCATGCTCGTTGTTTGCAATTATGCACTGAATTTTTTCTTCTCTTCTAGCGTAGCTCCACCATAGAGGTGATCGACAGTGTCCTCTCGTGATGCTTTCTCTTGTGGCATCTGTTTGTTGCTGTTCTCTGGGGATTTCTCCAATTATTGTGTGGACACTGACATGGGCTTTACCGAGGAAGGAACACAGCCATCTATGCCAGGCTTCAACATTATTCTGGCTTCTCAGTATTCCCTGTGAATTGATGTGACATTGAGGATGGACCAGAATGCAGGCAGAAACAGTGGTGGTTATCTAGCTGAACTGGGTCTCTTCATGTTTGGACGCAGTTTTCCAATAATGCAATTCTCCTCAAACCACTGTAGTAGGGGCTCAGTTGAGGGTGGCATTTGTGGCTTAAGTTGTTGAAATGCTTGTGGTATTTCTTGTAGCCAGTGGAAGGTATGCCAGTGCCACTATTTGCTGTATTGTGAGGCTGAAGTCTGGGTCTGTACCATATTGTGTGGCTAATACCAGACTTGATACCTTTCTCTACACTATCTACCTGAAGTGAAATAGACAGCCTTTATTATTTGGATTGGGAAATTCCTGGTTTGCTGCATTGATGGCTACCTGCTCAAAGTCGGTGATTATTGTTTGGGGAGCAAGTGAGCAGTTTTGCTGGTCTGCAAGTTTATGCCAGTCCTGGAAAAATTGTATGTAACATTCTTGAGATTTGACTGTCATCAGAGTATATGCTAGTGGCAATATTCTCCTGTTTTCTTCTGGTCCTACAGGTGCATGGATGGTATAAAGGTGACCAAACACTTTTGGCACTGTTTTAAATGTAACATCTGTGATCCAGTATTTTGCTTTTTAGAGGTACTGTATATTGTTGTTCGTGGTGAATATCGGAAATGTTAGGTCTCCCGTTGTAGACATTTTCCTATAAAATGGTTGGCCAGAGCCATGTTGTCTGGTATTTTTATGTTCTCAATTGTGCTGGGTTCAGTCAGTAATTCCTTCCATCTAGCTATGTTAATGACTTGTATCAAAACTTTTTTACTTGGCATGTTTTTCCTTAATTCTGAGTTGAGTGCTGTAGTTTCACTTTGTAGCAGTTGTGATGGGTTTGCAGTTGAGGTTTGTGCTTTACTTTTCAAGGATCCGAGCATGTTTGCAATTGGGGCTTCTGTAGGGTTGGAAGCATTGGGTTGAGAGGCAGCATAACGCAGTGGTTTAAGGTTCTGAACTGCAAATCTGGAGACCTGGGTTTGAATCCCACAGCCCCCACTTGCATACCATGCGAACCTGAGCAAGTCACTTAACTTCCCTGTGTTCCTAGGTCGCACCTGTAAACAATTTTTCAGTTTAGCATGCCACTCCTGGTTCAAAAATTGAAAGAAAAAAAAGCATGGCTGTGCTCATTTTGTTGTATAAGTTGGTGTTTATTTTAAAGCATGGTTACAGTTCACCTGAGGCAATTTTGGGGTTTTCTGTATTCACAGCACCAGTAAAATGTGTCACTTCTGCTGTGTTCCTGCATGAGAAGGTACCCATTTAGATAAATTTTATCCTTTCCTTTCTTGGACAGTACAACAGTACAGACGTCCATTTCTCCAGTTTTGCTGCTGTATGGTTTGTTTTCCATGCTTGCCATATCATTTTTCCACCTTCACTTCTTGGTCTGTTTCTGTGAATGCTTTGGGACTGCATGTTTCAGTATGCGAGTCCCTTCCACTAACTGATATCCCCATGTTTTGGGACTTTGGGTACTGTTGCATCTGGCTCTCACAGGTGCAGTGTCCTACATTGTGCACTTGCAACTGATTCATAGCATCCCCAAGTTACATCAGACTCAGAGGATGTATATTTAGAAACTGTGTGGTGTGGAGGATGGTGCCCCCACAATGGGGGATGCAGGGGGCAAAGCCCCCAGCATAAACACAACAAAGTAGTAATCATTCTCGTGTACACTGCTTATATACTTCTGTTGAGGTTTGGGGCTCAGAATATCATACTATTTGGTACACTGTCTGTCAGTATATAATACTCAGTATTTTGTATGTTGGGCATATGGGTGTCGGGCAAACATAGTATATCCAGATACAGAAGTGAATCAGGAGAAGCAGAAGGAGGCAGGGAAAGAAGTCAAGCATGCAAAAGTGCAAACAGAGGAGAGAATAGCCCATGCAGTAAAGAAAGGGGACAAGACATTTGTTAGGTATGCAAGTGAAAGGAAAAAGAGCAGGGGAAAAAACAGTATGTTTGATGGGGGGAAGGGAGGAGCGTGTGGAAGAGGACCAAGAAAAAGCAGATATTCTGAGCAAATAACTTTGCTCAGTGTTCACAGTGGAAGGAGAAGGTAAAGAATCACAGATTATGGGCAGGAGAATTGTTGGAATGGAAGTGGATACAAGTTCATTTACAATGGAGAGAGTCATGAAGGAATTTGCAAATCTGAAAGTGTAAAAGGCAATGGGATGAGACGGGATATATCCCAGTATACTGAAGGAGCTAAGAGATGTGTTAGTTGTACCTCTGACTGTCCTGTTCAACCACTCACTGGAGATGGGAGTGGTTCTGGAGAACAGGAGATGGGTTGATGATGGTCCTACTTCACAAAAGTGGTAGCAGGGCAGAGGCTGGAAATTACAGACAAGTGAGGCTGACTTTGATGGTGGGAAAATTAATGGAATCACTACTGAAGGAAAAGACTGTAGATTGTCATGAAACCAGGGGCTAACAAGATCCAAGTCAATGTGGTTTCACAACAAGGAGATCATGTCAGACAAATCTGATAGAGTTCTTTGACTGTGTGACAAGGGAGACAGATACAGGTGGAGCCATGGATGTGGTCGGCCTGGATTTCAGTAAGGTCTTTGATACCATTCCACATACAGTAGGAGACTTGTAAAAAAGCTAAACAGTCTGGGAATATGTCCAAAGGTGGTAAACTGGGTAAGAAATTGGTTGGGGGATAGGAGACAGAGGGTGGTGGTACATGGAGTTCACTCTGGGGAAGAGACAGTGACCAGCGGTGTGCCACAAAGATTGGTACTGGATCCAGTCCTCTTTGTTACCTTTATTAGTGACATAGCATAGGGGCTAGAAGGAAAGGTTTACCTTTTTGCAGATAATACAAAGGTCTGCAGTAGGGCTGACACTGCAGGAGAAATGGAATGAATGAACGAATAGTGATCTAAGAAAACTTGAGGAATGGTCAAAAGTGTGGCAGCTAAGATTCAATGCGAAGAAGTTCAAGGTCATGCATTTAGGGCTAGGGCTGCAGCTATGAATCCTGGGGCCCCGGACAAGTCACTTGGAATGGGCCCATTTCCCAAACCAGCTAATGACAGGGTAATGCCAGCTCCTCAGGAGGGCCCCTCCTGAGCTCGGGGCCCCGGACAACTTCCCCCCCATTACTGCGGCCCTGCTTAGGGCATTAAAATCCAGGGGTAGAGTACAAGATGGGGGGCTACTGACAACCACCAAGCAGGAAAATGACCTGGGAGTAATCATTTACGATGAACTAAAGGTGTCCAAGCAGTGTGACAAGACAGTAGGGAGCTAGTGGGATGCTGAGGTGCATAGGGAGAAACATTACCAACAGAAAGAGGGAGGTACTGTAGTTATACCGCTGTACTGTATAAGAAACTGGTGAGGCTTCACCTGGAATACTGTGTTCAGTTCTGGAGACATCTTCAAAAGGACATAGACAGAATACAGGCAGTCTCGAGGACTGCAACTAAAATGGTGCTGAGCCTGCATAAAAAACCCTATGAGTTGTGGCTAAAGAATCTCAATATGTATACCCTGGTGGATAGAAGGGAGAAAGGGGATGTGATAGAGACTTTACAAATACCTCATAGGTATAAATAGGGTACAAGAGGAAAGAAGACATACTATGAAGCTGGAAGGGAGTAGATTCAAGGGTGATGTTAGAAAGTACTTCACAGAAAGAGTGGTGGATGCCTGGAATAGTCTCCAGCAGCGGTCTATATGAAAAATAGCAGGACAAGTGGACACAGCATGAGATTAGAGGGAGGCTGATTAAGGGGTAATGTGAGGAAGTTCTTTTTCACAGAAAGGGTGGTAGATGCATGGAACAGCCAACTCAGGAAGCAGTGGATATCAATACAGTGCTAGGCTTCAAACAGGCATGGAATAGACATAAGGGAGCAATACAGATGAGAATGAATAGATAGGCCACTGACAAAGTACAGGCCTATGGCACATTCATAAGGTAGGAAAAATGGTCAGACTGGATGGGCCTTGTGATCCTTATCTGCCATCAACTTCTATGTTTCTATTTAGAGCTGGTTGAAGCAAAAACCGTAACAAGTTTCAAGAATGCATGAGATAGACATAAGGGAATTTTATTAGTTTGGAATGGGGAGGTAAATCGGAGACCAAGTAGGGACTGCAGTAGTAAGGTAGGTAGGGAATATGGGCATATTGTAGAAAACTGACTGCGCTCTAGAGAGATTCCTGGTGCAGAGTTAAGGCTGCCAGCCCAAAACAGACACAGCTGCAAGGAGTTCCATTACACTAAAAAGCATCCAAAAGACAGTGCTTCAGTGCAGCATTGTTGCAGGTGCCAGGACAACACCTTAAATCCCCATGCTCTGCCCACGTAAACCTGCCCCTACAGGAAGGCCCCTGTGGTTGGGCAGTAAGCACTAGGGGATGTAGGTTGTCCTCAGCACCTTTACTGCAATAAAGGTAAACCTTGAAGCATTAACCTTTTTTGGATGCTTATTTCTGGTATGAGTGCGGAACTTCCTTGCAACATAGGGAATATGGGCAGACTGGGTGGGCCAAGCATTCCTTATCTGCCAGTAATTTCTATGTAATCTATGTAATTACTTCACTAACTGTGGAGAGCACAAAAGTCTATACGAATTCAAAACACAGAGTCCTTAAAGGCAGATACCGCAGTTCACAGACCTCAAGCATGGGCTTTAAGTTTGTGGACTATATTGCAGCATCTGGGCAGTACAGTCCAAAAGCAATACCCATTTCCTGTGGTCACTTGGAAGTGGTCCCACTAATGAAACATTTCATGCCTAGCTTCAAACTGCAAAGAAAAAAATATTAGCATCATGTGATACCAGTCCAAGACAAGCAAGTCCTTGAAAGAGTACTACAGCCTCATATCTTGCAAACATTATTTATTTCCTTGTCAACAGACAACTCTTTTCATGTGGCTGTTGGGAATGTGTGTGTTTGCTTTAGTTAGTTTTCACTCTTCATACTAGTCCCTGTAACTACCCCGGCAATCTTCATTTTCTGGTTGTTGAAATCTCATTGTGCCTTAGAGCTGCATTAGTATCTGAGAGCACGATGTACCAGCACCCTTTAGACTCCAAAGTATGACTGTCTGCATACTTAGACTTCAACAAAACAAGTTGCAGCAATGTGTGAAATACCAAATCTGCCTTTAATTAGCTTTGCAAACTGTCTTGGATGACATGCAGTTTTTTACATTGAACTGCATTCTATCTGTGTGTTTCCAGAGAGTGTTTTAGGTTATGTGTACTTTTAGCATAGAGATGAATTGTGTAAATCATTTGGGTGCTGTGACATCATATTCTCATACGTGAATGCAGCTGTCAGAGACAATGAGATTTCAACAACCAGAAAATGGAGACCCCAGGCTAGTTACAGGGGCTGGTACGAAGAGTGAAAACTAACTAAAGCAAGCATATATATATCCCCAACAGCCACATGAAAAGAGTTGTGTGTTGGCAAGGAAATAAATGACATTTACAAGATAGCAGGGTGTAGTACCCCTTTAAGTGTCACTCTTGGATCCATTGATAAAAATAGTTGCTCTCCTTCTAAGATGCAGAAAATAATGGGTTGCTGTCCTCCTGAGATGCAGACACAAGTGAGTTGCTCTCCTTCTGAGACACAGACACACGTTGGTCTCCATCTGAGATGCAGAAACAAGCAGTTTGCTATCCTTCCGAGGTGCAGCAGTAAGTTGCTCATCTTCTGAGAGACCAAAACAAATGAGTTGCTCTACTTCTGAGGTGCTGACACAAGCTGCTCTCTTTCTGAGATGCAGAAACAAGCAGGTTGCTTTCCTTCTAAGATGCTGATGAGTGGCCTAACTCCAATGACAACAGCTGCTGGTGAACAGGGATTAGTTATATAGAAGCCACTGCATACTACCTCACTCCTCCCTTACAAAGGACAGGTTCCTTGTCAGGTTCAGATGCCACTTCAGTGTCAGCTGTGGGCAAGCCGATGATGACTTTGGCATCACTTTGCAGCAGAAAAGCAAACTGCCTTAATTTCAGGTCTAGCAACACCCAATTAGCTGGTGGGGCTCCAGCCCAACCCTCCATTGAATTTCACAGAAAACTGCACAGATTACTGCTGTAAAACATTGTCGCTGGTGCCAGAATACAGCAGCAGGGTGGAGGCATCCAAGATACACCAGCACCAGAAGGGTAGCTGTCACAAGTCTAGAGGTTGTCGCTGAACAGACCCTAGTCACAAAGGGCGCAACAAGGGGGTGACAGCAGGAACTCTTGACTTATAGGCAGATCTATGATCACTCAAATTTATTTCAGGTTGCTTTACATCAGCGAATGGGCACATAAATTCAGTAGAGTCTGTTGTGCCACACACATTGCCCACATGGACCCACCCAGATGATCAGAAATGTACCCATGGACTAACAACTCATTTGGGTCAGAACCAGATGGAATCAAGACAGGTTCAATTTCTTCAATTGAAGACCCCAACCAAGGATTTATTTTATTTATTTTTTTATTTGTTCTAGGATTACAAATACCTTTGAGCCAAGGCTCTTTTACAAAGGTTCCACGTCATTGGTACAATTGAGACAATCATAAGCAAAGATAACAGTTTATAAAATAAAAAAAAAAACACATAGTCTTGTAGATGAAAAAAGAACAATAAGGTGAAACTTTGGGGAAGGGAAAGGGAAAGGAGGAGGGTGAAATCAGGGAGACTAAGTGGATGGGAGAGAAGTGGAGGTAGGTTGGGGGGGACAGAGAGAGGAGAGGTGGAAGGCGGATAAGAATAGAGGTAGTGCAGCCAAGTTGCATTTGTCATGGGCTAGAAGGGGAGGTGAAGATAGGAAGGGGGTGCTGGCAAAGTGCAGGAGTAGATGTGGGTCCAAAAGGGCATCTTCAGCTATGGAACCAAAAGATATGTTTAGCCACAACAGTCACAGAGGTTGGAGGCAGTCAGTGTTAGGTGGAGACGAGTCTTAAAAGTGCTGAGCGATAGTGAAGATGAGATGTTGCTGGGAAGACCGTTGTACCAACTAGTGGCCTGGTAAGAGAGATCTTTGGCCTTGTGTTGTGCGGCAATGCGGACTTGCAGAAGCTGAGGTTTCGATCCCCCTGGTATGCCGGTGTGGATTCTCAGTTGTATGAGGCACAGACTCAGGGGGGCAGCCCAGCAAGATTTCTTAGTAGTAATACAAGTTTGGTGTTTTATTCAATTGGCAAGATTCAACCATCCAGTTTGAGAATAGAGGTCACAGGTGTGAGTTAGGCGTTGGGAGCCAGTGACAAGTCAACAGACCTTGTTGAGGGTGGTGGATACACGCTTGAGTGCGGTGGTTGTAGCAGAGCCGTAAATGATAATGCCATAATCAGTGATGGATATGATGGAGCTCTGGACAGCGACAGTGAGGGCTTCAGGTGTCAGGTGTTTCCTATGACGGAATAGCAGGCCTAGCCTGGAGTTAGCGGCTTTGGTGACATGGTCAATGTGGGCAGTGTAGAAGAGGTGAGGGTCAAGGGTGATCCCGAGGTATTTAAAGTTTTTGACCTGTTCCAGTGCGGCACCTTGTCTGGTGATAACGGAGAGTTGGAAGTGCTTATGTTTATTATGGGAGCTGCTGAAGATCATGGCCTTTGAGGGCCCCATTGCAGAGGCTTCAGAGCCTTATGGGTTGGCCATGTGCCTTAATTGTTCCAAAGTCCATCTTATGGTCACAAAGTACTGGCACCAGTGTTTCAGAGAGCAGCATACCTTGGCACCTACAGATCATGTGCGCTTCACGTGGCCACATTTTTACAGATTGTCAAGCAGCCAGTCTAATTGCATAAATTCCTATACAAGATCCCACACTGTGACGGCCTCCCTCAGCCCCCTTATCTGCCTTAACTGTGCTTCAGATGGGGGCAGGTCATAGTCAAGGGGTGACTCCTATGTCTAGGGGTATTAGGATGGTAACATCTTAACATATATTTTGACGGCAGATAAGGACCGCTTGGCCCACCTAGTCTGCCAGGAGCCACCCCTTGTAAACAGCCCCAGTTCTGGCTGCTTCCTTCTCTTAGCAAATGACCACTGAGATGTTACCTGTATAAGTCCCTGTGCCACCATTGTGAACTGCTCTCCATCTTCTTCTCCTCCCTGAGCCCCTATGTGGAGAGAACTGTTAGTGGTGAGCACCACCCACTGTTTTCTTGGATTCATTTTCATTCTTCCTTCATCACTGGGGCCCATAGATGTTACTGAGTACACAGAGCCCCCGCTTAGTTAGTCAAAGAATAAATTTAACATGCACCAATTATATAGTGATCCCAGCAAGGCAACTTGGGACAATAGCAACATATTTTTCCAACAGAAAACTTAAATCAGGCAGGTTTCGGTTCAGACTGTTCCCCTTCCATATTTAAAGCAATGACATGAGACACAGGGCATCACACTCTATGCATAAACTTAGATGAAAACAATTTATTTACACAGCATTCTGCACAGTACTAGAAACAGTGCAGCATTACAGCCCTGACCAATACCCAAGTGCCCAGTTGAAGCTATATTTACAAGTCAGAGCCAGTAAGAAGCAGGAACCACAGTTAACAACATTTCAGAATATTTGCAGTTTGTGTCTGTCCCCACTGGAGCCACAGAGAACTGGGGTTATATGACAGGACTTACCCATGTCCCATCAGCACAGTTGTTTTACAGTGAGACAACGTCTCTAACAAGTGAAGGCTATTCCCTCCTAACTAGAATTAGTATAGCTCTCGGGAACGGGCACCAACAGAATAAGACAGAAGTCAGACTTGCCGCATCTTCCCCTTTCCTGGGTCTCAATGTCTCAGTGCCACCTCATTAGTCCTCTATATTCAGCAAGGGTTCTGCTTCCCACTTGAGAGCCAGGTCAGTCAACAGGGAAGCTACAGGTTACCTTCTACACTGCAGGACATGTGTCGCACTTGCCATCAGGCAGCCCTCGCTGTCTCAAACCTCAGTCCCTAACCAGGATCTGAGTCACCAGAGAAAGAAAGGAAACATAATGCCAACTCACCTCTACAAACTCTAGCCCAAGTGTGATAGATGTACTTTTCAGGCATTTATTGTGACTGGTCTAGAGTCCATGGGAGTGGGTCAGCACTATCCTGACTTTAGATCCTCAGAAAATAATTAAGGTAAAAGTCAAAAATTTTGCCTTAGTTATTTTTAGATAATGTTCATGAACAGGATTCAGTAAGGTTACCAAGTCACTCCCTTGCTGAATCAAAAATGGCACCTTTCCCCCATCAAGTAACAAGAGCTGATGCTTTAAATAAAAAAAATACTTAACTGGAGAAAATACTGGCTGACTGCTGTCATGCAGTAATACTTCTGCAGCTGCTGACTAGTAGTCACTGAAATCGTAAAAAAAGCCGTGCAAGAGGGATGCAATAATTAAGAACTAAAGTCACTAGATTAAATTAAATTCTAAATTCTTTGGGGGGGGGGGTTAGATGGGATATTAAATTCTCCCAGGGACTGGCTCCCTCTGGGACCACAGTGGGTATCAGCACTACAACTAAGGAAGGTCATCCTCCACAGAAGAGAGGATTTTCAAGCAGGCAGCCTTCTTACCTCTTGCTGTTAGCCAATTAGTAGCAAGGCTCAGAAAATGGCTCCTGATTCCCCAAGCTGAAAACAGGTGCCTTACCCGCTAAGCCAGAGGGATTCCCTAATAAACTACATATTGAATAAGATTATATGGTAGCAAGAATTTTTTAATAAAATAATTGGGTACATGGACACATTCAACACATGCCAGCTGAAATCCATCTAGTCATGAAACAATTTTTTGAGGCCCTGTACATGGCTAATGATCCTTTATCCCAGGAAAGTATTTAGCAGTTTCTAGACCACTTGACATTACCCTGCCTCTCTGAAGCAGACCAGCTGTCTCCGTGTGCTTCCCCCTCAGTGGCTGAGGTGACACAAACTATTAAAGCCCTCTAATCCTCTAAGGCACCAGGGGAAGATGGAATCCCAGTAGACCTGTATAAGCTGGTCCTTATCTGGTAGTTCTTCAGTCTGAAGGAGACGTAAGATCATGATTATTCAATAGGGATATTCCCCCCCATTCCAACAATTACAGTTATACAGAAAAATTACAGTTGTACAAAAAAAGGCAAAGACCCATCCCAGTGTAACAGTTACAGACCCATTTCCCTTATAAATGCTGACTGCAAAGTGCTCACTAAGATCCTAGCTGCTTGGCTGGAACCACTGTTGTCAAAGCTGGTTCATCCCTCACAGGCCAGCTTTGTTAAGGGCAGAACAGGATCAGACCAAATGCGTTCGTTCTTTAACTTGATGTTTGCTGCAAAGTCTGCCCATTCACCTCCGGCGGCTGTTTTGGTAGACTTCAAGAAAGCCTTCAATTCAGTGAGCTGGCCATTCCTTTATGCCGCTCTTACTTGCTTTGACTGCGGACATTTATACTTAAAGTGAATTCAAGTGCTATACAGCTCTCCTTCCACCAGTGTTCTCACCAATGGATGATTATCTGATCCCTTCGCGTTACAGAAGGGAACTAGGCAGAGATGTCCCTTCTCACCCTTTCTCTTTCTTTCTGGCCATAGAGTCTGTAGCTGTGGATATCTGTTCCCATCTCAAAATTCAAGGGCTATCTTTAGCGTCTCAGACCTACTCCACTATACTTTGTGCAGTTTACTTTTTGGTACTCATATCTAATCCAGATACCTCAATTTCCTCTGTGATGCAAGCCCTGCAAACTTTTTCAGAGTTATCCAACCTCTGGGTGAACAAGTCTCAAACACAAATACATCTTCTTACCTCAGATTGTTCCAGTGTTCCTTTTTCAAGCAGAGGGCCTTAAGTGGGCACCGCAGGGTATCACTTATTTGGGGGTCCAGGTCAAGAGGATCTCACCTTGATACCACATGCCAATTCTGAACCCCTCCTTCAAACCATACAAACAGAATTCAATCAGTGGTGACTGCTTAGCCTAACACTTATAGGGAAAATCGAGGCAGTGTGTGTGATGACACTCCCAAAGATTCTGTATCTGCAGCGTAACTTACGCCTCCAGCTATCCACTACATGGATTGTTAAGTTAGATAAACATGTCAGTTATTTTCTCTAGAATGGGAAACCACCACAGATACATAGAAGGTGATGGCAGATGAAGACCATGGCCTACATAGTCTGCCCCTTTTCCCTACCTAATGCATTACTGCAGACCCTAGTTGATCTGCGGCTTACCCTCTCTTACCTTTTCCTAAAGTACTCATATCTATCCCATGCATTCTAAAATTCACCTACTGGTTTTGCCCCACCACCTCAGCAGGGAGGCTGTTCCAAGCATCCACTACTCTTTCTGTGAAAAAGTGCTTCCTCATGTTGCCCTTGAGCCTACCCCCTTATAGCCTCATATCATGTCCCCTTGTTCTTGTACACCTTCTTTTCTGAAAGATGTTACACTCCTGTATCTTGTTTATACCCCTGATGTACTTGCATGTCTGTATCATTTCCCCTCTCTCTCCTCTCTTCTCTTCTCTTCTCTTCTCTTCTCTTCTCTTCTCTTCCAGGGAATACATATTGAGGTCCTCTAGTATTTCCTCATATGACTTTTGGTACAGTCCTTGCACCATTTCGTTGCCGAACTGGACACAGTACTCCAGATGAGGTCTCACTAGTGATCTGTACAGTGACATAACCACCTCCTTTTTTCAGCTGGTGATATCTCTCCATATTTTTTTTTTTTTTAGTTGTTTAACCAGGAATAGCACACTAAGCCGAAAGCACAAGGTAGTTAAGTGACTTGCTCAGGGTCACACAGTATGAAAGTGGAAGCTGTGGGATTCAAACCCAGGTCTGATCTGCTGGATGTCGCCAGATTTGCAGCTCAGAGCCTTAGACCACTGTGCTATACTGCCTCCTTATGCACCCTAGCATCCTACTGGCTCCCCCCAAGGCCTTCTCACATTGTTTGGTTACATTTAGGTTATCAGATATGATTACCCCTAGGTTCCTTTCATGACTGGTTGCCATCAGCCTTATGGTGCTCAGAGCAAGGGCATTACAGTGCCAGGCAATCAGGGTGCCAAATGCAGGATTCACTGCCACCTCCCCAAAGTCCGCTCCCTCCCACATTAGGAATCTTTAGATAGGGGGTATGGGGGCACAGCCTCCCACTAAAAAAGTGATTGGCAACATTGCTGATTGGCACCCTAAGTGCCCGGCTCCAGTATGCTGGCATGATTCGAGGGTGGAACCAGTCATCAGCACTCCCTCCTCCCCATCTTGTACTCCTCCCCTGGATTTCTACACCCCAAGTGCATGATTCTGCACTTCCTTGCATTGAATCCACAACATTATAGTACACCTAAACTCCAAGACCACTGGTCTTTGTGGGGGTGGGGACTGCCCTGGTGCAAAGCTTATCATTTAACATTTATTGGTGCATAGACTCTATAGTATGTTGGTTCCATGATGATGCACAATGCCTTCCCTCATGGGTTAATACAGAATCTGTGCTGATATCAGGTGTTTCTCCCAGCATAGCTTTATGTAGTCCCCTTCCTAGAAGTTGCTAAAACTTCCCCACTATCCAAAGCTCCATCACTGGCTGGAATGCTGTTAGTAGGACTTTACCTACCTATCTCTGCCCCAAAGAATTCACCCCCCTTTGGAGAAACCCAAAAGTTGCCATAGATAGCAAACCTGTCTTCATGAAATCTTGGTCAGAGAGGAGTATCAACTGAATATGAGATTTACTACTACATAGCACTGGGCAGTTGCAATCTTATGAACAGTTATGTATTGTTTAGGACTTTCCAAATCGGGACCACTGGACATTTTTACAACTTAGGAGCTCTAGTTTACCCTTGCTGAAATGCCTGCCTATGGATATCCATGCACAGGCTGAAGACCCAACTCCCGTCTGGCTACAAAAGTCAACGGGAGTGGCTGGTTTGATATATAAAACTCTACATGATGCCCAGGTGAATCCCACACTACCAGCTAAAACTCACTGGGAGAGACCTGGACCTACTTTTGTCCCCAGAAGAGTGGGAGGACTGCTGGAGATTACCATACACAGCTGTACGTGACTCTAGAAGTCACTTAATACAGAACAAAATCCTGCATTATTGATACAGAACTCCCCAAGTTCTTGGTAAGATGGAGCTGTTACCATCTGCTACCTGCTGGAGATGCCAGGTTCAAAGAGTGTCTCTACTCCATATCCTATGGAAGTGTCCAGAGGTCACTGGCTTTTAGAAGCAGATACAGGTCCTCTGTTAGATGGCTCTCCACTGCTCTGTTACCTTTTCCCCTAAAGTCTTACTCCTAGGCTCTCCGACTGATGCCCCCACTCCACCTCTGCCAACAACAGATCAAATGGATCATGGCTATTTTATTGCAGAGACTGAGATCTAAAGACATCCCCTTCTTTCCCTTTGGAAGCAGGCACTGGGAATGCTTGTCTGCAATGAAAAATTAAGCCACTTGGTAGCGGGCAAGCTTTCTTTGTATAATAGCACCTGGACCCATTTTCTAACTTGTGTCTCATGGTCAATAACTTAGTTTGAATGTAGGAAGATAAGATATTCTTTTATCAGGTCATTCCATGTTTGACAAACTGTTATTTAGCCTCTGGGAAACCCCCTATTTATGTAATTTATTTTAATATAGCCACGTATACATGCGTCTTTAAGGTGCCTGACTGTATGCCTGGTCAGTCTGTAGTGCTGAGTAGTTATCTTGTTAATCAGTACTGTTCTTCCCTATG
Organism: Neoceratodus forsteri; assembly: GCA_016271365.2. Taxonomy (NCBI): domain Eukaryota; kingdom Metazoa; phylum Chordata; order Ceratodontiformes; family Ceratodontidae; genus Neoceratodus; species Neoceratodus forsteri. The sequence goes on along the minus strand of CM028135.1, from coordinate 957,409,014 downwards.
TCATGATGCCATATATCGGGGGCCATCATTTACTGAGGGTGAAATATCCTTAAAGTGAATGAATTACTCTGAAATATAGTTACTAGGCACTTTTAAATTAATTTCTGACACCGCATTCACTATTTTATTTTTAGACTATGATGTATGTAATTATCCTGTTTTTTGAAAATATGTGCTTATGCCTGGGTTTTCTAACAAGTCTGTACTGTGCTGCTGTTAATGTTTTATGTTGTTACATGTTCTTAAAGTTTTTAATAAAGATATTTAACTGAAATTATAAAAAGGCTCTCAGAAATGTTGCAATCTGGTTGGCTGTTAGGATTCCAACAGCCTTACATTAATCCATGTTACACTGTCATGTACAGCCTGATCACCATGGCACATGGATTCTTCCTGTCAGCATTCCATCCTCTAGCACAGCTGAATGTGTGGAATGATGCATTCTGATTTTGAACCAGCATTCTTAAACTGCTGGTGGAAGAACTATTTTATTAAAAATCTCCCTCTAAATGAGGAAAACATTCATAAAGAATACTTTTAACACTTTTCTTTTGAAAAACATTTTTATAATAGCAATAAGGCACTCCCAGGAGTTAGATTAACAGTCAGTTAATCACCCCCTAGGGGCAATATGGCACTTGGCTGCACCTTGTGCCACATTACACCCCTAGGGGGTGATTAACAGACTGTTAATCTAACCCCTGGTCATACCTTATTGCTTAAATATAAATCAAAACATTGGATTGAAAGAGATATTTTGAAAGGGTGTACTAGATTTCATCTTCCCTCATCCATGGCTCTCTGTGACCCTAATGGGTTTCTGAGAATTGTTATTGCATCGTGCTCACCCCTTTTAGCTAGGCTACTTAATAATATAGTAATTTAAAGTTGGAAGTGGCTCTAGGGCTATCAAGTCCACCTCTCCCCCATAAGCAGGGATTAATAAGCATGCAGGTCAAATTTGCATTTATTAATGAATAGAGATACCCCCATTTTCTACTAGACAGGGTATTCTGTGATTCCTTTGGTAATCAGAAAATTGTCTAGGCTTAACTGAAAGGCTTGCACACTGTTCTAGTCTACTGCTGCCACTGGAAGGCTGTTTCATAGGTTCACCATCCACTGAAGGAAAACATGTCTCCGAAAAGTACCCCTGTATTTCCCAGCTCTGTGCTTCCAAGTACCATCAGATTTAACATCTCCATCTGTTAGAGCTTCTCTGTCTATACCCTTGAGAATACAGACAGTTAATATCATAAGGTTAAAGAGCAAGTACTAAATAAGTTTAAAATCATTATAACAATTGCTTTAATGTTTCCTGTGTTTTTGATTTTGTCATTCTCAGTCTTCTGAATACTTAACATTCACAGGTTTTATTCCATCATCTATTAAAAAAACAGCTGATTGTCCCCCATAGTTCCTGTTTTAGTGGCATCCCTATCTACAGTCAAGGGGAGTACTATGATGTCATAACAACTGCATGATGTAAGTCAGAGAATCCAAATGAAAGCTTTTCATGCAAAATATGAATTATATGGATTTGGTGGCACAAATCAAAGAACTGCAAGACATAGGAAAGAAGTGAAACCTGACAAAAAGTGTTCCCTAGTAATAACTGTAATAACTGAATAGAGTATGTTTATACAATGACTTACTGTACTGAAGAGGATAATGCTCTTTAGATAAATAAATACATAGACATTGATGGCAGACAAAAACCTCCAGGCCCAGGTCAATCCATTCCACTCACTCTACCTAACTACTCTGCTCTGATCCTATTGGCCATCCCGTCCCTTACTTTTTGCCCCCCTCCTCTGACTAAGCCCATATGCCTGATGCCTCCCCCCCACACTTGAATCAGCTCGATCATTTAGTCCTTACCACTTCTTCCTGTGGCTGATTCCTCTTGTTCATTGCCCTTCCATTAAAAAAATTGTTTACAGGCATCCTCCTGGACTCTCCCTGCTGCTACTTGGAGTGAATTTCCCTTCATCCCTGTATCTGAGTTCAGGGAAAATAAGTCCCTGAATTCAATTCTGTTTATCTAATGCAGGTGCTTGGGCTTGTCTATCATGTTACCTCTTTCCCCTTCTCTCCTTGAGGGTGTACATGTTCAAATCCTGCAGTCTCCCTGTGTATGTCAAGATTCCAAAACCCTGGATCGGCTTGGTTGTCACCTACTGTACCCTCCACCTTATCACAGTCTTTCCCCAGGTGTGAACTCTAGTTTCTTGCCCAGTATTCCAGATGGGGTCTGGCCAACACAGAAACAAAGTGTACTCGCACTCCAAAGCCAGGAATGGTAACTCTAATGAAGGATCCAAGGCACTGTTGCTCACCAAAACAAATGTTTTTATTGCCAGCTGATGCCAAAATGATCAAGTTATACACAGACAAAACAGCGAGAGACAAAAGGCATGCAGCCAGGTGCCCCAGCACTTCGTCACATAAGGGCTTTGTCATGGCATAGCACCTTGTGGTCTTTACCTGGAGTCTGGCCAACGACCTGTGCAGTGGGAGGATTGCCTCCCTGATTCAGCTGTACATCCCCATCCCCATGCATACAAACGCCCTGTTTACCTTACCTATTGCTCTGTCACAGACTGCTGTGGATGTTAGGTTTTGTGATATATTTAATAAGTACTGAAGTCTGATGGAGATACTGTATTGCCATTTAGCAGTGTCACACAGAGGCCAGATCCATAACATGACTTGATTTATTTTGACTTGCAACCAAAGGCTGAAAATGATCACATGAAATATAGTACAATGCATGCACAGACATATGACACAGTACATCAACATAGCCCAACACAAATATATTATCTTCTTCTGACCCCCTAAGGGGGCCTATTTTCTGGAGTTCAGGCTCTTAAATGAAAATTTCTGTCCTGAAGAATTCAATAAACCATTAAAAGAGCAATTATACTTTTAGTTACTGTGCCAGAGGATCAACAAATGCGACAAGCTCTCAGCCTCACAGGCAATTGTTTATACACCGATGGAGAGAGAGATCAATATCATATTGATAAAAATGTAAATAGTAAAGCTGTTCAAGCAAAGCCACAACAGAAACATTAATACCTCTTCAAGTAAAGCAGTGGCTAAAGCTGAGACCAACCTGGTTAAGTCTCGTTTTTTTTTTTTCAGTCCCTCAGCAAGTTTGCTTAAATGCCGTCTAACAATACAATAGTATGTTTATTTACAAGGCAAGGCAGATGTAATAACCTGCTTCAAGGACAAACTCTGGGGATGTGTAAACAGATGTATGTGATGTACTAGGTACAAGGTGTTCAATAACACTGCCATGCAGAATTTACTAAGTACATAAAGGTTGCTATTATGTCAACAATAAAAAAGAACATTTAAGGTCCTTAGATGCTCTTCTGGCTACACTGGAACACTGTTCCAATTTTTTTTGTACATTTAACTTCATCCCTGTCTACCTGGACTTACTGACCTTCAATTTTATGTTAACCTTTTTGTTTCTTAAAGAGCAAGTAGATATAACATACTAAAACTAAGCTATTTGTAGCAATTTTGTTTAACTTTAGTGTTTTCTGTTTTTTTTATTCTTTCTTTTGTTATCAGTCTACTAAGTACAGTATTTCAGATAATATAAAACTTGTTTCTCTACTTCTTTCAAAGGCTCTGTCCCCAACTGACCTCACAATTGCTGTTTGTGACTTCACAGCCTGCTGTCATAGTATTTATGACATCATTAAAACGGTATTGGACTGGCTTGCCATCACCCTTCATTACAATTATGCTGCATTTGTGCTACTTGTATCAAGACTGTTAGACAACCAGAAGGATAGTCTATCTTCTAGATGCAATTACTGCAAACTGTACTACAGAAATGATGCACGTGTCATGGTTTTGTGGTAAAGTGACATAAATGCATCAGAATGTTTGAAAACTGGGCACAGAGAGGCCAGCCCAGTGGTGTGGTTAGCTGAAGCACTGGTCACCTTACCACCTGCCACACTGGTGACTAAAGTTCAGGAACTGACCAGGGTCACACGAGGGCCAACTGGGGAAAGAGGATTGAGCATCTGCAGATGGCTCTACTCCTTCAGAGATGGGGAGATAGCATGTACTCCTGCCTGCATGCCACCTAGTGGAGACTAAGTGGCACAGCAGTGAATGCCTCTTTGGATGTCCGGGCCTGGGCACTAAAGCATGCAGCATCTTTGTTCAGTACATGTGTGCCATGGCACATAGGCTGACTCTGAACCCAAGGAGGAATTAGAGGAAAAAGCTCCTCTGGTGGCAAGATAACAACTGTGACCCTACAGGCTCCACACCACCTACCAGACACCTACTCACCCAAGGGTATAAGCAGCTGGGTGTGACCATGGGATAGGGGGTGATGAGGCTGAGGGTTGGTGACAGAATGAGGCCACTGTGGAGGGACAGGAGGAGCCACACCACAATGAAAAAGAGAAAATAGGATGCAAACATACCGACGTATTCATTGTGATGCTGTTGCATCATAAATAATGACTCAAGTGCTACATCCAGACTTAGAAAATCCAGGCCAATGTGAGTTCATTTGGAAGCAGCTAAATGTTTTATACATGCTTATTTGACAGGAAACCACAATGCCTGATAAACTCTGGAAAAGAAAACCAAAAGGTAAAAAAAAAACTTTCTTGTTAATTGAAATACTAAATAAAGCTTTATGCTTATGAAAGTGCATGCTAAGTATAGAATCGCTCTTTAACTGCTCCTAGTTTACAGTTTAAAGATAACACGGCAGAAATCCTTATTCCATAAGGGACACAAAAGGGGCAAACTGATCCACATAGTTTAGTAAAATGACAACATTTCTAAAATATTTTTATTTATTCTCGTACAAACTTCAACATTTCAGGTGGCCAAATATAACAGCTGTTTTCCTGTAGTTACTTTTTCACATTTTTTTTATTATAGATCAGGGGAGCACTTCCGACCAATTGTTGTGTTCTTTTTCTCTGCTCGTGAGACACTCTTATTCTGTGAAGAGTATCTCACATGCAGGTGCTCTGCAAATGGGCACACTCCAGGGCAGTGTAAAAAAAAATGTATAAAATATACAGCTCGGTCAATAATATATTAACACCACTGCAGAGACCACTCTTACACTTGTCTTAAGCTTACCTTTGATTCACGGTTCTCATACTCTAAGAATGTGCGTGAGACCCCTTTTACCACCGTGGTATTAACATACAAAAAACACTTTTCATCATTGACTTCTGATAAATTCAACAGATTCCAGCCGATGATCTGCTTGCTTTTTAGTAGCTTACATAATGTTTTTCAATGCAGAATGTTGGGAGCAGTGTCAACTTACAGATGACCGAAGAGTTGCATAAGTCATCAGTTCATGCTCATTCCATGCTTTAAGTTTAGGACTAAGGATTGAGAAGGGCTAGTGGTGATAGGGGTGAGTGAATGCCTTATTTCAAATATTCAACCAAATATTTGTATTCAAGGCCCCAGATATTCAGAAATTCTAATTTGTATTCAGATTATTGTGTACTTGTGGGGGAGAGAAAACAGCCCCCCACCCTCCTCCCCAGCCCAATCATTTAAAATACAACTCCTATCCCCCAACCCTCTGCTACAATCCCAATCCCACCCCTACTCTCCCCAGCACCCACAATTTTGTGTGTTAAACAAAACATCTCCCATGACAGGTGGCTGGCACAACCCACCAGCTTCTATGGCTAATCACCATCTCATCTTTGGCACTTTCCACTTCCACAAATCAATATCCCTTCCCCACAGCAGCACGTATCTCTTGCCCTCCTTCGCCCAGCTCCCAGATTTTCTTTTAACAGAAGGCCCCCAGGTGGGATCATGAAGGCAACTGACACAACTCACTCTCCTCCACATCTGACTGCCATCTAGTGAATAAAAACACTTTCGTGCTTGATAACATAGTAAAAGAGCTGATCATAAAAACTTTGGTTTAAAAGGTCAAATGTAAGCCCATCTGTAAAGCTTCCATGAGGGAGACCTCTACAAACCAATGGGCAACGTATTCCAAATAAATGGAGCTGCAGTTAAAAAAGCCTGTCCTCCAACTGACTTAATCAAGATCTACTGTATGAATGAAACGTTAATTAGCCTTGGAGGAGCCAAGACGGCAGCTCTGGCTATATAAGGGTAACAGATGTTTTAGGTAGCCTGGACCCACTTTGTGCTGAGCTGTGTATGTTAACCACACAATCCTGAAGATAGAGTGCCACCAAATTGGCAGGCAGTGCAATTCATGCAGGACAGGTGTAATATGTTCAGAGGTCCTGCCAATCAGTCTGGCCACAGAATTTTGCACCAGCTGTAGGCAGTGTACCAACCTTCCAGGTAGCCCTAGATATACAGCATTGCAGTAACTGAGTCTAGGAACAGAAAAGTATATACTAGTGTCACCAGGGTATCATGCTTGGGCATCATGAGAGGGTTTGATCAAGGCAATATTCCTTAACTGGAAAAATCCACAGTGGACAACAGCCTCCACCTGCTGTTTTAGGAATAGCCTATAGTCCATAAAAACACTTACAGTAGACTAACACAGAAACATACAAAGTGATGGCAGTAAAAGGCTGAGTGGCCCACCAGTCTTGCCACCCTACCTAACCACACTTCATAAGTCCTATTGGCCATCCCTCCCACTTACCATTGCCCCCCTTCCTATTTTCTATTGCCATGTGCCTCTCCAGCCACATCTTGAACCTCTCCCCCTCAATGATTTAGCCTCTAATTCCCCACAGGGAAGCCTATTCTACTCATCTGCCATGTTTTCAGTTAAAAAGTGCTTGTAGTAGCTGACACACAGGTGCAGTAATAGTGTTACCGCTTGCAGTGCTAACCACCTGGGATCGGGAGCAAACTCAGGATGCTGGTGGGTCAGCCAGGAGAGAAGAGATAGAGCATCCAAAGAATTGCTCTCTTTCTCAGGGGGGCGGGAGTATGGAGCACGATAAATGCCTAGCCCTTAGCGGAAGCTGAAGAAAAGGCAGTTTGGGCCCGTCAGAGAGCAAGGGGGCATGGCAAACATTGAGGCACAACATGCTGGAGCACAAGGCATGTATCATGATGTTATTGCATGCCTTGTCCTCTCTGGGAGAAAACAGAAGGTAAACGCTGACCAGCAGGATGATGCACAACAGCTGCAGACCTATGCACCTGATTTGCCAGGCCCTTCAGCAGGACCACATCTGTATTCACAGCAGGGGTTGGAGAACTCTGCAGCCTAACCAGGTTGGCTGAGCCCAGAGGGAGACAGCCGGCAGGTAAGTCCTAGTGTACGATTGGGGTGGCCAGGCTGGGATGTCCATGGATGGGAGCTGGACAGAGGAGAGGAAAAAGAGCAACTACAACAAAAAAAAAGTGCTTGTAGACATCTTTCTTGAATCTTACTCCTGCTAGTTTTAATGAATTTCCCCTCATTCCAGTGTTCTTGCTTAATGTGAAAATGCCATTGAGATCCACCTGGGTATCTTGTGCAGTTACATGTCTGTGTAGATGTCAAGGTCCTGTAATCACTCTTTAGACACCTACCCTCCCACTGGTAGATCCTCCTCCAGGGGCTCCCTGGCTGCTGGTCTCCACTATTGGATCAGCAGCTGCCCACCACCGCCACTGCCAAGACCAGGACCAAAACTACTAGTAAGCCATCATTTTCTGTGCAGCACAGCACGCAGTACTCCACAGCTTAGATGAGCCAGCACTGTATTTAAGAATTAAATGCATTTTACTGCCAATGCCTTTCGGCTCCTGACAGTTAGCTGCTCGCCTGCTCCATGGAATGGCATTCGTGCCTCTGGTGGTTTACCAGACATGACATCTTGTCTCTCGCTCTGTTACAGACCTGATTCAATCCTTCAGTTGCATGTTTCAGCTACTTTTTCTAAAGCAATGTTGGTTGGAAGGTCAGCTGCACAACGTCACCATCACCTAAGCAACCTGATGCAACCTGGAGCATTGCATGCCATTGCCTAACACTATAGCCAACATCGGAGCACTACTGATTCTCCCAGTTCCCCTTTTACAGTATGTGACTGAACAAAACTCAATAATTCATACTAAGTTATACATTTTCTGGGACATGCAATGCATGCATTGCATACAGTGACTGCACTCCACTGCTTCCCACCCAGTTTCCTGAAGCATTTTAGTTACTCTTCTATGCACTGCCTTTACCCTCCCACAGTCTTTTTGCAGATGGGTATTCCAGAACATACTATACCCCAGGTATGGTCACACTACAGATCTATATAGTGAGAGGATCCCCTCTTGGCTTTTGCTGCTGATTTCCTTCCCAATTAACCCCAGCATCTGATTCATCTTGTCCACAGTCTTGTTGTAGTGTGCTGTGGATTCCAGGTTATCCAGGACTACAAGTCCTTCTCCTCAGCAGCAGTGCTTTCCAGTGCCACCCCTCAATGAATATTGCATTCTTCTTTTTTTTTTTTTACATATGGATTAATTTACATTTGTTTGCATTGAGGTTTAGTTGCCAGATCGTGGACCACTTCACTAGTCTCTCTCTATGCCCTCCATGGTGCCTTGATCCACCCCTTCCTCAGTGTCCACCCTTGAGCAGATAATTGTGTCACCTGCAAAGATGCAGATGATACCCTGCATGTCCAATCTTCTGTCACAAATAAATATGTTGAGGAAGATAATTAAATCTATCCATAGATCTTAGGGACATGTAATTTAAAAATGGACCTACTGTATATGCACAACACCCACAATTGCCAGCTACCTAAGGCCTGCTTCCACTAATACAACTTCAATCTTTCCTGAATTAGGCTCAGCCGGCTGGATGCCATCCATTTAGAAATTTCTTTTTAGGCATTGGTCTATCACAGGACCTGCATCACACCCATCTGGTGTGAAAAACAGGTACAGTTAGGTGTCATCTACATAGGAAAAAAAAAATTATTTGCCTAGAACAAAGTCATGCTGCAGCTGCAAAAGAAAGCAATGCCAAAAGGAACCAAGCTGTGTGCAACAAAATTGAAAAACCAAAACAAAAGGTAGCAGGTGAAAAAAAAGGAATATTTATTGTAGCATCCAAAAGCATGAAAAGCTACACAGAACTCACCCCATCTGCACAGCAGTAAAACTTCAATGTGTACCATCTAATGGCCTCTCCCAGTGATACGATGTATACGTCAAATAACATGGGGGACAGAACTGACCACTGAGACACCCCATAGCTGATCACAGCAAGCCACGAAAAGCCCTTCCTAATGCACCTTCTAGGGACCTGCTAAATAGGAAGGACTTCACCCCTAAAATCTGTTCTGGTGAATTATTAATATTGTTATCAGGCGACCATCAAAACCTTATGACCCATTGTATCAAATGCAGATGAGATTTAGATAAACACTACTGTAGAACATCATCATCTATCTCTTGCCAGAAGGTCATTAAGCATTTTGACAAGAATCATTCTCATGTTATCATGAAGCCTAAAACCTGACTACAATGGAACACAGAAACATAGAATTTGACAGCAGATAAGGATCACTTAACCCACCCAGTCTGCCCTTTTTTCCCCTACCTACATTGTTACCAGTGGCTCGTAGATGTTGTATTTTGCAAGGTGATCCTCAACCTGTACCACCCATATCTTCCCAATCACCTTCCCCAGAATAAGAAGGTTTGAGGCAGGCCTGAAATTATGGTTTCCTGTGGAAAGGTTTCACTACTACTATAATCAGGACCCTGAGGAAACAACCCTTCTCCAAGGAACACCAAACAATCTTTGCAACAACCATACTCAGGACCACCCAACAGTCCAACAGCAGTTTGGTTGGCCCAAGGTCAAAATGATAGAAAGTAGGGTACACTTCTGAGCATTTATTCAACTGAAAGTGTCTGAAACTTACTCCAGGATCATCGAGGGCTCTCTGTTATCCATGACTTAACACGGCTGGTCCCTAACAGATCACTTGCAGACATCGCTGTCCTGATTGATGATACTCTGTCCAGGAAGAACTGACTGAACTCTTTATTTAATTTTTTTTAATCTTTGGCAACCAGTTGAGACCCACTGGGCACAAGGTCCATATTCAGGGATGACCCAGGAACACTAGGGTTGTTACCTGGTTTGCTCAGGGTTATACAGTAAGCAAGTCAAGGTTGTTGGAATCAAACCCAGGTCTGCTTGATGTACCAAGCTCATTCAGAGCTGATTGATCTAACCTCTAGGCTATACTTCCAGAATTCTTCACACTTTCTCTGCTGAAAAGGTTCATCTGGGCTGTAGATAGGCTGGATGCAGCAATCTGTCTACAGTGTAGAAAACCTGAGCTGACTGGTTCTTACCTGATGCAATCACCCATGACAGGAATTCTGACTCTTTTAGGATGAATGCCCTCTAATCCTCTTTATAATGCATGTTCGAGTCATTCTGTCTCTCACCAGGTGATAACTCCTACAAGAATATACCAACCTCTGTCCTGTTGTCTTCAACCAGCTCAGCTCATCATTATACCATGGTGATATGTGCTGTGAAGCCAGCAGATGGACACAAACTGGTGTTAGGAAGTCGAGTCCCACCGTCATTGCTGATTATAATCATCTGCAGCATTCCCTGCACCCTTTTTACATATTGTCTCCATACCAGGGATGTCCAGCATTCCCTGATTCAAAGTTATATTGACAGCAGTGCTGAACAATTATCACAGTGGGTGGCAGCATTTGGAGGAAGCGTCAGCAAGAAACTCCACATTTTGTGGTCCAACAACCTGATTGGATCCACTCTGACATCCAAGATGTCTAGACTAAGTCAGAAGGCAAGATCTGAGGTGTGGCCCAGTTCATGGGGCATCCATAACTCCCTGTCTCAAGCCTAGTGATGTCATCAGCTGGAAAAATGTGGACTTATTTCCCTAATTAAGAGGTCTCATCATCAATCCAAGCATCAAAGTCCCCAATGAGGTCACTCCAATGTAAGACAGACAACAATTTCTGCAAATTCCTTAAGGAACTCCTGTTCTCGCCTCAGCATGCAGTGAACTAGGAGAATCCTTCACCCCACACCTGCCCCACTTTTTACACTGATGCAGTTAAATTACCTTGCCTCCCTCACTGGATATACTGTAAGCTCCAAGGTGGATCTAAAGAGTGTGACCACCCAGCTTCCCCCAATATTTCTGCCTCAACAGTGGACCACTGAAAATCCAGATGTGATGAATGCCTCCAGAACAGGCTCAGAGTCATCATCCAGCTAGATTTCAGTGATGCATGCCAGGTCCATTGAGGAATTAGGGGTGAAGTACACCACTATCAAAATGTTATTCCTCAAGGGCCTGGAATTGTAAAGAATTGCTTGGATAGGTCAGCCCAGTGGTGCTGGGGGTTGAGGCACTGGACGCCACACTACGCGCTATGCCGGTGACCTGGGTTCAGGAGCAAACTCAGGTGCCGGGGTCGGCAGGGGAGGACTGAGGATGAGAGCCCTTGTGGTGCTCTCCTCCTCGGGGATGCAGGGTGGGGATGACCCAGCATGCCATCAACCCCCATTGAAGACTGGAGGCACTGCAGCAAGCCAAGCGGCATGTAACTAGCATGGCCAATGCAGGTAGGGTTGCTGTGCACCAGTGTATCAGGCATGCGCCATGCATGGGAGAAGCACAGAACAGGGAAAACACAGACTCATGGGACAGGCGATGGCACCTGTCCCCATGCTCACCACTGGGCTCACCCCAACTTGTCTTCCAGGTCCTCCACCTGGGTCTTTACCTGCAGCCAGAGTCTGATGCGGAACAGTGCCCAAGAAGAGGGGAGAATCACTCCGGGTGGGTTAAACCAGGGGTGCTAGCTGCTGGGAGGGGGGAGAGAGGAGGCACAGATCGGGGGAGGCTCAGGCGGGCAGAAAATGGACAGGATGCCTGAGAGAAGGTTCCACAAGCTGTGACCAGAGGGAAAAACAGTTAAAAAAAAATTGCATGGGCAGCTGGTCCTCTGGCTACCTGACCCTCTCTTCTGAAGGACTGTTGGGACAGGAATAAAGCTGGATGAACAAGAAGTAGAAGACAGACATCACCACACATCAGCAGTATTAGTGGATCATTCAGTAGATAGATAGCTACATAGGTTGCTATATTATCCTTATATACAGTAGCTCCTTTCAAAAAAACTCAACATGCTTTCATAAACACAAGGATAGCACAACTATAGTTCTCAAAAGAGGTGGTGGGGAAGGTTAGGAAGAAAAAGATAGCATTAAAGAAGTATAAAGAATCACAGAGGGAGCAGGACAGGGATCTGTATCAGTTAAAGCAGAAGGAAGCAGGGAAGACAGTCAGAATAGTAAAGGCCCAAACAGAGAAAAAGATAGCCAACTCGGTTAAGAAAATGGTATAAAACCTTTTTATACGTATATTAGGGGGCAAAAAAGACCAAGGGAGAGATAGTGAGGCTTAATAAAGTGGAGGGGATGTAGGCAGAAGGTGACAGTGAAAAGGCAGAGATCCTGAATGAGTACTTTTGCTCAGTATTCACAAAAGAAGAGGAGGGGGAGGCGCCTAACCCAAACAATAGAAGCACTCTGAATAGGGAGGTCAATACCAGTCCATTCACAGAAGAAAGGGTAGTGAAAGAACTCCTAAAACTCAAGGTGGACAAAGCAATGGGGCCTGACGGGATTCACCCCAGAATTCTAAAGGAACTAAGCGGGGAACTAGTGACACCACTGACTATCATTTTTAACTAATCATGGGAGAATGATATTATACTGTACCAGAGGACTAAAGGAAGGTGGATGTCATTCCCCTCCACAAAAGTGGGAACAAGACAGAGACAGGAAACTACAGGCCTGTTAGTTTGACCACAGTGGTAGGGAAAGTGATGGAATCACTTCTGAAAGAAAGAATTGTTGAGTACTTAGAGGTCAGCAGGGCACAGGACCCAAGGCAGCATGGATTCACAGTGGGAAGGTCGTGTCAGACAAATCTAATAGATTTCTTTGACTGGGTGACCAAAGTAGTAGACCAGGGAGGGGCTGTGCATGTGGCCTACATAGACTTTAGCAAGGCATTAGACACAGCCCCACACAAAAGATTAATAAACAAGTTAGCCAGCCTGGGAGTGGGTCCCAGGGTGGTAACCTGGGTAAAAAAATTGGCTGGACAACAGGATGCAGAGGGTAATAGTAAACGGGGTCTACTATGAGGAAAGGGAGTTGCTAGCGGAGTATTGCAGGGTTCAGTACTGGGAAAGGTTCTCTTTAATGTCTTTATTGGAGACATTGCAGAGGGACTGGAAGGAAAAGTATGCCTCTTTGCAGATGACACAAAGCTCTGCAACAGGGTTGATACACAAGGGGGGTGGAAAGATGAGAAGGAATTTGGCAAGGTTGGATGGCCAAATGTATGGCAGCTTAGATTCAGTGCAAAGAAGTGCAAGGTAATGCACCTGGGAAACAAAAACCCAGGGGAAAAGTACACAATGGGGCGGAGGTACTAACAACAACAAAAATGGAATGGGACCTGTGGGTAGTCATATCAGATGACCTAAAGGTAGGCGAGCAATATGAGAAGGCAGTAAGGATGGCTGTGGGGATACTGGGATGCATAAGGAGAGGCACCACCAGTAGAAAACAGGAAGTTGTTATCCCTCTGTACAGACAGTTGGTGAGGCCCCATCTGGAGTACTGCGTGCAGTTCTGGACGCCCCATCTCTGCAAGGACATAGATAGGATGGAGGCAGTTCAGAGGAGGGCAACTAAAATGGCGCAGGGTCTGCACAGAAGCCATATAAAGAGACACTAAAGAAGCCTAACATATATATACACTAGAGGAAAGAAGGGAGATGGGGAACATGATAGAAACATTCAAGTACCTCAAGGGAATCAACAAAGTCCAAGAGTGTAGCATCTTTCAGAAAAAGAGATGTACAAGAACAAGAGGGCACAATTTGAATATAGAGAGGTGATGGCTCAGGGACAATGTGATTAAGTAGTTTTTCACGGAGAGGGTGGTGGACATATGGAACAGCCTCCCAGAGGTGATAGTGGGGTCAGAAACAGTGACGGGAATTCAGCAATGTATGGGACAGACATAAGGCAATTCTAGTGGGGGTAGGAGGAAGTAGACTGTAGGTTAACTAGGATCTGCAGCTTATCCAAAAGGTAGGGAAATGGGCAGACTGAGTGGGCAAAGCGGTCCTTTTATCTGCCATCAAAGTCTATGTTTCTATGTAATAAGATAAAAAAATATAGAATTATGAACTGAATAAATAAATAGCTGACAAAAAGCATTGACAATTAAGTTCTCAACTAATTTACCTCTTCTGAAATGGCTCTCAAATGTTATAATATCTAAACAGGAGGGAAAGATTGAGTTCCACAGTACTGAGCAGACACAGAGAATGCCCTGCAGATTTTAATCTACGGGGATCCAGCAGCCCCAGGTCCCTAGAAATGGAAATTACGTACCTACTGTAATTCTTGATCTTCTTGGACAAAGTCTCCACCACTCATTCACACTAATGGGATTATGCCAGAAGCACTAGGCCCCCCGCAAGAGCCAAAAGTCTTCAGGAGGGCTGGCACAGGGATAGGACCGCTCATGCGTGGTGCTGCAAGACTAGACTGCACTGTATAGGCTGTCTCAGTGTCAACCCTCCAGCTGCCTCAGTACCTTTTTGACCGAGCAGGTGCAGCGTACACTAACGTAAGAAAACTCTCCCCACACAGTATGCACAAGGATTTGGTCCTAGGAAACAACAAACAAATAAGAAGACCTAAAAGTTCCCTGCACACACAAACCTGAAAAAGAGGGACGCCACACCAAGAGGATTCAAGTGCAAAATTTACATTTATTTAAAATGAATACACCAACACCAAACAAAGTTTGAAATTTTTTGGGCCATGTTTTGTTTTAAATAAATGTCAATTTTGCACTTGAATCCTTTTCTTGTGGTGGCCCTCTTTTTCAGGTTCATGTGTGCAGGGAATTTTTGGTCTTCTAACTTAAGGAAACCTAACCCTAACTCTGGGGCATAAGATGGCCTGGATGACCCATGTAAGAAGGGTCAATTCAACAATGTCTTCACAGCCTGAACCACAAGGAAGTGAAGACCAAAAGCAGAACAAGTGATCTCATGGGATGGTGAGTAGGCGTGTGAATGATTGGTGGAGACTTCATCCAAGAAAGATCAAGAATTACAGTAGGTACGTAATTTCCACATCTTCCTGGACTAAAAGTCTCCAACACTCATTCACACTAATGGGAGAGTACTAAGCTAAAAACCAATTACCTGAGTAGGGCGACAGGAGACAGATCTCACTCAGGACAGAAGTCCATAAGAATTGTCCTGCTGAAGCAGTGTGCTGTCTGGCATGGACATCCAGGGTGTGGTACTTCACAATGGTTTGCACTGAGCTCCAAGTCACCACCTTGCAGATGTCTGCAATTTGCACATTACGAATCTCTGTCAAAGAAGCCGCAACCACACTAGTAGAGTGGGCATGAACCCAGCCTTCCAACTTGACCTACGCCATGGAGTAGCAGTGACAAAGACATGCTGCTAATCATTCAGAAATGCATCTCATGGCAACAGACTGACCCAGCCGAGGCATGCTGAAAGATACAAGAGTTGTTTGGATTGTATATCCCTTTCGTTCTGTTGAAGTAGAATTGCAGAACCCTCTTAACATCCAGAGAATGAAGGGAGCACTCTCCTTCATTCTGGAAGTTAGCAAAGCAAGTAGGGAGAAGCAAGGGCTGGTTGGTGATATATTGCTGATGGGTGAACTGAATATGCCAGATGTTAACTGGAGTGCAGTTGCAGCAGCCACTTCGAAGAGTGGGGTTATTCTAGATACCCTACAGGGGGCATGCCTTAGACAACTAGTACTGGAACCCACTCGAGAGGGAGCAATCTTAGACCTGGTTCTCTCAAATGGAGATGGAGAGAGATCACAGATGTAGAAGTGGGTAGCCATCTGGGAACTAGCAACCATCGAACAGTATGGTTCACAATAAACACAGCAATAGAGTCAAGCCATACAAAGGCAAAAGTACTGGACTTTAGGAGGGCTGACTTTGCCAAAATGGGTGAGTGCCTAAGGAATGCACTAGCAAATGGGCAGGAAGGAGGGGTGGAAGAACAATGGGGAATAATAAAAACTGCCATCACAGAGGTAACAAGCCTTTGTGTGAAGCAAATAAAACAAAACGATGTAAGAAACCATTATGGTTCTCAAAGGAAGCGGCAGTGAAGGTTCAAGAGAAAAAGAAAGAATTCAGGAAGTACAAGGAATCACAGAAGGAGCAGGACAGATAACTGTATCAGTTAAAACAAAAGGAAGCTGGGAAGGCAGTCAGAACAGCAAAGGCCCAAACCGAGGAAAAGATAGCCAACTCAGTTAAGAAGGGGGATAAAACCTTTTATAGGTACATCAGGGAGCAAAGGAAGACAAAGGGAGAGATAGTGAGGCTTAATAAAGGGAAGGGGGGTGGTCAGAAGGTGACAGTGAAAAGGCAGAGATACTAAACAAATATTTTTGCTCAGTATTTACAAATGAAGGGGGGAGGTACCTAAACCAAACAAAAGAAACATTCTGGATACAGATACCAGCCCATTTACAGAAGAAAGGGTTCTGAAAGAACTCTTAAAACTGAAGGTGGACAAAGCAATGGGGCCTGATGGGATTCATCCCAGAATTCTAAAAGAACTAAGGGTAGAACTAGTGACACCACTGACTACCCTCTTTAACAAATCATGAGAGGATGGGGTGGTATCCGAGGACTGGAGGAGGGCAGATGTGATTCCCCTTCACAAAAGTGGGAGCAAGGCAGAAGCAGGAAACTACAGACCTGTTAGTTTAACCTCAGTGATAGGGAAAATGATGGAATCACTTCTGAAGGAAACTATTGTCGAGTATCTAGAGGCCAGAGGGGCACAGGACCCAAGGCAGCATGGATTCACAGCAGGAAGGTCATGCCAGACGAATCTGATAGATTTCTTTGACTGGGTGACCAAAGTAGTAGATCAGGGAGGGGCTGTGGACATGGCCTACTTAGACTTTAGCAAAGCATTTGACACAGTCCCATACAAAAGATTAATATGCAAGTTAGCCAGCCTGGGAGTGGGTCCCGAGATGACAGCCTGGGTAAAGAATTGGCTGGAGAATAGGACTCAAAGAGTAATAGTAAATGGAGTCCACTCTGAAGAAAGGGGGGTTACTAGTGGGGTACCGCAGGGTTCAGTATTAGGACCGGTCCTCTTCAGTGTCTTTATAAGCAACATTGCAGAGGGACTGGAAGGAAAAGTATGTCTCTTTGCAGATGACACAAAGATCTGCAACAGCGTTGATGCACAAAGGGGGGGGGTGGAAAGGATGAGAAGGGACTTGGCAAGGTTAGAGGAATTGTCAAATGTATGGCAGCTTAGGGTCAATGCTAAGAAGTGCAAGTTAATGCACCTGGGAAACAAAAACCAAGGGGAAGAGTACACAATAGGGGGTGAGATACTAACAACAACAAAAATGGAAAGGGACCTGGGGGTAGTCATATCAGATGACTTAAAGGTGGGCAAGTAATGTGAGAGGGCAGCAAGGAGGGCTGGGGGGATACTGGGATGCATAGGGAGAGGTATCACCAGTAGAAAACAGGAAGTTATTGTCCTCTGTACAGACAGCTGGTGAGACCCCATCTGGAGTACTGTGGCAGTTCTGGAGACCCAATCTCCGAAAGACATAGACAGGATGGAAGCTGTCCAGAGGAGGGCATTCAAGTGGTGCAGTGTCTGCACCAGAAGACATATGAAGAGAGACTAAAGGAGCTTAATATGTATAGCCTCGAGGTAAGGAGGGAGAGGGGACATAATAGAAACTTTCAAGTACCTCAAGGGAATCAACAAAGTCCAAGAGGGTAGCATCTTTCAAAAGAGAGTGTGCAAGAACAAGGGGCACAATTTGAAGATGGGGAGGTGGCTCAGAGGTAATTTAAGGAAGAATTTTTCACAGAGAGGGTTGTGGATGCACGGAACGGCCTCCGGAGGAGGTTGTGGAGTCAAAACAGTGGTGGAATTCAAGCATGCATGGGACAGTCATAAGGCAATTCTAGGGGGTGGGGGTAGGAAGAAGTAGGCTGCTGGTTAACTAGGATCTGCAGCTTATCCATTAGGTAGGGAAATGGGGAGACTGGGTGGGCCAAGCGGTCCTTATCTGCCATCAAATTCTATGTTTCTATGAGGTGAAAGTCCAAAACCACTTTGGTTAGGAATTTGGGGTGAGTACGGAGTACCACCTTGTCCTCATGAAAGATGGTGTAAGGGGATCTGTGACTAAAGCATGGTTATTGGAGACCCCACAAGTGAAAGTGACAGCCACTGAGAAGGCTGTCTTCCAGGTCAGAAATTTCAATTTACAGGTAGCTAGTGACTCAAAGTGTTTATGTGTGCAAAATCTAGCACCAGGTTAATATCCCATGCAGCCACCAGTTTACTGACCAGAGGTTTAGTGTGTAAGATATCTTTTAGGAATCTCTTGACTAAAGGTGACTGAGCCAGTGATGTGTTCTGTACTGGCTCAAGATAGGCTGAAATAGCACAGAGGTGTACCATCACTGCCGAATATTGCAGACCTGTGATCGACAGATCTAAGCGGCACCCCAACGCCTAACTTGGGGGGTAACAGAGAAGGTCCAGATGGGACTTTGCACACCAGATGGAGATGCGTTTCCATTGAGCAGAGCAAGCCTTCCTCATGAAAGGCGTATGCACAGATAAGAGGATTTCTACAATTGTCTGGGAAACCTTAAACCTGCCCACTTCTATCTCCTCAGGAGCCTGGCATGGAGATGAAGGGAGCGCAGGCTGGGATGGACCAAAGGTCCCTCTGTCAGAAGGTCCGCTCACAGAGGGAGTTGCCTTGGGGAGCTTCTGATAGCCTGTTGATCAATGGAAAACATATCTGTTGACACCAGTATGGGGTGATGAGAATCATCCTGCCCCCCTGTGCTTCCAACTTGAGCAGCACCCTCTGAGCTAAGGGAAAAGGAGGAAAAGCGTACAGAAAGCGTCTTGTCCACTGCAGGTTGAATGCATCCTGACAGAAAATGCCAGGTTCTGGATTCCTGAAGCAGGATAGAGGCAGTTTTGCATTGACTGGGGACGCAAAAAAGTCTAGGTCCAGACTGCCCCACTCGTTGAATAGTGACTGCACAACGTCTGAATTGACACATCGTGCTCGAGGCACTACTCTCACATCCTCATGGCCTCCCTGCACAGAGGGTAGGGGAGCGCTCCACCTTGCTTGTTGATGTAATACATCACAGCTTTGTTTTCCATCTGAAGGAGGATCACTTCATGCCAGAGGACATCCTTCAGGACTCAGACAGAGTATATGACAGCTCTCATCTCTAAGATATTTATGAGAAGATGAAACACATCCTGGCTCCACACCTGAGTGTGGAGGTCTTGACAGTGAGGTCCTCAACTGATCAGGAATGCATCCATGGTAATCGTGAGCTCAGATTTCAGTGTGGTAAGGGGTAGACCTTGCAGAAGCTTGTCCAACTGCATCTACCATGCAAGTGGTTTTGTCCAAGGCTCTGTCACTTTACATGGAGGATTGCGGGTGCATGGTCAGTGACCACTGCTTGCTGCGGGCAATGCCATGAGTCCCAGCATCCACTGCATCGAAAGGGGCCTCAACAGAGATGTTTTCCGTGATGTAACAAGTCACCTGAAGATGTTGTTTCTCCCGTCCTCTGGAATGAAAACCCTCGCCCTGGAGGTATCCAGAAGGACTCCTATAAAGAGGAGCTAGAGCTACTGGGAAGGTGAATCTGGCACCTACCCCTAATCAGAAAAAAAAAACCTGGAAGTGAGCAACTGAGAAGCTGTAGTGACTGCTTCCTGTGTCTTCTGCCTGGATGGGCTGAATAACAGCCAATCATCCAGGTAGTAAAGGCTTGAATGCCAAGGTTTTAGTGAACTCCTCCCTGAACAGGTACTTGTTTAACCTTCCAAAGTCGAGAACTGAGGGAATGCTGCCTGTTATCTTGGAACCAGAAAGCAATAGAAACAGGGACCTCTTTTCCATTCTGCTGTGGAACAACTTCTGCTGCCCTGTTCCTGCAGAAGCCCCATATCTCAGAAGTAGGAAGGTCTGATTGAAAGACAGACAGACTGAGCTGCTGTCTGGCTGGAAGGTCTGGGGAAATCTCTGCAAAATTAGAAAAGTATCCCTCTCAGACAATCCTGATGACACATTTGTCTCCTGTAATGGACTTCCACTGGTTGTAAAACCAAGTCAGATGCCCCCCCCCCCCACGAAGTGTCCACTTCAGGCAGCTGAGGTGGGACCTGGGTCGGATCCTCAGAGGCTGGAACAGAGTGCTTTTGGGCCCTGTGCCATCTACTGCATTTTCTTCATGACTGAGGAGTTGGTTTCTGATAAAGGAAGGGGAAGGGGAAATTGTTTAACCAGGTAAGGTAGACTTGTTTCCAGGTGCGACCTGGGAGTACAGGGAAGTTAAGTGACTTGCCCAGGGTCACACAATATGTAAGTGGGGGCTGATGGGATTCAAACCTAGGTCTCCTGGATTGCAGCTCAGTGCCTTAACCACTACTCTATATTGGCACCTAGGCCTCGACCTTGAAAGGACTGCCCGTTACGAAAATGTCGACGGTTCCCATCCCTCTAAGGAGCAGCAGGAGATGGCCTAGCTATTTAAATGGCAGCTCTGATGTTCTGAGTGGCCTCCAGAGTTCAACCTGAGGGCCAAACAGATAAGCATCATCAAGGGGATGTTTATCACCTGCTGAGCATCGGGTGAGAAACCTGATGTTCTAGGCCAGGACTGTCGCCTTCTACAGCTGCCCTAGAGGCAGTGTCTTAGGCATCCACAGATGCTTTCAGATGATTATTGGGCTATATGTCCCTGGCAATGGAGCATTAGATTTCAGGAGGTTCTTGACCATTGATTTGAGCATGTTCCATAGGGTGTACTTGTACTGAGGAATGTAGGAACTGAAGATGTAGAAGTCTGCTTTGGTCCACAGATAAAGTCTGAAATGCTATGGTGGACCCCATATTCCTGAGGAAAGACTGGAAAGAAAGATCATCCACCACACGCTTCACTGATACAGAATGCTTGTGTTCCAGCCCATAAAATGTGTCACCCGCTGTGTCTTCGACAAAAGCAGGACAGGGTGAGACTTATCAAGATCCACTGCTACCCCAGAAGAACCTCCAAAAGGCAGGTCTAGGCCAGGAAACACAGGAGATGCTGCCACCCGGATTGGCGTCAAGGATT
This sequence comes from Neoceratodus forsteri, assembly GCA_016271365.2. Taxonomy (NCBI): domain Eukaryota; kingdom Metazoa; phylum Chordata; order Ceratodontiformes; family Ceratodontidae; genus Neoceratodus; species Neoceratodus forsteri. Next base: position 957,387,736 of record CM028135.1, on the reverse strand, counting down.
CAGCTCCATCCGTGGTGAGGGCACCACCTGCAGTGCTGGCACCACTCGTGCCAACACCACCTGCAGTGCCGGCACCACACATGGCCCCAGAATTACATGTGGCGCCAGCACCATATACGCCACCAGCACTACACATGGTGCCAGCACTGCAGCAGGCCCTGCCAGATCTGAAAGAAAGGGGGGAAGGAAAGTGGTACCTGTGCCAGCCCCTGCAGGGAAAAAGGGGAGGGGTAGGCACATGGAATTGGCATTGATTGCGCTGGCACCAGAGAGGGCACCGTGCACACATTCTGGCCCAACTGACCCAGCTGTGACCCAGTGGCTCTGAGGCTGGAAGGCCCTAGAACTGGGTCAACTGGCCAGATCAACTGGGCAGATGCCATACTCACTGCTCTAAAATAGTGGCTCAGTGAAGAAACTGCTCACCGGAGCCCCATCGAGGACAGAGACAGGATCTGGTGTCGAAGATCACAGCCATTAAGAATGGAGCCACAGAGGACACCATTGGAGTTGGGTCATGCCTACTGCTCTCCACCACTGATGATTCTTGCGCAGATGTACCAGAGAGTGATCTCAAGTGGTACCATTTCTTCTTCGACCAATGGGAGGAAGAAGAACTCGAGGTCAAGCAAAGCTGAGTTCCTGATCGAGTTCAGGAATGTGCCCACTACATTTTGTGCTTCGGGTGGACTGTCCTCCCCCAGGGCACTGGACTGCCCGTGGTCGGACCCCCCCAACCCCCATAAAGGGTGGCGGACCAGACACAGCCCCACTGCCAGAACAGCTTTCAAATGAAGTCTCCCTACCATCACCACTACCATCTAAGGTCGACTCAGTTGATGGCAGGCTGAAAATGTCTTCAATCAGAGTTTTCTTCCTCTGCTTCTTTTTTTTTTTTTTTAAATAACAAAAGAAAATTAAAGGTAGTAGGTTAATCAAATACTGAACAGCTATAGCTGCTGTCATATAGATGAAGATTTGACTCCTGGCAGGCAAGCGTCATCATCAACAAAGAGCACTCGATGGTGGGGAAAAAAGAAAAAGACTAGCACTCAAGGAGTCATTGGAGTGCCAGTCTTTTCATTTTGGTTGTAATTCTGGTTGGCAATCTGTCTGAAGCACCCCCTACCTCAACCCTGAGTGCAGTAATTTTCTTTTTTGGCTGGAAAAAAGGAACTGAGGCAGTTGGAGGGTTGATGCTGAGATAGCCTATATGGCGCTAGCTAGTCTCACGGCACAACGCATGCACGGTCCTATCCTGTCACTGGCACTCCGGAAGATGTTTGGCTCCCACAGGGTCCTGGTACTTCCGGCATAGTCCCTTTAGCGTGAATGAGTGGTGGGGACTTTTAGTCCAGGAAGATCAAAGAACTCTCCTAGGGTAATGGGGGTCACTCAGTATACAGCTTGTAGAAGTAGGTGGGTCTAAAAGTGTTTAGCACCTTAAATATCAAAACACTAACATAGTCAATTCCATGCTTAACAGGAAGCCAGTGCAAACTGCACAGCCATGGAGTGATATGTTTTGACCTCCAATCAGAGCTCAGAAGTCATGCTGTAATGTTTTGCACTAGCTGCTACTTTCACATTTGGCTAAAAGGTATGCCCTGATAAAGAATATTACAGTAGCTAAGGTGCAGCAAAATGAAGGCTTGCACCCGAGTTTTCGGATCCCCTTACTCTAGGAGGTGGCTTAAGCTGGCAATATTCTTTAAATTGTAAAAGTGGCCCTTTAATACAGCTGACACTTGGAATTCCAGGGTCAGTTTATCATCAAGGGCTACTTCCAAGTTTCTGACCACATTCTCAGCCTCAAGATGAACATCATTAAAGATGGACAACCTAAGGCTACTTTTAGCAGACACTTATTGATTTAAATCCACAAGTATCAATTCCATATTTTTTGGAGTTTAAAGAGCCCCTGACACCGTTGTGACAACTTTGAGAAAATGTAATGTTTAGTACAAGTGAGCTCATATTTTAATACTGTTTCTGTATTTCTCATTCCTCTTTATTACTAAGTACATTTGCATGTAAACAGGATCACTGCCCTATCTGTTCTGGCTGCTTACCTACATATGACATCAGAGTTCTGTTTATGACATCGCAGTCTGTTGCTGTGGGGATAACTACGATGCCTTAAACGGGAGATTATTTATTTTATTTATTTATTTATTTAAAAGTTGGTAACTGGGAAAGGCACCATGACCAGAAGCTTGTTTCCAGGTGCAACCTGGATTATGATGTCATAGGTAGGATAACAGAAAGAGCAGATAAAGTCTAAGGGACAGTAAGCCTCTTTCAAACAGCTGTCCTCGGTAATAAAGAAAAAAGGTAAATAATTATAGAAAATACATGAAATATAAACTGAACTGTCTAAATCTCATATTTTTTCCAAGTTTTTCTAATGGCATCAGGGGCTCTTTAAAGCCTGCCAGTTGGAGGACATTCAGTCCTTAGTCTCTGCCAAGTACTGTTCGAAAAGTAGTAGTGCAAAGTTAAAGCCCTAACCAAGATAAATAACCTTGTTAGATGAAAACATTGACAGCCTGAGACAGAGCAAGCAGTGAAATAATTTGATCTATCCCAGCAAAATTACATTCGTTTTAATGAGATTTCATAGTTATACACTGTATCTAGATCACTGACTACTGCACTAGGGAGGTGCAGCTAGCACAGGGAGTAAAATATATAAGGGAAAAGAGGGATATTAAAGATGAGACTGTCGGATTAAAAAAAGGAAGGGGTTGTGCAGAAGGTACTTCTGCTCTGTCTTCACTACAGAGAAGGATGAATCAGTGCTGCAAGAGAGCAGGGAGAAAGGGGTGAGGAAGGGGAGAGTCACAGATAGTGTTATACAGGTGAACAGGGTGCATAAGGGTCTAAGGATCCTAAAGGCAGGAAAAATCCCCAGGACAAGATGGCATGTACCCAAGTGTCCTAAAGGAAGTGGCAGAGGTTCTGGCAGGCGCCCTTGCAGACCTGTTTAACACCTATCTGGAGTCTGAGTATGAGCCAAGGGACTACAGAACAGCACAAGTGGTTCTACTCCATAAAAGAGGCCCAAAGGATCAACCAGGGAATTACAGGCCAGTCAGCCTGACCTCAGTAGTCGGGAAGCTGACAGAGACTATCTTGAAGGAAAGACTGGTGAGCTTTCTCAAGGAAAACAGGCTACAGGATGAGAAGCAGCACAGGTTTGTGTTGGGGAGGTCCTGCCAGACTAATCTGATTGACTTTTTCAACTGGGTGGCCAGGACAGTGGAGAAGGTTCAAGTGGCTGATGTCCTGTATCTGGACTTCAGTAAGGCCTTTGACTCTGTGCCTCATGGAAGACTGGTCAGAAGCTAAAATACCCGGAAGTGGGAGCCTAGCTTGCTAGATGGGTCAGAAACTGACTACAAAATAGAAACCAAAAGGTGGTGGTTGGGGGAATTTTCAGAAGCTAAGCCAGTGACCAGTGGGGTCCTACAGGATTCGGTGCTCGGTCTGGTGTTGTTTAACATCTTTATCAGTAACATAGCAGATGGGATCAGTGGTAAAATCTGCCTGTACACAGACAACACAAAGCTCTATGGGAGGGTGGAAACAGAGGAGGGGAGATTGGAACTCTGGGAAGACCTGGCTTGGTTAGAGAAGTGGCCTGACATTTAGTAACTGGTATGCAAAGCAAACAGTGTAAAGGTATGGGGGTGAAGAACCCAGAGCCAAATACTGGTTAGGCAGGGTGCATGACCTCCTACAGGCCCATGCACTCCCTTCACTCCACTGAGGAGGGTCTTCTTGTGGTCCCCAGGTCAAGACTGAAAATTTCTGAAGACAGAGCTTTTGAAGTGGCAGGCCCCAGGTTATGGAATTCCCTTCCAAAGGCCATGGGGGGCCTTCAGTGGAGAGTTTTAAAACGGGCCTTAAAACTTTCTTTTTTTCTCAGGCCTTTGGGGTCTAATTCTCCGTTGACATAAGGATGTGACCCTTTAGCTATGTGCAATATGATTTATTGATTTACAGGTTGTTTTATTTGATGTTAGTTTTATACTTTTATTCTGTTTTGTTTTATTTATGGTAATTTCTATGATAGCTATTTCTATTTGGAAATTTTACTCTGCACTGGTGAGCTGGACCTCTGGGGAAGGACACCATAAATAAATAAAATCTACTACTACTACTACTATTACAAGTTAGAGGAAGAAAAGGACCTGGGAGTAATCATCATGAGTGAGCTAAAGCAGTCAGCATACTGCAGAAGAGTACCAAAAGCAAATCAGATGCCCGGCCTCATAACCATGGCAATTACTAACAGGAAAGCAGAGGTCATACTACCACTGCATAGGTCACTGGTGAGAACACACCTGGAGTTTAGTGTATAGTTTTGGTGCCCTTATCTTAAGAAGAATGTTAACTTGCTAGAGACGGCCAGAGAAAGGCAAACAAAATGATCCAGGGTCAACAGGGCAATGCCTATGAGGAGAGGCTCAAGGAGATCAGCACGTATACTCTCTTGAGGACAGAAAGGGGATATGATCAAGACCTTCAAGTACAGGAAAGGTATTAACAGTGTGAATACTGAGGGCACCTTCTGCCTTACTGGGAACAAGTCCACTAGGGGAGCATAGCCTAAAGCTGGTAGGGAGATGATGTCGGGAGAGAGGCGAGGAGGCATGTTTTCACTGAGAGGGTGGTGGCCAAGTGGAACAAGTTGCCAGAGGAGGTGGTTTCCCCCAAAAAATTGAATAGTTTCAAGAGAGGATGGGACAGATTGAAGAAGAAAATTGCCGGTGGTGAAGGGGGCAGGAGAGACGTAGGGATCAGGGGGGATTTGGGGAGGGGGTCAGGTCCCTCTGTAGACATGGGGTGACATGCACACTCCAGCAGGCTAGATAAACCATAAGGCCTTTATCTGCTGGCATATTCATATGTTCGTATATACTTATCTCTGACTGCCACTGTACGACTATATAGGAAACAAGGGAACTGTTTTTAGTTTTTATTAAAAATTAGTAATGGTGCAGCAGATGTTCCATCTTTTCTAACTGCAAGATTTTTTCATGTACATTTATGTGGAGAAACCTGAGTAATTCTTGAGCAGAGTGTCTCCTCACATGTTATTAGGGTGAGAGAAGCACAAACCAGAGGTAAGCAGCTCTACCATCCTAAGACCCCAAGAAGTGATAGTCTGATATATGCAAAAGCCTCAGGGATCCATATAAATGTACTGCATGTAATCTGTTTAATGATGTCTAATAAAAATATGTTTAAAAGCAATTCTTTGAAAAGTAAAACAGAAATGGACACCCCTGTTACAAGAGCTGAACATTCCAATTTTTCAGCTATTGTGTGTGAGGGCTCCTTTTATGGTTGTAAGAGGTCCTTATGTGCAAGCAACGCATCAGCATTGATTGTGTGAATCAGTGTTAATAATTTATAAATAATATGCTCAGTGGGCATACAGAGAAATGAATTCAGCAAGATATGGATTTCTGTCTCCTAAGGGATATCTGTTTTAGAGAGCTGCTGCATAGCATTTGCACGTGTAATGTGGGTTTTGTTTACATTTCAAGCTGAATATTGTGGTAACATGGCCCAAAGCATTGGTACCACAAATGTTAATGTGCTATCAAACCTGGTATTAGGTTTGCATTTGCATAGGTCTGCTTGAATGGGTGGGTCCGCTTCCATGAGGATACAGCCAGCTGACTCGCAAAACTATCTCCTGTGCCACTGCTGCTCCAGGACACTGACCTCAAACTGTTGCTTCTCCAACCCCCAGCTGAGTACCTGACCTCCAGTGGGCTTTCATTGTTGCCATGCTCTTGGTGCTCCAGCACAGCCAAACAGGGTGGAGCTTCCATAGATAAAGGGCGGGCACTGCTATGTTGGCCCCCCCCAGCTGTGCACCTCACCTCCAGTGGGTTTCCATGATTGCCATACTGTCATTGCCCTGGTAGAATCAAAGGAAGTGAGGCTTCCAGAGATAAAATCGGGGTTGCTTCTTTGCTGATACAGGTGGCCTGCCTGCCCTAACCATCTTCTGTTCTCCAGTACCATTAATATTTCATGAAACTCACCCCAAGCTTTTGCTCCCCCCAAAACTGAGTACCTGACATCTGATGCGTCTCCATTGTTGCGCTGCTGAATTGTTGTCAGTGCCCTGGCAGAGTCAAAGGAGGTGGGGCTTCCATAGATAAAGTGGGGCTGCTTCGTGAAATCCTCCACAGAGTGGCACTCCACATGAGCTGCTTACCCAGGAGTGCTGGGAGTCACTGCACAGAGGGTCTATGGACCAGGGCATTCTGGTGGTGAGTGCTATGATTTTGACAAGACAAAAATAAAACCGGATGCCAGTTAGAGGAGCAAAAAAAAACATCATTTAAGTGCAATAAACATTATGTTTTTAGTGTCTCCTAATGGTGGAGGTTTTTTTGTGCCTCTAATGGGCATAGAAAATATAGAAACATAGAAGTTAACGGCAGATAAGGACCGCAAGGCCCATCCAGTCTGTCCATTTTTTTCTACCTTATGAATGTGCCATCAGCCTTTACTCTGTCAATGGCCTATCTATTCATACTCATCTGTATTGCTCTCTTGTGCCTATGCCTGTTTGAAGCCCTGCACTGTATTCATATCCACCACTTCCTGAGGTAGGCCGTTCCATGCATCCACCACCCTTTCTGTGAAAAAGAACTTCCTCACGTTGCCCCTTAATCATCCTCCCTCTACTCTCATGCTGTGTTCTCTTATCCTGCTATTTTTTCCTATATTGAAACATGTTAGACTCTTTCACCCTGTTAATGCCCTTAAGATGTTTGAATGTTTCAATCATATCACCTCTCTCCCGCCTTTGCTCTAGGGTATACATATTGAGCTCCGTTAATCTGTCCTCATATGTTTTCTGATGCAGTCCCTGCACCATTTTGGTTGCCCTTCTCTGGAATGCCTCCATTTTGTTAATTTCTTTGTGCAGGTGCGGCCTCCAGTACTTCACACAATACTCCAGATGGGGCCTAACCAGTGTCTTGTAAAGAGGGATTATTATCTCCCTCTTACGACTTGTGATACCCCTAAAAATACACCCCAACATCCCCCTAGCCTTATCTACTGCTTTAGTGGTCAGCTGGTTTTATTTTTGTCTTGGTAAGCACATTGTTGATGTGGCTGCATTATGAGTGGGTCCTGAGCCATCTTTTACTTGAGTTAGTGTGCCTAGTGCTATGATTTTGTTATTAGATGTATATATATATATATAAATATACACATACACACACACACACACACACACACATATACATATATATATATAGACACACATATATATACACACACACACACACACACACACACACACACACACACACACAAGTGAGTTTCTACTTGAAGGTTTTGTTTCCCTTTGTTGTTTGTATGCTGCAGTATGCAGGCCACAATGTGTAAACAGAGGGTTAAATTGAGCCTATTGCAAAAGTCCATAAAGGGCTTTAAAATTATCATAGCAAACTACTGATTTAAATTAACATGTGTTGCCGTGCTATCTGGATTTATAGTAGCAGACTCAGTTTTAGAATGTCTGTGCACGTACAGTAAAGACTAACTACAGTTATTACCAAGTTAGGTTGCTTTGAATCTACTGACAGTTGTCACTGGAATCCATCCTGTAATATAATGCATACTTTCATTAGCCCTGGATTGCTCTCTATAAATTTAAAAAGTTTGCTTACTAAACCTGTGTCTGTACTAGTTTCTGGTGAAAACTGAAATTTGAATCCATTTGTGAGTTTCCTTCAAGTTAGCACATCACATTAGTATGCTGAGACTTATTTAACTTAAACTATGTTCACATATGGTATTCATTTGTTTTGTATAGCCCTGCTGTTAGTGGGGATGTTGACCAAAAACCTGGACTGATTAATCTCACTTTTTCAGAAGTGGACTGTGCAACAATCCTAAGTCCTACAAATATGACATTTATACATTTTAACAATTTTGTAGCTTATAGCCAAAGATTGACCTCCTCCGGCACTGGGCACACTTTAATATCTCAGACTTTTGATTATCACTGTCTCTAGGTTATCTATAAAAATTAAAGATATTCAAATTGGCCTAGAAAGGTACCACATCTGGAGAAAGGACAGGAACAAGAGAGAAGGGGTAGGCAATTTATTTCCATACCAGTTACAAAGTTATCCTGCTGCATAACTGTGTAGCTAATCCTGCCATCGAAAGTTGATGGTGCAAAGTTTGAGCCTAGTAGGATAGCAGACGTATTTATAAAGTATTCGGCAAGGCATTCAACTCGATGCAACATGGAAGGCTGCTGAGGAAGATGGAAATCTGGGAACAGCTAATGAAATGGTATGGTGTATAGACAGTTGGTTGGAGGGGAGGCAGCAGAGAAATGTGATGAATGGGATCATAACAGTAGAAAGACAGGTTACCAGCAGAGTACTGCAGGGATATGTCCTGGGCCCAGTCTTCCTCAATGTTCATCAGTGACTTAGGAGAAGGAATCTAGGGCAGGCTGTGTCTATTGACAGATGACACTAAACTCTGTGGTAGGGCTGACAACATGATAGATAAGGAAATTGAAGTGAGACCTGAAAAGGCTGGAAAATTGGTCCAATGTCTGGCAAGTGAAATTCATGCCAAGAAGTGCAAAGTGATGCACTTAGGGAACAAAAACCCAGAATAGAATACTGCACTGGAGGGGTTCAGTTTGACATAACATCATAGGAAAGTGACTTACAGTAGGACTTATCATTTGTGACTCCCTTAAGCAAAACAACCAATGAAACAAGGCCTTCAGCAGGGCTTGCAGCATGCTAGTGTGCAATGGGAGGAGGTTCAATAGTAGGAAGCAGGAGGTACTATTATCCTCATTTAGGTGGTCACTGGCAAGGCTACATCTGGAGTATAGTGCCCAGTGCTGAAGTCCCCAGCTAAAAAGGATAGTTACAGACTAGAGATGGTACAATGCAGGGTGACCAAGAAGATCCAGGGCCAGGAAGGCAGATCCTATGAGGCTAGCTGCATAATCAAGCAGACTTGATAGACCAAATGGCCTTTTTCTGCTGGCAAATTTCGTATGTTCATAGGATCGGCTAAAGGTTCAGAACATATATTGACTCGAAACCAAATGAGAGAGGGGAGATATGATAGAAACCTAAGTTCCTGAAAGGAATGAACAAGGTGGACTGTGAAGAGCTATTTATCAGAAACAGAAAAGTTAGTGCACAGGGTCATGAGTGGGAGTTACGGGAAGGCAGGCTTACAAAGGGTGTGAGGAAGTATTATTTTACAAAAAAAAAGGTGTTGATCCATGGAAGGGTCTACTAACAGAGGTGATGGATGCCAGAAACATAAATGGCTTCAAACATTGCTGGGATAGACTCAAGGGTATAGTAGGTACTCTGCAGGATGAGGGAGGGGGAAACATGGAGAACAAACGGGGGCACAGGGAAGGGATGCCCCACAAAGATATTAAGTCCCAAGGTATGAGAGGGCAACTTGGCCTGACTAGATGGACCATTGATCTTTTTCTGCCACCATTGTCAAAGTTTCTGTTTCTATAGCAAAGACATTTGTAGCACACTCCAATTTCAGAGTGGAAATGTGTTAGGCATAAAATGCCACAATATATTTTAGACTTGGTCATCAAGCAGCCTACCAAACATGGCCTTTAGATCTTCAGAAGGATTACAATAAACCTGGCCTTTAGTTCTTCATAAGAATTACTATAAACCCAGCCTTTAGACCTTCAGAAGGATTAGAATTTTGTATCTCTCATGTCAGTGGTTTGACTGGCCAACAAGCCGTTTCATGTATTGGTCCAAAGACGATGGAACGACTTTCCACTTAATCTGCATCCAGCAGTAGGATGCTTTCCTTCCTCTAATGATTGTGAGGTAACTGACTAGTTATTTTATTTTATTTTCTTTGTATTTTTGTAATTTATTGCGTAACTGCAATGTCTTTTGATATAATTATTGTATCTCAGGAAACCTTTGCAAATGAGCCATTGCTCAACTGGTAATGAACCATCTCTTGTCCTGTTCAAAATAGAAATCTTGAATCTTGAAAGGAAGCATATAACATGTTACATTTGGGACTGGTTTGTTATGCAAGCAATTACAAAACACATTCAGACCTTGAACAGAAGCACCCATGGCATGGAAGGGTTAATACAAGCATACTAGTATCATAAGCATTACTTTTACTGTCAATAACTAACCTTAGCAACCTATTGTAGCTATAAACAGCATTCTAAGGTCAAAAGAAACAATAAAAGTGTTTAATACTGTTTAAGCAAAAATGAATGAGGTGCCAGTCTTTCACTAGCACTTCTTGAGTGGCTGATGGAGCCAAGGGCACTTACTGCTCCATTTGGTGGTTATCTTAAGTAAAGGCCAGCACCAATCCCATAATCCATTATAAACTGTCAGTTCTGTTTAAGGTTTTGTTTTATTCAAATTAAACAACTTATGAGACTTGCATGAGGTTCCTTGTCACCTTAGGCAGTCCAAGAACAGTAATGCCTCAGTCAGAAGTCAGCCATTGAGATCAGCATATTCCATTAGGTTAAATATGTTTGACTTCTCTTATTCTTGCAACATTGCCTTTTGAGCTGCAGGGATGCCATGATTGATGAGATGGCAGCTGAAACAAGAACCCTAAAGCTTTCTGGAACCTAAACATCAGTTAATGTGCAATATTACTACCGTTACACTTGAATGCTTAAGGCCAACATGGTCTTAAACCTGGCAACCCCGAAGCTGTATACTGGCACAATACATTTACAGACAAATATTTTGTAAAAGTAGTACATGATATATGAGATATGGATAATGTTTTTATGTAGAAAAAGTTCAATTTCCTTAAATGCAGTTCCTAAAACTCACTTAGCCCATTAGCTCTACATGTGTGTGTGAACGTGTGGGATAATAACTGACACAACAAGACACAACAGGACAAGAGATGGTTCATTACCAGTTGAGCAATGGCTCATTTGCAAAGATTTCCTGAGATACAATAAACAGGGATCAAGTGCATAAAAAACGCACATATGCGTTTGTCCATTTATTTTCAGAAAAAATACACTTATTTTACAGGAATAAAAAAAAAGGTCAAATGATTAGTCCTGCACAAAGAAATTCAGATCTCTTTTTCCTTCAGCAGTCTGTGGCTTTGCTTCAGCCCAGATAATTCAATGAACACTTTTCCCAAGTAACTTGTGTGAAACACACACACACATACACATACACACACACCCCAACTGTAGGTCTTACCCTACTCACTGTCGGCACTATACTGACTCAACTAACATTCCCCTAGTGGTGAGCCCTTTTTATAGCTCCTTGTGATTACATTACATAATTGGGGAGTTTCCATAGGCCATGACATTACATAATTGGGGAGTTTCCATGGGCCATGACATCACATGCTTCAAAACGTGCAAATAGGGCCCTTTTTAATTTACTTGCTCCACTAGTCCACAAATTATTCTATTTCATATGCAGTCCTCAATCACAACATCTCTGGGGCTGCTTCTGTACAAGGTACACTTTATTCTAGAAAACTACAGGGCTTACAGTTATCCTTGCCCATAGTGTCTCACTAGCCAGCAGTCAAGTATTCAAGCGACTTTGATCTTGCCACTAGTGCGGTAGTCGTATTTTTCTTTGAAGCATGCCTTTGCTCTGAAGCAATCTTTCTTATACTTGCTACGAATAAGGAGTGTATATTCAGCCACTATATGTGGCTACACCAACACGGAGCAACCTGTTCCAAAAAAAAAGAATTGCTCAGTCGCACTCGGTGATCAGCGCTGTCCCTCGCACTGCAGCCGCATAAGTCAAAGGAGCTGCACTCAGCAGCAGTGGTTCTGGAGCTCGGTGCCCCAGAAATGGCCACTACACTTCTTCTTAAACCAAGGGGCACCAGACATTAACAATAAAGCATGACTTGCGCTGTTTCCTGTCTCTGCAATCGGGAGCATAACACTGTGTGCATAAAGAGGGGGTAAACAGAATAAGGGACAGCAGAGTTTTTGGAGATTGCCAGGTTGGTCACCCTGACAAGAATTTAAAGAAAAGGCTGAAAAAAATAAGAGGAAAGAAAAGAGTGAAAGGAAAAAGGGTGTGCTTACACATATTCAGGTTTATGACAGGGGTTTAAACATATAACAGAGGGCTCCCTGTTACAACCCCCCCTCACCAAGAGGCAACAGTAATACTGTTGTCAGACACCCTCCCTGAACCCTAGGAGGGCTGGAGCTTCCACCCACCCACCCACTCTCAGGAGCTTTACCTCAGGGACCCTTATACAAACAATCAGTATCTATAATCAGACATACCTAAACATATCTCTGATACCGATCTATTCCCTGAGGCATACTATCAAGGGTTTAATACAACCCCCTATCTCAGATATCATATGCAAAACATTTCAACATTTTCACAGAAAGAAAAGCACATCATCAAGTTTTATCAGCATGGGCCCCATATCGAGACAAGAAATCAGCATTCTGATGTTTCAACTCTGCTCTGTGCTGAATGATAAGGTGGTAAGGCTGTAAAGCCAGATACCACTGTATTATCCAGCCATTCTTGTCTTTCATCTGTTGGAGCCAGCACAGAGAGTTATGATCAGTGAGAAACTTAAACTCTGCACCCCACAGATATTATTTCAAAGCCTCTATTGCCCATTTTAGTGCTAAGCATTCCTCCTCCACTGCCGAATACTTCCTCTCTCTCTCATGAAGTTTGCAGCTGATGTATATGACTGGGTGCTCCTCACCTTTCCTTGTCTGAGAGAGGACTGCACCAATGCCAGTATCAGAGGCATCAGTATGCACTTCAAACAGGAGGGAAAAATAAGGACTGATCAAGACAGGGGATGAACATAGGGTTGTTTTAATGTTCTGAAAGGCCTCATTACATTCCTTGATCCATAATACATTAGTGGGACATTTGTTTTTGGTCAGATCCATCAGTGGGGTTGCTATGGTGGCAAAATCAGGTACAAATTGGAAGTAATAGCTAGCCAGTCCAAAAAAGGAATGTACATGTTTCTTTGTCAAGGAAATGGGACTGTTAGCTACTGCCTCGATTTTGCTGATGTCTGGTTTGAATGTACCTTCCCCAATAATGAACCCTAAGTATTTGGTCTCAGTTCTGACAATGGCACATTTGGTAGGATTTATGGTCAGTCCAGAGTCTTGAATGGACTGCAATGACTGCAAGATGTACTGGTTGCGTCTGCCAATCAGGGCTGAAGATAACAACATCATCTAAGCAGTCGGCACTGTACTGTGTATGGGCACACAATAATTGATCCATATAGCGTTGGAAGGTTGTGGGGGCACCATGCAGTCCAAAAGGCATGGTGTTGAACTGGTAAAGGCCTATCAGGGTGCTGAAGGCAGTCAATTCCTGTGCATGAAAAGAGAGAGGGATTTGCCAGTAGCTTTTCATTAAGTCAAACGTGCTTATGTATTTGGCATTCCCTGTTTTGTCTAGTAAGTCATCTACATGGGGCATGGGGTACCCATCAAAGGTGGAGACAGCGTTAATCTTACTGAAATCCAAACAAAGCTGGATACCCCCCTCCTTTTTGGGCACTACTACCACCAGTGAAGATCAAGCACTTCTTGATGATACTATAACCCTTAGGTGTTCCATTTTCCTTACCTCATCTATGACTTCTTGTCTAACTGCCTCAAGCAGCCGGTAGGGTTTCTGATGTATGGGTGTTGTTTGTACTTCCTTTATGGTGTGCACTACCTCTTTTGCTCTCCTTGGGGTGTTAGTAAAGGTCTTCCCATAATATCCCAGTAGTTGTTCAATCTCCTGTTTCTGGGCTGCATCCGACCCGGGAATGATTTGAACCCCCACCACTTCTGTGCCTTTATCCAATCTCTCATAGGCCACATCAAGCTTAGTGTTCTCTTGCTCAGGGTACATAAAATAATTGGGTACTGGGTCTTTGCCTATCAAATCATTTCCTCAATAGGTTAGCATGGTAAATTTTCTTTTGGGACCTTTTTCCTGGCATTTCAATTTCAAAATGTATCTTCCCAATTTGCCTATTAACTACAAATAGACCTTGCCATTTCATTAATAACTTGTTTTTGGTAGATGGCAACAATAACAATACTTTATCCCCTGGATGGTACATTTTACTTTTTAGTCCTTCATCATACCATTCCTTCTGTTCTGCCTGTCTATGGACAACATTCTGTTGTGCTAGAGTAACAAATATCACCAATTTCTTCCTGAGATTGGTTATATAGTCTACAAAATTTGTATGGCAGACATCCTTCTCTTCTTCCCAATGTTCCTGCACCACATCTAAAGGACCTCTGGGGTTTCTTCCATATAAGAGAGTAAAGGGTGACAACCCTGTAGTGGCTTGGGTCACCTCCCGATACGCGAACAAGAGATAGGGTAGATATTCGTCCCAATCCCACCCTTCTTCTTGTACCTACTTCTACAGCATACATTTTAGAATCTTATTAAAATGCTCCACCAAACCATCAGTCTGGGGGTGGTAAGGAGATATTTTCACTGCAATTATCTCTAACAATCTGTACAACTCCTTGAGGAGTACTGAGGTAAAATTGGTACCTCTGCCTGTGAGAATGACCTGAGGGATACCCAATCAACTAAAACTTTCAGCCAGTTCCTCGGCAATCCGAGGGGCTGTCACAGTCTGAAGGGGTATCACCTCAGGACACCTGGTTACATAATCACAAATCACCAAAATATACTGGTTACCTTTTGAACTTTTTGTTAGGGGGCCTACCACATCCATAGCTATTCTCTCAAATGGTGACATTACTGCTGGTATTGGCTGTAGGGGCACCTTATCCCCTTTTCCACCTTTGGCTACCAATTGGCTCTCAGAACAAGTGCAACAATACTCAGTCATATTTTCACATATCCCAGGCCAGAAGAACCGATTAGTCAGTCTGCCTAATGTCCTATCTCATCCTTCATGGCCAGCCATAGGGATGTCACAGGTTAGTTACATCAGTGTATCCCTATATTTCTGGGGTACCATCATCTGTCTTATACATTCCCCATAGCGGGGTTAGTACACATTCGATATAAAACATAATTTGTTATGACATAGTGTGGCTGCCCTTCTGCAACCACTTGGTCCACCTGTAAGAAAAAGGGATTCAAAGCCTTATCGAACTTTTGCTCTGTTTTTATATTAGTCCCAGCTAAATCGGACCCAACATCAGGTATTCTTTCCTGATGGTACCTCTCCATTTTCTTTTTTTGGACCTCTTCTCCTTTCTTGATTTCCTTGTTTCCCTGGTACCTCATATACCTCCTTATCAAATGGAAAAATGTTCTGTGACTGTTCTTGTCTAGCCTGAGCCTGAGTGGTTACTGCCACAAGCTGGTCACAAGTCAGTTGATTTTTTTATCAACCGGTCAAGGTTAAGAAATCCTGGCTGATAATAATGAGAACTGGCAGTCTAGGTATTAAACCAACAGAGATGAATTGTTTATCCTGCCCTACTGTCATTTTCACTGTGGCGGTAGGGTACTAGTGGACATCCCCATGGACGCAGGTTACCTTTGTCTCCAGCCCCTTACTGCAATTGTTCTTTAAAATGTCTGCCCTCACCAAGGTTTGCTTCCTGAATCCAGCAATCCCACTATGTCATCCTGGCTGATCCTCACTATGGTAACATACCCCCAATTAGTCATTGCCAAGTGGGCAACTTTGTTTCTTCTTTTGGGGCAATTACAGGCTATGTGTCCTTTTTCAAAACAGCTGTGACAAACAATGTCTGTGGAATAGGGCCTTGACCTTCAGTACCCTCGCCAGTAATTCTCCTCCACATTTAACTGTCTGGGATAAGTACTTTCAAAAGATCTTACCAGTGTCATAGGTTGGGGTGAAGAGCCTTAGTATCCTTTGAACGTTGATGGTCTGGCCACCAGATAATCCTCCACCAGAGTGATGTTCTTCTCTGCTGTGTCGGGTTTGTACTCCCTCACCCATACCTGGACATCTTAGGGCAATACTTGGATAAATTGCTCTATAATTATCAATTCCAGGATTTGGTCGAGGGTTTTGACCCTTGGTTGCAACCATTTCAGACAGAAACTTTTTAACCTGGCAAAAGTCTCTCAAGGGGTATCTTGGCCCGTCATCTTTAGGGACCTGAATCATTGCCTATAGGTCTCGGTATTGATATCATACCGATGGAGGATTTCCTTCTTGACCCAATTGTAATCTGCAAAAAGACATTAGTAGTAACAACCCCAGCACCAACCTACTGGACACTAGGCTACTTCATCTGATGCTGGATGCTATCCTGGTCCAACTTACCGAGCTGTTCAACCACTCTCTGTGCCCAGGGCAGTTCACCAGCATATGGAAAACTGCCATCATCACTCCCATCTTAAAGAGCGGAGATTGGGCGACCCCAGGTAACTATCGACCTATCTCCATCCTCCTCCCACTTTCTAAGGCCCCTGAAAAAGTAGTTGCCAATCAGCTTGCCAAATACCTGGCCATGCACAATATCCTGTGCCCTGAACAGCATGGCTTTCGTGCAGGTCACAGCACCACAACCACGCTACTTGAATTCTCCAACTTCCTGCACTCTGCTCTTGATGCCAGAAGTCTTGCCAGTGTCGTGTTCATTGACCTCTCCAAGGCCTTTGACACGGTTTGCCATCCTCTCCTGCTTGACTCCCTCAGATGCCTTGGTTTCTCCCCCGGGCCCTCTTGCATGGTTCACCAGCTACCTCTCTGCCAGAACTCAGTGTATAAAAATCAATAGCACCCCTATCTGACACATGACCTGTCTGCTCTGGGGTTCCCCAGAGCTCCATTTTAGGTCCTCTCTTCTTCAGTCTCCACCTCAACTCCCTCCCCTTGGCCTGCCCAAGTACGATCCTCCTCTATGCGGATGATGCTGTGCTCTTTGCTGCTGAACCCAACCCCAACACACTCCAGGCCACCCTCCAACAAGCTTTTGATAGAGCTGAGCATTGGTTCACATCATGAAGGCTAGTCTTGAACCTAAAAAAAAGACCAAAGCTATGCTCTTCTTGCATCACCAAAGCAAAGCCAGTGGTGCCCCTCTCGTTATACTGCCTAGCACACTAAACCCCATTGAGCAGGTTTCTTCCTACAAGTATCTGGGCATTACCTTTGATTCGGCACTCTACTTCCATCCCCATATCAATGCCTTTCTGCTGCCACCAATGTCAGGACTGGACTGTTATACTGCCATTGGGACTGCCTACCACAAGAGGTCCTTAGATTGGCAATCACCTCCTCTGTCCTGTTGCTAATCGACTATGGGCTACCCATCTATGCTGCAGCCAACAACACTGCGTTTGCAAGAATCCAGCTCTCTATAAACAAGGCCTGCAGGCTAATGCTGGGAGCCCCTAGGCGCACCCATACGTGCCTGCTGTACTCCACCACCAACTTGCTCAACCTTGAAGAAAGACTCCGCTTCGAAACCTGCCTTCTTGTAAAAAAGACCCTGCTAGGGCTCTCCCCCCCCAAGAGTTTCCACCTCCTGCAGGCCTCCCTCAGTGTCCACCCGCACTGTCAAACCTCCTTATTGTCCCCTAGGGTAAGGGCCTCTATGGCCCAGGAGATCCTTTGCTATCGGGCTCCCTCCTGGTTCAATTCCCTCTCAGCCAATATAGCTGACTTCACTAAGCTTGGTCCTTTCAAGGTCTCCCTCAGAAACCATCTGACAAGCAGTCGCTGCTGCAACTGCACATAATCCCCCACCTGTCCCTTACCTTCACCTCTTGGCTGGGTCTGCCCATGTCTACTTTAGCTGTATATACCTGGGGTCTCATGCAACATCTGCTGACTAATGTAATAAAATATCTCTGGTTGCTATCTGACGTGGTACTCATGTACCTATATTATGACTACTGTGATCTACCTATTACCAAGCTTGTACCACCAGTGAATGCCTGTAACACCAGTTGCTTTCTTAATCTAAGCGTTATATACTGTACTGTTTTGTTTGTTGTGATGTATTGCTCTCTTGATGAGGTGCCTTTGTAAATGAATCTATGACTCAAAGGTCTGTAAACCGATGATCTAATAAATAAATAAATAAATAAAATCATTAGAGTCAGAGGCAGCAAGGTGACTATACACCAGCTGGTCCCATCTGGATAAGTAAGGCACAAATCTGATGACCCACTGGTCCTGGGGAACCAAGCACATGTCTGAGCTATACGCTCAAATGTAGTTAAGTAGGCTTCTATATTATCAGCCTCTGTCAATTTTATTAACTTTATGTCACGGGGTACATTTCGGTCAGGTTGCCCAGGGGCCAGGGCATGGATGGCTTGCAAGGCATTCCACCATCTCTCTGCCTGTCTCTTCCTTTTCTCTTCTTGTAGTCTCCTCTCCTAATCTCACTGTCATTGATCCTCTGCTCGCTCATGCTCTATCTTCAACTGTTTTAGAAAGAACCAGCGCAGTAGGTTGCTGGGGTCTTCCAGTGCACTCCTCTCCATCTGCTTCCCATCCTCTTTTTCCAAGGGTTCCTTGTCTGAGACAGTCTCCCGCTCTTTCTTCACAATCTTCAGCCGGGCACCAGGGTCCAACCCGGGCACTGTCTTCAACCCAAGCTTTTCAGCCATTGCTCAAGTCCATTGGACTTTCATTGGCTTTGCACATTTTACCTTGTGCTTGTGTCAGGTACTGGACTATACCCTCCTGGCAGCATCTCCCAGGCAGCCTAAACAAGCCAGGTATCCCACTTCTAACACCACTGTGAACGTGTGGGATAATAACTGACACAACAAAACAGGGATCAAGTGCATAAAAAATGCACATATGCATTTGTCAGTTTATTTTCAGAAAAAATACACTTATTTACAGAAATGAAAAGAAAAAGTCAAATAATTAGTCCTGCATAAAGAAATTCAGACCTCTGCTTCCTTCAGCAGAGTCTATGGCTTAGCTTCAGCCTAGGTAGTCCAATGAATGCTTTTCTCAATTAACTTGTGTGAAATCCACACACACACACACACACACACACACACACACACACACACACACACACACCAACTATAGGTCTTACCCTATTCACTGTCAGCACTAGACTGACTCGACTAACATTCCTCTAGCGATGAGCCCTTTTTATAGCTCCTTGTGATTACATACTATAACATAATTGAGGAGTTTCCATACATGACATCACATAATTGGGGAGTTTCCATAGGCCATGACATTACATATTGGGGAGTTTCAGTAGGCCATGACATCACATGCTTCAAAACATGCAAATAGGGCCCTTTTTTATTTATTTGCTCCACTAGTCCACAAATTATTCTATTTCATATGCAGTCCTCAATAACAACATCTCTGGGGCTGCTTCTCTACAGGGTACCTTTATTCTAGACACTATGGGGCTTACAGTTGCCCTTGCCCGTAGTGTCTCACTAGCCAGCAGTCAAGTATCCATGCAACTTCGATCTTGCCACTAGCGCGGCAGTCAGCTTTTTCTTCAGAGCATGCATTTGCTCCGAAGCAATCATTCTTTTACTTGCTCTGAACAAAGAGTGTGCATTCAGCCACTATATGCTGCTACGCCAACATGGAGCAACCCGCTCCAAAAAACAGAACTGCTCAGTCGCACGCGGTGACCAGTGCTGTCTCTCGCACTGGAGCCACATAAGTCAAAGAAGCTGCACTCGGCAACAGTGGTTCCGGCGTTCAGCACCTCAGAAGCGGGTGCTACACTTCTTCTTAAACCAAGATGCACCAGACATCAACAATAAAATGTGACTTGAGCTATTTCCTATCTCTGCAATCGGGAGCATAACACTGTGTGCATAAAGAGGTGGTAAAGAGAATAAGGGACAGCAAAGAGTTTTTGGAGATTGCTAAGTTGGCCACCCTGACAAGAATTTAAAGAAAAGGCAGAAAAAATAAGAGAAAAGGATAGAGTGAAAGGAAAAAGGGGCACAGGGATTGTACATATTCATGTACATGACAGGGGTTTAAATACACAACAGGGAGCTCCCTGTTACGGTGTGGTTTACAATGTGGAACTAAAACAAAATATTTAAAAAAATGATCACATAGTTTACCCAAAACTGACCTTTCAGTAGAATTTCTGGTACAGAGTAGCCCATTGATTTATTCACACCCTCTAGTGTTAGCCCTCAGTTTAATTTGTCAGCCTTTTTTTCTTCTCATGCACGGCTCTAGAGGACCTGAAGACTTGGAAGGGCACTACTAATGATGGAGCAAGTCCAGATAGCAGGCTTGTAGCCAAAAGACCCAGTATAATATTAGCTAGATCCCTGTTACACTAACTGAACTCCTATCAACCCCATTTCTGAGTAGATGCATAGATGGTATCTACATTACTTATGTAGGGACTAGGTGCCTTTTAAGACTACCACAGCAGCCAACACTAGGATAGAAGCTGGCTTACACAGCCAGGGTGCTTCATTGGCACATCTTGTTTTGGCATCTACAGCATAGCCAGCATTAAACTTTAATTGCAGTGCATTGCTAATTCATTAAGTGAGTTTCTCTTTTGATGTTTTTAACTGAATTTTAATAATTAGGTTTGTATATTAATCTAATGTATCTCATAATTGTAGCAGACAAAGATTTGTAACATAAATATGTGGCCTAGTTGGGGAATAATTCTGACAATCATCTAGTGTTCAGAAAGGGTTAACGGGTCATAAAAACTTTAGTTGAATGAAATTTCCCCTAAAACAAAACCCTTCCTTGTGACCATTTTTTTCACCATGGAAATTTTATTTGTGGGTCAATAAAGAACTTCCTGATGGGATCTATGGTTCTTGTGCAGTTCATCCTATGATGGTATTTCAGTTACATCTGATGAAAGTGGAGCTTATGCTGTCAACTTCCTCTCTGTGAGTACTGCTTCACTTCTTATTGGCACTGGCCTTGCTGCATTGTAGCCGCCCTGTTTTCTGTTTCTCATTATTCTATGGGACAGGTAATAGCCCATTCTATTGAGCACACTGGTGTTCCTCTACCAAACAGCACGATCGCCTCTTTGAAAGTAACCTGTATCTGATACAGTGATGGTTAGAGGTGCCTGAAAGTGATTCGGGGGTTGGTTCTGTTATCAAAAGTAAGGCCTTGCACTGGTTGAACCGTGAGTGGTCAGTGGTGCAACTATAACCAGACTGCGATATCCTAGTATTCAACAAGGTGATGGCAGCATTAAAATACAAGGAGCTATCTGGGTATCTGGTCACACTTGTATGTGAATTTGTGACACATTATTTACAGGAGGGGAAGGAGTTTGTCACAGACTGTTTGCAGAATGGTGGGATAGTTGTTCACAAGCTAGTGGCATGGGTCTGTGGGCAGTATGATTTCCAAAAGTGCCAGGTGGCTAGCAGCATGGAACTGTAAGAGAGGAGTATGTGAGCTTGTGGTAAAACTGAAAGGTTACCTGTCCATTCATAGAATTTACAAAGGGATATTTGTACACTTCTTGTTTTATTAATTTCTATAATGCTTAGTGCAGTTTTGAAGGCATTATGCCTGACTCATATGTGAATTGTGCCTGATCACATCTGTAGGAACAGTGCTAGGGGAGAGGGTTTATCTATGATGATGCCCAGATGAGGGCAGATCTCACAGCGCTCCTTGAGAGAAGTGACCAGAAGAATGGTGAGGGAGGGTCACATAGACAACTGTCCAGATACAGAGGGGTGAAAGTGAGCCAAAACCTATAACTGGGGCTGCTGTGTGACCAGACTAGATCCAAAGAATGTGGTTGGAGCTGGCCCTTGTAAATGCAAAGGCAGAAACTGAGCTACAGAAAGCAAAGCTTGATCCTGAAGAGTAGAGGGCAAAGCTCAAGGCTGAGGTCAGACAGTGGCAGTGCCAGCATTAAAGTTAACCGCAGTAGGACAGAAAAAGGGTGCCAAGAGGGAAGAAGCACCAGCAAGAGGTCCATATAAAGGAGGAGAAAGAGCAGCAGTGTAAGCATGAGTTCTGGCTGCAAGAGGAAAGGGAAAAGGGCTGCCAGCATGAGAGAGAGATGGAGATTCTGTGCCAGATGACATGGCAACAAACTGTAAGTTCTGACATAAGAGGTCCCACCCAAGGAGCCAAACTTAATACTAAAATGTTTTCTTAGTATCAAGAGGGGAAGATCTAGACATGTTTCTGAAATATTTTGAGAGATTGTGCATACACTTTAAATTGATTAGGGTTTCTTGTGTGACACACCTTATGCTTCACTTACAGCCTGCACATTAGAGATATATCCTTTCTTGTTTTTAATTCCTTATCACCTCTTCTTGGGTCCTTGACTTTGTTTTCCACTCTCTGGTACACCCTGATTAGTTTTTACCTACTCCATCTGCAATTAAGACTAAATTCCACCGAATTATTTCATTGCACATAGTTCCTTGTGGCTATGTACCCTGGTTTTGCCCACTTTGAGTGCCATCCCCCTGATTAATTTACCAAGAGCACCACATTCTCTCACCACGTATATGTTACTTTTCCTTGTTTCTTTCTCCATGGGGAATCTGTGCCATTACTCTAAGTCCTCCATGCCTCCAGTCTGGCCAGTGTATCCCACTGTCTCCTCAGGCAGGCTAGTGTTCCCAATTTATACCACACTGATAAGTTGCTCCACTAGCTTTTTCAGCAAAACATTTGAGAATAGTCTTTCCCTTGTTAATGGCACTTACCCCCTTCCACTTACAACCCCCTTAACCCTTTCAGTATGGGTGGTCATCTTTTCCTCCATTTTAAATTATAAACTCTCCCCCCTTACCCCCTTCTCACACCAAACAGAGTAAGACTAGACTCCACATGCTCCTACTAGGGGCACTAAAAAAGCTACTCCTTCTACTCCTATTCTGTTCAGGGAATGTTAAACTTAACCCAGGTCCCCCTCTACCCATCTCCTCACCCTCAGATATTCAACAATTGAAAGGCATAACCTTTTTACACCTGAATGCATGCAGCCTCTTTAGGAAACTTGACTCTGTTCAGGCTTGGACTTCTCACACATAACCAGATGTCTGGGCTATCTCTGAGACCTGGCTGAAGAGCTATACCAAAATCACAAACTTAACCTCCCTAATTACATCTTTTGGGCAGATTTATGTCAGGAACAAGTTCATGGTATCACTGATTGAAAATAATTCTGTCCCTAAGAAATTCGAATGGGTCTCTATTAGACTCTCCCCTCCATTCTCTGAATCCATCCGTATCAATGGCTGTTCCTGGCCCCCCTCAGGAGGCCTTGCATTCTTGAACCAAATACACAAATTGGAAGACGTGAAGCCTAGTGAAGTTATCATCTTGGGGGACCTGAACATGGACTGGCTCTCCAATTCCTCTAAACCTCTAAAAGACCTATGCGACAAACTCGGTTTCACACAGTGTATACCAGAAATCACTTGCCCCAACTCAACAAATTATGCAAATAGCACACTTCTCGATCTCATCTTAGTAAACAAACCCCATCTATACAACCACATCCGTGTACTCTTTAACAACATCAGCAACCACAGTGCAATAGCCTGCACTCGCTCCACCCTTAAATCTTTATCCTCCTCCACCTTCACCCTAAAAAGGAACCGACGAAACTTCAACCTCTATAATTATTTAGTAGACCTTAACAGTATCTGTTGGCAAGACCTCTATCTTGCATCCTCGGTGAATACAGCCTTTGAGATCTTCCAAAAACTGGTACTAGGCCTCACTGACAAACATGCACCCCTGACCAAATCCTGTACCAGGAAGAGATCCTGCCCTTGGTTTTTTGCTGGGCTAGAATCTGCTCTTCATAGTCAAGACGCTCTGTGGAAAAGGGCTAGAAAAAACAAGGATCCAGCAGACTGAGCCGCCTTTAGGAAATTAAGGAACCACTGCACCAAAATTGTTAGGACCGCTAAAGCAAACTTCTTCCAATCTAAATTAGCCTTTACCCCAAGTGATTCTGCCACCTTCTGGAAAACTTTAAAAGAAGAAGTAGAAGGTCCCATTCAGTTAATAGCCTCCCTTCCAAGACTGTATCCAGTAATACCAGTACCACTGATAGGCAGTGCATACTTGACTTATTAAATAATCATTTCACTATGGTCAGCCTCACATGCGACACATTTGTAGCAAATAAACTTCATCAACAGACCCTTGATTCTACAGATGTTAGACTTCCCAGCAAGGCCTCCATGTTAGAGCCCAAGCTCTCTTTCAGCCCCATTACATATAAACAGGTGGAGGACCTTCTCCTCTGCCTTGACTCCAGAAAAAGTGCAAGAGCGGATAACTTAGATTCTTTCTTCCTAAAAATGGGCCCTCACACCCTAACTGCACCTATTGTCCATTTATTTAGCATGTCGCTAGCCCATGCGAACTCCCCCTCGGTATGGAAAGTGGCACACATAGTCCCACTTTTCAAGTCCAGTGACCCCAGTGACCTGAATAATTATAGGCCGATTTCCTTGTATGTATGGATGTAGACCACACTTTTAAGTTTTATGGTATAGCGGTGGTAAATTTGGGCCCAAGAGGTGGAGATATAGATGAAGCAATGAGAGTAAGGGAGTCCTATTGGATATACACCCTTGGGGCACTTACATTACCAGGTCTTAATGACTGCACTGATCTCCTTCCCTGTATCAAGAAGAAAAAAATAGAAAAAATTAGAAAAAACATGAAGTGGTAAACTTATTTAACAGCATACGATTGCAGTGAATATGGACTAACAGAATATGTATATATGTGTGTTCATTATTAACTGTTTAGGAATGATTATTTTGAATATAGCATTATGGCCCTGTTTAGGTCCAATGTGATTGTCCAGATATCTGTTTAGTGAAATAACATATTAACAGTTCTGTATTTTTGTTCCTTCTTTTTAGGTCTTATATTTTGGTGTTCCTTATGTCCTCCTCTATGGGCTCACCTGAATGACGGAACCCCTGAGTTGGTACTCAGTTGAAAAAATTGGGGCCTCTTTTTTAACTATTTATAAGTTACTTTATCAGCCTTCAGTCATTTTGCACATTATCTGGTGTTAGATTTAGGCTGTATCAGACAATATATATGTTGTATGTCTTGTATTTGAAATTTAGACTTCTGTGAGTACTTTTTAACTTATTGCACATACTTAGAACATTGCATTGTCACTTTAAGTAATGTCTTTTTAAGCCTACTGCTTAACCAGTACCTCATCCTTGTGATGACATACTAATGTTGTATGAAACCAGTCGAGGTTACCAGCACTTGCACTTTGCTCCCATAATGGCATTTTAGTAATAAACTTTGTTTTTCTGCACCTGGTCTTGGCTGAGGAGTGTGTTTTTTTTGTGTTTTTCTTTTTGTTGTATTTGTTCGTGGTTTGAAACAGACACCCTCTGAAGCTCTAATTGCTTGTGTTTTCGATTTCCTTATTGACCATTCTTTCAAAATTGGTCGAAAAAGTAATAAATACCCAGCTAAGAAGTCATCTATTTATTTATTTTTATTTAGTCAATCATAGGAATTACAACCCTTAGAGTCATAGACTCATTTACAAAGGCTCCGCGTCAGCATAGTCATACATTCAGAGGTAGTACATTAGGGATCACTGTCAAAATCGTGCATGCAATATCGCGCGTGTTATTTCAGCACTTACATTTTAGTGCAACAGCATAATAGCTAATGCAAATTACAGCATGTAATTTAATAGCATAATTTAATAGCACATTGATGAAATTGAAGCTTACTGAATGAAATATGGTCCATAGCTTTAATTAACACAAGAAAAGCAATCGCTCAGAGATGGATGTCAGTGGATCCATCTTCCATTAGCCTATGCGCGAACAATGTAAAGCTCTGTCTCAAGTTAGAAAGAGCACAGCCAAATGATAAGATCCAGGAGTTTTATAAAATATGGGAACCTATAGACAAAGCTATTGATCTTGAGTTATGGCCAGATTGAACAGGTTATTCAAGCTGAGTGTTAAGGAGTAGATAGGCAAAAAGGTATTCTACTCATCCCTCTGAAACTATTCATTTGTATGTGGAAAATGATGCACCAATGTAATGTATAAACTCTGATCCTATCTGTAACATTGCTAACGATGCTTGTTGTTCCTGCTACAGATTTCCTCTGTTCTTCTCAGAGACAGTTTTGAAACCTGAGGAATAGACGTTGGGGTTGTCTGACCTACTCCCTCGGTGTTCCCCATTAGATAGACGTTAATTGCACGGTCTTCTATTTTTTATATCAGGTGCTGTGTAACCCTTAAGATAGGGGTGACTCCCAACTCCTGCTGTCTCTCAAAATATGGCATGATGAATAATTTACTCTTCAAGATGGCAGAGGCACTCTGGAACTTGGAATACAGGTTTTAAAGTGTGACACTCATCCAGCTAAAACCCTCGCTAAAAAGGGGTAGAAGATTGGTGTGATTACTCATTGTACTACACACATTTATATTCTTGCTGATCTATACATGGTGGAAACTGAACAGCTAAGCAGACTTCCCTCTAAATTAAATTCTCAATTAGTGCATCCCATCCAGTATCAGTTTTGATGAGAACATGTGCTGCTCTTGTTAGAAAATACATGTTTGGGTTTATATATGAGGACTTAACTAAACTTCATTTTTGTTTGTCACGTAGCTTAAAATTTTTACTTTGTACTTTCTCTACCCTCTTATTCTTCAGAAGAATGGAGCAATTATATTTATATATATTCTGTGGCAGCTGCACAATATTCTTTCATTCGCTATATTGCTAATGCGCTATAGTGTTGCTAGCCGCTATATGTCTTGCTGTTTTGACTCGCTTATTTCGACACGCTTATTATGGCCGGATCCCTTACATTAGCAGGACATTACATTTCAAGTAATTACATATAATAGCTAAGGTGGCTGAAAGTCTATACGTGTAGTAGCTAGGGTATTGATATCATTACAGTGGAACAATTATAATACAAGTGCAGCCTCTGGGGCATTGTCATATAGTAGTAACAGTGATCTATACAATAGTGAGACAACACAGTTTTAAGGAAGTATTTACATATAGTAGCCTGGGTGGCTGTTGACCTATACATTTAGTAGCTAGGGTATTGGTATTAGTACAGGAGGTATAGTTACAGTGTAAGTGCAGCCTCTAGGGCATTGTCATGTAGCAGAGACAGAGATCAACAGCAGAGATGTACTATACAGTTAGTCCTATACAATTGGTGGCAATGTCAATGGGGAGCGGCCATAGTGCAGCTCTGTGCAGGTCAATTAGGAGGATTAGCAGCTGCACTGGCATTGGCACAAGGAGAGAATGTGTTTTTTTAGGATGGTCTTGAAGTGTCCTAGATTGGGAATGGAGGTTATGGCTGGGGGGAGCTCATTGTACCAGGCAGGAGCTCTATAGGGGAATGATCTCTGAGTAAGGGAGGTTCTGACCCTGGGCACAAACCACAGATGCTTGTTGGCAGAACAAGTGGTCGCAATGTGGGAACATGAGAGTAGTGAGGCTGAGATCCACAATGGAGTTAACCCTAGGTGGATTTTTTTTGTGAGGAGACAGGATTGATATTGTAGTCTTTCCTCAAGGGTGAAGATATTTGTAACAGCGTAGAGGGTGCAAGTATGGGAGCATTTGTCTGCACCTAGGAGGAGTCGGCACACTTTATTAATGGCTATGTGAATTTTGTTTAGGGTGGTGTTCTCCGCAGCAGAGTAGATAGGGAGCCCATAGTCAACGAGAGAGAGAACAGAAGACGTGACAGCCAGGTTGAGAGCCTCTGGTGTCAGGCAGTCTTTGTACCGGTATAGGAGGCCAATGCAGGTATTAATGGCTGAGGTCAGGATGTTAATGTGGGCATGGAAGGATAGAGAGGTGTCAAAGGTAAGGCCAAGGTATTTATAAGTAAGTACTTGTTCCAGAAGGAGGTGAGCGTGGGAGAGGATTTTTAGTTCAGTGTCCCTGGCCTTGCTCTGCCTGTGGGCAAATAGCATAGCTTTTTTTTTTTCAGTGTTGACCATAAGTCTGCGACTGGCGAACCAACTTTCGATCTGGTTGAACGAGTGTTGGAGGGAGGACTGTAGGTTGTCAGGGCAGGGGTGTGCGGCATAGAGAACCGCATCATCAGCATGTAGCAGTAGGTTACTGGAGCAGGATTTGGGTAGTGCATTTAAGTAGGTACTGAAGAGTAGGGGCCCCAGTATGGATCCCTGGGGGGGCCCCCCGAGTGGACAGGCAGGGTGGAGGATACGGCGTCATTTATCTTAACACATTGGGATCTGGAGGTAAGGTAGCTATTAAACCAAGAGAGTGGTCCGCGTGACAGACCGGTGTGGTGGAGTGTGTCCAGGAGGAGTGGGTGGGAGACCATATCAAAGGCCTTAGAGAAGTCCATGAAGATGGCTCTGGCCAGATGTTTAGGGACAAGGGCAGAGTGAATGAAACTGGAGAATTCAAGGAGGGTGGTGGTTGCACTATGGCCTGATCTAAAGTCATGTTGTTCACTGCATAACAAATTGTGGGCTCGCATATACATGGTGAGTTGGTCGGAAATTATTTCTTCAAGGGCTTTTGAGAGAGGGGGAAGGATGGATATGGGCCGATAGTTGTTGGGGTTGGTATTGTCTCCACTTTTTAGTATTGGGGTAATTGTTGCAGTTTTCCAGGCTGTAGGGAACTGTCCCAAGCATAGGGAGCAGTTAAGGAGGTCGGTCAGGGGTTAAAGAACAGTGTCAAGAACTTGGTAGAGGACTTTCATGTCTTTGCAATAGTTGGAGCCACCGAGAGCTTTGGAGAGGTAGGATTTTGCTTCCTGCTTTATAATGACCCTAAGGTAGAAAGGGGGGCGCTGGAGATTTGGTTCAGAGGAAGCTGGGATAGGGTCAAAAAATTCGCTCGGGAGGACTGTACTAAGATCAGAAAAGGTTAAGACAGTTAGCGATAGCCTGTGGGTCAGTTGAGGTGGCATTGTTGATGCAGAGCTGGGAGTGTGGGGGGAGGTGGGGTTTGCCATTAAGCTCTTTAATGTTGTCCCAAAACTTTCGTGCACTCCCCCAGGAGGAAGCCAGGGTGTCTTTATAGTATTCAGCCTTGGCCTTGCGTATGGCCCAGGTGCACCCATTGCATGCTGCTCTGTATGCTAGTCTGTCTGCATGGGAGCCAGATTCAATGGCTCTGTGCCAGAGGTCATCCCTTTGTTTTAGTTGCTGCCGTAATGTGGGCGTCATCCAAGGGACATTATGTTTTACAGTTTTCAATTTAGTCAGGAGGGCAAAAATGTCACATGCTTTGTTGAAAGAGCATGTGAAGTAATCAAGAGCTAGATCAATGTTAGGGGCCTGGGTTATGGGGCCCAGTCCCACTCGGCCAGGTAGTGTTTGATTTTTTGAAGGTCACCTGGTCGCAAGCATCTGTGGGTGGAGACACTAGGTTGGGGTTTGGGCAGGTGACATGACCAGGAGCAGAGAATAGGGGAGTGGTCACTCAGAGAGTCTGGGAGGACCAGCAGGTCAGAGATTCTATGTGGTCGGTTAGTTAGTGGTATTTCCAGTAGGGTCTGGGAGCCATTTGCGGTGTTTACCCTGGTGAGTTGGTGGACCAGCTGGGTATGATCCAGTGCTGCAAAGGCATCCTTGATGGCAGCTGCTGACTTGGCGAGCCAGTTAACATTTAGATCACCAACCAGGATATGCTCCATTTTTGGGGGAAGGTTGGAAATATAGTTTGTGAGGGATTGTATGGCCATAGCTTGGTTGCGTGGGGGTACATATACCGCTGTGATGGTTAGGGAGCTCTCACAGAGTCCAAGGTAAGTTTTATGGATAAGGCTTGGGCGCCGTGGTCTAGTGAGGGGATCAGGAGAGCTTGGTTCAGTAGGGAGTCTCGAACATAAAAGGCACAACCAGTGCCCCATTTTCCCCACTCTGTCGGCTCTGTGTAGAGTGAAGCCCGGGAGGCTGACAAATGAATCTGTTTCTTTTTTGAAAGCCATGTTTCAGTGAGTGCAAGGACATGCGGCTGATGTTGCGCTATCCAGCTTTGGAGAAATGCTGTTTTTTTGGGAAGGCTGCAGATATTCATGGCAGCTATGCACAGCCCTTGGTGTAGTTTCTGTTGACTGTTAGCGGCAGGGCCTGGGTTGGGGTGAATATTTCTGGATATGAGAAGTAGTAGGGCTAGGACCCTGAGGAGAGTGAAGGACCGCTGTTTGGTGGTTGAGCATAGGTGAGGCACATATTTAGAGAGAGTAGCACAGGAAATGGGTAAGTTGAGGAGGGCAGGAAAGGTAAGACAGATGAGTTTGTAGGGGGGTTGGAGGTGCTTGTGTAGGTGGCAGGTTAAGTGGGGGGGTGGATGCTTGTCAGGCATTGACAAGGTGGGTGGACGGTGTAAAAGGTAGGGAAGGTAAGGAGTGAGTTGGGTGTGTAGGTAGGGGGGATGGCTATCTAGAATCTAGACTTGGTACAGTTTCTAAACCCTATCCAATCAGGGTTCAGAAAAAACCATAGCACAATATTCGCTTTAGCCAAAGTAACCAATGATTGGTTCTTGGCACTTGACACCAAGCACTTTGTCAGCACCTTATTTCTTGACCCGAGTAAGGCCTTCGTCACAGTCTGCCACGATCTACTGTTGTCTGTCCTTTAAGATATCGAACTAGATGCTGTTGCTGTCAGTTGGTTCACATGTTACTTCAAGGGCAGAAAACATCAAATTAAAGGCTACCTAAACAACATTTTGACATTGAACTATTCAAAATTCTGACCTCTTAGGGGACTAAAGGAAAGGCTTCTGCATGCATTAATGCTAAAACTACATTTACATTATTTACCTAAATGCAGTTCCAAAGCATTTGAAAAATGTATAATCAGCCTTTCAATTTCAAAAAAACTGCCTTACCTGCTTCTTATAATGGCCACCAAATGTGTTAAGCAATGATATAATTGGAGTCAGAGTCAGAGGGCTATATGGCTCTCTATTGTGCTAACTAGTTCTGTGTTCCCTTTGTTTAGAATTGTTTCACCAAAATGGTCAAAACCATGTGCACTATTTTGATCAATACATATGTTAGGCTATGGTTCTGTTAATTTTGTGCTCTTTAACATGCTGAAATTGTGTTTTAATCCAACCGACTTTCTCTTTGGCAAACCACGGTGCAGTACAAATCTTGAATAACCTGGTGGTCTAGTGGTTATGGCGGATGTAGGATGTTACAATGAGGGGTGCTGGGGTGGTGTGCATACTTGATATGCACTTTCTAACATTTGTAGTAAACCTTTATATTGTCTGCTATTATATTTTTTAGTACATTTTTGATGGAACCTACAAATGTAATCCATAGTTTTGGATGTAAACATTTGTACAATCAATAAATCAGACTTCTTCAACAAAGTGAAATGCAGCAGCTCAAGCTAGTAATTTACAATGGGGGGAGGGTGCACCCTTCACCATCCTCTAGATCCACCACTTGTTTGTAGCAAAGTTCTTGTGTAGTCCAATCCCAGAGGTCATACTTTCTCAGAAATCAAAAATATGCATGTCTTCTTTTCCATGGGAAATAATAATAAGAATCAGCAATAATATAGTGCTTTTCATACACATTTTATCCCAAAGTGCTTTACAAGTAACGCTAGACTGGTAGTGAAGTGATTGAATGTGTAGTGGCAGCTATTTCACACATTAATATCCACACACAGCCTTGGACAATTGCATGAATTGGTTTTATGGGAAGGGGAATGTTGGCCAGGACAATGGGGTCAGGTAGTGAGCACGGTGCTGAAAGCCCCACATCTTATATCTCACAGTGATCTGCTCCTGTTTCTCCTCTTCTGTCTTCCTCCTTCCATGAATATAGCATTACATTGCAGGATTGGCCTTCTCAGTCCCCCTCTGGTATTCATTCTTCACTCCTCTGCACACTAAGAACTGGTGAGCTCATCACCCTTCTGCATCATGAATGCAGGTAATACAGTCCCCAGGTTTTCTGACATATCAAAAATAAACAAATCGTTTCAGTAAGTCAGGCTGATAGCAGCAGGGAACAAGGAGAAAGATGGACTTTCCCATCCTTAAAAGATCTGGGCTACCTTTGATTAGGCACTATTAAATGACAGATGTGCTCATCATTATGCACGTCATTTAACAATGCCTAATCATTGCTGGTTTAGCACTTATACGGTTAGGAAAGCCTATTTTTTCCCTTATGCTCTGCTGCTATCAGCCTGGCCTACCAGAAGATCATGTTTATTTTTATTATGTAAAAATAACATGAGAGACTGTGCTAACCGCATTCATGGTACAGAAGAGTAGTGAGCTCACCAGTTTATAGTGTGGGGAGCAGGTGTGAAGAATGAATGCCAGAAAGGGGCTGAAGAGGCCATTCCAGCAGGGTACAGCTATAATCAGGTTACGGGAAGACAGGAAGGGGGATGTAGAGCAGATCATTGTGAGATCTGAGATGTGGGGCTGTTGGCACCATGCTCACTACCTGACTGTGGATGACAGCAGCCAGTGACAACAAATAATCAGAGTGGCAGGGCTGCACCTAAACTGGTACTTGAATTCAGTGTCGGGAGATTACCCTCAGGTGAGAGGTGATGTTGACGTTCTTCTAGGACAGTATCGAGGGAGCTGTGTATAGCTCATTCAAGATTCAGAAGGGTGGTAGCCAGCCAACTCACATTGTGAAGTAGGGCACAGAAAAGTACTGAAGAAGAATTGCCGGGAACTGTCCTGTGAGGTTCTGCAGATCACAGGTAAAGGAGTAGACTGACACTGGAAATCAGGTAGATTTGCACAAGGCATTAGTATGCCTCTCCTGTTAATAATATTGTTATCCATAGTAAGTGCAGACCTGATGAGGGTGTGAACAACAGTTTTTCTGGTGTGTCCTGATGCTTATTGTTTGGCCCTCCAGGAAGACCTAGTTGTTGGTTAATGAGGCGGGAAAAGAACACAACAGGGGGACTGCACATACTGCCTTCACTGTGCAGAAGGGTGGTGATCCACTCAATGTTTACTGTGGGAGCAGAAGTCAAACACTGAGAAAGTGGACTGTAGAGTGATTTAGGAGGCATTTTTAACAGTGCCAGCTGATGAAGCATATCACTATAGGTGTGCACAACTCTGTGAGGCACAAGATTACAATCTGAGGTGTGATAATTCTCTTCATGAGACTGCAAGCTCATATGTGGCCCCAGGCAGTGCTAAGGGCAGAGTATGGATGGCGGGGTGTTCAACAGAAGGCGGGTTAGGTGCAGGAGGTTCATGTGGAAGAAGACTACAAGAGAAGCTTAGTTGTGGATTACCAAGAAAGCATGAGCTTTGGAATTGGACCAGACAAGTACTTTGCTACAAATTTCAGGGCATCACATAACCACTAGATCATCAGGTATTTGAAGTGCTGTACTGTACTGCGGTTTTTCAAAGAGAAAGTCAGCTGGATTACAAAACATTTTCAGCAAGTTAAAGTAAACAAAATGAACAAAACCATAGCTTATCATGTGTACTGATCAAAATAATCCACTTGTTAACAGATGGTGTTGATCATTCTTGTAAAACAAATCAAAACAAAGGGTGAAAGAAGAATTAGCACTGTAGGGAGCCATGTGGGTCTCTGCCTCTGGCTCCAATGATGTCATCATGACTCATCACTTAACACACTTGGCAGACAATTTATAGGGAACAGGCAAAGCTGTTTTTGAAAGTGAAAGGCTGATGTTTACATTTTTCAAAAGCTATGAAACTGCATTTATGTAATTTACATAAATTCAGTTTCAGCATAAATGTAAACAGTAGCCTTTACTTTATCTCACTATGAAGCCATATTTTGGAGTTTGCAGTCTAAAAAAAATTGCTTGTTTAGGTACCCTTTAAGGCACAAGGAGACTTGTCCCTGCTTAAGACACTACCCAGTGGTTTCCCTCAAGGTTCCATCTTAGGGCCACTTCTTTTCACAATTTATATTAACAATATTAATGCAGGCATCAGTCAAGCAAGTGTGCACTTGTTTGCCGATGACACTGTTATTTATGCCGCCAAGTCTACCCTTGAACTAGCATGCAGCAGATTGCAACATGAATTTAATCTCCTTCAGCATAACCTCCTGAGTTGCAAATTCCTGCTTAATGCAAAGAAAACAAAAGCCATGCTGTTTGCTCCCAAACTAATCTCGGACTCATTACCCTCCCAGGGAACCCGGACAGAAATAACATCCTTCCTGGGGAAGCCTATCTAAACTGTTGAAAATTCAAATATCTTGGCATTTGGCTCAATCATAAACTCTCTTATACAGTCCACATTGAGGAACTGAGTAAGAAGTTGAAACAGTGCCTAGGGCTGTTCTTCAGAATCAAACACCTCCTAACCTATGAAGCCAGGTTAAGACTTGTGCATTCCACATTTCTACCACTTTTGGACTATGCAGACATACTACACAGTCAAGGCCCTAGTTCTAGTCTAGCGAACCTTGACACATTATATATCAGAGCCCTAAGATTTATCACTGGCGCTCCCTTCAGTACACACCACTGTACACTACATGCTATGCTGGGCTGGCAATCATTGAAAACTAGAAGACTCAGAAATGTGGCCACCTAGACCTACAGAGCTCTAACTGGTAAGCTACAGACATATATCTTCAGCCTGCTAACAAATCCCACTGGTACCTACTCACTTAGGAGTCATTCCTACCTATTCCTCGAATAAGAACTTGCTTCAGGGCCTCCGCATTAAGCCATTCCTTACCAGCCCTCTGGAACACTCTACAGAAATCCTTGAAACTCTCATCCCTTATAAAAATGCAAACTTTCAAATCCTTATTAAGACGCCACATAACTGACTCCTGCAACTGCTTTACTTTATCCTTGTCCTTTTTATTTCTACATGCTCTACTAAGCATGTGTAATGAACTGAAACTAATCCCACCCATTCCCCTTCCATCTTCCTCTCACCGCTATCTCCTTGAGGGTCCCTTCCTCTCATCTCACCCCGTTGTCCCTGCCTCCCTCCCTCCTTCCTTCTATCTATGCAAGCCTTACCAGTACCGTTCCCAAACTGAACAATATCCCTATATAGCCCTATTGTGATATTGTCATGGTTTTAAATTGAAGGTATTTTTGTAAACAACTTGTTTGTTCTCTGTATGTACTATGATCCATTGTCAGGCAACACATTATTATGTATATATTGTATACTCTGTATATTGTATATTTCTCCCCTCCCCCTTTTTTGTCTTATTCTGCCATGTATACGTGCATATTTTTTGCTTTTTATTTCTATTTTGGTTTTTTCCTTGACTCTGTATAACTATGTTTTGTTATGATCATCATTATACTTTTGTCCAGGCCCACTTTGTAAATGAGCTTGTCTCAACAGTGTCCCACCTGGTTAAATAAAGATGACTGACTGATTGATTGATTTTGCAAAAATGGATGAAGAGGACTGTATGAACTATGAAACAGTTAAAAACATGTTTTGCTTAAAACATTTTGCATCAACTCTCTGAGGTCTATAGAAATTTAGGAAGCTTGGGTTCGGGAACAGAAATGGGCCATCGAAGGGCTGGCCGGGGGAAGGGGGACTGAGAATCCTGGTTGACAGCTCTCCTCCTCTGGGGGATGAGGGAGTAGAGTGTCCAGCACCAGAGCTACTCTTGATGGAGGTGGGGGGAGCACTGTAGCTGCGAGCACCAAGACTATTGGGAGGCAACTCAGACAGTACTTCCATCATTGCACAACTCTCCTTCAGGGAAGTCTTCTGTAAAAAAAAAAAAAAATGCTGCCTGGTCCCTCAACAATGTCCCACCTCCTCGGCACCATGCCCATTCCATGACCTCTAAGTCGGCAACGTAGCAACGAGTGTTCCATCAGAGGTTGCATGGTCCCATGGCCCCGCCCTGGGGGGTAAGCCAGGGGGATTGCCTGGTGCAGTCTCTGCTGGGAGCCATGACTAATGTCCATTAGGGGCTACACCTTCTGGCTGCCCCACCCAGAGGGGGTAAGCCTGGGCTGATTGCCAACTTCAGGTAAGACTGGGATGGATGGATGTTGGGGAGGTGGGGACAGAAGGACTGGGAGGTCTATGCACCCTACAGCATACTAAAATACAAAAAAAAATTTAGGAATCTAAGAATGGGCCAGGAGATTATTCAGAAATTTATGTGCAAATGTGGAATTTCCTTAATTGCTGAGGCGAGGGGAGGTCAAACATCAGATCTTTCATCAAATGAAAGATTAATTTTTAATGGAATGGTTTCTGTGATCTGTTGCAGATGACCTCTGAGTGTGGTTGCAAAACAAGGCATGAAGCTCTATGAAGGAGGCAGCTGAAAGGGCTGATTTCTGTGTGACCAGAAGATGACATTTGCCACATAAGAACCATGGGTGATGGACTGCAGGTGGTTTTAAGAGGACCATGGGGAAGGGGAACAACCTAAGGGGGAACTAGCATTAACCCAGTTCTAAACCTATTTGTCCCAAAACTAAGAAGCCAGAACAACACAGGTGTTACATTTGCAAGAAGTCAAAGCATCTGTCCCATGACTTTCCTATAAATCTTACAAAGGGGCAAAGTGCAGCAGGAGGGGGTAAGCAAGGAGGTACCCAGCAGCTAGCAGGCTGTTCATGGAATGCAGTCCCTGCTAACTCCACTGTGCACCTTCACCCTATCTTAGTTAATGGGAATGTAACTCCAGGATTTAGGGCCAATGGGGCCTTTATCTTGATAGCTAGGCAGGACCTAATCCATGTGGATCAGATTCTGCTTGGCCAATCTTCCAAGATTTGAGGAGTCACCAGCACTACAGTCTTTATGCTGATGGCCTGGGTCTTTCTGAGCTTGAAATGGAGCCGGGGATACAGGAAGTGGAAGTTGCACCTGTTCTCCCAGTGGATATGATTTGAGGTAATGACTTCAGAAGCCAGAAATATTGCATGTCACTACCTGTAGTCAATCCAAATGACAGGCTTCTGAGGACAGAGAAGGAGCACTACAGTAAGAAGTAACATCTTCTTCAGTAGCCAAGGAAGCAGCCAGTGTGTCCAAGGAACTTGGCTTGAAACAGCGGTTCTGCTCCACAGCTACAAACAGTGGAGACTCCAGCCACAAGCTGGATTTCCTACAGAAGAAGAGTGTGCCCTAGGGAAGGTCAGGCATGAAGAGCCTGGCAGAGCTCAGCAAGGAGATCCAATGATATGAAAACTGAGGGAACTAGCAGCAAGTGTTGAGAGTGACTTTCAAGGAGATAAAAAAAAGCTTACTGGGAAAATAGGCTCCTGTATAGAGAGTAGGGTGTCCCAGGGAGGACAAGATGAAGCGGTACTCTGGCAGTAGGTAGTCCCTCTGGAATACTGAAAGCAGCTCCTGTCCCTAAATCACAACATCTCTTTTTCAGGACACCTGGGCATCACCTGTAGAAAAGGGCAGCTTACAAGCAATTTTTTATTTTCCCAGTATATTCAAAGATGTAGCCACTTACTGCCAGACTTGTCTGTTGAGCCAGCAGGTGGGAAAGGTTGAGAACAAGGTTAAAGCAGCTTTGATTCCCCTGCCTATAATTGATGAACCCTTTAAAAGCGTGCTCTAGATATTGTGCGGCCACTAAGCACCCTAAGACTCATGGGCAAGTGGAGCATACTGGTCGTAGTAGATTACAAAACCAGGTACCTGGAGGATGCTGCCATGTCATCAATAGAGGTGGCGAAAGTGGTTGAGAATGTCTGGGAATATCCAGTCAAGTAGGATTTCCCCAGAAGATTCTGTAAGACAAGGGCTAAATTTTAAGTCTGCCCTTATGACTGGTCTATGAGAGAGGTGTAGAGCATGACAACTCAGAGCCTCTTCCTACCACCGCAAGACTAATTGTTTAGTTGAGTGCTTTAATGCCATGCTTAAGACCATGTTAAGGACATTTACCTGCCAACATGAGAGGAAGTGGGGCAAGTGCTTATCCCATCTCTTGTCTGTATACAAAGAGATCCCATAGGATTCTACAGGGTTCTCACCCTTCAAGCTCCTGTTTGGCCACATGTGGGCTCCTAGATCTGGTCAGGGGTGAGTGGGAGGTTGAGCTTGCTCCCCAGTGGAAATCTGTTATGGAGTACATCTTGAACTTCAAGGAGCTGATAGGGCTTGCCCAGGAGCACCTAGCTGCTGCACAGCAGAGACAAAAGACATGGTATGGTACAACCATGGAGCCAGAGCCCAGGAGTACAAGGTCAGGCTGCCAGGAATGATGGAGTGTGCACAAAGCACCAACAAGTATGGAGGACTGAGTGATTTGCTCTTTCAGCACTCACAAGTATCCAACTAAATTACTGTTTCCTTTTGTTTTTAAATTAAGCCCTTTTAATATTATTCATTGGCCCTAGTACCTACTGAACAAATTTTGTTTTTTTTCCAGTCCCCAGTTTGTTTTTATCTATTTTCCTGTCACTTTTAAGTACAGCCCCTTTCTATGATGGTGCCATCAAAGGACAAGAACAGCGATCCTCAGAGAAACGCACACAGTATTCAACCAACAGGTAATGGGGAAAAAAACAATCTGAGCTAGCTGACATAAGGGAAATGCTACAGGACATCAAATTAGATATAATGAATATGAGGGAGGCTATTTCTAAATTTGATACTCAAGTTAAAGAGGCTAAAGGGAGAATAGAAGTTAAGGAGAGCCAACTCGATTCTGTGGAGGACTCTCTCTCTCCATAATGTTGAGGATACAACAGAAGTACATGCCAAATAAATCCAGTACCTAATGGACTTAGAAAATTGGGGCAGATGAAATAATATAAGAATATTGGGACTACCTGAGGGAGTGGAAGGTCCAGCATGGAAAATTTCTTACAGCATTTAT
Source organism: Neoceratodus forsteri (assembly GCA_016271365.2). Classification (NCBI taxonomy): domain Eukaryota; kingdom Metazoa; phylum Chordata; order Ceratodontiformes; family Ceratodontidae; genus Neoceratodus; species Neoceratodus forsteri. The sequence continues at coordinate 957,348,906 of CM028135.1, read as the reverse complement.
TTCATGAAATTTTAAATTGTCAGTGGGACTGACCACTGAAAACTGAAAGCGCTCACTGCTCTCTTGCCCCCACTATCCACAATCAGGATCTAGACCAAGGGCAATCATTGTGAATTCTTTTGAGATTCTCAATCAAGGAACAAATTGTGAAGTTAGCTAGAGAAAAGAAACAGCTCTATTGGGGGAACAGATGTATTTATTTCAGAACTATGCCACTGAAATGGTAGCCAAATGGAAAGAATTCTCAGAAATGCAACAGGTGCTACAGAAAAAAGGAGTGAGCTATTATATGAAATATCCAGTAACTCTGGTTATTTCAAACAACAATGGACCACTTTTCGAAAGCTTGGAGAAATTATGTTCCAGGACGTTTAACTTTCAGAATCCTCCATTAGGACAACTGTCTTTTTCAAACAAAATGGGTGAGGGCTCTATGGCTAAAGCCCGTCCAAAGGCTTCTACTGCAGACTCGAACTCAGACCATCCAGCTGACTCCACATAAAACACTGCCAAAGTTAAATCCCGCAGTAACTGCACAAGCAACAACTCCTCCATGATTCATTCACTAAGCTCTCCCACTTATGCAGCAGGAATCCAAAAATCTAACAAGAAATGGACCGAAAACAGCTTGAGAAAAGTTAAGCCACCCACTAGGAACCAATTCACTTTCTTTAGTAACAAGGGCCTTGGCTTATAAAAAGGCACACAAAGCTGGTGTAGAGAACAAAGGGCCCCTCATCACCAAATCCCTGTCTACCAAACCCTCTAGTGAACCACACATTGCAGAATGCAGCCTTTCAGATACAATGATACACTGGGAAATTAACTATTCCTGCTGCTGCATCCTTGCTGCAATACCTCCGGATGGACTTTTTTATCCCTTGTAGTCTCTACCTAGTGATGCTTCATGGACTTACAGATTACTGTTTGTCCTCTAACCCAGATGTCTTCTATCTTTGGGGAATCCAATGAAACTTCCAGTAATGGCTGACTCCTGCCTACAGACCCATTAATTCACTGTTTGGATTTTAAATTGTCATCATTAGTCTGTTCTGTAACCTGTTGGAGTCATGAACATTCCTCTTTAAGGGCTCAGCTGGACTGCAACATACTGTACAGAAGGTCTTCATGTTTGTTATTTATAGCCTACGGTTTATGTTTCCTTTTCACAAATGTTTTCTAATGTTTCTTAATATTCAACCTTACAATACTTTCATTACATGGTGGATTTGCTCACTGCACACATACTTTCTGAATAATGCTATTTTTCTCCACTTTCTACATTGCTTTTCCTTATTCAATACAATAGCCAGTCATGGATGCATGTTATGTAAGACTAACTCTATGTTTAAAATATGCTTCACTACCCATTGGTACCTAAACTTCTACAATAAGACTTAACTTATAGGGAGTCCTTACTTGAGCTCCCCAAACATTGTTGATTTAACCCTCTTTTACTTTTTGACCCTATTGCTACTAGTTCTCTCTTACGATCATAACTACAGTTAGGTTTTGAACAGTTTTAACAATATTTTTTCCCTTTCTTTCCTAAATCTGGATGACCCCAGTCTGACAGATTGCCTAAGTTACTAGCATAACATAATTTAATAATGATGACGGTGATGGAGACCCAAAGAGCAAATGATAGAGGGCTTATAGCCTTTCCTCTTTAGCAAAAGACTTGAGTGATGCCCCCGTAGAGAATCCTGATCTTTATCGCGATTGCCAAGGGAACTGAAACTAAGTCAGATAGCCATGCATACTTGGCGCTCTACGTCAGAAAACTCCTTCAAACTACTAAAGTTAAGATATCTGTTCCTTTTTGGCCTGCTGTGACCTGTTGCTTACATGTCATGTCATAGAAGACATTATTTTTAGTTTGTTAAATATTTAAGTATATCTCCCTTTCCCACTTCTTTTGTACCTCCTTTCTTCTTCATTGGATTTATACAGAAAGCTGCTGACATAATCATAATTCAACTCAGTTTGTTATCCTTTATAGGATCTTCTAGGAAAGCATATCCTAAAAGTGTACACATATCCTAATAATGGAGACAGAATATCAATCCCAGACCCCGTTTTCAAAAATGCACCAGGAAAGGGTGCAAGTGTTTGCTCTGTGCATCTGAGCTGCGCCGTTGCACAATGTTGCAATATTCAGGAGATACACAGTGAGATACGCCAGCTCATCTCAGGCTGAATACATCAAAGGTGTGCCAAAGCGCATCCTGAAATGTGCGGTGCACCTGTAAATGTACCAGAGCATCTGGGCAGGACTGAATATAAGAAAAGGAGCAACCTGACATGTAACAGTGGAGTAACAGGGAAGGACATGCAATGGGAAATGAGTGAGGGAGAACAGCTGAAACAGGGAGGAAAGCATTCCAAGGCAAAAGGGGTGAAGAAAGGCACTGCCAAAGTGCATAATGGACACAGACCCAGACCCCATGGTCACAGTATGAGTCACCACACATACACCAGCAACCCAGGGGACAAAGTGGTACAATAGGCATAGCACACAGGAAGGCAGGGACACAGCACCCCAGCACCAGAGGCCCAATGGACAATATGGCCCAGCCATGCACAGTGACAACAGTGCAGAAGAATCATCGTAGTCACAGCACAGGCACAGTAGTCCAGAGGCAGAATGGCACACAGGCTGGTGGCTGTAGACCACACTGGTGGCACATGCCCCCAGGCACACAGGACTGCAGACAAGGTGTAGGAAAGTGGAGTGGAGGAGGGATCCCATGAATCTCCTAGAGGATGTAAGAGTTGTGAACTGGTCTGTCCTCTACCTCATCAACAATGTGTCAGATGCAGTTAGCTTCCTCACAAATGCCCTCATTCAGATACAAGACCTCCACTTCCCTCTCACTACTCTGAGGGTGAGAGGGGCTGCACCCGATGGATATCCAAAGAGTTACTGTCCCTAATGAAAGAGAGGGACAGTAAATGGAAAGCTTATAAAGTATCCCCTTCCCCACAACTCTGGAACACCTATACAGTGAAGCTCACCAGGATAAAACCCACTTCTAAGGCATTCTGCAGTATGCTGCAGCAGAGTTACTGCAGTAAACAATGTAATTTCAATGGGAATTAATCCCTTTTGTCATGCAGGAAAATGTGACACTGCCAGGATGAAGTGAGTGTAACAGTTTCCTGTATGACAAAATGGTCTAATTGAAATTGAAATTACATTGTTTTCCACAGTAACTCTGCTGCAGCATGCTGCAGAGTGCTGCAAAATGCTGCAGAATTGGGTTTGATCCTGGTGAGCTTCCCTGTAGGTGCTTACACAACACATGTAGGCAAACTGCCAAATTGCTAAAATGTAGTTACTATCTAAACCTTCAAAGGAACAACCTTGGCAATCCCTGTCACTTCTGGGGCTCAGTAAGGTCCTTGCTCAACCCCAAGACCCATAGCCAAGTTACTCAGCTCACCTTCTTCTCAGGCCCCTTGACTGATCCCTCTGAGATTGCGCAGATTTTTAACCAAGTATTTTCTGACCTCTCCAGCTATCTTACAAACTACCCTCCCAGCCACCCTCCAGCCCTGGTAGTTAGGATAACCACCCCCCCTTCATCACCACCCCCTCTGACACCCACCTTTCTACTTTAGAGCCACTGGCCCAGGTGTTACCACCAAGCTCCTGAAGTCCCTCCCTACCAGAAGTAGCCCTGGCAATGATGGACATTTTTCCCTCATTCCTTAGACTCATCTTTCCAGCTATCATTGAACCCCTCACCTTCATATTTAACATTGCCCTCTCCTCGTCCACAATGCCAGACTCTTGGAAACGTGCTAACATTGTGCCTATTTTCAAATCAGTCAATTCCCTTTCTCTTGGTAATTATAGGCCTATCTTCCTCCTCACTCACCTGAGCAAGCTACTGGAAAAAATTGTGCACTTCCAACTGTCAGAGCACCTTCGAAAGTATAGTCTGCTGTGCCCTCAGCAGCACGGCTTCCATAAGCACCACAGCACCACATCAGCCTTAGTCCATTTCTTTAACTGTGTACTCAGAAACATGGATGTGAGTAAGGCTACTAGTGCTGCATTCGTGGATCTGACTAAGACCTTTGACCTCATCATCCACTCCCTCCTCCACTCCACTCCCCTACACCTTGATTGCTCTGGTGAGACAGCAGCATGGTTTAGAAGCTACCTCAAAGGCAGGTCCCAGTCTGTTACAATTGGTACAGCCTCCTCCCCTGCCTTACCAGTATCCACAGGGGTTGTCCAAGGCTCCATCCTTGGCTTCCTACTTTTTTCCATTTTTATTAATGCACTCCCGGCTAAAAGCCTTACCTGTGAGGCTTTCCTCTATGCTGATGACCTTTTCCTTTACCATAGTGACAAGTCTCTTGCAAACATCTCTTCCACTCTTACACTTAACTATGGTGCTGCTCACAATTGGTTTCTTTCCTACAGAGTCTTGGCAAATGAAAAGAAAACAAAAGTAATGCTATTTGGATTCAAACCATTCCTCACAAAGATCTCCAAGACAAACTTCTCCCTCTTTGTACCCACACCTGCTGGCCCCCTCCCCACCCGAAAATGTCACTAGTTTTAAATACTTAGGTGTCACTCTGGACCCCTCCCTTACGTTTGCCGACTATGTCAATAATTCTGTACGCAGAGTTAATCAGAAGCTAGGTGCCACCTACCACCTAAATCATTTCCTTTCTTATGAGGTACACCTAGCAATTGCACAAGGAAACCTTCTACCACTCCCTGAATACTGCTCTCCTGTCTACTCCCTCATACGCTCAGCTCTGCGCTGTAGACTGAACTCAGTCTACAGCAGTATCTGCCGCTTTGTCCTCCATGCCCCCTTTTCTACCCATCATTGTGTATTGTACTAGTCACTTGGTTGGCTCCCACTGCAAGGACGGTTCAACTATGCCCTTGTTTCCTTAATTGACATTACTCTGAGAGGTGGACACCTGTCCCAGTACTCATCCCTCCTCATAGGCAGAGTGCCCCCCTCCCTAGTAGTTTCATGAATCTCCTCTACCATGGGTAGTAAAGCCTTTTCCATCTCTGCCCCCTCCCTATGGAACAGACTCCCTACATCCCTCTGCTCTTCTGCCTCCCATCTCTCTTTCAAAAGCAATTTTAAAGAGTGGCTGCTGTCTGAAGCCAAATGCCACTGCTCTTCTGGGTAATTTCTGGCATCCCCTCCCTCCGTTCCCCCCCTCCCAACCTATTATCAGTGTCTCATTCTTGCTACACTCACCACTACCGCTCCTGTCCTCTTCCCCCACTTTTTGGGGCTTCTGCTGTTGCCTCCCTTTTCTAAGTCCCATCACTGTTTGTTAAGGGGAAGTGTTGTACTTGATTTCAGAGTTCCAATCTGCTCATTAACCTGTGCACTATTAGTGTACCTGAATGCATTTTGCAGTTTATGTATCATATCTGAGACTTGTGTTTGGTCTCTGTGTTTTGTGACTTATATTTCAGTCTGTTGCCTGGCCTGTGACTGTATTTGTGACCTGTATGCTGGACTTCTTTCACATCTTGTATGCTTATGTAATTGCACTTTATGTAATGACTCCTTGTTCTGTAATTTCCTGCACCTCATGTAGAGGCATGCGTTTACTGTTGTTCTCCACACCTGTATTGCTTAATGTGCCATGCTGTGGCTCAGGTCATGGCTGAAAACGGTCACTTGGATCAGTGCACCCACCCGGTTATCAAAGACATAAATAAAAATAAACAGAACAGCAGCAGCGAGACCAGAAAAATAGCAGAGGCGTGCACAGCACCAGAACAGGGGCTATGTGTAAGTGACAATGTGAGCAGCACTGATGGACTCCACAGAGATGGCCCAGGGGACAGTATGACAAACACAGTGGGAGTAAAACAAGGTGGACAGGGCATTTTTTATTTTATTTATTTAATTTTTGTTAACCGGGTTAGGTGCGCTAGCCAAAGTTGACTATTTTCAGGCATGACCCGGAAGAATACATACATAAAATAAGATGAGATTATATAATACATAGTATATAGTACCGGTACATAGTATATAGTACAGGTAGGTTAGAATACAAATCAAGTCAGACAGTACTAGAGATAATACATATAGCTATGCAGAGATGACAAAAGTGTCATTAGTACATGCAAATAACTGAAACTGGGCTAAGTGGCAGCTATAAAGACATTTTATAGCAAAGCTTGTTTAGAAGTGCAGCAGTGTCTTGGACGAAATAGGGTGGTTAGCTGTGAGGCATTAAGTGGGATCAAAGCATGTGCAGGGGGTCCCAGGATAGGTGGCGATATAGTTCTTTTTTGAAGACTGGGTGGGAGTTAGCCTGCCTCAGGGCAAGAGGGAGAGAGTTCCAGGTGGCTGGGTCGGTGCAGTGAAATGCTCCAGAGCTTTTTGAAGTAAGACACCTGGGTAAGGTGAGTAGAAATTTGTTTGCCGAGAGCGTAGTCCGTGGGCAGGTGTCTGTGGTACAAGTAGAGCTGCAAGGGAGGAGGGGGTTTGGTTACAGATTACAGAGTCTGTGAGGGTCCCTGGGGAGCATAGTCAGTAGGCAGTTGGGGAGAGCCAGCCTAGGTCACTATACAGTGTGCAGTGGTGCTTGAGGCGATGGGAAGAGGAGGCATACTGACATATGTTGTTATACGCAACATCCCATTTATGGAGAGCAGTCTTATGGGCATTAGCAAAAGTGGAGACACCATATGTCAACGCTGGAAGCAGAATACCCTTGGCAATTGCCAATTTGGTGGATGGTGTTAGCAGGTGACAGGTCTTATAGACGATTCCAAGTTTGGCATTTGTTGCTTTACAGGTTGACTGGATGTGCAGACTGAAATCAAGGGATTTATCGAGGAGGACTCCCAGGTATTTGAAGGATGTGACACAGTCAACGAGAGACCCCCCAAAGTCATGGACTAGGAGGGGTTCCTTACAGGCCCTGAGTTTGGGGGCAGTGCCAAATAGCATGGCTTGGGTCTTTTTTGTGTTGAGGATGAGCTTATTAGCATTTAGCCATGTTTGCACATTCCTGAAATCTGAGGAGAGGTTTTTGTTAATGATGTTAACTTTGTCAGTGCTAGAGTAGAGGACGAGATCATCGGTGTATAAGATAGCTGAGCAGGAGAGTATGGTATAATCTATGTTGTTGATGTATATTGAGAAAAGAAGGGGTCCCAGGATGGAGCCCTGGGGTACTCCGATGTAAGTGCTGGCCACATCCGAGACAGCGAAGTTGAATTTAACAAGTTGTAATCTGTTTGATAGGTAGTTGTTAAACCAGTCAACTACTGACGATGAGAAGTTAAGTCTATGCAGGGTTGAGAGAAGCAGGGGATGATCAACAAGATCGAAAGCTTTGGTAAGATCAATAAACACTGCTCCAGTGAGTAGGCCTTTGTCCATGCTGCAGAGTACATCGGTGGAGAATTTGAGAAGAGCGATTGAGGTACTGTGCCCTTTTCTGAAACCATGCTGAGTGTCTGAGAGAAGGTTGTTCTTTGTGAGATAGTCAGTGGTTTGGGTTGCAACAAGCTTCTCCAGTAGCTTGCTTAGCACAGAGAGGATGGCTATGGGCCTGTAGTTGTTGATATCCTTTGGGTCTCCTTTTTTAAGGATAGATGTAACTCGGGCAACCTTCCAGAGATCTGGGACAATGCCGAGAGAGAGAGAGAGAGAGAGACAGAGTGAAAATCTTGGCCAGTGGTGAGGCAATCAATGGTGCCGCTAGCTTCAGGAGTCGTGGCTCAAGTGAATCTGAGCCGGGGCTAGTGTTGTCGGATATGTTTTGCAATAGCCTTTGGATCTTGGATCTAGATATAGCTTTAAAGTGGAAAGGGGGGGTAGTAGTTAGTTGGCAGTGGTCAGCACCAGATGCAGATCTCTGTGGTGTGCAGTAAGGCTGGGATGCTGTCGGAGGTGAAGCGAAGGATGAGGTGTACTGAGACAGGTCCATGAATAATCTGTTAAAGGCATTCATTATAGTGTTCTAGTCATTGCAATGTACACCATTTAGGATCATAACCCCTGGGATCGATGACTGGGTAGCCCCAAGAAAGGTCTTGATGTGTGTCCAGAATTTTCTAGGGTCAGCAGCAGAGTTTGCGAGCAGTTCCTTGCAGTAGATGCTCTTTGCTGTTCTGATTTGTTTTTTACAGGCACTCCGAGAGGTCCTGTAGGTATTGTAATCCTCCAGTAGTGTGGACACTTTATACTTCTTCCAGAGTTTGTCCCATGTGTGCAGGTTAGCCAGCAGGTCCTTGTGTAGCCATCTTGTTTGTTTACCCCTGACCCTTCTGGTGACCTTCGGGGTATGTTTATCCTGAAGTGCTGTGAAATTATCAAAGAAGATATCAAGGGCTATTTGAACATCATGGGAGTGATAGATGTCAGACCAGTTGATACAGGATACACCATAGAGGAAAGCATCCACGTCCAGTTTGGCAAAGTTGGTAACTGTGATGTAGCGTGGAGGGGTTGGGGGAGCAGTCTCCAGGCTCCATACACAGAAAGTGGAGGAGTGGTCTGTGATAGCATCTGCCAAGATGCCTGCAGTTTGCACATGGTCAAGGTGATTCACCAGTACCCACTCTATGAGGTTGGAGGTAGTTAGAGAAGGGGTGGTTCTAGTGGGTTCAGTTAAGATCTGGTGCAGGTTATAGCTCTGCATTAGTGTCAGCAGTGTGCTGTGAGTTGGTCCCAGCCAGTTTAGGTTAAAGTCACCTAAGATTATGACCTCATTTTGCTTGGCGTTTGTGACAGTTTGATTAAGTGAATCCTGAAGACCTGTGATACCTCCAGTGGGTGGGTTGTAGACGCAGATAATGTGGAGTTTTTTGCACCAAGGGCAATGGTTGTGTGTAGGGACTCACAGACTGAAGATGAGCCAGTGGGTGGGCAGACTGTAACATCAAGATGTTTTTTATAGAGGATAGCGACCCCCCCCCCTCCACGTTTTGGGGAAGGCCTATCTCTCCATATCAAGGAATAATTGGGCAAGGAACATAAGGAGTTCGGAATGTGAGGCTTGAGCCTTGTTTCAGATAGGCACAGTAGGTCAGGATTGTACACTTTTGTCCATGCCTCAAGATCAGCAAAGTACCTGGTAATGCTCCTAATATTCATATGGGCAATGAGAAGTCCTTTTCCTGAGACAGCCGATAAGCCAGCGGGAGAGTGGTGGACAGAGGGGCCAGGGTTAAGTTCTACATCCCCTGACAATAGGATGATGGAGTAGGAGAAACCACAGTTTAATAGTGTGGAATGGGAGATGAACCAGTTGTGTCATTTTGTATTTTCTGAGCATACGAAACGAGTTGTAGGTACAACCCTTCAGAAGGATAAGGGTGGTGTAGGCACACGCATGTTGTGTTTCAACAATTTGGTTGGAGAAAGTAAAGTCATTGTGTTGTGAGGTATTCTCTCCATAGTGGTTGTTGATTGGAACAGAAGTAGATACCCCATGAAAGCATAATAGCAGTATCAGAAGCAGGATTCATCCTTCCAATCTATGAGTTGCCAGTTTTGGCAGGAGACTGCAAATGTTTACTGTAGCAAGGGTAAGTGTTCCTGAGTGACTCATGGTGAGCTACTGTGGACCAGAAAACTAATTGTTACTGTAGATAAAAGACCCAGAAAGTGTTAAATTCCTGAAGGTGATGAACATTAGCGTAGGGCATATGCAGGATGTAAAAATCCTTTGTTAGAATCTTCGCTTTGTTCTCCAAAACAGTTGTGAATAGACCTCAAAGACTAGCACACATCCTTTAAGAAAGTCAGACGGAAATGTGAATTCAATGCAGCACTCCACAACCCAGAAACTTGAATAAAAGATTTACTAACCTCACTTTTGCTTTTTGATGTCTTCCAAAAAAGTTGATTTATGATGAGAATGCCTATACCTGGTGGTGATGTTTTGTAGTTACTTAGTTCAGGAAATGTTCATAGATGTTATGTCCAAGAATGGTCCAGTTTCTCCAAGAAGAAACACATGAAAAACCACAAAAACCAAACTACTGACAGAGACAAACACAAACAGCCAGCCACACTGCTAGCCAGTCACATGCATGTGCCAAGGCACAGACACAAATGGGCATTGGTAAGCACGAGGCATTGTGCCAACCATGCAACACAACAGGTGAATGTAACAACAGTTCAGTGATGACCACAAACACAGACTGTTAGCAGCAAAGATATTTAATAACATCCAACAAAAAAAACAACAAAACAACCAACAAGAATAACAATAAAACAACAATAACAAGCATTTGTCAATACCAAATGTTGTCTCGCTGGCATTGGCATTGGTAGTGCAGGAGTTAGAGATGCATAATAGGAGTGGCAGTGAAGTATTGAACTGACGCCAACCCTACGCCCACCCTGCAGAGACTGACAGGTGTTGGGGTGTGCCTTTGGGTCATCAGCTGTAACGCTCATGTCATTTTACCTCACCCTACCCTGTAGACACTGACAAGTGTCGTGGTGTGCTTTGGGGTCCTTGGGCGTGATACTTACCCCATTGCAATAGGGAAATATGCTGAGGTGGGTATAGAGAATGGGGTGAACTTTGTGGCTGAACACCCAAGGCACACCTCGATGCCTGTCAGTAGCTGCAGGTGGGGTGGGGGTGGAATGGCAGAGCATTACAACTGATGCTCCCACGTCACACCCCTGATGCCTGTCAGTATCTACAGGGTGGGGTGTAACAGTTGGAAACCCTAACACCGTAGGCATGTGTTGGTATTTTCACTCCAAATTATCAACATGGGCTTTTTGTGACCCCACTTCATGAAGAGCGGCAGTATCAGTTTGTTAGCCAAAAGGTGATTTTGCAGAGCGACTGTGCCACTTGGCATCACAGGTACGTAAACACATTTTGGGCAGGATGTGAAAAATGACAATTGTATTGTTCATGGGGAGGTGTAAAAAAATGGCACGGTTGAAAATCTGGAGCGAAACTATGAAACATTGGTGAAGTCATGAGCATGCATAGAAACTGCACAATGCACATCCATAACCCAATTATTTTTGGGGTTTTTTAAACCACATTTTCAAAATAGGTATTTTGGGACCTCCCCTCAAGAACAGTGGCACTGTGATTTTCTTAATCTGTCCCAAAAGTTGATCTCCCACAGCGACCACACCATTGTACGCCACAGGTGCGAAAACACATTTTGGGCAGGATGTAAAAAATGACAGCTGTACTGTTCATAAGAAGGTGTAAAATAATGGCAGTGTTGAAAATCTGGCATGAAAATATTGCAAATTTGTGAAATTACAAGGGTGCGTGTTAACTGCGCAACACATGCTTGTAACAGAGTCATTTTATGGATTTTCATCACCAAATTTTCAACATAGGCATTCTAGGACCTCTGCTCATGAACAGTGTCACTGTTAGTTTGTCAAACTGTCCTGAAAACTGATTTTGCACAGCGACCACACTATTCTGCGCCGGACGTGCAAAAACACATTTCGGCCAGGATATATAAAATGACAGCTGTACGGTTCATAAGGAAGTGTGGGAAAATGGCAATGTTGAAAATCTGGAGCGAAAATTTTGCAAATTTGCAAAATTACGAACGTGCGTGGAAACTGAGCAATGCACACTTGTAAAACTGCCATTTTTTTTTTTTTATTTTTGTCACCAAATTTGCAACATAGGCTTTTTGAGAGCCCCCCTCATGAACAGTGGCACTGTCATTTCATTAATCAGTCCCGAAAGGTGATTCCGCACAGTGACCATGAAATCACCTTTCGGGACCAAATAGTGCCATGGCAGTAACTGAATTCATGAGGAGGGGCCCCGATAGCCCCATGTTGAAATTTGATGCCAAAATTCCCAAAAATGGCTGAGATATGCACCAAAGTTGAAAAAAAACCATTTATGCCATTATACAGCTTACAGGCATTTCTTCAGTTTGTGGTCGGCTTTGAAGAATGCAGACGTGTTCCCGGTCCACCAAAGATCGTCGCGTTGGGCTCTGGAGGTAAGTATGGGGTGAGGGTGTGTGGGGAGATGGGGTACACAGAGGGTGGGTGCAGGTTGAGGGAGGAGCAGGACAGACTGCAAGGGACTGTTTTCTGATTTACAGTTTAAAAAAAAAAAAACAATCACAGAACTTTTTTTTTTTTTTTTTTTTTTTACAGGGGCATTTGTCATGCTGGGGTGGGCTCCCAGCATTGCACCTGAGTGTTTTGGGGGGTGCTGTAGCCAACGGGATTGGGCACCCTGGTCGGCACATACCAAGGTGAAGGGGGGACAAGAGCCGAGGGGATTAAAACCCCTGGCACACAACAAATGGGGTGACATTATGCCGACGGGAGTGGGGTCTCCATTGGCAAATTAAACTGGAAAGGATGGACTAATGCCAGTGGGGATTGGGGCCCCCGCCGGCAAAGAAAGACTGTTGGGAGGAGATGATGCCGAGGGGATTGGCAACCTCGGCAACACGTGAAATGGGAGGAGGGGGCATTATGCCAATGGGAGGCTCTCCGAAGGCAAATGAAGTGGGTCAGGGCATGCCAACAGGGGATTGGGCACCCCTGAAGTCGATGCTCTGCACGCATCAGTCAATGCCACCATGTTTATTGAACTGTTCACTAGGAAGGCGCCACTGCATGATTTTAGCTTACTCATTGCAGTGGACCTTTCCTTAGATCTGGTGGCCAGTTTATATGTTGCTGGTGTCAGCGCCTGCAGCTGACTTTTTGGGGAATAAGGGATGCACCTACTGATGCATGCCCTGCATTCGCCCACAGTGACCACACCTCCAGATCTGCTACTACTGCAATATGTTGGCTGACGCGCAAACGTGACCAACATAAAAATGGTAGTCAGTAAAACACTAACAGTAAAACAGTAACGGGTGTGGAGGTGGATGGAAGAGGAACAGGGAATATGGGGTAAAACTATGTACAAAGAGGAATGTGGGTGTGGGGATGGGCTAAATAGGGCTATTTACAAAAAGACAAGACAACAATGCCAGAGGCCTAGTGCCCCTGGCGATGGTCTGAATGGCCCTGTCTCCATTGGCTGCCCCTCCTCAGCTCAGCCAGGATTTCATGGGCCACCCTCAGAATAGTTCCCTGGTGCTGGAAGATGGCAATCAGGACATCCTGGGTGGCAATCAGTCAGCCACCCACCCACCCACCCACCCACCACCACACAACCCTCCTCCGCAGGGCTCCATTGGCATCCCAACAACCTATGGTGGGAAACAGAGAACGCATACTCTGTGCCACAGCCCACACAGGCACAGCCCCCCTCCCAATGTGCTGGACATGCATTCTTGGTACTGGCTGGCCCCATGCAGAGGGCCATCAACCCACCACGCTCAGCACACACTGGCAACATGCTGGGAAACATAGCCACACAGTGAATGGGAACTAGCACAGTGAACAGGTAGAAGATGTCACCAAGGGACATGCGGCCATGTCCCCCACAGCATGAGAACCTGCCTCCCATGTGCACCAATCACTCAGGCCCTGAGGTGATCCCATGTGAGCACCAGTGGGTGCCCACAGCCAGGACCAGATATGGCAACTGGGGTCAAACACAGGTGCCATGGGCACAGTGGGACTACCACATGCTGTTGACACAATGATCCATGTGTGCGTGATTGCCACCACATGGACATGCACAAGAAGCAGGCAATGGCCTGCTGTGGGCAATGTACACCCCCCCAAAACCCCATGTACACATAGAGGCAGCACATGCAGTACACTTACCTGTCAAATGGCATTGGCCATGTGCATATGTGCTCCCTCCAGTGGCTCCGGACCTCCTTTAAGCCCCTGCCCTTGCCTGCTGATGCTCCTCCTGACCTTCAAGGGAAATACAATGAAACAGCACTGTGAGCAGCATGCTAAAATATATACCCCCCCAAAACAGTGACATGACGCAGCACAGAACAGCATAACGTGCCCTACTGAGGGGAAACAGACAATGTGGAGGCACAGTGCCATGGCAACAGCACAGTGGACCACCAGTCCACACAGGGCAACCCATGGCATGCATGGCAACAAGAACCCGGCCCTGCAACCTGGGCCATGGTGACCATGTGAGCAGGGACACACGCACCTGCCGCACATCCACAAACCCCCAAGAGTGGGTGAAGAAAGAATGCACACAGCACATATGTACCTGGGTGTGGCACCACCCCTGTGCAAGCCTGTTCATACAGCTTCCGGCGCCTTTCTGGATCACTTCACCTGAGGTCCCCATACTGGTGGCAACACTGCTCCCCAGTTCTGGAAATGCCAGTCCGGTGCTCCAGCTAGGTTGCCACAAGGGCCCACACCTGGGCCCATTCCTCCTGCAGCTCCTTCCCATCAAACAATCACCCCTCTAGGGGCGCAAAAAGTGCCACCAGATTGGCCACCTCCACCTCACTCCAATTTAGTGTCTTGGGTCTGCCCTCAGTTGCACGTGCCATCTCCACAGTGTTCAGGCTGCAGTATGTCCAATTGCTCACTGTGGCAGTCTGCACAATGTGTGACTGGGCCGCCTGTTGCATGATAGGCCCGCTATTAGTGCTGTGTGGAATGCAGAATTCTGCTGGCAGAATTAACGCAGAATGACCATTCCGTTGGCAGAAATGTGGCTGTTTTTTCTTCAGAATTCTGCCTACTGTGATCCATGGAATAATATTCTTTGGAACAGCATTTTTCCATGGAAAATTGTTCCGCGACAATTTCCACAAAAAATATTGAGATCTGCTAAATAATATTCTGTGGAACAGCATTTTTTCCACAGAAAATCATTCCGCAACTATGTTCTGCCACAGAATTCCACCATTCCATTTCTGATGAAATTTGGCATAATTTTGGTGGAATTTAAAATATTCAGCAGAATTTTGGTCTGCCTGAATATGAAAATTCCACAAAGCACTTCCCGCTATGCATTCCTCCACACAACTCTTACATGCTCAATAGGGATGTGCAATTGACACCAATTGTGCAGCACCACGGATGCACAGTAGCGAAAGGCTGGGTGGGAGAATGGGGTCACAGCCCAGTGACCCCCACCCATGTATCCACTCATAAGCGCCATCTTGTTGAGGGTAGACAGTGCCATACTTGCACTCAACCACATGGTGCATGTCCTCAGCTATGCACCATAGAGGGCAATGGTGCAGCACAGGGAGATGCATGATACACAGCAAGTAATGTCGGACATGCTCTGCTGCGCATATCAACTATGGCATGGTGTATCGCACATGAGCGGGAAATGCGCCATGTGGAGATGCTCAGCGCATTTCAGATGCGCTGCCTAAAATGAGATAGGCCTGGAGCAAATTTGCAATATTCAGCCAGGATATGGAAATCACCTCATTATCCAATCCAGGCCTAAGTCAACTACTTAGCATCTCATCACAGGCTGCTCCACACCTCATTTGCATGAGATGGGCCATTAAAGCGCCACCCCACACCACAGGTAACTGACAGGAACTGTAGCCTGGAAGTTAGGTTTGTTTACATTCCCCTTGCTACAGCCTCTTTTGCTCTGCATTTTGTGGGACTTTGCTCAGCTCCAGATCATGCTGAACATGTGCTCATGCTTGTCCCATTCCTGTCCACAGACAACAGGATATCCAATGCTAAGGAAGAGTAGCAGAAGAGGTGGAGGCCTAATTTCACACATGACGAGCAGCGTGCCCTGGTGGAGGCCTACTTCCAAAGGGAGGCACTGCTCACAGGCAAGACTGGCACCCAGCAGAAGAGGTTGAAGGGCTGGGAGGAGGTGGCTGGGTATATCAATGCCCATAGGAGGTACAACCACACTCCTCAGGAGTGGATGAAGTGGATGGCCAGTGACAAGCGCAGGACCAAGGAGAAACTGGCAGCCATACAGGCTTCCCTGAGGCAGACTGGTGGGGGCCCCTCCACTGCACCCACCCTCACACCTGGTAAGGAGCTGATAGTGACCTCCATGTACCGGGCATCTTTGGAGGGTGTCCCAGGGGGGTTCCAGACTGGGGCCAGCCCATCACAGCACTGTGAGTGTGTATGTGTCACCCCCTGTGGGGGGCGGCATGTGCCAGCAACAGGTGTACCTGGTATGCCACACAGGGGCCAGAATCATGTCCAGAGTGTGCCGTGCAGGGCTGCTGACAGTGCACAGCCATATTGTGGGCCCACATGCTGCCTTGTGTGCCACTGTGCATGACCAGTGGCATGCCGCAGGACCCAGGGTGGGGTGGCTCAACAACACAGGCCACAGGTGGCTATGCATGCCCACAGGGCCTCCATGTCATGTGCGGTGCCACCCAGCCATCCAGAGTGGGCCCCTGCACCATTCAGCTACAGTAGATAGGTGGTCCACAGTAGGGTGGCAGTGTGCATGGCAGGGCCAGGGGGGCATTGGCCTGGCCACAGCCAGTCCATTGTGGCCCTGTGCCACACCCTTCCATGAGTGCGCACCCCAGCACACATACATGTCTCACACCGCCAAAGCGTTTGTGCTGCAAAGGCCACAATGGTAGTCCCAGGCCTGTGTGGCAGCACAGGCACACCTGTGGTTCACATGCACACACACCCACTTCTAGCTGCTTACCTGCTTTACAGCCATGTGTCACTAACCATGCTTTCTTTTCTGCCTTTCAGCTCTGTCACTACTCAGGGGTGCTTCACAGTCGGGTGACCATCCCATGGCACTGGCAGAGGATGAGGCCATGCCATTGATGTCCTTTGGAGCCATGGCCAATGCTGGAGACTGTGGTTCAACATGCATGTTGTTGAACCTACTGGAGTTGGCTGACGATGACCCCTTGTCTGGTCTTCTGTTGGAGAATGACATCACCTTGTTTGCACCAGCCACAGAGGAAGATGATGATGATAGTGATGATGCCACACAGACAGGGGGACACAGAAATGGCACCCACCGTACCACAGGAGCAGTACACATATGGGCAGCAACAGGCAGCAGGGGTGGTCCTGTGCCCACACACTCTTCCTCAGTGCGCGCCCCCCCCGGTAGCCACTGCAGCAGCTGGGGGTAGCCAGGGATGCGGCACTGCTGTGGGGCCTGGGACTTCCTGCACTGTTCAGTAGGGTGCTGCAGTGCTGCAGCTGCCAGCAGTGGACCATGTCCAGCCTGCGCCAGGGCCCACCGTGCATGCCCGCGCACAGTCCCCACCCAAACAGTGGCCTACTGTGCAGCATTCCCAGATGAGGGATGTGTCACAGCAGGCTGGGACTCCCCCCCCCCCCGGCCTTCAGTCCCCACCACCATGCATCACCCACTGACAAGCTTGACAAGCACATCCGGCTCCTGTGGGAAACTGTGGTGGGTCAGACGGCACTCAAGGAGGAGATACATGGACTGCGAGTGCAGGTGGGGCACATGGATGAGCATGGTGCCATGAGATACACGCAGCTGCTTGGCAAGTTATCCCAACTGTTGGTGGCCACAACTGCTGCGCTGGACAGGATTGTGCAGGCCATTGCAGTGGGCTTTGATTCCCCGGTGTCTCATGGTTGCAGGAGTTCCCGCCGCACCCTGCACAGTACCACGAGCACCCCAGGGCACAGCATCAGGTGGCCCCACTGATGCTGATGCCACCCTCAGCCAACGTCATCCTCAACACCCCCAGATCCCATCTGGACTTTGGGATTGTGACACCCATGAGCATCTGATCATGGTCTTCGGAGTCAACTCCTGCCAGGGTGGAGTCTTCACCCTCTGTGCCTGGTGACCTGCCTGTGGCATCCACCCAGCCAAGGCATGGCCACGGCCACTGTACTGGCTCGTGATGAGTCCTGCTGAGTGTGGTTGGCATGTTACCGGTTCCCTGCTGCCATTGCTGACCATGCACCAAGCTGGCAGTGGCCCTGGCCATGTGCTATGGCACACGCGGGCCCGGGTGTCATGCCTGCCTTTGCTGTCTGTCTGTGGAAATGGCCATGTTTGGGGGCAGTGGTGTTGTGCTGAGTGACATGGGCATGATGAATCAAGCAGCACTGTGTCTGCCATGCACGTGCACTGGATGCCTGTGCATGGCTGTGTGTGCTCTGCAGTGCACTCTCCAGCTGCTGTGCAGTGTCTGCCTACCCACATGTGTGTGTCCTTCTCCCCCCACCTGTGTGTGTGTGTGTGTGTGTACTGGCTGCCCAGTTGATTCCTCCTGGGTTACTCACCTCTGGTTACCAAAGTGCTCCTCCATAATGGTGTCCCTATGCCACAGCACCCTTGCGGCCAATCATGGGTCCCTCCTCTCCAGGGTTGGCTGCCCACCCCCACCCTGGGGTTCATCCTCATCTGTACTGTGACCCTCCTGTGCCTGGACAACTATTTCATGGTCTGTGGCTATGGCTATGGCTATGGCTATGTTGTGCAGCATGCAATAGGCCAGGAATATACCACAGGCCTTTTCAGGGCTGTATTGTAGGGCACCACCGGACCTGTCAAGGCATTTGAGCTGCATTTTCAGCATCCCAAATACACGCTCAATGATGTTGCATGTTGCAGTGTGTGTGCTTCATTGTAGCATTCCTCAGCCTCACTACTGGTCCGTCGTATGTAGGTGAGCAGCCATAGATGGAGGGATACACACTGTCACCTGGGGGACAGAGACATGTGTTAGTTTTACTCAGGTGTGTGCATGGCCTGACACAACCGCCACCCCCCCTTGCCTGTCTATGCTGCCACTGCCTGTCCACCTGGGTGCCAATCACACCTCCCCCCCCATGCAGCCCCTGTACCACCATTGCGGGACCCCACATATATATCCTATTTGCACCCTGGCCAGGCACAGCTGGGTCAACCTGTCCCCAGTCCTGCAGGCCCTATTCCTGCTTGTGTGGGCACTGTGCCACTGTCCTGTCCAGCCATTGTGCTTGTCCATATCCTGGACAATGGTGGTGGTTGGGGGCATCTGTTGCTTCCTGCACTGCCACATGTGCCTGCTGTGCAGCACCCTGCCCTGTGGCCTTACATACCACTGTCTCTGTATCTGCGTGTCCTGGTCTGGCAGGACCCCAGGTTCCATGGTTCAACATGGCTGTTTGTCATTGCACTGTCCCTGTCACTCTTCCCACCCCCAACCCCCCGCACTTCTACCAGCTGTGTGTTGTGCCAGGGAGTACATGGTGCGGGCATGGGGTTTTACCCAACTCATCCACTAGGTGGTTAGTGGGGATGTCCCCACCCTCAAACTGGTGGTACAGTGCTGAATGGTGCCTGATAAAGGCATCATGTGTACTCCCAGGGTGCATGGCGCAGACACTGGTGATGTGCCCTGTGGCATTGCGCACCACCTGGCAGTTGATGGAATGGTAGCCCTTCCGGTTCATGTATGCTACACTGTCTGGGCCAGGTGGTGCCCTGATCACCACATGGGTGCAGTCAATAGCCCCTATCACGCTCGGCATGCATGCCAGCCTGTGGAATTGCTGCATGGTTTCTGTCCGCTCTGCCTGTGTGCTATTGAATTGGATGAACTCTGAAGCATGTGGCAGCAGAGCAGTGAGGAACTGTGTGAGGAGACAGGACGTGGTAGACTGTGCGATTCCAGTGGTGTCACCCACTGGTATCTGGAAGGTGCTCGTGGCGAGCAAGTACATTGCTGCTGTCATGTTTGTCTCTACCGACATGGCATGACTCCTTCTGGTGGGTGCCTGCAGTTCATCATGGCACAGCTCACAGAGCTGTCTCAAAATATCCCTGTTGAGTCTGTACTGGCCCACAATCTCTATGTTGGTCAGCAGCTTGTAGGTGACATGGGCACTGTACCATCTCTGTTTGGCACACCGCCTACAGGCCCTTCCATGGCCACGTTGCTGTTCTGCCCATCTCCTCACACCCCTCATTACCTCCACCATGAGGAATGCAGATCCATCCATTGTTTGCCTACTGCTCTTCTGCTGTCTGTGGGTGGCTTGCACTTAGGCCACCTCCTTTTATGCTTATCTTTGGGGGGGGCGCATCTTTGGAGATGTGCCACACATGCACTGCCCATTTGTGCTGAATATAGAGATGTGTAGCACGATCGTGGGAAAGCCCCTCCAGATGTGCTACATACATTATAGTTGCGTTGCGGCACATCCAGATTTGCGCGGCGCATCCCTGCTCTTTTTAGTATCACACTGCAGTGCATTTCTTGAGATTCACTGGTGATCTCCTTTGAAAATGCCCCCATTCTTTTAAGTGCTGTGACTCTTTATGTAGTTGTGCTAGTAAGTGCAATACTATTGAAGTGCTGGCACATTGGTATTCATCAGTGTTTGCAGCACCTTCAACCATTTGGCTGATTTTTTTAAATACTCTTGCATATTCATTGAGTTGCTTTTTCTTCTTTTACTGTTATATATTTATTAGTTTATTGTCTAGGTTTAGAATTACCTAATTATATTCCAGTTCCTTTGCAGCATAATTTTTATCAATCAGTGGGGGGATAAGGATAAAAAAGCATTTAGAACATTATGCGTGAAGTTTTAGTTCTTTACCAGACTAACAAGTGTTGAAACTCTCTTTATTGCTTACTGCTGTTTTAGTAACACTTCCTTATAACAGAAGCTGATAGGTCGTACCTTAAACTATTAAGCGTGAATTCAAGAACTCTGCATTGTTAATTTATGGGGACACTCTTATAATATTTTCAACTGTTTTAAAACAGTTTAATTATTGTGGCCTTTTACTTTAATAGTATTTGGTTTATCTAAATAGTCATTCTAGAATAGCCCTCATTATACTTAATTGATTGTTTGTGATTATTTAATCATTCAGTATGCCTGCCTCACCAATTAATATTGTATGTTGGAATGGTAAAGGACTGTGTTCCCTAGTAAAGCTCAAAAACATTTTAAATCATTTGCAGAAAGAGAAAGCTGATATTGCCCTACTTCAAGAGACACGTCTTATTCCACAAGAAGCAATCAAATTTGGTAAAGTTTAGATTGACCAGAATGAATTTCGTCCTTCTAAGTCCAAAAAAAGGGGTACTGCAATATTGCTAAGATAAAAAAAGGGGTCAATTTTATTAAGGAATCTCATGAAGCAGATCTTGAAGTCAGATTTCAGTTTCTAGCTGGATCTTTAAATGGGAGGAAACTAGCTGTCTAATATTTATACTCTCAATAAAGACCAAGCTTCTTTTTTTGATAACATAGCATTACATATGCTTTCAAAGACTGTGAATTCATCTGTGGCAGTGATTTAAATGATATTATGACCGCTCAGTGAGTGCAATAACCGCGAGGCAAGTACAGCACATGGAAAACCATGAAAGGGATGTCTGCATGGAAAGGATGACAGTGCATGTCAGGACTGCAAATGGGGGGGGTGGGTCAGAACCATGCAAGGTGAAACTATGCAGGTGTGGAAGATTGCTCCTTGTGTCAAGGTATGTCCGACCTCAGAGTTAGTTATATTTAGCTATTGGGGGTTCGGAGGGCATCGCCCCCCCACCATTAAATTATTGAAGAAAGGTTGCGGCTCTTGCTTATTGATGGTATGATACAGCCACTTGAATTTGGCAAGTTGAAGTGTGCTGCTGCAGGCAGCTTAGTTATGATAGCAGGCATGGAAGTTAGAGTTAACACTTCTGACTGCATGTCATGGGCTCAGTAGACCTGGGTTCTAGTCCACCAATATGTTTTTGTTTTAGGTCCTCTGTGTTGTGTCTGCCACCCTCTCCCCACTTCTCGAGTTGTGTGTCCCCCACACAAATTTTGAATATTACATTCCCCAGCCACCCAGTTGTGCCCCCCTCCAGTCACATCAGTAAATACCCCCACTTTCCCAAGTTGTGCTGGCATACTGAGTATGCTGTTCTGCGCTGGCATTACTCCAGTTTGGCTTTAACTTAATTTGACCAGCGTGGTGTTTTTCGCTGTTTTTGCTGTGCAGTTTCTTATCCGCTGTCCTGTCTTTCGCTGGATAGTCGTAGCTCTGATTTTAATGAAGTGGTAGCCACTGCTTTAGATATGAGTAAGACAATTTCAATCCCCCCTTCCCACTTCCAAATCCAGGAGAGCCTTTATGAATTTAAGAGACAACACTGGACTGGTGGACTCTTGGAGATTAGTTAATCCAGATGGGAGAGATTATTCTTGACATTGTCTCTGCAGACATCAAACAAATTTTGATTTCAAACCACAGCCCTATGATCCTGAAATTGTTACTAGATAATGATTCTATTAAGGGATTCAGATGGAGATTCAGTACATTCCTTTTAAACGATAATTCCTTTACTGAAGTACTGAATGAGTCAGTTAAATAATTTGTTGATCTTAATTTATACTGGGGATACTACAAAGGCCTGTCTATGAGATGTTTTCAAAGCCTTCCTGAGGGGCATAGTAATTAGTTATGCTACTGCAGAAAAAGAAGGAAACCCTTAAAGAACTTACTGAAAAGGAGGAAAGACTTCAGCGGATGGACCATGACCATGAGCTAAACCAAAGAAGCAACCCCAGTAGGTTATATGAAATTACCTTGTTAAAAAATGACATTAATACAATTTGCTCCAGAAAAACTGAATAGGCCCTTTACAGAATTAAACAGTCCTAGTCCTTTTGGGACGCTGGTGAAAAATCAGGCAAATTACTAGCACACATACTTAAAAAACATCCCAAAACTTGATTCCTGGACTAAAAGACCAAAGTGGGAAAATGCTGCTAGCTAATAAAGAAATCAATAAAACATTTTCTAAATTCTATAAAAAAAAAAACTATTCCACCAGAGGACCGGGTCATGCAGAAAAAAGTTAAACATTTTTGGAGCAATTTCAGCTATCTAAATTATTAGACCACAGAATGGAAGCTCTGAACAAACCCATTATCCTGGAGGACATTTCTCATGGTAATTAGAAACCTTCTGAAAAATAAAACCCCAGGTCCAGAAGAACTTCCAGCAGAAATGTACCATGCCATGGATCCCATGATATCTAAATATCTATCCAGAGTATTTAATGAGACCTTAGAAAACAAATCCCTTCCCGATTCTATGAACAGAGATTATATTACCCTTATTCCTAAAAATGATGAGGACCGTTACTATTGTGAAAATTATAGGACAATTTCTTTACTTAATTGCGACTATAAAATTCTTACAAAAGTGTTGCCCAATAGATTGCAAACAGTCATTACAGATCTGATTGGAAAAGAACTGGTGGGGTTCATCCCTTGCAGAACTGGAATGAAAAATGTCAGAAGACTATTAAACATGATATGGGCCTCCCAGATTGGGAAAAAAAAAAACGATTGTGGTTTCCCTGGACTTTACTAAGGCCTTTGATTCCTTAGAGTGGGATTTGCTCTTCAAACTGCTAGAATAACACACTTTAGGCAATATAGTTCTCTGGATAGAAACATAGAAACATAGAATTTGACAGCAGATAAGGACAGCTTGACCCACCCAGTCTGCCCATTTCCCTATCTGATGGATAAGCTGCAGATTCTAGTTAATCAACAGCTTACTTCCTCCTGCCCCCCATTAGAATTGCCTTATGCCTGTCACATGCATTCTTGAATTCTCCCACTGTTCCTGACTCAACAACCTCCTCAGGAAGGCTGTTCCATGCATCCACAACTCTCTCTGTGAAAAAATACTTTCTAACATTACCTCTGAGCCGTTCCCCCCTCTATCTACAAATTGTGCCACCTTGTTCTTGCACATCTCTTCTTCTGAAAGATACTACCCTCTTCTACCTTGTTAATTCCCTTGAGATACTTGAAAGTTTCTATCATGTTCCCCCTCTCCCTCCTTTCCTCAAAGGTATACATATTAAGCTGCTTTAGTCTCTCCTCGTATGTCTTCTGGTGTAAACCTTGCACCATTTTGGTTGCCCTTCTCTGAACAGCCTCCACTCTGTCTATGTCTTTGTGGAGATGGGGTCTCCAGAATTGCACACAGTACTCCAGATGGGGTCTCACTAACTGTCTGTAGAGAGGGATAACAACTTCCTGTTTTCTACTATTGATGCCTCTCCCTATGCATCCCAGTATCCCCCCAGCCCTCCTTACTGCCTTCTCACATTGCTTACTCACCTTTAGGTCATCTGATATAATTACACCTAGGTCTCTTTAGATTTTTGTTGTTGTTATTGACTCACCCCCCATTGTGTACTCTTCCCCTGGGTTTTTGTTTCCCAGATGCATTACCTTGCACTTCTTTGCATTGAATCTGACCTGCCACGTATTTGACCATTCCTCCAACCTTGCCAAGTCCCTTTTCATTCTTTCCACCCCACTTTGTGTATCAACCCTGTTGTAGATCTTTGTGTCATCTGCAAAGAGGCATACCTTTCCTTCTAGGTGCTCTCCAATGTCACTTATAAAGATATTAACGAGGACCGGTCCCAGTACCGAACCCTGCGGTACCCCGCTAGTTGCTCTCCTTTCTTCCCTGTGGACTCAGTTTACTATTACCCTTTGCATCCTGTTGTCCAGCCAGTTTTTTATCCAGACTACCACCTTGGGACCCACTCCAAGGCTGGCTAACTTGTTTATTAATCTTTTGTGTGAGACTGTGTCAAATGCCTTGCTAAAATCTAGGTAGGCCACATCCACAACCCCTCCCTGGTCTACTACTTTGGTCACCCAGTCAAAGAAATCTATTAGGTTCGTCTGACATGACCTTCCTGCTGTGAAACCATGCTGCCTTGGGTCCTGTGCCCCACTGGCCTCTAGGTACTCAGCAATTCTTTCCTTCGGAAGTGATTCCATCATTTTCCCTACCACTGAAATCAAACTAACTGGTCTGTAGCTTCCTGCCTCTGCCCTGCTCCCACTTTTGTGAAGTAGAATCACATTTGCCCTCCTGCAGTCCTCAGGTACCACTCCATCCTCCCATGATTTGTTAAAGAGAGTAGTCAGTGGTGTTACTAGTTCTACCCTTAGTTCTTTTAGTATTCTTGGGTGAATCCCATCAGGCCCCATTGCTTTGTCCACCCTCAGTTTCAAGAGTTCTTTCAAAACACTTTCTTCCGTGAATGGACTGTTATGACCCCCATTCAGAGTTTCTCCTTGTTTGGTTTAGGCACCCCCTCCTCATCTGTTGTGAATACTGAGCAGAAATATTCATTCAGTATCCCTGCTTTCACTGTCACCCTTTGCCCTCATTCCATCCCCTTTATTAAGTCTCTGTATCCCTCCCTTGGTCTTTCTTCTCTCTCTAATGTACCTATAAAAGGTTTTATCCCCCTTCATAACAGAGTTGACTATCTTTTCCTCAGTCTGTGCCTTTGCTATTCTGACTGCCTTCCCTGCCTCCTTCTGTTTTAACTGATAAAGTTCTCTATCCTGCTCCTTCTGTGTTTCCTTATATTTCCTGAATGCTATCCTTTTCTTCTTAACCATCCCTGCCACCTCTTTTGAGAACCATAGTGTTGTTTTCCTTCATTTTGTTTTATTGATTTGCTTCACACAAAGGTTTGTTGCCTCTGCGATGGCTGTTTTGCTTATTCCCCATTGTTCCTCCACCCCTCCTTCTTGCCCATTTGCTAATGCTTTTCTAAGGCACTCTCTCATTTTCCCAAAGTCAGCCTTCCTAAAGTCCAATACTCTTGTTTTTGTATGGCTTGACTATGGCTGTGTTTATTGTGAACCACACTGTTTGGTGGTCACTTGTTCCCAGATGGCTACCCACTTCTAAATCTGAGATCCTTTCTCCTTCCCCATTTGAGAGTACCAGGTCTAAGATTTCTCCCTCTCGAGTGGGTTCCAACACTAGCTGTCTGAGGTATGCCCCTGTAGGGCATCAAGAATGACCCTGCTCTTGGATGCGCTCAGCAAAGGTGCTCCAGTTGATCATGACATATTCAGTCCCTCATCAACAATATCTCCCCTTTTTCTGCCATTTTAAGGATGCCTCTATCATTTCCTTGTCCATTTCTTCTCGAAATGGGGGTCTGTCACAACCCCCATGCAGATTGTAGTGCCATTTCCTGTCTCCAGGGTGACCCATAGTGACTCATCAACTTCCTGTTTACTCTTTAGTTCTGTTGCTTTAATCCCTTCCCTTATATAGAGAGCTCCTCCTCCTCCTCTTTTACCCACCCTGTCCCTCCTGTAGACTGTGTATCCTGGTATGTTGATTTCCCGCTCATGGTTCTCTGTGTACCATGTTTCAGTGACTGCTACAATATCCAGGCATCCCTAAAATTAAAATACATTATGTCGCTCCTAAAACAGAAATACTTACAAAGGGTAATGCAGTGTGGGGTTTTGTTTGTGCTCATGAATGGGAAACATCCCTTTTATTTTCCTTTTCCCTTTCAGAGTTATCTTAGGTTCATTTGCCTTTAGGGTTAAGTGACTTTTGCTAAAGTGCTTTGCCTGCCACCAGAAACGGTAAACAAATTGAGCAACACTCTAATACTTTTGAAAGGAAATGACCAGACACATTTGTTTCTTACAGTCAATCCCTCTTTACTGAAAAGTAAATAACCATGACAATGAACAGTGCAAAAGTGACTCAGTTTACCAAAACATTTAACTTTCTGTGTTCTTTCTGTCCACATGGTCAAACTTCGTTTTTTTTTCTCCATTTTTATTTTCTTGGTTTAATCATCTGAATCCATATTGTGGCTCATGTGGTGCTGTGGCAGTTGTTTCTTTAACTTTTTGCAGCCTGGGAGACTTGGGATTTGTTATTTATTTTTGTTTTCAGTCCTACATTTCCCATTGCCGTTTGTCATATTCACATACTGGTCTTGCCATGAAGTGATGATTACTACGGATGAAGCTGACATTTCAACGTGATTACATCTTCCTCATAGCTTAGTCATTCATATTGATGGGGCTCCTTTAATCCCATTGTTGCCATGGTTACAGTATCACCTGTGGTGACACATCCCACCACCTTGATTACATGTGCTCAAGGGTCCTGTGATAATATCTAATGTTACTTTTAAAACCAGCATATTTTAAAGTCCTCCACAATATACTTAACATATTTGTTTGTGTTTAATAATTCTCTTGTATGCCCATTAACAGTTTTGCTGTGAACACTAGTCATGTACTTCTCTCTACTGTTTTGCTTAATGTTGTCTACATACTCCTCTAAATTAGAGGGGCAATTTGTTTATCTTCTTCGTCAATAGTCATTCTTATCTCTTGGCATTTTTTTGTTTCCTGCTTGTAATTCCCTCAACGTCTGTGAATGCAGCTCCGGTGGGTACAATCTCCACATATCCTAATGTGTACAAATTATTTTGATTAACCTTTTTCTTTAATTTAATCTTTTTGATGCTCTCTCAGGGATCACACAATAAATTGCTATGTTCCTCATGTTGTAAGTGCACTTTTGGAGCTCCTGTTCCACTTCTTTACAAGGTGTATTTGAGCTCTTACTCTTAGTTGTGCACCATGGTTTCATTGTCCTGCATATTTCCTTCTCTGCACAGATATGGCTGCCCTTGCACATTCACTTTGTGTGTGTAATCCATCTGTTCATGTTGCGCACAAGTCAGTTCACTATCTGAATGACTAGCGCACTGGTGGAATCAATTTTAATAATGATTCTCTATTTCAAATTAAGCCTAATTTTACTGTTTTGTAGCTATGGGCATAAACATGGGTGTTCTCACAGTACCCCTGGATTGTGACATCCTTCTTAATTGGGTGCATAGCTTATAAAAGTTAATTTCTTATTTTCTGTTTTTACCACTCTCCAGTGTGAATGAAGGCATTTGAGATGATTACTCTGTTTTTTCAAAAAAAATTTTTCTAGCAACCATTTATTTTACTCATACAGAATTCACTAACATCGTGCTTATGTGAACATTTCATATGACTATCAAACTTAAACCTTATCCGGCAATTTTCCATTCCTTAACTTGCTTGTGGCTGTTGCTCTGTTTGTTATAAAACTAACATCATGCTGTGGACAGTTCATAATTATAAGGCAATTATTGTGGGGGGGTAGGAAGAAATAGGCTGTTGGTTAACTAGGATCTGCAGCTTATCCTGTAGGTAGGGAAATGGGCAGACTAGGTGGACCAAGCGGTCCTTATCTGCCGTCACAGTCTATGTTTCTATGTTTCAATTTTGCTGGTACTCTTAAATAGTCTGTTAGTATCTATTTTCCTAAGTAGATGTGGTATTCATGATCCTCATTTAGACCTTTTGGTTGCATTGCTTCCAACTCTTCAATCCAAAAACGTTCTCTTTGTTGTAAACGTTTTTTATAGTCTCCTCCTCTTTTAGGTTTTTGTATCACTTCTAAACTTATAAATTTCAGTGTTGCTGTAGATCCATGTATTCCTTCTTCATAGTGCTTTGCCATGGCGTAAGCTTGATTTTTAACTGTTATGACAGTTTTATGTTCTACAGTCCAAAGTTTTAGTTCCCTCTTAGTTTGTCCTATGTAAACTAGCACACATGGTCATGTTAGCATGTATACTACTCCCTGTGTTTTACAGTTTAAAAAACCATTTATTTCATATTTCTTGCCTTTTCTTGGATGTTTGAATATTTTAGAATTATTTGTGCTATTACAGAGGGCACAGTTACCACATCTATAATTGCCTTTCGGTGCTTCTGCCTTCCAGCCTGGTCTTAATGTATTTGTTTCCTCAAAAAAACTTCTCATCGACGTGTCTCTTAAACTTTTTCCTTTTCTTTGTGTTACCCTGGTACCTGTAATGCTACTGTATGTCTTCCAAACAGGGTTCTGCTTTAAGTATATCCCAGTTCTTCCTTATGATATTTGTTATTTTTTGCTCTCTATATTGAATTCTGTACTATATGTGATGGTTTCAGTGTTCTCTAGTTTAAAGAGATTTAACAAGTTATGGTATTACGCTCAATATATGGATGCCTTACCTCCAGGGTAATCTTTGTAGCCCCTCATGTTGTTACATAGTGCAATACTTTTCTGGAAAAAAATGCTCATAATTTTGGTAAACTGGGTCCCGGAGGACTTTCTGATCTGAAAAGCCACCCAAGTTCCACCCCTGTGCTCAGTAAGGTTATGACAGGATGCCAGGGAGAGCACAGGGGCACACTCCATTATAATGAATGGACAGCAGCTTTCCAAGTGTTTTTTTATTTTATAATGATCAGTTTTGGGAGAAACGTGAGCACTGGTCAACTAACAATTAGTCGACCAGCGTCCACGTTTCAGCACAAACTGACCATTATAACATTAAAAACACTCAGAAAGCTGTTGCCCATTCACTATAATGAAACACACCCCCGTGCTCTCCCTGGCATCATGTCATAACATTGCTGAGCATAGGGCCGGAACTTGGACAGCTCTTCCGACCGGGAAGTCTTCTGGGACTCGGTTTAGCAAAATTACAAGTGTTTTTTCCAGATTAGTATTGCACTATGTAACGACATGTGGCGCTACAAAGATTCCCCTGGAGGTAAGGTACCCATATATCGGGTGCAATACCATAGCTATGTAACTTGGTGAATCTCCTTAATTTGTTTTTTTTCAATAAATCTTCTCTTGTTCTTTCTTCTGTTCTTATGACTGCCTGTGTTAATGTTCCTGGGTGATATCCTCATCTTAAAAATCATCCGCACATATTAGCCATTTCCTGTAGTGCAGCTTTCTCTTCTGAACAAATTATTTTCCTTCTCAAGAGTTGATCTTTTGGGATATTCTTTTTTTAAAGGTATGGATGGCAACTCTCCGAATGTAATACTGAATTTCTGTCTGTTGTTTTTTTGAAATATAGATGCTTCTAAAGTGTATGTATATATGTAATGTACTTCCTAATTATGGTGCTCCTGTGTGAACCATAACTTTCTGTTGCTATTATTTATATACATAAAAAATTCCATGAACTCCTCCTCACTGTCTTTTTACAAGCATGATACGTCATCAATAAATCTGACCCACAACAACACTTTATCTGTCCATCTATTTGTTGATGTGTCCCAAATGCAAGTGTTCTCACAGATACCTGCATAAAGGTTTGCTAGGGATGGGGCAAATGTAGTCCCCATAGCTGTGCCATGATGTTGCTTATAGAATTGTCCATTAAATAAAAAGTAATTTGTATCTAATGTGAATTTAGCTAGTTCCAGAATAAATTCTGACAGTGGGAATGTGTTATCTTTTCATTTTTTCAGAGTTTCCTTCACTCTATCTATCCCTTCGCCATGAGGGACATTGTTGTAGAGATTGTCTGAGTCCATGGTTGCCATTAGTGTTACCATTGTTGCGTCTATATCTTTTAGTTTATTCAGCACATGGCACGTGTCTTCAATGTATGATTCTTCCATGGACATAAATGGTCTCAGGAAAAATGTGCACATTTTGGCTCAGGCTCTGTAATTGAGCCTATACTGCTCTCAGTTCATCTTCCTGGTGGGCATTCAGCATTCTTATGGACTTTTAATAGCAGGTATATTGTGGGTTTTACTGAGTAGGGGACCAGCAGGAAATCTCTTTCTGCACTTGTTAGTCATTTCTTTTCTTCTGCACCCCTAATCAGAATCTCTGCTGTGGTTTTTTGGTTTTTGTTTTTGCGTTTCTGTTGAGTCTATACTTAGTTTGGTATAAAAGTGTTCATTCTCTAGTTGTTTATAAATTTCTGTTAAGTACATTTGTTTAAGCCAGATAACTACTGCTCCTCCTTTGTCCACTTTTTTATTTGGATTTCACTATTCTTGATCAGGTCTTTGATTGCTTCTTTCTCTTTCCTTGTAATGTTGTTTTTTATGTGTTTGTTTTTCTTTATTGAAGACTTTTTCCATTTCCTTTTTAACAGTTTTACTAAACATTTGTACTACTTAGCTTTGATTGCCAGGTGGGATGAAAGAGGATTTTTTTCTTAAATGGTGTTTCTTCTCTTTTGTACCTTACATCCTTCACTATTTCTGTCCCCTCTTCTATTACTGTTTCTCTAACCATCACATATCTTGGTATTGTAAATGGTGTAACTGTTTTTTATTTTTTTTTTTGCAAAATGCACCTTCAGGAGTAACTGTCTAAATAATT
Organism: Neoceratodus forsteri; assembly: GCA_016271365.2. Classification (NCBI taxonomy): domain Eukaryota; kingdom Metazoa; phylum Chordata; order Ceratodontiformes; family Ceratodontidae; genus Neoceratodus; species Neoceratodus forsteri. Next base: position 957,318,018 of record CM028135.1, on the reverse strand, counting down.
TATAGTTATCAATCTTGGTTTTAAAAACATAAAGTTTATTAGACGGTATGAAATTCAATCCCTTTTTAAGTACTTTCTCTTGTTCTGTGAGTTCTGTATTTGTAAGGTTAATTATTTTCATTTCATCAGTCTTGCTTACCTCACAGGAGTCTGGTTTCTCCCCAAGTACCTCCCATAATTCCTGCATTCTCTTTTTCCTCCTTAGTACTTTTCATTGTCATGTTTTTTACTTTTCAGTAAAGAGGGATTAACTGTAAGAAACAAATGTGTCTGGTCATTTCCTTTCAAAAATATTAGAGTGCAGCTCAATTTGTTTACTGTTTCTGGTGGCAGGCAAAACACTTTAAAAAATACTTATAAAGGGTCTCATCTCTCCATCCTTCAGCCTACTTAGAGGAATGAGACAAGGATGCCCCTCACACCATATTTATTTATTCTTGCCATAGAAACCTTGATCAAAACTATTAACACTACTGTGGGGGCAGCCCAGTATTGTGGAGGGCTAAGGCATCTGTGCCTTACCTCTTGCCATGCTGGAAACCCATGTTCACAGTGAAAGTTGGCCACCACTGGTCAGCCAGGGAGGGAGGGAAAGGATTGAGCATCTGAAGGAGAGCTCTCCTCTCCCAGGAAGGAGTAGGGAGGGAGTCTTCTGCTTGACTGGCCCCTAGCAATGACTGGGGGATAGCACAATGGACCCACAGATGAAGGGAGCAGATGCGGGGCAGATGCCCGGTATGCCATGCATGGAAGCATGCATGGCTCAGCCATTGGTGTCATTGCATGCCACTGCACTCAGGTGACAGGGGAAAAAAACAGGACGGAAAAATCCCAACCTGTGAGATGATGCGGGCCCCTCACAGACACTACACCCGGCCAGCTGGCACCTCATGAAGTGAGAGGCGAGTCCAGTGGACACCAGGGTGATGGGGCAGGGGGTGGCCAGTTGAAGGGGGCTGGTCAGAAGGGAGAGAAAGAAAGAAGCAAAAAATTAAAAACTAACACTACTGGGTTTGAAGGGGTTAAAGCAGAAAAATCCAAACACACTTTTTGCATATGCAGATGATCTCCTATTGACAATTACGAATCTCCAAGACACAATATGGATACTTAAAGACATATTAGACAATTCTGCAATTCTATTGGGCCTGGCTATAAACTGGGAAAAAACTCAGATATTATGTACCACTGGAGATGGTACACTTCGATCTCTAACTATCTTAATGGGAAATGTTGGGCAAAGGAATCAATAACATATCTAGAAAATAAAATTCCCAAGAACCTTAATCAAACTTTAGGAATTAACCTAGACACTTTATTTAAGGACTTAGAAGAGGATTTACTAAAATGGAGGAAGCTTAATTTATCTATTTGGGGGAAGATAAACGCAATCAAAATGAGAATGGCTCCCAAGATCTTTTATTTATTCCAGAACCTTCTAACTGTGCTACCAAAGAAGAAATTTGCTGTAATTAATAACTTAGTCCAAAAATTCTTATGGAGTTCAAAACCACCTAGACTCTCCCTGATTAAACTTAGAGCCCCTTGTAAAGTAGGAGGATGCAGCCTCCCATGGTGGGGAAAAATATCAAACTGCCTTTTGATTTAAACAAACTGCTCTGTACCTTGCACCCTCACAGCTTACGGTACCAATATTCCCCTTTGGTTAGAAACAGAACTTCAAATAAGCTCTCCATATAAACTATCTGACCTGCTCTTCATAAATCCAACATTGCAAACCCTCTCTAATCCTTTCACAAAAGGTTCTCTAGTAGCAATCAAAAAAGTACAGTCTATGTTGCAGATAAAAAAGCTACCTGAATATCTAACCACAATTTGGGGTAATTCCTTGATTACCACAGTTGGTCAAATTATTCAAGACCTGGGCTGGCATGAGTAAGGTACTACTAATTGTGCTGATATTTTTTTTTCTTCTTCTGTTTCTCACCATCATGCCCAGCCCCTATCTTTCTGGCCCCCTCAGCCCCGTCACCCCGGCGTCCACTAGTCACACCTCTGGCACTAGCGAAGTGTCAGCTGGCTGGGTATGGAGCCTGTGAGAAGTCAACTGTCATCCTGCCAGGTGGGTATTTCAGCCTCCATTTTCTCCTGCTCCCCCCTCCCTGGCACATCACAGAAGTGTGCAATGATGCCAATGGCCATGCTTCCACATGGGGCACACTGGGCATCTTCCCCACTCTACCCCTTCTGTGTGGGTCCATTGTGCTGGCCCCCAGCCACTGCTAGGGGTCATGCAAGCAGCAGACTCCAGAGAGGAGAGCTGTCCTCCGGATACTCGATCCTCTCCCTCCCCAGTCGACCCCCAGCGGCCTGCTCGCACTGTGAACATGGGTCGCAAGCAAGGTGGGAGGTAAGGCATGATGCCTCAGCCCTCCATGCCACTGGGCAGGTGCAGAATGGTGCTGCTATTGTAAACCCAGTAAATAGACTCCTCCTTTCGTTTGAAGAGATTAAAAAAATTTAAATCCTCAGGCCGGCCTAGTGGCGCTGAGGGCAGGGGCGTTGGTCGCTGCACCTCACATCACACTGGTGACCCAAATTCAGGAGTGAGCATGGGCGCTGGAGGCTGGCAGGGAAGGAGAGGGATTGAGCATCTGATGGACTGCTCTCCCTCTCCGGGAAGGGGGGCTTACGACAGTCATTGCTCGACTACCCCCTAGCAGATGCTGGGGGTCAGGGACACACGCAGTACATTGGAGTGAAGTCTGGGGGCAGACACCGGGAAGTGGGGTGCATGCAGACATATGCATGCTGCTGGCATCATTGCACGCTCACCAGGCTTAAAATTGGGAACAAGGAAAAGTGGCATCTCTCGCGTGGCTTGATGGCTGACCGCGAGTATCCATCGGCACCCAAACTGGATCCAGAATTGGTGGGGAGATGGGGAGACTCCTTGCCACCCCACTATAGGGGCAAGCCACAGAAGTTAAAGGGTGCTGACGAGACAGACAGCAGCTGGATCCCCGGCAGGCTGCATAGAAGCAACAGGATGCAGAGACGTAGCCAGGAGAATAAATAAATACTGAAAAAAAAAAAAAAAAAATGTTATCCTCAGATTTCAATTTGTCTTTTATCTACAACTGTGACAAGTGCTTGCCAACTCTGTTTTAGATTCTAGCATGTCAATACCACCTAGTGACAGTATTTGGAAACAAATTCTTATAGCAGCAGTGCAACAAAACTGGGCAAAACATTTGACCCTACCTTTTTTCACTATAAAAGATTCTAGGAATCTTCCAGTTTTGTTTGGTGGTACAATTTTGTAATCTGACCAACATTTGAATATTTTATAAGTGTTTTAATTTATTTTTTACTCAAGAAAAAAGATGGCCACCACATTTTGCATGGAAACAGCATTTTAGACCTGGAAAGGGTTGGGATTGAAACAATAAAAAATATTCATGCTGAACAACATAGGAGGTACTGAGACAAGTACATTTGACAGCTATGCTAATATTTTTCTTAAAGAGATTCACTAAGTTACAGTATTGCACCTGATGTATGGGTGCCTTATCTCAAGGGGAATCTTTGTAGCTCCCCATTTCGTTACAGAGTGCAATACTTTTCTGGAAAAAATGCTTGTAATTTTGGTAAACCGGGGCCCTGAGGACTTCCCCATCTAGAAGAGCTACCGAGTTCTACCCCCACGCACAACATGCAAGGACGTGATGCCAGGGACGGCACGGGGGCCTGCTCCATTATAATGAATGGGCATCAGCTTTCCAAATTTTCTTTATGTTATAATGGTCAGTTTGTGGTGACACGTGGGCACTGGTCGATTAACAGGGCCCTTGTTAATTGACCATTGCCCACGTTTCACCACAAACTGACATTATAACACAAAAATATTCGTAAAGCTGCTGCCCATTTACTATAATGGAGCGCACCCCTGCACTCTCCCTGGCATCACGTCACAATGTTGCTGAGCACGGAGGCAGAACTTGGGTGGCTCTTCAGACCCGGGAGTCCTCTGGGACCCAGTTTACCCAAATTACGAGCATTTTTTCCAAAAATAGTATTGCACTATGTAACGATGTGTGGAACTACAAAGATTCCCCTGGAGGTAAGGCACCCATACGTCAGGTGCAATACCGTAACTATGTAACATTGTGAATCTCTTTAATTGTAGCTGAACTATATTTTTGGGAAAAAACATTTTTTGCTGCACTGCTGCTTTGAAATAGCCCAGATGAAGAGAGGGACAGCATTGCTTTACAAAATGTTTATAGCCAATAATCAGTCAGGTAATCTAACAGAGTCCTCACAACAGAAATGGGAAAATTACTAGGCCACACTACTACTGAGACAGACTGGCTGTCCACGTGGACTAATGCCTTCAAATCATGCAGGGAAGTTCAGGGTAGATCCATCCAGTTTAAAATGTTTCATAACTATTATTATTGTCCTCAAAGACTAGAAGAGATGCACTATTTGCAAGATGGTCCCTGCTAGAGGTGCAGCAAGCACCATGCAGATATCCTTCACATGCTTTGGTCAAGTCCAGTCATTGCTACTACTTAGGCCAAGACACATGAAACAGTACTGAAAACAAGGATTCTCTTTCAACCTGAACTGCTCATTCGTGGCCTGAAGTCATACTTTAAACACATATGTAAGGATCAGACCAAATGGGTATAACCAGCTTCACTTGCTTTTAAAAGACTTCTATTATCTCCCTGGAAAACCGTTAGATCTCCACCATTTGAAGAGTGGTACAGTAGTCTTTCGGTGGTAGCTCAAAATGAAAGAATGAGTTATCTTTTATCTGATCAGCTTCATATTTTTGATTCAGTATGGAAACCCTTTCTCTCAACCAAACTATAAATAACTTTTTAGTTACAGTGCACAAATTTAGTTATTTCTTTAAAAAGTAATAATTTATAGTTTCCTCTTTGTATAGTTTCCTGTTAGATATTAAAATGTACTATTCTTTTGTTCATATTGTAAGATTATTTTTCAATTCAATTTTAATTTGAAAAAAAAAAAAAAGACCACCAAGGACAGAGTACTCAGCCCTGTCAGGCAAACTAAACTGCAGGCAACATGGGAGGGACCACCCTCTGTAGTTAGAAAGATAAATTAAATTATGTGGTAAGGCTGCTCAACTGAAGATGCAGGCAAAACGTGTACCATATAAATATGATGAAGCCCTACCATGACAGAAAAGTAATGGCTCTGACCATGTGTAGTCACCCAGCGGAGGGAAGTGATGCGGATCCCTCGTGGATCTCCTTGGTGAAGTTAAGGGAGACTCCTCCACAAGCACCATCACCCTGTCAGTGTGGCTAGCAGAAGCCCAAGAAAGGAAATAAGTGGAATTCCTGCAAACATTTGGAGTAATGTTTGCTGGAAAATTTAGGTATATCACATCGGCTGAGCAATAGATGGACACAGGGACCCAAGCTCTTCTGAGGCAGCCACTGTACAGGACTCCAATGGGAGTTAAGCCACTGAGGGGGAGATTAAGGAAATGCTAGCTCTCAGAGTGGTTTGGAAGTCCAGTAGCCCCTGGGCATCTCCTGTGGTGCTAATCCACAAAAGGATGGGACCATAAGGTTCTGCATTGACTATCACAGGCTTAACAGGTGCATAGAGTCAGATGCCTACCCCATGCTTAGAACAGATGGGGTCTTAGAATGTTTAGAGAGAGCCAAATCTGAGTACAATAGACCTGACAAAGGGCTACTGGCAGGGACCTCTGGCCTGTGAAGCCAGGGAAATGCCAGCCTTCATCACTCGGTTTGAGTTATTTGACTTCTGAGTAATGCCATTTGGTATGAAGAATGTGCCAGTAGCCTTTCAGTGGCTTGTGGACTACATTCTGTCTGGGGTGGGTGATTTTATGCTGGCATACATGGACAACATTGCCATTTACAGCCACACATGGGAGGATCACATCAGGGAAATAAGTGAGGTGTTCGGCAGACTGTAGACCACAAGGCTGATGTTTAAATTAGAGAAATGCTAGACAGGGATGAAACTGATCACTGAAAGGGCAGTGGGCACATCCACTTAAGCCAGCAACAACAGAGGCCATTCAGGGATGGTCCATGCCCACCAGCACAAAGTAAGGTAAGTGTATTTCTGGGGACTATGTAAGCAATAATACCCGACAAGGTGGGCAGTATTGGGACATACCAGACCACCATGGGGCATAATAAGGCCCGACACCACAGGTGGAGGGCCTTATAGCCCCTGGAAGGTCCAGTATTTCCCAATACTGCCCACCCATGGAGGGTATTATTGCGCTTGGAAAATGGCTAATTTGTTGTCATAAAAAAAAAATCAGAAATAAAAAAAAAAAAACTTTAGATGACTAAAAATGAAGAACAAAAAATTGACTCATTTGTAAAGTAATCCCTCTACCAACACATTTTGCCAGTTTGCCAGTAGAGGGTGCTACCATTTTGAGAGTGTGTGTCTTTACTTTGTGGTTTCTGTTTGTCCCCTCTCCCTGCTCCACCCGCCAACCCCCCCCCCAAACACTGCACTGATAATAAAATGAAGTTTTATGTCCTTCCAAAACTGTGATGGGCTAGATTAAATTTTTTTCCCCAACAAACTGTGGTCATGGGTAGTTTGCAGGTGAGCGGCGGCACTACCAGTTTGCCAAGGATGGACAGGACAGAGCCAGCTGAAGGAAAAGTAATGCTGCAAAAAGAGGTACAGTGCTGTTATCTTTCTTGGCATCACCATTAGTTTGTGTGAGTTGGGATGCTGAGCAGGGTACACTTTTAGTAGCCTGGACTGTAAGAATCAGAGTGTGTAACGCTCATAGGATTTTTACAACTTCTGCTCCCATACATGGAGAAACGCTTGCTGGCTTGGCAGAGATAATAGATCAGCCAGTGTTTGGGGGATTGTGGGCCGCGTTCTCATCTGTCACTTGTGGGACTTTGCTGTGAGTGGTAGATTTAATGGATTATAGAAATATGTGGGGGGTTTTCTGTTTAAGTCATTGTTTGGCTTCAAGGTGTGTAGTGGAGGTGCGTCCACTGGGGGGCTGCTTCTCTTGGTGGCCCGCTAAGTGGTACTTAAAAAATGGCCGTTGGATGGCTTGAAATTTTGGGTGCCCAATGATACTCCAAGTAATGGGGCACCCCAAATTGGTACTTGTTTTTAATGGGCTATCAAAAAATACCCACCCACTAAGCCATTTTCTAAAAGGAACTATCAAAGGTTTGTCCCACATGTTAGCAGCATAGCAAAACCCTTGACAGACCTCAGTAAGAAGTGAATGCCTGACAACTTTCAATGGACAAAGTCTTGTCAGTGGGATTCTGTCAACTAAAAGAAGTGTTATGTCCAACACCTGTGCTTGTCAACCCCATTTATTTCTTAAAGTTTGTCATTAATGTGGATGCTTCTGACCATGGGCTAAGGGTTGTTCTGAGCCAGGTCAAGTCCACAAGGGAGGAACACCCAGTTGTGTACCTGAGCCAGAAACTGCTACCCAAGGAAGAGGACTATGCCACGATTGAAAAGTAGTGTCTGGGTGTAGTATTTGCACTGCAAAAGATGGAGCCATATCTGTATGGGGGGGGGGTTACTTTGGTCACTGACAATCCCTTTGCGTTGCTCTACAGAATGCCAGATCACAAAGATGGAGTCTAGTGATAGAATATAAATAACTAGCACCACAGTGGTTCCTTGCATGCTTATGCAGATGGAATGTCCTGGCAGTGGTCTGTAGACCAAGCAATGCGGGTAAGCCATGGAGTAAAAGGCAAGTGAGGATCCCTCTTTTTCTCTTGCCGAAACTGGACAGTGTGCCAAAGGGCTGTAGCCACCCTAATTTTTGTGTATCCAAAGAGCTAAGGAGCTTCTAAATGGATTGCAATGTAGCCAGGTAAAGAAAAAGGGCCTACTGGCTTACCTGGCCATCAGTCATGAAATTAGATGTTTTCTCTAGGGGAGCAGTGCCCTCTGCTGTCCCCTCCTTATACCTCACCCCTGCCACTCGATGCAACTAAGGAGGGTTCTAAAATGGTTGCTATGCAATTAAGCATATTTTGGGCTACTGTAGCCCTGTGTTAAACATTATAGAAGTGATGTTTCTGTCAAATCATGGAGAATACTTTGTATAACTGTATGGCGGGTCACACAGTGATTGCAGACTAACTCAGATAGTCTTTATTTCTGTATGTTAGTTAAGGGTCTAGTCTGGTGAGCCCACCTAGAAAATATAAAAGGCTGCCACTAGGGTCATGGATTTAGATAGGTGACAGGGTGTCAGTAGGAGACTAACAGAGATAAGAGCAAGACCTCTTGGTGGTGTGGGCACACACCAGCCATCTTGACAAGGCAGAGCGAAGCCTTGGAATATGCTAAGAAAAAGCAGTGTTCTTTTATAGATTTGTTTTATTTTTTGAGTGAATTATCTAACTTGTTTTTCTTATTTCTGTAAGTATTACCATATTTTATGGAGAAATAAAATGATAAATGCCTTCTGGCATTTTTTTATGCATTGAAATCCAAGCCTGATGTGGTTTTGTTATCCTTATTTCACACACCTATCCACATTTGGTGTTAGAAGAGGGCTCTGTCTGAGCATCTAAAGGATACAAGGGAGAGCTCAGTCAGGGTGCCAGACAGCAGCAGTACAAGGTGCCAGAGATGAGGACCTTGGATGGAGATGGTGGCCTTGGCGAGGCACCACTGGAGCAGGTGGCTGACCTCAGGAGACTTCTTCGCTGGATGAATGAGCGCTGGCTGGATGCAGATCAATGCTGGAGGGAAGTGGAGTACAGATGTCAGGATCTGCTTCAGAGGATCCATACAGAGCTTCAGAGAGGAATCCAGGAGAGAAGATCCATGGGCTCTGGAGGAGGAGGAGGAACCCCTAATGGAGTGGTCCGATTCGGAGATGGAATTTCCTATCCTCCCAGTATTTCCTGGGTTGTACTGGATTGAGGACGTTGGAGAGTTGACAGCATTGGATAAGTCACTAGGTAAGACTGTTGCTGACTTAATGCCTCTTGGGGTGAAGTCTGCAATCAAGTCAGCAGAGGCCAGGGATGCTGAAGGGACTGGTATGTTAAAATGTGATACCAAGATTATTATTGATATGTCTTGTGCCGGCTGGAGTAAATTACAGGCAGAAAACCCTGAGGTGGCCCAGCTGAGTACATATGATATCAAGAAAGGGAGTAGCAGAGGTAATGAGGGTATAAGGAATGCAGTTGTGGTGGTATGAGTTAAAGGAGGGCATACTGTTCCATGAGGCCAAATCCCCATACCAGGCATGTAGAGCAATGGTAGTGATGCCCAGTGCTTATAGAAGGGATGTACTGGAGTCTGTATGCATCAATGCTAGGCCCTTAAATCATGAGGAAATCTTGGAACAAATTACCCCATATTACTACTGGCCAGGGATATACCAATGGATAGCGGCCTATTTGAAGGGTAGGGCTGTGAGCCATCAAGGGAAGGTTATGGGACATATGAAAGGATTGCCCTAGAGGGTAGAAGGCCATAAGAAGTAGCACCCTTGACGATATTGGAGGCTCCCACATAGGGTAATAGGCTCCAGATGGTTGCTGTAGACAGGTGCCATAAAAGGTCACAAAGAAGGACCAGCTGTTTTTGTCCTGGTTCGACATACTCAATGAGAAAATAAAAGCTGACATGATTACATGAAGTGTATACATTGGTGCCAGAATGGTTTGAAGAGTGGTAGGGCCAAGGATGTAAGGGGTAAATTCTCCCCTATTAAATACATTAACATAATTGCAAAAACTGATAGGGCCACTTATGAAAGTGGTAGGGCCATGTCCCTAATGCCCCCTGCCCGCACCTATGAGTGTATATGATGTGGGAACATGTATAATTTAAGATCCTGAGAGATCCAAGTTAGGGTATGGGCCAGTAGAAATGGCCACCCAGAAATGTAAGATGAGGAAGACAGGGAAAAGCATAAAATTGCTAATTAATATTCCTTCCTCTGAACAAATTGTTTTTTGAGTATGTCCTAATGAGGGTACTATACACAATGTGTGGTACTGTGCAGCTGTTAAGTACTGTAAGTGCTCCAGGGCAAAGTGTAGAGTATTGAGTGTGGGTAGCAATGGTAGACCACACAGCACTAATATTTTAACTGTTAAGGGAACCTGGGGCGGAGTTTCAGGTGAGGGTGAGCTGAAGCTCCACACCCTTCCAAGGCTCTGGTTGGGAGTACAACCTCCAGTGTTTTTGTTTTCTTCTCTTTTTTCACTTCTTTTTCATTCTACATAAACCCTGCCAGAATAGAGCCAGTATATGAAGGATAAAGTATGGTCTTTGGTTAATAACCACACTGTAAACACTTCGAGAGGTTGCCATGACATCATCGTAAACCTTGATAGCACAGCTTGAGAGGCTTTCAGATGTCATGGCAACCTCAAGAAGTACTTTCAGCACGGTTATTAACCAAAGACCATACATTATATTTTATAATATATGGGCTACCAAAAGTGTGTAATCGCAGGTTGAATTACTTTACTGAATTACTTTATGGAACACTGATTGTTGTGAGCATTCTGTTTTGTTATACCATTGGTATGACATACTCAAGAAGGGTTAACAACAGAGTGATGTCATAACAATGGCATAACAAGTTTGTAATCTGCTTGATTTCAGGTAATAATAAGGGCTCCCCATACATTATATGGAATTTGCAGACTGGTATAAATATTGTTGTAGCAACTAAGGGTAAGCCCCTACCACTGAAATTGGCCTGGTTTGTGTCTTTTTCATTCTATTCTGGTTGCAACCATACTACCTTTTCTGTTGCTGTCTTTTCCTCTTTTAACTTGATAGGTTGGCCACCTTCAGGCAAATTTCTCTTCCTCTACTGATCTGTTTCTTGCTGTTGCTCTGTTTATGATTTCACATGGACTTGATAAAGAGAGGTTATAGAGTATGACCTCCGGTGAGATATCAGATGGAACACTCTTTTGTATGAGTGCCTATGATTGCTAGAGAAGATGTCTAGATTTTAGTAGCCAAAGTCTGGGGTAACCAGTCAATATAGCTTATACCAATATTGAATGTCTAGATGTTTACTAGATAAAGAATACTAAACTGAAATATATGATAGCCCCATGGTAATGTTGTCTGAAAATTGCCGTATTTATTACAGAATCATGATATGCAAGAATATACTTCTGATAATTTAGGGGATCCTGTGTCAGAGCTCTATGGTGATAGTGGACTGGAGCTCCATAAACCCCCTTCTTAGGGATGATATTGGTGTCAGACAGCCGTAGGATGGTTGCCCTCTTCAGGAGGGAAATATGTGAAAGGGTGACCCCTGTCTTTGGTTTACAACCTTGGTAAAAAAAAAAAAAAAAAAAAATCAGGACTGGAGCAGCAATCCCTTTTTCTTTCTGTACCCTTCCCCTGTTGCTCCCTGTCCAGTATTCAAACACCATAAAAAAGAGCTTGATAGATAGCCACTGAAGGTGACTGGTATTATGACAGTAAATGGATGCCACTTTAGGTGGCTACACCAAAAAGAAAGATTTATCCTGGTTTAAATGGCTGCAGGAGGTACTAGTTTAGTTTAAAAAAAATAAAAGCACCCCCGCAGCATTTCTTTTCAGTGTTGCCACCACCTGCTTATAAAAACAATTGTTGTATGCCACACCTTGCAGCTATTCCTTGGAACGTCCCCAGTCCCTCCATAGCCTCTCTAAGCTGACACTTGCGGCTATTATACATAAATAAATTAATTGGTTGCCCACACGTCAATCTGCCCGCTCCTCCTGATGAATGGTGGCTACTGCCAAGAGAAAGGCAGGTGGCTGAGAGAGCTCCTGCTTATTCCACTTTGCTTGGGTGCAGAGAGCGAGGGGTGCACCAGAATCCCAGATCGAAAGAAAATTAAAGTAGCAGAACAACAATGCTCCAAAGAAGAAAAATAACAAGAGCCGCTTGTTGCAATTCTTTAAATGTATATGTCGGAGTTAGTGACAAACTTTGATACACAGCAGCACTGCAGAGAATAAAAAGGGAATGCGTACAAAGGCGCACAGTGAGGCACTCGGCTCATGGATGGAATCAGGAACTGGAGTAGAGCGCCAAATAAGGGCCCTGTCCCCAGCCATCGAACAAATAAAAATAAATTCTAGGCTAGATAATCCCTAAAAGCAGGGAACAAATATGTACTGTATAAAACATAAGGGGAAAAAATGAAAGATGCCAAGCAAAGAGCCCTCAGGAGAAATAAATTACAGCCGTCGGCAGTGTCTAAGGCCCAAATGAAATATTTTCCCTGACAGGCTGAAATTGCAGCCATCAGAATTATGAGGGGCTACACAAATAAAGGAATACAGCAGCCCCTAAAGAAAATGAATAAAGAAAAGGGCTTGCTACACTCTGGGACCTCTTATGCTGTAAGTTATTTAAAGGTATAGCACTTCTAGGTACTAAATATAAATACTAAATGCTTAAAAAAATGGTGCAGTTTTATGTGGAGATAGAAGGGGTAGAGGTTTGCCTAAACACAGAAATCCCCTTCTGTGTTGTGAAAGTTTGCTGAGCTAGCAGGAGAATGGAAATGAGGAGTGCGGCCTCAGTTTCCCATTCCCCTGGCCAACTCAGAAACTCCTAAAAGAAAAATGAATTAAAATAGAGAATGAGCAAGAGCTCTGGTAGCCAGAGTACCCCCCCCCCCAATTTCTCTTGCTGAAACAGGACAGTGTGCCACACAGCTGTGCTGCCTTAATTCTTTGTCCAAGAACTAAGAGTCAGCCAGTGGCACTGGCCAGTTGAGGTGTGGTGATCACACCTTGAGCCCACGCCAGCGACCGGGTTTGGGAATAAGCCTGGGCTGTCGGGGGTCAGCAGGGGAGGGAGAGAATTGAGCATCCAATGCAATGCTCTCCTCACCTAGGGTGGGACCCAGGGCTTGCTCAGTGCAACAGGGACCTCTGGTGGAGACCAGAAGTAACTCTAGCATTGAGCCATACTAAGAGGGGTGGAGTTGCAGCAGATGTCAGAAACCAAGATTGTGCAG